>JARDYH010000002.1:250586309-251836309 GCA_029215795.1 Anniella stebbinsi
AGCCTGCCTGCAAATGTGCTCTAAACTTTCATAAGAAATTGAATCCCATCCTTATCAATGGTGCAGGTCTGCCTGTTATTTCTCGTCACCCCGGAGAATTAACTAAATAATGTTGCAGCCATCCATGTGCCAGAAAAATGAATATTTCAAGAAACCTAGAATGTTTCTAGTTTTAATTGGTGCCTTGTTTAGAGGCATGGCAGGTACATTTTAAGCTAATACTATCTTTATGCAGGCAGGCTGCTTACCTGTTGTTTTGTAAAGTATTCATTATTTTAATTGCTTGATGACAGGAACATATAAATAGAGTGAAGTGGGTGGGTGTATCTATTGCTTGGTGTAATGTTGTCTCTCATACATTTATAAATGGTGGAGAGGCACAGCATATTTATCAGGAGAGAAGACTTAAGAGGCACAGCCGTGCCTCAATTGTTAAGGGCCGTCAGTAAAAAACACATTCAGCCATGTTAAAGTGATAATTGAGAGGGAGTCATTCTAACAGCCATAAAATCGAAAATGTTTCACCAATCTTTCTGAAATTTACAGGTGCCAGAAAGAAATGTTTGTTTTACATTACCTGAAAATGTCAAGAAGATTGGTGAAAGATTGAGGGAAGGAGAGCAGTTTAAGGTAGAAAAGGAACACAAACCTGTCTCCCTGCTTTTGTCAAATGACTTTCAGTTTGCGAGTTCTGTGCTCACAATTTGCATAATTTCTAGAGCCTTATTAATCCAGTGGTGGGGTCTTCTTCCTCCTTCACTATAGTTGGTGGAAAGCTTTTCGTTTTTTAAAAATTCCCTTCAGTTGACTTTTAAGGACTATTTTAACCTCTCATTCAAGTCAATGAGGAGGCCATCTTCACGCTCAGTAGCGTTGCTCTCCCCCCTCCCTCCTGCCTTAGGATGTTGGGGGTGGGTGGGTGAAATGGCCACTGCCTGTATTGCACAGACCTTTTGAGTGAAGAAGAGTTTCTCTTTTCTCTTCTGGAACATGCTTTCCTTTGGCTCTGAGAGTATTTTGGGCTATCTTCATAAGGCCAGTTTGCTCTTTTGCTCACTGGTGAAGCAGGGTGTGGCTCCTCTGGATCCATGGTAACCTGATCTTCAGATCTCTCCTGGGAATAGGTGGCAATACATCCCTTTCAATCCCCCCCACACACACACACACACAGTGTGCTCCTTCCCTCTTTTCTAAGAGTTTGGTCCACACTGCTATAAAATTGAAAGCTTCAAACACTTCATTTAATTAGTTTGGGCCGGTGTTAAGTTTTAAGTACAATGTTGAAACCTTTCAAAGTGCTTCTGGGCCTCCAACGTTGGTTTTGGCCTAGTCACCCTGTTTTTCTAACAAGGTTTAGAAACAGTTAAACTGTCATGTATTTTGCATAGTGTACACATGCATTTTCTTTCTAATCCTTGCAGTCTACACTGGCTCCCTCCTGGATGTGTTTTTGGAGGCAGACAACCCCTTTTTTGTTCCAGCAGGCCTTTGGCAAATAATCTAGACTTCTGTCTATACCTTTGATTTTAAATTGTTATGTATTTTAAATGTTTTAAACACTTTAATATTGAAAAGTATTTAATTATATTTTTAACTTTTGTATATTTCTATTTATAGGTTTTAGCTGTATATGTTTTAGTTTTGTAAGGCTGCCCTGAGGCCCAGCATTGGGCAAAAGGCAGGATACTGGTACTACTACTAATAATAGTAATGTTTCAGATTTCACTTCTGTATCTGATGTTCTTTTGCATTTACTTTTCTTTATAAACCATATATTAAGACTTCTTGTGTGGCATGTTTTCATTGGTTTAACAAGTTAAAAGGGGTATTCACTGTTTTCATGCTTATGTTATAAAATCTATTTTCAACAGGCCTAGTAACTTCAAGAGTAACAGAGTTGGGGAAAATCCTCAATCTCTTTGCTATCAGAGGCACTGAGAAGGGACCCCTGGAGATAATTTAGACTGACCCCAACCACATAACACTATTCCCCCTTCTGAAGAGATCTGGACCACAGACTACTAAAGACAAACAAAGTAGCATGCCATAATAACAGTTCTCATGTGGCCATTTGCCTTATGAGGCAGGTGCTCTGAGGGCTACCAAATGGAGGGACTAACAGGCCATAAAGTTGCCTGGCTGGGTCTGCCAGAAATCCAGCCTCAACACTCCTGGAAAGTCCATGTTCTATAGCACCTGCTGTCAGATGAACTTAAGGGAATCCCACCCTCCACCTCTGGGTTTAATTTACTGGCTTCCCCTGGCTGGACCTTGCAGGAAACTATAGGGACAGACAGAGCAGGCATTCATAGCACACATAGAATGCTGAGACTGGCAAATCTAAAAGCAAGTGTGTTGCTTTTCAAGAACCAAGGAAATTCAATGGGTCTTACTTTTGAGTAAATATCTAGGGATGGAAATGCAGCCTGTGCAAGAACTGAGTAGGGTGATCATATTTGGGAAACCAAAAAAGAGAACACCTAGTGGGGGGGCAGGAAAATGGCTTTCTGGGGCCACCTTAAAGTCCCCAATTGGAGCGGAGGAGGGGAAAGCCCTTTTCTATAATGTCTGGGAATCACACATTTCCCCCTTTTAAGGCCTTGATTGGAGCAGTGGGAAAGAATGACACACCTC
Organism: Anniella stebbinsi; assembly: GCA_029215795.1. Classification (NCBI taxonomy): domain Eukaryota; kingdom Metazoa; phylum Chordata; class Lepidosauria; order Squamata; family Anniellidae; genus Anniella; species Anniella stebbinsi. The sequence continues at coordinate 250,588,944 of JARDYH010000002.1, forward strand.
CAGAAAGCATGTCATTCCCCGCTGCCACGCTAATGGTGGCCTTAAAGGGGAAAGTGTGTACTTCCAGGTCATTATAGACTATTGCATAAAATCCCCCCTGACACCGAGGATAGAACAAAAACCAGGAGAAATCTGGGGAAATCCTGACAGTTTTTTATTTTTATTTATTATTGCATTTATATCCCACCTTTTTTCCGCCAAGAAACCCAAGGCGGCATACATAATCCTCCTGCTCTCCATTTTATCCTCACAACAGCAACCCTGTGAGGTGGGTTGGGCTGAGAGTCTGCGACTAGCCCAAAGTCACCCAATGGGTTTCCATGGCCGAGTGGGGAGTAGAACTTGGATCTCCCAGCTCACAATCCAACACTTTAGCCATTACGCCACACCCTAGTGGTCACCCTAGAATTGAGCCATGCCAAGTTGGAAGCAGATCGGTTCGTGCCTTGATTTTTAGGATATATTTTTTTAGAATTTTGACTTCAAAAGATTTCCTAAAATTCAAGGCATGAACCAATCTGCTTCCAACTTGGCATGGCTAAAGCCTTACTTAAGAGGTACCATGGTGCCAAGTTTCATCTCTTCACCTTTAATTTCTTTTTTTTAAATGTACTGCTCAAGGTGCTAGACCCCAAAGAGTATTGTGTTTGAAGTTAAAAAAAATCCTAAAACTCAAGGCATAAACAGATCTGCTTCCATCTTGGCATGGCTCAATCCCTACTTCAGAGCTACCATGGTGCCAAGTTTCATCTCTTTATCTTTAATTTCATTTTTTAAACTTGTACTGCTCAAGGTCCTACACCCCAAAGAGATTTCTGTTTGAACTTTAAAAAATTCCTAAAACTCAAGGCATGAATGGATCTGCTTCAAACTTGACATAGCTCTATCCCTACTTAAAAACTACCATGATGCCAGGTTTCATCTCTTTATCTTTAAAAATGAGGGAGATGCAAGCATTTTGATTGATTTATTCATTTTAAAAGTGAGTTCAACACATAACACCAGCTTTGATTTTATATTGGATGTCAAGATGGTGTAACATCCTGGCTGACGCTGGCTTGGTTGTCAACTGTATAATATCCAGTCATCCGTTACACAAAGCCATGAAATTCATTAAACAAAAAACCTACGGTTTACAAAAACAATGTTAAGGCTCTACAGTTTCTAACCAAGCACCAAAAAGCAGGGAAATTGGGAGTTAAGGCTCACAAGCCTTAACGCCACATCCTCCCTAAGGAGGCAGAAACGGCAAGTGAAATTCTCATTCTCCCAAAGCAGATAAACCATGAGGACAGGGTGGAGAATATGATATGCAGAGGTGACTGTGGGGTTGTGGAAAACTGATCACGAACAACTTAGGGCCACCTACTTCTCTTTTTTTGTTTAGAGCAGCCCTTCCCCAACCTGGTGCCCTCTAAAGGTGTTTGACTACAACTCCCATCATTGCAAGTCAGTATGTCCCATGGTCAGGAATGCTGGGACTTGTCATCTCAAACACCTGGAGGGCAACAAGATGGGGAATGCTGTTCCATACCCTTACCAAATACAGGGTCTGCCCAATACTTTTCTCTCAAACACATCTCGCATATAGCAGCACGCTTGATAACAAAAGGGGCACTATTCATTACAGATCTAGAACCAGAGCATGTGCCAGGCACTTCCAACTTTTGGTCAATATCCTGCCCTTCAAAGAACCAATGTTTTTTGTTCTTAAATGTATTTATACAAAATATACTGTTCACTCCCCACAATCCCTCCACAATACATCATCTCATCAAAGCGACAGAGGAGCAGAAGAGTTTTAGTTTGGCTGTCTTGAACACCTTTCAGATGAGATTAGTTTGCAATCCTATACCTCTTGGGAGTAAGCCCTAGTGAATTCCGTGGGACTGGTTTCTGAGAAGACATGTATAGGAGTCAACCTTCTCCAGCTTGGTGCTCTCCAGATGTGTTGCACTTTAACTCTCATGTTATGTGTTATGGGGAAGACAAAAATCATTTCATACTTAATTTTAAAATAATACTTACAAATGAAAGTATTAGGTGGTAGCTCTGCCTTTGATCTAACACTGCAGAACAAGTAAGAGAAATCCTTTATCTGATATTCAAGAAACAGACATCCTATGCCATGCGTTGAAAACTAATGTTGATGTCTGAAGGGCTATCTGGATTAGGTATTCAAGATTCTTTCATTGTTGTTTCATTTGGTTTAGATACTTAATTTAAAGTGATGCAGCTCTTTTGTAGTTCCTTGATTGATCACATATCTTAATGCTGGAAAACATCATACTTTGGTACAGATGTGGGCAGAAAATAGATCTATCCTGATGTTTTGGACATCAACTCGCAGCATTCCTGATAACTGCCCATGCTGATAGGGGCTTTTACAAGTTGAATTCCAAAACATCTGAAGATCTACATCTGCCTTCCCTTGTTCTTGAACAACATTCTCCAACCTGGTGCCTGTCAGATGTGTTGGGTTGCAACTCTCAACATAAGAATCTCTAAGAAATGGGAAGTAACTGGTCCTAAGTTGTTTATCATCATTTCCCACAACCCCACAGTCACCTCTGCATATCAAATTGCATATCTAGATTTTTGAGATGACAAGTCCCAGCATTCCTGACCATGGGACATACTGACTTGCAATGATGGGAGTTGTAGTCCAACACCTTTGGAGGGCAGCAGGTTGGGGAGGGGCTGATCTAAACAAAAAAAGAGAAGTAGGTGGCCCTAAGTTGTTCGTTATCAGTTTTCCACAACCCCACAGTCACCTCTGCATATCATATTCTCCATCCTGTCCTCATGGTTTATCTGCTTTGGGAGAATGAGAATTTCACTTGCACTTTCTGCTTCCTTAGGGAGGATGTGGCGTCAAGGCTTGGGAGCCTTAACTCCCAATTTCCCTGCTTTTTGGTGCTTGGTTGGAAACTGTAGAGCCTTAACGTTGTTTTTGTAAACCGTAGGTTTTTTGTTTAATGAATCTTCCTTTACGTGCCTGGTTTTCTATTCTCATTCTGTCTCCAAGGCTCAAAGTCATTTACAAGATAATAGAAACTAGTATACAATATATTTAAAGCCCTCCCCCCCCCCATGCAAAGGAATTAAAATTCTAATTCTCTGACCGACACCAAAACATTTATTTATGAAATCTCTACCTTCCCTTTTCTCCAAAACGGTATATCCTTTCCCTTTTGACCTCTCTCCCTTCTGTTCCCCTTCCTCTGTGCTGTTCTCTGTACCAAATATGATGAGAATAGGATGGATAGGCTTATGTGGAAGGGATAAGGGGGGATTTGGTGGTGAAAAATAGGCAAGGGAGAAAATTGAGGCTTATTTTGAAATTTAGCATTGGTTGTCATTTTCTTTGCCATGTACTTTAGATGCCAAAGCGTTAATATGTTTTAAAAAGTATAAATGACAAGTGCTCTGGGCTTACAAATCCTCTTGCACTCTGTCAAGCACCATCCACAGTGCTGGTGTAATGTTGTTTTTGTAATCATTATTAATAACTACTCATAAAAGGAGCACCCTGGGTGGTTCCATAGCTGGAAGCAGTTTGCTAAGAGAAATTATGTGCCTTCGTGCCAAACAGATAGTGCAGTCAAGGTGGAGGGTCTCCCTTATTCTTAACTAGTACCAACAAAGGAGGACACTATGCAGGGCTGATTCCATTTGGGGCTTGTAAGATTTATAAATCAACAAGATGACACTTTAAACTGATACCATGGCACTTTTAAAAAGGAGGTCTGCTGTGTCATGGTGTGGAGAAAGTGAATAGAGGTTTCCCCCCCCCCCCTTCTCTGTTAATATGGCGTACATTCTTAATCAGTGTATGATTTTGGCTGGTTATATTACTACAAAATAATAATAAAGCATTTTGAATATATTTTCAAGATCTCAGAGCACTTTATATACAATATTTCAGGAATCCTTGCAACCATCCTTTTATATTATCAAGTTGGGCAGCTCCAGCTGAAATTATGATGGCTTACCTAAGGCATCCTAGTCAACCTCTAGCTGAAATAAAATTTCAACTGAGATCCTTGTAGTTCATATCAAGCACTATAATACACTGCCTAAGAAACAGTTTCCCCACATTTTAAAAACGGGCAGGTTTGGGCCTAAAGAATGTCTCTCCACAACTGCTTCGGAACATCGTTCCTCCTTTTCAAAATGTCTCAGGCTTGGAGGTGAGAGAGCTTTTGCTTTTTGTATAACCGCTGCAGTTGCCTACAGGGTAACAGGCTATGTTTATTCTTGCTTGAGCATATGCAAACAGTTAAACGGAACTCTAAATAATTCAATGTCCAAGTGCGATTGCATCTTTTGGCACAAGACTGACTTCATCCTGAAACTGTAAGCTCCAGATAAACTAAAGCCAAGAAATAAGGTCTCGGAGTTGAATAACACCACAACCATTTGTTTTCAAGATGCCACTGAAAGCACCAGGTATGTATGCATAAACCTGAGCTGCCACTGAACGCACCAGGGTCACTAAGGAAAAAAATGTATAAAAAGAAAGAAAGAGGATGCTGTATGGGATCAGACCAGGTGGGATGTCTGCTGAGTTCACTTGATAAAAACAAAATCTAGGTGTGTCTGATGATGGAATATTCATGGACAAAGGCATCACAGAAAGTACAACGGGGGCAGGCGAAGGAGGGAATTTGCAAAACCTCTTTGCATGGAGATAAAAGGCAGTACAGCTAAAAGTGACTGAATGTCACTTAACAGCTTTGGACTACTTACTGGCTGACAAACTGGGTTACCACCATTCTCCCTTTGAATGTATTGAGCTCTTATTAGATTGCATGGACGTCAGATATCATACTGTACCCCTGGTTTTAAAGGATTAATTATTGATACCCAAAAGAAGAAGGAAACATTCTTCTTTTCAGTGACGAAAGGGAAACAGCGAGTCAAGTGGAAAACATATCTGATGAAACAACTAAACGTTTTCTGCCTATAAAATATTCATAACCAATGAAATGTGCTAGTTGCAAATTTGGCAGTTTGAGAAAACTTGCACCCAAAGGGATTTTAATTCATGTAACCTGATCCTAAGCACATTTACTTGGCAAAACCAACTTCATATATATGATCACGGCATCTGGGTTGGCAGTGACTGATCAGCAAATGGATCTCAGCATTGTGGTGGATAGCTCAATGCAATTACTGACCCTGTGTGTATCTACTGTGAAAAAGACAGATTCTATATTGGGGATCATTAGGAAAGGAATTGAAAATACATCTGTTGATGTCATAATACTTTGATGAAACCACACTTGCATCCAGTCCACTGATCATTTTGTTTGCCTTTTTCTGCAGTTTTTCCAATTCTACAATATCCTTTTTGAGGTGGTGACCATAGATTTGTTTTATCCTGCTTGTGTTCTTATATTGTATTTTTATACTGTTGTTTATATTTTGAATGGTTTTTATGGTTTTAATTTTTGTAAACCGCCCAGAGAGCTTCGGCTTTTGGGCGGTATAAAAATGCAATAAATAAATAAATAAGGACACTATCGTATTTTGAGTTTCATTTTCAATCCCTTTCCTAACGAAACCTAGCATGGAATTTGCATCATTCTTGGATGGCTCCAGTATTAGATGGTGACTTGCGCATCTGAGTGATCCATCAATCTCCTCTCCTCAACCACTATGTTTTTCAACAGAACGTTAGCTCATACATTCGGTTGGTGAGCTTTCAAACAATAAGAAATCAACCAATGCACATGCATGTCTAAATAGGCCCTTGGAGATTGTTATAGTGTGCTTTGCTGTCAGCCCTTTGATATATGAAAAAGTATTCAACTACAACTATTTTCCATTCTCCCAAGTTAACTGTAAATTAAATTTAACTGATATCAAATGGTATTTATTCTTCTGAATTGATGAGATGGACTATCTCTAAAGCCTGGGTCACAATGTCCTTTGCACAGTGGAGACTACTGGGTGTTGGGAATGCACACTTCTGGCTCACATGTGATACCATTTGCAATGTGCCAGGCATGCTCCAGTGGCTCAGTGCTTATTGTCACCATCAAGAAAGAGGACATTACTGTGGAGTCAAATATCTCAAATTACGTAAGGTCCTTATGAAGTAGGATCCACAGAGGATCTCCTCTGTTTTGTAAACCAGTACATTACTTTTTAACCCAGTTTATTAGGGGAGTCAGAACACTTATTTCTTAAAATAGTCCCCCAAAGCCCCCATCCAATTACAAAGTTGCACTTGAAAGAAAGGACATAACAGCATTTCCTTTTCATCAAAGTCAGGACACCACTGCAATCCAACGTGACACCATCATTATTTCTGGGACTTAGTTACCATGGGTATGAGCAGAATTAGACTGACTGGAAATACATATTACATAAAATGATGGTTTACTGTTCACAAAGAGTTTCCAGGAACATCAGAGCTGTATTGTGTGTATTTGCAATTTACAATACGTACTTTTCCTTGTTCCTATAGTATGGAAGCCGACTTGAATTCGATTGACAACTTTTATACTCGCACACTGTGGAATGTGGAAAGGGTAGATTTCTTCCACGCTTTCGGTGTGCATCTGTTTACATCTGTTTATGGGCTAGATTGTACAGAATTAGTTGCCCAGAGATTCGCAACCTCATTTCCTGCAGATTGTTTAGAACAAGGAATTGCGTGATTGACATGAGTTTTAATCAGCATATATTTAAAATTTCTCTTACCCCTATTAAATACTATTTAATTTTTGCTTTCCTACTGTGACGGGGTTGCTTTTATGCAATTTAATTTTATTAATGGTATTTGCAGTCTAATAATTATTGCATATGATTTTATGTTATATTTTTTAAATGCTTTGGCAGATGGGCAGGATATAAACTATGGAAATTAATTAATGGATGTGTTGTAGATATTAAACTAAGTGATGATAGTTTATTTGTTTATTAAAATATTTGCATCCTGTCCTATGTCATTGGGATTTCAGAGTGGCGTACAGATAAAATCAAACAGTATAAAACAATAAATAATACACATATCTAGAAACATATTTGTTCCAGAATAATTTATTCATATAAAAGTATAAAAGGGAACGAACTTGGGCAACATTAATTTCAGCAAGGTTTATGCAGGAGAACTTCCTGGTGGATTGAGTTGCAATAGATGTGGAGAGGAGATGACCATTTTATATGGGTGCCCAAAGAAATATGGGCAAGTAAAAGTGGTGCAAACTGGCTAAGTAATGTTTGAACCAAAACACTTACTGGTGTTTTCTCTGAGCACAGATACAAATGCACAGAGAAATCACACAGGCCCATGAGAGAAAAGCATCTTGATCATTAGTAAGACATGAACACAACAGGATTAACCATCTAAACCAAAATTGCTGTACTGTCAAAGAAGGTGAAACTTATCTTAAAATGTCACGAATTTGTCTTGCAGATATCTATTGTCACTTGCCGTAAACTCCCACAGATATTGATACATAATGAATAATGATATTTTAGTCACTTTTATATCCTTGAGTAAAGTGACAGACAACTCTCTCGGGAAGCAGAGGAAACCTATAGAGCTACATCCCCAACATGAAGTTGCCCATACAGTAATTTTCTTATTTTTCATTTGATAGATGATACATCCAAATAATAAATCAGAAAAAGCTGTTGTATGTTGTGTCATCTAGCTCTGGTCCACCTTGCTCTCTACAGGTCTTTCCCAGCCCTGCTACCTGAGATCCTTTCAACTAGAGATTTCGGGATCCAATTATTAGACTCCACATTAGTGGCTTACTCGTAAAATCTGCCTCCAAACCATTAGAAAATGATCACAAAAGGTGAATGATAAAAAAGTCTTTTTTTTGCACTATTTATGATGCTAATTACTGTAATAATACACTCAAATAAACAGTTGCAGGCTTGCACAATACATTCGTAGTACATGTAAGGACATGGCTTAGGTAGGTGTACTGCACATCAGTATTTCAGATTGTGGCTAGCAATCTTGGTAAAATAAATGAAAAGGGAAAGGGACTTCTGTGTAAGACATAGGATGGCTGTATTATGTCTCCCCAAGCCCAATCACTCACTGTCCAAATCTACCTGAAGGACGTTTGTACAAGATAGATAATTAGGGCTCCATGAATACACTTCCTTGGGTGGTCTGTGGCAAGTGCAAAGTGAGAGACAAGACAAGAGACAAGAGCTTGTCTCAGACCTAGCTGGGCTTTGGAAGTTCAAGGCTCTGCCAGGGCTCCAAGAGCAACCAAGGACCCACTGCCCGAACAGTCCTATCATTTCCACCGTGCCCAAAGTATTCAAGAAGATGAAATTGCCCAAGGGAATTTTCAGCTTACAAGTCATGTACCTTACAAATTAGGAGAACCAATTTAGGGAGCTCAAGAGAGTGGTGGCATCTCAACTGCAGGTTCTCTTGGACGAAACTGATTATCTGGATCCATTCCAGTCTGGATTCAGGCCCAGTTTTGGGATATAATCGGCCTTGGTCACCCTGATGGATGACCTTCTTCAGGAGAGAGACAGGGGGAGTGCAACCCTGTTACTTTTTCTTGTTCTCTCAGGACTCCATCACACCAGTGTTTTATCACACTCTCATTCTGCCTGGTTTGCTGTTTTGAAATGCGATACTCACATGGCATGACACCTGTCCTGCAGTCACCTCATTTCTTCCCCTCCATTTACTGTCTTTTTCTAGGGAGGGGAAAGTGCAATTTATTTTCTCCACATGAAATAAAAGCGCCCTTTTGCCCCTGTATTGCCGTCCTCGCGCTATGTTGCTTTTGTTGGGGGCAGTCCTGCTGACGAAAGAGGAGGATGGGGTGGTTCTCCTCCAGCTTGCTGAGTCTGTCTGTCAAACAGACTTGTGCTGAGCCAGTCAAATGGACTTTTGCTGCTCCAACCCCACCCTCATTGCCCACAGAAATGGCACCCAGCCAATTAAACACTGAATCGGTAAAACCCTAGACAACAAAACCAGAGCAAGGGAGGGAAGGCAACCACTTCCATCACCTGACAAGAACCAATGAACTGGAGAGGGAAAGAGAAGGAGTAGGGTGGGGCGGGCGCAACAGCAGGAAAGCAAACAACAGCAGCAATCATGAAAGGGACCAGTGCTTGCCACGCTAATGAAATGGAGGTCAAAATCGCGGGTGCATACCAGGAAAAAAAGTAGCCCTCAATGGCCTTCAATACCATTGACCGTGGTATACTCCTGGACTACCTTCACAAGTTGGGAGTTGGAGGCAGTATTTTACAGTGGTTGAACTCCTATCTGTGGGGTCGATTCCAGAGAATAATATTGGATGACTACACTTCAGCTTCATGGCAGCTGAACTGTGGAGTACCACAGGGTACCATCCTGTCCTCAATGCTATTTAATATCTCTAGAAAGCCACTGGGAGCAGTCATCAGGAGATTTGGGGCAAGGTGTCACCAGTATGCTGATGACACCCAGCTCTATTTCTCTGTGACATCTGAATCAGGTTGTGCATGTTTTGAACCGGTGCCTGGATGGAGTGATGGCTTGGATGAGGGCCAATAAACTGAAGGTGAATCTTGATAAGACAGAGACCCTGTAGGTTGGTGGTTCCCAGGTCTGGAAATTGGGGTGTTTGCCTGTTCTGGATGGGGTTGCATCCCCATGTGAAAGAGCAGGTCCATAGTTTGGGGGTGTTCCTGGATCCATCTTTGTCACTGGAGGCCCAGGAACCTTGGTGGCCCAGAGCACCCATTATCAACTTTGGTTTGTATGCCAACTACAACATTTCCTGGATAGGGATAGCCTAACCACGGTCATTCATGCACTGGTAACCTCATGATTAGACTACTGTAACATGTTCTATGTGGGGCTACCCATGTTTGTGGTCTGGAAACTGCAGCGAGTGCAGAATGCAGCAGCTAGGATGCTTACTGGCTATGCTCATATAAAACCTGTGAGAAAAGAACTACATTAGCTACTGAACCACATACAAAGTTATATTATCCTATAAAGCCCTAAACAACTTGGGACCAGCATACCTAGAAGACTGCTTTCCCTTATATACACCCAGATGATAGTTGCAATCTTCAGAGGTGGTCTTGCTGGCCATTCCAAAATGAACTGAATGTCACCATGAAGAACCTCAATGGCAGGTCTTCTCTGTAGTGGCACCCACCCTCTGGAAAACACTCCCTCATGCAGTTCGGGAGGCGGAAAATGTAACATCCTTTAAAAGCCTCCTGAAAACATATCCTTTCACACAGACTTTCCGTGGACCGTTTTAAAACTTTCAATGTTTTAAATTTATTTGGATATAGTCATAATTGTGCACTGCCCACAGAGCCTTGGCTATTGGGCAGTATAAAAATGTAATAAATAATAAATAACTTGTACCCAAGTCCCCATAAACCCTGTATCCTGCACTGGTTCCTGTCCCTGCAGTCATGCTGGGTTTCAAAGATGCTCTGACGCAGGGCCACCTGAGCATTTCTTAAGGCTTAGACGCAAAGATGAGCCTCCTTTCTCCAGAGCCTGGCCAAAAGCTGAAACTTGTTCTTAAAAAGCAGACTTCCCACTGCGTCAAGATGCTCCAAAGCTTTGTGCAATGGCAAGGCAAGACTTTGGCCCTTACCCAAGTCAGGAGAGGAGCAGTGTTGGGGACAACCATAAATTTAGTCTGGCTATCAAGGCTAGCAAAATGTGTGGTCAGTAGATAATATACACAGGCCTAAGGGAGATCAAACATTTGTCTAGGGTTTCATACCTGTCCTGGGCTTCATTTCCATCAGGTCTGTACTGCCCTGTTGAAGAGCTGATAATCCAAAGGGCACCCCACATCATCCCAGCTCCCAGCTATACCTTGCAAGCACTGGGAAGGATCCTGAATTTGCTTCTGCTGTTTGGAGCATTCCCTGAGCAGAGTTCCACTCACAAAATGGTCCTGCTAACTGAAGGAGAAGGGAACGGGACACACAAACAAATGTTACTGTTTCCCCCTTTCCACATAAGCCTCATGGGAGAACAAGCAAAAAGTTGCCTCCCCCACCCCTTCCACTGGTGAAACTCTCTATTGGATTTTCATATCATTTCTAATATACTAGGGCTTATACATTAATTTAAATCTTGTCTCTAATAAAACTCAGCCATTTGTCAGTCTAAACTGAGGCTATAAAGTCCAAAAGAAATGTAGCTACCCTGCTAAACAATTTGGAAGGAATAAGAAAGTGAACAAATCTGTTGTGAAGGAATTTACATTTGTCTGAAAAACAAGCAAACTGTCTTCCTGTCACAGCACAGAGCAAATTTATTTGGGAACTTAAAAAATGGGACTAAAAAGCTGGAGCCTTTAAGTAACAAAGAGGAGATTAATTACAGAGAAACAATGATATGCACTACAAGCCTGTTTGGCATGCATGCTTGGAAGATAGAAAAGTTATGTGTCTGGCCTTTAAAATTCTACGTTATTAGTAATTGACAGGTTTTTACTGCAAAACAGATGAATGCCGAACCCATAAATTCAAGTACTAGTCCTGTAAGTGAGAGACAAGCAAGACAAAATAAGACTATTTCTCTCATACTAATCTACTGAGAGCCAGACTAGATATGGTTGTTTTTATATGCTTGCCCCATTTGCATAAAACAGTCTTCCCCAACCTGGTGCCCTCCAAATGCCAGGCCATCATGCCCAAGAGCCATGTTGGTTGGAGGATGACAGAAGTTGTCATCCAACAATGGAAGGCACCAGTTTGGGAGGAGGCAGATGCAGCAAGGAAGCTAAGGATCTGGCTGTACAGAAAGAAACAAAAAAATATAATCCAGTGAGCCATATGGGGGGGGAGGAATCCAGTTTTGAAATCCCTATTTCCATATGTAAATCTGAAATGTGACTGAGGACCCCTCCCTGTTCACATGAAGCACAACAACTTCAGCTCTATTTAGAAGCAATACCTAGCTAATGAGTCACATCCAAACCCACCCACAATGAAACACAAAAACATATTTCTCATTCTCAAAAGGGAAGGAAGTAGGACTCAAAGTCTCTCAGAAGTAGGTAAATTTGGCATTCCTAAACTGAGAAATTTTATATTTATATTGTTTTTAACTGGGTAGAAGCTAAAATATCATCTTTCAAAAAACACACCTCCAGTTTGTCTCATGATGAAACAATAAAATACAAGTAACTACAGTTAAGGTACATTCAGTCTTCTGATTTAACAATCCACACATTATATTTAGTTTTCAGTGGACTATGCTAGGCATTAGACTGGTCTGTGTTTTCCTGCCTTTGATCCATCTGCAATCCATTTTCATTAGGATTGTAAGCAATATTACTTTTGTAAATGCAATCTGCTCAGCTTTGCCTGAAGTTGACTCTGGGCAAAATTCAGTATCGCCTAAAGGATGGGTGGACAACTTGTGGCCCTCCAGATGTTTTGACCTATGGTTCCCATGATCCCTCACCATCAGCTACGCTGGCTAAGGTTGATGGGGGCTGTGGACCAAAACATATGGAGAGCTGCTAGTTGCCTATCTGGAACCTAAACCAATAACATTCCTGGCATGCTACCATGCTAGAAATTGACACTAAAATAATTTCAGACTGAGGATATGGGTAACTAAGATTTTGACTGGCTAGCTTTCCAGCCTTTACATCTGATGTAACCATCTTGCAATAAAATGAACTTGCAGCTATATTGTATGATAAAAGAAATAATCTCAAAGGATTATAATATAACAGGCTCTAAACTACAGAAATAAATTGGATAGAAGATTTTAATAGTTAAATATTTGATTACTAAACTGAATGGACATTTTGAATTCTCACATTGTGGTGGAATTGCCTTAGAAATTATATTTTAACTACCAAAGATGTTTGCTTTTGCTGTGCTGCAACACAAACCCTCAATCCAAAGCAGTTTGCAAACATTAACCAGGGATTTAGACTGTACAAAATGGAAACCATATAAGGACCTGGAGAATAGGAACTCACTGAACTCTGCAACACAACTGTACAGCATCATTAGCCTCACGTTTTGAGATGGAAATGCTGAAAGACAAACATTAAGGCAGCACAAAGTGTCCTGTATGAAAAGTAGAATCAGAACTCAAGAGTCCTCCCCTGAAGCAGCTTGTACCCAGGCCAACTCAATTAAATCCCAAATAAAATTAAGTGCCAATTTTCTGGAGGCAGACCACAGATGGTTCCAAGGTTTCACTCACTGCTCATTGCAAGCAGAATTAGATAAGCCATTATGCTAAGTAGTAGGGCCACACTCTAACAAGGGCCACAGCTAAAGAGTAATTATATGAGAATCTCACCACCAAGAATATGCCCATTTGCTCTCTGGACATATGCCTACCTGGAGGAAGATCTATTACATTTTATAGACTAGCCAAGAAGAGGAGCAATATTCTGAGCAGAATGGAGAGGGAAAGACAGGGTAGTAAGGTTACCAAGCTCTTCCTGGCCCTGGTCTTGTGCACCTAAAGCCACAGGAGTCGGCTGAGTAAAAAGGCTGACAATCCCATTAAGTAGGTTGCGACAGGGGAAGTTGTGTAGTTGTAACCCAATACACTGCATCCACTCAGAACTCTACTTAACAGAGGGGCCACTGCAAGTCCTTAATGCAACAAGAGCAACAAGGACCCCCTCTACAAGAATTCGGTTTGACGCCTGGTTCTCCGATTATGCGCATCTTCTCAGAAGCGCTTTATGGTAAATGATTGTACGCAGGAGGTAATTGAGCGCACAACTGGTAGCCTTACCGATTGTATGAAATGCGCTTTAGAAGTAGTTAATGCGGTGAATCGCTTGTTTACATAGTCAAAATGCGTTTTAACGGGCCGCAACACAATAAAACTAGCTATTTAACGCACATTCGATAATGCGCATAGTCGAATAGATAACGTGCCTCAACTCCCGATTTGCGCTCCACTCATGTAGAGGTAATTTTTTAATGAGACTTGAAAGAGCTTTAAACCTCTCGTGTAGAGGCAGCCAAGGGCACTGTTTTCAAACAGAATTTTCCAAATTAAGTAGTGTGAGTTCTACACCTTGGGCTCACAACCACTTATGAGGCTGTTCAGTAGAGAAAGCTTTCTGGCTCAGAACCATCACGGGTTCTTAGTCAGAAGCACCGTCAGTTACTCCGTGTACAATTTTCCACTGTGCTTTACTGAAACCAGCAGCTTCTGTTGGAGTCCAAACACAGCAATTTCTCCACATCAGTTACATGAGTATCAGCCATCTTGAAGGACAGCCCCATTTAGCAAGGACAATTATGAGGTGGCTGGGAAGAAAACCATTACGAAAATAAAAAGGATTATTGGGTAGAAAGGAAAGTGTGAAGCAGCCTATCAAGAAGCAAAGTCAGACAGCTGCTTTAGGCAGCAAATTTTGGGCGCTATTAAAGGCATAAAAGTAGATGGACCAGTGTAAGTTATGGAGCACAATGGGATATTCCCCATGCAAAAGTCACCATTAATTGAATGGAAGCTGCACAACAGCATCAGTATTCCCATTCATTTCACTGAGGTTTGTCCTGTGAATTATGTCCTATGTTAATTCATGGGAAGGTGCCATTTGCATTCCCTTCCTCAGACACCAAAATAAGTCAGGTTTCTCCTGCTCTTACTATTTAATACAAGGGCACCTTATGAAACAAGACTGCAATCCTATGATGTTTAGATCGAAAAAGGCCTACAACTCCCAACATGCACCAGCCAGCATGGGCATGCTGGGTCGTAGGCCTTTTATTTTGGCTGGGGCATGCTGGGAGTTGTAGTCCTTTTATTTTGGCTGGGGCATGCAAAAGATTGAGCTCCAAGACATGCAACAAGTCTAAGAACAACAAAAAGGATTGGATTTTTCACAAGTTGCTCTTCAACCATTGGAACTCTCTGCTATAGAATGCCACAAAATGTTTATGAAATTGGGTTAAAATATATACCCTAATTACTCCATTACATGATAACTTTGATATCATCAATCTGCAGAAAGGCAAGTGAATGAACAGGGAAAGGCCCGTCCAGGTTGACATCCCAATGAAGTTATTTAACTAGGCCAGCCTCAGAAAGAGGTGTGATGAGGTACTAGGACTTCCTGTGCTGAAAATGAACCTCTAGACATCAGAACATCCTTCGCTAATGACATGAATTCAGTATTTCTCTAGGGTACTAACAAGAAGAATGACCTTATTCGATAGCAATCTGAGTTGGTCCTCAGAGGAATTACTAAACAATTAAATGTTCAAATTTAGTCAAAGTTATTCTTCGTTCACAGGCTGTGTTCAATACTACCACACCATGTCCACACCCACGATACACACCCACAATTTATTTTAAAAGTCAGTGCTGGCTTCCCTTATTTGCATATACTAATTTTAAAGGGCAACCAACTGGTTGAAAAAACCCCAATAAATACTAAACCAATTGCAACCTACTCCATGCTGGATTCTTGTTTTCACTTTTCACTTTTGAAAGGGACATCCTTGCAGACAGGTATATCCCACCAAGATGTTGATTTAGAGTCAGTCCCTCATTAAGCTAGAGGATGGATCTTCTACCATGCATTTTGTTCACTCTGGAATGGTACAATGTACAGAATGTTCGTCTTGAACCACGAAGGGTTCAAATCCCTACTCAGAAAGATCACTGGTGGGAACTGTTTCAGCCTAGCAAACCTCACAGGATAACATGTAAAATGAGGAAGCCCCTTGTATGCTCACTTGGATCAAATACAACATTTACATCCTACAATCATACAGACCCCCAAAGGTTTTGATTTCAAAGATAAAATAGGCAATGTCCAAAATGAAGCACTACGCCTCTTTTCTTGGGCTTCAGGTCCTTTAATTGACTTTCAGGATTCTAATAACATAGAATTTCCTTGCTTCATGTCCCTTTTTTGCTCAAGTAAAAGCTATGCTCAGAAGAAACAACAACAGAAGTGTTCCACCGGGTTAGTGGCGTCTAATTAAATGTGGGTGTTTGAGATCCAAAGCACCCCACAAGCACTTAACTAGTTCCCATTGCCTAATGATGATTTTGGTTTGTATTTCTCAAACAGGGACCCCCACCCCTACCCCAACAAGGTAACTGTTTTTGAAATTGCAGTGATCACTTAGCATGTCCAATCCCATAGGGGAATGCTTGAAGTAGTCCTTTTAATCCCAGGCTACAAATAAAGTTCTGGCTGATTTATCACACTGATAAATCGATTAAACCTTGCAGGCAGCACTTTGTGGGAAGACCTTTAATTGCTTATCACTGCTATTACTGCAGCTGTGCTGTGCTTAATATAGATTCATTAAACAAAAAACCTACCGTTTCCAAAACAACGTTAAGGCTCTGCAGTTTTCAACCAAGCACCAAAAAGCAGGGAAATTGGGAGTTAAGGTTCCCGAGCCTTAACGCCACATCCTCCCTAAGGAGGCAGAAACTGCAAGTGAAATTCTCATTCTCCTAAAGCAGATAAACCATGAGGACAGGGTGGAGAATAAGATATGCAGAGGTGACTGTGGGGTTGTGGAAAACTGATGGCGAACAATTTAGAGCCACCTACTTCTCTTTTTTTGTTTAGAGCAGCCCTTCCCCAACGTGTTGCCCTCCAAAGGTGTTGGACTACAACTCCCATCATTGCAAGTCAGTATGTCTCACGGTCAGGAATGTTTGGCAGAATATAGGAGCTAAGATTAATATTTTTTTCTCTTTTTCAATAAAACTTAATTTTAATTATTTATAATTTTTTTATTTGTTTTAATGTTTTATCTATTTTGTGGTCCTTGTGTTTATATTTATTGTTGTTCCCCGCTTCAATCCGGAGAGAGGGGGGGGGTTATAAATAAATAAATAAATAAATATTGTTGTTGTTGTAATTCTGGGGTTATTCTTTGGGCTTTCACTAAATATCAGGTGCTTTGGGTTCATTGATCTGTTCTAGTGGTCAAAAGAGACATAATGCAACACTGGAAGATGTTCCTTTTGGCTACTAAAACAATGTTATGAATGCATTCAGCTCTATTCAATATTGGGAGTCCCATGTTTCACCCTCGGTGGATCTCTAGGTTAGTGAAGTGCTGGATTTCGGTAGTACCCTTTTACATATGAGCCTGTTGATAAGGTCTAGAGACACAGCCCAAACAATCTTCAACCATGTTTGTTGCAATCACATCTTCACGTCTGGAGGACATGTGACCTTTTTTAACACGTAAATGCAGCTTCCCAGTAAAGATTTCTACAATTGTAATGGTACTTTTTCAAGGTACTGTCGATACTGCTGGGAATGAATCAGAGGGATGCTTATTTGGCAGTGTGAATTTGCAATATTACATGATTCTCTCCTGCTTTATGTTTTATATAATCTTTCACCCTATGATATTTTAATCTTCATCAATTCATAAATGAGCAAGTAGGATAAATCAGGGAGAGCAGGAATGATCTGAGTGATTCTGTGGCTTCATGAACAAGAATGGAACTGAACATGTGATTATGGAAACAACAGTGTGCAATGCTGTGCCTCCAGCTACACCACCAAACTAGTACTTATTTATATTTATTTATTTATTTATTGCATTTGTATACCGCCCCATAGCCGAAGCTCTCTGGGCGATTTACATAGGATTAAAAACAATTAAAAACAATATACAAAAATTAAAACAGCAAAAACATACAACATACACATATAATGCAGACCAAGAGACAGTGGCTGGCTGCCCGGCTTGCTGCAAATCTCTGTCTCTCTCTCGCACGCGTGTTTCTCTCTCACTGGAATGGTGACAGGCAAGGAGGACAAGACACTGTGATTCGAGGGGGGGCAGGAAGACTAACCACAGATCTCAATATACCCTCACTCCACTCAGCATCTTCCAAATATGGAAATATCACACACACACACACACACACACACACAGAGCACTGATGTCTAAAAAACAGTCGGAAAATTTCGGAGACATTAGAAGCTCCTATTGGGCATGTCTCCACCCTGAAATGGTTTAGAAGTGGCCAATCCCCGCACTGGAAGACCGAATGCATAGCGGTTATCAGATAATTCTGGGGCAGAGAGCACACCCCTGGTAACAATAGCACCGGCCTGCCTTACAGGGTTCTTATAGGGATTACTGGAGTAATGTATGTCACGTGTTAACCCTTTTAAGTTCTAAATTGATTCTGGAAAGCCCTGCCAGGAAAATTAGCATGGCTAAATTTTAGCTTGCCTTCCGAACAGCAGTTACAATTTATTTATTTATTTTGATTTCTATTTATCTTTTGTTACATATATTTTGATCTGCTTGATATTATTCATTTTGCATATTCATTTAATGTAATGACTATTTTGATTATTTTAACAGTTCTATGTTTTATATTTTTATCAAATGGAATTTGTTATCTATTTTTCAGTATTGTTAGACACACGTCTATTCCTCAGTTTAAATAATGCCCCAAGCTTCTATCTGTTCTGCATAACAGGAAAGAGAGTACCTCTGATCATATGCATAGCATCTCCCTTTACCACTGAGCAACTGCAGTTCCCCCCTTCCCATAGAAGTAAAGAGTGCTGTGCATCTGAGTGTACACAGAGTGCCTTTCATTTAATACAAAGCAACTGCAACTCCAGCAGGACAAATAGCTGCTTCAAGGAGGATAACTTCAATTAGGAAATCAGTGTGTGGCAGATGGAAGGGTTAAGCCCTGCCTTCCCCAGCACCACAGACAAATTTAATTTGAGGGTATCCAGGGCCTTTTAAAAATGCCTGCCAGAGATCCTGTTCACAGATCTCCTGTGACATGTCTACAGTGGCTCCTAGAGTTCAAGACCTGGGAACTAGTGTTTAGAGTTTTCTTTTGTTTTGCTTTTATCCCTCCCTTCCGCAAAGAAGCTTAGATGCTCTTTCCCTATCCCCATTTTACCCTCAAAACAACTCTGTGAAGCAGGTAAGGTCAGTGATGGGAACCTAATGAGCTTCATGGTTGAGTTGTGATTTGAACCTGGGTTTTCCTTGTCCTAGCTGTACATTCTTGATCACTACACCACACCAGCTTGAAACAGACTTCCCAAGTACTTCAAATTAGGGATGGGCAAATCTGTCTGTTTTCACTTTCAATAACATTCACATTTTTTTCAAGTAAGTTCATTCTGCCCTGTTTCCTCATCAGTTTGCAATTTTTAAAGTCAGCATGAAAATACATATCCATTTTCATGTGCACAAAAATTCATTTTGTATGAACTTTCCCTTAATGTAGTCTTTTTTTTGTACTCAGTTCCCCCTAATTTTTGTTTTTTGTATGCATTTTTTAAATTGGAGAATTGCATCACAAAGTTCAGAGAAGTGCAAAAATCGAAGGATAATTGCATTCCAGTTTTCATATTAGTTCAAGAAGTGTGAACTAGATAAGTTTGTTTTAAAATGTAAACCAAACAAATTTGCCCCCCAACCTTAGTTCAAACGCTACAGTATCTAAATATGCTGTGTAGGGTAGTGATTACATAGAGATGCTCAGATCTATTTCAGTGTTTAATCTAGTTCAGTTTTACATGCCAGTTTCACACATGTTCAATTCTAAATGCATTCTGTCCCATTTTCTGTTAATTTTTAAAAAATGTTTATTTAAATTGTATGTATTTTCCCCCTTTGCACACAGTTTTTGAGCTAAGAACAGCATTGCAAAATTCAGAGAAATGTGCTCTCCAAAGGATAACTACATTCCAATTCACAGATTAGTTCATAAAGGATGAATTGAGTTGGTTTGCTTAAAGATATGGACCAAATGAAATTATCCCTATGATTGCACTGTTGACCTTTCACGTTAGACCAGGAATGGGGAACGTTGTTGGACTACAACTCTCATCATCCCTTCACCATTGGCTATGCTGGCAGTCCAACAACATCTGGAGGGCCATGCGTTTCTCATCCCTGCCTTAGAGACTTGAGTTCGAAGCACCACTCATCCTCTGAGTCACTCAGCGAACCTAAGGAAGTTATCATCCCTCCACTTCAGTTTCTGAAATATAAAACTAAACTTAACATGACCTATTTCACACTGTTGTTGTGAGAACAAAAGAGGAGAGTGTCTAAAATATTTTGTGCATTAATAATCCTCATGAAATATTGAAAATAAGATGTGCTCAATAAATCTAGGCCTATATAACAAAGAAAAAAAATTGTGGACTGTGCTTGATCACAAGCTGTGCAGAGATATATAATGCCCAATGATCCAAATTATGTATCATTATCTATATGATGATGTAGTAAAATTCAGTAATATGAAATGATTTTTATGTTCATGCCCCGGTGAGAACTTACTTCCAAATTATTATGGCTCCATCACATATAGAACCTGTCAAAACTTTTTCTACACAACAAAGTGGAAAGTTCACAAATAAAGCCACAATCCATAAGAGTTTTTCAATGTGTTTCAATAAAAGCAGGATTACACCTTAAGTGGCCATTTCTGCAAGTCTGGAACAGGGTGGATGGGTGGTTCAATTTTGAGAGTTTACCATCATCACATTCAGTATGTGTCTCACCTATACAGGATAATACCAAGAAAGAAGCAAATACCCCCACTTCATTCCATTAAACATAACGACTCGATAAATCTGGGGTGCCAAAATAAGGGAAGTCTGAAGATACCATTCACAAGGAAGAAACCTCAATATTATACATGAGTCGCTAGAGAGTGATAAATTAAGCTAAGATATCTATCAACAGAAGAGTCTTCTGATTGCTTTCCAATCACCCATCATAACATTTTTAAAGACAGATATGTTCTACAAAAGATTTGTAGATATACTTTAAGGAAGAGAACATATAGTCACCTGTGAAATCTATAGCTAGAACAAAAAACCCACATATTTTTATCAACAATACAATTTTGTATAGATAGTTATTCAAAATTACACTTTTGCCTCACTCACTGACTGCCTCATTCATCCACTCACTCACTAATGGGGATGTCAAAATTGTTATGATAGTTCTACATAATTTAGGAAGCTGAAATTTGGTACAAATTTAACTCAGTACTAGTGAAGTCTGAAAGAGGACACTTGTTCATTGAACAGTAAAACTTCAGGACATGATGTTTACCTCAGAACAATCGGCAGCACAGTGAGTCTCCAAACCGTTTTGGGCCCATGAATACATTTTGAAATTTGGTAATCCATCATGGGCACCGCCACAAAATGGCTGCCATCAGGAGTCATGATTAGTCACAAAATGGCTCCCTTGGTGCAGCACTGGCTCTAGGTTTTTGAGGGCCCTTGGGCAAGCCACCTCCTCCCTCAGTGAGTCCACCTTCTCGCTGCCATTGACATCAGCTGCTGTTGCTCCTCCTCCTCTTTCATCTGTGCTACCTCTTGATCGCTTGACAGGCAGAGAGGCAGTGAGCAAGTAGGCAGTGGCATCTAGTGCTCCTCTTTTTCACCACTACCTTTGTCTGGGCCAGAGAGCAAGAGGCAGGTGAACAAACAGGTTGCAATGGTGAAATGGAGGTGCACATCCAGGGTGTTCTTGTCAATGGGCCCATGCTAGGGTGTGGGCCCTCAGCAGGTGCCTGACCATGCCTACCCTTGACGCTGGCCCTGCATAGGGAGCTGGGTAGTCCCGAAGGGTAATTAACGTGCTCAAGAAAATGAATACAAGGCAAAGGGATTGGGTCTGAGCCCTAAATGTAGAACCACACATTTGCCCCCACCAAACACAAAAAATATCCATTTTCCAGTAGGAGAAACACCCCACCCCACCACCCCAAAGACACACACCCACATAAATGGGCAAAAGACACACACCCAAAACCATTCAGGCGATGCACACACACCAAACCAGACTGCATTGCACACACACCCCGAGAGGCAAAAGAAAAAAGAAGACAACCATACCAAAGAAAAACATTCCTGATCACTCCCTGCCATTCAACTCCCCCAGGATGCTTCCTGCTATCTTCCCCACTCCACTTCTAACTCCCCACAGTCCCCCCACATGGCACTTCATGCTGCCCTTCCCCCCAGCCCAGGATGCTCCCCAGTGCCTGCTCTCCAGCCCCCAACCTTACCTTGAGGGACTCCTTTTTCCCCCCTTTATTTTAAAAAGGGCATTTTTGTCTGGACACTCTAGAGCAGAAAGTCCAGGTCCCAATGCCCCAGTCTTCTTCCTTTCATTTTCTACAAATATCTCCAGGCCCACATGAGACCCAGAGACATTCTGGGAAAAGGAAAGCAAGAGTCAGGCCACTAGAGAGTGTGGTTTTGCTTTCCAGTGTGTCAGCAGCAACAGAACAAAAATCAGGAGGGGCACAGAACCTTGGAGAGTAATAGGAGGTGATTAGGAGCATCTTGGTGCCCACGGTTACCATGTTTCAGACCCAGGAGCATATCAGATGACACATAGGAGGGATTGTTGTATTGCGGAAATTCTGTTGCTCCTTCACACTCTTGAAGCAGCCCAGTAGTATTCAGAAATGCAAGTTTTGTTTACTTTTCATTTAAAAGCATGTTCAATGAGTGCACAGTAGAGAGCAGGAGCTCTGCCCCCAACTTACGCACACTCATTAGAACATCTGCAAAAGTTATATCTGTGGGGATATATTAGTGGAGACTGTGGAGATGTTCTAATAAACACAATTAATAAGTACAAGCCTCCCCCCTCCTCTTCCCCATAGCTTTCATTGAACACAATTGACTGGAAAAGGCTAATCTCAAAATTTCTATGATACATGAACCTTCTTTTTGGTCATAGGAAGTCCAAAGTGTTCTCATCAAAAATTCTATTCATAATTAGCCAGTTCTAGCCCGTGCTTTAAAATTATTAGAATTTTCCCATAATCAGTTACTTCCCAAAAAGGTAAGAGTGAGAAAGACGAACTATAAAAAAATCTATCAACTATTCTGTGATGGAGAGTTATGTCAACTCCTCCTGTTCATAAAATGCATTCCCTATATGGAAGGTGTAACATTTCCATAACTTTTAAGGAAGGAACAAGAGACAGGCTCAGAAAGTTTGCTTTGTTAAGGGTGCAATCCTATGCATGCTTTTCCAGAAAAAAAGACCTACAATTCCAAGAGTGGCTAGCTGAAGGGATGCTATGAGTTGTAGGAGTCTTCTTCTGTCTAAACATGCATACGATTGTGCCCTAATTTAATGATATGGGGTTTATGTACTGAAATAATGAACAATAATGAAACTAGCACCTCTTGCTCACCTGTTAGGAGTAGCTACATCCGAACAGCAATGCAAGGAAATAAGAGAATTTGACCAAAGTTTAGACTGGGGTGGATTGATTGGGAACTGTAGTTGTCCTCATGCAAAATTTTCAAGGCGCCCTACTCCTGCCATTATTAATGTCTATCACTTATTTACATTGCACAGTGACACTGATATAGGGGGTCAAACTACAGGTTACACAGAATTCTGTGATTCTTTCCTCTGCACTGTTTTTTTAAACCCAAAGCAGCCACATGGAGGCTGCATATGAAGTAGGGCTGTGCATGGATCCAGATCCTGAATCCAGAGCGGATCGGCCCAATCCGGTCCGATCTGGGCCCGATCTTAACTGGATAGGATCCGTGATCCGGATCTGCTCCGGGTCTGTGCAGAGCCCTCCCTCCCGCTCTCTCCTTCCTTCCCTCCTTCCCCGCAATCGTCCTCCATACCTTCAGCCTCCTTCGCGGCGTCCTCCGCAGCAGCCGGCCTCCTCGATGTTGGCCGGCCGCTTTCCGCTCGCACTGGGTGATGATGTCACCCACCGTGAGTGGGAAAGTGGCAGGCCGACATCAAGGAGGCCGGACGCCGCGGAGGAGACTGCAGGTAAGGAGGGCAATTGTGGGGGAGGGAGCAGGGAGAGCAGGAGGGAGGGCACTGCACGGACCTGGAGCAGATCTGGATTCAAATCCAAGGCAGATCGGATTGGGCCTGATCCGACATGGGTCGGATCTGGCCCGATCCAGACCTCCCAGATTGGGATCCAGATCGGATCGGGGGGTCCGTGCACAGCCCTAATATGAAGGCCAAACTTGATGATATATTAAAAGTAGTGGTGGGCAATCACGTGTATTCTCTCATAGCCTTGAATGTGGCCTCTGCCACTCCCACTGCTGCCCCAGTTGCTGCCCTCACTGCAGCAGCAAAAATCTGGCTATTTGCTACAGAAAGTTGGTGGCAAACTGCTCTGGAGACTCAAAAGTACCGAATTTAGCTTGTTTCAAAGCTAAATGTGGCCCTTTTGAGGCTCCATAGCAGTCTAACACCAAATTTTGATGGCAAACGCCTTCCCCCCTCAACAGTGCAGTGGCAAAAGTGCAATCCCCAGGAGAGTCCAGGGATGGAAATGTGCCCCTGAACAACCCAATGCTGCTCACCCCTCATTAAAACCATGATCACACTTGTGCATTTTTAAAATATTTTAATAATTATATATTGTTTCAGTTTTGCAGTTTATATAATGTTGTATGGTACCTTGAGAGGCCTGTATGTGGGAAGGTGGCATACAATTCTTGAAATAAATAGGTAATTCTATTGAAATAAAGTTCCCCCCTTAAAAAATAAGAGCTGTGGGGTTTCCCAACTGAGACCATATCCATTGGGGGGTAGGTTTGCAGGGCAGATTAAATTGTTCTTTGCTCCAAATAGAAAGCTGTTATTTACACTCATAGCAGTTTATCTCCTGGAGCAAATAATATTTCAAGGGTGATTTTCATCTGGAAAATTACATGGTGAGGGAAAGGATGAACCCCTCTCCCCCCATGCAAGTCCCAAACTGGGCATCCTCTCTTTTGGCCCTTAGTGGGAAAAGGATGGCTGTAGAGATTCTGCTTAACTCTTCTTTTTTCATCCAGTCTTCTGTCAACTCAAAGATTGAGAAGGGTTAGCAGAAAAGGGACCAGAGAGTAAAGGGTAAAACAGCTTCTCTCTGTGCCCTTCCTTCTCTCCTACCCAGGCTTCCTTAGACTAAATAAAAACAAACAAAAAGAACGTGCAACTCAGCTGAAATGCAGTTTGAGCCTTACAGGCCAAGCAAACTAACACTAGATAAATAAAATGGTAAATGTCACTCATTCAAAACCAAACACAAAGGGGAGACAGGAAACAATTTCCTCCTCTGCCCTAATGTTGCCTTGGAGAACTGGTTTATTTAGTAAGGAAGGCATCAATATGAAAGTTTTCAGTTCAGTTTGTGCCACGGGCAAAGTGGTTCCACCTCTGGAGAAGCCAGCTTCCGCACAACTTGTGGACACGTCAAGTGAACGAATCCCTCAGCCAGGCATGGCAGCCTGATGAGTGATTGACCCCTTCCTGCCCACTTTGTGCAGTCCTAGGGAAAGAACAAAAACAAAAGGGCCACTGAGCTGGCTACATTTGGTTCGTTAGGCCACAAATCGTGCAGGCCTGCTGTAGCGGATAAACTCACACCAGCCTCTGCAAAGTCTGGGCTCTTATTTGGGATGGGAGGAGAAAATTGATAGCATGTAGAATTTACCAGATACTATGAAAATTAAAATGCATTGTTTTAAACTCTCCAGATCTTTATTCTGAAGTCCTACGCACTCTTGTAGATGATATACTCAGGTTTGACAGTAGCGAAAATGTGGTCTGCTATTCTTGTGAGTAGGCAAACTTACGAAATTCACACTTCCCAACCCTACGCACAAACCAAAATCCTGTGATACGATGGTATTTGTATTATCCCAAATTTTGTAACACAGTTTGCACATTTTAAAAATGCACACAAAAATGCATACAATGGGAAATCTGCCCAAAATGCATGAATAGAGTAAAGTGCATTAAGAATATTAAGTAAAATTCCTTGTAGAAATGCATACATTTAACAAAGGGCATACAAATATGTATATTTTGGGGTACGTGCTTGCAAAAATTTGTACATTTAGATAGATCCACACAAAATACAAATCTTTGTGTGGACTTTAGAAACGATATTCATAAACTGATACTTTAGCTACTGGGTGGTATAGAAATGAAATATATTAAAAATGATGTGGAAATGGGATGGAACAAACTTAATGGAGGGGGAAAATGCTGAATACAGCCCCCACAAGACCTCAATAAGTTTCCTGTTTTGTTGCCTGCCTGGGACTGCAAAATCAGGGGCCTGCCAAGCACCTGGTAGACCACAGTACACAGTGGGTGGGTGATGTTTTTGGCTTGCCTAACTTCCAACATTTCACTGATGAAAAAAATTGCATTTTTGCTCATGAATGTCATGGCCTAGGGGGAGAGTCTGACAGCCCAGCAGCCTGGTCTGGCAAACAATGACAGGGCTAATACAACCCAGACTCAAATGTGCCACAAGCAGAGAGCAGGAAATTAAAAGTATTTACAGGTAGATGGCTCCAGAAGACAAAAGCAGTGAGGCTAGACACAAATTAAATCAAATGTATGTGGTTCCACATGGACCTATGGTCCGTTTGGAATCCACCAGAAGAAGAGCCTTCAGTGTGATGGCCCCCTTCCTATGGAATCCCCTGCCTTTAATCAAGCAGGCACCAACATTGTATTGCTTTCGGTACCTCCTGTAAACATTATTGTTCCAAGAAGCTTTCCCTAAATGACCAGCCGTGGTTTTATTTGAGCTTTGTTTTTTTAAAATGTAGTTTTTAGTGAAGTTTTTATTCTGCTTTTACACTTTTATCCTATTTGTTCACCACTCCGAAATCTTCAGACAGGGAGCGGTATATAAATATTATAAATAAATAAATAAATAAATACATAAATAATGTAGCATTTATACTAAGCGCATTGATTCCATCTTATAGATGAGGAACATTGAGGCACAGCAATAAGTGACTAGCCCGTAGCTCAGTCTTTGAATCCATGACAGAATTCTCAAGCAGAAAAAAAGTTAAGTAAAAGTAAACAGAACGCAATGTACTAACAGTCACTCGGTGTGTAGAAGCAAAGAGTCTGTTGGCAACTATCAAGGCTGGAGTCCACTTCACAGTTCACTAGCCTATCCCTATACTTTCTCACTTCCTTCTTAGCACTTTCATGGTGGATGGGGCCAACAGAAGAGAGGCAGAAAAGAATCCAAAAAGGGGAGGGTTTTGCAAAGCTGGACTGTATTAAAAATGAATGCATTTAAAATTAAAACTTCCTTAAGTATGGCACCTTGGGGCTGGCTCAGGGAATGTACAACTCCCTCAAAAACGTTGATTTTCTTCTGCTCAGCTGAGTACTTTTTCTACTTTGCCGAAAAGACCATTTTAAATGCAAAAACTGAAACCCACATCACTTTATCTCAGCTCTATCTCAAAGTGTGTCACAGTAATCCTCCCTAGCTTTAAGAAAGAGAGAAACTCAGCAAGCATGGTTAAGACGAAACAAAGACATCCAGCTTTGTCATGTAGTCCTTGTAAACCACTAATTCTTCATCTGTACTAAGGTGCATTGTCCATATGAATGGTGCAGCAAAGACAGGCATGGATAAACTGGGCAAGAAAATGCGAGAGAGATACTCAAGCGTTCTCAACTTTTTAAAAAACCAGAAAATAAAAACAAGTCTGAGATAGAGGCAGCATGCCTCCGTATGTCAGTAGGAACAGACTCTGGAAGTTGTATGGCACTCATGTCTTGCTGGTTGCCTCTCCATGGCCGTCTGGTTGGCCACGGTGCACACAGAAGGCTGGACTAGATATTGATCCAATATTGCTCTTCTTATGTTCGTAATCAAATCTCTTGAATACAAATCACTTGAAACTGAGACAAAGGACACTGAGTTCTGACTTCCTAACATTACATCATGTATATTCCAAGATTTCAGAGATTCTTCTACTACCCTAGAATTCAGTATCTCTGGGACAGAACCATTTCTCAAATAATCCTAATCACTGGGGAACTGATTTTTCTTCCACATGACATTTCGACCAATTAAAAAGGATTTAGATGGAGAAATCTCATGCTTCCAGAATAATAACTTTCTCCTCAGCATGAGGGAGCTAAACAAAGGGACGTGCCTCTTTCACCTGGATAGAAAAGCCCTGGGTTTATTTATTTTGGGCCCATAAGTAATTTAATACAGGACTGTTTATTTATATAACTATGTAAACATTTTGAAGATACTTCTGTGATCCTAACCACTTTCGAGTCTCTTAAGAGGAAATGCAATGGAATTTCTGAAGGCACAAATGTAAAGTTCTTCCCTTTTAAACAGCCCTTTTCATGTGTTGAGTACAATGGACAAAAGGACAGGAAAAATCCAAAGTGCACATTTAGTAGTTTTTGAGTTATTCCTGATAGAGGACAATTGTGAGCATTCATTTCTGCCCCAAGGCCAGGGAGCGAATTCAAAGATAGCGCCAGTCAGAACCCAGGTCTTGAAATCTGAACTTAATGTTATGAAAAGGTCAGGGACAATCTACACCTAGCAAAATAACTTCTTATATCCCCTAAGGGATTGAATATCTTGCTGGAGAAGAGGACATTCTAACAAGTCTCACACTGCAGCTGTCATCACGCTGATTCTAGTATCAGCGTCCCATGTACATGTTCATCACTTGGTGCACACAGCCTATAGATAGGTCCACACAAGCAGCATGATGAAGTGGGGCTGAGCTGGTAAACTGCTGAAGTGCTGGACTAAGGTGGGCAACTTGTGGCCCTTCAAATGTTTTGGCCTACAACTTCCATCATCCTTCCCTACTAACTATCTTGGCTAGTGCTGACGGGGGCTGTAGGTCAAAACATCTGGAAGGCCACAAGATGGCCACCCCTCTGCTAGACTGACAGCATCACTTCAGAATGAAATTGGGGGATACTACCCCTGAATGCTTCAGTTAAAAAAAAAAAGCTTCACTGCACACAGAAAGCTAGCCCATTAGAGAGAAATATCCTAGCCCAATCACTTGCCTGCTATGCTGTTTTTTAGTTGTGATCAATTTTTAATGTAAAGGAGCATTCAAAAATATTATTGTCCCCTTGGGAAAAGGTTATATAAATGATGGTATCTACAGCCGAGACAACTAAAAGAAATATAGAACCTTCAGTTTGATTCATGCTGAAAGTATCAGGCAGGGGCACCCGATATTTATCATATTTGGCGGGGAAATGTCTGAGGATTATATATTTTTGGAAGGACGTTCTTCTAAAAGAATATTACAGTATGTGAGATACTGTATAGCCCCAAAGTAGTCTGGTTTGATTCTATCAGAATATATATAAATAGTCACATCAAATAGCTGCTAGGGTATGTATACAGTCTGGGGATGGGAGAGAAATCTATATGGTTCACATTTTAATTTTACAATTTCGAACCAAGACACAAAATGAAATGCAGTTATACTTTGAAATTCACACTTTTCCAAATTTTGCAGTGGAGCTCTCCAACTAAAAAATGCACTCAAAGGAGTGTGTATATTAGTTAAAATAATGCTCTAAAATGCAATATATTAGGCAAAATTGCATACAAAATGCATTTGAATTTTCATATGAACTATAAGACTGAAACAATGAAAAACTGAGAAAATCTAAATTTGACATATTTGTCTGTTCCTAACAGTGTCTAAATGCAAAAATCTGTGTTTGAATGGATGAATAAAATATGATCAATGACCTGCCTCTATAAATTAATCTATGATAATTAAAAACGAGAGAAAAAACACCACCTATACATGTGATGCAAAATGGATATTCATATGATTAAAAATAATCAGAGAAGGAACCATGACATATACGTTTGTCAGAAAATTGATTTTATTTATCAGTTATTGGGCCAATAATGATCAGAGTACTATAAATCAGTTTTCTCTGTTTTCACTTAAAAATGTTTACATTTTTGTGAGATTTCTTTTTCTCTCTCCTTGTTATTTGGCTCTTTCGCTGTGCTAATTTCAGTACTAATCTATAATGATATCAAATAAGTTTGAATTTGTACATAATTTTCAATGTGTACTATATGCATGGTTGCTGTGTAGTGATAGATTTGTTGTTGTTGTTGTTTTGCATAAATAAAGAATATAGCAATGGGAAATGTGATTGGTGCTCACATGCAGTCTGAAATAGTCCTATTCAGTCAACTACCTCAGTCTGCTGCATGTGAAGACCAGCCCCTATAGATCTCCAGCTTACATTACAGATAGAACTTTCACATCATCTCGCATCACTTCAAACACACGCTTTTCGTGAAGATTAGTGCAACTCTCATAATCATTATTCATAAGATATCAAGTCATGTACCTACACATGTGCACCAGACCTTAAAAAGACAAATGGAATAGAAAACCCATGCTTTGCATTTGTTGTGGCTGGATAAAGAGTCCTAGAGTGGAAATAGTTTAATTAGTCATAATGTAAGATGTGGTACAGGTTGAACACATTAAGAACGTGAAATGCCATAAATCAGAAACGTTAGGAGGAACAAATTCAGTCACACTATCATTGTGGTAGAAATACCAGTCTGAAAAAGTAATAAAGAACTGGGTATAAAATATTATCCCCTAGACGAAAGCTCTCATGGTGAGATGGAGAATGAAATCAAGGAAGCAGCCAGAAGAGAAAATGTAGTGATAATAGATGACTTCAATTACCCTCACATTGACTGAGTAAAGGTACATTCAGGCCATGTCAAACAGACAAAATTTCTAGATATGACAAATGATTGTGCCTTATAATAGCCATGCAGCCGAGAAGAGTGGAGACAACTTTGGTTTAATATTCAGCAGTGCTAAGATCAGGTTAGAGATGTACCTGTTGTCCAACAAATTGGGAAGAGTGGCCACAATACTATCAGATTTGGCATATATGTGAGTGAAAAAAATTGAAAGTCAAACACATTTAATTTTAAGAGAAGAAATTTGTAAAAAAAAACCAAAACACTAAGGACCTAGAAATTAGTAAATTGGAAATTTGTAAGGAAGAGTAAAGAAGGCCTAATCCTTCCAAAAAGCTCTGAAGTTATTTAAAACTAAGGCAGTGGATCAATAAAATTTGGGAGATTATGATGATGTGCAAACATACTCTGCAAGTGCAGCAGCCAAGGAATCCTAATTTCAAAAAAGTCAGCATGGTATCATGGTTTCAATTTATTTCCTACTGGCTGATATGGCCGGTGTTGCTTGGGTCCGTCAATAATGTTTATAACATTTATTTGATATATAATAAATTTCTCTGCAACTTATTCATCTTTAGGTTGGTTTTTTTTTTTAGTTTGGTTGAGTTAGTAAATTGTCTTATTAGAATCAATGGAAAATGGTGTTAACAAGAACTGTATTTTAAATTATAGCTTCATGATAAACCACATTTTTTGTTTTACCTGAAATGCCTACACCTCCCATCATGCTTTGGCCGGAGCAGCTGTCTAAACTTCAAAAACAATCAAGACCCTTTCTACCAGCTAAAAAAGATGCAAACCTAAAAATATGTTTTCAAAATAGACCCGGCATTGCCCAGATATCTGAATAACATATAGTAGGGAAGCTGATCTCAGTGGACACGGGAAACTGTTGTATGCATGTGCTGTGAAGTTATTATTATGAAAAAAGCAAAGCAGCTAGACCACAGCCCAGTGCTAGGCCTCTGAGTTAACTTTAAACAAATTAAATTAATTCCTTTTTTTCCTCTCTCACCCTCACAACAACCCTGCAAGGTAAGGTAGTCCTAGGCCTGTGAGGTAACTTTAAAACAAATTAAATTAGTTTCTTTCCTCTCCCCCCCCCCCCAACCTTCAATGCATGGCCAGGGCTGCCTTGAAGCTGTCACCATGATTTTCCTTGTCCCCTACAGAAAACAAAAACTACAACTCCCAGCATGCCTTTTGCTGTGGTGCCCAACTTGCCCAAAGGGAGTCCTGCTGCTAAAGCTCATGGGAAGTGAAGTCTGGCTGAGCCAGTCCACACTACACTGAGGGAGCTGGCTGGCTAATTCACGGGGAGCTTGGTCGTTGCTGTCAGTAACAGGCCCAGAGCTGTGACCTCGTTCCCTTCTATTCCCGATGGTGCCTAGTAACCAAGGCAGCCAGCCCAGGCACTCTCCCTTCAGACCCAGGATGGCAAGCTACTTCCAGATGATGGCCGCCAAAGCCTGATAAGTCTTCCCTCCCGGCCAAGGCATGCTGGGAGTTGTAGGCGCAAGCCTAGCTCTCTGGATAATGTTAATCTTTGAATACATCTGAGGTGTCGTGGGAGAGCGGGCCTTCTTAGTTGTGGCACCGTGCTTAAGGATTTCTTTTTCCCCGGCAGGCTGGCCTGGTGACTGCATTAAAGGCTTTTAAGTGCCAAATGATTTTTTAAAAAAATATATTTTCCAGGACCTTTTAACTTGAAGAGATTTTTTATACTGCATTTTTTTTCTGTTCTAAGTAAACCACAACATTCCAAGACAGATGCAAGAATTACTGGATAAAGTTTATTATTTTTATGTAAAAGCCTGACTTTACTATTAAAACAGAAGAGTGAATGGAGGAATGACTGATAGCTGAGGCTAGAATGGAAAAGTTCGGGGGTGGGGGGGGTGAGTGACAGTTGTGAAAAGTCAATTAGAAGGAGAACAAAGACAGTTAGTGAGAGGTCAGGAAAGTGGGGGCTGAGTTAGGACTGAGAGATAGTGACTTGGTTTGCTAACCCCTACTTTATTTAAAATCAGCCACTCTATATACCAGAACTACACCTCCCAGCATGCATTTGGCAGCCCGCAGGTGCCCACATCCTCTGAGACGTCCTCTTGTTGCCAATGCTACTCCTCGATAGAGCGTGAAGGAGTAGCACCATCAAGGAGGGGATGTCAGCAGCTGTCAGTGGACATGCCCGGCTCCAGGCCAATCCTGCTGGGATTGCCTCGTCCTGCACTTCTCACCCACCAAGTGCTCCATCTGGAGCCTGTACTGAAGGGCCGGGACTGGGCTGGGTACTTCCCCCCTTTGTCGGATCTGTTTCTGGGCATGTCCCCTTCCTACCTCCCTCTTAAGGGCAAAAGTTGTGTGCTTGCTTCCCCCAGATTCTGAGAAAACAGCGATATCAGGGTGAAGTGCCTTTGAGCATGTTTGGCCCCTCAAAGCCAAGCTATTGTATCTAGTCATGATTTTAAAAGCACGCAGAGGGCGGGAGGAGGTACCGCAAATGGACGCAGCCCATTTATGTGGGTTGTTTCCTTTTGGAATTGGGTTGACTGTTCAAGACCATCCTTAGGAGTCAGGTTGTGAAAGAGACGCAGCGGCCACCCACCCATGCGCTCACAATGGCCACCAGAAGCCAGTAAGTCTGGCCTCCTGCCCAAGGCATGCTGGGAGTTCTGCCCAAGGCATGCTGGAAGTTGTAGGCATAAGTCTTGGTTTTTATTAAATTCTTTAAAAATACTTAAACCCCCCAAATTCATGTTTTTAGATTTTTCTGGTACATTGTATAGCCAGACCTATCACTGTGTCACCATCTCAAGTTTCTAACTTGTCTGGAAGTGAGTAAACATTTCCGGATATACGTGACACACACATACTTTCTGCTTTATAGGTAGAGATGTAAAAGCACTTCAAACTTCTGATCAAACTCCAATCAAGTACCGAGGATACACATGCGTGAGCACGCACACACACACACACACACACACACTATTTATGCTATATAATTTATAATTCTTTAGATAGCTGTTTTATACACGTTGTTCCACAAGCATACTCATGATATACTAAGGCTTATAATCAGAGACTACTATCTTTAGTTCTTTAAAAATGGCAAGGATCTTTGTGGCATCTTAAAGACTTAACAAATTTATTATTGCATAAGGTTTTGTTGACTACAGTCCACTTCATTAGCTGCATCTAATGAAACAGACTATAACCTACAGAACTTTATGCCATAATAAATGTGTTAGTCTTAAGATGCCCCAAGACTCTTTATTGTTGTGCTGCAACAACAGATTTACATGGCTACCCTTCTGAGAATTTATTTCTTAACAATCGCCTTGTCTTTTTAATGTGTGAACTTCTTTTTTGTTGTCTGTATTTTTAACATGATTTCAAAATAAAATAAATTCCATGGGAACGTAAAATGGGACTCTCTCCCAATTAAACATTTTTAATAAGTGTATGGGTTTTAGTTAATACATTTACTAACTGGCTAAATCTGCATAAAGTGTCCATGCTAGTTGGAGATGATGTACATTGCAGTCCAATACATCTCAAGGACAACAGGTTAGGGAAGGCTGTTTTAGATTTTCCATGTTTCTGTTCCAGTAAGTGTCATCTTAGAAGAGGCATATTCCCCCTTTCTTTCAGACAGGAGGGAATGACTCTTTTAAGACAGCACATGCCATTTGCTGTTGATAGTATTCATTCTTTATAACATGTCAATGATAAGGCAAACAAAGAAGTAATGTGTGAGGTGTAAATTGCTAAAGACAACCCTCAAATTTTTCTTTGAGAAGAAGGAATCATCCTGGAAGGCAATACAACCTTTAGGCAACAAAGTTTTGAAAAGATATGGAGATTGCTAAGAGGGTACAAGTAATTCCTTATATTAGCCTTAACTGAGGAAGATATTAGGTATATACTCACATCACATCTGAATCAATGGTTTTGGGAAAGGCATCTGTGGGGATATGTCAAATATAGGAAATGTCACTGCAATACTTTGTTATGCTAAGTATTTGAAAGTATTGGCCATTTTGTTTATTTCTGAATAAGAAATATGAGAGTACGTTGCAACTTCTCCAAAAATCACAATGACTTGACACATTTAGGGAGGAAAGAAATCTGTCAATGGCTATTAGCCATGATAGCCCAATGGCATCTTCATATACAATGGTAGCATGTTACTGAATACCATTTGTTGTGGAGAAATAGCAGTCTGCTGCCTTCATATCCTAGGTGGGGTTTCCTAGTAGCATCTGGCTGCCCTTAGTTGGAAATAGGATGTTGGACTAGATCAGCCTTCCTCAACCTGGTACTTTCCAGATGTGCTGGACTAAAACTCCCACAGTTCTCAGCCACTATAGCCATTGGCCATGCTAGCTGGGAATGGTAGAAGTTGTAGTCCAAACATCTGGAGAGCACCCAGTTAGGTAAAACTGGACTAGGTGGGCCCTTGGTTTGATATTAAACTAAACCAAAGATATGAAGGTACCACATATCAACTTCTCTTCTTACTTATGAAAAGCGTGAGCATGGAGTTTCATGACACCATGAAAATGGGTAAACTAAATATAAGGAAAGGACTGATAGCTTAGTGGTAGAACTCATTATTTGTATGCAGACGGTCCCTGGCAAAATCCCTGACTAATTGCTGAGGAACACGGATGGGAGGGTGCTGTTGCACCATGTCCTGCTTTGTTGGTCCCTGGTCAACAGCTGGTTGGCCACTGTGTGAACAGAGTGCTGGACTAGATGGTCCCTCGATCTGATCCAGTATGGCACTTCTTATGTTCTTATGTCTACTTAAAGGATCTTATATAGCAGGGTGACAAAAATATCTGTAACCTTGTTCGCACAACACATGGTGGTTAAGCATTTTGAGCTAAACATTACAGCTTAGCATATCATGTAAACCACAACCTAGCGTGTCGTGTGGACTATTCCTAACCATGTGGCTACATAATGACAATTTAAACACACTCACTAACACTTTGCTCCAAAAGGGCTAGCGGCCTAGCCATGGCTTAGTGTGTTGTCTGAACAGGCCCTGTCTATTATCCTTGACTGCAATACTGGGCTAAACAAACCAATGGCCTGATTCAATATATAAGGCAAATTCATACATTCAATAAGGCAAATTCATACATTCGATATTTAAATGTTTCTTCTGAAAGACAGGGATACTATGTTTCTTAGGGCTGCTGGTTTCAAGACTTTCCCAGTGAAGTATAGCTCAGACAAATTGCTTTGAAGTTCCCAGATGAAAGTGTTACCAGAAACTTGCAAAGGATTAAAGTCTTATTGTAAGAACTGCCTTTTTTTTTTACTGCTTTTTCCTTCCTCCATCACTTGTGAATTAGAAACATGAAGAGTTACAGTAATTCTTCACCAGGGCTATGGCTTGGTTTCAACTGTGACATGAGTTGAAATCTATGGGCCTGGAGGAAGTTCGTTTATTTCAAAAATGTAAATATTGGGTAAAAGCATACTCACCAACTTTTATATGGATTGAGGATCCCTTTTCAAAGTCATTTTTAAAGGAGCATGTGCAGTTTCATAAGATTACAGACTCAACGTCCAATGAACTCACCTTCTCATCACATAAAGATATGTTTTGGAAACTTAATTTTGATGATCACAGAGCAAGATACATTGAGAAAAGGCCATAATACATTGGTGGAGAACCTGATTCACATACACAAGGTTCCAGGTTCCAGCTTTGATGGGGCTATGAATCCATTCTGGGTTTCAGTCAGAACCAGCCAGAACTCTAAAGGAGCTATCCAAGGTGCTGTACATATTTTGGGGCTAGGGTTTAGCACCTTGGATAGCTCCTTTAGAGTTCTGGCTGGTTCTGACTGACACCCAGAATGGATTCATAGCTCCACTGAAAATCAGTGCCACCAGCCTCCACTGAACCCTGGCATCCCCAATAAGAAAGGTCTCAGGTGGCAGCAGATGCTGGGGAAGAAAGCCTCTGTCTGAGACCCTGGACACTTGTGGCCCGCCAAACTAGGCAATACTGGGCAGGATGGACAGCAGCTTCACATATGCTATCTCTACATATGTTGGTGGTTCTTTCCCTTTTCCAACATACAAAGACTTTCATTTCAGCCATTCAGTCCTGCTCAGTCTACAAAAACTATGTCAAGCCACGTAATTCCATTCATACTTCTCCATTTTTCTTTATCCATTCACTAAGCCTTTAGTGACATTTTGCTTCAGAAAAATAAATTAGAAAGGAGCAGTTTGAGATGTTACAGTATATACGATGAAATGAGGTCATATCATGACTCCCCTAGTAGTACCAAGTCAGGCTACAAGATCAATAATCTGAAAAAGAAAACAAACAAACAAAAACAAACAAAAACAACCCCATCCAAGTGTGCTTCACGCATACTGCAGCAAAAGAGTTATAAAACTGCAGCATTTTCAATTAATTGAGAGACTTCCGATGAAGAACTGCATTTAAGGAAGCAAACAGTAAAGCGTAGGAGCTAGAATGTGTAATCTTTAGATCAATGATCCTGAAACTGTGCCAAGGCACTGCTGAAACCCACTTGGAGTCCATGGGCCAGAGAAGGATGAAAATGTGAAGCTAATGCATAACTAAACTAGTGTGCTGCAACACAGGTGCAAGTGTGCCTTAAAAAAACTGAGCCACCACACTGATTGCATCCATTATCTATGGCCCTTAGAATGGGAGTCCCTGTGTAGCATTGACAGGCCCCCTCTGTGCCAGTATAAGGGCAGGAACTTCAGCTCTGAGGAGGAAGTAAAGATGAACTGGGATTTCTCTGAGACAGCTCCTGGTACAATTGGCAGGCATGGGAAAATACCTGAAGCACCCCCATTGTTCAGAAAACACAGTCCCCTTTTGAGCAAGTGGGAAGGTGCAAATGATGCACATATAGACACTGTCAAATTGAGTTACAGCTTCACTTTTGTGGACAAGCATTATAACTGTGACATGAATTCTATTTATTATGGCACAAATATCTGTGGAGAAAGACCATTCTGCCCATCTACTAGCAATCCATGCTGTTGGTCTTGAAGTAAGCGGTCTGGCTTTGTGTCCTTACTTACGTAAAGAGACAGCCATGGAGTAATTCATTTCACAGTGGTTCCCCTAAGCAAATATAAATTCTGCTGAGGGCAAGCAAGTGTGTTGACTTCATTATTAAGATATTTTGATTGTGCTCATGGACAACATATAGGATTTATTCAGCTGCAGACTCATGTGTTTTAATTGTTATTAAAGCAGCCAATCAGTATGCAAGCTTGTTCAGGGAAAATGTGGATTAGGAAGTTGAAAATGTGATTTGAATCTTTCACATAAATCAGCCCCTTTTAGTATTTAAAACCAGTGATTTAAAATCACTTTAATAGATGAATCTACCAGCTCACTGTGCAGCAGATGGGTAGCAGCCAGGAGGACCACCTTTTACCAGCTTCAGCTGTTATTTTAGCTATGTCCCTTTCTGGTCAAGAGGAATCATGCCACACTGACCCATGCTTTTATAACCTCTAGAGTTATCTGTAATATGCTCTAGGTGAGCCTAATCTTGAATATGGCCTAGAAACTTCAACCAATCCAGAACTTGACAGCTCACTTCTTGGAATGTCTGGGAAAGTGGAGACATAGGGTTGGATCCAGATTTAAGTCATACTTACGATGGGCCTTGTTACTCATAATTAGCTAGTCTCACAAATTTCAATGTATGACTAAGTCTGGGTCCAACCGATAGGCAACCAATTCTATGGCAAATGCATAGATAACCAATTATCTCCTGGACCAATTCAAGGTCCCCATTCTTGCCTCTGAAGCCCTTCATAGCCTGAGACACATAAACCAGGGACTGTATCTCCCCATAATGAATCCAGCTGCTTGATTTGTTCTGCAGGGTGGTAACCTGTTCTGTGTGCTCGCATCATGTGCAGCTAATCACAGCTGTGAAAAGACACAGGACCTTTACTGAAATTGCTCAAAGTCTGTGGGACAACCACCCAAGGCATTCCACAGCCACTCTGTTCTGTGTGATTTTATGTCCAGCAACCATTCCAGCAAGGTGTACTGAGGGAGATACGAGGGGGAAATAGGGCAGTTCCGTCACCCTCAGGAAAGCTCCTCTCCTCCCTTAATTATGACCACCAGCATCCCTTCCAGCAAAATGTACAGAGGGATGTGAGAAGTGGGGCCATTCCCTCAGCCCTGCTGAAAAGAATCATAGAACCATAGAATAGTAAAGTTGGAAGGGGCCTCTACAGCCATTGAGTCCAACCCCCCTGCTCAATGCAGGAATCCAACTTAAAGCATCCCTGACAGATGGTTGTCCAGCTGCCTCTTGAATGCCTCTACTGTGGGAGAGCCCACAACCTCCCTAAATAATTGATTCCATTGTCCTACTGCTCTAACAGTCAGGAAGTTTTTCCTGATGTCCAGCCGGAATCTGGCTTCCTGTCACTTAAGCCCATTATTCCGTGTCCTGCACTCTGGGTTGATCGAGAAGAGATCCTGGCCCTCCTCTGTGTGACAACCTTTCAAGTATTTGAAGAGTGCTATCATGTCTCCCCTCAATCTTTTCTTCTCCAGGCTAAATATGCCCAGTTCTTTCAGTCTCTCCTCATAGGGCTTTGTTTCCAGACCCCTAATCATCCTCGTTGCCCTCCTATGAACCCCCTCCAGCTTGTCTGCATCCTTCTTGAAGTGTGGTGCCCAGAACTGGACACAATACTCAAGGTGAGGCCTAACCAGTGCCAAATAGAAGGAAACCACTACCTCGTGTGATTTGAAAGCTATACTTCTATTAATGCAGCCCAAAACAGCATTTGCTTTTTTGGCAGCCACAATCACACTGTTGGCTCATAGACTTCATTTTTTCCTCTTCCCTTCCCTTCCCTTCCCTTCCCTTTTTCCTTCTTTGTGTTGTCTGTTTTTAGATTGGAACCCTGTGGTCAGGGACTGTCTTGTTTTACTGACTGCGTGTAAAGCACTCAAGAAAGCCTTTTTTGGGTAAGGAGTAGGATAAAAATACTACAAATAAATTCAGATACACATTTATGTTGCTGCTGTCATTGATTGCATTGTATTAGTGTTTAAAATTTTGTTTTATTATAATTTATTGTTTTACCGTTTATTCTCTGTTGACAACTATTTCACACATTGGAGAGGTTGGGTGCATGTTTTAAATAAAAAAATTAAAAATCACAGAAATATAGATTACCTTGCTGTCCTCCATAATACACTGCCATCAGAATTAGCAGCAACACAGTTCCAAAATAATCAATGTGTCCAAATCATAATAAATAGTTTCATTTGCTAGTTCTCCCTTTCCCACAACAACATTTAATCCACAGAACAGCTTATTCTTGACTGCAGAGTCATAAATAAAATAAGAGAGCTTATTCACCAGGTAGCATGTGTGTCTTCTTTGCCCATATAAACAAGCCAAATGGCAGACAGGAAAGCCACTCAGGAGAGATTTAATTGGCAAACTGCTGAGACCTTGGATTCTATGATTCACAACTTCAAAATTATAAAGGTTCTTCCTTTTCCATAAATATTTGAAAGGAGGCATGATTAAAGCTCTTTCCATTTTCAGGTATCTCACAAACTTCCTCCTAATTAAATATAAAAGCTATCACAGGCTGCATCACACACACTACGTCAACCTGCAGAACACTTGTCCAGCAACTACATAGCTCTAGAGATCGTTTGAGCATCTTATTGAATCTGTACACAAATCCTGAGCTACATGCAAGTCAGATTTCAAACCATCAGTCCAACTTGGTGGCCATCACTACATCTAATGGAATTCACTAACACAAGACGTTATGATGGGCAACAATTTGGACAGTTTTAAAAGATTAGACAAATTCATGGAGAATAAGGCTATCAATGGCTACCAGTTATGATGGTGATAATGTTACCTCTAGCATCAGAGGCAGTATGTCTCTGTTTGCTAGTTGCTAGGGAACACAAGTGGGATGATACTATTACATTCATGTCCTGCTGTGGGTTTCCCACAGGTATCTGATTGGCCCCTGTGCAAACAGAATGCTGGACTTTGGTCGAAACCAGCAGAGCTCTTGTTATGTTCTTATTTTAAACCAGAAAGAAATAGAGATGGGTGTGCTCTCTCCCATTCACTTTAGAGCAGAAAAGTTGAGAAGAAATCAGGTCACTTTCCAAGCCAACCTGAGCCTCAGAAAAACAACCATTTTCTGTCAAAAATGACCCTTCCTTGACCTGCAGGATAGTCCAAGGGTCCCCAGCAAGAGGCAGACATTTGCCTCAAGCCTGCTTTTTTCAGTTTTTTTTCAAAAGCCTACCTACACACTTTCAATTTACAAAATCAGTTCACAAAACTGGACAAAAGATGGTCTCACAAGGTTCTAACACTTTCCCCAAAACACTTTGAAGAGGATCAAAAATATATCCAGCTTTTCTCCTACTGTTTAGATGTACTATAGGAACTGCTGAGTCTTTCTAGGAAATAATTTACATAATCCACCCGAGACATGGATAAAACAGTCTAGAAGCACTTCCAAGCTTAAATAACCTAAAAGCAGTGCTTTTCAAATTGTGTTTATAAGAAACCTGTAGATTCTTAGAAGTGTATCAATAGTTCTTCAGTAATAGTGGAAAGTTTTCCTAAAAGACAGCTTGTTTGTTGTTACTAATCTTCTTCCAAAATATACAGCTGTAGGAGGGAATTGGATGCCTTATAGAGCCCTGTTTAAGTTCATGAGCCCAACAAGTCTGGCCAGCATTTCAAGTAAACTAAAATGCTGGAATGCTACCCATCATTTTCTGCAATGCACATGGATTTGTAGTCCATAGTCAGGGTTCTTTAGCAGACAGATCTCTGTGGAAAAGTTCTCTGAAAAGATGGCCCAAAGGCCAAATAGACCATATTGGCTGTTATAATGACTTCCTGCAGCCACTCTAGATGATGAGACACATCAGACAGTAGAGAGCATACAATATTCTCCCCACCTGAATTTCTATCTGGATTTTAGGATTCTGAATCACCTATCTGATCTGTGGAGCCACAGCAATGAGTTAGCAATCTGCCATTTGTCTTAATTTTTTTTAATTTCCTGATTTGATTCTGACTTCTCAGTTTGCTGGAGTTTTCAGTCCACATCTCTCCCTTCTCCATTTACATGTTTCTAATTCACACCAATTGAACTATGCACAAAAAGGAATTTTGACATGTTCAATCGTAGTCAACATTCCTCTTTGTGCAGCATTTTAATCAATGCCCATCTGTGCTTGTATGCATCATAACCAGTAAGAAAAACACAGACGTGAACTAAAAACTGCAGCTGAACTGCACATGAACCAATTCTGGAATTAATTTTAGCAATTAAAGCAAAAGGTCATCAGAACATGAGGCAGATCCGACCCACAGAACAATTAGAAAATGGATCAGGGGACACCCATTATCCATCCATCTGTAGTGAACAACACAGGAATCAACGCTCTTGGATACCCCTAGGAAGCCTTTCTATGTACAGGTTATTTTTAACATCAGCTGGAAAGCTCTGAATAAGCATTCCTCTTGGCAGCTTCCCCAGCAGCTACTGACAATACCTATCATTGCTATCTGAACTGGTCCCACCTATATTACGTGCCAAAACAGCAACTTTTGTTGTTGTGGAATGACACTCTGGAGTTGCAATGCCATGATTTGCTAGAAAAGGATTTTATGAAACAGTCAAATTTTTACTTCACCTCGACAGCTGATTTCCCATGGATGAAAGCTGATTGACAGAACTATGCACTAACAACAACGTACAGGTTTCTCCCAGATTGCAGCGATGCATCTTTGTAAGATTTACAACAAAATGAATATTTTTGCTTATGGAACAGAGTAGACAAACGTGAAGTTAGCGAAGCACCGTCTCCTCTTTCCTTTGTAAAGAAGTAGCTTCCACAAAAACATAAAAGGAGCCTTGTTGAATCTGTCTAGCCCAGCAACCTGCTTCCAATAGTAAGTCATCAGACGCTTCCAAGAAGTTCAGACGAAGGACATTAAAGCAATGGTGGCCTCCCTCTTTTGTTTTTCCCCAACACCTGGCATTTAGAGCCATCCTGCCTTCAAACCTAGAAGTTCAATTTAGCGATGGGCTGCACCTCAAAATTAGCCAGCTAAAGAAGCATTTATTATACGTAAGGTCATTTACTGCCCATTCCCTCTCTCCAGGGAACTGTATTTCTCGGACTGGGTAACACTGATTGGGAGTGGCATGGCAGGGTGTCCAATGCCTTGCTACTGGCAACAATTTGACCTTTGAAAACCTGTCTGTTTTTGAAGATCCAGCCAATGTACTTCATAATGCCATTTACACCTAAATTCAAATGCACAGGGTGAGTAAATTAGCCCAATCAATGCATTTCTCACAGTGCATCACTAACAAATTAATTAGAAAAGCCCTTTCAACCATTATCTCCACTTACTGGGCAAATTCAGCAAAACATGGCAATTCTTGTTACAATCTGGTTTCTGACAGTCCTAACAATCACACTGAGTGAACCTTCAATACAAAGTTTATCTTCCCTATCAATCTTATCTTTAATAGCCTGTCAGGAAAAAGAGATCCACTTGGTAAAAATCCAGATAATTCTTTTTAAAATGAGCAAGCGAATGAGGAAAATCCCTCTCCAGACACCTTTCAAAAATTAACATCTTACTGCAGGGTTTTCTTGGGAGGAGAAATGTTAGAAATGAAAATCTGATGTGAGAACGTGGGTTATTTGAACATTCATTCTGGCTCTCATGTATATTAAAATGACCCACTCACCAATTTTTGTTGCGTACCAGTAAATTGGGATCAGTCTATGTAGCTGGACTGTATCCACATTTCAAAATTAGAATTTTACCTTCTTATTGTACTTACTGGTTCCAAAAAATCAAATCAGACATTACATGAAGTTGCATGTAAAATTCTATATATATATATATATATATATATATATATATATCAGATTTGAAAGGCTGCAAATAAAAGAAAAAGAACAGCAGGGGGGTGCGGGTAGAAAGGAGCATCTTTTACTCCATAGGGAGAGAAATGGGGCGATGCTTTCGAGAATAAAAATAGCTGCTGGTGGTAAAAGGATTAAAACCCACAAGGGGGGGTATTATGCTCACCTGAGTGTAGTGTCTAGTTTGACCCTAAAACAACTGACAATATTATAACAGAAATTCTGTTTCTAATGTGTTTCCCAGTTTATAAACTACAAAATCAAAATCTAGAGTGCATGAACATGCCAGTGTGTGAGACAAAATACACAACGTTTTGATTGGCATGTTAATGCAACTAGACATGAAGGCCCCTTGGAAGCGTATCATTAATGAACATTATTTCACTCAGTTACGAACAACTCTTTCTGGAATTAATTCAATGCATACATCTCTGGTCTCAGAAAAAAAACATGTTTAGTAGCCATAATGCAATACAGATAATATCCAAATGAGAAAACTTTGCAATGAGCAGGTAATTAATTTAACAATATCAAGGCTAGACTGAAACAGCCTTATTCTGAGTATTTTTGGGAAACGTATCCAGGAAACTTGCAAGCCTGACCTGAAACCACATATTATCTATGCAGTGGGAAAGAGGTGTAGGAACAATGGATTCCTTCCCATTGGCTCCCATAGTTTAATTAATAATTATACTCCAAAATCTTTAAGGCGCTAACTAAAAATCACACAGCTGTAGAGCAATTCATCAATGGATGGCAGGGGAAGAGGAGGAGCAGGAGAAGGGCAAGAGACGCTTGCGGAAACATCATCATGCCTCCCCGCCAACCCACCCCTCTAAGACGATCAGGGCAGCCGGGAGCCTAGCTGAGTTGTAATGTGTAAGGGAGTGGCAATATGTGTTGTGCAGGGCAAAGGGAGATATGGCGATGGCAGGGCGAAGTGCCATTACAGGGTAAGGAAATATATTTAACATCCATCTTACCTTCCAGTCACCCTGCTACTCCGGGGATATTGGAGAAAGAGCCAGACCACCCACAGAATCTCTCCTTGCTCCTACGCAATGCCAGGTCGATTAAAAATAAAACAAATGTTATCTATGATCTCCTTACAGATGAGGAGGCCAACCTGGCATGCTTCACAGCGACCTGGATGGGAGCTGACAGTGGCCCAACATGGGCTCAGGACCTCCCATCTGGATACTGTGTTAGTGAGCAGGCGAGTGAAAGTGGGCAAGGGGGTAAAGTAGCTGTGGTCTACAAAGATAATCTTAACCTGACCAGACTTCCTGTCCAGGAATTGAATCACATCGAGTGTGTGTACCTGAGTCTGAAGACCAGAGATAGACTAGGGATTCTGTTAGTGTACCGGCCACCCCGCTGCCTATCAGACTCCCTGGCTGAGCTCATGGGAC
This sequence comes from Anniella stebbinsi, assembly GCA_029215795.1. NCBI lineage: Eukaryota > Metazoa > Chordata > Lepidosauria > Squamata > Anniellidae > Anniella > Anniella stebbinsi. The sequence continues at coordinate 250,633,888 of JARDYH010000002.1, forward strand.
TGGTCTCAGAGCTAGTGTTGGAGTCTCCCAGGCTTTTGGTCCTGGGTGACTTCAACATCCCATCTGAGGCCAGTTTGTCAGGTGCAGCTCAGGAGTTCATGGCATCCATGACAAACATGGGCCTATCCCAATTGGTCTCTGGACCTACACATTCAGCAGGTCACACCCTCGATGCTGTTTTCAGTTCTGAACAGACAGATCTGTGAGTGGAGGAGACAAATACCTCTACATTGTTATGGATGGACCATTTTCTGATCAGCGTTAGTATCATGGCTACTACCTGCCCCTGCAGGGGTGGGCAGACCTATTGAGATGGTCTGCCCTCGAAAGCTGATGGATCCTTTTGGATTCCAGAATGCCTTAGAGGGTTCTATGGTTGGTATAGTCAACGATCCTGTAGAAGCCCTGGTCAATAGATGGAATCAAGACCTAACCAGGGCTATCGACACGATCGCCCTCAAACTTCCTCTCCGACCCACTTCTAATCAGGCACCCTGGTATACATAAGATCTCAGGGAGTTGAAGCGGGAAGGATGACGACTGAAGCACCAATGGCGGAAAACTCAACTTATATCCAACAAGACACAACAAAGAGAACATCTCTGTTCCTATGGGGTGGCAATACGTGCAGTGAAGAAAGCTTTCTTCTCTGTATGCATTGCATCTGCAAATTCACATCCAGCAGAACTGTTCAGGGTGGTGAGGGGTCTAACTCAGGCACCTTCCCCTCTGAACCCGATCTTAGAGCCTTCAGTAGTTCGCTGTGATGCCTTTAACGATCATTTCACAGATAAAATCTTTCAGATAAGAGCCAACTTAGATGCTGTCATTTTAGCAGAGGCTGACAATGGAGTGTCCAGCGACTCTGCAACTAGAATTAAACTGGATCAGTTTCAGTTGGTGAGTACTGAGGATGTGGACAAGCTGCCTGGACAAGTGAGGAGGACAACTTGCCCTCTCGATCCCTGTACTTCTTGGCTGGTTGCCCAGGGAGGAGATTAAATTAAACTACAACTACAACATATTATTAATGCATCTCTCAGGGATGGGAGTTTTCCATCGTGTTTAAAAGAAACAGTGGTACAGCCGCTTCTAAAACTGCCCTCCCTGGATCCCCTGGACCTTAATAACTACAGGCCAGTATCAAATATTCCATTTCTGGGCAAGGTGATCAAGAGGGCAGTTGCCTTCCAACTCCAAGCAGTTTTGGATTATACAGATTTTCTAGACCCATTTCAAATCGGCTTCAGGGCAGGATATGGAATCAAGACCGCTACGGTCACCTTGTGGATGATCTCTGTATAAGTATTGACAGGGAGAGTGTGTCTCTGCTGGTACTTCTGGATATCTTTCGATACCATTGACCATGGTATCCTTCTGGAACGCCTGAGGAGATTGGGAATCGGGAGCATTGTGCTTCAGTGGTTCCAGTCCTACCTCTCAGGTAGGTTCCAGATGGTGATGCTTGGGGATAGTTGCTCCTCAAAGAAGGAGCTGTTGTATGGCATACCACAAGGCACCATCCTATCCCCAATGCTGTTTAACATCTACATGAAACAGCTGGGAGTGATCATCCGGAGGCATGCGGCAGAGTGCTATCAGTATGCTGATGACACCCAAATATATTTCTCTATGCCTTCGACAACATCGTCAGCTAAGGATAGTGTGTCTCCTCTGAATGAATGCTTGGAGGCAGTAATGGGCTGGATGAGGAAAAACAAACTGAAGCTGAATCCAGATAAGGCGGAGGTGCTTACTGTCAAAGGCCTCAACCTGGGTTTGGAGGTGTGTCAACCAGTTCTGGATGGGGTTACACTCTCCCTGAAAGGCTGTGTTCGCAGCTTGGGGGTGCTCCTGGATCCGTCACTCCAAATGACAGCTTAGATAGGTGCGACGGCCAGGAGTGCCTACTATCGGCTTCGGCTAATACGCCAGCTGCACCACTTCCTAGAGTTGGAAGACCTAAAGACGGTAGTGCACACGCTGGTAGCTTCGAGGCTCGACTTCTGCAATGTGCTGTACATAGGGCTACCTCTGTGCCTAGTCCGGAAACTTCAACTAGTTCAAAATATGGCAGCCAGGTTGGTCACCGGTTCACCTAGAGGTGACCATATTACACCAGCTTTATAATCACTCCACTGGCTGCCAAATTAATTTCCGGGCGAAGTACAACGTGTTGGTCATTACCTTTAAAGCCCAACATGGTTTGGATTCAGATTACATGCGGAATCACCTTCTCCCATACAATCCACCCCACACACTCAGGTCCTCTGGGAAAAATTTGCTACAGACTGACAACCATTACCCAGAGGACCTTCTCCTCTGCCGCTCCCAGACTGTGGAATGGCCTGCCGGAAGAGATTCACCAACTTAACAGTCTTTTGGAATTTAAGAAAGCCATAAAGACAGATCTCTTCTGGCAGCCCTACCCAATCGAATTTTAAGAGTTTTATTGGTATTTTAATGATGTATTAGATTTATGTGCTTTTAATCAGTTTTATGTATTTTATAATTGATGTTGTTTCCCGCCTTGATCCAGAGGGAGAGGTGGTTAAGAAATATTTATTATTATTATTATTATTATTATTATTATTATTATTATTCTCTTTCTCGCTCGTGGCAGTTTTTCTAGATGGACATGACGGGCCTTGCCAAGTCATGCTGTCTTTTATTGATTCAGGAATTTCCTGAAAATTGAGAATGTTTTAATTATGACTGCTTTCTGGAAGTTGGTGTGGATGTATTCTGGTAGGCCCAGTTTCTGGAGGTTTTCTGTATATTTTTTTATGTGATGCTGGTGTCAATCTTTTCTTCTTCCTTTTCAACAACATTTTTGTCATTCGATATTGCTATGTCGATGAGGTACATGTGTTTTTCTTTTTTGTCTATGAATGTTATGTCTGGTCGGTTTTAAGGTATTGTCTTGTCTGTATGAATTGTTCTGTCCCAGTATATTTTATGATCTGCATTTTCCAGGATTGTTTCGGGTGAATATGTACAGTATGGTGTAGGTTGTTTGAGAAGGTTGAATTTGATGGTCAGTTGTTGGTGAATTATTTTTGCAGCTGTATTGTGTCTGTCCGTATAGTCCATTCCTGCCAGAATTTTACATCCTCCTGTTATGTGGTCTATCGTTTCTTGGAACTGATGGCATTTCCTGCATAGGTCTGTTGTTACACTGTTATCTTTTATGATGTATTTTTGGTAGTTCTTGGTGGCTATAACTTGATCCTGTATAGCTATTAGGAATCCTTCGGTTTCTGGAAATAACTCACCCTTCCTGAGCCATTCGCATGATTGTTCTTTGTTTATTTGTGGGTTCTGTATTATGTTGTAGTGCTTCCCATGGAGTACTTTTTGTCCCCATTTTTCTTTTTTCTCTGTGAGTGTAGGTGGTTGTTTTGTAGTGCTAGGTTGAGTGGGGTGTATTATTGTTGTTTTTATTATTATTTCATATACATATTGGTTCTATTCACATGGAATAAGAAGTATCTTGGCTTCTCATGAATGAGCTACATACTAGTATACACAGCCCATTCACTTCAATATGCTCCTCCCCATAACTGCAACTGCAACCACTAAACAAACCAGGAATGGATTATTCAGTGTGTCATTGTAACTATGGATCCTGGCTTGTTCTTCCCTTGACAAGTCAAAATCCCAAACCAGAGTTTGTTCTTGGTTTACAAATCCTGGCTTGTTTAGGAGTCACAAGCTGGCATTCCCAGTTCAGACGACATATTAAACAAATCATTCCTGGTTTGCTTAGTGTTCGCAATAGTGAGGAGCAAATGGGCAGTGTGCACTTGCACATTGCTCATTCACAATAACACAGGATAATCCAGCAATTGTCTAAGATGCTCAAAATGCTAAAAAAAACTGAAAACAGAGCATTTGTATTTACTTAAACAATAAAGATGTAGTTTTTATCTCATAATTGTGGACAATACTCCAGCACAGAGTAAGTAAAATGGGACAGAATATTGGATTATTTAGTTCCATTGCCTATATGCAGACGTGAATCACATTTGGGTTTTTCCCAGTAGCAGAGGGAACTTCTCTGGGGTCATGGGGATTTGGGGTTGGAACAAAGCATAGCTGTAGGAACTGCTGGAGAGAGAAGTCGATTATTCTTACCCATATGGTTATGTTGGCATCCAAGTCTTAAGCTGAAGAATTTCAGCCACTGTAAACCTTTGGACAATTTTTTCAAAAGCCTCCAAGGAATACATGCTAAGACTCCCTCTACTTGGCCTCCCCACCTTCTGCCAAAGCCATTTAGCCACTTTCAAATTCTCCCCATGAAGGAACTAGGCCATGCTGGCAGCCCTCTCTTTTTAATAATAGAGGAGATTTTCCTCCATTTAAAATACTTTTAGATCAGATCAGAACTAGAAAGTGAAACAGCTCAATACCACATCGAACACCTCTGGGAAATAATGAGAGAATGCATGTTTGCATTTCAGTTCAAGAGAATGTTGTTTTAAATATAGTATTCTCCACTATTAAACCAAACTGATGCCATTTCTTAAAATGGCACAGAGCGTAAATTTCAACAAATAAGCAGCTTCAAATCTTGACCTTTTCACAATCACGATTTGTTATCCTAGATGCAAATTAATGGCATTACTCATGAATTCCTAACCCAAAGCAGATTACACTGTGACAATCCATCACATTGTCACTGACCATGGGTGTTACTGAGGCAAGGCACATGAAGGATGTAGCAACACTACACATTTAAAATGGTTTAACTGTCATTAAAATGACTTCCTGGCCCTGTGGATATGTGAGAATGTGAGATCTTATAGAGATCTCTAAGGGAAAATTCTCAGCACCATCACCAAACTACAATTCTCTGCATTCTTTGGGGGAAGCCATGAAAGTTAAACTAGTATAAAATCAATGTTTCTTAATGAAGATGATTTTACCAATTGTACGACTACTGGGTAGCATTATGAGATATACAAAGTAGGAAATAATCACTAGTGATTATAATACATTTATAAATATTTTTTTAACCTCAACTACATTCCAGAATGGCATCCCTGTAATTTACCAAGAGATTACTACCTCTTATCACTAAGGTGAAACTAAGATGTGAAAGCAGCAGACCTATACTGAGTTCTCTCTCTCTCCCCCTCCATCAATTAGTTAAAACTTACTCCCCCTCCATAATGCAATAGACTGAGGACTTGACAACGCTATCAACATTTGAACGGGTGGTATACAGGTGCCATTTGTGAGTGGATAAATACATGGATATTTGGTCTGCTTTTCTTGAAATCTATGCATAACTCTCTTCCTTTTTTATGAATGGGGGAAAATTAACATTCCTATGCATGGAATTTTTGTTTTTTTCTTTTTCTTTTTCCCATGATTTAATAAAAGGGGAGAAACTGACTCTTATGCTGTAATAATAATGCTGGCCCCTTCCTTGCTCTTGATAGCAACAGCCAATGATATAGAGCTCAGTGTGATGATGTCAAGCCATGGGTAAGTTTCATTACATATTTTGGGTGGGATGAACTTGGGGCGGCTATTTCAATAGCAGTTCTTTATTTATAAGAAGTCTTGTTCAGCCTTATGCCCATATGAAGCCACACTCTGGGGTGTATTGCCTCCCAGTATGCTTTTCAGCTGTGCCTCAGTGCCATTCAAATGACATACATTTACATTAAGCAACATCTTCCTCATGCCCCTGAATCTTGGAGCTGCACCCTGCAAATACCATGTAATACTGATCTATTACTCTGACATATGCACAAGTTTTGGTTTTTGCATATGCAGTTGTAATATGTTTAAACAGATAACGCTGCCTTATACCACCACCAGGACCAGAACAGGCCAGGCAGTGTGGGGCTGCAGGAGGAAAACAGCAAGCGAGAGGAGAGTTAAGCACTTTTCAATGTGCTACGCAGGTCATTTAAATAAGGCCCTACTAACCTATATTTTTTCTGTCTGACTAAATTATTTGGAAAACTGCTCACATAGTAATGGGTTGCATACCATGCCCAACACCATTCACAATCAATTGGATTGCACATTCAAAAGGGGCACAATCCACCCAAAGTTACTCAAGACTTTTGAAAGCAGTGGAATGGAATCTGATCAGAACTAAAGTCTCTCTGGGCCTGTTCTAATCCAGTCCCCACAATATACCCCCGTAAAAATGTTGAGGTCCAGAGATTTTCTCTGCTGATATGTGATCTTGAAGTATTGGATTTACAAAATAATTTGGGTAGGCATTCTGATTCTTGTTCAAAACTTTTTTAGGCGCTATTTTCAATTTTCTTTAGTTCACTAGTGATCATCAAACCACAGAAGTTACTGTCTTGTGTTTGGTATCAAATTATAGGTTTTCAGGGTCAAGGAGTTGTCTCATTTTGTTGTCTCATTTTCTCATTTACTTGACAAATCGACATACAAATGTGATTATGGTTTTAAACTATAGGTTTTTGGGGTTAAGGAGATTAACAGGATTATTCAGACAACATGGTTAGGCTGCTAGCCTTTTTGCAGCGAATGGTTAGTGAGTGTGCTTAAACCATGGTTATGTAGCCACCATGGTTCACACAACATGCTAAGCCATAATGTTGAGCTCAAAATGTTTAACCACTGTGGCTTAACGTGTTGTCAGAACAGGGTCAAAAATTTCAATCTAGTCACAAGTATTGCCCATTGGGCTTCCCTATATTCCAAAAAGAGATTGCAATATGAAGTCTAAATTTTCTTTTTGCAAACTATTAATATTTCACAACAAATACATGACATGACTTCAGTCATGAGGGATACAACACACTTGGTTTTCTACAAGAAGCATCTCTAGCCAATTGCTAGACGTCTGTTCAACATTACGTAGCCAAAGCCTTAGAATTTGGTGCAAGGGCTATTGTCATTTCTAACTACTGATGTGCCACAAATGTCTAACATGTGTTGAAAGGTGGGGTAGTAAAATAATAATAAATGGGTTCACGACTTCTATAGGCTCGTTTGCAATGCTGCCTTAAAAGGCCCTCGGGTAAGTATACTTCTCTTCCTAGGGAATGCTTTGAGGATGCAATTTTGAGAGTAAAAATGACACATTCTCAAGCAATAGTGCTTCCCAAATATTTTTAAACTCAACTGTTGACATTTTGGCATCTCTGATCACATTTTTTCTCATTAGACCATGTCTTTTTGCCCATAATCTTCTCTGGTTCCTGTTCCTTGGAAGCATTCCTGACTGCCCAACTTATCTTTATAATCCTATGTCACCTCCCCGCCCCCATACCCGCCCCAGACATCACTATACCCTGTATGAGAGCTTTTTCTCTTAAGTCTTGCAGTGGTTACTAATGCTTCCACTCTCCTCTTCCCCTTCCATTTCTTCTTCTTTAGCTAAGGGGATTCATTGAAGAAATGCACTTTCCTCTGCACTACACAGTATAATGTATTAACAAGTCAGAGGTTCATTCAGCACAGCGCAGTACTCTAAAACAATCCGGGGAAATCATTTGTTAAATTTACTAGCTACTTTGGATGGGTTAAAACAAATGGTTGACCAGTCAAGTCACGGATAAATGCTTGTCCCACCTGAAGTATGGTCTTTATATGACAGTCTCCATTCAAAGACAATGCTGCAATATCCATTCCACATGCAATGGATACAGCTTTGCTGTAGGGTAGAAGGATAGATACCGTGGTGTTCATCCCTCTAAAAAAAGCATTATGATAGATGTGCATTACAGTGCTATGTACTAAAGTATACATAAAATAACAGCAAAGGGTTAACATCTAATTAATTTGCTCAAGGTCTTACAGAAGTCCAAAGAAGGGAACTTTTCAACAACAAAAATCAGTCTGTAAGGAGAGGTTTACATTTTAATTTCTCTTTGATTTGACATACCGTTAATGCTACAGCGATGCCTTTAAAATCATGTTTCCCCACCTTTAATAGTGGGTGCCCTAACTAAGCGCAGAATCCTATTCATGTTTAGACAGAAATATAAATCCTACAACTCCCAGCATTCCCCAGTTTAAAATGCAACTTCTCACTATAATAAACCCACTGCATAAACTTGTGGGTTCATTACAAAAGCAAAATTCCATTGGATAGTGGCATACAATGACAGATCATTTAACAGAGCAAGATTCTACCAGCCCCCTCCCTTTGGCTTCTCTTTTAGTTTCTAGTGAAACTAGAGGTGTAAAATTAAAATGTACTTCATTCAAAAGGAAATGAAAGGAGGAACTGTTCCTATTTTACTTGATTCATACTGCAGTTTATTCCCCTCTACAAAATTAATGGAACTCTATTTGAATATATATAACATTTTGTACGAACATACTCAAATCTATTGCAAATTTTGGGTTATACAAACAAAGTGCCTCTTCAAAGTACCAGGATCACTATTCAGGAGCCACAAGTAATTTGTCAGGAAGAACATGTAATTGAATCTTGCTCAATGAATCTAAGAACGTCCTTTGTGAGACAGCAAAAAAATAAGACAAAAAAACTGTGTGTGCACGTATTCGTGCTTAAAATGAACAAGTGCCTGTACTCACATGTGCCAATTAAGAACCTCATGCTGCCTATACATTAATTTGAATTTGTGCCTTCAAAGCCTTCATATTTCTACTGAGTTGGATAATGCTAGCAATTACATATATACTTTCCAGTCAGTGTATATACTTTAATTTGCTAAAAACTAGCACCAGCATGCAAGATAGACATACCCAAAAAATAGTTTTAGGGACTTGGGAGAAAAAAGTTTATTAGCATAATCTAATAACATAGGGAATATGCAATCCTAATATATTCCTTTATTGTTTACTTTGTCAAGCTACGGCTCAGGTCAACTTCACCCCAGAACCATGCCTTTTTCTAAATATGCATGGAAATACCTAGTGTGTCTTCATTACATTTCAGACTGCAGGACATGGACTGCCTAGCCATGACCCCCATAAGAACATAATGATAGGTCCACAGTGACCCTAAGGACACCATGCACCCATCAAAGGCCCACTGTGATATGTTTGCCAGGCACTTCCAAAATAAAATCTCTTTCATCCACCAAAACTTAGATTCCATTGTTTCCCACAGGTGAATCAGGTGAAGTATCCAAAGCACAGTCCTGTCCAGTTTTGTTGGATGAATTTCAGTTGGTAGAACTCAAGGACATTGATAAGGTGCTTGGACAGGTTTGAGCAACCATTTCCATACTGGATCCTTGCCCTTTTGGTTTAAAAAAATGACAAGAAGGGAACAACCAGCTGGGCCAGGAAGATGATTAATGCCTCTTTGGGAGAGGGAGTAGTCTTGAGCCACCTGAACGAGGCAGCAGTGAGACCACTCCTGCAGAAATCCTCCCTGGACCTAAAAGATCTTAACAACTTTAGGACAGTGGCAAATGTTCCTTTCCTGGACAAGGCCTTTGAGTGGGTGGTGACCAGCCAGCTCCAGACACTCTTGGATGAGAATGATTATCTGGATCCATTCAGGCTGGATTTTGGCCCAGAAAAAGCCTTGGTCCACGAGTGTCTGGAGCTGGTCGTTCTCATCCCAAACTGGATGAGAGCTAATAAACTGAAGCTCAATCCAGACAAGACTGAGATGCTGTTAGTGGCTACTTCTTCTGAACAGATAGATGGTGTTCATCCTGTTTTGGATAGGGTTTACTTCCCCTGCAGGAGTAGGTTCATAGCTTGGAGCTTCTACTGGAGCTATCTCTGTCACTTGAGTGCCTTCCACCAGCTTCAGTTGGTAGCCCTGCTATGCCCCTATCTGGACAGGGATATCCTGGCTTCAGTAGTCTATGCTGTGATAATCTTTGAGATAGTTTACTGACATATGTTCCATGTGGAGCTGCCCTCGAAGACTCTTTAAGAAATTGCAGTTTGTGCAAAAAGCAACAACCAGATTAATAACACGGATCAAAAGGTCTGAGCATGTAACACCAATTCTGGCCCACTTGCACTGATTGCCTATATATTTCCAAGCCTGATTCAAGGTGTTGGTTTTAACTTATAAAGACTTATATGACTCAGGACTGCAATACCTGATGGAGTGCCTCTCCTGACCTGAACCAATCCTGACACTACGACCAACATCAGAGGACTTCCTCCTCTGAGAAAGGCTGGAATGGTGGCAACAAGGGAGAGGAATTTCTTAGTGGTTGCCCCCTGATAATGGATTGTTCACCCCACTGAAGTCCACCTGGTGCCAATACTGTGATCTTATCAGTGCCATGTTAAGAGTGATGGCATATGATGGGGCACTTACGTCAGTTGTTTTTATCAGGTCTAGTGTTTTACTGTAATTGTTTTAGCTATTAAAATTATTTTAAATTTATTGTGTTAGAGATGTATTTATGATCTTGTATTGTGGAGTATATTTTTATGAGTTGCCCGGAGAGCGGTATAGAAATAAAATGAATTAGAGCCATGCTGGATCAGACCAAAGGCCTATATAGTCTAGTTATTCCTGGGACAACCTTCTGTACAGCAGGTAATCTTCTGTTTGAAGAATGATTCATTATGTATCACTGAGGAGGCGGCAGGTTTCTTTCTTATTTCAGTGCAAATTAGGGGGGATATGCTAGCCCCATTTTAAAGTTTATTGTTTTCATCCAACCAATTGTATCTTTCTTTTGTATAAAAACTTGTATGGGTCTGTGACAGTGATAAACAATTCAATTCATTCAATAATCTAGTCATTCCCAGATGCCTATGTGAAGCCCACAACACAAAGTGAATGCAACTGAACCATCCACCTGTGTTCCCACTGATACAGGAGCAATATTTAGCCATTGTGACTAGTAGCCATCGATAGCCTTATCCTCCAGGAATGTATTAAAAAACTCCTTTTAAAGCTATCCAAGTTGGTCGCTGTCACTACATTTTGTGGTATTGAATTCCATAGTTAAAGTATGTGCTGTGAGAAGAAGCACTTTCTTTTATCTATCCTGAATCTCCCACCATTCAGCATGTGGCACGACCTTCTACCAGTCACCCACTCTCAGCCTAACCTATCTCACAGGCTTGACATGAGGATAAAATAGGATCATATCTATGAGCTCCATCAAACCTACTTTTTTTCCCTGGTTTGCATCCGCGGTTTCCCCCTCTGTTTCCATAGCGAGTCAAGCGCTGGGCATTTTCACGTCTGTGCGTTGTTGCACTATTTTAGCTCGTGTATCTTTTCACCTGGATCGCTACTATGTCAGCGAAATCTCCCGCCCCACCCTCTACGTTCTCCTTTCCCCTGCAGTATATATATATATATATATATATATATATATATATATATATCTGCTCAAATACAATAGTACGGCAGCCTGAAACTGCGCAATTACAGTAAAACAACACACTATACTTTCCCCTAAGATCATATTAAATAAACCTCCGGGGAGAGAAAGGAGGCCGTTTGTAGGAAGCAGGGGGGAGCACATGAAAAATGCTTCTTCAGAGCAGTTCAACTGTTAGCACCATGACAAAACTACTGCCATGGGTAAATTGAGTGATGTTAGAATTCGTTCCCCAATTCCAAAATGACATATTTAGTCCTTCAAACAAAGATTCACTTAAAGTCCCAGCCAAAAAGTGCAACTGCATAGGAACTCACCACTTCTGAAGCTTTGTAAGGTGCTTTGTGATGGCTAACAGTTGAAATACTCTGAAGAAGCATTTTGCAAAACAGGTTATAAGAACTGGAGGCCTGTCTTGTCTGTTGTTTGATCGTTCATTCTGTTTGTAAAAACTTCTTTATTCAGCTATCACAGCCTGTTTAATCTATGTTAAACAACCTGTATATATAGTTTTCTATCATAGTACATTTAATGTTACTTCTAAACCTAAGTGTTGACATTGTATATAGAAAATTTTAAATTATATATATATATATATATATATGATAAAAACCATCCTTTCACCCCAGTTTTTCAATTTGTTATATATCTAGCAGTTGTGTGCCTATGTGCATCATTTTTGTTTGACTATTTCAACTGCTGCCTCTTATATTGGGATACCAATAGAGTGCAAGGACAGCAATACATGGGAGGGAGGAGCACCTTTATTGCACATGGAAGGAAAAAACAGACTTCCCCCACTCCAAAATAAAACGACAAACAGAGGGGAAGAGGCTAAATGAATGCAGGGCAGGGACGACATCATGTGAGTACCACGTGGCAAAACCACATACCAGGCATGGCGAGTGTGCGATAAATTGCTGATGTGATGGTGTTCTATATATGCTTCCTTGAGTAAATTGGAGGAAGGGCAGAAGGATACATATGTGAAAATAAAAAATGCTGGGGCATGAAGCATTATGTAATTGAAGGAAGCATGAATCAAAATGTACAGATATAATACTGGGTAAATACTTTCTGAAATATAGATAGAAATAACTAACTTGGGATCGCTGTCACGCACACACTATATACAAATTTATTTTAGACCTTGTTCCTGCATTCTCAGCCTAGCAGAGATTCTCAAACTGGGTCATGATTCAGGATGGCCAGTTAATTGAATTAGCTGTCCTGATTTTAAAGGGCACCTCTAAAAACACCCCAAAAGCAATTAAGTAAAATATTCTACCCTACCTGCTGCAAACATAATTTTAAAAACCATACACACACACACACACACACACACACACACACACACACCAATTTAAGGGGGGGGGACCCAAAAAAACAAAAACAGCAGCATTTAAAAGCTATCAAGAGCTACTAAAAGCCTGGGAAAACAACACTGTTTTTACCTGGAGGTAATCAAATTCACTCAGGCCAAGAGATAAGCAGAGACAGCAGCATAACGGAGGTGCCACTACGATAAAGGCCCTCTCTGTGATAGCTACACACCTCAACTCACAAGGTGGAGACACCAGAACGAGGCCTCCAATGCTGACCTTAGCAGTAGGCCAGGTTTGTATGGGGGCAATTAGTCCATCAAAGACCTTGGTTTTAGTGATTTAAAAGGTTAGAACCAGGACTTTTCATTGTACCTTGAAACAAACTGGTGGTGAGTGAAGATCTTTAAGAAGTGGCAAGATATGAGCATCTCTAGATGTTCCAGTTGACAACTTATTCAGGTGCTCCAGTACAGGACCAATGTCAGCAAGCTAACCTGGATGTCACCACAATATGGATAACTATCACAATGTCACTCTTTTCCAAAAATAGTCATGGCTAGCATACCACATAAAGCTCATTAACGGCACTATGAGGTTGAAGGTACTACAAGCTTCTGTTGACATCTTTGTGTTCATCTACAGTGCTAGATGAAGCTGAAGATCCTAGCTTTATTTTCCCAAGTCAAGCTGAGATATGAAATTTGGGGATTCGCAAAAGCCCACCTCAAATGAGAGGTGAGCTTTTAAAGCCCATGAATTCTTGTCCTTATAGATTCACAGGTTCTCTCCATCTTATCACCACAAATTCTTACTGTCCCCAAAAGTCCTCCCCACCGCCCACCAAATGTATTCGCCTCCTCCCTTTGCCTATTTATGAAGTGGTAGTGGCCAGGTAAGTGAAGAGACAGGAGAACATGCGTCTGAGAGGCTGGGAAGCTAGTGGGAAAAGATGAAAGGATATCAAAAGCTGGCACAGCCAGGGACATTTCTCCAAGCCTCCAGATTAACTTGGAAATGTGTTTTCCTGAGTTAATCTGAGAAGAGCTTTGAAGAACTGAACCTCTGATCTGATCCTTTAGGGAGAATTTGACTCCATCCAAAACAAAACAAACCCCATTTCCTGGTCAATTTTACTACCAACAGTAACTAAGTCAGATTGTGCTTCTGTTTATTGGCCCTCACCCAGTCCATTACTGACTCCTGACATCTGTTCAGCGCCTCACCTGAGTTTGATGTACAGAAGAAATAGTACCGGATCACTTCACTCTAACTCATCAAACAACCCCTCCCACAGTATAAATGCCAAACAGCACAAGACACAATATGGAGCTTCATGGATTTGCACAGCAAAAATGCCATGGTGCACAGCAACTGCCTCCCAGAAACACCTTCTCAAACCAATCATTCCAGTAAGAATGGAACTATCAAAGAGTGGTTTTATTTCCCATTTCCACCCTAGGTAGTTTGTCCAGAAGGATGATCACTGAAAGGTCCAAGAAAATTAACAGGGTCTCACTCCCCACCAATAATTGCCAAGGTCTACCGGGTCCAGAGATGGTTTATTCAATAGTCATCTCATTACCATCTCCCTCGTTCAACCTGGCATTAATTGTCTTCCAGACCCAATAAATCGCCCCTGCCCAGCTGGATACAATAAACTTCAATGAGCAAGGGTGAAGCACATAAGTAGCAGGCCACACCCCTATGGATTTTATTTGATGATATATCAACTTTTATTGCTTCCTCCCATTGTCTTTAACTGGTACATTTTGTATGACAGAGATCATAGTTCATTAGGTGCCTCAAGTTAACTACCATGCAGTATTCAACAACTAGTTAGGCATTTGAATACTGCCAATAGCATTGGGATAGGACAGGATATAAAAAAGCCAATGCATCATTTTTCATCACTTTCAGAATCCAACTGAGAATAGGCATAAGCACATTAAAACTCACTCATGCAAAGGTTAGCAATCCAGCATCCACTGACACACTTGTGCCCTCCAAGACCCCCAAGTGCAGCCGCTGGACCTCAGATCTTTCCTGGGAGCATGGCTGGGGGATTAAACAGGGGCATGAGCAGAGTGAGGGGGGGGGGGAGGACGAAGGTGAATCCAAACACCCGAACAGCAATTTTTGGTGGTGCCCGCAGAGGCATTTCAAAATGTGAAATATATAGGCGGATGCAAAGTGTTTGCCTACCCCTGAACTAATGTAAAGTATATGCACACATCCCCTCTCTCCCTTAGGCCCTCTCCAGGAAAATTTCCCCCTCCCTTTGTAGCGTTAGCTGTTGACTATATATCACCATCTATGAGGCCACATAACGAGGGTGGCTAATTTGCCATGCACGAGGAGAGCCCCTCCTAGAGCTACGCCAACGCAACCTGCTCTTGACTGCCACATTTATGTGCATGTTTTCATGGCTTTGCATCCTATGAAGTGTTCATTGCATGCCAAATATTGCCAGGATGCCAAAGGTGGGTATTCCCTCAGAGTGTCTACTTGCTCCGAAACTGGTGATCAAGGAATATTTGTAATGCAACATCATTCTCCATCTAGTCTTTAAACATGCCCGTTACAAGTGTCCTTGATAATATAATTGCTGTGGATGGTAGCAAGGGATTCTCACCCACCAAAAACATCAACCCCCACCCCACATTACCTGGAGTCTATTATCCAACAGCTCCCTTAAGTTCTAGTGTTTAGGAGAAGTCACCAGTAGCCTCCATGGCCCCCAGATGCTAATCTCTCCAATCACCGAAGAAATAATTTATCTTCTAAAATTAGTTCCTCTGGGGTTTTAAGGAAAAACTTCCATTTGTAACTGATATCAAAGTGATAGAAAGGTCACTTGCTATTCCTTGCTTTATGAGCAAGCATAATTAGGTGTCTTTTCTTTGTTTGTGTTTTTTGTCAAGTGATACTCAGACTCTTAGATGGAATATAAGGTACAGGAGTTTTTGTTGTGTACAACTGATATGTTTTCAAAATGAATATCTTTCTGTATTTTATAGTATTTATCATTTGTCACCCTGTACATATTATTGTAAACTGCCCAGAGAGCTTCGGCTATGGGGTGGTATATAAATTAATATAATAATAATAATAATAATAATAATAATAATAATAATGTGCATATTTTGGGAAAGTACTGTTATTTTAGAAGAACTTTGGGCCCTCTATAAAGAGGCACTGAAAAAGTGGCAGAAAGAACCTCATCATATATGTGCTGTTTTGTTCTAATTTTTAATGTTCGCCTGAGAACTAATTTGTTAAGGATTTTTTTTGAAAAAAACTCTACTGAAAAATCAAATACATTAAACCAAAAGAACCCTCTGTGGCATAAGATAGTTAGGCTTTGAGTTACGTTTCATTTATTTGTTTGTTAGTTAGCTAGTTAGTTACTTAAATATGTATGGGTATATATCCTCTGCTTGTTCACAAGTGCCTTACATGGTCTGGATAAAACAATTGCAAAGCCTGTATAATACACTGTTTGAAGCAGCTTTCATCTCAACTGGTAGTAAACATTGCTGAAGAAATAAAAAGTACTTGAATTTCTATCCTGGATGTTCACAGCAAGATCATTATACAGAAACTTCAAGACATCCTTGATGCAGATCTTAATGTTAGCACTATAAGCTTTCCCTTTTTCTCAGTTAGAATACAATGACTTTGTTACAGACTTGTTTAACAAAGCCTTGAATATTTTTTTTACAGAATCAGTCTCGTATATGCACTTCTAGAGAATCAGTCTCGTATATGCACTTCTAGTTGGTACATTAGAAAACTTGTAAAGTGGAGATTGAAACCATGATTTGAAGTGGGTTTGTTGTATATCATGATTATAAAGGAATCTGGTTTATATCAATCATGGTTTGTGTATCATGGCTCACGTAATGAGGTGCCCTAAAACCACATCTTAAATCTTTCCCCATCTTTTCACTATCTATTCATTTTGAAATAATAATAATAATAATAATAATAATAATTATTATTATTATTATTTCTTACTCACCTCTCCCTCTGGATCGAGGCAGGGAACAACATCAAATACAAACAGTATAAAATACATAAAACTGATAGAAAACATATAAAACTAATACATTATTAAAACAACAATAAAACTCTGAAAATTCAACAAGGTAGGCCTGCCAGAAGAGATCTATAATTGATATAGAAATGGATATAGATATATAGATTTTGTGCTCTGCTGCTGTTGCCCAACAGCATTTCTGCATCAGCACTGACCTTTGTGTTTGTCAGTCACAACAAGTAATCCTTGTACCCCATCTTGCACAACTATCTGCAGATTCAACAGTTTATAAGGCGTATTCGTACACTCGCTTGGCTATCAATCACTATTTGCATGCTATTTATATATATGTTTACAAACTCAATCCCTAGTTAGATGATGGTGGAATGGGAGTGTGCATTTCCCACATGACACACAGAAGGTAACACATGTTACGAGAGCTCCTTATTAGCCCCCATTTATTGCGCTGTACCGCTTCAAATTATTGCAGGTGTGAGATTGCGTGCTTGAATGCTATATATATCGTGCACCCTCAAAATAGAAATCCAAAGTGAGCAAACGAAGATCAAATATTTTCCTTGACAAGGTAAGATGTGCATTTGCAGGAAATATTTTTGATGGGGAAGCATTCAAACTTTCCATCCCCTACACATGCAGTCCGAAGCAATCAATACATTATTTCAAGATGTTGATCGTGTATTTTGTCTCTTAATCCCATTCAGGTCACATGCGTATTCAACACCTCAGCCTTCTAAGCCCGCCAGCTTGCTTTTATGAAGACCCTTGTCAGCAAATCATTGCAAAATGGGGTACATGGAAAACAATGCTGGTTGAATATCACAAGTTTTAGTGTTCGTGGTAACACTGCAAGCTACCCAGGATGTTGTTTCACCAAGCAGAAAGCAACGACCCAACAGCTGCAACTGGCATTTGATGACATTACAGTGTTTAATTTTCTAGACATAAGTACTACATGAAAGGCTTTGGTAGACAAATCTGGCTTGCCACTTATCAAGTAATGGACACCATCAATCAATAGGAGCTCCATCACTCTCATTAATCAGAGTGGTTTGGTTGTCTGACAGGAAATGCCTTAGAGGAATTACACAGAGAACGGATCACATTATCACCTGGGAGTGTTGACAATGTCCACTTGGAGACCTCTTTCGGACAAAAGGCTTGGTGTTTGAATCCCTTGCAAATGATAAGGTAAAGCAAAGGGATCTGTCAGCAGACTTTGCAGCACATACAATAGCCAGCAGCCATCTGGACCACATTTAGGTTTCATTTCTGATTGCTGACAGGCCCATTGTCACCCCCTCTCTACCCTCCACAATTTATTCAGCTTTCTTTACCAATATCAAAAATCAAAGCTTTCCAATAAACACATTTTCATGATGTTATTAGCTACAACAGCTTTTTAAATGTCTTACACATTATAGTAGATGCTATAATCTACTATATAGCTCCCCAGGATTAATTTTATTTAATCCACAATATTACTTTTTAACTATCCCCCCAATTTTAATAAGCTTCTAGAGATCGCACAAGGTTACAAGTTCAGGGGCGAACAAGCACTTTTCAACACGACTCCCTTTGGCGCACTCAGCATCCACTGAAAAGCTTGCATATTAAAATAGATGGGAATCAAACTGATTTCTCTGTATCTCACTGATATACAAGAACAACAATAGCGCTGTGTCCCCTCATCCCTTTGTCTTTGTATGACCCCTAAAAGATTGGTAAGAAACCAATTAGACATGGAAAGGGAAGAAAAGGGGGAAATGTTGGTTTACAGATATGTAGTATGATTGCTATTTAGATTTGTTTTTACATATGCCAGATCTATATCCAATTCTCCCTTTCCCTCACTCTGCAGAACCGTGTATTATGAGAGCCTTTCACACCTCAGTGAGTGTTTAGCACTTCCATTATCCTGTCTTCTTCACTTTACCATGGCCCAAGTTGATGTAAAGACCTCTGCTGCCTCCCCACCACCCCATTTGTGTCATCTAACTAAGTTACTACACTCAACTGGTCATTTCACCAGCTCCAAATCCTGGAAGTGTTGAACCATCCTGAGAAATATCATTACTCTTATTGAAAATATTTTTGTTTCCCTCAGATGTCTTACCGAAAGCAGGAACCTCCACGCTGGCATCAAAATTTTGCTTTAGGTGAAACTTGGGTAGCAGCTGAAAAATGTGTGGGATTCCCTGCTGAGAAATCCCATTAGTGTTTTCAATAATGTTTCTTACCTTTAAATTCTATGGTGGTTTGCCTAAGCTGAAATTTCCCATTTCACCTTGCTATTTAGGTAAAATCGAAGCAAAGTTCGAAAGGTTGTGGGGGGAAGCCAAGAGGCTCCCCAGAATAAGGAATAAGATAGGAAGTGAATGCGAAATGAAGCTTTTCACATGACCCTTGATATATATTTTTATAGTTTCTTTCCTTAATAATGTTCCCCCCCCCCATTCGTAGATTATGTATTCATCAAATTTGTATCCTCCCCTTGCTCCAAGAAGCTTTGGGAAACATATATAGATGGGGTTGTCCGATTTTATTATTGAGAACTCAGAGGCCTTTATAAGTGATTCAGGCAACATACTAATCACATCAGCCTTAACAGTCCAGTAAAGATTGGGAAAATACAAACTTTTAAAATAATTGCAAAAGAAATTATTTGTTGAGACAATGATCAGACTAGCAAAAGAAACAGCATACTAAAACTTGCAGTGAGCAGGTTATTATAGCTAGACTATAATGCATAGGTAAACTATATTCAATTTTACCTGTATTACCTGCCATTGTAAAGGAAGATCAGGCTACTGGTCTTCATGGCAAACAAACTATACAGAACGTATTATCACCACATTTGACACACCCTCTCTGTATAAACAATTCCAAAGGCTTACTTGGAAAAAGACATTCTATTGGAACACTTAGAAAATAACTCCAAGCTTGAGAGATAATAGATGCTGTGTTTCTTTCAGGCTGTCAATGTGTCACAATTTACTGTAAAAACAGCGAAGAGTCTTGTGGCATCTTACAGGCTCACAACCAACACACCTGATATGGCAAAAGCTTTCATAGACCAGAGTCTACTTCATCAGAATTTGTTAGTCTTTAAGATGCCACGATATTGTTGTTTTTGCTGCAACAGATTAACACTATACCCCTCTGGAACCTATTATAAGTGACTGTATATATCAGCAGGTGGGCTATAGATTAAAAAAACTTTTATGGACTTATTTCAAGATTGGATTAAACAAAACCAGACTTCTACTCACAATTAGATTTCCTACCATTGGTACTGACAGTGGGGTGAGGGGGGAAATGATACAAAAATTCCTTGGCCCTGCATTCCCTCTCATTGCCAATGTATTCACAGAAGACTGTGCTATAAAAATCTGCACAGGAACTGAGATGCACTCCACTCTCACAACAAATACGTGTGAACATCTCTTAGCAACGGTTGAGCACAAGCAAGATAGGAAATGCAACATCAGTTGCACTTCAAGCAGCCCACTTATGCATATAAAGTAATATAAAGTGAGAGAAGCGGGGAAGGGGGGAGTCTACCCAAAACACTCACGTTGCCATGAAATGTTTCTGTGTATCTAAAAGAGAAGCCTTCTCCAAAGAAGCAAAAACAAAACCAGTCCTTGCTCTCAAGCACCCTGTCCTTAAAATTAATGCCAGGTTTGATACGGGCAGCTGACATGCCATTTTTCAGGGACTCCAGCATCTGAATGGGAAATCCCAGGACTTGCAAGCTTAGGCCTTGCCAACTAAGGTGACTGGGACTGTGTGTGGATTGCAAAGCCCTATTAAGACCCTGAAGGAAACAGGGGTCCCCAACATCTTCCCCTGCAATTGACAAGCAAGAGGAATCTTCTGGATTGGTCCAATTGGAAAAAAATACTGAGAGCATGGCCTCGTGCCTTTTCTTGGTCAATGGAGGATACTTTTTGCATTTCAGGCTCCATTTTATAGTTCAAGCCACTAAACTCAGGGACCCTAAGTTTGAAACCAGGTTTAGATTTGGGTCGACTTACCCATAGTCCCAGCTTGGTCCTGATACGGGCCAAGAAAAAGGGGAGGGAAAAGAAAAACACACACATAGGTATTATTGTGCAAAATGTCTGAGATTGTAACTGTCTGAAAGCATCTAAATAACTCTTGATTAGGGAAACTGATGCAACACATGGCAGTCTTTGTACTTGGGAAACTGTATATGTTTGTATCTTTTACTTAAATATCCATACATGAAAATGAAAAACCTAATGAAATGTGGCCCTGATTCATATGACAAATTTAGCACGACAAGGTGTGGTTTACTGGGCAAGAACATAAGAAGAGCCATGCTGGATCAGATCAAGGGTCCATCTTGTACAGCACTCTGTTCACACAGTGGCCAACCAGCTGTCGACCAGGAAACCACAAACAGGACATGGTGCAACAGCACCCTCCCACCCATGTTCCCCAGCAACTAGCATATACAGGCTTGCTGCCTCTGATACTGGAGGTTGCACTTAGCCAGCAGGACTAGTAGCCATTGGTAGCCTTCTCCTCCAGGAATTTATCCAACTCCCCTTTTAAAGCCTTCCAAAGTGGTGGCCATCACCACGTTTTGTGGTGGTGAATTCCAGAGTTTAACTATGCGCTGTGTGAAGAAGTACTTCCTTTGATCTGTCTTGAATCTTCCACCAATCAGCTTCATGGGATGACCCCGGGTTCTAGTATTATGTGAGAGGGAGAAAAATGTCTTCCTATCCACATTCGCCACACCACACATAATTTTGTACATCTCTATCATGTCTCCCTTTACCCTCCTTTTTTCAAAGCTGAACAATCCCAGCTGTTGTAACCTTCCCTCATAGGGGAGATGCTCTAATCCCTTGATCATTTTAGTTGCCCTTTTCTGCCCTTTCTCCAGCTCTACAATATCTTTTTTTAGATGTGGTAACCAAAACTGTACACAGTATTCTAAGTGTGGTCACACCATAGATTTGTAGAAAGGCAGTTTGATACTGGCAGTTTTATTCTCAATTCCCTTTCTAATTTATTTATTTATTTATTACATTAATAATGACTAACATGGAGTTTGCCTTCTTTACAGCGGCCGCACACTGGATTGAAAGTTTCATCGAGCTGTTCACCACAACCCTAAGATCTCTTTCTTGGTCAGTCACGGCCAGCTCAGATCCCATCAGGTTATACGTGAAGTTGGGTTTTTTTGTCCCAACATGCATTAACACTCTTCTGGCTATGTCACTGTGTGCCCAAATGGCACAGTTAAATCAATTGCTTTAATTCTAGTTTCTGCATGCCCAGTAACTGAAAGTTGGTGTGGTGGGTAGCGCTGGACTTCAACTGGGAAGATTCAGGTTCAGATTTATACTCAACCAGGATGCTCATGGAGAAGACCCAGATTCACATCCCTGCTTAACTCACATCAGAGGGTTGTTGTGAGAATGAAATATAGGGAATACAATGTATGCTACATTCACAAAATCTTCATTTTTCTAAAGGTTTGTATCTCTCTCTCTCTCTCTCTCTCTCTCTCCACATATTTTCATTCCTTTACGTTTCAGTGTGGTTGCATAACAGGTGGGCTTGTCATTAACACACAGAAGTCGGAGGCAAAATATGGAAAGGAAAATATTTATTTTAACTTGAAGCTTCTAACATACTTTGCATTATGTTAAAGACCCATGAGAGAATCTTTCCTATCGATCTGGAAAAGTTGTGGTCATCACTCCAATGTATAAATCAAACACCGATTTCTTCTCAACAAATCTAGCATGCATTTTAAAAAGGTAAGATTCCTTTGAGTGGTGTCTTAATGCCCACATTATATCATTCTCCATTCCACAGATAGCAACAGACGTTGTATCTTGAGAAGCCATTAATCTCTCATGGTATAACACCAAAGTTGGAAATACTTAGCATGGGTATGTATATAGATTAATGTGCACAATGTGATGTGTGTTCAGGGAGCAACATTAGGTTATAAATAAGGATTAGCATAACTTTAGGGAGATTAATGTGCTTTAACTTGGTGTGTTTGCTTACAGCAGCAGAAGATTCCAGGCAATTCTGACTATACAAATCTGTGGTGGATTCAGTACCTATTGTGAAGCATGACAATTGACTGCCATTTTGGAAAAAAAACCCATTTCAACAACTGTAATTAGTTGTTCAGGGGGCTGCCTTTTACAACTAGTCAGAAACTTTAGTTAGTACAAAATGCAGCATCTAGCTTACTAACTGCTACTGGTCATATAGATCACATCACACTAGTTCTGAAATAAGTACAAAGGCTGCTGCTTTTAATGGTATTTCTTGGTTTTATGGGAGTGAGACTGTTTTGGCTCAGCCCCAATTGAAAACCAGATTTCATCCAGACATCTCAGTCTTCCAAGACACATGTCACATTACAATATATTTCCCATCTTTTCTCTCCATTTGGAGGGGGGAAGAGTGTTCACAAAGACTTCTGTCCTGAAAGTACACACCAAATTTCATTCTGAGATCATGTATGTAACGCAGTTTTCACTGTGCAAGAAGATGCAAGACATTTCTAAAATAACGAGGAACATATTTGATGGATCCAAGTAATAAAGGCTGTACTGAATGTTTCACTGCAGGATATGTTCTGCTTTCAGTTTTCTAGCCATCATCTCCCCTCCCCCCACTCTTATCTCACTTTCCTCAATCAGATTCTGATCAATTGACAGATAAATTTCCTTCCAACGAGACTGGTCCCTCTAAATGGCATGGGTTTCATTGAAAACTACTGCCATCAGGCTGGGTGTAACAGAAATAACTGTCTGGATTGCTATCTAGGTTAAGTAGCCCCTTCAGAACAGCTAACACTCTTGCTGCTGCCAGACACATGGCTGCTTTAGAAGGCATTCAGAATCGTCCTGCTTATCCTTGCGTTTTGTCAACAGTGTGGGATCATAGTATTCTTGGTAGTATTTACAGCTGCACCAAGTATTCGTACTGCAATAATAATAATAATAATAATAATCTCTCCAATAGCAGGAACCCCACAATCACCCACATTTCACACTTTTCTATTTGTCACACCATTCTCACAACTTGGATCACTGCATCAGGATTCCCCACCCCTATTAGACAATGATGACGTGTCGTAAACTACATTCATTTACCCTGCAATAGCCAGTCTTTCTTGCATGGATTTCAAAACAAAGGGGATGCAGGGGGGTTTTGGGGGGGGGGGGGGTGAAAAGGTATACAAGGCATGTCCCATACTATATGATCAACAGTGTCTCCTTGATGCAGTGTGTGTGAAATGTCATCCCATGCACCACACTTTTTTTTTGTTCGTGCAGAATAGGCATGGCACATCCACCTCTCCCCTGCCCCCACCTTCAAACATTTATCTCCACCCAAAGAAAAAGACTCGACAATGGCAATTCAATGGCAACCCACATCCACAAACGTCTAGCCAAAAAAATCTCCCTGAAAGGCAAAAGAGGGAGGAAAGAAGAGAGGAAATAACAAGTTCAGAAAATTGAGACTACTAGAACATATATGATCATACCACTGACAACAATAAACAGGACAACCCTCCCCCTCTTGCCAAGGGATGGGGTGGAAGGGCTGGATGTCCACCCAAAAGGAGCACAGCACAGCTGCAGAGACCTTCCTAAAGGCCAGATCTACACCAAGCAGGATAAAGCACTTTGAAAACATTTTGAAAACCGTATATGGAGTGCATCACGGGCCCCAACAGTTGTCACAACTGTTATAAACCATTTTAAAGCAGTAGTGTAGATCCTGTCCTTAACAGGTGGAGGGTTTAGCTGGCAATAGGAGCCAATACAGGTTATGAAAGGGGCCACTACACCCAAAGCCCCTTGTTCCTCTGACACCCCCTCCTCTCAATTGACTACTTAACTACACCAGCCTGAAGCAGGCTTCCAGATGTGTTGGATTACAATTCTTAGCATTCCCCAGTCAGCATGGCTGCTGGGGGAAGCTAGGAATTGTAGTCCAATATATCTGCAGGGCAGCAGATACACCTGCCCTTGACTCAAGCACATTTAGGTCCTTAAGCATGGCTAAGGTTGTCACATGGGTGGCAACACCAAACTAGGTGCAATGTGATGGGCAAGACAAGGCTGTAGAGAAAGGAAGATGATAAAAGTACTTAAGCTCAAGCCTAAAAGGAATGAGTCATCCTCCCCCTTCTGGATAAATCTTGATCTTGCTGAATTACCCATGCAGAAAAGCCTTCTTTATATAAGACGTCCTTGGGAAACTAAATACATACGCGTTTTCCCATTCCATACAGGTTTTCCTTTACTGATTCGTTGTTACAACATATACCCAAGGTCAAAAGTTTATGAAAAGCCAACAATAAGGACAAAGAAAGTAGATATTTAGGAGGAAAATATCTATAGCTTGATTACTAGATGGCTGATTATTAGTACACTATGAGGTGTACCACTGAGTTGTTGCTGTTGTTGTTAAATATAATCACAAAGCAGTAAAAACTTCTAAGTGCTGAAGAAATATTGGAAATTAAGACAGTCCCTGGCTGCAGGTTTACAAGCTAAGAGACATGATACAAAAGGAAAAAGGAATGGGGAGGGAAGAGGAAAAGAAGCGCTGGCCAGTGATGGGCCATATTGGTCTCTCCTTTGTCATTTTCTTCCTGGGAGGCAGGAGGTGCACCATTCCAGAGAAGGCCCAATGGGCAGCCCTCAACCACCTTATTCAATTCTAATCAAGGTGTGGCAAAAAAACCCCACTTTTTTTCAACTGTTTCAATTGTAGGGGGTGGGGGGGGTGGAGATTTAATCCAAATTTCTGTGAACAGAGTTTCACTCTCAGAACGGGGGTACTCTCAAATGTCTGCTCCCTCTGTAGCGGAATAAGCATTGTAGTGTGTTGAATTGGTAAGAATTTATTGTATCTTGTAGGTATGCATGAGTTGAGAGATAACTATTAGTAATAAAACATATTCTTGGAAATGGAGGGAGGCTGCCATGAAGAGGTGGAGGCGGCACATAACTTCACTTAGCAGGGATACCTCCACCTGAGCGTTACAGGTATCAGTGGCAGACCCGGTTACATTGAGAAAAATGAGAATGGTGGTCCAAACCTAAAGATGAGGTCATTGGCATTAGGAGGGTTATAAAAGACCAGAGTTTCATCCGTTTGAGAGAACGAGAAAACCATCATACGTGCTTAAGCTGGCTTTGCCCACCATTCCCTCCATTTAAGTGAACGTGGACCTTTGATATTGGCTGTTAGATTGAGAAGAACTTAGGCTTTGCTATGTTATCAATATGCTTGCTACTATCTTCATTGTGCTTTTAGTCATTATAACTTATGTGTATTTAGGAATGTTTATGATTTGCCTCAGCTAAAGCTTATTATTCTCTTAGACTGAGCAATAAAAATGTATTATTCGATACCATTTTTGTCTGGCTTGAGGGAAGTTTCAGGGAGCACTACCCATATACTTTAATTCTTGAAGCCCAGAACACCTGGTAAAGATTTGCAAATCTATCACTGAGTGGAATCTGTCCTCTAAAGCCACTGTATTCTCTCTTGATCTGATGAATCTCAAATACACCCGTTCAAGTTTGAGGGGTAAGAGCTAGTCAGATGGAGCAAGAAGCAGTTACTCCTCTCACCTTGCAGCCCCATGTCTCCAAAACTTCTACTCCAGAGGGTGAGGGCACCCTCCATAATGGTGTTGGAGGTGGCCTTGGGGCTGCAGAGTCAGCAAAAACCACTTAATTCACACCTACCTCTGTTTGCAGAAGCTCTGCTGAATACAAGCCAATGTTTTTCAGAAGTTGCAAAACATGGAAATACTCCACATTTGAATGTTACATCCCCCTTTGGGACAATATGCCCCAGTTGAAGCTTTTAATGCTACAAGATGCCACATTTATTATACAGCCTGGTCAACTGTGAGGAAATGAGCACTCAGCAAACTTCATAATAATTTCATTTCTATTTCAGTTAACCTTTTGGGAACTGCTCTGAGAAATAGGTTCAATTGGTTCAATTCAACCTAGAGACAGTGGCATGCTGTATGTCAAGGGATGGAACTTTTTTCTTATTGAAGGCTGCACTTCCTTGGATGCAAGCTGTGTGTGGGGTGGTGGTGCATGCCTGCAGTGGGGGGGGGGGGGGGCAGCGTCAAAGGTGAGCCACCACATCCCTGTTTCTGCCACTCTTTTTCGCCAGCCCCTTTCCTCCCCTTTCCCCCTCCTTGCCACCCACATGGGTAGCAAGGAGGGGGGAAAGGGGAGGAAAGGGGAGGGAGAATCAATTAACTCCAAAGCTGTGATTCTGCAGCAGAAATTCAAAACTAGAATATTATATTTATTTATATGGAATCATAGGTGTTCATGCGGTTTCACAGATGACATAAAAAAGATTGGCCCCTGCCCCAAGGAATGTACTGTCTAAATGTTAAGTTTGCGGGGGAGACTCAAAATCACAAGTTCAAAATTAATAAATGGCAACTACTCTGTGTGCCCATTGTTGGTGATTTCTACTGCCTCTTTTCTACAGATCACCCATGATCAGGTGCAAAAAGATCACGTGTTAACCAATGTCCACAGATATAAGCAATGATGCAATGGCAAATTTTGAAGTGCAGGAACTCATCATGGCAGTCCCCCCAAGGCCACACCCTAAAGGAGAGTCCAAAAATGCAGGCAGCTGTGTTGATCCATTGCAACAAACCAGTTCTGGCAGCCTTCTTCCTCACAAGGAGCAGGTCTTTTGTAAAGCTATAGTGTCTTCATTGTCCATTCAAGACCAAGCATCCCCATTCGAGATCATTACTTGGCATTACAACAAAAATAGCTCACCACAATATGCTGTTAGTGTAAAAATCTATCCCCCATCTGTAGCTACTGTGAGGGTTGCAGCTAAGCTCAGTAGGAACAGGGAAACCTGAAAGGGGAGAGCAGATGACATCATTGTCCCCTGCTAATTAAAGTCCCAGAGCTTCAACCCTGTGAGCCCTGGTCCACTGCAGTAGAATCATAGAATCACAGAACAGTAGAGTTGGAAGGGGCCTATAAGGCCATCCCGTCCAACCCCCTGCTCAATGCAGGAATCCACCTTAAAGCATCCCTGACAGATGGCTGTTCAGTTGCCTCTTGAATGCCTCTAATGTCGGAGAGCCCACCACCTCCCTAGGTAATTGGTTCCATTGTCCTACTGCTCTAACAGAAAAGTTTTCCCTGATGCCCAGCTGGAATCTGGCTTCATGTCACTTGAGCCCATTATTCTGAGTCCTGCACTCTGGGATGATCCAGAAGAGATCCTGGCCCTCCTCTGTGTGACAACCTTTCAAGTATTTGAAGAGTGCTATCTTGTCTCCCCTCAATCTTCTCTTCTCCAGGCTAAACATGCCCAGTTCTTTCAGTCTTTCCTCATAGGGATATATATTAGCAATGATTTCCATAATTACTTAAATGAATGCAAACATATTTGCATATGAACTATCCAGATGGTATTTCTCCATGTGATCACAAATGCCATAGGACACTTCATATGGAGAAAACAAATAGCTGATAATGACTATGTGAACTGCCCTTAACACCTTTGCACGTTCAAAAGATTGGAGAGTCAGGCATACAACATGTGCTAATGCTATATAAAAGGCACTTCTCAATTAGAAGAAAAGGGAAGAAACAGTGAATAAATATAAAGTCAATCTATCATATACAGATGGGCTAGTTACTTATAAATATTGAACTTGCCCAAAATAAAATGATTCATCACCCACCAAAATGGTGACAAATCATATAAACAGATGTATATTTATCCAAAGTGATAAGCTTTTATGGTTAACAGGCCCTTTCCTTTTTGCAGCATATAATCACTACCCATAGAGGAAAAAAGAAGACATGGAAAATTACAAGATTAGTCAGAAGGTAGGCAGGACAAGAGGGAATCAACATCACATGAGTAATACTTTCTGATTTTGTCCGATGTATGTTCATCACAAGAAGAAACTGTTTACAAAACCCTCAGTGCTCCTAGAAATTAAATCAGCAATGTTGCAATGTATTACTGCGAAAAGAGCCTTCCTCTGGCCCAACATACCCAACTTGTAACACTGACAAAACAAGGTTAACACAATTCTCTCCTGCTCTGACATAAGTGGCATGATGTCTTACCAGGTGCAAGGAATCTTCATGCAACCAACAAGTGTTCATGTGTAGGAATGAGAGGAGTAAAAATACACTCCTCTTAAAAGCTGTTAGATAAAAGTGAAATGCCACCAACTTAGTAGGGAAACAAGTGGTGAAAGCTGGGGCAAGCTTAAATTACTCATTTGCAAACATTGTCAGCAGAGGTCAAAATGGCTTCATGTTTTTTGGTAGATGTTGACATTTCAAGCAGAAAATGTTCGCTTTGGCTACAATCCTATAACAACTTATCTGAATGTAAGATCCATTGAACTCAGTGAGACATACTTCTGAATAGAGATGGATAGGAGTGTGTGATTATTCATTTAAATTAAATTGTCCTCACCTACCAGTGATAGTGATGACAATTATGTCATCATGAAGCTAAACCTGATTGGCCACATCATGCTATGACACCATACTGACACTATAATATCACTGATTGGCTAAAATTGGCCATGTGCCTAATCCAAGAAGAAAAAGCTCCAGTTAAGGTAAATATTGGGATCAAACAGAATCAGGAAAAAGGGTGATATCTGGGTGATCTTAGTCAATAGAGGAGACATTTCCACCACATTTAAACCTTTTAGAAGTCTTAGAGAGTCAATAAACACTCCTGTAGACATTGTTTACTTGAACTTCCAAAAAGTTTTTGACTAAGTCCCTCACCAAAGACTCCTGAACAAACGTAGCAAAGGAGAGGTCCTTTTAAAGAACAGAAAGCAGAGAGTAGGAATAAACAGTAAAGTTTCCCAATGGAGGGGAAGTAAATAGTGAGGTCCCACAGGCATCTATATTAGGACCAATGCTATTCAATCTATTCATAAATGATCTGGAATTAAGAGCGAGGAATTAAGTGGTCAAGTTTGCCAATAACATCAAACAACAATTCAGGGTTGTCTCCCCTCTGGTTGGTTCCATGACCAACAATTCTAGGGTACAGTCATTTAGGGCATCAAGAAATTTAACCTCTTTGTTGTGACTGGAATATACATTTATCCAGTCAATGTGGGGGAAATTAAAGCCACCAATTTTTACAACACTTCCTCATTTGGAGGCCTTCCTGATTTTATTTTTGCATCTCAGGGTTACCCCAAGCATCCTGGCCTAGGGGACAATAGCACGTTCCTAGCACTAAATTAGTTTTGGAGCCAGGTGTTGTCACCTACAGCGCTTCTGTGGAAGAACCTACCACTTTTAGGTGTTCTAGTCTGCTTTACACTATGCCCCCTTTCATGTACAGAGCAACACCATATCCCACTGACTCTCTCTGTTACACCAGGCTTCTGTAATGCCCGCTATGTCTAGGTTCTCCAAACACTCCAACTCTCCTATTTTGGCTCAGAGGTTTCTAGCATTTGCACAGAAACACCTATACACAGTGTCCCTCCCCAGATGCCTTTGGCGCGTGCATCTTTTGCTATGGCAATTCGGCCTCTTTGATTGGCTATCATGTTCGACCATGTGTTACAACCTATTTGTTCCCCTTCTACATTTGGGCAAACGAAAACATTTCCATCAACTTTCCCCCAGAGTGTAGTTTAAAAGCTGCTCTGCCATCTATTTTATGTTTAGAGCCAGCATAGTTCCATTGTGGTTCAAATGGAGCCTGCCTACATTTCTCCACATCTCTGGTACCAACCTGATCCATGACCACTGACTCCACCCCAGCACTAATTACTAGGCTATCTAGATGGCTCATGATATCCACAACCCTCATACCATGTAGGCAATTCATCATGCAGTCTACATGCTCATCACAAACCCAACTGACTTATGTGTCTAATGACTGAATTTCCCACTTCCACAAGCACCCCCTCCCCTGGAGGCACATTCTCACTGAGAGGATGTTTGCTCATCTTCCGAGGAATTAGTGGCTTCTAAGGGATCTTTTCTCTCTTCCTCAGAATGATGTCCTCTTTCCTTGAGACCCGCATTCTCTGTAATGTAGAGAAGCTCTCAGGGCAAACTGATCCATGAAGATCTCACTCGCCAACCTCTCTGATTCTCTTAGCTTCTCCAGGTCGCAACCTTGGCTTCAAGGCAACAAACTTATTCCCTGAGAGCTAGGAGCTCATTACACCAAGCACACGCTCATGACTTCTGTCCAGCAGGCAGATAGTCATACATGTGACACTCAGTGCAAAACACAGGATAGCCCCCACACCCCTGCTGGCTTTCTAACTGGTTTTTTATTCGGATGTGTTTTATTTGAAAAACGTAGTTGTTCCTTGGAGAAGGTGGGGAACTCATTTATTGTTATTTATTTACAGTTACTTAATGCGAGTAGGGAGTCAACTGCGAGTCAACTGCTCTGGCTTCCTCACCCTGTTGCTAAAGTCACACAATTGCTTAACCTGCTTGTTTGCTGATGCTTTGTCACTGGTTGAGTGGCAGCTTGGGGCACTATGGCAGGTAATCACTGAATTGAGGAGAGCGGCATACTAGCTTACTTGCACAAACAGATATGCATGCAACATGTTTGCTCATATGTCTTCTAAAATGTCAGACTATGCATTCCGTATGAAGGCTATGTAAAAGTGATGCGGGCAAGCCCAAAGAACTTACTTGTGTGGCATTGCATGTATCTGCCATTTATTTTAAACAGGGTGCTTATCTCTACATGTAATGGCTGCCAATTAGTTTCCGGGTGAAGTATAAAGTGTTGGTTATTGTCAAGGAAACATAAACCATGTTCCCCTGTCGTGGCGGACAACCCCCGTCCCGCCACCCGGTTCCCCAGCCAAAGCCGGCTTGAGCCAACGCTTGAAATAACTAGGGGTGTGCATCGGATCGGATCCGATCCACGATCCGAATCCGATCCGCCCCAAAATCGGGAAAATCCGATCCGATCCGATCAACCTCCGATCCGATCCGATCCGACGAGGTCCGATCCGGATCGGACGCCATTTTGAATGCTTTTTCCCATAGCCAAGTATTGTTTTACAAAAACGCCTATAACTTTTTCATTTTTAAAGATAGAAGGATGAAACTTGGGCACATTATACACTGGTTAGGGATAGTTATCTGTGAGAAATTTCAGAAAGATTGGTGCATGCGTTTTGTGGCAATTAATTGTTTAATAAATACCCAGAAATGCCTATAACTTTGTCATTTTTAAAGTTACAAACATGAAACTTTGCCACATTGTAGGTGGTACCTTGGGACCTATCTGTGAGAAATTTCAGAAACTTAGGTGCTTGCCTTGTGTGGCAATTAATTTTAGAAAAATGGGTAGTAGTGGGGTAAATACATTTACGCCTCCCATTTTTTTATTTTTGAAGATACAAACAGGAAACTTGGGCACATTACAGGTACCACTTGCCTTGATATGTGTGTGAAATTTCAGAAACATTGGAGCTTGCCTTGTGTGGCAATTAATTTTTGAAACAATGAGGAAAGAAACACCTATAACTTTGTCATTTTTAAAGTTACACACATGAAACTTTGCCACATTGTAGGTGGTACCTTGGGACCTATGTGTGTGAAATTTCAGAAACATAGGTGCTTGCCTTGTGTGGCAATTAATTTTTTAATAAATACCCAGGAATGCCTATAACTTTCAGAATGATAGGTCCAGGCATGTGGTGGCTACGAATTTTTTAGATTAAAAGTTATTAACCTTTTTTACACAGAGGCTGGGGCTGTCAATTGCACCCTCCCGCCTCCCGGGAAGAAGAAGGAAACACTTTCTCTCATCTTTTTGATCCTTGCACGCTTGGCTGCAACTGAGCTAGTATCCATTACAAAAGGAGAAACAAAGTAGCACTTGGCTCGTGTCTGCTTTGATACTTTCACTCAAGCAGAACGGCTGAGCCTAGGATCACTCTCTCTCGCTGGGATCGTTACAGGAGAAATTTTCTACAGTCTTCAAAGTGGTGTGTGCAGACACCTTGCCACCACATGCCTGGACCTATCATTCTGAAATTTTACACACATATCAAGTGAAGTGTTCCCTGTAATGTGCCCATGTTTCCTGTTTGTATCTTTAAAAATAAAAAAATGGGAGGCGTAAATGTATTTACCCCACTACTACCCATTTTTCTAAAATTAATTGCCATACAAGGCAAGCACCTACGTTTTTGAAATTTTACACACATAGATCCCAAGGTACCACCTACAATGTGGCAAAGTTTCATGTATGTAACTTTAAAAATGACAAAGTTATAGGCATTCCTGGGTATTTATTAAAAAATTAATTGCCACAAAACGCATGCACCAATCTTTCTGAAATTTCTCACAGATAACTATCCCTAACCAGTCTACAATGTGCCCAAGTTTCCTGTTTGTATCTTCAAAAATAAAAAAGTGGGAGGCATAACTGTATTTCTCAATGGGCAAGTGCTTTCCAATGATTTTCTATGGGCAAGTGCTTTCCAATGATTTCCTATAGGAAAGTACTGTCCAATGAATCCCTATGGGCAAGTACTGTCCAATGAATCCCTATGGGCAAGTGCTGTCCAATGAATCCCTCATTGTTTCAAAAATTAATTGCCACACAATACAAGCACCTACGTTTCTGAAATTTTACACACATAGGTCCCAAGGTACCGCCTACAATGTGGCAAAGTTTCATGTGTGTAACTTTACAAATGACAAAGTTATAGGCATTCCTGGGTATTTATTAAAAAATTAATTGCCACACAAGGCAAGCACCTATGTTTCTGAAATTTCACACACATAGGTCCCAAGGTACCACCTACAATGTGGCAAAGTTTCATGTGTGTAACTTTAAAAATGACAAAGTTATAGGTGTTTCTTTCCTCATTGTTTCAAAAATTAATTGCCACACAAGGCAAGCTCCAATGTTTCTGAAATTTCACACACATATCAAGGCAAGTGGTACCTGTAATATGCCCAAGTTTCCTGTTTGTATCTTCAAAAATAAAAAAATGGGAGGCGTAAATGTATTTACCCCACTACTACCCATTTTTCTAAAATTAATTGCCACACAAGGCAAGCACCTAAGTTTCTGAAATTTCTCACAGATAGGTCCCAAGGTACCACCTACAATGTGGCAAAGTTTCATGTTTGTAACTTTAAAAATGACAAAGTTATAGGCATTTCTGGGTATTTATTAAACAATTAATTGCCACAAAACGCATGCACCAATCTTTCTGAAATTTCTCACAGATAACTATCCCTAACCAGTGTATAATGTGCCCAAGTTTCATCCTTCTATCTTTAAAAATGAAAAAGTTATAGGCATTTTTGTAAAACAATACTTGGCTATGGGAAAAAGCATTCAAAATGGCGTCCGATCCGGATCGGACCTCGTCGGATCGGATCGGATCCGATCCGACCATCCTCCGATCTGATCCGATCCGATCCGACCCCCCAGGTCCGATTCCGATCCGCTATCCGATCCGATCCGGGGGGTCAGTGCACATCCCTAGAAATAACCACACAGCAATTAAGGACCAAAGCAAGTTTATTTACACACTATCCTAAGTTAAGGCCTTGGTCAAAGCAGGAGAGGGGAGCAAGGGGGGGGGGGTGATGGGAATTGAGGTAGGTGAGGTTAGCAGCACAAAACAGGCACAAGCACTAAAACAATTGGCATCCCCCACCAATTAGGCACACTCTTAACAGTGTCAAGCAACCTTAAACCGAGTAGGCATATAAAACAATAAAAACTCTATCTAACACCTGGCTCTATCTAGCCAGACGAAGATCACCTCCTCACCGCATCCAGGTCCGAAGAGAGATGATCCACCCGTCTCAGGCTTCCGTTTATCAGCCACTCACTCTTTAGTCCCCCGCCCTCGCACAGCCTGGGAACGAAACCCTCCTTAACGGTTTTTCAGCTGAAAGCCATTAAGTCTCTGCTCGTTAACTGAGCACCTGCTTTTCTCGGCTGGTACTAAAGAGATAAGTAGCTCAGAAATATGTCAACAAATGAGCGCATCCTCCTCCCTCCTCTGGAAGCGCCAAGGGCCCCAGAAACCCATGTCCTTCACATCTCCCCCTTTAAGGAGATGAGACTTGGGGGTTTTCCTCCAAGTCCTTCATCTCTTCAGTAGGGGGATCTCCAGAGTCCTCTCCCCACCCTCTTTAGTTCGGGTAGGCCCGGGACAACCCATCTGCTAATACATTGTCGCGTCCTTTAATATGAGTCACTGTAAAATCAAAGTCCTGAAGGGCCAAACTCCACCGAAGTAGCTTCCCATTTGACCCCTTCACTCTATCCAGCCAACACAAAGGGGAATGATCCGTCTGCAGATGGAAATGGCGTCCCCACAGATAGGGGCGCAGCTTTCCCAAGGCCCATACGATGGCCAAGCACTCTTTCTTGATGGTGGCTAAGCTCTTCTCTCGAGGCAACAGTTTCTTGCTCAGATAGGCCACCGGATGAAGCTGATGATCGGCCCCTTCTTGAGGCAACACTGCCCCCAACCCCGTTTCGGAGGCATCCGTCTGGAGGGTGAAAGGTAAATCAAAATCTGGAGCCTGCAAAATGGGAGCCTCCATCATCTGGCCTTTCAAGGAGTCAAAGGCTTGTTGGCACTCTCTTGTCCATCTCACCTGGATGGGGCATCGCTTTTTACACAAGTCCGTTAAGGGGGCAGCCAAAGCACTGAAATGAGGAACAAAGCGTCGATAATATCCCGCCAGGCCCAAAAAAGACTGAACTTGCTTCTTGGTGCGAGGAATAGGCCAGTTTCGAATAGACTCTACTTTAGCTTGTAACGGCTTGATCTGGCCGCCTCCCACCCTATGTCCCAGGTACACCACTTCGCCTAACCCAAATTGGCATTTGGAGGCCTTCACTTTCAAACCAGCCTCCCGCAGGCGCTCAAACACTTGTCGCACATGCCCTAGATGTTCTTCCCAAGTTTGCGAAAAAATGGCCAAATCATCCAAATAAGCGCAGGCAAAGGCCCCTAACCCATTCAGGAGCCTGTCCATCATCCTCATGAAGGAGGAGGGGGCATTCTTTAACCCAAACGGGAGTACCGTAAACTCAAACAACCCCTTGTGCGTCACAAAGGCCGTCTTGGGTATGGCATCCTCATCCAAGGGCACTTGCCAGTACCCCTTGGTCAAATCTAGAGTAGTAATGAATTTGGCGCTTCCCAATTGTTCTATCAAGTGATCGGACCTTGGCATAGGGTAGGGGTCCAACTGGGTCAAGGAATTGACCCTCCTGAAGTCTACACAGAAGCGTATTTCCCCATTGGGCTTTCCCACCAGTACCACGGGAGAGGACCAGGAGCTGTTAGAGGGCCGAATCACTCCCAGATCCTGCATGGCTTGCAATTCCCGCTCAATCGTAGCCGCTTGAGCTCCAGTCGCCCTATAAGGGCAAGAGCGGATGGGGGGATGCGTTCCTGTCTGAATAGAATGCTGAGCCCAAGAGGTTCTACCTGGGGTGGTAGAAAACAGACCTTCAAACTCCGTCAGCAACGGTCGGAACCCCCTCTGTTGCTCCGGGGTAAGGGTCGACGGCAGAAGCACATTCTCCACCCCTCCCGGTTGCTGAAACTCTGCTAGAATATCCAAAGGTTCCCCCACCTCTTCCGCCTCGGGTTGAAGTTCAAATACAAAATTTTGGCGATCAACATACAGTTTCAACATATTTACATGAAACACTTTAGGTTGTCGTGGAGTGTCTGGAAAATCTAGGAGATAATTCACCTCCCCCACCCTCTGCTTAACCACTAATGGTCCTTCCCATTTTAAAGCCAATTTGTCCGGCTTAAGCTGTTTTAACACCAACACCTTATCCCCGGGTTGAAACACTCGTACCCGGGCCTTCCGATCATACCAGGCCTGTTGGCTTGCCTGAGCCTTGCTAAGATGGTCTCTGGCCGCTTCTTGGACCCCCTGCAGCGTTCGCTGGAGGTTACGCATAAAAGTCACCACTGAAGGAGAAGTCTTGGCCACGGGTCCCTCCCATTCCTCTCGCAACAAAGTGAGGGGTCCCCGAATCTCCCTCCCAAACATCAACTCATTAGGAGAAAATCCTAAACTTTCTTGAGGAGCATCTCTATAAGCAAAGAGCAATAAGGGTAGCCCTTGATCCCAGTCAGTAGGGTGGTCCACAGCATAGGCTCGGATCATTTTCCCCAAAGTTTGGTTCAAACGTTCCACTAAGCCGTTAGTCTGATGATGATAAGGCACTGAGAAGGCATATTCCACTCCGCCAAGCTCCCACATCTTCTGGAACAGTTGGGACACAAACCCTGGTCCACGATCCGAGAGGACACCCCGGGGCATTCCTAGGCGGGCACAAATAGACAACATAGCTTTAGCCAGCATGGGGGCTGTAATGGATGACAACGGAACCGCCTCTGCATAGCGGGTAGCAAAGTCAATAACTGTTAACACAAACCGCTTTCCGGATCGTGTAGGGGGATTGAAAGGACCCAACACGTCCAGTCCAATACGTTCAAAAGGTGTCTCCACAATTGGTAACGGTTGCA
The DNA here is from genome assembly GCA_029215795.1 of Anniella stebbinsi. Lineage (NCBI taxonomy): Eukaryota > Metazoa > Chordata > Lepidosauria > Squamata > Anniellidae > Anniella > Anniella stebbinsi. The sequence goes on from JARDYH010000002.1 coordinate 250,671,172, forward strand.
ATGGGGCGTTAGGGTGGTCTCGATTGAATCCCACTCTCTGGCAGACATCACAAGAACGGCAGTAATCTTTCACGGCTTGAGCCACCAACGGCCAATAAAATTCTTTAGAGATGCGGGTTAAAGTACGCTTCCGCCCCAAATGTCCTCCCCAGGCCGTAGCATGGGCCAGCTGAAGAACTGGCTCTCGATAGCCCCGTGGCACCACCAATTGCTGGCACACCTTCCAGGGTTGCTCTAAACCTTTAGGGGCAAACTCCCTGTAAAGGGCTCCATCTTGCCAGAAGAATCGAACTGGGTGCTGGGGGGTCACATCTACAACTCCTCTCTCAGCCTCTTCCCGGCATTCCTGAAGGGAGTCGTCTTCCCGCTGAGCGGCCTTAAAGGCGGGGTTAGGGTTGGCTGGATTTGCCTCTGATGGGACCACCGGCTCCTCCAAGCTCTCCTCTAGTCCCCCACTGGATCCAGAAACCCCTGGCCCTCGGGTCTCTTCCTCTGTTGGCTCCTCTCCTGGTTCAGTCAGGGAGGTAGAAGTCTGAGCATTGGACTGGCTCCGAGTGACTGCCCCCATAGTGGCCGCTAAATAGGCTAAGTCATTCCCTACCAAAATGGGCCAAAGGGAGTTGCTATGAACCAAGAAAACCGTATCTCCTTTCCATCCGTGATATTCTGTGGGAATCCGGGCTAGAGGTAAAGTAATCGGGGGGGAACTGTAGGGAGTGACTGTAAAAGTCTGGCCCTGGAGAATTTGATTAGGGCGTACATATTGTTTGTCCACGGCCGAAAGGGAAGCGCCTGAGTCCCTCCACCCTTGACACACCTTCCCATTAAGGGTAATAGACTCACAGAACTGCAGCTGGCTCCACTGGACCTGTCCCGGTTGGACCAAGCCCAACGAGGCTCCCTCTTCGGCCCCACGACCCTCACGGGCCTGGTGAGATGCGGCGCGTGGTCTGGGAACTGGTCTCGCACTAGCCTGGGCAGGGGCATCTTCTTCCCCACTGGAGGGCCCCTCACTGTCTTCCCAGTCGGAGGCTGCAGCGGCTTGGCTGGAAGAAGCCTGCTGCGCAATCGCTCCCACCCTGGGAGTGCTTTCCCGAACTTTCTTCTCCTGTAGCTTCGGGCACTGGCGCTTAAAATGCCCCTCTTCTTTGCAATAATAACAGCCCGAGGGGGGGGCAGGGGTGGAAGACAGTCTGGGAGGAACTTCCCCCCCTTTTCTTTCACCCCGCACTGGCCACGGCCCGGCTCCACTCGCCTTTCCCACGGCTGCTGGAATTCCACTCCCTCCGGCGGGAGCTCCCCCTCTCTTCGGCCAAGCCGGCTTAGCTGTTTCCCTTCTCCGGTAAACTCCCATCTGATCAGCCAGCAACGCTGCTTCTCGCAGAGACGTGGGACGATGGTCATTAACTAGAGCCGCCAGCTCTTCCGGCATGGCTGCAAAAAATTGCTCCATCGCAAACATCTCATGGTATTGGGCGGCTTTTGTAGCCCCCACTGCTTCCACCCATAAATCCAGAGATTTCTCCACTCGAGCGGCTAAAGCCATAAATCCTTCTTGGGGCCCTGCTTTCACCGCCCGAAACTTCTGCCGGCAGTTCTCGGCAGAGAGTGCAAACCGCAGCCTCACTGTCTCTTTAAATTTTTCATAGTCATTAGCCTCTCACCGAGGCACAGTTCCCATTAAGTCAGCCAAATCCCCACTGACCTGAGCTCGAAGAACCGCCATCCGCTGCGCCGGGTCGACCTCTTGGTCCTCACAAGCCAGCTCAAACAGGGTGAAAAAAGCTAAGACGTCTTGTCCTTCTTTGTAAGTGGGAAAAAGCTTTCTATCCAGCCGGCCGCCCTTAATCCCCGAGCGCTGCTCCTGAACTTGGAGCTATAGCTTATAAGTCTCTGCCTGCAGCTTCACCGTCTCCAAATGCTGCCTCTGCGCCCGGCGTTGTTGCTTCATCAACTCCTTCATGGTTTGCCTCCATTCTTCCATACTTTCGTCTTGATCACTTCCACTCTCACTATCTAGGGGTGGCAACTTTAGAGAGCCCGCCATCAAGCCCGAACCGCCCGGGCTAGGACTGGGGTTAACCTCCCCTGCCGTCTCTGCAGCGGAGACTTTCGCTTCTTCCTCTAAGGTGGCCTCACTCAGCTGGGCAGCTATGAGTCCTTCATCACTTCCCCAGCCCACTGTAAGCTCTGCCGCTGTCGACGGTGTCTGTCCCATCGTCGGGGTCCAACGCGGCCCTGGCCCGGGTGTGTCTTTATCTCCTGGCATCTCTAACACTCCCTAGTCGGTTTAAGGAAGCCTCCCAGAATTTACACCCAAATCAGTAACTGTTCTCACCGTTATTTCTCAAGCTTGGCTCATAAATCCCAACACTGCCAACCATGTCAAGGAAACATAAACCATGTTCCCCTGTCGTGGCGGACAACCCCCGTCCCGCCACCCGGTTCCCCAGCCAAAGCTGGCTTGAGCCAACGCTTGAAATAACCACACAGCAATTAAGGACCAAAGCAAGTTTATTTACACACTATCCTAAGTTAAGGCCTTGGTCAAAGCAGGAAAGGGTTGGTAGGAGAGGGGAGCAAGGGGGGGGGGGGGTGATGGGAATTGAGGTAGGTGAGGTTAGCAGCACAAAACAGGCACAAGCACTAAAACAATTGGCATCCCCCACCAATTAGGCACACTCTTAACAGTGTCAAGCAACCTTAAACCGAGTAGGCATATAAAACAATAAAAACTCTATCTAACACCTGGCTCTATCTAGCCAGACGAAGATCACCTCCTCACCGCATCCAGGTCCGAAGAGAGATGATCCACCCGTCTCAGGCTTCCGTTTATCAGCCACTCACTCTTTAGTCCCCCGCCCTCGCACAGCCTGGGAACAAAACCCTCCTTAACGGTTTTTCAGCTGAAAGCCATTAAGTCTCTGCTCGTTAACTGAGCACCTGCTTTTCTCGGCTGGTACTAAAGAGATAAGTAGCTCAGAAATATGTCAACAAATGAGCGCATCCTCCTCCCTCCTCTGGAAGCGCCAAGGACCCCAGAAACCCATGTCCTTCACAGTTATTACCTTTAAAGCCCTACATGGTTTGGGTCCAGGTTACCTGTGGGATCGCCTTCTCCCATACAATCTGCCCCGCACGCTCAGGTCCTCTGGGAAGAACTTACTGCAGTCAGCCAAGACTAGGCTGACAACCGTTACCCAGAGGACCTTCTTTTCTGCCGCTCCCAGACTGTGGAATGACCTGCCGGAGGAGACTCGTCAACTTAACAGTCTTTTAGAATTTAAGAAAGCTATAAAGACTGTTCTCTTCCGGCAGGCATATCCAGTGGAATTTTAGAATGTTTTAAGGATGTTTTTAGGATGTTTTAGGATGTTTTACTGAAGTTTTAATAATATGTGTCATATTTTAATCAGTTTTATGTATTTTATCATGTTGTTGTTCCCCGCCTCGATCCAGACGGAGAGGCAGGTAAGAAATAAATTATTATTATTATTATTATTATTATTATTATTATTAAATATACCAGCACAGTGCCCACCCAGGCAGGCACAGAATTCACGTGTAGTGGCTGAGGGCTTGGTTTCAAGGAGATGTCAGGCATGTGCAATAATGTGCGAATAGGTCCATTATGCCCACCCTCATAACTTTTAAAACAGGCCTAAGAGGAGTAAGCATGTGTCTGGATCAGTGAGAATGTGTTTGTATCAGCCACACCACGCACATCAGAGTACATGTGTATAGCGTGATAGCTCAGGCACGTGCATTCCCAGCAACAATGACTCAGCTAGAACTTTTAATTTGGGAAGGCTTTGCCCTCTCCATTTTCAAGAACCTACCAAGAATGGTGAAACTCTGGGTGGGCCTGTATAGTTATGGCAGGTTCACAGCACATTTCAGACTAGGCCTGCTGCAGTAGTTTTTACTAGACGACCCAGGGGGTCCTCCACATCAGTTATTCTAAAATGTTGAAGGTTTAGCAATAATATGTTCTTGAAAGAAGTTAAAATTAAAATTATTGTATGAATAACCCTAAGAATAATATCTATCCTCCTTTATTTTTTCATAAATCTCTTTTTTTACAAAAATTAACTTTTATACTTTGTTCTACACTTTGTTTGTCATTACCAATAAATGTTTGCTAATGTTCCCATTAGTTAGATGAAGTATTTGTCTTTTAATCATTTATTTTTAGTGCATGACTCTTCTAACTACTTAGGAAATGTGCAGCTCATCTAGACCACCAGCCTGGCTATAAAGGTAAAACATAAAATAAAACAAGGCATGAAAAAGGTGGAATGGAATTTAAAGCCTCTTTGACAGTTAGTATTTATGACTTGTTTGAATACCAAATGAAATAGATGTATTTTATTTGTTCAGGCAGCTCCGTAAGTCTTGCAGGAGAAGCTGAATTCAAGATTATTTATGGCCTTCTACTTCAGCTGGACACTATAAACTCAAATTATTGGAATTGCAACTCTATTTTGCCACACACACATACACCCCATTTTGTAATCTTCTAAATGTCTCTCAGAAGTTATTTTAAGATAATGTATTATCATTCAGGGATTTCTGAAAGGAGAAATCAAGTTGGCACAATGCAGCTATCCCTATGCCAACGCTGCAATTTAACAAAGAGGCACGTTAAGTGATGCAGGCGGTTTATGTAGCTGGATTGGAATGGACATTTTAATCCTCTCTGCCCTCCCCTTTCTGAGATTGTCCCGTCACACCTACCTGCCTCAAATGACTTAGTCATGCAGTTTCTCACCATCACACTTGCCTGTGTTGATGGCTAAAGACATACAACTATCTATCCAGATTCTAAATGCTTTTACCCTCTTGGAATAAAAACAACAAAAGAATTCTGTGGCACCTTGAAGACTAACATTTATTTATTGTACCATAAAACCTGTACATGGGCATGTTTCTTCAGGAGACTTATCGATTCCTACTTCATAAGGATAATTCTGGTTTCTTCCATAGAGATGAATTCCAAAAAGGTAACCATGCTTAGTCTCTTGAAGAATAGGTCTTTAAGGTGTCACAGTACTCTGTCCTTTCTACTATGAGAGACCAACATAGGAATCATCTGAAAATTGATCTCTATGGATTTATTTATTACATTCCACTACTTCCCAATAGTGGAAGCTTTCTGGATGGTTCACCAAACAAGACTTAAAATCATACAGGGCTGTGAGATTGTGAATGGGGACTGGCCAATGCAATCATATTACACCAATGCTTTGTGGTTTGCATATTCCCTCTTCTATCCCAAGTGAGGGCTGAATTAAATAGCCTGCTAAACTGAATGTTCTGATCCGCCATACATGATTGGCTTAATTGAGTGTGAATGGCCCTGATTTGGATTGCTATCATGGCAATTCGGAAGGGGGGTAAGCTCACTCTCCCATTTTCATCCCAAAATTCCAGGCAGCTGATGGGGGGGTAAAAAAAGAGGGGGGAATCCTCACTGGTTCCAACTGACTTGAATAGAGACTTTTCGCTGTTTTTTATAAACTACCCACCCACAGGGTGGGTAGGTTGGAATTTCAGGATGAAAATGGGAGACGGAAAGCTGAATTCCACACCCCCTCCCAGAGTGCCATGGTCCTGATCTGAATCGGAGCCACACGTTTATGTTAAAGCAAATAATCCAGTTGGGCAAACATTTAGCTTGGCCCTAAGACCGGCTAAGTCATATCATAAGGCCTCCTCAGTGGTAGTATATATGCTCTCAAATGCTCTGCCAAGAGAAATCTACCCGTCTACTTTTTTCTACTTGTGTACTGTTGGCAAGCGACTCCTACTGCTACTTGCTTGGAGTCCATTATATCACCCAGGTTTGCCATGGCAGAAAGGTGCTGGGATGCTCAATATGCTCTCTAGCTTAATTATTTTACACCTTTCTCCACTTCAAGCATTCAGTTAAATTTAAAATGCTATTACATTTCAAAATCAAACCGCTCTGAATAATACATATCGATCGATCTCTATAGAACAGTGTGAGGACCTTCCAAAAATATTAGGAAGCACATGAAATTTATTTCCAGAGCATTTCTTTGGAAACACCCAGGTGCTTTCAGGGCTGAATGACAGGTTGCCAAATTCAGCTGTTTAATTCAATGCACAAAGGAAGGCAAAAGCACTTTTAAAACTCAATGCCACAGGATAACACAGTCAGTTAAAAGAAGCCAGCTCTTTGCTGCAGATTTCACCAGGGGTGGAGGGTGATGGCTTTAAAGAAGCATTGGGCAAATTTATGGAAGGCAACTCTATAAATAGGAAATGATAAATACACAAGCTGTATCCTTCTGAATATCAGCTGATGGAGTCCTAAGAGGATGACTGGAGGTTCTTCTAGATGAGGCTTTTCTCACACCATTGCTCTGCCCCACTCATTCAGGACTCATAGCCCTCCCGTGTTTCTCCAGCACTTCTGTCTTTTTTCTTACCACGGAAAGAAGAAAAATGGAATAGCTGCACAATGCCTTTTAATAATTAGTGCTATAGGACCAATCTCTTTGGAAGCATCCTAGAAGAAATACCCCTAATGGGAACACACTTTTCAGCCACACCAAAAGGAAAGGAAAAAGCCCAGCTTCCTCCGTCTTGTAGTCAGATTGAGTCAAATCTTTTTAGAATGAGATATTTCTTCTTCTCCATTACCCATATCTAACTCCAAATTGCTTTTCCTGAAGATTATAATAATGCCTTCAGAGCAGAGGAATTAAATCTCAACATGAAAGTGAATTTATATGCAACAGATGTGTCATATAATCCCTTTGGAATTCCTGTTTTAACATTTTGCTTCCTGTTAGAAGTCTTGTAGTAGTAGTACTGACCTGCTTGCTAACCTTGGCTGAGTTTGAGAGCTACTGACTGCATACTGGCTTCCACTCCGCATTCTTAAGCAGAAGACAAAGGACAGGTGCATATCACAGAGAAAATAACTCAGCAATCCTCACATACTTACATGGGTGCAAGTCCAAACAAATGCATTGCCATTTGTCATGAACATTCAACAGACCCCTATTTCTAGAATGATACATAGACAATCCCAAACTACATTATAAAGACTAACACATTTATTATGCCATAAGCAAGCCTTCACCAACTTGAGGCTCTCCAGATGCATTGGACTACAATCCTCATCATCCTCAACCAGAATGGCCATTGTAGAACAACACATCTGGAGGGCATCAGGCTGCGGTAGGCTGCCATAAGCTTTCATGGATGAGAGTCCATGAATGGGGCACAAACATAAGGAGAGTACATTTTCCTGGGGCCCAGAGAGTCAGGGAGGCCCAGCCTAGGATGCAACCCCATTACGACATGGAAAATAATTGAGGCTAAATTGCAGATAATGCTTGAGGACACTTATAGATACTTATTTCACAGTATCTACATACTAACTGTCAAGATTTTGTAAGATTTGCTGAAGCGAATCAATAACAGTGTTACAGAACAGCACAAGCAACATTGTGATCAGTGAACTGTTGACTCAGGCCATTTTCTTGAACCGAGAGAGGATCAAGTGAAAAACTAAAGCAGCCTTCCCCAACCTGATGCCCTCCTGATGTTTTGGACTGGAACTCCCATTCTCCCCCATAGTCATGGATATGCGCGTTGTAGCCCAAAATATCAGGAGGGCACTAGGTTGGGGAAGGCTGCTTCCCCAGTTGGGCAGGGCTGCTTCTAGCAAAGCCTTTCCCCCCCTTTTTTTTTACTCAAAAGTCAATGCAATGGACCCAGTCCACATTGAGACCATAATTTGAAGGGGTAGGGACTTTTAAACATTTGCCCCCTGCTGTGGTGCCAATCTGGATCAAGGAGCCCAAGCCCGCAATTTACATAACCCAAAAGTACCCCTGCTCAAAATGCTTCAGCCCTTTCCACAAAAGCTTAGGCCACATTAAATTGGTTAGTCTTTAAGGTGCTGTTTTTGATGCAACAGAATAACATGAATTCCCCTCTGGACGTTTTCTCCTGATCTGGGGGTACAGAACCTCATCCAGCCTGAGGGTTGAATTACATTTTGGAGAAGCTCCAGGGGGCACATTTCAGCCAGTGGTGGGTGAGGATGAAGGCAAAAGCGGTGGGGCCAAAACACCAAAAATACCAGTGTATTTTAGCTCAAAGCTCATACCGCCTGTAACTAAGCCTTAGGAGAAGCATTTCAACTTTTTAGAAGGGGGGGACTGCACACAAGCCAGGAAACCACCCAATGATCACCTGTTGGGGGAAGGGGGGGCCTTCTGAGGAAGCCTGGAGGGCCAGATTGGGACCTTTGGAGGTCCAGATTTGGCTGCTGGGCCTGAGGTTCCACACCCCTGTTCTGATGTGTCCAACTACTGCAATGACACTGAGAGGGAATAGTATCCAATGTTAGTCTTATTTGGAGTAGACCCATTGAGATGAATGGCACTTAAGTTACTCGTGACTAACTTAATTTTGATACATTGCATTAGGTCTACTCTGTGTGAGGCTAACACTGGATACTACCCAAGATTTACTATCCTGCATATTAAAAATACTGAAATAGATTATTATTCATTATTAACATTTTAATTCCTTGGGGGCTGTACCCATATTCTTGTTCCCCATCTCTAACAACTCACTTGGAGTTGACATCAAGCTGAAACTCCCAGCAAGGTAATATATATGGACTATGGTTTGCATAGTTGGAAACGCAGGGGATCTGCCTTTACCTTTGTCATTTGATTCTTTTGCTTACAAGCCATCGATCTTCCACACATTATTTACATGGGCATAGTGTGGGAAAGCAGGCTAGAGAGAAAAAAAGATTTTGCGGGCTAGTGTCTTTTGTGGACTTACTATTGCAAGGCTGTGTTGGCTATACTGGTACAGCCGGAAAGGCTGTGTCTGCTGCATCTCCCATTCCTGATCTGTACTGCTGACCCTCCTCCCCCACCTGCTGAAGCAAGCAGGAATTTTGTTTTGCCCCCACAACAGCTCAAGGAGGAAATGAGCAATGGAATTCAGAAAGGGACAAATGTGGAGGCAGCAACCACTCCTATTGTATTTATACTTGTAAAAGTACATGTTAACCCAATTCTAGACTGCATGTTATGTCTCCTGGAGAGGTGATGGACTGCTGCTTCTCAGTGTCAATAGTCTGTTCACTCAACAGAGCTACATTTTCAACTTATAATTGGTTATACACCAGTTTATCTGCCATGGGCCCCCTCTAGAGAGGTCACTTTTACGCCTGATTCTCCGATTATGCGCATTTCCTGATAACCGCGTTTATGCCTAACACCTATACACGAGAGACATGGAAGCGCATGACGGGCTCTATGCAAGACTCTTTAAAGTTGTTTACATGTGGAGAATCACATCATAAATTGTGGCTCGAACACTGAAATGTTGCCAAAAGTAATGCGCTTTTTCCTGGAGGAACTGCCCCCTCAGGTTCCTGCCGTTTGTTCTCCCCACCCACCAGAATCTCCCGCTTTTGGTTACCTGCCGGTGATCACCTGGTTAACCTGTTCCTTTGTGCCCGATCGCATTTTGTAGTAGTTCCCCCCTATGCTCACTTACTTGGGAGCAGGTCCCATTGAACCCAATGAGGCTTACTTCTGAGTCTACGTAAAGGATATTTTTCCCCCCGAGGAAAAGGGACGTGTAAAGGATTTGCTTTTACTGAAATGAACACTGAATTCAGCTTTTCTGAAATGAACACAACTCAGGCATGGGGCAGCAAACCCTGTTGCTCCGGCTTCCCCTCCAGCCCCCTTTTAAAATATATATTCTGTCATGGCTGCCTCCCTCCCCCCTCCCTCCCCCCCATAGGATTTGGGAAAAAGTGGGAGGTGTTCCCACCGAAGGGGCAGTGCTTCTTGCATGACATCATCACCACAGTCCGCCCACTATTATCGTTACTGAGAATGCTGAGAAATTGATTACATGACAAGAAGATGCCATAACTGTGCCGAAAAATAAAAGTCGCTATTTAACGTAAATGCGAAAATGCGCATAAAAGGAGATAAAAATCGCCTGGACGCCTGTTATGCGCTCCGCTCTTGTAGAGGTAAAATCGTTAATGCACTGTGAAAGAGCCTTAAAGCGATTGTGTAGAGGAAGCTATGGCTTCCCCAAAAGAGCTCTGTGAATTTTTGTTCAATGTGAGTGCTGAGCATTCTTTCTTAAAAAGCCTTAATCACCCTCAAAGAACTAGTTGCCAGCATTACCTGTATAAAGGGAATGATTGAATCAGGTAAAATCCCTAATGCTCAATTTTCCCTGAATAGTACTTTGTTTCCAAAAGTATATCCTGGAACCACAGCAGAGGAAAATCACAGAGCATCTCTACCTGCCATGAAATACCAAACAGAATAAAGAGATCTTTTGCTGGACTCCTCCACAACCCCTCATGCATAAAGCTTAATTACACATACAATTACCTTAGTTTACAAGCAGCAGCTATAATTGCACCTAATAACCATTTGTAGGCTGGTGAGCTCCATTTGGCTTTCCTTGGTGACCTGTTATTGCAATGAATCTAGCACTCAAATGGATGTCATGAAGAGGCATTAGACTAGCAAACAGAAATGCTGCCTTAAATTGATTTGATGAACAGGATGGTTAAACCCAAAGCTGGATTTCAATGAGTCACAGAATCTGAGTTGGATGGACCTAGAAACCCAATCCACTAAACCCAACACCCCACTGTGGCCCTCCACATTTCACCCCTCCACCCCACACCGATCCACACACAATCCAAACTACATGTTCTAGGTTTTGGCCCTGATGGCTGTGAAGTTAGTCTTAAAAGTATGCATGCCAGACCTGCATAACTTGTGGCTCGCCATGCCAAATACAGCCCATGAGCCATGTAAGGCCCACCAAGGCTTCAATAAACACCCTAGTGTTGCTGCTGTCCTGGAATTGCATTGGGGGAGGTAAAGTTGAGAAGCATCTGGCAAGTCATAAATCACAGTCCATTAGCTGTGCTTTCTGTGAAGAGTCACAACAGCCCAAGTTGGGCAGGTCTGTCAGCAACGTCTGGAAAATTCTCAGGGAAGTGAGAGGAAAGAAAGAAGCCAAATAGGGTCCCCTGCAACTACCAAAAGAAGAAATTAAAAGCAATACATTTAGAATTTCTGTAGCACAAATCTCATCATATACATCATCTCTGTAATCTTCACAGCAACCCTATAAAGTGTATCAATATTATTATGCCCCCTTTTCAGGGTGGGGTGGGGGTGGTAATCAGTTGAGAATGACAGCAAATAGCTTGCCTATGGCTATCTAGTGAGCCCATAACTGGGGGAAGATATGGATTGGTGACCTTCCAGTTTCTTAGCTCAGGCTTTTGGCTTGGCTACTATGCTACACTACCTGTGAAAATAATACAAAATAAGCAAACAGCTCTAAAAATATGACCAAGTAAAATGATCTTCAGATCACAGAATTGAGCGCAGAAGTTGGGTGATTCCCCTCCCCAATAGAGAATAGACCCAGAACCAAGTATCCTTTACCATCCAGCACACGCCATAGCTAGAAACCTCACATATGACAACACCCCTTTACTTTTGTCCAATGAGGCATTGCCAAATTATTCCTCTCTGATGCCTGCTGTAATGCAGTGAAGCGTTTCTTTCATAGCCATCTGTTCTGCAGATGCAGGAGGGAGACTCTTGCCAACAGAGCCAAAATACCTACCCCACTTCATCAATTTATAGAAAAGGTGTTGGGTGTTTTGTTTTTGCTAACCTCAAAAATGCTTTTCCACTTTTCCTGTTTATTAAATTTCTATCCTGCCCCTTTCTCCAAGAAGCTCTAGGTGATGCATTTGGTCCTACCCCTTTATGTTCACAACAACCCTGTCAGGTATGTTAAGCTCAGAGAAGGTGACTGGCCCAAGGCCTCCCAGTGAGTTTCACAGCTGGGAGGGGATAGGGCTGGCCCTAGGATAAATAGTACCCTGGACAAGGAGTGCGTTTGGTGTCCCCCAACCCCACGGTCAGCCTTGCGGGGCCAATTAGATGGTTTATGGGGGGCTAGTGCAGGTGTGATGTTGGAGGCCCTGCTACCACTGCCTACAAGGATCCATGCATATGTGCACAAAGCTGGGGCCACAGGTAAGAATTATTGCGTGCACTGACTGCATCTGAGAATTCTTGCCTGCAGCTCCTCCTTGCCCTGGGATCAAGCAGAATGATAGATGGGCTTCATTTTTTTCTTACATGGGAACAAGGGGCTGCGCTTCTCCTGAGCATCTCCTCCAAATTCCAAGCCCCTTCTGGCAGAGCTTCTTTCTGCTTCCTGGGGCCATCTCACAGTCTTCTGCTTGTGGCCCGCTGCTGGCCTTTTTCACTACTCAGTCAGGAAGGAGTCCTCCCTTAAGGGCTGGCCTCACACCACTCCTAGGCCTTTCCCTGTGGTAACTGCCACAGAAAATTGCTCTCGGGTAGCAGCACCTTGCCTGGTAATCTTAGGTGGCGTTCACTCCCTCCCTCCCTCCTTGAACTCTTTCCCCAGTAGGCCTGGAGTTCTTTCTGTGACAAAAAACAGGCCAGCCACCATGCCACAGAATCCCTCCTTAAAGCCTTCCCTGTTCATTCTCTCCCAACAACACACTCTATACCTAGGGCATCTTGGCCTGGGCCAATCATAAGCCTCCCTGACCAACCTTATCTGGATTGATGCCCAGATATAAAGATTTTACCTTACAGGAATTGGTTTAACCTCCCGGACAGTTGGGCTGCATGCCTAGCTAATAAACATTTTACAGCCATCTTAAGACTCAGCGTAGCATTTATTTTGTTTCATACAAAACTATGTAAAACACTGTTGCCTCAAAGTAAAGCCGTGTTCCACAGATTTTTATCTGGCGCAAATGACATCAAAGTGGAAATGAAAAAATAAACGTATTTTAAAGCTAATTGAAGAAAGATCGTTTTTATAGTTCCCACACAACTTGTAGAGCCTTGAATGAAAAAGGTACAGACACTTGCTTTTTGCTACCTTGCCTCACTGCAGGCAGTATATTAAAAAAAACACTGCTACTGAGCTCATCTTGACGCCCCCTTCTGCTCACCTTGGCATCCCCCTCAATGTGGTGCCCCAGGCAACCGCCCAGCAAACCCACCCCTACGGCCAGCCCTGGGAGGGAGTATGATCCCAGGCCTCCCAGTCACAGATCAATGGTTTAGTGTAGTGACTGCACTGTACTACAGAGGCTCTCCCCTAGCCAGTATAGGACATGAAATCACCCAAAGGCCTGGGGTGACAGAGAAATCAAACATAAAGCTCTGGTACCTTATCAATCACTTTAGGGGCCTCAGCACCCCTATTGCACTCCACACTATTTAGCTATTTTCAGAATTTAAAACCCACAAATGACAGTAGACCGTCTGCTTTCGCTTTCCATTTAAATCACTTTATGTGCTTAACACAAATCAATCTTCCTTGTATTCTGGGCGGGTGGAGTAGACATATATCAGATAGTAGAGTGACAGTGAATCATTTTTAAAGCCTACTTTCCCTCATATCCTGGTTGTGATATACTTTAAGAAGCGAAATACTTGCACGAGAAGATAGGCAGCAGAAGGAAGAATTTGGGAAATGGTGGTTTACCAAATTGAGGGGGAATTGATGTGGGGTCGAGGGGAACTGTGGATGCAGCCCCCCCCCCCAAGCATGTACTCAATGTGAAAGCTGACCCTCCAGCTCGCTTGGGTTTTACAACCCTGGGCTAGGAAGTATTAGTACCCTTGTGCCAAGAACTGTAATTCCCTGACCTAGAAGAAGTACCATTGTAATCACTTGATAGCTGGTGGCACAGATGTTTGTTTCACACTTCTATGGTCTGCCAACTCAATGTTTGCATGCATTCAGCCTTACCAACAAATGACTTCACTTTTGCCACCTTCAGCAGGATTCGACACAAAATGGAAGCAGCTGTTTCTAGTTTCCATGGGATCAAGAATTGGTCCCCTTTTTGCAACTGTGTTACTCTGTTAAAGTGCCACATTTACTGATGGTGCTATATAAATTAACAACTTGGTCCTATGCACAAATAATGATGTGAACAGGACAGGCACACCCATATATCATGTTCAAATGCTGTAGCATCCATTCCAAATGCAACAGGAACTTAATAGCAAGGGCTTGGTTGCCAGTCAGTTGACTTAAGCAGAATGAATAGCTCTCCCCATCCCACCCCTCCCTCGCCAAATACAAAGCCAAAACCGATAGCCACATCTATAATGTATGGGGACAGAAATTGCTGGGTGTGGACAAACGGCAGCGATGATGGCATGACTAACACACTCTGCAATTACCAGCAAACCATATGTGGTGTGAGGATTGGACTCTGTAACAGTCTATTGGGGTGGGGGGTGGGGGAGATCAAAGCAACACATCGCTTGGTCCTCCACTTACATGGGCTAGGCGCAGCATTCTTGCGTCTCCTTCCAAAGACAGAAAAAATAAACAGGAAAATGAGTAAGTCTCATCTTCTAAATTGCTTACAGAGCAATCTTACCATGTACTGTGAAGAGCTCTCATGTCAGAGCCTCTGAGTAATTCAAAGTAGGTGGAAGAGAGGGAGGAACAGGAATGCCACTTTCCCACCCACCTCCCCCAGACCATTAAAAAAAAACCCAAACCAGATCCCCTCTCATTGAGACCAATGGGAGGGAATTGATCCAAATCCGTCCAGGGGATGGAGCTTGCCAAGCTTTCATCAGCTCAGCCCCTGGACTTCGGCTGGCTTTCCCATGAGCTGACTCGATCTGCATTAAGTCGGTCCAGTTTGTGGTTTTTCATTTGTTTGTTTTTAACGTAAATAGTAATTTGTGCAAATCGCTATTGACATTTTTTTTAAAGTTCCTGGATTTTGGGAAGAAACCTGCAGCTTCGCTAGCAAATGCAAGCCAAGTCTGGGGTGCTGTGGAAATCTGCTGTGCTTAAAAACAACCAGATTTCCTAGCAACGGACATCCCTATCAGGAGCTGATCTGGGGGCAAGAAGATCTGTGGTTCATGCACAACCACAGCCTCTTCCAATATTCCAACTGGCTTCCCCACCACTGATATTGGAGAAGTAAGGGCTACGGAGGTTGGGAAGAAGCAGCTGATATCAGATATTCCTCTCTGAGATTGGAGGGCTGCCATAATGGCAGCAGGCTGCTGCCACCATAAGCAAAACCCCACACTTTTGCTGCATTGGGAGACGGGGTGGCTAATTCTGATGCACAGTGAAAGTGCAGGTTTCCGGTGGCTGGGCCCACCTCCCTGCCCAGGCGGACAGCGACCAATCAGGGGGCACCATCTGCCTGGCCATGCCTCCACATCGCAGATGGAGCGAGGTTAGACGCCGGAAGGGCAGTGTTTGCCTCACTCCATCCTGAATAGTTGGGGCAAGTCCCTGACTTTTAAAATGCAGAGCTTCTCCAGAAAGCCCTGCAGTGGCTTTGAGGTGGCTGCTGCATCGTATAATCAATGCAGCCCCACCGCGGAGCCACCTCAGGGCTTTCAGAATGCATAGACAGCCCCTAGGTCTCTCTCTATGCCTTTGGAACAGGACATACAAAAAGTCTTATGGCCCCTGGTGCGCTCCCAGCAACCATAAAATTGCAGCCAAAGGGTACAGAAATACATAAACGTGAATCCTATTCAGTCATGGACTGTGCTTCACTGTCCAGTGTTATCTGCTAATGTAGCATGTTTACACTTGTTGCAAAGTTAACTGAAAATAGTTGCTTAAAATTCTTCTATTTCTGAAGAGTGTCCACCTCTTCTAAAATGTACAACAAATGTACATGACAATTTTATGTAAAGCTTTACAATTGAATCTTCTCTTTCGCCATGCCTATGTCTACATATACCTGCTAACTGAGGAAATACAGCTCTAGACATCTAATGAAGTGGACTCTAAATCCTGAAAGGTTGGGCCACAATAATGCCAAAATCCTTTACCCACTTCCCCAGAACTTACTCTTGAATAGACATTACAGGATTGTGGTGTTAATCTGTTAGTCTCCAAGGTATAAACAAGACTCTTTTGTTGTTTTTGAAGTATATGTGGCATATGTGGTGACTGAAAGAAAGTGTGGAAGCCTTTTCTAAAAATGTTAGTTCCCAATGTATCCATGGCCATAACATGGGGGGGTCTGCATAGGCCAGGTTTGATCAGGAATATTCCAAGCTCCTTCCCGGAGTGCTCAGCTTTCATTAAAAGAAAATAAGGGCACGATCCTATGCATGTTTAGACAGGAAAAAAATCCTACAACTACCATCATTCCCAGCCAGCCAAGCTGAGATTGTAGAACTTTTTTTCTGTCTAAATTTGCATAGGATTGTGCCCTTAACCTGCTCCCAGCTTCCAGAGTTTTAGCCAATTAATGCACTGAATGAGGCTCTGATATTGACAAGTGCCATGGCACATACGTAATTGTATGAATATATTTATTTTAATTTTAACAAATTAAAAACCTATTTCATAAATAAATTAGACTGACATTTAAGGTTTGTTGTTTTGTCCCCACTGATCCAAAATCTCCAGCCACCTCCCCAATGATCACACATTTAGTGGATCAGGATTGAGAGAGCGAACATTTAAAAAAATGTTAATTTCATAATTAACTATGGTTCATGATATTATATCAGATTGTATAAAGTTGGGGATTCCCCCCACTCCCATAGTACCCATTTGTTGTTATGGTTCTTCGTTGTAGATAACCTATGTACGTGTTAAAAATGGACAGTTTACCTATGGGGTGTATTCATACAGATGTTCACCCCATGATGGAAATGGCTGAGGAATTCAGTTTACCTTGCAAGCATGGAATAGCATCACAGTTCCTGCTTGAGTTAAAACTACAAAAACAAAATCGACACAACTCATTCCAGGTGATGCAGGAGGTCACATTACCAAATATTTACAACTCCAAATATTCACAATTCCAATTTCTAAAGCGGGTAAGAAATAATAATAATAATTATTATCATCATCATTATTATTATTATTAAAGGGTTACCTACTGCAGTAGATCTTAATGCATGAGCATTAATAGAAATGTGTCATATAACATATATGCATGTTACTGGTGAAAAACCCCTATTCCCACCTCACTTGCCAGTTCAACTTCTGTAATGTACCCATAGCCACTTGTTTTCGTTCTCCTATTTGTTAAATCAGTGATTTGTTTATAAGAATAGTCTTCTTTCAGACAGGGGGAAATCATGTTTCCTTACTGCCGCTCTTGCTTCCTGCTTCTCTTCTGCGATAGGGATGAACAAACACACAGGGGGAAACAGGAAGCAAGCAGTGACCACACGGCCCATTCAGTTCAGTGGAATAGTGCCCTCTAGTGGTTGTTTTATAGAGAAACTTCTCCTGCACACGGCAGGAAATAGCAACAAATATCTCTATGTCTCATAAGAGTCGTGTTTTCTGAGGATTATTTTATAATTAAAATATGGCAGAAGGTGTAGGAAACAAGTAGGAGACATCCCGGAGGATCAGTGTGTGTCATCAAAATGACCCGTGAACAACCGTGAATGGCCAATCACAAGCATGCTATAAAACAGTTGTCTGAAGAAGCTCTATGTGTCACTTTTGCACTCCATCTTCAGATGATTTAGGCTACAGATAGCTACTTGTTCAAGGAAACCCACTGGCTTCACAGCTAAGTGGGGATTTTTACCAGTGTTTCTCACAGTCAGTACTAGTATCACACCATACTGCCCCAGTATCATAGATACACCACTTGCGCCAACCTGACAGCATAAAAAGTCAATATTTGCTATGCAATCATATTTACAGAACTCAAAGGTCATGCGCTGACAGATTGCTGTGAGGGTGATGAAAAGTTATTGCTATAGAAAGTATCTTGTCTTCTCAGATCATATCCGTCCTGTTATGGCAACGCTTAGGAAACAACCCACAGGAAACAGCCTTTCAGCATATAGGGTGACCAACTGTCAGGATTTCCCCAGATTTGTCCTGGTTTTTGTTCTATCCTGGGTGTCAGGGGGGATTTTCTGTAATTTTCTATAATGTCCTGGAAAGACAAGCTTTCCCCTTTAAGGCCACATTAGCGTGGTTGGAGGGAATGACGAGCTTTCTGGAGGTGGGTTATTTCTATCCCACTGCTCCAATCAGGGGAAAGTATGTCATTCCTGGACATTATAGAAAAGGACCCGATTGGAGCAGTGGAGGGCGGGAATGACACACTTTCCCCTCCTCCGCTCCAATTGGGGCCTTTAAAGCAGTGGGGGTGAATGACATGCTTTCCAGAGGCCCCGGAAAGCCACTTTCCCACCCCCCACCCCACTGAGGGTCCTCTTTTTTGGTTTCCCAAATGTGGTCACCCTATTCAGCAACTTTCCTTCAATTTGCCTGCCTTTCCTTTCCATCCCCCTCAAGACTCCTCTTACACAACAGCAGTTCAGCCAATGACTTAGAAGGCATGTACTTGCAGTAGTGTATCATCTATGCCTATGAACAGGTTCCCATGACTTTGTTTTCTTTTTCAAATCCACACATACTGTGCTTTTAAAGCTAAATGGTTTGCAAGAGCATCTTCTATTACCATTTTAGGCAAGTATTTCTGGGTGAGAGTATGGTATTAAGCTTTAATACCATAGTCTCACCAAGAAACATCTTCCTCACTCATCTTCCTAACTTCGTTTTGAACATTTAGCCTGTTGAACAGTCCTGTTTAATTAAAAAAATCTGGATTCCATTGGTTGGTCCCAACTTGTTGCCACTGGTTGCGCCAAATAAAGATATTATTTTACACTGCCTCTATAAAATTTGTTCTAAAAGAACAACATAACTCTTTTTTTAAAGTTCTCTCTCTCTCTCTCTCCCAGGGAGCTTGGGGTGATATACCAAAATTTATTTCAATTTGGCCCCACAGGATCTATTGACTTTAGCTGCCCATGAAAAAGTATCACTCCAAATTAGACAAGAAGATAAATTCCAATTAATATAAGGAAGTTTCTTGAATTATATGCAGAGTAATGTGATCCACAGCAAAACCAGTGCAGCAGCAAAGAGACATGCTTGACACAACCATGTCATGGTATGTTATTTGTTTTCATTTTTTTTTCTATGTAACTATCCATTTATCTAAGCTTTGCTTAATGGTTTTACCTACAGATATGAAACATTTACTCTCTAAATACATGATGATATAAAGGAAAGGGGGAACCTAAAGGGGATGGAATGGGGCAGGGAGAACCAACACTCCACTGTTCCTTTCTACTCTGCCTCCAAACACCCTTTTGTATATATTGTCTCTAGCCCAGTATGTCTCACTGGTAGGTCAGGACCTACCAGTGAGTCTCAGCCTTCAGATGGGTCTCAGTGTTGCGTACTACCCAGTGCCTCTTTGCCTGACTGCCCTGTGCTATGAAAGTACCATGTACACTGTGTCAGCAGCACGAGTTGGATAGAGAACACTAATAATATATTTTTTTTTAAAAAAGGACTAAAGAAGAAGGGGGTAAGAGAGGGAACCTGTATATGGGGAAGTTATGTAAAAGCAGCAGGAGAGAGGGATGAAAGAAAATGGCAGTTGGGAATGGGGTATGAGTTAAGTGTGAAAGGAGAAGGGGAGAAGAAAAGACAGGAGATGGGTAAAGAGATTTTGAAAGACATGTGCAGGGAGGAGAAAAACAATATTAGAAAAAGTTTTCACTACTAAGAGGAGGGTTCCCTAATCTTTTGGGGTCAGTGGGCACATCTGAAATTTTAGGAGATGACCACTCTCAAAAAATGGCTGCCGTGGAGGGGATTGGTTATTAATAAAATGGCTCCCATGGTGGACATGGCCAATCACAAAACACTAATTTCCCAGAAGGCAAACTGATTGGCCTACTAGAAAAGTAACTACCTCAAGAACCTAAGCACAGGGCTGAGGTGAGGATCTGAACTTTAAAATACAAAACCACTCTTTTGAACCCAAATAACGGGCAATATTTTGCTTTACAGATTTCAATCTCCCAGTTTAAAAAAAATTGAGAATAATCTTAAGAAATTAAATTAAAATCAGGAGAGGGAAGGAACCTGGTGGGTACCAAGGGAGGTGTCCATGGGCACACTGGGGGCCATGCACGCCATGCTGGAAATGCCTCTGGATCAGCAAATCCCAAAATGTGGGGGCTGAGTAATGATACATCCGGAGTCAATGACTGCACTTAACTTGAGGAAAACGAACCTACAGAACTCCCTGCTACAAGGAAATAGCAGAGGCAAAGAATTTAACCATTTTCAAAGAGGGAGTAGACATCAATGAAGAGCAAATGCCAGCTGCTTATGCCTAACTCCACCTCCATCTGTCACCATTTTGTGATTAGTGGGCCTCAATCATTTTCAGCTCTTTCAAGTAGGTCCTGGGAGTAGAAAGCTTGAGAACCCCTGCTCTAGCCCTATTCAGACATCTCTTATCCATGTAGGATAAACATGTGAGGAGTGTAAACATGTGTTAATCCTGCCCCCATCCTTGCAGGTTTCTGTTACCCTCTACACATGGAGGGTGACATTCTGAAAAGGCGAGCCTCTCCTATCGTTCTCCAGGCGATCTGGAACCCTGGAAAATCAGCATTCCAGATCCATGCAGAGCCTCCATGAATAGAAGGCACCGTCCATTTTAAAACATCACTCTCCAAATGTATAAAACATCACCTCCAAATGTAGAGAGTGATAGAAATGCATGAGGAGAGAGGCAGGGCTAGCACACACCGGCTCCTCACATGTTTACCCTACGCTGATAAGGAACACCTGAAAAGGGCTTCCAAGTCTTAAATAAATAATTAGGCTGTCCAGATGGCTCGGGATTTCCCGGTCCTAACCGGGAATCCAGGGGCAAACCGGCCCAACCGGGGGGCGGGGGGGGGCAAACCGGGGGGGCGGGGGGTCACGCGGCGGTGCAGCAAGCGAGGAGCGGCGGTAGACCCAGCGGCGGTGGTGGCGGAGGAGCCTGGGAAGCGCCTGCCCCAGCAGGTAAGTGCCCCGCGCCTCGCGCCCCGCGCTCCTTACCTGTGCAGGCCGCATCTGCTTCCCTCCAGTGCTCGAATCTACTGAGAAACAGGCTTCGCGGCCTGTCCCTCAGTAGCGCGCTGGGTGATGACATAATCACCCGGTGCGATACTTAGAGACAGGCCGTGAAGCCTGTTTCTCAGTAGATTCCGAGCACCGGAGGGAAGCGGACGGGACACCCCAGCAGGTAAGGAGTGTGAGGCGGGCGGGCGGTGCGAGCAGTGTGGGGCGAGCGGGGCAAGCGGGCGGTGCAGCGCAGCGGGGGGCGGGTGCGCGGGCGGGGGGAGCAGGCGGGCCGCGCGGAGGGCAGGCGCGCGGGGGGGCGGGGGGGCGGGCGCGCGGGGGGTGTTTTAGGTGGGGGGGCGGGGGGGGACCAGGATTTTGGGTCTCAAAATCTGGTCACCCTATAAATAATAATAATAATATATTTATTACCCGCCTCTCCCAACGGATCTAGACGGGGAACAGCATTAAACATAAAATACAAAACTGATCAAAAGCACATAAAAATGACCGTTGCTGCATTTGAGTCCCTGAAGCATACATTTCTCAGAGATCTCTGCAACCATTTTTGTATAACGTATAGCCCCTGAAAGAGGCTGCTTGGGCTAAAACGCTTTGGGCTCCATTAAACAATTGACAGGAACTTGGAATGTGGTCTCCCTGTTTGGGGGGACATTTTGGTGAATGCGTTCCAAGCTTTTTTGGTTTGTTTATCTAACTCCTCTGCCCTGCCTGGACAGTCCACCATTAGTTAAGCACAGAATAGGGTGGCCATGTGTCTTCCTTTACACAGAATAGTTTTTGGACAGACCTCTCTTTGAAGGCATCCTTGATTTGAAGGGTTGACCAGTCCAAATCCAGATTAATGATAAAGAACTGTATTAAGAAAGTCAAGCAGTGGTCTTGAAGTTGCATATCAAACTAAATGGCAGACTGAGCAGGCATGCAGGTTGAAATGATCTATTTGCTGTTCAAATGACAGTAATTATTTCTAAATTTACATCTACACCTATACATTAGCACACACAAATGTTATACAAATTACTGGCCTCCGCTGTCCACTTTTTGGGTGATCCATTTCAAGTGGCCACCCTGGCACAGAACAACCCTATCTAGCCTGTGTCTTTGCACATGTATCTTTAGCCAGAGACGCAGAAAGCCCAAAACATTCAAGAAGCAAGAGCTGGTAGTAAGGCTGGACAGACCCATTTTCACGAGATGAAAAACTAAAATTAATGCTCATATTTGATTAGCTGGTAACTTCATTTTGATGAGACAGTGGCTCAATTCGGACGACACGATAGTCAATGGTGGGTTCACTAACCCTAACCCTCACACTAACCCTAGGGGGCACTCCCCACACAACATGGTAATAAATAATCAACTGTGGTGTGGATGAGGATCAGCACTGAGTTGACTATGGCAGCATTCGGATGACACAATAGTCAAAACAACTGACGATTGTTTCCCCCCACCCCCCAGTTGCTTATTGTGTTGTCCGAATTGAGCCTGTAAATATAATTTAGCATGTTTGTGATGAGATTTGACTGCAACTACATTATTTTTTAAACAGAGAAATTTAGTATTTTATTGATTTTTTAAAAAATGTAAACATCCAATTTAAAATTGCAAAACTCCATTTTATTTAATTTAAATTATTAATAAAATGCTAAATCTCTCCACTGTTTTAAAGATGAAGTTGCCTAACAATCAACCCTGATATGACCATATGAAATTGCAATAACATGAAGTTAGGCACTGGTTCATAATATTTACTCTGGCAGGTATTTCCCAAGTTTTCAGGCTAAGATGTCTTTACCATTCATAGTACCTGAGGTTCTCTTAAAGTTTAAGAAATTCTAGGTGCTGCTACTGAGTTGTGGGCCCCTGCCCTATGTTTCCCCTAAGCAGATACCCCCTAACACATGTTTGGACAGGAAAAAAGGCCCACAACTCCCAGCATGCCCCAGCCAGCTATGTTGGCTGGGGCATACTGGGAGTTCCAGGTCTTTTCCTGTCTAAACATGCATAGGATTGTATCTTAAGGAAACTAACAAAACAATTCATGTATTCAATGGTCTGCTAACCTCATTCAAGCAGATGATGCAAACAGCACTCCTAAGCTCCCATAACCTAAGAAGACACTTTCCACACCAACACATATACACACACAAGGTTGTCAACGTTAATTAAGCTCAAAGTGTAAGCCTGGATGCACATCTGACTGCCAGTCTACTTTGAGAACAGGAACTGCACTGCATGTCAAAGCCAATCAATAACCCATAAAATTGGCACTAAACTTCAGGCTTGCTGCCAACTAGCTGTAGCCACTGCATTTCTTCAAGGCAAGATTCCCAGGCCTTTGCCTATATTAAATTTCAAATTAGTGCAGAGCATTTGTATTTAAGCAAGTAATATAGAGGGAGATGCCAAATGAATCAGCAAAAGAGAAGAAAAATAGTCTGTCTCTGGGCAGGGGCAACTATCTGTATGGTTAATTGAATCACTGTCAATTTGGAATTATTGATGTATCATTTCTTGCCATGAATGTCTGCCATTGCTAGGCAAATCCACAGTAGCTTGAAAACATAAGGCTAATGCAATTATATAAAGGCAATAATTGTATTAAATGGCATTTTCAAACTCCCTACCTTTTCACATTGACTCATTTACTGAGGAACCTCAGCACATTGTGGAGACTTGTGGGACACACTCAATTGACATAGGAACATTATGAGGAATTGAATGTCATAAAAGCAATGGCCCTGTTTTTTCCTCACAAGGGAGTATAGTTCAGTTGCTATGAAGGATCAGGACCTGCACTTCAAGTGCCTGTAGCCAGTATTTCTGACTCCCCTTCCCCACTCCCAAAAGCCCGCCATCACACTTACCTGAGACAAGAAAAAGGGGGACAAGAGCAGGCGTACCCAGCACCATTTTTCCTCTGAGGAAGGGACTGAGACTACAGTCCAGGCATCCCCTCCTGGATGTAGGAAAAATTTCACAGGGGGCAAGACTTTCCTCTCGGTGGGAACCTGTAACAACCCTCCAGAACTCATTGGACCGAGTCATCTTCTTTCTCTTGCTGAAAACTCCCAGGCAGATAAGCCTGGGTATGAAGTTAAAAGGGAGCACCATCTGGGAGTGGCTAGAGCTGATAAGGGTATCCAAGCCCAGATGGGGGAGAGTGAAGCCTCATCAGCAACAGGTGGGCCTCATCAAGATGATGCTGTAAAGCTCTGGGAAGGAGCAGGAAGCAGAGAGTGGTGGGGAGAGCAATGAAGTGAAGACAAGTTGGTAAGGGTGGTTTGCAAGATGGCAGACACTCTCTGCCAAGGTGGATGCCTTACCTGCAGCCAACACCACCACCTTGGGCTCCCTTGGCTAGGAGACTTGGAAACTCTCAGTTGACAGTCCCAGGAAGATCTCAGGCATATCCAAGCCTTGGCTTAGCATCTTTCTGTGAGGCACCTAATGAGCCAAACCCGCTGCTTGGTCTGGAGAGCTACTTTCCTAGGGGATGGACAACCTCCCGTGAAAGAAAACTGTGAAGAGTTGCTAACTGAAAGGCTATTCAAAAGGGGAGACTTGGACAGGATCTACACTACTGTTTTATAATGGGTTATATTGGTTTTGACAACTGTTCAGGCCCAGGATGCATTCCTTATATTATTTTCAAAATGTTTTCAAAGTGTTATATCCTGCTTGGTGTAGATCTGACCATGGACATTTTTGTAATTTAAAGACAGAAAGTTGGAGTGGGGGAGTAAGGTGTAATTCCTTGCCCTGAGTTGAAAGTCTATATGCTTGCCTTGACTCTGTGTTGTAACTGGAGGCAAAGACTTACAAATAAAAGCTACCTGCAATTACTGGTGGTTTTTTGTAATTATAGATTTTATGGACAAGGGTGGGTTCAATGGAGTCTTTCTGGAAGACCCATGAACAGAACTGCACATGAAGCAGGGCCAGATTGTATAAATGGGCACGGATAAGGCCTAATTATATGGATCTTTCCCATGGAATCAGCTTTATTCTGGAGTGGGGGTGGTCCTGCTAGTGTGGGAAAGACCCTCATGGTTGGGTTATTTAAAAGTTCTCCCAGCCACAGAGGAGCTACTCAAGTATATGTGCCCCCTGTAAGACTGGAAACAAATTTAAAAGGTATCTCAATCAGGGCAAGTGCCGGCATCTCTTCATCTCACAGATCATTGTGAGAATAATAATTTTCATAATGATACTATGAATGATCACCAGTGTTATTCTCATTTCAAAGATGAGAATCTGAGGATAAGAGACAGAAACCTGCTTAAGGCCACATAGCAGGCCATGACTGATGTGAAATATGAAGGTCGAAGTTCACTGGACCATGCCAGTGGTCCTTAATTCAGGCTTTTTTTGTCATCTGAAAATAAGGTTCTTGGTTTGACTTTTATTTTCCCATCTAAACACTCAAGTTTTTTTCTATTATTACCAGTTAACTGGCAAAACTAAATTGTAACTCCATCTGCCACCACAATCTATACCCTATTCTCCAAGACCCTCCCTTTCCCATCCAGTCCCTTCCCATCACTTGCCACTCAAAGTAAAGAGGCCATGGTTCATTTTGTGTCTCCTTTTCTAGATTTCTAGTAAACAGATGGAGTAGTAAGGGAATTGAAAGTCTATCAAACCCACCACACAGGCAAGAACCTCAACTTACAAATTCATCTCTCACTCACTTTCTCAATTGTCTCTAAGGTATTCTGAACAACTGATGTATTTTTTACCCCAAACATTTAGCACAAGCATACCTAGGAGCCAACCCCAAACACATTCTATTTTGCATTGGAAAACTTCACTGCGATAGTGCAAATGACTAGGCATGTAACTTGTACATAAGACAATTCTCTGGGGAAGCATAATTCCATTAGATCAGCCTTCCCCAACCTGGTGACCTCCAGATATTTTGGACTTCAACTCCCAACAGCCCCAACCAGGGAATGCTGGGACTTGTAGTCTGAAACTTCTGGGGGGCATCAGGTTGGGAGGCTGCATTAGAAAGTCTAAAGTATAAAACACAAGCACCCTTAGTTCATGTAAATTTAATTCATGCATCAGAACCCCTGCCAGTGAGACCCTGGCACCATAAAGTGCAGAATTTGTGTACTGCAGCCTTCCCCTGGTGCCCTCCATATGTTTTGACCTACAATTCCTGACCATTGGCTTGGTCCAAACATCTGGAGGGCACCAGGTTGGGTAAGGCTGTTCTACACCAACTCTGAGCTACGAAGACTGAGCTGCAAATTGGAGAACTCATACTTCACATCTTACCTCTGCAATGTATTAAGGATGCAATCCTATGCATATTTAGACAGAAAAAAAGTCCTACAATTCCCAGCATGCCCCAGCTATCATGGCTAGATGGAAGGATGCTGGGAGTTGTATGACTTTTTCCTGTCTAAACATGCATAAGATTGCGCCTTAAGTGACCTCTTCCTCAAATTCCCATCTACAATGTAGGGATAATAATACTGATCCCATCTACTTATAGGATTGCAATAAAATACAGGATGTTAAGCACACTGGAATACTCTACAGCTCCCGTTGCCCCCGCATGCTTTTTTTTAACCTGAAAATGGAAGGCAGGGTGGGGAGGTAGCGGTTTGCTGCTGAAATCTGGTGGCAAACCGCTACACAGAATTAAGAGTTGACAAATGTAGCTTGTATTCAAACTAGATTTGTCTAATCTAAGCCTCTCTAGTAGTTTGCCGCCAGATTTCAGTGGCAAACCCCAACTCTCCCCTTTTTTTTGTGGCATGGTAGTAATTGTGTGGTGTGACAGGTCCAGGGGTGAGTGGGAATTGGCCACCAGGACCACCCAAAGTTGACCATCCCTACGCTAGATAAATGTTTTTATAATTGTTTCCATAACTATGTCGACCTTGAAACACATTTATTGGCTGAAGTTCTCTCAGATCACACACTTAGATCTTAGTTCATGCAGGGCAACAGACACACCTCTAGATAACCCCTATTGCTCCATGTCAGCCAAGGCTCAAAACTCAGGGAGGTTTGCTGCCATTACTGATCTTCTCATCAACGAACCCCTCATTCGTGGTTCTGAGTATTCTGTACCACAGGTCCAAATTTTGCAT
Source organism: Anniella stebbinsi (assembly GCA_029215795.1). NCBI lineage: Eukaryota > Metazoa > Chordata > Lepidosauria > Squamata > Anniellidae > Anniella > Anniella stebbinsi. Next base: position 250,698,330 of record JARDYH010000002.1, read on the forward strand.
TTGAGATATATGATATATATGCATACCCAGCACACACAAATGTCTGTGTGTGCATATACACACATGTGTATAAACATACCCGATTCTATGATTTTAGGATGTTTTTAGGATGTTTAATTGCTATTTTAATATTGTGTACCATGTTTTTAATCAGTTTTATGTATTTTATCGTATTTTATATTTACTGCTGTTCCCCACCTTGATCCAAACAGAGAGGCGGGTAAGAAATAAAATTATTATTATTATTATTATTATGCAGTGCATAATGCATCCCCAACTGCTGCTGCATACATATATATTGTATAAGCTGTTGCATATATTTCAGAGATATATTTCTTTCTACAGGTAGAGTTAACTCTCATGGGACTCTTCCACTTGGTGTAAACAGCTCTTTCCATTACCTCGACTTCAGGCTTCTTCATTTCTGAAGCAAACTACTGTCAGCAACAAGAGTGATGGGACCTTGAATTTACTTGGCCTGTCAAGAGGGAATGAAATGAGTGACGTCCCTCAAAATGAGAAACAATTGAGGTACCTGGAAGGTAATGGTGACACTGAAGTTTGCTTTTCTCTTACATTTGCTCTTTCACGATTGGCTGATGTCAGGTAAATAACCAGTAGGTGACTTGGAGATGGGGTTACACCACATTTATGAATGGGCTATCTCTACACAATGTTTCCTTATTCATGCTTTGTATACTGCATGAGGAGGTGAACAACTGAATAGGGTATTCCTTAAATAGAAGATCTCTCCTAATCCTGGGAAATTAAATCCATTTAAGGGGCATTGACTTTCCAAGGGTAAGGGAAGTAACCATGGGATCTCCCATTTAGTTGTTCACATCTCCACTGGTAAAAGGGGCAGATGGGAGCAGAAAAGGAGCAAGGGGAAGCACATGTTCCCAAAGACCACTCCAAACCTGTATTCTGGGAATATCTCATTCATAATCTCTCTCCAGGGACAATCCCAGGGCTGGGAGGAAAAGAATCTGAACAGCTCCATGTTCACAGATTATTATGTCTGAAGTAATGGGTGCTAATTCCCATTAAATGCAGCAGGACCCAATTTTATTTTATACACTTTTGATTTTAACCTGTAACTTTTGTTTCACAATTGTTTCCTTGAATCAATATTGTCTTGAACATTTATGAAATCATATAAGATTAAATTTCTCATAGGGAACTGGATGTGACTGTACTAAGGCCTTTATCACACGTAACATTTTCCCCCCGGATTGCTTCTGCGGTTTCCCCCTCCGTTTCCTATGCGAATCTAGCATTTTGAATCACACGTGGTCGGTTTTGCTCTGATACCTCAGCTCGGCCTGAAACAGGTTCAGGGTTAAATCGAAACAGAAACTAAAACCTGCAACCTCAAGGCGAGAGAGCAGCAGGAGGGGAACACCGTCATGCGAATATAATAATAATAATATATTTATTTATCACCCGCCTCTCCCAACGGATCGAGGCGGGGAACAACATCAAACACAAAATACAAAACTGATTAAAAACACATAAAACCAAATACATCATTAAAATACCAATAAAACACCAATAAAAACACTTAAAATTCATCTGGGTAGGACTGCCGGAAGAGATCAGTCTTTATAGATCTTTTAAATTCCTGAAGACTGGTAAATTGGCGAATCTCTCCCGGCAGGTCATTCCACAATCTGGGAGCGGCAGAAGAGAAGGTCCTCTGGGTAACGGTTGTCAGTCTAGTTCTTGTTGACTGTAATAAATTCTTCCCAGAGGACCTGAGCGTGCGGGGCAGATTGTATGGGAGAAGGCGATCCCGTAGGTAACCTGGACCCAAACCATGTAGGGCTTTAAAGGTAATAACCAACACTTTGTACTTCGCTCGGAAACTGATTGGCAGCCAGTTAAGAGATTTGAGATCTTCAACTGAAGAAGTGGAGCAAAGCCGAGGCTGGTGTGCTTAAAACTGCCTGTGTGATAATGACCCTAAATTAACTGCTCAACCAGCAGCAAAATAAAGCATAAAGTTTTTGTGACCCAAATCTAACATGGAGTTCTCCTGTGCTAGCTCAACTGAAATGAAAAGTTCTTACTAGATTGTGCACTGTGGCTTTTACATAGATTTAGGAATATAATCTGGGTGGATGAAAATATACATCTCATCCTGTTTTACAAGTTTTAGTTCCAGAATGGGTCGGGGCAGCAGGAGGGCAGGGGACGAATCTAACTTCTCTTGGAAATGTGCTGTCATACTCTCACTCATCACCTTTTCAAAGGTATTACCTTTTAAAGCTGCTAGTCCATTATAAAATGGTCCTTAACTTCATCTCTCTGGCATGGTTTCTTTCTAGCCTGCCATACAGTTATCTTTGAACACCGTCGTTGAAAAGGCTTTATGTAACAAAGCTTCAATGAAACATTACTCTCATTGGGTCTGCCTGCGGTAAATAAAGAATGGATCTATTAGCTCACAGCCCTGGTTACACGATGATCTACTGAAATCTTGGGCAGAGAGCCAAGTTCAGTCTTTAGGTACATGCACGTGACTGCTGCTAATAAGCTCAGTGTGCTTCTTACGCACCTTACCCTAGAGAAGCAATTTGCCTCTATGTTTTTCGTGCCTAATGTAACAGCAATAATGAAATGCTTAGGAGCTGTTTTTAGAAGCAGGGCTAACTTGGGCCCTTTCATTTGTATTTCTAAAAGAGGACATTAATAATACAAAACAGCAAGTGAAGGCAGAATTTTCCAATACAAGGTGCCTAAGTCAAGTATCAGTTACACTGAAATAAATTAAAAGTTGTCTTTACTGGAGTCACCACAGCGACCACTATAAAACCCATTGAAATCAAGTCCATAATCCAGATTTCCATGTTTTAACTTCTGACATCTTGCTAAAATTTGAAAAGCTGCAAGCAACAGAAATTAGTCAGTTATACATGTAGAATTTTGCTTCTGTTATCAGATGCATCAGGATGAGGAGGAGATAAATGGTGATTTATCAAATGATGATACTGTGATGATTAGCAATGTTATTGCCTAAGGAACCAACACATTAGGCTATTCTTGTTGTGTTTGGTCCCATGAAATTAAAGATGCATCTATGGAGTCCTTTTAGCAGGCTCTGAAATTGTTTTTAATTTATATGTAATACTCACAAGGCATACTTAAGATAAGACTAAGCTTACTCCAATTGTCTGCACCAAAACCAGGGATCATAACAGGATGACTACAACCCGTGCAGTATTATTTTATTTCATCTATTTAATCCCACCTCCCTTGTTTTATAAGTCATCTTATAAGAACAAAGCAACATCACTAAAGCTATTTCAAACGTTAATAAAATCAACATATACTAAAATCTTCCAAAAATAATTAGCCACAGGCAACCAAACACCAAATCTAACTCCTTCAGTTGACAAAACCCTGTGAAAACAGATGGCAAGTGAGGGAGAAGCTAGAGAAACCAAGACCATTGCCACACCTCTTCAGAACTCTTGTTCCAGAGCCATGGGGCTACAACTGAAAAGGCTCTGCTTCGATCAGTGGAAATTTAATCTCTGACAGCTGGAATTCATAGCAAAGCCTTTCCTGATTATCTCAAGGGGGTGGGAGGGAGAGACACTCTTAATGTGGAAATAGGGATGTCAGCATTGGTGATTCTAGCAGACAATGAAGTTCCTTTAATAAGGATACTATCATGCCTCACTGAGAGTGTGGAATGTTATTATTAGGATGAACTTAAGGCAGAACATAGTAAAGCTGATGCTTATCAGTGGATCACCTTTGGTTTGTATAGAAGTCACAACTATAGTTATTTAGAAATGGGGGTGATCCTCTTAGGGTATTTCATTTACAGGCTCCTTTGCTGGCTCTTGAGCTCCCTGAGTCAAGTTCCAGCACCCTTCCAGTAAAAATGTGCAGGCAGTATCCTACCTAGGCGATCAGTAAGAAGTAAATCTCCTGACTTACCAACATACTCAAATGCTTGCCAACGTCTTGACCTTACTGTGACCATTTATTTCAATGGACATTGTGCAGCAGAAATTTCCACTGATTGTGTCCTCTATAAGTGATAACATTTGAGGGAGAGGGTTTTTCTATATCACAGCACACTGTGTCTTGTATCCTATCAAAAGACTTTCACCACATTTGGAAACTTCCTATTCCCCACCCCACTTTTTTGAGAGATGCCATCCAACATTAACTCTAAAACCTTCGCTGGATTATATTAGAACCGGAGAATCTAAATTAATCATTAAAATTGCTGTTTATTAGCCACGTGTGTGTTCCCCACCATTCGATGCAAATAAACATTGGTTTATTGTAATTCTCCGCAATTAATTTGACATAAACTGCTGCGCTATGGCCGTCAGCATCCATCTCTGTGTGCAACTTGTAATTTCTGTCATTGATTTCTAAATAAATATATATTTAACTGTTCATCATGTAATGGCCCCTAAAGGAATTATTGGCATTATAAACACAATTAACAACACTGATTAATTTATAGGAACTAATTTAATTAAATGAATAATGGGAGGCTCAATTTCCCAAATGGAGAAGAAACAGAAAACAACATTTCTGGTCCCTATGGACACTGCAATAGAAAGGCAACCCTTAGAAGCAGCTTAAAAGCTTTGTGTCACTTTTGTCTGCTTTCTGTGAAAGACATGTTAAAGACTGCAGAATCCCTTCGCAATTTATGGATAACAAATATGTACTGAAAAGTAACAGGTACTGATGAATAGGGATGATGTCAAGATTGATTCCGTTAGCTGGCCTTGGTTGATTTTGCTTCTTATAGTTTGGCACTGCCAGGAAGGCGTTGTGTCTGTTAGAATCAGCCAGACGTGAACCAGCAGCCTCCTGGTCTGCCTGGCTTGTCCCCCTTCAAAAGTGAGCCATTCTGCACCATAGAGCAAAGGGGGAAGGCGAAGAATACTATTCGCAACAGACTTCTGAATGGCTCCACCGCCACACAGCCCATTGGCTCTTTCTAATGTGGCCTGATTATAAATGCTTCTAAGATGGCAGCTCACTCACATCTCTTTTCACACTGACATCTAGAGGCACCACCATATTACATATGTTTATACATAGCTGACTCTCTAAATACAATCTGGCTCATATGGTAACTGAAAAGCAGCAGCCCCATATCTGTTCCCTCTTCTCCACTCTTCCTGGTAACATGGCGCTAAAAAAAAAAGGGACATGACATCATCAGGTTCTGAATTTTCCAACCCCACTCCACGTCATTGGATGCCACTTGTAGTGTACAGGGAAACACGGATCATGGGGACAACACAATACTAACTTGCCCACCTCACATCTATCTATGTTAGTCATTTGTGACTTAAGTCTGATGGGGGGGAAAGAAAAAGAAAGATACAACCTCTTCCAGTTTAACAAATATTCCCAGCTGGGTCTCCAAGGGCTATCTTTCACAAATCTTACCTTACCAGGCAAGTAGCTATTTACAAGCCTGTTTTAACTCTGATGGTGTAGCAAAGCCACTAGCAGGAATATTGGGGAAAAGCAACGAGAAATACTGTATTTCTTCAATTCTAAGATGTACTTTTTTCCCATATAAATGTCTCTAAAACGGGGTGTGTCTTAGAATCAATGGCGCGAATTTCCCCGCGCTTTGCACAAGGCACCACACGTTTTGTTTTATTTATTTATTTATTATTATTATTATTAATCATTATTATTATTATTTATTACATTTATATACCGCCCCATAGCCGAAGCTATTTTTCTTAGAATCAAAGATTTTTTTCTCTTGGTGGTACTGAAGTTAAGGTGCATCTTACAATCGATGGCGTCTTAGAATCGAAGAAATACGGTAGAGACAAAAAGGAGAAACGAAAGGACACTCAAGCCATGCATTTCCTGTCCTCTGTGCTATAAATCTGCCTTTTCATAAGTGGAAGCGCTCCAAGTAGGACCAGGCCTTCTTGGATATCCAATACTTGTTACTAAAACTGCTGTAGGAAGAGGAACATTTTCCATTCTCATACACAGCACTAGATTGTAAACCTGAGAGCAGGGACTGCCTTGTTTTTATTGATCTTTCGGTCACTTTGGGAGCCTTTGTTGGCTAAAAGCAGGACAAAAAATGCTTTAAATAATACAATAATAAAAGGAAGCAGACTCTTTTTTCATTTATGAATTGTTGGACTGCTCTTCAATCAAGACACCTGAGGCACTGGAACAATCAAAACTGTTTTACAGTTCTTAAAATGTAGTCATAATGGCAACAATTGTGCTGTGCCAATTGAAAAGAGAACCAGTTATTTATGCTTCTGGACAACTCAACTGCTATGGTGCTTTGCTTAATGAGCAGTGTTGTTGTTCCTGGTGTTCCTAGAACCTGGAATGCAAATCACATATACTTGCCAGGGTGGGAGATGGCAAGAAACAGCTTGGCAGTTTGGGAAATGTGGCCAGTGACTGTGTGCAGTCTCTCTGATTCTGTTGCTGACCATATTGTGGCTATGGTACTGACCATATTGTGGCTATGGTGTGGTATTGATTTTGTAACTGTTTTAATTTGGATAAAATGTTGTACTATTTTGATGATGACTCATTTAGAGAGTCTACTGGTACAATGCCAGTGGCAGGTATGACCTCCAGGAGGACTGGGGGAAACTCCATGTTGTACAACCTTATGCTGAACCCTCAATGCGATTATTGTTCAAATAGGTTACATTTTTTTCAGAAAAAGATTCCTACTCTTATCCTTCAGCTCCCCACCTCCTCTTCATTACATCGTGGAAGAGAACTTGTTCTCTTGCAGACCAGTCCTGTTGCTGCTCCAGCCAGGACAGCCTTTTTTCCCTTTGACTTGGGGTTGTGTCTCCCCAGCCACCCCACTTGTAGCCCTACAGGCTGGGAACTCCCACAGGACTTTTTCAGGGAAGGGAAAGCTGTCTTCTTGCCTGGCTATTTCTCGACTTTGCTCTCCCCATTCCATCCTTGACAGTGCTTCCTTTGAGAGACCACAACTGACTCTACTCCTGGTCCACCCCTATGTCTTTTTCCAAGTCAGCCTACGGCCAAGCAGCACACCTAGGTGGCAAAATCTCTGGACGCTACTAGCCATGACCAGGCCACGAAGGAGTATCGTCTTCCCTGGACCAGGCACTGGGTGCCAGGTGTCAATGCTCCACCTTACAGGATGGAAATTAAATGAAAATGCCTCTACATGAATAACAATAGAATACATCAGCAGCTGAACAAGACTACCATCGGCCAGATATTTGAAAACAAAAACAGATACACTTCCAATGGTCTGGCAGAATGAGAAGTTCAACCATCTGTCTAAAACTAGAGAGAAATGCAGCCTGGTGAGTCTCTGGGAAGTAAATTCCACATTGGTGGTGCCACAACAGAGGTTACGTACACCCACAGAGTGAAATTCCCAGAGGTGCAGAAAACTAAGCAGGACGTCTAGAAAGGTCCACAGGGAGTGAGCATTCCCTAAAATATGCCTAGAACTTGTAAGATAAAAGAAGCAAAGTGAGATCACATCCTATTTTTTTTTCAAAGTGCATGAATATATAGTGTTAAATGACACTCCTCAAGAAGAATTTATGGCAGCTGTGCATGAACTTGGCTTTCGCCCAAGATATTTTGGTGGCCGAGACAGAAAAAACAAGTGACATCCCAGCTCCCTGCCTCATTAACATTGGACCGTTTCAATGAAGAAAGTTTTCCTCTGCATGCCACATAGAAATATAACTTCTCTTCTAGGGCTTTGCACAGGAGAGTTTCCCCAGTGAACTGCAGGGTCAATCTCTCACTTTGCCACCCTTAATGGCACCCAAACTATGAGATTAAATCTGGCCTTTCACCTTGCGTCATGGTAAAAGCTGACATTTCTGTGGCATAGGCAGCTCTTTCACACTCAGGCTGATCAGGACTGCTTGTCTTTTAAAGATCTGTCAGGTCTATCCTGTTCTGTTGTATTCTGAATGTTAAACATGCCAATGTGGCAATCACTGTTTTCTGTGAGAGCACCAAATGGCAATAGCTGCCCGCCAATCAAAAAGAACTCCCTGTCTAAACAAAGCTGATTCACGAACACGGTGTGATATTCAGAATGTGCAGCATGGGACCGAAAGGACTGTGTAACTAGTCTCACATGTCCAAGGGAGCTTTGCTCTTCTGTTTCTCAAACAGTTGGGCTTCCTCCTATGACACATGGTAAGTCACTTTTGGAACAGAAGAAGAGATTCAAAAACTGCTTGTGATATGGCTTTAAAAAAAAGAATCAAGAAGAAGAAGAAGAAGAAGAAGAAGAAGAAGAAGAAGAAGAAGAAGAAGTCAACCATCTCACTAGACACACCCAAAGTGGTTCTTTGGATTCTAGCCATGAGAACTTTACTTCCGCCTTAAAGCCTGATTCAGAAAAACCCTTCTGACGCACAAGGCCAGCTTGTGACGCACAAGGCAGCATGGTTGGGCATTTGCCAGAACCCCAAAACTTGCACATAGTCTCTCCTCCACCTGTGCCAATAACAATGCCATCATCATCATCACAAAGCACCTCAAAGGCAAGGGGCAACATGAGAGAATTCTCAGTTTGCTTATAAGCTTTACCTCTTCCAGTTTAGGGAGAGCCATTGTGGATGTTCATTACCTTTCCTATTATAATGTAAAACACTTTTTTTCTCTTTATAGTACAGGGCTTCTGAATCTTGATATTGCTTAGGGCTTCAGCATGTTTTAATCTGGCCCTGTTTGCCTGAGCATCTAATTATTCCCAGCATTCGTTTCCATGGCCATAGAAGATCAACATCGTCTTCTGCGGGTAGGAATTTCCAGTTTTAGAGCACCCACTGCTCATGGGAACTATGAGTCCCCTTCTTCAACCCTGCACTGTTCGTATTAGTAAAGAGGTTAAATGTATGTATCAGTCAGTTTTTAAGAAGTGTCTCTTAACTACACATGTCCTGCTGTTTGGGCAGAGATACTTTCATATGCATGTTTGCGACATTTGGCTGGGGGATGTAGGAATCTATCTGAAGGCAGTTCCAGCTCTTTCTGGTTGTGCTTCCATTCCTATAGTCTCCGAAAAGCTCTGCAGAGTTTCAAGTATTATTATTTAATAGCAAGTTAAAGGAAGACATCTTGGGGCTGCATTGCTCAAGCAGATAAGCAGCTGTCCTCCAAGCACACAGAACATGCTGATTTCAGCACCATTGCCATACAAATTGTCCCAGGAAGGAGAAAAAAGAGGGTGTGTTAATAACTGCATGTAAACACTGGGCACAAATCAAGAATATCTTCTGTACAGGTCCTAGTGAAAAGATGGGGAATTGTATGAGATCACACAGAATTTGCACAGGGCTTGCGTCCATTGTAATTTCCTAACCTGCTCCAAACCTTACCCAGATATATTCTGAAGAAATCAGTATTGTTTGAACCCATAAGAACCATGTTTATTGTCGTGACTCTGGCTAACTCTCTAAAGTTCTTGCTCACGACTTCAGGTACACTGATACACAACAATAACAGTGAGATTTCTTTTATTGTAATCACACGGAGATTCAAAGCATAACGGTTTCATTTCTGCAAACACACACTTGAAGCTGAAGACGGACCACACAGCTTTCAGGTAGAACGGCTTAATGAGAACAGCACTCACTCAGGGACTGACATTTAGAGATTAACTCTAGTCCTTAGAGGGCAGGAGCGGCCACGCTGCACTGGAATCCTCTGGAACATAGAGAGACTCTAGGATTAGGCCTCCTAACAGTAGTATAACGGTCAACTGGCAACTAAATCTTCACTCAGCCTGTCAGGGAACGCTGAGCTGACCACAGAAGCCAGAAGCCAGGGAATGAACCTCTTCGACCTAGGGAGCCTTCCCAATTCACGTAGCTTTAGCTCTGAGGAAGGTCCTCTCACAGGTCTCACACACACACGAGTTTCAGAACAGCAACGATCAGCTTCTGCCTCCCTCTGCCCGTAACTTTGGCTCCATGGAGGGAGACAGCAAGCTATAGAACACGAATCCAGAACAGTAATCTCAAGTCCAAATCTATGAAAAGCCACAGTGCACTTCTCATGGCAGAGTTCTTTAGAAGTAATAAGTCCAAACATCAACAGAACATGTATAGAGTGCATCTCACAATTCTAAATCAGAATAGTAACTCACAGCAGTAGCAGAGCAGCAAGAGGATAGACGAGATAATTCCTAGCAACGGAATTACTCTCAGGACAAAGGCAATATAGTGTGGAGGCTGGGCAAATTCTAAGCTACTTTGATAGACAGGGCTTCAGGCCTGTAATCTAAACTCACGTACCAACAGGGCGGCACGGTTCAACCTCTTCTGATGACGCCACAGTGTGAGGAAGATAGCCCCCACCTTTGCAAAGCATAGTTTAATTCCCAGAGAACGTTCAAGGCCTTCGGCCTACCATTTGAGATAAGCACATACCAGAGAAGCAGAGATACATTTTCTCATGACAAATTGCCAAGTCTTCAGTCTACAATTCACAGGGCCAGCCCTGTGAATTGTCTACGAAGCACCTGACACCCAACATTTATTCTGACACAAACAGAGGGGAATCAAGAGCCTCTAATCATCCAAGGGATGTGTTTCCACACTTTCAGCTCAGTTTAGTCTGACTTTTACTTCTTGAAGATTCAAACAAATTGGAGACTGATGCAAATTCAAAGGTTGCATCTCAGGATATGTGAGATATCTTGGATCCTTGTTTTTCCCATAAAAATGTGTTCACCACTAGGTTCAGACAAAGTTACATTAAGGCATTCAAGGTACAACGAAGAACACAGTCCATCTTCATGAAAAACAAGAGCATACACATAAGGAGGGGGAAAAAAACCCTCTCCTACTGCCCCAAGAAAAGATATTCATGTTTTCGTGGCATGATTCTGTAGCATAATGGGCTACAACTACATGTGACTTTAGTCACAGAGCTGCCCCTGAAAACAGCAGCACTGTGAGCACCATCAGACGGGGGCGGGGGAATTGTATTTCCTTACCATCGCTTCCACCCCACACTTCTGTCCCACAATACTTCTTCTTTGTTTACATGGAGAAGAAAGAGGAAGTAAACAATCGCCACGTGTGGGCATTTCCCGCTGCTTCTCCTGCACACAGCAGGAAATGGCAGCACGTTTTGCTACAGCTGAACAAAGTCAGATTTTCCAGGTCTTTTTTTGCGACAGGAAAACAAGCAAATGGGGCAGGAGACACATGGGAGGTGGATGGCATCATCAAAAGGACCTGTGAAAAACCATCAGTAGGCAGTAACGACCATGCGATAAAATGTTCATCTGATGACGCTCTTAGTCAAATCCCACTCAACCACCACCTCGTCACATTTAGCCAGTTTGACCTGTGTTTCCCCACAAGTGATGGCCAATGATGTGGAGGAGAGACAGGAGAATGCAGAGAGATGAAACAGGTATGGCTGACTCAATGCTAAGGCAGGATTGTACAACCTGCAGGCATTATCCTAATCAGGTGCTGCCCTTGGCCTAATTTCAAAAGCCCTCTGCAAGCGACCAGTTCAAAGATTGGCAAGAACAATCTCTCCCTGCAGAAAAAGAAAAACCCACCTACTTTTCTCTCTGGCCCCACCCATCAGCATGTGGTCCCCCGACAGATTACCTCAGAGGGATTGCGGCCCTCCACAGGGAAAAGAAAGGTTCTCCACCTCTGCACTAAGGGGAAAGCTCGAAAAGAGCGGCATTTTGGGCAATATGTCAAGCATCACATCTAGTTCCATCCTGAATCTCGTTCATTACAAAGAGGCCTTCCCACAAAACTTGGAACCTGTTAGGTGGAAACCCAAAATAGATTGGGGATAACAAAAGTGCTTTGGTTTTCCTGGTTAAAATTGTAGCATTGTGAATTCTTCCTATGAACCAAATTAGTGGGGTGGAAAAGAACAAGGATGTCAACTGGTCTAGTGCCAGTCAACCTATTTATAACTGCACATAGTAGGGATATAATTAGTAAGGCCACAATCTGAATAGTGCTATATTAAACTGCAGGAGTTAAACGGAGGAAACAAAACATTCTTTTAAAACACACACACACACACACACCATCCAATGACACGAAAAAGCAGTTCTTACAAATTCAGCAGCATCAGTAAATAGCTCAAACTTCACACACTTTCCAGAACGCTTGATTGCTTGGATTTCCCTTAATGGAGGACACCCACTCTGCCATATAGAGCGGATGGGGGGAAATCGTGTTTCCCTACTGCTGCTTTGCCTCCTGCTGCTGTCCCACAATAGGGATGAATGGCTTTCTCTTTCTTCACACGGGAAGGAAGAGGAAGCAAGCAACGACCACATGGCCCGTTCAGTGGGCGTTTTTATCGCGCTGATTCTCCTGCACACAGCAGGAAATGGCAGCAAGTTTCGTTATTGTCCAAAAAAACCAAATTTTCTCTTGTCTTATTTTATGATGGAAAAAATACCAGAGGGAGCAGCAGACGCGCAGGAGGTGGACAGTGTCGTCAAAAGGACCAGCGAAAAACTGAGTGGCCAGTAACAAGCGTGCTATAAAACACTTGTATGATGATGCTCATAGAATCTACTTTCTGCCCACCCCTATATTCCAAGAGAGTAGAGAGTCAAAAGAAAGGAGAGAGCAGGAGAGAATGGAGATCAGGATGAGAATGCTACAGTGGAGATGAACTTTTAAGAGCCATTCAAACTAACACTTGAATGGAAGGAACCAGGAGGTTAGGCTATCCAATGGTAGGGATTAGAAAGTAAGACACTATTGTAGGATGAAGGATGCAATCTAGGTACAAGGGTATCCAAAGAAAGAGAGAGAGAAGTAATTTGGAATCAGAGTAGAGCATATAAGAAAGTCGGAGCAAACAAATGAAGTCAATGGGAGTTGATACTGTGGGGAAATGGGGAGCTGTTGTTTTATTGGAGTTCAGCAAATGTTATTTATTCCTGGGGTTGGCTGTACTGATGGTGGAACCTTAAGGCAATCGAGCTTTATTCCTGAGCTGGGATTGGTCCATGGGGGTTCTGAGGGATTTGAATCAAATTGAAGGGAAGAGAGAGTTAGGATGACGTGGGGTTTTAAGAACAGAGGCGACTGGAGTTGAAAGCTGTGGGGGGAAGAAGCCTGATACCTTTGTGTGTCCTGGCTTTATTAATTTACTTGACTTTGCAAGAACATGAACTTGCACTATTACTTTATAAGAAAATAAAAAAACATTGTTACTTATGCAGTGTGTGTGGTATAATAAATAAATAAATAAATAAGTGGCGGTCAATACTTATGTGGAGCTGGCATTTTATAAATCAGCAACATCGTTACCTTGGTATCCTTGGTAGCAGGTTGGTATTTCTAGCGTCAAGACTCTCACTTCCCATAGGGCAGGGGATAGGCAGCCTGATGCCCTCCAGATGATTTGGACTACAGCTCCCATAAGATCCAGCCAGCATGGGCAATGATCAGGGATTATAGGAGTTGTGGTCCAAAATATCTGGAGGGTACCAGATTGCCTATCCTATTCTAGGGTACAAAATGGGGGGGGGGGGAGGCAGGAAATGAAGTCAGGAAGCCTCAAAAGTGCACAACACTTTGTGCATTTCATGCCATATACACTTCTTCGTGGGCAGCTAGAACACAAATGCATAATTACCTAATATATCATATGAACACAATTATAAATATAGCCATATCTTTACAATACTGGCCCCGTCTGTTAAAAATCAGCATATTCACATAAAACCAGATAGGACCTTAGTCATTCACGCCTTAGTGGAGTTGCTTTCGAAAGACAGCCAAAAAAACAGCAACTGGCCTGCGACTGTCTCGGAGTATTACAAAACCACTCTGTTGCATTCACAGTGTGAGTTCAAGTCCCTGGAACTCCGGTTGTTTGCCAGTTAGTTTTCTTTGCTCCAGAAAATATGACCTGGTGCATTTTAATGTATACAAAAAATCATATGCATTTTTGTATGCCATTTCCCCCCATATAGGCATTTTCTGCAAACACCTTCTCCTACTCTATGCTTCTTATATGCTATTTCCCCTGCTGTACACATTTTTGCACACAACTTTAGTTCTGAAAACTGCATCACAAAATTTAGAGAAGTGTGAAAGTTGAAGGATAATTGCATTCCAGATCATGTATTCGTTCATAAAGCGCAAATTAAGTTGGTTTGTATTAAAATGTGAAGCAAACAAATTTGTTGTTATGACGCATAGCCTTATTCTTCTTTGAAAACACCTGCTCTGTATCTAGTTCTAAACATGACGACATTATAGCCTACTGCTTGAAATCTGACATGCTCTTACCTTGTATATCTTACATAAAACAAGCTCTCACAATAAATATATTAAAACATATATGAAAAGGGCATGTTAAATTTACCTCAATGAGTTTCTTCAAATGAACTGTTGAGGCTCACTGCCACCCTGTTAGAACTGAGGAGGTGCTCTGGGGAAGATCTGTAATGGTGGGCAAACTGTCTTCTATGAAAGCTTGTCTGCCATGACTGGACTTCCCATTGAGGGACTCCATCCCAGATAAGCCTAAAAGGAACCGCAGGCTTCCCCACAGCACAGTTCAGACACCACTCACACCCTGGAAATATGAACTGCAAGAGAGTATAGCACTGAGATATGGTGCCCAAGTTGTTAATAGGATTCTACATATTTAGTCTCTATAGATTTTCCTCTAGCTATCTGCTTCTGCACTCAAAGGTCCTTCACAGATAAGAAGGAATATATAAACCTAGACCATCTCTGTGTGGACAGCTCAACCTGTGTTATTAATTCAGAAGTTGGTAACTTTACAGGGTTATATACAAGCTCCCTGGCAGGACTTGAAACATGGGCCTACAGCAGGAATTCTCCCAAGGAAAATGGAGGGTGCTAGAGGCTGGACTGGGCAACCTCCCTTTGGAACAGACCAGGAGCTACACCGCATCACTTCCCCACCAAATTTGCTGCTGCAGGGGTGGGGAAGCCCAAACTGCAGCAATTTCAAAGGGAAACAAGGCATGTGGGGAAGTGTGCAGCTTGTTTCCAAGTAGAACCATACCTCTCGGAGGACTTTTCTTGTTAAATCCCTGTAATTTTGGCCGGCAGTGTAGTTTTGGTGGCCACAGTAGAATCAGGACACAGAGTGGGCTGCATGCAGCACACATTGGCCACTCCTGATTTAAAGGGACAAGACTGCTAATTCTCTCTACCTGAACACAAGACAATCTGCACAGATTAGCGAGGGGGATAGTGGGGAGGTCACCCTCTATTTGTACTTAAGCATAGTGGGAAGGTAGCAGATTAAATACCACATCAGCACAAACAGCACAGTCACTGTGGCCCTTTCTAAACCTAAGGGTGTAGAGGGAGGGAGGAGGGAGGATCGCGGACTTACTTGCTTCCATGATCCTCCCTGTGTGTCCAAACGGAAGCACAACGTCCCAGAAGAGAAGAGGGACATCGCGGCCATTTTTTAAAAGTTGCCGGAGCCAGGAGCACAATTGTGCTCCACTGCAAAAGTAAGTAAAAAGAAGGGGGGTCCAACCCCATTCCGCCTACCCCCGATGCCCCTGCACTCCCCCGGCCTGGCTCTTTCCCTCTTGCTGATCACTGCTACTCATGGGGAGGAGGGATGACACTGGGAAGGGTGCCCACACCACCCAAGGTCCTCAGGATTGTCCCGGGACCACAGGAAAATTCAGGATAACCGAGATTTTGGTTATCCCGGTCAAATGGAGGGGTCGTCCCTGCCTGCTCCCAGGATCCGCTGTGTGGCATTTGGATGCACAGGGACGAGACAGGGACGACCCCGGAAAAAAGGCCGGTGTAGTTACAACCTGTGTCTCTCCCAGCAGCATATAGGACAATCTGGAGAAAACAGGAGGCAGGACTATGACAGGGGAGAATATGAACATTGCTCTCTCCCATCCCCCCATTCCATCCAAACCATCTGTGACCCATTTAGGGGCTGTGGGAGGCCGTAGTTGACCGTAGTCCTCAAAACAGTTAACTAGTACTCAGCAAAGCTGTCCTGACATATCTCCTGTGGAGTGCAGAAACCATTTTAGGTTGGGAGGGTGATGGTGCCTTGTTGCCTACTCCCTCCCTTCACAGATTACCACAGGCCCTGCCTTATTTTTCCTTAAATATCCCCCTAAATTTGCATAGGTTCAGATAAAACAAACAAACAAAGGAGCAATCTACAGCGCATTTCAACTGCCACTGCGTATCCTGCTCTCAGGAGCAACATGACAAACATGCTTATTGGAATGCTGCTTAAATGTTCAGAGCACACCTTTTAAATGTATTTACTTACTATCAGATTTTGGCTGTACAGTCTGTCATCACTAGGTAATTAAGTTAATTGCCTTGAAACATTACTTACAATATCCACTTCAGCTTTGAAACTCAACACAATTTATAGATTGCAGTGTTATGAGATTCCCCTCTTTTATTTTTAAAACACACACACTCAACAACACCTTAAAATATGTGGCAAGCAACACCACTGTCCGCACTGAATTTAACACTTGTCAAGAAAAGTACAGCCACTGCCACAATCTCATATATTGAGTTGTACACACTGCTCTGGAATAGATAGCTTCTTCAAGAAGACAGATCTAGCTCTAATATAAAGATCGGGTCTACCTGTGGAGGACGACTTGCCCTCTCGATCCCTGTCCTTCTTGGCTGGTCGTCCAGTGAGGAGAAGCAGTTCGATCACATCTACAACATATTATTGATGCATCTCTCAGGGAGGGGAGTTTTCCAACATGTTTAAAAGAGGCGGTAGTATGACCGCTTCTAAAAAAGCCCTCCCTGGACCCTCTGGACCCTAATAACTACAGGCCAGTATCAAATCTTCTGTTTTTGGGCAAGGTGATCGAGAGGGTGGTTGCCTCCCAACTCCAAGCAGTTTTGGATGATACAGATTTTCTAGACCCATTTCAAACCTGCTTCTGGGCAGGATACAGAGTTGAGACCACTATGGTCGCCTTAGTGGATGATCTACACCTGAGTATTGACAGGGGGAGTGTGTCCCTGTTGGTACTCCTGGACCTCTCAGCGGCTTTCGATACCATCGACCATGGTATCCTTCTGGAATGCCTGAGGGGATTGGGAATCGGGGGCACTGTGCTTCAGTGGTTCCAAATGGTGTTGCTTGGGGATAGCTGCTCTTCAAAGAAGAAGCTGCTATGTGGTGTTCCACAAGGTGCCATCCTTTCCCCAATGCTGTTTAACATTTATATGAAAATGCTGGGAGAGATCATCCGAAGGTATGGGGCGGGGTGCTATCAGTACGCTGATGACACCCAAATATATTTCTCTATGCCTTCGACAACATCGTCAGCTAAGGATAGTGTGTCTCCTCTGAATGAATGCTTGGAGGCAGTAATGGGCTGGATGAAGAAAAACAAACTGAAGCTGAATCCAGACAAGACGGAGGTGCTTGTTGTCAAAGGCCACAACCTGGGTTTGGAGGTGTGTCAACCAGTTCTGGATGGGGTTACACCCCCCCGAAAGACTGTGTTTGCAGCTTGGGGGTACTCCTGGATTTGTCGCTTCAAATGACAGCCCAGATAGATGCGACGGCCAGGAGTGCCTACTATCAGCTTCAGCTGATACACCACCTGCCCCCCTTCCTAGAGTTGGAAGACCTAAAGATGGTGGTGCACACGCTGGTCACTTCAGGGCTCAACTTCTGCAATGCGCTGTACATAGGGCTACCTTTGCGCCTTGTCTGGAAACTTCAATTAGTTCAAAATATGGCAGCCAGGTTGGTCACCGGTACACTAGGGGTGACCACATAACACCAATCTTAAAATCACTCCACTGGCTGCCAATTAGTTTCCGGGCGAAGTATAAAGTGTTGATTATTACCTTTAAAGCCCTACATGGTTTGGGTCCAAGTTACCTGCGGGATCACTTTCTCCCGTATAATCCGCCCCGCACACTCAGGGCCTCTGGGAAGAATTTACTCCAGTCAGCCTGAACTAGGCTGGCGAGTGTTATCCAGAGGACCTTCTCTTCTGCCGCTCCCAGACTGTGGAATGGCCTGCCGGAGGAGAGTCGACAAATTAGCAGTCTTCTTGAATTTAAGAGAGCCGTGAAGACTGCTGTCTTCCAGCAGGCCGACCCAGTTGAATTTTAAGATGTTTTTAATAATGTATTTGTTTTTATCTGTTTTAATGGTTTATCTATTTTATGATTTTTATATTTATATTTATTCTTGTTCCCCGCCTTGATCTGGATGGAGAGGTGGGTTAGAAATAAAATAAATAAATAAATAATAAGTATCAGTTACAAACCTGCTTTAATCTCTATGTTTCCTTACTTCTAGTATCATATGGACTACACCTGTTCTAAAAACGCACATTCACAGTTTCAGTCAAAGTTCGCTGGCCCTTCCCTTTACATTGCTGGCTCTGTCCTGAGCAATCATGGTTGTAAATCATACAGGGCTACACATGTAGCGCAAACTCCCAACTTCAGATCTCCCCACACTGTTAGAATAGCTAGCAGTTCCATCCTGTCAAGGGACTGCGAAGAGATTGGAATCTGAACTCCAGTACAGAGGTCATAAGGGAGGAACCTCGGTAAGCTCAGCAGATCTTGTCGCATTCTCAATAAAGCTTTAATCATAGCAAGTAGGCCTCTGTGTGCTGTGGGCTAAGAAAACACTACTAAAACATGGTGTCGGAAGTAAATCTATTATTCTGAAGACAACGAGGGCTCAAGCAGCACTGCTTTCAACAGTAACAAGCACACTGGAAGCAGAAGACAACATTCTGATGATGGCAGCCAACATGATTCCAGTTCCAGGGCCCATGGACATGGCAGGTGATATTTTTAATAACTGGATGTTTTTCAAAGCACAGTGGCAGAATTATGAAATTGCAACAGGCTTGGATAGCAAAGATAAGAAGATCAGAGTTGCAACTCCGCTATCAGTGATGGGGAAAGAATGTCATTTGCTTCCGCAGCACCTTGATGTTTCAGCAGCAGACAGACAAGATCCCTCCAAATTACTAGAACTGCTTCAAAAGCACTTTGAGCCTACTAGAAATGTTACATATGAAAGCTATCTCTTTAACAAATGAACACAAGAACCTGATGAAATCATAAATCAGTATGTTGCTAAATTATTTTGCAGATTCGTGTGCATATAGCATTTTGAAAGAAGAATTGCTTAGAGGCAGACTGGTTATAGGTAGTAAGAACAAGGGGAACACAGATGAGAATACTCAGAAAGCCTGCCTTGACTCTGCAAGGAAGCCATAGACATATGCAGGGCTAGTGAACAAATCCTTGTGCAAATGCAAGATATTCACCCTTCAGAAGCAGATAGAATGCATTATACCAGCAAAAATAAACATCCTAACATGCATATGCCATCATGCAAGAACAGTGCTGAGCCAAGAAGACTTCAGAGTGAGAGTTGTGGATACTGTGGCAAATTGCATGATCCAGGCAAATGTCCAGCTTTTGGAACTATATGCAGAAGCTGTGGCAGAAGAAATCATTACTCTAGGGTTTGCAGATGCTATAAACAAACAAAACCTGCACAGCATGTGAAATAAATAGACAATGATGATCTTTGCAATAATTCAGACAGTGGTATTTTCTAGGGATGTGCACTGGATCGGACCCGATCCACGATCCGAGTCCGGTCCAGTGGGAAATCGGATAAATTATCCGATTTCCGATCCCGCAGCTGGATCGGCCGATCCAATCCGAACCGGTCCGAAAAAGCTCCGAACCGGTTCGGCGGATCGGTGGATCGGCGGGCGCCCACTGGCGCCCACCGCCGCTTCCATTGGCGGGCGCCAGCGGGCGCCCGCCGATGAAAGTGGACAGCGGGGGGGGGGGGAGGAGGGGGGCACTTACCTTCTCGGCCCGGTGGCTCCCGTCCGGCGCCGGCGCCTACTACTACTAGCAGGCTCCGCGGCCTGCTCTAGGGTGGCGCGCCGGGTGATGTCATCACCCGGCGCGCTACTCTAGAGCAGGCCGCGGAGCCTGCTGGTAGTAGTAGGCGCCGGCGCCGGACGGGAGCCACCGGGCCGGGAAGGTAAGGAGGGGGTGCGTGGAGGGGAGGAGGGGGCGCGCGGAGGGGGGAGGGGGGCCCTTACCTTTCCGGCCCGGCGGCTCCCGTCCGGCGCCGGCGCCTACTACTCCCAGCAGGCTCCGCGGCCTGCTCTAGGATGGCGCGCCGGGTGATGTCATCACCCGGCGCGCTACTCTAGAGCAGGCCGCGGAGCCTGCTGGAAGTAGTAGGCGCCGGCGCCGGACGGGAGCCGCCGGGCCGGAAAGGTAAGGAGGGGGTGCGTGGAGGGGAGGAGGGGGCGCGCGGAGGGGGGAGGGGGGCCCTTACCTTTCCGGCCCGGCGGCTCCCGTCCGGCGCCGGCGCCTACTACTCCCAGCAGGCTCCGCGGCCTGCTCTAGGATGGCGCGCCGGGTGATGTCATCACCCGGCGCGCTACTCTAGAGCAGGCCGCGGAGCCTGCTGGAAGTAGTAGGCGCCGGCGCCGGACGGGAGCCGCCGGGCCGGAAAGGTAAGGAGGGGGTGCGTGGAGGGGAGGAGGGGGCGCGCGGAGGGGGGAGGGGGGCCCTTACCTTTCCGGCCCGGCGGCTCCCGTCCGGCGCCGGCGCCTACTATTCCCAGCAGGCTCCGCGGCCTGCTCTAGGATGGCGCGCCGGGTGATGTCATCACCCGGCGCGCTACTCTAGAGCAGGCCGCGGAGCCTGCTGGAAGTAGTAGGCGCCGGCGCCGGACGGGAGCCGCCGGGCCGGAAAGGTAAGGAGGGGGTGCGTGGAGGGGAGGAGGGGGGCGCGCGGAGGGGGGAGGGGGGAGGAGGGGGCGCGCGGAGGGGGGAGGGGGGAGGGGGGCCCTTACCTGCCCGGCCCGGCGGCTCCCGTCCGGCGCCGGCGCCTACTACTACCAGCAGGCTCCGCGGCCTGCTCCAGGGTGGCGCGCCGGGTGATGTCATCACCCGGCGCGCTACTCGAGAGTAGGCCGCGGAGCCCGCTGGTAGTAGCCGCCGGCGCCGGACGTGCCGAGAAGGTAAGTGGCGGGGAAGGGGGCTTACCCCCCCCCCGGAGCCGTCCGCTTCTATCCGCTGGCGCCCGCGGGCGCCAGCGGATGGAAGCAGGCGGCCCCAGGGGGGGTAGGGAGCGCGGGGGAGGGGGTTTACCTGCCGGGGCCGTCCACAGCGGACGGCCCCGGGGGGGGGGAGGGAGTTAGGCCCCCCCTTACCCACCCGCCGCCATTTTTTCCTCATAGACTTGCATTGCAATGCAAGTCTATGGGGAAAAAAATGGCGGCCGATCCAAAAATTTCCGATTTTTGGATCGGGATCGGACTCGATCCGGTCCGGGGGGCCTCCGATTTTGTCCGAACCGGTCCGGGACAAAATTGGAGGTCCCGATCCGGGTCCCGATCCGATCCGGGGGGTCCGTGCACACCCCTAGTATTTTCTATATGCATGACATCAAAACACTGCATACTAAAACAAACAAGGTTTGTCAAACTTGTATTTGTACCTTGCACAGAAACTTTGCAATCCTGGTTCAAGCAAGAAACAGAATGCCAAACAGACATTGGTGCATCTGTAAATGTAATGGGTTACAGAGACTTTCTCAACATTATGCAAGATGGAGAGGCAAAACCATCACCAAGCAAAGCCAAGCCGAGACTATATGATGGCACAATCCTCACACCACTAGGGCAGCTGCAGGCAGAATATCGAGGACAAAGATATCAGCTAGAATTCCAGATTATGAATTCCAGGCAAAAGCCCCTCCTATCAGCAAGCACATGTGAATATATGAAACTAGTAACATTGCACACTTCGTAAGACATCCACACTGTCAGACTACAAAACAATTGAACCCTGGCTCAGGGGCAACTACAAGCTGGCATATCACAGATAGAAATCCTAAAAATTACCATGATGTCTTTGAAGGACTTGGATGTCTTTCAGGCACCTTACATTTCAAAGTGGGCGAAACTGTGCAGCCCGTGAAGCATATGCCATGCAAAGGCCCCGTAACATTGAAAGACAAAATAATAACTGCAATAAGACAAATGGAAAAGAATAGAATCATTGCCAGAGTGACAGAACCTACCAAGTGGGAAAGCAGCATCACAGCTATAGAGAAACCTGGTAAACTTCACATCTTAAATAAGGCATTATTATGAGCTCACTACCAACTGCCCACCATAGAAGAAATCTTACCAGTCCTTGCCAAGGCTAAAATATTCTCTGTCCTAGATGCAAAAGAGGGATATTGGCAAATACTATTAGATGAAGAAAGCAGCTACCTTACTACATTTTGGAGCCCAGAAGGCCTTTATAGGTGGCTGAGGCTGCCTTTTGGCATAAAACCACCAGCAGAGGAATATCAGTACTGCCAACAAGATGCACTGCCAGGTCTCAAAGGAATCAGTGTAACTGCAGATGACATTCTGGTGTATGGGTGTAGAGACTCAATGGAGAGCGCTATAGCCCAGAGAGCTTCGGCTATAGGGCGGTATAAAAATGCAATAAATAAATAAATAAATAGCTGACTATGACAATAACCTTATCTCTCTCTTAGAAAGGGACAGAAAAGTCCATCTAAAACTCAATAAAAATAACATTGCAAAGTTTGCAACCAGATCCAGAAAAGGTGAGGGCTGTACAACAGATGCCTAAACCATCTAATATCAAATCTCTTCAACTGTTACTAGGATTTGTTAATTATCTGACCAAATTTCTCCCACACCTTTCTGATGTTTGTGAACCTCTCAGACAATTATTGGACACAGATGCACCTTGGATGTGGCTATCCCAACATGATGTAGCCCTCCAACAGACCTAAGACTTGGTTACCAGACATCCTGTGTTGAAGTGCTATGACATGAATGAAGATGTCACTGTCCAGTATGATGCTGGTGAGACAGGCCTGGGTGCTGTACTCTTACAAAATGGACAGCCTGTTGTCTTTGCATCAAGGACTTTATCGCAGACTGAATGGCAGTATGCTCAAATTGAAAAAGAATGCCTGGCAATATAGTATTCGCTTGTGAAAAGTTTAATCAGTATATTCGAGGTCAGAAATCCATCAGAGTTGACAGTGATCATAAGCCTCTATAAGTTATTTTTAAGAAGTCATTATTATCAGCTCCAAAACGCCTTCAACTCATGCTTCTCAGACTACAATGCTATCCCCTGGATGTACCATATAAAGAAGGCACTGAAATGTACATATCAGATCTCCTGTCCAGGGCACCCTTGCCACAAGAAAGGCACACTGACAAGGAAGATTATGAAATACTCAATTCCCTTGAAGCACAAACAACTCGAGAGGAATTAGAAAGCATTAGTCAAGCTGCTTACATGCCCATCTCACAGCAAGGTCTTCAAAGAGCCTGGGAGAACGCTTTACAGGACAATGAGCTGCAGGAATTGATCTCTATCATTTTAGCGGGTTGGCCCAAGAGAAAACTTCAGTATCCGCTCAAGTCTATTGGAACTATCGTGATGAACTAAGTGTCGAAGATGGCATCATATACAAAAAGCCAATGGATATTCATTCCAAAGACCATAAGAAAAGACATATTATCAAAAATACATCACAGCCATTCTGGAATAGAAGGCTGTTTGAAGAATGCTAGAGATATGATATCCTGGCCAAATATTGCTAATGACATCAGAATCCTCTTAAGCAACTGTGATGCATGTGCTAAATTCCAAGCAAATCAACAGAAAGAACCACTGGTGATACACAGCATTCCTAACAGACCATGGAGCAAGGTAGGAATGGCCCTTTTCACTTAAAATAGCAGCAATTATCCCATTTTAGTAGACTACTATTCAGATTTCTGGGAAATGGATAAACTGCCAGATACCACATCAACAACTGTAACAGAAAGAATCATTAACCATTTCAGCAGACTAGGCATATCTGAGACTGTGTGATTTCAGATGGTGGACCACAGTTCCCCTGCAAAGAATTTGCCAAATTTTCAGAAGATTGGGAATTTCACCTCATAACATCATCTCCCTACAGCAGTTAATCTAAAGGCAAAGCGGAATCAGCCGTCAAAATTGCCAAAACTCTTTTAAAGAAAACGGCAAGAAATAAAGAAAACATTTGGCAAGTTATTCTGGAGCTGAGAAATACACCAACTGCTGGCATGACTAGCACCCCAGAGCAAAGTCTTATGTCTAGATGCACACAATCCTTGATACCTGCATCTCTTGCATTATTGAAGCCTAAAGTTGCAACAAAAGTCACAGATCAACTGCAACACAAACACACTAAAGCTAAAAACTACTATGACAGGAATGCAAAAGAGTTACCACCACTGCACAACAGATATTCTGTACGTGCCCAGTTATTTCCCCATGACAAGTCATGTTCCTGGACAAAAGGAACTTTGCATGGGACAAATAAATCCCTACACTTATATTATTGAATTTAATGGACACTCATATTGACGGAATCACAAGTTCATTTGTCTAATGAGGCCTCAAGGACTCAAAGATACCTCAGATATGGTGGATGATGACATACAGGGCTATTCTGTCATTCCATGCTCTCGTGCAAATGCATGCCACATTCCTGACTCTGAACCACAAAACCAAGAGACACATGCAAATACATCACCAACACAGAACAGTAACAACTTGCACAATTAAGATATTTCTCTACGTAATGATCTTGTAAAAAGTACATGTACCCACAGCTAGATCAAACCACCAAGCGATACACAGATTTTGTATTAAATGACTGATGGGCAACTCAATTATCAGTCATTCAGGACTAGTACTACTTTCAAGTTAATTGTTCTACATGTTTAGTTTGGGCAGTTAGCCTTACGTTATTTATATAGTCTTTCAACAAATATGATATTGAGGATGTTAGAATAGTAGCAGTTCCATCCTATCAGGGACTGCAAAGAGATTGGAAACCGAACTCCAGTACAGAGGTCATGAGACCTTAGTAAGCTCAGCAGATCTTGTCTCATTCTCAGTATAAAGCTTTAATCATAGCAAGTAGGCCTCTGTCACAAATAGGCTGAAGTTACAGGCAGCCAGATTCCGGCTGGACATCAGGAAAAACTTCCTGACTGTTAGAGCAGTACGACAATGGAACCAATGACCTAGGGAGGTGGTGGGCTCTCCCACATTAAAGGCATTCAAGAGGCAGCTGGACAACCATCTGTCAGGGATGCTTTAAGGCGAATTCCTGCATTGAGCAGGGGGTTGGACTCGATGGCCTTATAGGCCCCTTCCAACTCTACTATTCTATGATTCTATGATTCTGTGGGCTAAGAAAGCACTACTAAAACACCCACAACACATGGAAGGTGGCAAGGCAAGCAATGGGAGCACTACGAAGGGGGCAAGGCAAACAAGCACAACCCTACACTTCCTCTCGCAGGATGCTAATCACATGACGGGAGAATGTGTTAATTTAATTTGTGATGCTGTCAAACTACACAAGCAGTTTCAGGGGTTTAACCTCCTTCTCAGGGCCCCAAGGGAAAGGAATGAAAGACCAGAATAAAAGGGACAGGTTATTTTGGGGTTGGTTTGAGAGCTTTTGTTCCAACCCCTGAAATGTGAAGCGTCACCCCTTGGTTCCCAGCCTCCACCTCCTAGGAGACCTGGTAACTCTTCCCCAAGCTCATATGGCACATGCTGACAAGCCTTGTTAGGCCTCACCACTGCCCTCTGTCAACACTCAATATTCTCCTGAAGTTGCATTTTGCAGTGGGAGATTGCTATGAAGAGGACATCCTGCCACATAAGTCAGGTTGTGCCCTGCCTCCATGCTTGGCTCTACCCCGCATGTACACACACACACACACACACACACACACACAGTATCCTCCCATCACCACACCTATTGTAATATAGGAAAAAGATGAATTGGTCCACCTTGTCCCATTTTATATGCCGGACAAGGTGGAGCAATAATGGAATCAAGTTGGGTTTTGTGGCTTTCTGCTCCCCTGAAACCTTTCCTATAAGGTTGTCCACTCAATCACAGCACTCCACTCCATATCAGAACTATTTCTTAACTATCACACCAAATGTATAAATTTGACTGTATGCAATTAACACTATTTGCAGATAATTTTAACGAGCACGGCAAATACCAGATAATAGCAGGTCATATTTTATGGGATCTCCTTTTCAATTTTTCACCCTTCAAAGATGGGGGCAATTATACAGATTTTAAAATCACAGGAGCTAGAAAAATAGTGAGCCTGGCTGGTTGTTGTTGTTGTTGTTGTTGTTGTTGTTGTTGTGTTTTAGTTGCTTCCTTGCTTTCCATCCTTTAGTAATCTTTCCTGTTCTTTTTTTAAATGTCTCTGTATGACATGAGTTAATAATTGACTAAAATCTCTGAAGCTCAAGTGTCTATTGAAAGCTTATAGATTGCACGGATATGCACACTTTCACTGTTACCTTTTCCATAAGTACCATTTTAAAGGAGTGCAGTTTAAATCAATCTTTTCACTCTTGTTACTACACCTTTTTGCCTATTTTTTTTAAAAAAATTGAGGTATTTATGCAATAGCAGATTAAAAATAAATTAGTGCAAATTCACACATTTAAGCGCTATTTAAAAACCACCTCAGCGTTGCAAGGATGGACAGGAAAAATATATCAAAAGTCTCAGAAAACTGCTTTAAAGGAATTTAAAAGTAATTAGTTTCAAAGGACATGCATATACATGTATGCTTCCCTAACGTAAAAAAAAAGCAACTAAAACAGCCATGAGAGATTGAATTCTTGAATAGGGGAATAGTTTTTCTGGCTGTTTTACTACTCAAAATTGTCCCCAATTGCTTTTCTCCCCACTGGAGAAAAGGTACAAGGATGTATTTTCTCTGTGGGTGGAAAAGCATGGCAGGGGGAATGTTTCAGCCTAATACATATGGATAATAATAATAATAATATATATATTTATTTATTTATTTATTTATTACCCGCCTCTCCCTCCAGATCAAGGCAGGGAACAATAGGCTGACCATATGAAAAGGAGGACAGGGCTCATGTAACTTTAACAGTTGTAGAGAAAAGGGAATTTCAGCCAGGGTCCATTTGTATGCAATTAGTCCCTGGTGAAATTCCCTCTTCATCACAACAGTTAAAGTTGCAGGCACTATGAGTGACCATATACAAAAGAAGGCAGGGCCCCTGCAACTTTAACTGTTGTGATGAAGAGGGAATTTCACCAGGAACTAATTGCATATAAATGACACTGGCTGAAATCCCCTTTTCTCTATAACTGTTAAAATTACATGAGTCCTGTCCTCCTTTTCATATAGTCAGCCTAGGGAACAACATCAAATATAAAATACACACAACTGATTAAAAGCACATCAAACCACTACATTATTAAAATACCAATAAACTACCAATAAAACACTTAAAGTTGTGGATTGATGTAAACTGGCATTCTGAAAGCAAATTATACATCCCAGTTATGGACAGTTTTCTCATTAGCCAACTCACTTTACTCTGAAAAGGTAAAAACAGGATAATACTGTTTGGGAAGTGGGTTATATCCAATAGTGTCATTCCACGGACAAAACTGCTTCCATCAGCAGAACTGGGAGGGAAGTGATTCCCCCTCTCCCTTCTCCTCCCCTACTCTCAAAATCTATTATGGAGGGTTGGAAACCATCTGGAGCAGGATGGAGGTCTGAAAAGGGGAGAAGGGAGAAAATCCCACAGCACTAGCGGATGTCTGCTAGTGCAATGTTGGATTTAACCAAGTCATTATATGGTTTAGTCGCTAGATGGCACTGGACTTAATTGAATCTGGGTGGAGTCAGGAGTTCCCTGTGTCTGTCTCTTCTTGCTGGAGGGAGACAATAAAGTTCGGGTCTAGCTTTCTGAGTCGTGTGTCCTCTAAGGCTTTCATGACAAGACACAGTCTGCCGGTGGATCCCTTGGTGACTCACCAGTTAATGCCAACTCATTTTTAACTTCAACACGTTGCCGAGTGACTGGCTTTTTCCATTAGGATAAATTGTATTGGCATCTCATACAAAGGAAGTCATTGCCAGTCAGTGAAGACAATGCTATGCTGATGGACCAGTGGTATAATGCAACTTCCTATGTTCCTTTGGAAAGGGGTTTGCCACCTAATTGGTTGTCACATTCCAAAGAGGTACAGGAAAATATGCAGCAAAAGTGACCTCAGTACTTTTATTACAGGAGTTTTAGGTTTGGTATAGGTAACACACCAGCATTACATGTTCCTCTCTAGTGTTGGCAGAAAGACTCTCCTTGCAATCTCAAAGATCCATTTCATTCATCAGCGTCTTTATACTTTAGAATCCCTATATAGAGAGAAGCCTGCTGGCTTCTACATGTTCACCTGTAATATGTAAAAAAGGCCCTGTGGTTCCTGTAAAATGGTCCCTTAGTAAAGGGGGGCACAATGCGTTTTACTTTAAAGAGAACAGCCCTCTACCTGATGGGCTCTCAGAGGACATTTCTCTATTTGAAGGTGCCCCTCTGTTTGATGGCTTCTCTGGTTTATCAAGACAAAGAACCAAAGTAGGCTGACCATATGAAAAGGAGGACAGGGCTCATGTAACTTTAACAGTCGTAGAGAAAAGGGAATTTCAGCCAGTGTCTTTTGTATGCAATTAGTTCCTGGTGATATTTCCTCTTCATCACAACAGTTAAAGTTGCAGGCACTATACTAGAGTGACCATATACAAAACAAGGCAGGGCCTCTGCAACTTTAACTGTTGTGATGAAGAAGGAATTTCACCAGGAACTAATTGCATACAAATGACACTGGCTGAAATCCCCTTTTCTCTACAACTGTTAAAGTTACATGAGCCCTGTCCGCCTTTTCATATGGTCAGCCTAACCATAAGAATTGGAGGCATTAATACTTATCACCCGGATAAGCGGACTGAGCAAGGAACCCAGGTCACCTGGTCACAGTCTTCCCTGCTGTGGTGAGATACATTGTATTTCTATTTGAACTACAGCAATTATTTTTAAATGTACTTCTATAGCTATATATATTAGCATATGCAAATTTTATAGGAATCTGTGTCCTCTTTTGACCTTTTTTTGGAGATGCATAAGTAGCTACCCTATTTTAAAATTACTTTCTCCCATTTGCTTCATTTGCTGAAATTAGAGCTGGTAAGCAACAAACACATACTTGTTGAAGATTGTGAAAAGAAAGAAAAAAGAAAGATAAGTTCTGATTATCAAAATAAGATTACTGGCACAGGGCTAGATACTAAAGGAAGATAAAATAAATATTATTTTTCATCCACTAACAGTCAAGACAGCTATATTACAAATGATGCTTCTGATAATCCACTCAGTGCTGTGCTATTCCAATACGACATTTTTCTATGAATATATAAATAAGAGATGGAATTGTTCATTTCTGAACTTCTAGTTTCAGTGTGAGTGAAAAATCATTATTCAGGCATGCATTCAGAATTAAAGTACATGTGTCCCATTCTTTTACAAGGTGAGTTATGCCTAACTATAGGCATATGGCTGCCCTGGGTAGGAATAGCTGAGTATCAGCTGTCCATCTTGCCCCTGGGTTTACATATATCCTTGAAATTGGCGGAATGGGGTCCCCCC
The DNA here is from genome assembly GCA_029215795.1 of Anniella stebbinsi. Taxonomy (NCBI): domain Eukaryota; kingdom Metazoa; phylum Chordata; class Lepidosauria; order Squamata; family Anniellidae; genus Anniella; species Anniella stebbinsi. The sequence continues at coordinate 250,727,953 of JARDYH010000002.1, forward strand.
ACTCTTCTCACACCCCAAAAATATGCCACCTCTACCTCCTTTCTTTCCTTTTCGTGTTCCAGTTCTGACCCAAATTCAGTACATTCTAATGGGCAAAATGGCAAATTGAGACTGGGGATTTTAAAAGGTGATTTTACATTTAAAAAGACAAAAAAGTGGATTTGTCTAGGGTAGGGTGACCATATGAAAAGGAGGACAGGACTCCTGTATCTTTAACAGCTGTATAGAAAGGGGAATTTCAGCAGGTGTCATTTGTATGTATGCAGCACCTGGTGAAATTCCCTCTTCATCACAACAATTAAAGCTGCAGGAGCCCTGCCCTCATTTGTATCTGGTCACTCTAGTATAGCTCCTGCACCAGATGCTGCATGCAAACAAATGACACCTGCTGAAATTCCCTTTTCTAAACAACTGTTAAAGATATAGGAGTCCTGTCCTCCTTTTCATATAGTCACCCTAACGGTAGGCATCCAAGAAAAAAGTTCCATTTATCCAATGGGGAAAGCAGATGTGTGGGGCCATTGTAATTATTCAGTATAAAGCAAAAAGTACTCTACATATGCTCAAAAGGCATAAGTCAATTAACCAGTACATTTATTTGCTAAAACCAAAGGGCACTGCAAAACTCAAAGGTACTAGCTTCTTAAATACATCATGTGCCTGGGCTAAGTCTTGGCAGTGAAGGCAACGTACAGGCCTCCACTACAGTGAGTTTAGCTCAGATTAAACTCCAGTTGCTGCTTGCCAGCTGGGGCTCTAGTGAGTTTCAATTTGACTAGTATAGAAGCAGCTGTGCTAATTAGGGCTGTGCGGATTGGGCTGATCTGGGCCTCCCGGATCCAGATCAGAACCGGATCCACGATCCAGAACTGATTCGGACCCGGTCACAACACTCCCTCCCACTCTCCCCCTCCCTCCCCCACTCTCCCTGCTTACCTGCTGCCTCCTCCACATCGTCCCCCGTCGTCCTCTCTCCTCACTGTGTGCCGCCACATTTCCCGCTCACGTCGAGTGACATCATCACCTGATGCAAGCAGCAAATGCAGCAGCACACAGCGAGGAGAGAGGACGATGGCAGTACGATGTAGAGGAGGCAGCAGGTAAGCAAGGAGAGTGGGGGGAGGGAGGGGGAGAGCAGGAGGGAGTGCTGTGCACGGATCCAGATTGGATCTGGATCGGATCGGGCACCATCTGATCCGAGTCGGATCGGGCTCGATCCAGACCTGACAGATCCGGATCGGATCGGGGGGTCCGTACACAGCCCCAGTGCTAATCCTACCCCGATTTGGTTGCTGGGCCAAGCTAGCTTTGTTGTCTTTGTTGTGGCTGCGGTCAGACAACACATTAGTCAATGGTTGTTTAAGGGGGAATCCACACAGTCCTTTGGAACGTTTTAAAAAGTATTTTAAAACGTTCCAAATAGGTGCGTTCTAAAATGTCTTAGGCCACATTACTGAGTACTCACGTTACAGGAGAACAGTCTTCCATCTTTAAAGCATTGTGTGCGGTGACACGCTGTTCTGCCCTGTCTCTTTCTCTTTCGTTTTTCAATGAATTTAGGGCAAGGCATTGTGGGGGTTGTAGTTCAGTTACACACTTCCTTCTTAGTTCCTCTGTCATTCCCTAGCGAGTATAGGGCTAAGAATTGTGGGGGTTGTAGTTCACTGGCCCACTTCCTTTTTCTTCCCCACCAATCAACTGCTAAGCATTTGGGAACCAGTAAAGGAAGCACTGCCCCCATGAATCCCAAACGGTAAGGAAGGACACATTATTTTACTTAAAACGATTAAAAGTGAAACCGTTGTATATAACTGAAGTGAGTTTTAAAAAACCTCAGGTATACAACATTATAGGGAGTGCGTCATGTGGCCCAAAGAGTTTTCATAACCCTTATAAAACGTCAAAAAACTCGTGTGTAGATAGGCTCTAAGTTGTCAACCATGAGTTGAGCAGTCAACAGTTGGTTACTGGCTGGTTTCAGATGACACGTTAATCAATGGAGGGAGGAAGAGGCAACCGTCAGTGGTGTTGCTTAGTGTGTTGTGTGGAGGGCAACACACAATGCACACACAACTGACGGTACACTATTTTGGGTAATTAAACAACGGAGAAAACAACAGGCTTGCATGTTGTTTATTCTGAAATCCGTTGTTTAAAATGTTGTGTGCAGGGAACCCCCCCTCTCTCTGTGTACTACTCCGTTTGGCCATAGAGTTCGCTGGCTGGAGCAGCTGAAAAAAACCCAGTTGCTCCGATAGAGCCAGCAGAACTTGCAGTGCATGCTGGGATACAGCCAGAGGATTGTGGAAGGTGGGAGGGAGGAGACGCAGCAGCCCAGAAGGACGCTGGGACTTTCAGCTGCGCGATGGGGGGAGGGGCAACATGTCGTGTGGAGAGCATCGGCAGAATAACACACAATGAGTGTGTTATTAACTCCTCCTTTGCCTAAAGTGTCATCCGAAACCAGTCATTGTGTTGTCTGCCGGGCAAACACCACCACACGGTTGAATATTTCGCCAAAATAACCAACTGAGAAAAACAACCTGCTGCAGAGTTGACTACCTGCACAACTGTTGGTTAGTGTGTTGTCTGTTGGGCTCAGTGGACTTTTTTGCAGGGTTAATTGGACTATCTTGGCTGGCTACAGAGTCCCCTGGCAAGAGTGACCAAAGCGGCAGCTGCCACTCTAGTCCAGCCAGCAGAACTCACAATGGCTGCTGGGATAGCACTGGAAGGACTGAGGGAAGAGTGGGGGTGGAGAGTGGGGGGGCTTTGTCAGTCAAATGTTGGGCTGACTATTAATTAGTCCACTCAACGCCAGCCCCAGCCACCTACAGTTGTATAGGAACATGTTGTGTGGGGAGTACCCACAAAATAACCAACTGTGAGTTGGCTGCTCAACCCACCATTGACTAATGTGTTGTCTGACTAGAGCCACTTAGTTAATTCAAATGAGTCTCTCTCACACCTTGGGTACACTATGATGGAAGGAGTTTTGCCATTCTCTGCTCTATGAATTCTGAAATGCATCAGTATGCCAATATTCTCACAGCAGTTACTTAAGACAAAGAATGATATTTTGTCTTTTGATATAAGCTCCTCCCCATCTCACCTCCAACCTGAAAGGATACAGTGCATTAACAGTCTTCCTTTACCAAACGTTTATCACTAGGATGACTTTCAAAGCCACAAATATTATTCACACCAAGAGCAATAGCATCAACACTTTTTTTCAGCCTGTGGATTCAATATTCATGTAAACAAGTAACCCAAAAATTGTGAAGCCACGTTTCACTTTTCAGTTCAAATGGCTCTTATTTTAAAAGCAAAATGTAGCTTTTACAAGCCAAAGCCTCATCTAATCCCAAGATAGATAAATATGCATCTTGTTTTCAACAGAAAAAAATAAAACAGAGAATCCCTGATCTGCTGATAGACTTAAAACCTCCTTCCCCACTTCCTAAGCTTGGAGCTAGAGAGGTGGAGTATCTATTTGTATACACGTATACACACACACACACATTTAAACTAAGCATTTCTCAACCTTTGCCTTTTCAAATGATTTAAAGTAAACTTAAATGTGTTGCAATGATCACCCAAAATGAGTTTTCAAGCCACAGCAATGAAGCCATACTTATAAATTTGCCATCAAAGTTTAGGGAGCTACCTACCATAGACCGACTCCTTACGTAGCATAAAGGTTGCTTTTTCCTTCTTGACAGAAGTTGTGTATCTTTAATACTGGCAGCACAGGCAGAAATTCAATCAGTATAGCTTCCCCCTTCCTCACCACCAAGTGATGGAGAAAGCTGCACCCATTGGATTTCTGCCTATCAAGCTATCATATGACAGCCATTGTCCAGGGGGGGAAAGGTGGCAACACTAAACAAAACTTATACTGAAGATCCAGTGCAGTGCAGTGAAAAGAACATTGAACTGGTATTGGAGAAACTCGGGTTCCAGTCCTTGTTTACTCATGAAGCTCACTGGGTGAACATGGACCAGCCACACACTCTCAGCCTCTCTTTTCTCATAGATAGTTGAGGATAAAAAGGGATAGCCTCAGGATATGCTGCCAACCCTGAGCTCTTTGGTGGAAGGGTGGAAAACAAATGTGGTAATAAAATAATGATAATAATAAAAGCAATTCACAGCCATGGTGTTTCCAACTTTTGTATTGGTCCCATTTGTCTTTAAAGATAAGCCTTAACTTTGAAATTTGAGCAATATACTGCTGCTTTATAATCACTTTATAATCAATCCTTTGCCTTCATCCAAGGCAACTACAAGTGATGATCAAATAGCAATTGAGTTCAAATGGCCAAAGGCACATGCTGGTTTGCTACATTTAGAACACAGCTGAAAAGATGTCAACAAAACAACTACAGCAGGGGTGGACAAGGTGTGGCCATCCAGGTGTGTTTTATTTTATTTGTATTTATTTAAACTTATTTATTTAAATTCTGTACTTTAAATGTAAAATCCTCTTAAGGCAGCGAACAGAACAAAATCTATAGCCCACAACTATCATGATCTCTCATCATTGGATATGCTGGCTGGAGCCGATGGAGTTGCAAGCCAAAACATCTGAAGGACCACAAGTTGCCTATCCCTGAAGAAAGAAATGATAGCAAAAAATCCTTAACGCAGCAAGAATGAGTGATTTAGCGTGACCAGGGCCCCCTCCACAAGGATGCGCTTTTGCGCCCGGTTCGGGGATTATGCGCATTTTCGCGGAGGCGCATTTACGCCTAATCCCTCTGCACGGGAGGCGGCAAGAGGCGGCGAAGCGCATTAATTGATGTCCAAAAAGCACTTTAGAAGACGTTAATGCGCATAATCGCTTGTTCACACGGCGAAAATGCGCTTTAACGGCCGGAGAAAAATAAAAGTCGCTATTTAACGCGCATTCGAAAATGCGCATTATCGGGGAGATAATGCGCCTGTACGCCCGTTTTGCGCTCCGCTGGTGTGGAGGTAAAATTTATAATGAGCCTTCAAGGCTCATTAAACGTCTCGTGTGGAGGAAGCCCAGATCAAATCCAGGTCAGGGCTCAAGTAACTTTAACAGTTGTAGAGAAAAGGGAATTTCAGCCAGTGTCATTTGTATGCAGTTAGTTCCTGGTGATATTCCCTCTTCATCACAACAGTTAAAGGCACAGGCACTACACTAGAGTGACAATATACAAAAGAAGGCAGGGCCCCTGCAACTTTAACTGTTGCGATGAAGAGGGAATTTCACCAGGAATTAATTGCATACAAATGATACTGGCTGAAATTCCCTTTTCTCTGCAACTGTTAAAGTTACATGAGCCCTGACCTGGATTTTATCTGGTCACCCTAGAGTGATTTTTTTTGTTTTGTTTTACTGGGTTTCCCCTCTCAAATACAATATCTGAACAATATCTAATTATAACACAACACATACATACAAACAAACTAGAACTGCTTGGTCCACAAACCTTGAGCAAATTCCTGCACTTCTGACAATTGCACAGAAGGCAGAATTTCACTAGCTTTTCCCATCAAGGTGCTACAGTGATGTGAGATGCTACAGCTGGTAGAATTCCCCCCTCTATACGGCCCATAAAATGTTCAAAAATCTTCTCAGTGTCTGGACAGGATCTCATACTAACTGGAACAGTCTTTTATAGTGCTGCACTGATTTTTCACGAAGTTTTGATTTAGTGAGCTTTGAAAGAGTGTGAAAAGCCCCTTTAAAAAACAAGTGGTCTTTCAACAGGTGGGAGCTTAGTGGTCTTTCATAGAGAGTGGGGGCTCCATTCTTTTGCAGTCCCGTTTTCAGGGCTTCTTTCTTCTTCACTGCATGAACCCAGCTAATCAAGGATCACACAGTGAATGTGATGACATCAATGCACAACATGCAGCCAATCAGATCTGGCTATGTTATGACATCTCATTGCTTGCATTCTGAAACTGGAGAGAAGAGAGAACACTGCATGACCCCCACCCCCCATTGCCCAAGCAATGGGATGTTACTCCTTGTCTTGCCATGCTGGCGGTCCATTCCCACGAGTGATCTTTTGCCTCCATGCAGCTCCAGTTGACAGTTACTCAAGACTAGCTAGGGCAGAATGTAAATGGAGATGTGCATTGCAATGTACATTTGAATGTGAATCCCACTGAAAGGAGTGCAGAATGATTGGACATCTGAATGCACATCTGGATGCTGACCCTGCAATTCTAGCATCCAAACTCCATCGCAAATCCAATATAGGTCTTTACAGTATGCATCATATATGTAAATAAATAAGTGTCTGGGGCTGGCTCACTCAAGTATGCAGATATCAAAATTGTTAAGGTACACCACATGACCTAAAACCGTGAAATTTGGAACTGATGTCCAAGACACTTCAAGTGTTAAAAATACCTAAAACAGGGCAACTGGACATCCCTTCCTCAAAATGGGAGACATTTTGTTTCCAAAATTTTAAAAGGTATTTTAAAGATATTTAAGGTATTTCCACACTATCCAAAAAGGTAAAATGTGATGCACGTATAGCTCAAGATAACCCAATTACTACAAAAATCTAAAAATGTGAGACTTTTTACAAAACTGGGGACATTTTTAAAAAAATATTATTATTATTATTATTATTATTCCATTTTTATACCACCATTAAAAATATAAACAACAGTATAAAAATACAATATAAGAACATAAGCAGGATAAAACCAAGCAGCAATTCAAAATTAATACCAATTTAAAATACAGATTTAAAACAGCAAAGTTAAAAATTGAACTGATAAACTGTTGAAATACTGAGAAAATAAAAGGGTCTTTATCTGGCGTCTAAAAGAGTATAATGTAGGTGCCAGGCAAACCTCTCTAGGAAGCTCATTCCACAGCCGGGGTGCCACAACAGAGAAGGCCCTCCTCCTGGTAGCCACCTGCCTCACTTCTTTTGGCAGGGGCTCACGGAGAAGGACCCCCGAGGATGATCTTAGTGTCCAGGCAGGTACATATGGGAGGAGGCGTTCCTTCAGATAACCTGGACCCAAGTCGTTTAGGGCTTTGAATGTTAATACTAGCACTTTGAATCAGGCCCGGACCTCATAACAGAGGCTACTATTCCAGTATGTCGCAAGCCAAGCTGAACATGGAATGGAATGTTGGGCTGTATTGGTTCTATTGTACCTCCACACACTTCAATTTGAGTGAACGGGGAGGGGAAACTTCCAGGTCAAAGCCAAGAACTTGTATCTAGCTTGCAGAATGCAAGCTCTATTTGCCAGGAGAAGTCTAAGGTACAAAGGGGTCCCTCAGAACTGTCCCTAATTTGACACTGTGATGCCTGGTTATGTGATATACAGCATCATCACACATTTCTTTACCGTTGCTTCTCCGCATTTCCTCATTCTTTCCAGAGGGGAAAGAGGAAGTAAACAAAGACCATGTGGCCCATTCAGACGCCACGTTCGAGTTTTTTTTTAAAAAAAATGTTGGATTAAAAGGGAAAACGAGCGGAAGAAGCGGGAGGCAAACGACACCGTCTAAGGGATGCACACACATCCGTAAGTGGGCAGTAGCGAGCGTGCGATAAAACGCCCATCTGATGAACCTCATAATGTATTTTACAGGTTGGTATAGGTAATGTTGTCCATGTCAATTATATAGAGAGAATATTGTAAGTGAGTAAAGGTGGAAGGGGAGGGAGAGAGAGTGAATGGAATGATGGTGCGCTAGTTAGAGTGACTTAGTTAGTGTCAGAGAGTGCAGGGATGAGTGGTTTCTTATTTTGGGGTTAGAGGCTGAGGGAGGAGTTGAGAATAGGATAGTTATAATAAAAATACAAACAATAACTTCAGTGCTTTGTTGAACATACACAAATACATCTTGAGCCTATCCACATTGCCCTTAAAACGACTTATATTCTGTTTAAAAACGTGGTTTTTTAAGTCGTTTCATTATGTGGTAGGACACACTGAGCAATGCTTACGTTTCATAGTGACTGTTTCCTCCATCCTCAAAGTGTTAAATGGTGTATTACAGGGTTAACTCTTCTTCTTTAGTTTCTGTTTTGCAGGCTGCTTGACCCGCCCACTTCTGTCTCCCTAACTCAAGCAGCCTTCAAAACAAAACCGAAAGAAGACTCAAGGAATTAACCCTGTAATACACCAGTGAACACTTTGAGGACGGAGGAAGCGGTCACTATGAAACGTAAGTACTGCTCAGTGTGTCCTACCACGTAATGAAACGACTTAAAAAACACATTTTTAAACAGAATATAAGTCGTTATGAGGGCAATGTGGATAGGCTCCTTATCTACTGTTTTAAAGTGTTATTAATAAATAATCATTTATTTTGTCCATTAACATTCAGTGTGGTATCTGTCATTCAAGGTAGTCAATGTGAGACAACAGGTATATTATTGGGAATATAAGGTGGCCACGGTATTGAAAGTGGTCAAAGTTTGCTAGGAAAAGCAGTATTTCCTTGATCTGGGCTTGAAAATGTATGAGGGACAAAGTTTGAAGTGAAAGGATAACCCCTTCTTCTACATCACAAATGTACTCATAGCCTCAGGGAAGGGATCCCTATGGGATGTGCACAACAGACACAAGAAAAAACGTGACACTGAACGGCATCACTGGTTTCCTGGACAAAATACTGTCATCAGCGCTGGAACGTACTCAAGTTCAAAGCGCAGCATTCAACCAAAACATTTATCCTCACAGTGCTGCTCATTGTAGGCAGCCAGTTCTGCTGGAGTGGAATTTTCCTGCAATGAACATTAGCCACTGGCACACAGAAGGGGCCAAATAATCTCACCATTCTTGGTCAAAATGATTTTCAAGGCAGTAACAATTGCAATGCCCTACAGATGCCCCACTCATGAAACACAACACTCTTCCCTAATACAACCATGTGTAGCTTTGGCTAGTAGTTAGCACCCATCTTTCCCTCCCAATAATCAATCTACTCATCTGGGGGAGGGGGGAGGGAACTAGCGCCTTCTGTGGGTTTAGACTGTACTAAACTGTTAATCTCAGAAAGCAACACAGAGTAAAGGATTAAGAATTAAAACGTGCATGTTGATGTAGAGCTGGAATTTTGATATGTGCACAGATCATCTATGAAATTGGCACATTTATATTAATTCAGTATATAACGTTTGGTTCATTATTTACTAAATTGTAACTTCATTCAACAGATTAGATTAAAATGAGCAAGCACTTTACTATTTAGCTAGTGTGAATGATTTAGTTACTGTGTTGCAGAGTGGAGAGTGTAGGGTTCTATTTGTGCCTTTAAATTAGGTGCAACTAAAAAGAGACTTAACTGTTTCAAACAACTCTACAATAACACCTACACAATAATAATTGATATAAATTCTATGACCTTCCTCTGGTGTCAAAGCCTTACTCAAACATTCAAATAAGTCCCTGTATCTGGAAAGCAAAAAATTATGCTGCTGGTTAATTTAAACACATTATCTAGGATCCTTTTCGCTTTATTGTACCTCTTTTCGCTTTATTGTACCTCTTTTTAGACCATAGGAGAAATATTTTATTGTTTCAGCAATAGGAATGCTTCAGTGGGAAAACAATAAAACAGTTAATTTTGAATTGCTGGGGCAAAAAAATAGGATTCTAACATCATATAATCCCCTTGCTGCCCTCCAGACTTCATATGTGGCTTTAAAAAAATGCTACAATATTTGTAGTGCTGTAGAACATGCTAGCCCTTTCAAGGCACATTTCAATGCCTGTTATATTTGTGGGGAGAACGAGAGTCATCAATTTTCCTCTGTACCATTGAATATCTTTTATCTTTATCTATAGTCAGAAGAGGGGAATGAATAAAAAAAGCACCTTACTTCGTTTTAAATCTCTTTACCCAGCTGTTACTAGGCATGGAGTACTTAATGAAATAGAAGATGATATACAGTGCTGGAAACTCACTGTAACACAAGACTTACAATGGAGGAGATGAGAAGGGGGGGGGGGGTAATTTGGCCCTGGAATAATGTCTGCATGCCAGAATGCATCAGGATGTTTTGTAGTTTATACCAGTAACAAGAGGTGGACCTTAGATGCAAAGTATGTTCCTGATGTCGATCCAAATCTGAGGACATTTATAGCTGGCACAGTATCTATGACCTATTTATGCCAGCTCCATAGGCCAGTTGCTCACAAATGGCCACAGCCATCAGAAGTGTGTGGGGGGGGGGAGGGGTTCCCAGTTGCCAGGCTGAAGAGTGATGGTTTTAAGAATGAATGTGGAAAGGGGAGCTTAAGCAAAATGACTCCTAGATCACAGATAAGGCTAGCAGGTGACTAGGGATGACTTAACATTTAATGTCACAAGTTGCCAAAGCAAGTTAGAGACATTGTGAAAGAGAGGTTATCTTCCTCTGAATAATGCATGCAAATTCATCCCTACACCCCAGCTCACAAACACACACATACCTTTGTTCAACTGACATCATCTTTGTGAAATTATCTTGTGCATACACACTGCTTGCAATACAGATTAAAATGTAAGATGATTGCCATTTCAAATTGGCATTGAAGTTGAAAGGTACAACCACACGATATGCATGGTAATTTCATACATCTTGTGGCACCTTGACAGTGTTGGACTTCACAGTTTTTATTGCTATACACTTACATGGATTTCAGCCAACAGGGGCCCCCTCCACAAGGATGCGCTTTTGCGCCCGGTTCCGCGATTATGCGCATTATCGCGGAGGCGCTTTTACTCCTAATCCCTCTGCACCGGAGGCGGCGAGAGGCGGCGAAGCGCATTAATTCATGTCCAAAAAGCGCTTTACAAGCAGTTAATGCGCGTAATCGCTTGTTCACACCGCGAAAATGCGCTTTAACGGCCGGAGCAAAATAAAAGTCGCTATTTAACGCGCGTTTGAAAATGCGCATTATCGGGGAGATAACGCGCCTGTACGCCCGTTTTGCGCTCCGTGCTTGTGGAGGTAAATTTTTTAATGAGCCTTCAAGGCTCATTAAACGTCTCGTGTGGAGGAGGCCAGGGTCAGATCCATTTCCATAATCCCTAGTCTCTAATAATAATGAAATTATATTCTATTATTCTATTGAATCTTCCTAGGAAAATGTTCGGGAAGAGTCTCGTTAGACTAGAGAATAGTGCTTAGCATATAACAATATAAACAGCAGTTCTCAGACTAAGTTCTGGAGAACCATTGGGTTTCTTAGAAGCTTATCAGGGGTTCTTCACAAAGAAGCTCAGCAGTGGTGGCCAAATTTCCTTGAAAGACAGTTTGCCCACCACTGCTGATCTTCCTCTGCAATGCATAGCTGCAGAAGAGCTTTGGGTGTATTCTAGGACACATTCTCACTTCACTGAGAGGTCCTATAGACCTAGCCAATGTGAACTTGCATATGACTCAAAACATGGCCCAGAATTGATATGGCAAGGGTCCCTAAAAGATAGAAAGCTTGAAAACTACTGCAATGGAAGAAACTGTGCTAAACTAGACAAATAACCTAATGCAACATTTAAGAGACCAGCCCTCAACACTTACCCAACAATTACTGCACCCATTTCAGTGAGATTTGCTTAGGCTGACCATATGAAAAGGAGGACAGGGCTCATGTAACTTTAACAGTTGTAGAGAAAAGGGAATTTCAGCCAGAGTCATTTGTATGCAATTAGTTCCTGGTGAAATTCCCTCTTCATCACAACAGTTAAAGGTGCATGCACTATACTAGAGTGACCATATACAAAAGAAGGCAGGGCCCCTGCAACTTTAACTGTTATGATGAAAAGGGAATTTCACCAGGAACTAACTGCATACAATCGACACTGGCTGAAATTCCCATTTCTCTACAATTATCAAAGTTACATGAGCCCTGTCCTCCTTCTCATATGGTCAGCCTAGATTTGCTTCCAAGTCAGAATACTTAGGATTGCAGTCTTAGCAAGCAAACCACTCCGGTAAATTGCATGTGCAGCCTTGGCTGAAACAGCAGCCATCATATGCCTCCTGACCTCTGAAAACGGAGTTGAGTTTTTATCTGCTGGACTCCCACTGCTTTTTAATTGGAGCCATGCAGCTTAGAATCCCATGTGAACCTAAGTAGGGAGGAAATGGCATATCCTCTCTTCATAAGAACTCAAGAGTGCCCTAGGACACACTGACTGCCATATGCTTCCTAATGGCAGCACTTTACCGTAAAAGAAAGAGAGGCAGGGAGGAGTCACATTCAAATGGGAGCACCCAGAGCAATAGAAATGGCAACTCTTTTCACAGTGATGCACAGCCACCAAAGGAGTTATCTTGCAAAGTGAGACAAACATAGAATAAGGCAGACTGGATATTTTGCTTTACCAAAGCCAGGGATGTGTGTACTAAATATAACACAATGAGTCTTCTGGACCAAGGCAACTCAATTTCTGTGACAGAAAATGCTGAATTCTGCAAAAAGTACATGATGAGACATTGGGAATATTGACCTTGGGAGCAGGAGGGGAATTTCCAGGTACATTTATATCTTTGTAAAAAAAATATTTTTCCTCTGGATTTTTCCATGGGGGTTTCCTTTTTTTTTTTTTTTTTTTTTTTTTGCAAGGCCTACCCTTACTCCTCAATAGTCCCTCTGTCTGGAATTCTGGAGTGGCAAGAAGGAGCAAAAACAGAGCCAGTCCTGTCATAGTATAAATTCTGATTTCTCTTCTCTGTAAAAATATATATATTTTTACACCCTCTTTTTCCTGACAGAAACTTTTGAAAGAGCCTGGCTCGTGAACTACCCAATTGAGGTATCTAGTCAAAAAGCAGAAATACTGGGACTGGACAGGCATGGTCTACACATGTAACAGAATGAGGGGATCAAATGACTGTACCACTTCAGACAGTGGGAAGGGGATCACTTTTTAAAATTCTCTTTTGCATAAAAAATATATTTTCTGCAACTAGAAAATTAGCACAGCAGATTCAGACTGGGATAGAACCTTTCTCCCCAATGTGATGTTTTTCTACATGTAGATTTTGTTTGCACAAAGAAATATTAAAAGACTGCATCCTCCACTTGAAGTCTAAAATTACAACTCATCTCTTATTACCACAGGATACTTCCACCTCATTGTACTGTATATATATAGACCAGAGCACAGTTATCAATTAAAATGGGAAGTGATTTAATAAAGGGGGAACAGGAATTCCTCATTTTCTCTCAAGATGCTTTATCTCACTCTTTCTCTTTCTGCCTCACACACAACAAAACCATTTTGCTTCACAGAAAAGACAGAAGATTTGGCTGACAAACATTACGTCTTGACCATGACGAAGCAAGTAGGAAGAATAGGTTATGAATCCACTTGCTGCTTAAACATAAGGTTCCAGCTCTTGTGAAACATCTCTAGTATAGAAGGGAAAGTACATCAAAGGTTTGTCTTGCCAGTTCAATGAGGCCCAAGTGAGCACTGTAATACAGATGGAGATATGAATCCTAGGAAGGTAGGATTTTGAAACTGGTTGTAGTAAGGGTTAGGATTATATCCAGTTCACACATTCAGAACAAACCACAGTGGCTTAAATAAGCCACAATGGCTTGTTATGAACTGCAGCATATGCTGGCATGTGCCAAGCATAATTTAAATAATCACTACCCGTCCACAGCTTATCCTATCATCTGAACCCAGGTGGCACGGCTTGTTGGGGGGGTTAAACAGACCTCAAACAACCAACCCATGGGCTGTTGTAGGGCTAGGCTATCTGGGGGTTGTTTAATCCTCCAACAAGCCATGCTGCGTAGGTTTGGACAACACTATAAACCACGACCAGATGGGGATTTAAGCCACGGTGGTTGTTTAGATCATTCAAATCAAGGTGTGAAATATAGTGTTAAGTATAGTTTGTTTATTTGTTTGTTTCAATCAAAACGTTTTCGCCAAAATGAAAGCAGAAGCAGCCTTAGAAGATAAAGATCACACTGTTAATATTTAAGGCCCTTCCTATATGCAAGATATCTGGTTGGTCTAGAGCAGGATGAGAATGTGAACCCTCCAGAGGTTTTGGACTGGAACTCCCATCATCCCTCATCTTTGGTTATGCTGGCTGGGGCCAATGGGAGTTGCAGTCCACCAGCATCTGGAGGGCTACATATTCCCCACCACTGGCCTAGAGAGAGCTGGATTGACACTGAACTAGATGGACCTTTGTTCTGATTCAGGAGCGCTCTTCTTACTTTCTTAGCAACTGGCTTTTATATATGGTCCACCATCCATGCTCTACCAGCTGGAAAGACTGAAGTATGTTCACGAGGGACGGCATGAGTGCTGAACAAAGAGAAGGGGCTCGGCTCAATGGTAGGCCACATGCTTTGCACATAGGTAGTCCCAGGATCAATCCCTGGCATTCCTGCTTAAGAAAGGATGTAATGAGGCAGGGCTGGGAAATACCTCTACCTGAAATCTAGGAGAGATTCTGCCACTCGGAATAGATGGCGCTGGGCTAGATGGACAAGTGATAGATCTGACCCAGTATAATCAAGCTTCCTAAGCTGAAATCTCTTACGTCTGGCATGAGCAGTTAGCTAGAGAGAAGAATGGGAACAGCTAGAGAAGAATGGGAACAGGCACTGGAGATGGAAAGATGCCGGGTCTTTCTATTCAGCATCAAGCAGCTTATGAGTTAGTGCTGGGGCCTAGGGCCAGCGTGTGACTCACTGCAAATGTACTGGCTGCACTGCCCTAAGAACGTTCTGGGTGGAAGGAGTAGAAATTCGCCTTGCGCCTTTTCTGGCTGCTGAACAAGATAGATAAGCACCTTTTATTTTCTGTCATCTCACAAAAAGAGAAGATGCTTGACTTTCAACTCCCAGCGCCTTGCTTCTGCCGTAAACAAGGAGGTTCCAATGCACACACAGAGCTCCGTTGACAGCAAAGGTGGGGTCATTCGTTTCTGCAAAGAGAGCTGGTCTGTATTTGGAAATAGATGCAAAGGAGGAATTACATTTTCTACTGAAAGTGAATGTTCAGTAGTAGCCCTGTTCAGGTTTTCATTTAGATAGAAATTAACACCTGGAAGAGGGGATCGGGGGTCTTGCCTGGTAGCTTTGCTTCCTATCTCCTATGTGCACAGCCTCAACACATTAGGCTATGGTGTGTACAATCAGTACTCTAATTTTTTTCAAAGTTTGGATCATGTGATTCGTAGGTTCTGTACACATGAAACCCCTGAATGCATGGGGAACAGGGGTGGGGGCAGCAGGCCAAATCCTGACCCTTCCATATTCTATGTTTTCATTTCTGCCTGAATGAATGTTTGAGCACTGCCGGTGTATTCTCTGATGCACACACAACTGGAGTGGTGCAGACACCATTAGTGGAGCCTCAAAGAGAATGTGACCTTTTAGGTACAATGAGCAGACTGCACTGCTAATGCACTAGCAGGGCAGTGGCCTGACAACTGAGCATAATTTAGTTGTAAGCCATTCAGCCACTGGGCCTCATGAAATCAAGAGGACGGCACTTCTAGGCAAGAGAGTAGGAGAGGAAATGGATGTGTAACTTAATTGCCATTTGGCTATACAAATTACAGGGCTTTTAAGGCTCTGACAACCTCGATATTTCATTGCAAACAGAATCAATCTTTTTAAAAAAATAATTGTTGTGCCATTAAGATGGGGAAAGTTAAAGCAGTTAGTTAAGTGATATGCAGAGGTAATATGCTTGTTGTTTTTTTTAATAAGGCAACTTAGATAGCGTATATCACATTACTCTATTGAGCCGTATATCAAAGAATGCTTCTGAATTAATCTAGCTCCTGCAGACTTCTTAGTTCTAATTGTAGGAACCTTTTATTATTTGCTTTTCTGTATTATTATAGTGCTGGGGCATGGGGAGGGCGCATCGGGGGAAGTTAGTGAATGCATTCACACCCAGAACATTGTATCAGGGGTTGGATGCTTCAATTTAGATAAGATCTGAAAAGAATGATTTAGAAATATGATTTGAAGTTGCTCAAAGGTGTTACTCATGAAAGACATGTGACGTGGTATTACACAAAGATACTAGACATATAAATTTGTGACTTATATCAACCATACATATCCCTTTTAAGGGAACTAAGTGAAAGGTCCAGGGTTAAGAACAGGTGAAGCTGTGGTTAGAAAATCCCCGTTTCCATGAGAACAGAGAAGTAAATCAGACAGTTGACTATGAAGAAAAGGGAATTTGACCTCTCGTTGTCACAAACAACTGAATCAGAAGAGAGGGATATATTCTGGGAAGGATAGTTTAAATTATGACATGGACCAATCAGTTTGGCCATTTCAGAATAAATTAAGAGGGAGCTCTTTGTCTTTAGAGAATTTATTTAAGTCTACATAACAGGAACGATGGGGTCTTTCCTTTCCCTCAGGCATGACATCAGGATGTTGCTCTGAGCCTAACATGTAGGCCTCAGTAACTCCTTGGTTGCCTGGGCGAAATGGAAGTCCCTCTGTGGAGTAGAGCTCCTTCACAGAGTCTGTATGAATGTGTTTGTCTATGTTCTTAAGAAATCTGCCAGACTTGTGAGTATATTCCTTTAATTAGCTTGGCTGAATGGAGAGGTTTGTGTGTTTGTTTAATTGTAACTTCCTTAAATTGTTTTAATAAATGTTTTAATGCAATAACAGTTTCATTGAGTTTGTGAGTCTGGGTAAAATCAATCATGCTGAATGTCTATCTTCGTATCCTCCTTTTCACCTACTAGAGTGGGGAATTTGGGCGACATTGATGCAAGGTACCTGTATTCAGTGTCCCTTAAATAAAAGTCACCTGAAAAATCCCCCTACATAATGCACACGGTAAAGCCAATGCTGCTTATTAAGACCAGCACAAAACATTTGGGCACCTGAGACAGAAAATCTAAATGGAACCCCCTCACATAGGGCTGCAACTTTTTCAGGCAGAAATGCAAGTTTTCACCCCTGAGGTGGAATGATCTGAAAAGTCATCTACTGAATTTCCATGGGCCAGGCAGAATTGATAAACAGAGAAGCCCTTGTGAGGGTAGGGAGAAGGCAACTCCTATAGCAGTAATAATGACTTAGGGTGCAATCCTATACATGTTTAGACAGAAAAAAAAAAGTCCTACAGCTCCTGTCATGGAAATGACCAAACCAGAGATGGAACACATTCCAGACAGGCATCTAATATGCACTGCATATGCAATGACCCTGCTTCCTCCCGGGCCGTCGCACTGTCGTGCCCACCATTATTTTTTGGGGGGTTTACATGGAGCTGGGAAGAGCACTCTTGCACTCCATCGTAAAGGTATTGGGGGGGAGAATCACGCCAAAATCAAGGGGGCCACCACCCGGCATCCTAGGGAAGGTGGACTCCCTTTCCCCCCCTCCCCTGATGGGCACGGAGAAGCGCAGTGGGCTTTGTGACCAATTCTGCTGCTGTGCTTACTCACAAGTAAGCGCAGCAGCAGCCAGGATGGGTGCCCACACCTCCCGTGTTCTCAGGAAGTTCCCAGGACCGCTGGAAAAATCGGGTTTTTCCAGGGATCCTGTATCCCTGGGGAAACACGTGCCCATCCCCCCCATCCCCGGGAGTCCCTGTGTGTCATGTGAACGCACAGGGACCACCCAGGGGCAATCCCAGGCAAAATGCCTGGTGTAGAAACAGCCTAAGTTATATGTCCCTCATCTGGCTTTGATTATCTGTCTTTGACATTGCACTCTGGGGGGGAAACTGGTTTCATGAGCAATACAAAAATGCCACTTTAGCAAGTCCCACAATTAGAAATATTTTAAACTGATCCAATTGCTTTTTAAAAAAAATTAAAATCAATAAACCTTCTGAGTTGTTCATTTCCTACGCCCATTTCTAACAACAATTAAATATTAAAAGGGAAAAAAATTGACTGACCTCTGCAGACCGCCATTGTGCAAAATTGCTACACAGAAGGGCCAACTCCCTTTTTAACAAGTCAGATCGGATCATTAGCAATTAAACGTGTTTATTCTACAATGGGATTTTCCTATTGTTCTTCCATTGTCATCCAACACCACAATCCTGCAAACCACTGCACTGACACAACAGTCCATTGTCTCGGGCATAACAGCTGCAGGAACAGCAGAGGGCAAAAGCCTGTACCCTGCTGCCAACACCAAGATCCAGGCAATATGCCCTCCCTATAGGTTCCAGAGCCAACTATGGCTTGCATAGATCTACACCAGTGCTTTGGATAGGCTGACCATATGAAAAGGAGGACAGGGTTCATGTAACTTTAACAGTTGTAGAGAAAAAGGAATTTCAGCAGGCGTCATTTGTATGCAATTCGTATCTGGTGAAATTCCCTCTTCATTACAACAGTTAAAACTGCAGGGGCCCTGCCCTCTTTTGTATCTGGTCACTCTAGTATAGTGCCTGCAACTTTAATTGTTGTAATGAAGAGGAGATTTCACCAGGTACTAATTGCATACAAATGAAGCCGGCTGAAATTCCCTTTTCTCTGCAACTGTTAAAGTTACATGAGCCCTGTCCTCCTTTTCATATGATCAGCCTAGCGTTGGATAACCACATTTAGGCTGCAATCCTATGAACGCTTGGCTGGGAATAAGCCTTCTTGAACACAGTAGGCCTTACTTCTGACTAAGTGCATATAAAATTGTGTTGCTAATGTCAAGCCACAGTTAGCTACTGTGAATGGAAGTAGGTTTGCAAATTGTGGTTTGGGTTAACAATGGTTTCCTAAAAGGCTGGTGCAGGTACAATATCCAGCATAGCTCTGAAATGGAGAAAGCAATGGGAATGCCCACATGAGGGAGGGGGAGGGAGCTCACAAGCCTGCAAAGCTCAAAAAGAACATATGTATATAATTTTGTAAACTGAAGTTGGAAAAAATAACACGTATTAGAGAGACCAGAGAAAGATATGGGAATATCAATACTTTTAATAGAAGCTAAAGAAACAGTATTGATTTTTTTTAATGACCATTAACAATATGCCTGTTGCCGTGAGCTTTTGGATTTAGTTTATGGTTTGTATCAATAATAGTTGTAACGTTTTGTGCGTACGTGTTATACATAATTGCAAATTTTAAATGGGGGAGAAAAGGATCCCACAGCACAATCCTGGTGACCGAGACACACAGTGGTTGGGCAACTGGAGAATGGGTGGGAGGTGGAAGAACTTTGGGATGAAAGTGGGTGGGGGGAAGGTTTAACCCTCCTCTCCCAGAGCACTGTGGTCCCAATCCAAAAAACATAAAATGTTTGGGGAGTGGGAGTGGCCAGGCTGGCTGGCATGAACTGTGAACAGGAGCACTCCTGCCAGGAGGTGGGCATATGCTGCAATATTTCATTGCAGATCCCATCGATATCAGTGACTTTTAAAAAACAAAAACAAAAACTCATTTCTATTCCTTTTCAATTGAAGCCGGGTTTTCATGGCTCTAGAAAGAAAACGTGATATTTTTGTCTCTAATTCATTCCATAGATTTGCAGAACAGGAATTTTCAGCTTAAAGAGCAAAGCTTCCCATGTCGACAGCAAGTCGACATGGATGGAGGAGAAAGGAATCAAAGGGCTAAATCCAAAGCCAACCAGCACTTGCAGATCAGAAGACGCAAGAGAGGGTTGGTGTTAGGCAGGTAAATACAGAACGACCTAGAAAAGCATCACTACTTGAGATATTCAATTCCTAATCCAGGTCTGATTACATTAGATTCAACATCAGCTTTCTTGCGTTGCATACCAGCTAATTCTCTGCTCTACATTGCTCTCATCTTGCTGTTATCTTGCTTGCATTTCAATGCTGAAAAGCAGCAGTGACTGTCCCTAGGGCTCCTAATTCAATAAGTATAACAATTACATTGCAATTTATGCATATGCATATGTGCTTGTAACAGCTACTTCAACACATAAACCATAGAAAACGCCTAGGAGGGGAAAATGGTGAGGTGGTGGAGTTATACGAAAAGGTTCATTAGAATTAATGTGGAAGTTACAATTGTACAAAACAATTCCATAAGCCATGAGAGCCAGTGTGGTTTAGTGGTTAGTGTGTCTGACTAGGACTTCGGAGACCCAGGTTCAAATCCTGCACTCAGCCACAACGCTCACTGGGAGACCTTAGACCAGTCTCTGACCTAGTTCACACGACATAACAGGCTATGGGTTAAACAATGCATGGGCTGTCAGGGATGAGCAGGAGACAGCAGACACCCACCATTTCTGTTTTTACTTAGCAACTCACGATTGGCTCCTTTATACGTTGCTTAGCATGTCGTTCGAATTCATACCATTGGGTTGTTCAGGGGCTAAACAACCCAATGGTTAACCCATAGTTTACTGGAGAATGTTGCTTCCTTGGAGCTTTCCATGGTGCTGTAACTACTGGTCTTACTTATTGCATTGCGTCACATGGGCTTCTTTTCAAGATCAAGTGAAGACACCACTGAGATCTGAGCTTGCCCCATCTGCATAGCTCCTGTGGAGTGCTGCCAGGGAAAGGAGGGCCCTGAATTGCGGCTTCCAACAGTCAGGCTCCGATGCTTTACCTCTGCTCCTACTAAAAGCCTGGCAAACTAAGCTCTGAGCTTCACGGATGCCATCTAGGCTCCAGGAGCAGCCTGAGCATCCGGTCACCTGACCCTGAGGGTCAATCTATGCAACCCTGGTCTTAGAGCCAGCTTTTCAGTTCAAGCAAGTTGTTGCTAGTTTGAGGGAATTGTCTAAACTCCTTTTAACTGTGCTCTCCAAACATGCATGGGCATCCTATCTGAGTAGAGCAGGCATAAGCAACTGTGTGCCCTCCAGATGTTTTGGACTACAACTTCCATAATCCCTGACCACTGGCCATACTGACTGGGGCTGATAGGAGATGGGATGGGTGACTGAACCTGGTGTTTGGTGCCAAAACTTTTCAAATTTAAAAATATGTTCGTATATGCATGTGTTTAAAAAAATTAAAGCTGTAATTTTTTATTTAATTTTTTAAAAAAATCTATAAAAAAAATTATAAACTGGATATGGTCATTTGTTTGTTTTGGGAGTGCTGTCATGCACATTGCCTCACCAGCATATTGGTTGATTCTATGCTCTCTTGTGTTCCTTTGCTCCTTTGGATCCTGACCCCTGCTCGATTTTAACCATGCACTTGCCTTTGCCCTCTTGGAACTATAGAACTTGATCTCTGCCTATTTCTGACCATGCATCTGCATCTGGCCTACTTGGGCTAACACTCGGAAGCTGACCATCACCCCTTTACGACAAAGCCGCTCCCAGAGTTCCATCTCTTAGCAAGATGCTAGTGTGTGACTCCAGAAAGTGAAGGGATTAAGTGCCATTAATAAATATGGATGTATTAATCTGCTCAACAAATGATAATGGCCTCAAATGCATGAAGCTTTTCCCCAGAATGGTTCCCTATATATGGTGGGAGAGTGAGAGCATGGCTTCCCATCCCACCAAGCAACCACACATGGGCACAAGGTTTGAATGTGCTGTACATTCCTAAAATCCAATGTATGCAGTCTTGAAAAGCATAATTGAGTTCCCTGTTGCAACACAGAAATCAACTGCACAATTGAGGCCTATGGATGTCAGAGGTATGCACATATGCCCTACTCCAAGGACAGTATGGCCAATGGTCAGGGTTTATGGGAGCTGTAGTCCAAAACATCTGGAGGGCACACGGTTGCTTACCCCTGCCCTACTCAGATAGGGTGGTAACGCCTGCTCTTATTCGCCCATCACAACTAGGGAAAAAGTATCATCTGATCCAGACCTCCTATTTCATTTGTAAGCCCAAGCAGCAATGTCAAGTGCCTTCAGACGGACTATTAAAGAAACCTCATTTGCTTTTATAGATGTTGCCTTGACGAGTTAAACAAAATCAGTCTGCCATCTGTCGCACATGGACATTTAAGGAAAACAAACGGATTTAATGTTTATTTTGGCTCACAACACATCACCTGTTCTCTCTCATCCATACCCTCCTGAAGCATCACTAGGCATCAAAACCCAAGGAAAAGGTACTTTGCACAAATTATTCATTCTGATTAATTGCTATTGACTCAAGTCCAGTCTCCCATGGACAGCCCTCCTGCTGCTTTCCTTTCTTGGTTATAACAAGAGAGTCTAGTTGATACTCAAAAGAGATTTTCCTTTTAAGAGCAGAGCAATACATTCACAAATGATGGCTGGAGAGAGCATGTGTTGCTTCAAGGAACTAAGAATAGCCCAGCCAACAAGACCTGTGTTTAAATTGAAACCCTTCTGAAATCTAAAAAGCCAGCTTATTTTGTTGTTTGGCTTTCTCCTGTGCAATTTAAAATTTAAACATCTTAAAAGCTTTGACCCCCTTCGTATGCAGAAGACATTCATCACTGCTGAGGGGCATTCCACATAACAGATGGACTAGGGGTTCCGAGAATATTTCTTCATTAAAAATGGGGAAGAAGAAGAAGAAAAAGAGTCATGTGGCTGGGGGTAATGGAACTTCAAGGTTTTGGGGAATTCTGAGAAGTCGCAGAAGCAACATTCGTCCTGATTAATGGTAAAGTATCTATTTTTAAAACTCTAGAATTGATGCAGTGTAGTGGCTAAGAGTGTGAACTGTCAGCTGGGAAATCTCTGGTTCAGATCCCATGTCAACAATGATCTCACATGATGGCATTAGGCAATCCACTACTCTCTCAGCCTCTGGCACTTTATGGGGATAAACACTGATCTACCATGTAAGGTTTACTTGCATAATGTATTTAGTTATTGCATTTATATGCTGCCCATCCACAAATATGCTTGAGGCAATATATTAAAGGGGGGTCCTCCCATTTTATCCTCACAACTACCCTATGAAGTAGAAAGACAGTGGGCTTGTTTACACAATTGCAGCAAGAGAAATAAGCCACGGTGGCTTATTTCTCTTGCTGTCCATGCTGACTGTATCCCAGGGGAATTAACCCTACAAAAAGCTATGGGTTCTGGGTGGCTTGCTAACCATGGCAACAAGCCACCCTGGCTGAGTTTGCACGACACAGGAAGCCATGCTGCCAAGGGTAATTATGCTACTCCCCCAGCATGTGACTGGCATGTGCAGGGTCATTAAACCATGGTGGGATTATGGGTATCAACAGCCTTCCTTGCTGATGTATTCCACGGTCCATTCTTGTAAGCATTCCATCATATTTCACTGACACCATCTTTTCTAAACCTTATGCACATTGCATGTTGCCTGACTCTTAGGACGGCTTCAGACATTTCGGGAGTAATCCTGTGCATGTTTAGACACACACAAAAAATCATACAATTCCCAGCATTCCCAACTAGCTATGCTGCCTGTGGAATGCTGGGAGTTGTGGGACTTTTTGTGTGTGTCTAAACATGCACAAAACTGTGCCCTTAGTTTCAGGGGTGCAGCAAATTTTAGGCGTTCAACTTAATGGTGTTATGGGGGCTTTGGACTGGCATAAGCATTACTTCCATTGTGAAGCATACAACTAACATTTCTCTTTGCCCCCTACAATCACCATTCCATGCTTTACAACTGCTTCTACATTCCTGATATGTTAGAACAACATCAAAACTGTTTCTGAGCATGTGCAGTTTTTTTCCATTTCAAGTCATTTAAACCATTGCACCATCACGTCTACAGGGATAAAAGGGAGTTTGCTTCTGCTGCCCTCATCACCCACCACTCTCTGGGAGGTCATTTGTGGGGGCCCTGAGCTGCTGGGCCCTTGACATCAGCCTGAAGGACCAGCCCTCACTGCACCGCTGCTTAGTTTCCCCAATGTATAGTCGACAGCCTCTCTGAAGATGATACCTCTACTTTTCACTGCAGAGGACACTGCTCCTTCCATTCTGCTCCTGCACCCATCTCTTTGCCCTCCCTCCTTTCCCACCAGCTGTCAAGGGAAATTAGAATTCTTTTGGCCAGAGTGGGCAGGGAGACGAGGGGTGAGCAAGAGGACTGATAGAAGGGATACAGCATGGAAACTGAAACTTGTCTCAGTACTACTTCAGAACATTTAAAGATGTCCCACCGTCTCTGGCAAGCCCATCTACATACAAAGATCTTTCAGAGAATAGAAGTGCACCACCCCAAAATGTGGAGAAGCCCCGCACCCCCAATACGTGCATTTGACAACATGAGCATGTTGATGGACAGTATGGTAGGGTGACCAGATAAAATCCAAGTCAGGGCTCATGTAACTTTAACAGTTGTAGAGAAAAGGGAATTTCAGCCAGTGTTATTTGTATGCAATTAGTTCCTGGTGAAATTCCCTCTTCATCACAACAGTTAAAGTTGCAGGAGCCCTGCCTTCTTTTGTATATGGTCACTCTAGTATAGTGCCTGCAACTTTAACTGTTGTGATGAAGAGGGAATTTCACTAGGAATTAATTGCATACAAAGGACACTGGCTGAAATTCCCTTTTCTCTACAACTGTTAAAGTTACATGAGCCCTGACCTGGATTTTATCTGGTCACCCTACTGTAGTATCTCCTGACAAGGCCCGTGCCATCTAGCCTCAGAAGAAACCCAACTGCAACAATTCACTCAAATTCCAAGTTGCTACCTGTCACCATCTGTTTGGTCTGTTATCATATCCATCCTTAATCCCTCCCAATGCATCTTTTGCCCAGGGATTTGGAGACCTAAGAAAAGTTTAGCAATGGCCGAATCACACTGCAACCAGAGGTCTCCTCATCTGCTGTGCTGTAGGGCATTGGGCTCCCATCCAAAATCACCATGTTTGCCATTCTCTGCCAACCAGCTGATTCCAGGTTTCCATCCACAGAGGGCAGTGAACATGTTTCCAGACAATTGCAAAGGGTAGTTTTCCAGAAAAAGATGTCAAGCCTGCCAGCCTTCCATGTAATGTACAAGCCTTTTCTTAATTCACCAAGGGCTCCACAAAACAGCTGTGCTTGGGATTTGGTCTTGAGGAATACTGGCATCAAGTTGTGAATGGATGTAAGAATATATGGTACTGCTTTCTACTCAGCAGGACTATCTACTGACTGAATTGGTACTGTCTATTCGGTTGACAGAATCACCGCTGTCTCCAGACTCTTGGGCAGAGGTCTTTCCTGGAACCTTTTAAATGGAGATACAAGGGGTTGATTCAGGGGCTTCCTGCATGCAAAACATATACTCTACTACTTAGACATGGATAAGGAGAACCAAAGATCATGCCTTATCCTCAATATACTCTCCCTGGATTTAGCTTAACTATTTCAGTGTAATCCGTGCTAACTTTCTAGATACCCTGTGAAAGCTGCTCTGTTCCCACCCCAACCCTTGTATAAAGCAATTTGCATCCCAACTAAAGAGAATTTCATCTCTCCCAGCATGTCTCAGCATTATGTCACAAACAACTGAGTATGGCTAACTTTGCTTGGCCGTTAAAGCGCCGAAGAAGAAAAAAATCAGATATATATATATATATATATATATTAACATAAAGACCTAGTTTAACCACTTAAGGTTGCAATCCTATAGACTTTACCTGGCTGCAAGTCCCATTGCATGCAATGTAGCTTAGTTTTCAATAAACATGCATAGGACTGCACTGTCAGTTATTTAAATTAATTTTCATATAATCTAGATGCCACTGGCAGAGCTCTACCCAGAAGAGAAAGCAAGCCATTGATGAAAAATTATCTTGTACTTCTATGACAAAACCCTCAAGTATCTAGTCCTTATTTTTTGGGCAGAACAAGATGTTACAAGAGACATGAGGCCCTTGTCACTTCCCATTTCTTTCCTCCCTCTTCCCCATAATGTCTAGCTTAATGTATGATGTGACATCAATTTGTGTTACATTGCCATATTGCTGGCACTCAGTGATAGGAGGTGTGAGCAGGCAAAACCCATCACAACAGCATCACGTCATGGCATTGTGTTAAATCAGAAGTTATGAGAAAGAGAGAAGACATCTGGAGCAACCTCTAGGTCTTTTGTAATGACCACAACTGGAATTTATAGCTGCAGACTCACGCGCGTAGATACCTGTGGCTTGTATAGAGAATTTCAGATTTTACTTTATTAGGTTGTGTTCTAATTTTGTCTTTTTAGTTGACCAAAAGCACTGCTACTTAGGGTTGTTCTTCCCACCACCACTTTTTATTAAAACACATTTTAAAAGCATAAAACAGTATGCAACTCAATAACAAATTCAACAGCTGTGTCCTTTCCTGGCATGGAGCTGCAATAATGGAGAAAACCTCACTTTTTTCACTTTTGCCTGCCACGTACTAAAGTTGGGTTGCCTCCTACTTATGCAGGCCTCTTGTGCCTTTGACAGCTGTGCGACAGGCAAAAAATAGAGGTGAAGCTTTCCCTGATCATAAGGCTCCACTTATCAAATTTCTGCGTTCTGAAAAGCTTTTAAGGGACACGACCTTAAGAGTTGTGGGAGGAGAGGAGTGGTAACACTAATTCAATATACATTTATTTCAAGCTTTTTAAAACAACAACAACAGCAACAACAAACAACCCTCACATGACAGGTTAGGCAAATATAACCTGTGGTCAATGAATTAATTCCCAGTACCTATAACTATTAAAATTAATTTGTGTGTGTGTGTGTGTGTGTGTGTGTGTGTGTGTGTGTATTGGCTACCAGATGCAGACACTGTCCATGAATCATCTTACACAGCCTTCTGCCTGGACTACTACACAGCAAAGTGGCCACATCAAGCACTGGAAAAGACTGGATCAAGGAACCAGTGTAGGAACCTCCCTGGGTTCCTGGAGCATCTAAAGGCATAATCTCTGAGCAAGGACTGGCCAACAGTAGCTATACAGTGTAATGCAAATACTATGGCACTTTATCACATAATGGGATATATATATATATATATATATATATATATATATATGCTAATGAGCACTGAGGACTGATGTTTCCAGAGCTAGCTGAAGATGCTTACTCTGTGACTTTTGGGCAAATACGGAAAAGGTTTCTTCAATGAATTTTGGTGGTTGTGGCTCCTGAGCTAAGGCAGCTGAACCAGCAGTTGGGAGTTGCAATGTGGCTAATGTAGGAGACAGAAATCAGAGTGTCTTTGAGCTAGATGGGAGAAAGAGCCTTGGAGTTGGGGAGCTTCAAATCAATGCTTGGAAGACTGTTGCTGCTTTACAGACTGGTGCTGTGTCTGGGCACTTCCCTACCCCAAATATTCCCAATGCATGCGTTTAGAAATAATCAGATACCAGAACAGTTTTGTAAATTGCCAATGGTTTCTCCTAAAAGGCCCTGTAAGCAGTTGTCCTTGGAGCCTCCTACTGGTTTGGGAGGCAGGGAGTTGTTCAGCCCATTCCCAAGAAATTCAGGAAACAGGCCGCAAAATAGTACAATCTACCTGTCCTACAAGTTGCTTCTTACCCAGAGTAACAGAAACTAACTATAGCAAATGGCATGTGCTTCAGGTTTTTCCAGATGGAAGATTAGAAGCTGTCCACTTCAGTGCTTTGTTCCCACCCATTTCCCCTAACATTTGGTCCTCAAAACTTGAAGTTGTCCTAGTAATTCAAGGGGCTGGTTTGAACTTTTAAAGCCCTAAAAGTCTAGGGAGCTGGGCACCTCAAGAATGGCCTAATCCCGCATGACCCTATGTGCTTATTGAGATCTCAGAGGCTCTTCCTGAGGACTCCCCATTGTTTTGAGTGAGACAAGGGGGGAGATAGCCTGGAGTACAGCCTTCTCTACTGTGGCACCCTGACTCCGCAATGCTTTCTTCAGGGAGGCTTGCCTGGTGCTGAGATTGTTATCTTTTTGGTACAGGCTGGAAACATTTTATTCACCCTGGCATTTTAGGTTTTGATATTGTTTTAATCTGGATTTTATTCTATTAGCTGCTTCTGCTTTATTGTACTTTTATTGATTTGATGGTTTGATGTAATCTACTCCAAGGTGTTTTAGCTTGAAGAAAAATGGTACCGAAATAATTTAAAGACAGCAAACCAACAAGCCAAAAGATAAATGGGTCCTCCTACCCAGCACCCACACATGACTTGAGGAGGTATGCAACATCTCTAGGTGCAACATCCATACTTGGATGCATTCCTCCTGCATTCCCAGGTGGCGGCTGTTGCTCCCAAGAATCTTTAATCAGATTCACTTGATATGCCAGCTACACCTGCTGCTAGAAGATAAGCAACCTGGTCACTATCATGCAAGCTTTGGTGACTGCTGTAATGCGCTCTGTGACCAGGCTCGGACGATATGCCATAGCTCGTTGCAGGTTATTTAACCCACAATGAGCCATGGCACCCACAGGCACCAGATTGCACTCTGGGGCTGTTGTGTTACGTGAACCCAGCGAGCATGGGTTATGCGAGGTTTAAACAACTTACGCAAAAGCCTAAAACAGACCATGGGTTATGCAAGCGTTGTTTAGCCATCACATAATCCACGCTCATTGGGTTTACATGACATGACAACCTCTGAGCGAGGCTTACATTTTCAAGTCATTGAGACTTCAGTCTCAATGTGTGTTAAGTAATCTACGGTGGGCTGTCATGTTGTATGAACAGCTCCTGTGAGGGGCTGCTTTTGAACATGAAGCAGGTGCACTGGTTGACAATTTGCTTACAGGCCCAGTTCTGTAAGCAAATTGTTTGATATTTAAAGCTCTAAACAGTTGAAGGAATGTATTCTCGAGTGAGACCTTTGGATGCAGCAGTTTATGCAAAAAGTAGCATCCACATTGATAGTAGGGGCCGGAAGGTCTGAGCATATAACACTGGTTCTAGCCTGCCTGCATTGGCTGCCTGTACATTTCCAAGCTTGCACTGGCTGGCTGTACATCTCAAAGTGCTGGTTTTGACCTATAAAACTTTATTTGGCTTGAGATCATAAAACTTGATGGAGTGCCTCTCTCAGTAGGAATCAACTCGTACATTACAATCAACATCTGAGGCCTTCATCTGGGTGCTTTCTCTGAGGGAGGTTTGAAGGATGGCATCAAGGGAGACGTCCTTCTTGGTGGTGCCTCCCCTCACTATTAGGCTGACCAGATAAAATCCAGGTCAGGGCTCATGTAACTTGAACAGTTGTAGAGAAAAGGGAATTTCAGCCAGAGTCATTTGTATGCAATTCATTCCTGGTGAAATTCCCTCTTCATCACAACAGTTAAAGGTGCATGCACTATACTAGAGTGACCATATACAAAAGAAGGCAGGGCGCGGTTTCCCCCTCCGTTTCCTTAGCTAGTTGAGTGATGGGCACTTTCACATCTGTGCATTGTTGCGCTCATGTATCTTTACACCTGTATTGCTATTATGCCAGCAAAATCTCCCCACCCCACCCCCTACATTCTCCTTCCCCCTGCATATATATATATATATATATATATATATATATTACACAAATACAATAGTACAGCAGCCTGAAACTGCGCAATTATGGTAAAACAACACACTATGCTTTCCCCTAAGATCATCTTATACAAGATAAGTGAAGAGAAAGTATTACAATTAATTTTTGGGAAGTTTGTGGTCAATGTTGGCATAGCAAGAAGAAGCCGACATTGTTCTGGTCAGAAAACCTAGACATGCCCACTCAGGAGTAAGAACCATAGAGTTGAATGGGACCGAGTCCTGGGCACGGGCTCTGCAGCCTCGCTCGTCTTCTCTGCAGGGTGTTCACGGTTGAGCAGTTGAGCGGAGAATCTCCCTGCCCTCCTCTTTTGTCAGCGAGACAGCCCTTCGACACACGCGCCTCCAACAAAAAATAATTGGTCTGAGGGTGCCTCTACAAGAGGCATTTAAAGCTCTTTCAAGGCGCATTAAAAAAATTACCTCTACAAGAACGGAGCGCAAATCGGGCGTAGAGGCGCGTTATCTCCCCGATTATGCGCATTATCGAATGCGCATTAAATCGCGAGTTTTATTTTGCTCCGTCCATTAAAGCGCACTTTGACTGTGTGAATAAGCGCTTATGCGCATTAACTACTTGTAAAGCGCATTTTGGACATCTGTTAATGCGCTTCGCTGCCTCTCGCCGCCTCTCGTGCAGAGGGATTAGGCGTAAATGCGCTTCTGCGATTATGCGCATAATCGCCTAACCAGGCGCAAAAGTGAATCCTTGTAGAGGGGACCTGAAATAGCGCAAGGACAGCATTACACGGGAGGAAGGAGTGACTTTATTGTGCACAGAGGGGGGAAACCAGACTTCCCCTGCTCCAAAATGAGATGGAAAACCGGGGGGGGGGGGGGAAGAAGCGAGATGGGTGCAGGACAGGTCGACGCCATGTGAGTACTGCGCTGCAAAAACACATACCAGGTATGGCGAGAGTGCGATAAATCACTGGTGTGATGGAGCTCATAAAGCAAGGAAAGTGGACAGTTCTACTGTCTCCTACTAAATCAGTCCCATGAGCCAGCCATCCCCTCTGTTGCTCTGATGCTGTTACGGCTTCCTGCTAAGCTTTGCATGCTGCAGCTGATCCCTGCAAACCACAGAGGGACAGGGACGGTTCTGCTGCTGGCAGTTACTACTCCAAACAAGCTAGC
The DNA here is from genome assembly GCA_029215795.1 of Anniella stebbinsi. Taxonomy (NCBI): domain Eukaryota; kingdom Metazoa; phylum Chordata; class Lepidosauria; order Squamata; family Anniellidae; genus Anniella; species Anniella stebbinsi. The sequence continues at coordinate 250,758,426 of JARDYH010000002.1, forward strand.
GGGATCAACACGGATGATAGAGCCTGGCACTTGTACTGCTCAATTCCTGTTTACCCGTTCAGAGCTACAGTCATAATCGCAGGACTGTGTGTACTTTGCTATTCATGTTTTTAAAAAGTTGAAAATTCTGTACTGCAGCAATTTAAATGTTGTGCTTTTAATGTCATGCAAATTAAGGATATCTACATAATTTATGATTTTGCATAATGTATTCACATTTTGTGGGTGATGGCAAAGTGGCAAGGAGCTACACACTGCCAGCTACTTAAAACCTAATTCAGCAACCCCTGGAGCTTCTGAGATCTCAGCAGGTCTTGCACACACACACACACACACACACGCACTCAAACATCCAGGCATATCAGCCGCCTGCCTGGATTGTCCAATGAAGCCCTTCTCGGAGCACCAACACCAGAGATTAAACAGGTGTTGGAACCCCAGTTGTAAAACTCTCTCCCCGAAAAGGCCTGCCTGGTGCCCACTTTACTATCTGCTAGGTGTCAGGTTAAGACATTAACTAGGGTGACCATATGAAAAGGAGGACAGGGCTCCTGTATCTTTTAATTAGGCTGACCATATGAAAAGGAGGACAGGGCTCATGTAACTTTAACAGTTGTAGAGAAAAGGGAATTTCAGCCAGTGTCATTTGTATGCAATTAGTTCCTGGTGAAATTCCCTCTTCATCACAACAGTTAAAGTTGCAGGCACTATACTAGAGTGACCATATACAAAAGAAGGCAGGGCCCCTGCACCTTTAACTGTTGTGATGAAGAGGGAATTTCACCAGGAACTAATTGCATACAAATGACACTGGCCGAAATTCCCTTTTCTCTACAACTGTTAAAGTTACATGAGTCCTGTCCTCCTTTTCATATGGTCAGCCTATTTTAACAGGTATTGAAAAGGGAATTTCATTTTTATGCACGCAGCACCTGGTGAACTTCTCTCTTCATCACAACAGTTAAAGCTGCAGGAGCCCTGCCCTCTTTTGTATCTGTTCACTCTAGTATAGCTCCTGCAGCTTTAACTACATGCATAGAAGTGACACCGGCTGAAATTCCCTTTTCGGTACAACTGTTAAAAGATACATGAGCCCTGTCCTCCTTTCCCTATGGTCACCCTACATTAACACTAGAAATGTTCCCTTTTTTAAGTTAAAGCTGATAGTCAAAGGAAGCCTGAATTCCATGAGTTTCTGGTCATATCCTGTCAGTTTGGGGAATGTTTGTGGAATGACACTGCACTCAAATACAGTCTTGGATGGAAAAAGCTATTATTGAGACTGTGCCGATTAGGAATGTGTGAAACCTTCACTTCAAATTCCATGGATATTTTCTCTCCTTACCAAAAAGTGATATGGCACGTTTGAGACATTTATCTGTTTAAAACAAAAAAAAGCCATGCATCTTTGATTGAGGTGGTATTTTCCTAATGCTTGATTTCCATTTGCTTTTGTATCCCAGCATAAGTACACGTTGTCCCCTTTTCAAAGTGTGACTAGCTTGCTCATGGTACAAGACTGTTGCGCAAGACAAGAGACTTGAGTAGCCTTCCCCGTTCTGTGAAATTGGCCTAACTGAACAACACATTTCTCTCTCTCTCTCTCTCTCTCTCTCTCTCTCTCTCTCTCTTTCTCCCTCTCCTTCTTTCTTTTAAAGAAATAGCAATTCTGTTTCAGAAATCTGTCACTTTACTCAGGACATTTCCACCTGCAACTATGCTATTTTTGCTTCAGGAATCATAAGCCACAGATATGTGTTGCATCTTAGGCAGATACATCTGGCTATTGGGCTCACATTTTGTGATCCTTCAGCAAAGATTATTGTTTGCACGGAAGAGCAAAATGGATATGTTTTGTTCAACAAGTTTCACGGGACATAACTCTGGTATCCAGTTCTCGATACAATCAAATGGCTAAGCAATCAGGGAAGCAACATTCCTGGTGAGGCAGGAGGAAGGAAAAATGAACAGTGAAGCAGCTGGTTGTAAAATGCAACAGATAGGAGTGAGAGGCGTAAATACAGTTGCTTCATCTCTTGTAGGCTGTTTGCCTACCTGACTCATTGAAAGATCACAGAACTTTGCAATGGTATTTATGTATCTCTACCAATTATTGGTTTGCATTGCGACAGAGCACATTCAGTGCTCGACTCAAGGGGGCAGCCCAGCCTTGGGAAGCATACGAAATGTCTTGCTAGTTCAAATGCTAGATCTCTTTCCCAACCCTTACCATCTAGGCTGGGGACAGAAATTGCTGTCTGAGACTGACATTTATATTCTAGCCAAAGAAGTGCTGTCGGGTCATAAGGAGAGAATGCATACTCCCAGGCATCTTTTTTTCCAATATGTTTTCCATAATTTAGTCACACCTTTTGTAAAGTGTGACAATGTCTAAAATCAGTGGACTTCAACCTGTCCAGAACCAAGACCACCTCTGATTCCCAACCTGCAAATGGGACCCATGTTCACCTTTTCAGTTTTTGTTTATATGGGGGGAGGGGCAAATCCACACAAAAATAATTATTCTACCCACATTCTCCTGTTCTACGAACAACTCCCATTGCACAGATAATCAACTGACTTTAAGATCATGAGTACAAAACACTGGGAGGGGGAAATCCACACAGCTACACAAAATGATGATGATGATGATGATGATGATGATGATGATGATGATGATGATAGAAAAGCATTCTTTGGAACCCAGCAGCAAGTTCTGAGAGCATCCAAAATCCACCCCTTTGATGTAGTAGTAGTGGTGGTGATGATGATGATCTCAGAGCAACTGCACAATAGCAACACATTCCAAAAGGAGATACTGAGAGATGAGGATAATGATGAGGATATCCTCAGAGTCACACAGAAAAGCATCCAGAGCCCATTTTCCCCCCACTGAGCATTCCACAGCCAACCCTCTCCAAAACTTCTCAGAAATACTAGTGAAAAGCAGCACAGTACAAAAATCCAGTTTATCTCTACTAACAAGTAAAAAGGACTAGATTACTCAGGAGTAATTGCCCAAGCAACCAATAGGGAGTAAATAACCTCCTCACCCCATCACCACCACCACAGATATGGTTTTTTAAAAATACAAAAAATAGAAATGCAACATTCTTACCTTCTGGCTGCTGCTTTAGCTTTACTGGTCAGTGACACTAATCACACTTAAACAGAGAAAACGAAACACAAAGCAATTGGAAGAGCTGATAAAGGACAGACAATGAGGACTTTACACACAAACCCACAGTAAAAACAAAAAAGTTCTGTTTTATTGTGTCTGGTTGGAATCTGATGCAGGCAGGCAGTAAGCAGGAACAGGGACACATCTTTTGAGGCCTCATGACCCCCTGGTTGAAGAGCTAGCAAATGGTGTGCCCATGCATTAAAGTACTCTTGGCAAGTTCACTAAAACAGTTGAATATCACACATAATCATCACTGGGTGGATCAAGCAATGGATGATGCAATGAGGTATCAAAACACCTCAGAGGGAGATCTCATATCAATTATCATACTTTTTATTTTGGTTGACTCTATGGCTTATCAATAGATGAAACATGGAGCAATGTTCCTGCATGTTTGAATCAGCTCAGCTCAAATGGACAGCTGCCCAACAACAACAAATATCTCCATAGCATTGTGAGTGTTCTTCAGCTAATGCAAAATACCCTACACACTGGGATATCTATCCATACTGTGAGAGCGGGGGAGAGCCCTACACAAATTACACATGAAGCTGCTTGTCACAACGTCATATATACATTCTAGCCCACCCTTGTGAATTCAGCTGTGCAGCAGCTATCAAAGGTCTCTGGCAGGGGTCGTCCAGTCCCAGCCCCATCACCCAAGATCCTTGAAACAGAGACGCCAAGGGTTGGACCTGGGATCCTCTCAGCTCTGCCAGTGAGCCACAGCGCCGGAGAAATGTGGAGACCACGTTTGTAAAATACCCAGATGCTTTATTAAAATACCCAGATGCTTTATTACAAGCTTCCACTGAAATTAGTGGGTTAGTTTCTGAGTCTGGGTATTGTAGCCTGTAATTTGAATCACAGGCGGGTCAAGCCGACTCCCCAAAACATCTGTTTTCACAGAAACAAATGCAGTGTGGTTAAGAGCTGGGTTTTGGCAAGGGTGCAGGATGCCAACTGGCACTTGGAGAGGTTCTATGTTACATGCACGTAGGGGGGCACCACAGGACCGCTGGAGATCCCAGCTAGCTCCCTTTGGGATATCCTAGGCCCTCTGAATTTCTAGCTGACTTTCCTTTCCTTTGCCTTCTAATGAAAATAAATCACTAGCATTTTTGCTTCCAGTAGCCTAATAGAAAATGTGCACATACTCAAAGGTCCCTCAAATGATGGGGGAGGGGAGGGAAGCTGCAAAGAGCTGCACTGCAGCTGAATCAATTCGCCCTTCATTGACTTGAGCTCATGTTCAGATAGCCCCTTTCATGACCTTTTCTCCCGTGTTTAAGTAAAACTGGCCTTTCCCCCTTTTGCTTGTTTGCTTCTTTCCGCCCTTAATGCCAGCTGCAACAAAATGAGAGTAGCAGGCAAGAAAGTTCAGAGCTAGATCAATATCAGTGTCTTGTATGTCTGTTGGTAGATAGATAGAAGTGGGCATGGGGAGCAGGGAGTGGGGTTTAGAAGAAGGAACAGGAGGAGAAAACTGAGCGTCTCACCCCTAGGGCAGGGATAGGAAACCTGGTGGCTTCCATATGTTTTGAACCACTAATCCCAAAGCCCCAGCAAGCATGCTCCGTGCCCAAAAAGTATGGGAGTTGTGGTCCAAAGCATCTGGAAGGCACCGAGTTGCCTGTCCTAGAGCCTAAATCTGCACTCAGGCACCTAGCACTTAAAATCTAATTCCATGTGATTGGAATCCTGCCTTATCAGCCAAACACACTTAAGGCATGATCCTATGTATGTTTAGACAGAAAATAGTCCTAACAATTCCCAGCATGCTCCAGTCTCCATGGCTGGCTTGAGCGATCCTCGAAGATGTAGAACTTTTTTTCTGTCTAAACATGCAGAGGATTGCACCCTTAGAAACACAGCTCAACGTACAAGGACCTGGAAAGCAGCTTCCATGTGGGCGGTTGCTAGGGACATGGATTTTTGCACACTCTACTCCTATATACATTTAGCTCTCTTACATGTTCAGGCAAATTTCTGAACAGGGCTTTTCTGTGATTGGGCAGCTACATCCCCCCCACCCCCAACAAAAGTTACCTGTCTTTGGAATTCAGTTGGAACCTGGAAGTTTCATCGCCAGACAATGGAGGTGAGTTAATAGGGGGAGTTATTCTAGAATTTTCTTATGTCTCTTAGATAACAATATTCTATACATCATGGAAGCTCATAGGCCTGGTTGTGTTTTTTTGGAGTAAAACTAATCTTTCTTTTAATTTACAAATGTATGTCTGCCATTTTAGGGAATCTCCTGAATACGTAGAAACCACTGTCTTGTTTTTGGGTTGCCCTGTTTAATTTCGAAAGTGAGATACACTCGACTACCCAAGTTCGCTATCAGAAAAAATGATTAGGTGCTATCTGCTGTGCCTGTCATTATTCCTTGGATTTATAAATGATAGCTCTTGTTATCAAGATGCCATAAGCAATAACCCATACAATCAAAATTTAACTAATTTCCTAATATATTTTCCATCTTTTAATATAACAAGGGACCAAGACAGAAGAGAACATTGAACAAAATCCATATTTTTTCTATAGTCTATGTAAGTGATGAAACAGACTACTTCTTAAACCACACACTTTCACTAAAAATAAATCAAGGCATTAACAATTAAATGTACTGATTAAATAAATGTATTTTCCAAGAGATGTCTAATGTGGCCATGGTCATGCATGCCTTATTTATATCCTGTTTGGACTATTGTAACACACCCTACATAGCTGCCTTTGAAAATTGTTTGGAAACTTCAGCTGGTCCAGAATGCTGAGGCCAGACCGTTCACAGGAAGCAGGTGATTCCCTTGTTACAAGAGTTTCACTGGCTACTGTTTCTGGGCATGGTTCAAAGTGCTGGTTTATGCCCTTAAAGCCCTATGTGGCTTGTGCTTGGGCTACCTGAAAGACCACCTTCCATAACAGCCTGCCCAGCATTGGCAGGCTCTTAAAAACATTAAGGGAGGCCCTTCTCTTGGTACCACCACCTTCAGAGTCATGTTTGGTGGTGACACGAGAGAGGGGGTCTTGGTGACTACTCTTTGTCAAGGGAGGCTATGTTGGCTCCGTCTCTGCTGTCCTTCTGTGGCAGGCAAAGATGGTTCCATTCAAGCACACCTTTGGCATGTAAGCAGGTCTATTGGGTTGGGTGGCATTTTAAGAATATTGCCTTCTCCCAACGCTTCCACTACAAACATAATGGAGAAGACGGTACTGAAACATCCTCAGTAAAATGATGGAAATTATGATTACCGCCCTACAATAGCATAAATGGATTCTGCAGCTAGGAAATGTTTTAATGAGATATTTCCATTCCTTTTCAATGCGGTATATACTGGTCTCCAGAAAAATATGATACAACCAGCATGGGTGTGTGTTGCACATGAAGTGTTAAAAGGGCCAGAACATGAGGAACTTATGCAAACCCAACATCATTCTTAGAGCTACACAGATGACCAGAATGCTCCTCCTCCTGCAAAAGGGGACGAAATCCCTTCATACAGAAAACTAGATGTCAGAGAGGACTAGAATACTTCTCCCAGACTTGCTAGTATGTTTGTTTGTTTCACTAGCAGGAAAGCTTTTTATAGGGAGGAGCATTCAGTTATGTGAGCCCCCAGCAGTAGCCTGAAGAAGTACAATCCAGACCCTGGTTTACCACCTCAGCCAAACTGCACATTACGCCTGATGCACAATTAATCTTCTGACTTCCCCCTCTACGCCTTCCACACACACACGTTTATTTTAAACTAAATGCAGCCACAATGAAGGTGTGGCAGCTAATTTGATCAAAGAAGTGTATTTGGCCGATCTCTATCATTTACCCCAAGATGCTATTGCTCCATGGAGGAATAATAATAATAATAATCAAAGAAAAAATATTAAGGGTGGTGAAAGGATTGGGAAAACAATGCAGGGGAAAGTACTGAATGTCTTCAGCCTCCAACTAGCAGGGCCTTCTCCCCCATTATGGCTGTGTTTAGTAAAAGCAAACATACTTGGGGAGATGAATGAGTCACCGATCTCCTGAAGCAACGTGCAGTTTGCACCTGCGAACTAGGCAAAAATGATTTGCCCCTTTAAAAACAAAACACATACTAAACTAGCAGGATTTACCAGAGGGAAACGGCTATCTCAGAACCTTCTCTGTGGCATATTCATTTGTATGTGAAGGGAACAGTGGAGGCTGGTGGCTCCGATATCAGTGGGGTGGTGAATCCGTTCTGAGTTTCAGGCAAAACCAGTCGGAACATTAAAGGACGTATCCAAGGTGTGAAGGGCCGTGGATACTCCTTTAGAGTTCTGATCGGTTCTGGCTGAAACCCGGAGCGGATTCACTGCTCCGCTGACATTGGAACTATCAGCCTCCACTGGAAGGGGTATTTTATTTGCGGGGCATTCGGTCATTTGACAACTTATTGCTATTGCTGTTATTTAAAATATTTTTAAGCCACATCTAAGGGCAAAAGCCTTTCCCACATACGCAATTGCAAACTGAAATTGTACAGCCCAACAACAGACACATCTTTGTCTGTTTCGCCTCCTGTGTGGAAGCATTGCCCTACATCTATGTATGCATTATTTCTTCCAGTCTTGTCTTTAGGACTGCTGCCAGGTTTGAGGGGGCTCTGAGCAAAGTGCCCCCTCAGGCTTACCTGTCAGTGGCAGCAGTACTTCAGGTGTTGAGAGTTGCCATTGAGCTGGTTTAGACAACACGCTAAGCCATGGTTAATCCTTTTGCAACAAATGGTTAAGGAGCGTGTTTAAACTGTGGTTATGTAGCCAACATGGTTAGGAATGGTACACATGACACACTAAGTCATGGTTCACACAACATACTAAGCCATAATGTTTAGCTTGAAATGCTTAACCACCATGGCTTAGCATGTCATCTGAACAGGATGTCTGTATTTTCCCACAATGCCCAGAGTGCCAAAACTAATGTCACTCCAGGGCATTGGGGAAATTAAAATGGAGTCTCAGAGACCCAGCTGCCTGAGGTGGAGGACCTGGGAAAAGGTGTTGGCATTGGTGAGCCTTGCTGGGGCACTGGCCCCTGGCAGCAGCGCTAGGTTGCCAGGTGCAGATGCTGGGCTTCTTATCCTATCCCTGCCATCTTGTACACTTGAGGCAGGATTACCTCACTCCTCTCCATACTGCTTCTACAGTTTTTCAGCAATCTGAAATAGGGGCACTGTTGCAACCTTCCTGGCCATAATCCACTGAATCAGTAGGTAAACTAGGCATCCAAAGACTGACATCCTTGCCATAGCCGCCATTTGCCAGCAGTCAGTCCTTCTTCCCAAACAGACGTGGAAGCTGTGGCTCTGTGAAGAGGATGACACCTTTGGGATCTCTCACAAACAGCACTGCCCCCAAGACAAAATTCCCATGATTTAGGCTGACCAGATAAAATCCAGGTCAGGGCTCATGTAACTTTCTGCCTCTACAAGAGGCATTTAAAGCTCTTTCAAGGTGCATTAAAAAAATTACTTCTACAGGAACGGAGCACAAATCGGACGTAGAGGCGCGTTTTCTCTCCGATTATGCACATTATCGAATGCGCGTTAAATAGCGGGTTTTATTTTGCTCCGGCCGTTAAAGCGCATTTTGACTATGTGAACAAGCGATTCTCCGCATGTCAACAGTTTAAATCGCGTATCCGTAGTCCAGTAATGCGCTTCCCCGCCTCTCGTACAGAGGTATTAGGCGTAAATGCGCTTCTGCGAATATGCGCAGAATCGCCTAACCAGGCGTAAAGGCGAATTCTTGTAGATGAGGCCTTTAACAGTTGTAGAGAAAAGGGGATTTCAGCCAGTTTCATTTCTATGCAATTAGTTCCTGGTGAAATTCCCTCTTCATCACAACAGTTAAAGGTGCAGGCACTATACAAGAGTGACCATATACAAAAGAAGGCAGGGCCCCTGCAACTTTAACTGTTGTGATGAAGAGGGAATTTCACCAAGAACTAATTACATACAAATGACACTGGTTGAAACTCCCCTTTCTCTACAACTGTTAAAGTTACATGAGCCCTGACCTGGATTTTATCTGGTCAGCCTACCATGATTCATTGGGGGGAAACCATGACAATTAAACTAATATAAAACTGACAATGGTTTAGGGTGTGGATATACTTCCCCCATACACCCCCAAAAGAACAACTATGCTTAGAAAAATGCATGTCTCCCCAAATATTTGCTTGCCATCTCCAATGCTAGGCAGATGTTCACAGAGCTTTCAGGCACAAAATAATTTGTCCACACAGAAACCAGCTCTTAAATAGATGTATGGGATTAAAAGCAAGGGGTATCAGCCAGGGTTGAATGAACTCTTCTTTCATTTCAGCTACTTTCTATTTCCTTCCACACCTTGCAGGGGTGTTTATAAATCCACTGTAATCTTTGCTTTGCGCCATCTTCTCTTGAAAATAAACCTTGGCTCTCCCTGGTTTGTTTGTTTTTACTACTATGACATCATGGCATCAAAAAGTGTTGGGGCTTCCAGGCATGAGTAGATAGGGTATTTAGGACATTAAGGTAGGCTGACCAGATAAAATCCAGGTCAGGGCTCATGTAACTTTAACCGTTGTAGAGAAAAGGGAATTTCAGCCAGTGTCATTTGTATGCAATTAGTTCCTGGTGAAATTCCCTCTTCATCACAGCAGTTAAAGGTGCAGGCACTATACTAGAGTGGCCATATACAAAAGAAGGCAGAGCCCCTGCAACTTTAACAGTTGTGATGAAGAGGGAATTTCACCAGGAACTAATTGCATACAAATGACACTGGCTGAAATTCTCTTTTCTCTACAACTGTTAAAGTTACATGAGCCCTGACCTGGATTTTATCTGGTCACCCTACATTAAGGAGAAGAGTTTGTAAAAGAGAGATGCAGGAAATCATGCTAGGCAAACTCCAAATAATCCAGGTCTGAAGCTAACATGGCTTGACAGTGGGAAGGTCAGAGTTAAAACAAAACAAAACAAAACAGATAAGGCTCCACAAGATGAAACCAGTCCAATGGCTATATATTTCCTTAAAACATAGAGAATTAGTCAACAAAGTGGCACATTTTAATTGCATGAATTGCATATTTAAACCACACAAACAAAAGCACATGCAATTTGGGTATGACCCACGCACCCCAACATCAGTAATGTTAACTAGAGAGTGGCAATAGCAATACCTAATCAATGTATAGCCTGGACAGGAAGCATCAAGCGCATCAATATGCTGCTATACTAAAAATCCTGTTCAATTGTGCAATGTGTGATTTCAGTTTGGAATAGGCAGTGTTGTTTTCAAAGTAGTTTATGAACAGCTAGATATTAGCTCGCTCAGGGGCTTACTGAGGGCAGCAGGCTAGTAGGAATAGTGTTACCATTGCACAGTTCAGGTACTCTGTATTATTGCTAGTGAAATAAAGAAAAAAATGGAGATGTGGGAATCTCTGCAGATTTTATCAAGGACTCCCCAGAGTGTCAATCCAGGGGTAACTCCTCAGTGGCAGGAAAACCAGACAACTGGGGCCCTGCCTTGATGCTAAAAATGAGGATCTCCCAAGAACGCTGCAAAGTATACACATGTTGCTTAATTCTGTAACTAAAGATCGTGTGGTCAGAGAAAAAGTAGGCAATGATGCTAATCACCTCCAAAGTTTTTACAGTTCCTTGCTGCCTTCTGGACTCCTTTAAATTTATTTCCTAGTACCAGCAGAGGATAACATGGAATATATATAGATATATACATGCACAGAGAGAAAACTCCTCCAAACCATTCTAGTTTTTTGGCTCTCATTTCTGAGGAAACAAGTTCTCCTCAAAAATACATATTTGTCATCATATAAATAGAACTCAGCGTTATAGTCCCAACACATCTTGCTATCCACAATATCACATTTCCATTCCCACCCCCTACACTAAATGTATCTCTTCAGAGGGAAAAGGTTGTTCCTGTTATTTACTTAGCAAGTCAAACTGGATTTTGGCACATCCATTTGCCCCACAGTTTATCCTTTTCAGAAAACAACAACAACCTGGTTTTAAAAGATGACAATCCATCTACTGGAAGATCAGGGGCCCTTTTAGGAATCTCTGACTATACCGTGACCTTTCAAAAATATCCAAAGACGGAACTGAATAAGTAATTGCATAGGGAGCAACCCATAGAGTTTAAGCATGCTTTAAAAACAATGGGCACCCACCTATTTCAATTAACTTAGGTGTGCCTTAACTTTCTCAAGGTTGCATTCATAATTCTTAGCATAATGTTTCATTGCAGTGTTATTTCTATCATTACCTTCTTTCTCCCTCTCTGCTTACAAATTGAAATTATCTGCATTGTACAGCCAGGTTATGCCATATCTTGGGGGAAGCAGGGGAAGCCAATAGCTGAATGTCAAATCACGACAGCAACCTAGCAACCATATATATTTAAAAGGTTTGTGTGTTTTATGTGGATCTGTGTGCCAGGAATAGCTGAAGCAGATCTATTCTTCCATTCGTAATCCAAAAAATGTGAAAAGGGGAAGGGAGAAATTCCAGCTGCTGGTCTATTTTGGAGGGTCCAAATTGCCTGTCAGATGCCACGTTAGTAAATATAGAGCATTAACACTTTTTTAGCCAAAAAGCATTCTAGCAAAGAAAAAAAACTTCCCTCTGGTACTAGGTTTCCTAGCTTGCAAAATCTAGGCATTTTTAGCATATTCATCTACCTTCTGACTAACTATATGTAAAACCAGAAGGGACGTGGCAGCTATAAGCAACAGTCCACATACTTTGGAGTACTCCCATTGAGCAGTCAAGTGGCATTTATGCTGGAGGAAATGGTTGGTGGCCTCAGTGGCAGCTGTATCAAAAATCAAAAATCCATCTGTTAGGATCAACAAAATGTCACAAAATAGTAAGCAAGGTTTTGAGTTCTCCAGAGCTCTTCATCAGGCTACTATTGACTATGCTAGCTAGGGCTTGATGGGAGTTGGAGTCCAAAATGTCTGGAGGCTGTGCTAGATGTTAAGCAAAACAAGGATGAGAAGGAAAACCTGCCATAATGTTAAAGCCACAATGTCCTCAGCAAGAGCTGAGTTGTCACTTCCCTTGAAGTTGGTACTCAACCAAGGAGCAAAATTTTGCTTCCATCAACATAGCCCTTTTGACCTATTTTGAATTCTGTTTAAGCCAACCTGTTCCAGATTTTGGTGCACCAATAAAGGCTGGAGGTTCTCAGACTTGGCTCATCCATAGCACTGCTCACACTCACTGAGTTGGTTCACATATCCATGCTCATCACTAGATGATGAATAAGCCATCATAGGCAAGAGTTACATATCACCCAAAAAAGCAATAGAGTCTGTTGACATGTTCAACCACACATCTTCAAGAGATGTGCACACATGTGTCCACAGGCCCAGGAACAATCAAGCGGGTACCACCAACCTACAAGGAAAGTAATCAGCAAAGTCAACAGATTAATGCACTATCTCAAGAGCCAACTTTGTTAGCATGTCCCCTCTTCTCAGTGGTGGTCTCCCCTATCCTGTCAAAACAAGAAGCATGAACAAAGCGTCTGTTTTTATAATTTTCCATAATAAAACAGATTTGATATACATGAAATATGTGTAAGATTACTGATTTTAGGCAGCTTTATGCAGCTGCTAGCTTTTTGCTTTCATGCTCACAGTAGAAGAGACCAACAACTAAAGAGGGAACATAAAAGGGAAGCACTTATGTCCTTCTTGTGGGCTTCCTGTAGGCATTTGGGAAGGCTTTTCTTATGTCCTTATGTTATGTTCTTAACTAGTGAAACATGGGGTAGGGTGGCAAAATGCAGTCGCCAGCTGACTGGTACACTACCACTGAAAGATGCTGTAGGCAAGAGTGGTATGTGGCTTGCTTTGCTCTGACAGAGGGTGGGGAGCTCTAGGGACTCTGTCCATGCATCAGGAGGCGAAGAATACACTCCTGCACACAGTAAGGCTGCTTAAATCTTATCAAAGTCTATGGGATTTAAGCAGTTTGATAAACTTACAAAGCAATCCTATGCATATCTACTCGGAAATAAGTCCCACTGAATTCAATGGGGCTTACTTCCTAGTAAATGTGTTCAGGATTGCAGCCTTAGCCAAGCTTCAGTCCCACTGAAATTAATGGGAAGCATTAGTGGAGACCATTCATTCCAATGGCCCTCAAGAATGACAACCTTTCTTTGGATCAGGCATAAAGGTGCCAAGATCAGCATTAGATGGACTGTGGCCCAAGTCTCTATTAATATGGAAGTATATTCCATTGCAATCAATGGGGGACTTACATTCAAACTAAGTGAAATTTAAGATTTCAGAATCTCTGATTTGTTGAAGAAAATGGGCACGCTCCAGCAGGATATGGAAGTCCCAATGAAATGATGATAGTTTCCCTTTGTTTCAACAGGGCTTACACTGGAGTAGCTTCTCACTGGATGGTGCCTAAGATGTGTTTTTAGAAGGCTAGATAAAAGCCTTAGGTGACTTGAATGCAAAAGAGCAATCGTATTCAGTGATTTCTGAATCATTACTGGCTTCAGTGTTGGCTTCCATGAATGTCCGTTAGTGGGTCTAGAAAACCTACTTGCCCTCCGCCGCATTGCCCAGTTATTTTACTTCTCATTCTTCGGCAGTCATCTGATGGGCATATCAAAGGGGTCAATGTGTCCAGGTCTCATCAAGCACAATACTTTGGGCAAGCTAAAATTTGTTTGCCTCTGCAGTGGCCATGGAATCCTCCCGCAATGGGGCCCTTCAGATGACAATTCCACACGGATTATGCATGCAGAGAAGGGAAAAGGTGAATTCTGAATTAAATGGAAGCAAGATTTTGCTTAAGTATCTGTTTTGGGGGGAAACAAAGTGGGTTCGGAGCAAGATATCAGCCCAAGGCGAGATCAATTTCTGCAAAGCGACCTCTTCCACTTTTGCACCTGAAAGATAGGTAAATTTACATGGGCATACATGGGTTACTCGATTTTTAAAATTTATGTTCTGTTTATATGTTCTCTCAGGGAGCTTACAGACAAGGCTTTTATTGAATAATCAAACATTTTCACAGGGGTCCAGATGCCATTGTTTCCAGTGTTTTCCCACTGTTTCTTCCTTCTCTTTTTTAACAGGAAAAAAAACACTAAGGAAGAAAAGACAGAATAGCTGCACAATGCCTTTAAACTGTTAGCACTAGGAGCCTTATGTCTGAAAGGACCCTCAGTGTGTCATGACCTACGAAGTCTGTTGCAAACGGCAAAACTTGCCTTCCCTTTTTCTCACCAAAATGCAATTCGTTTTATTAATTCCAAATTGCTTGGGCACTGATGTATCTGAATTAGAAGTTATGTATTTGGGGTCTCTTACCATTTGGTCTTTTATGTCTGGTTGAATTTTGTGTATTAATTTCTAGTTTATGTGTTACATTGTTACAGCCTATAGATAAAGCAAATCAAATATGAATTGGGACATGTCAAAACTGATGAGACTTTATGTTAAAGAGTTTAATGCACCAATATATAAGAGAGGCCTGGCAGCAAGAAGGATGAAAACACATTGATTTAGGGCGTTTGTTGTTAGCAAGCTGCATTTCCTTCTCAGCCTGTGTCTGTGTGGTGTTGGGAGAAGCAGTCACTCAACAAGGTGAAAATGAAGCCTAACCATCTTTCTTTTCACTTCAGACATTCCTCCCAATAAAAGTCTCAGCTTTTGAACCCCAACCCATCCATGTTCACGGATGAACCATGGCTCCACCACAACTTTCATGGGAACCTGACTTTTGCAGAAGTCACTGCCTTTTGAGGACCATGCTTTCTTTAAGTTTTATACAGGGCATCAACAAACAAGCCCCACTGCTCTCATATCCTAGTACCAACGAAGCCCGAGGCAATTTAAGGCAGCAGACGCACAACTCTTGCTGAATGTCTTGTTGACTAGGATGGTTAGAAGGCACAACCAGCCTAGGAGGCCGACCCACAGTCAACTGTGTTAAGAACAATAAACCTTCATCGTTAGCCTAGCCCCTATTAATGCTGGAATTCTTTCAATATATGAAGATCAATATCAGAGGGAAGAGGAGGGAAAAGAAAAAGGGAGAAAGGACGAGGAAGGTTAGGAAACAGTGGCTTTGAAAGGAGCCAAATAAGAGATGGAAAGAAGAGTCACCCACCCTGGTAGCACTTAGGATGCAACCTTACATACAGTTTCTATTAAGTCCCATTAAACTCTGTGTAAACATGCTTAGTTAGGATTGAGACATTCAAAAGGACATACTCATAAGTATATGTCTGTATGATTGGAGCCACTGAACTCCATGGGACTTCATTTCTGAGTAAACATACATGGGATCAGCTGCACCGCTGCACTTGTACACATGTTTTCTTTGTACATTTCACTGAATTCTCGGTTCTAAGTAACAATTGGGGTGAAAGGGCTGATCCACACATCCTGTGCGTTTAAACCTGCCACACCGTAGATTAGAAAAGCCAAACACAACGCCCTGGCGGATGTGCCTTTAAGATACACATGCTTGCAGGATTCATACATCATCAGTAAGATTGTATGTAGTGCGAAGTGCTCCTAAGGAGGGAGGAAGCGATACGTCATGGGGAATTGGAGGGACATTACCTTCTCCTTGCCCCCGCAGTGACAGCAGACGGTCCACAGGTACTTGAGGGTCCTCCAGAGTAGGATAATAAAGAGTCCCCCGAAAAAGGTGACCATGGAGGAGGCCAGGAAGGCCCACCACATGCGCTGCCCGCTGTCGCAGGGCACTTCCATGGTTATGGGGATGATGAGCGCGTTGGACGCCCTGGCCGGCGCCGAGGACGAATCCGTGTTCAGGCTGCTGCCGATGGGGTGGCTCATCCTAATGTTGCCGCTGCCCCCCGAGTAGTAGTTGCTGCTGCTGGAGCCGCTGGAGCCGCCACCGCCGCCTCCTCCGCCGCCGCCACTGCCATTGGCCATGGCTAACACCGGGCAGGGCGCGCCGCCGGGGCTCCGGAGAGCTCCTGCTGCTGCTGCTGCGGCCGCCGCCAGCCCCCTTCGCCAAGCCCATGCCCAGCCATCGCGCGGTGGCGGCCGCTGCTGCTGCTGCTCCTTTTCTGAGGCGGGGAGACGCGCAAGGTGAGCCTCAGCGCACGTCCAGGCAGGCGGCCGTTCGGACGCTCTCGCCGTCCTTCCTCCCCTCGCCCGCCCGCCTTCCAAGATGCTGCCGAGCGCCTTGGAAGGAACCGGAGGAAGGCAGAGCGAGCCCCCGCCGAGTCAACGGCCCCCCGTCCCACCCCTCCCCTCCCCCAAATCCAGCGAGCCGCCCCCGAGTCCGGCTCTTGCCGGCGCCCACCAGAAACGCGGAGAGGCGCTGGCAGATCCGGGCGAAGAACTGAGGCGAGTCCGATTAGTCACTCGTAAAGGAGGAGGACGAGGAGGAGGACTTCAAATAATAATAATAATAATTAATAATAATAATAATGTCGCTAATAATACGAATCCCCGAAGTTCTGCCCTCCCCGCTAAGCCAAAAACACAAAAAGGGGGGAGCGGGGGGGTTGCCTACGCAGCCCGCCCTTCCTCGCCTAATTCAGCCTCCCCTCCGCTCGCCCGGCTGGGCTGGCGCCGTTGCCGCTGCTGCTGTGGCCGCCGACGCCTCGCCGCCCATTCTGTGCTGCCCCCGCCGCTTAGCAGCCCATCCAGCCGGCTGCCGCTGCTGCTGCTGCGCGCCTCGGCTTCTCGGGGACAGGCGCGCTGGCTCCTCCGCTTCGGCCGCCCCAGAGGAGCGGGCGGCGACGGCTGCAAGGCGCACGGGAGCGGAGGCGGCGGCAGGTTGTGCTCCGCGAGTGGGGAGGGTCTCCCTGGACGCCGGAGGCCGCCGAGCGCGGCGGGCTTCTCGGCCACGGGGGCCGCCTCGTCTCTCCGCCGGCGCCGTCAAGCCTCTCTCCAAGCGGCCTCGCGCGGCTTTCGGGGCTGCCACCGCCGCCGCCGCTGCCTAGAACAGATGGAGGCGAGCGAGAGGCCAACACGCTTTACAGGTAGCGGCGGGAGGAGGAGGAGCCAAAGCGCCGCCCGGGTGAGCCGCCACGCCAACAAGTCCTCCTCAGGCCGGAGAGACGACGGGCTCCCCGCGCTGCCGGCTGCGCCTCCTCTGCTGGACGCGGAGCCCTTCGGGGACTGGAGCGAGGCGGGAGGATGGGAGCGCGCGCGGGGACGCACAGACGGACAAGGCAGACACACTGAAGCGCGCGCGCGAGAGAGAGACGCCGGAGAGGGGGGGAGGGCTCAAAGCCCCGCGCGATCCTGGCGGTTGGTGAATGGCGTGACGCACCGGCTGTCAGTCTCCGCTCTCTCCCCTCCCCGGCTACCTAATACGATTGGAGTCTCGATGTGCCCAATGTGTGTTTCTCCTCCTCCCCCCCCCCACCAGTCCCTCTTTTTCTCAGCAGGTCTCAGTGACTTGCATGCCTAACGGTAGGGCCGGAGAGCCAAAACACCGAGGCAAAAAGAAAGAGCGGAGCTCTCGCCCGCACCCGCGCGCCGCTTTTGTTTGTCTCTCAGCCGCGAGACGGTTGAGATATGGACAAAAACCGGGGGAAATATTACACGCTGATTAATGGCTGGCGTTAATGCAGCCTTGGGCCGGAGATGATGAGGGTTGTCCTCCGGAGCTGTTTCTGAAAGCGGCATTTGATGAGGCAGAGCCCGGGGAGGAGCACGAAAGCAACCCGCCAGATCTGGGCAGGGTTGAGCTGCAGAAACAGGTGCTTTGTGATATGAGAAGGGGAGTTGGTTGCGTTTTTTTTTTTCTTCTTCTTCTTCTTTTAAAGCAGAACAACTCGACACGAAAGCCATTCCCGTAAGCGTTTCTCGTGGTTTTACCGCTGGCACAGAAAGGGGAAAAAGCCTTAATCCCAAATGCAATGAAACCGACATGACTGGAGGGGGGAGGGGAGAAATGAAAACCTCTCGCATCAACGCTACACCGATCCGGTTCAGCCCGAGTTTCTCCTTGTATGGCATTCCCAGTGCACAAATTCTCTCTGTGTGTGAGAGAGACACAGTGCGTGCACGTGTACGTGTGCGCGCAGATCTTAGTGCCCACGTTCGACACAAGCCTCGCTACCCGCCCCAGGATTCCGTGCCGATCCATCCTCGCTCCCGCTCGTCTCCAGCAAGCAGTAAACGCCACGCAGCCTGGCTGGGCGCTGATGATGGACATCTCCTCCTGTTCATCTGATCTGTTTATTGTTCCTGCGTAAAGCCAGCGCTATAAAATAATCATTACTTAACCTATGACACAAGCGGTGCCCATTTTGGCATGCCACTTCCCTCCCCCCTTCATCTAAGCTACCAGCTACTTAAGATTCTTTCAATGTTTGCTCTCAGATCCTTGTGGCAAAAGACGGCAACAGAAAGAATATTACTTAAATCCCCAATGCAGATATGAAATGCAATCTGGGGGGCAGGTCGTCCTGCATAAGTCCCATTAAAATCCCATTCATTTCGGGAGGGTTTTTTTTGCACAGGATAACCTCCCATTATATTGCGCCTCCTAATTTAGAGTAGTTCCTGCCACTTAAATGACATTTCAGTAGTTCTTCAAAAAAAGCAGACAGTAGTACCCAAAGTATCACTGAGTGACTAGGCTCTTCATAATTATTCAGTGGATGTTCTTTGAGTACTTCTGGTTGGTATCAGACAGCTGATGGTATTTGACAACAATATTTAAAAAGAAGGCATTTAAAGTTTGTCAAACGCTTTGCATCTTTCTTTTAAATATGCAATGCATCCAACATGGGGCTGCCCTTGAAGACAGTCCAGCTAGTGCAGAACTCTGTGACCTGCCTTTTAGCTCTAGCAGGCAACAGGGAACACATTGCACCTATTCTTGTTCATCTGCACTGACAGCCAGTTAGCTTCTGGGCCCAATTTAAGATGTTACTGATTCCCATTAGGGATTTAGTGGGAATAAGGGTGCAAATTCTAGATATGTTAAACAGGAAAATAAACCCTACCACTTTTGCTCCATGAATGGCTTGGACCCTTTCTGCATTCTTGAAGGAGAATGTATACCTCACATACTCCATTTTATATTTTGAAGTTGGAAGAGGAAGCTCTGCTCTCGATCCCCTTTATTTTGGAGGTGAGAGGCATGGGGCTTTGGAGTAGAGCCTCTGTGGTAGCTGCACCACATCTTTAGAACTCTTTGCTTACAGAAGAGTTCTAAACTGTCTTCATATTCTTATCACCACATAATTAAACTTAGCTCTGTAAAGTGCTTATTGGAGTTAATTAGCTGCTTTTGTTTATTTATATTTTTAAATACTTTTCTCCTGTTGTATTGAACTTGTTGATTTTATTATTATTAGCCTTGTATTTATTTTTTAATGTACAACCCATTGTATATTTTAATTACTTTTCTCCTGTTGTATTGAACTTCTTGGTTTTATTATTTGCCTTGTATTTATTTTTTAATGTACAACCCATTGTATATTTTAATTACTTTTCTCCTGCTGTATTGAACTTGTTGGTTTTATTATTATTATTAGCAATGTACCAGCCATTATATATTTTAATTACTTTTTTCCTGTTGTATTGAACTTGTTGATATTATTATTTGCCTTGTATTTTTTTAATGTACAACCCATTATATATTTTAATAACTTTTCTCCTGTTGCATTGAACTGTTGGTTTTATTATTATTTGCCTTATATTGGTTTTTTTTTAAAAAAAAAAATACAACCTGTTGTATCTTTTGAATAGAAAAGTGTTTCATTAATTATCATTATCTCAGAATTTGATGTTTGACCTTGAGGGTTGCTTAGAGCATTCATGCCTGACAATATTTGATAGATGACACACAATAGTATTTGGGACCTGATCCAGTCAGCCCCTTACGTGTCCTACAAGCATACAGAGTTCATCACTTGCAGAAGGACTGTTGATGAGGAAAGGGGGTCAGCAGCAGCCTCACAGAGAGCAGCACAGCTGGAAGTGTGCAGGGAGTGTGAATAATACCCTTGGCATTAAGTGCTTGACAACGATTGATGCCATGCAATAGCATTCGGTATTTGACAGCTGCCAAAATCAAAATAATATCCACAAGTCTAAAGCCCTTGACAGCCACATTTTGAAGTTAGAAATTTAAAATGCAAAATTCAAGACTCACATTTGAAATGAAACTTTTGCCAAAGGTTCATTTATTCACCTGTAACTTGGACAGTCTAACATACCCACATTGCTGTAGTGGCGGGCATGGAGAAGCGCTGTGACCATATCCCAAACAAACAAAACCCAAATCCAAAACAACAACCCCATGTATCCCCTTAAATGTAAAATAGTACGGAGGACTATTAGAAAAGCCTTTCCAAAAATGAATTAATGATTAAGGGTGAAATCCTATGCAAGTTTAAACAGAGAAAAGTCCTACAACACCCAGCATTCCCCAGCCAGCTATGCTGGCTGGGGAATGCTGGGAGTTGTGGGACTTTTTTCTATCTAAACCGGCATAGGATTGCACCCTAATTAGATGTTTATGTCCTCCTGGGGGTAAGCAACCTCGTAGCCTGTAGGAACTTTTTATTGTTTGCTTTTCTGTATTATTATAGTGCTGGGGCACAGGGGGGTCATGGGGGGAGGTTAGTGAATGCTGAGAGGGGGAGCAAGAGGTTAGTGAATGCATACACACATAGAACATTGTATCAGGCCTTGGATGCGTCAATTTAGATAAGATCTGATAAAGAATGATTTGGAAATCTGATTTGAAGTTGCTCAAAGATGTTACTCATGACAGACGTGTGACGTGGTATTCTGCAAAGACACTAGTCATATAAATTTGTGACTTATATCAACCTTATATATTCAATTTAAGGGAACTAAGTGAAAGGTCCAGGGTTAAGAACAGGTGAAGTTGTGGTTAGAAAATCCCCATGTCCAGGAGAACAGAGAAGTAAATCAGACAGTTGACCACACAAAAAAATGGGAATTTGACCTCTCGTTGTCACAAACAACTACCTCAGAGGAGTGGCGTATGTTCTGGGAAGAAGGATAGCCTAAATTATGACATGGACCAATCGGTTTAGCCATTTCAGAATAAATTAAGAGGGAAGTGTGCAGGGAGGGTGGATAATACCCTTGGCATGGCCAATGGGAATGGATAATGGGCACTGTAGTCTAAAACATCTGGAGCGCAGCAAGTTACCTGCTCCAAGTTACATAATTTTCAAACTCTAAGGCTACAATCCTACACAGCTACCTGGGGGTAAGCCTGATTAAACACAGTACGACTTACTTCTGAGTAAACATACAGAGGACTGTTTACTCAGCAGTCATTCCTATCAGGCTTACTCCCAGGTAAGTGTGTATACGATTACAGTCCGAGTTTGAAAATGAAGTTATAAATGTGTAAAGATTTTTAAACACCCAAATCCCAGTAAGACTCAAATTCTAACTAGAAAGCCAACCAAACCATATAAGACTTCTGGAGTGTTCTCCATTCTTTGCACCGGTTAATGGCCAACTGATTACAACTGGGAATCAATAAGAGAACAATGCAAGGAAATAAACTGTGAATTAATAATTCAGCAGTGAAATTAGGTACCCCTACCTCTGCTATTTCAGCTCTAATTTAGAGGCATATGAACAACTGAACTAAAGGACATGGTTTTATAGCCTTTTCCCCCCCACCCACCCCAATTATATTTTGACTGCACACTATCTAGTCCTCATGCAACTGTGCATTATCTTGTCTCCATACAAAGAGAAAGGCAGCCCTCCCCAGCTTCAGCCACCATTATTGAAAAGGGGTGGAAACATCTGCAAAATTGACAACAAACATCTCAACAGCTGGTTTCAAAATACTGGTGAACCAGACAACTCTTGCCATTTTCATTAGGTTTCTGTCAGCTGGCTGCAGAGGTGGGAGGAAAGGTTTGTCGATGTTGTTGAGGCTTTTGTACTCTTTTAATAAATAGCCAACCAGCCTTGTGATGATACATATGGTGAAATTGACGAGCCCACCTCTGCAGTGATTTCAGAGAAAAGCTCAGCAGGTTGCTGAGGTGGGAGGGGAGGCTGTCAGTTTCACAAATGCTTTTTAGCAGGTGACAGGTTGGCATGGCTGGAGCTCAGTTCATCAGAGTACACACAGGTTTGCATGATCATCGCAGCTCCCCTTGGCTTATTTAAACCACTTATTATTTAAGCCACAGTGGGTTGCAGCATGTGCCGGTGGGTGCCAGGTGATTTTTGCATATTCAAGCTGCAAGTGTGGCTTGTTGTGTCTTGTGAACCCAGCGAGGGTGGGCTATTGGCATGGTTAACAAACCATGGGCTGTTTTAGAGTTGTGGGTGGTTTGTTAAGTGGGTTGTCACAGTTTCAATATGTAAATGGCCAACTGCAAGCGCTGCTAAGTCCCAGGGGTTAATTAACTCACCGTGGCTTAGCGTGATGTGCAAACAAGCCCAGTCACCAAGTATGTTACTGTCCATTCATCCTCAGTTGAGACACTGGCTGAATTCGGACGACACAATAAGCAACTGGGGAGGGGGAAACAATCATCAGTTGTATTGACTATCGTGTCGTCTGAATGCTGCCATAGTCAACTTAGCGCTGATCCTAATCCACACCACAGTTGATTATTTATTACCATGTTGTGTGGGGAGTACCCCCTAGATGAACAACTGTAAAGTTGATTATTACCCCACCATTGACTATTGTGTTGTCTGAATTCAGCCACTAGTACTACAGTCAGTTCACATCTGACAGGATTGTGCTGCAATTGCAGTGAAAGCTTCATTAAAAAAAAATCACAATAAACGAGCACTTAAAAAGAAGAGGGAACAGATCCAGGGAACAAAATGGGAATGCAAACACTTTGGATGAACATCGTCTGGATTCTCAACATTGTGCAAGTGGTGTCAATACCAGAGAAAAGAACTAGGCAGGAGCTGCGCTGTTGCTTTATAATGGTATCGAAGTACACTGACAACTATTGGGGCCTGTGACACATTCCATTTGCCATTTTCAAACCACTTTCAAAGTGTTATATCCTGCTTGGTGTCGAACTGGCCCTAGTGCGAAAGCTGTTGCGTTGAGAGGGAAGTAGCACCAATGTTGGCGGGAAGAAAGAAGACTCTGGCTCAATTCGGACGACACAATAAACAACTGGTGTGGGGGAAACAATCGTCAGTTGTTTTGACTATTGTGTCATTCCAATGCTGCCATAGTCAACTCAGCACTGATCCTCATCCACACCACAGTTGATTATTTATTACCATGTTGTTTGGGGAGTACCCCCTAGGGTAAGGGTTAGGGTTAGTCAACCCAACATTGACTATCGTGTCGTCCGAATTGAGCCAAAGCCTGGTGCTGGTACGCATGTTCTTTAATATATTATATTAAAAGCCCGACGTTTCGGATATGATTCTTCTTCAGGAGCTATAAACAATGAATAAAATATATACAATGGTAAATAAAAATGCGGACAACACCCATCAGAAGTTATACATTCCTTTCTTTTAAAAAAGTTTATAAATATAGAATAATCATGTATATTTTTCTATTTTTTTATTATATATATATATATATATATATATATATGTAAGGCAATAAATGCATGCTTTCACTGGACAAACATATGCTTGAATTCTCCATTTAAATTCTTCTCTGTAAAGGCGCTTACATGTCCTTATTGAAAGACACCTGTATTTTAAATTTATATGTGTGTATATAATTGTTTTCTTCAAACATTAGCATTCATGCAGACTCCTCTACAGAGTGTGCACTCAGTATAAATAAACAGAAAATATATACACTCTATAAACCAAAATCCATTCCTTTATACTCATGCAGACTCCACTAGGAAGCGTGCATTGACATAAACATTATGAACATTCTATAAACCAATTCTTTCAATATTTATACTGAGTGCACACTCTGTAGAGGAGTCTGCACAAATGTTGATGTTTGGAGAAAACAATTATTCTATATATAAAAACTTTTTAAAAAGAAAGGAATGTATAACTTCTGACGGGTGTTGTCCGCATTTTTATTTACCACTGTATATTTTATTCATTGTTTATAGCTCCTGAAGAAGGATCATATCCGAAACATCGGGCTTTTAATATACTGTAATATATTAAAGAACACGCGTACCTAGGGTGACCAGATAAAATCCAGGTCAGGGCTCATGTGACTTTAACAGTTGTAGAGAAAAGGGAGTTTCAGCCAGTGTCATTTGTATGCAATTAGTTCCTGGTGATATTCCCTCTTCATCACAACTGTTAAAGGTGCAGGCACTATACTAGAGTGACCATATACAAAAGAAGGCAGGGCCCCTGCACCTTTAACTGTTGTGATGAAGAGGGAATTTCACCAGGAACTAATTGCATACAAATGACACTGGCTGAAATTCCCTTTTCTCTACAACTGTTAAAGTTACATGAGCCCTGACCTGGATTTTATCTGGTCACCTTACATGTACCAGCACCAGACTTTGTCTTCTTTCTTCCCCCTAGTGCAGAAGCACCTCCATTTGGGCCAGTTTTATTAGATTTGATTAGAATCAGCTACAGGCCTGTTAAACTGAATTATTCAGGTTTGAAGCGTGTGAATGTTTTATGATTCAACTTCTGAGATCTCCTGGGTTGATATAGGGAAGTGATTTATGCACACTAGGAGGGGCAGCGCTGTAACCTGACATGTTGGAGATGGGTGAACTGTTACAGCAACTGTTTTTGTTGTAAATTGCTCTCTCTGCATCAATACAAGAAAGGTATTCTGAAGAAGTGGTCAGGTCGGGGGTGTTACACTTTTGGTTGGGCAGAGAAGAGTTGAATGTTGCTAAGGCAAAGGGGAATTAAACAGCCTCTCTGAAAGGGCTGAAGTGCGCAGTTAGAGAACCCTGCCACGGTATGCTATGTTTGGCCTCCTCCACACGGGGCGTTTAATGAGCCTTGAAGGCTCATTATAAATTTTACCTACACACGAGCGGAGCGCAAAACGGGCGTACAGGCGCGTTATCTCCCCGATAATGCGCATTTTCGAACGCGCGTTAAATAGCGACTTTTATTTTGCTCCGGCCGTTAAAGCGCATTTTCGCTGTGTGAACAAGCGATTATGCGCATTAACTACCTGTAAAGTGCTTTTTGGGCATCTTTTAATGCGCTTCGCCGCTTCTCGCCGCCTCCCGTGCAGAGGGATTAGGCGTAAATGCGCCTCCGCGAAAATGCGCATAATCCCCGAACCGGGCGCAAAAGCGCATCCTTGTGGAGGGGGCCTTTTTGAGTTCTTCGGGTCATAACCAGTGACCGGGAATGACGCACACCAGTGGATGGAAACCTCTGTATGGAAGCAGAGGGACCGCTGTGTCAGCTCCAGAGCATGGCATGCTTGCATTTATGTGATTATTTCGGAATCTCTGGGAAGGGAAGTGACAGAGTTAAGTGGCATTGCGGAGACATATTATCCAGCACTCTGACAGTGAAAGGGTTGTAGGCCTAGAGAATCAGGGTCCATCTTGGATAAGAAAAACACATCACTCAAGATGCAGCAACAGCAGTCACTGCTAAAGAAGCCCTACTTGGTAAGCCCATGCTTAGGAGAGAATTTTAAGGGATTGGGAAATGTGGAAGAGGTATGAATAAGAAGAAAGGACTGGATTCTTCCGGTCTAGTGGCTTAGCTTGAAGTAGGTTGATCATATGAAAAGGTGGACAGGCCTCCTGTATCTTTAACAGTTGTCTAGAAAAGGGAATTTCAGCAGGTGTCATTTGTATGCATGCAGCACTTGGTGAAATGCCCTCTTCCTCACACCAGTTAAAGCTGCAACTGTTAAGATACAGGAGCCCTGTCCTTCTTTTCATATGGTCACCCTGCTTGAAGCAGGGACTTCAGTGGGGTTATTCAAAGATCGAAGTGTTGGAGATAGTATTTAAAACAGCTGCCCCGGAGACTGGTTTGAGAAGCTTTATGGAAGGAAGTCCACGCCTTGACCTTTTCTAAATTAAGGAAGATTCTAAGAGCGTATTTCCAATAGAAGAGTTGCATGTTATTTTGGTATATGCCTCAGGGAGCCAAAAGGAACTTCTCAGGATTTCATGAGTTGAGGAGGGGGGAAAAAGGATTACTTGCTTCTCTGGAAGATGATTCCAGTCTAAAATATGATCCCTCTTTAGTTCCAAACACTTTTCCTTACAGGGTGACAAGGTAACAGCATTTGCATGTTGGTGTTAACTTACCTGCAGAATCATTCTCTCCTAGGTGAAGCTCTACTGCAGAGCCTCAGGACTATTACTGCCCGGGAAAGAGGGAATAGGAGTTATTCAGAGATGTTAGCGATGGAGCTAGCTCACTAATGCTGAAGTTAGTGCCTCCCTGAAATGGGAAACATGTCAGCTCTAACATTTGTGTGCCTTGTCTGCAAGAATCTCTGCTTAACCCAGCAGAGACTGAGAAAAATGTCAGTGTGTTGCAATCTGCACCCATCTCTTCTTACACAGAGACAAACACAAAGTAGTTTGAAACAATGAAGGGTGATCCAAAAGTATTAACTTATGACCACCTCAGAACTCCCAATTAACAGCATGGCGACTCGCAACTTAATTAAAATATTGGGGTGTTCCATTTTAAATGACTGTATTTGTAGTAATTTTATAGCTTAAAAAAGTCATAGGTTATCATATTTTAAGCTGAAGATGTATTCTTACTTTAGCATATCATGTTACTAAAAGGCTGCAACCTGGTTAAAGAAGGGTTAATTGATTGATCGTGAGAGTTCTATCAATTAATGGATTATCTAGTGATTAAATTGGCATAAATTTGAATAGGGGCAAAGGCAACACTTTTGAAGCAAGAGGCCTATTTTCTTTGTTTTTTGAATAACACGCACATGTGTTGAAGGGCAGCAGAAGACACAAATCTCCTAAGACAGAGAAGGGAGAATGCCTCTTTTTATGAAGGTGCTTGCCAACTTAAGTTTTATTAAAATATTTAGCAAATTAAAAAGTTTTTAATGTAACAGATGAATCATTGCAGTGCCAATAGCTACTGGTGGAAATGCTGGGATGTTTAATGCTGTCAATCTGGTAATGTAGAATGGCCTTTCCCAATCTGGTGCCCTCTGGGTGGGTTGGACTGCAATTCCCGTAATTCCCAGCCAGCATGGGAATTGCAGTCCAACACATCCAGAGGGCACCAGATTAGGAAAGGCTGATTATAGTGTGTGGATTATGTACTCTGGCACCCAGGGGGATGGGGTTAGAGTTGACATTTTGAGATGATCTGGGGTGTTCCCAGACAAGGTTTTTAATCTCACCACCATCCTGCCATATTCACAGGATTTTATAAGGAGTATAGACTAAGGCTGCCTCTACACCAGAGGTTTAAAGCTCTTTCAAGTCTCATTAAAAATTTTACCTCTACATGAGCGGAGCGCAAATCGGGAGTTGAGGCGCATTATCTATCCGATTATGCGCATTATCAAATGTGCGTTAAATAACGAGTTTTATTTTGCTGCGGGCATTAAAGCGCATTTTGACTATGTGAACAAGCGATTCTCCGCATTGACTACTTCTAAAGCACATTTCAAACAACCGGTAAAGCCACCAGTTGTGCACTCAATTACCTCCTGCGTACAGTCATTTAACCATAAAGCACTTCCGAGAAGATGCGCATAATCGGAGAACCAGGCGTCAAACCGAACTCTTGTAGAGGGGGTCTATGGCATCTGCCAGTTGTGAGCCCCACCCAACCCTGTCTCTTCCCACCAATGTTTCCAGGTTCTTTCTTAACCACAGGGGAGGAAACCCAGTATGGAAGAAAATAGCCCCATAGTGCTTTCTCATTAGTAGCTCTAGGAGCCAGCTGCCTGGAAGTACCCGAAATGCATGAACTGTAGCTGGGTTTTGTTTTGTTTTTTGTTAATTTATTTCTACTTGTTCATAAAATAAAAACTTGTTCGGCTCAACAGAATCAGTTGGGTTTATTACACATCCCTTGAAGGTATGATCCCATAACTGGGAAATCTGATTAAAAAGCTGGCTCACTTGAGGTTTGATTGGGGTTGTTTTCTTGGGGGGTGGGATACTTCCAATGATAGAGCATAGAACCTGTAGGGTAGGTCTATGGATAGTTTAAATCTTACTTAAATATAGGAACAACCTAAGAAATGGCTTTCTGCCAAGTGGGACTGTTGTTGGGAGTAGATAATTCCCCCCTACATATAACCCTCCTCGAGTTCTTTCAAGCAACAGCGCTATACAAAATGTGATAAAAGGAAACCCAGAGGCATATTTCAACAGAATTAATGTGATATTTTATTTCCAAGCAAATGCAACCTCAGAACTCATAGTGCTTGTTATTATTTTATGTTTTTCATAATAATCAACATGTAAAACAAATCATTGACATGATCCATTTTAACAGCACAATCCTATACACTTCAACCGGAAGTAAGTCCCTCTTGAGTCTAATGGGGCATACCTCCAGGGTTGCTGCCTACGTCTCTTTAATTTCAGCGGGAGAGTTAAGCATGCACTTAAATCTCTCCTATCAAAATCAATGGCACATGTTGTTCACTCAGAAGCACATCCCTCAGTGATCAGTGGGGTTTACTCCCAGGAAAGACTGCATATGACTGCAGCGTTGGAAGTGCTTAAATTTGGCAGGATTGTATCCTACCCAAGCAATTATTCATGGATAATTAAAGTGCCATCTGAATGCTTCAGATATTACAGATGAAAGATCCTATTAAATCTGTCATGAAAATGCACAAGAGGCATATATAGTTGATAATTGGTAAAACAGTTTTCTCTTATGAAGTTTCCACAAACATAAAATCTCAAACCATGAAGTACTGAGATCTGGCTCAGTGGAGATCCCAGTGAACAGTTTAAAACTATTTTTTCAATCATTCTTTTACATTCCCATGGAGATTTGCCTAAATGGTTCACACCTTTCCCCCAGCAATTGACAAATATAACTATTCTCATGTGAGCCTCAGCATTAATAAAGCAAAAAAAAAAAAAACCTGTTTATACTCCAGTGCAATTATATCCAAATTGCCTGTATAACAGTGTTCAAAAATATGGTATATGGCTGGTTTTTCTGTAATAGTAATATTAACCAGGTGCAAAAGCAGTCAAATAAAGTAGACTGTGGAACCTATAAAACTACTGGAAACTGCAAAGTTTCCACTTAGAATAAGCTCTGAATATAACTGAATAACTGCTATTCTGGTAATTAAATGAATTTTGGTACAGTATCCAGACTGCAATGCCTGTGGAAACTCATAGCTCATGATGTTATGGAAATACTGTGATAGGCACATAGAGTGATTCAAGTATTTAGTCCCAATGAGACTGTGTGGTCATCAGGACACTGAAGTCCTTCTTCACACACTGCCTAATTAATTTATTTAATTCACTGTCACAATATGTGACTTAGA
Source organism: Anniella stebbinsi (assembly GCA_029215795.1). Taxonomy (NCBI): domain Eukaryota; kingdom Metazoa; phylum Chordata; class Lepidosauria; order Squamata; family Anniellidae; genus Anniella; species Anniella stebbinsi. Next base: position 250,788,060 of record JARDYH010000002.1, read on the forward strand.
TGGCTTTGAAAGGTGATCGGTGGCTATTATCAAGATAACTAAATAGAACACCGCGATCTGAAGAAATAGCAGAAGAGGCACAACTGTCACACTTTGCTTATAGGCTTCCCAGGGGCATTTGGTTGGCCAATGTTGGGAATTGAAGACTAGACTAAGTGGAGCTTTGGTCTGATCCAGGGGAGTGCACATTTGGTGGCTGAATCATACATTGTATTAAATCAGGGGTGGCCAACTTGCAGTCCACACACCAGGTCCTGCTCTCAAAGCTATGTTATCTGGCTCCCAGCATCCTTGCCAAATTTTAGTCAAGATGTGGTAGAAAGTTTGCCTATAGCTTCACTGAGAAGAAAAGGGCATTTCATTCAAATATTGTGAAACAGAGCAAGAGATTCCATACTTAAATACCATCGATTGGATCCAGATTTATGTTGAGTCAACTGCACTGGTGGAAGTGGACTTCCCCCTCCTCCCCACGACATCCCCTCCAGCTCCCTGAAAATGCTGCAAAATGAGTCAGGAGACCTTGCTGAACAGGGGAGGGGGTCCCAAAACATTGGGCAGAGGGACCTTCCACAAGCAGTTCCTTTCCTTTTGCAGAAGGCAGATCCTGGATCCAATCCTACAACTCTCTTTGGATTTCATATGCAATGTCCCAACACGTTTGATCTGTAACTGTGAAGCCCTTGCTCTTAAGTGGCAACACCTTCTTTGAAGAGTTTGGCCAGATGGGGTGGGATTGTGTGGTAAACGATGCTTCTGGGTCCCAAACCACTATCTGGAGAGGAGACAGATCCCTTGTGCTAAGTGTGATGTGTCAAATGGGGTGAGAGAGCTCTGCTATGGTATACTTCAGCCTTCCCCAACCTGGGGAATGTTAGTCCTACTGAGAGTAGACCCATTGAAATGGATGGGACTTAAGTTAGTCATGAGTAACTTAAGTCCCATTTATTTCAATGGATCTATCCCTGGTGCCCTACAGATGTGTTGCCTGGGGACAATAAACGTTTTGGACCTACACATCTGGAGGGCACCAGGTTGTGGAAGGATGGTATAATTAGTCTTGAGTTTCCCAATACGAGGGTTTTCTTTTCTTTTTTGCTTTCTTCATGCCATTCACTCACCTCCTTCAAAACCTCAGCGATTTAGGGCTGCTCCGTTTTTCACAAGGTAGCAGAGCAGCACTGATGAGCCCAGGTGCAAGGCAGTCTAGTGTGTTGTTATCCTGACCAACCCATTGGGACGGCAAACCCTGCCAAATACTGTGCAGTACTGCCTACAATCTTACATGCCTTAGTTCTCCCGTTTAACGTTAGGGTATGAACAATTGGGATGGTTTCTTTTTTAAAATGCTGCTCTATGTGTTTACAACATTTTAATGAGTTGTGCATTTTTATTCTGCCATATCGGTAGTCATATTGCTAAGCATGTTGTTGAGCAGCATTTTAAGGGTACGGAAAGAAGTCATCTTTAGGGTTCCCTCTTGTGGATATTCTGTGTACAGAAAAATACCACAGTGGATTTAAAAATATTCCTCAAAACATAGTCCTATATGGTGTCAAGCTCAAAGATGCAAGGACTGCTACTTGGAATAAGAAAGCTTGAGCAAGTGGCGAGGGAGGGCAGGGAGTAACAAGCCAGCCCAGCCCATTCAAATATGAACGTTTGTTTTAAAACGCATACTCCCATTACATTTCTTTTAAATAAATATAGGCATTGTGTTGGATGAAGATTTAGTCATGCTTAGAGCAGACCCACTGAAATCACTGGGACTTAAGTTAGTCATGATTAACTCACCTCATTGACTTCAATGGGTCTCTTCTAAGCATGACTAAGTCTGCACCCACTCCTCATGAAGAAACATATGATCAATATACTCCTTATTAGCACCTTTATCACACCTACTATTCCCCCCCCCCCTCTGCTTCCTATTTGAATCTAGCATTTCAATCACACGTGGTCGGTATTGCTGCGATACCTCAGCCTGGCCTGTTGAACTTTGCCTGTTTCGGACTTTGCCCGTTAAGGGATAAATCGAAACAGAAATTAGAAACTGCGATCTCAGGGCAAGAGAGCAGCACGACGGGGATGACTTCATGCGAGTCCAGCGCTGAAGAAGTGGAGCAAAGTCGAGGTGGGTGTACTTAAAACCGCACGTGTGATAACGACCTCTGTCTGGCATTATTTATTGCATTTATATCCCACCTTTTTTCCTCCAAGGAACCCAAGGAGGTGTACATAATTCTCCTCTCCATTTTATCCTCACAACAACAACAATCTACCTGTGAGGTAGATTGGACTGAGAGTCTGTGACTGGCCCAAATTCACCCAGTGAGCTTCTATGGCTGAGGGAGGACTAGAACCCAGATCTCCTGACTCCAGTATAACACCCTAGCCACTACACCACACTGGCTCTCAATTAATCTCATCATGGCATACCCGGGTTCCTAATACCCCATTGGAATATTTCAGCTCCTTCCCTGAACTTTCAGCTCTCATGAGAGCCAACATGGTGAAGTGACTGGAGTTTCAGGCTAGGACTAACAAGATGTGGTTGAAAGATGCTGCTCAGCACTGAAGCTCAGGGACCTTGGGCCAGTGACTATCCCCAGGACTGTTGTGAGGATGCAAGTAGGGAAACTAGTATTTACATGGACTTGAACTCCTTAGAGGAAAGCTGGAATACCAAGGTAGTAAGTAAGTACATGTACAAAGTCCACTTCCCTATCTACACTCCACCACCAGAGCAGTATTGATCACCCCTACTCACCCTGCCTCTGCCAGGCATAGTGATAGATACATTAAACAGAGAGCCTATCTACACTATTGCTTTAAAATGGTTTAAAACGGTTTATAACTGTTTTGAGAACTTCTGGGGCCCAGGACACACTCCATATACAGTTTTCAAAACATTTTCAAAGTGTTTTATCCTGTGTGTGTAGATAGGCTCAGAGAGAAACATCTTTGGAGAAAACCCAAAAGCAGCGGTAGGAAACCTTAAAGATGACTTCTTTCCATGCCCTTAAAATGCTGCTCATCAACATGCTTACCAACATGACTACAGATCTGGCAGAATAAAAATGCAAAACTCATTCAAATTTTGTAAATACCTTTATTAGGACCAATTATAACATCACAAGGTAGTGAGCAAGGTTTCAAGTTCTCCAGAATCCTTCTTTAAGCTGGATCGTAAGCAAAAATAACAAGGGGTACGGGTGAACAAGAAGGTGGGCAAAGTCCATAAACATCATGCCCTGCCCTTTCTCTCTCTCTCTCACACACACACACTACAGGCCTGAAGAACCTCAAAACATTGGGTTGTATCCAGTGGCTGGTATTGAATGTTAGGTTAATTAAAGTCCCATTCATTTCAGTGAGTATACTCTATGTGGGACTAACATTGGATATAACCCATAGTTCACTATTTTGTGACATTTCTATTGGTACTAATAAAGGTTTTACCCTACCACATCTTTTACATTTGTTTTTTCTAATGAACCATTATGGCTTCTTACAATCATTTTGCTTGGAGGAGTTACTGAACAGACTTTTGTGGGAGAAATCATCTTAACCAGAGCAGTAGAAAGAGAAACCAGAACAACCATCAAAATGATGCCAAATACAAATCAAAGAAAGATTTCCAGTGGATTCTAGAAGTGGTCAATTATATAAACAAATATAATTTATATTTATTCTAAACCAATTGGTTACCCACAAACATAGTTCATAGAGAAAAATCAAATCCAAGTAAAGGTTTAACTTAATTAACTGCATTTATTGAAATATTCAAAGTGTTACATCTTTTATCTTTACAAAACTTCCTTAAATACAAAGCTCTTTGTGTAGACTCCAGGATGGCCACTGTAATATCCTTGTTCTGGTCCATTCATGACTTGAATCTTGAGGTTTGCCAATGAGCACACACAACTCATGGCAATGTAGAGTTGTCCATGTAGAAGCCAGGTGTAGGCACATAGATGCAAACTTGGTCCACAGTCTGTCCCTGATTTGTTAACAGGCCATATGTTACTGACATATCATTGTAATTTGACCTGCACCTGTGTTTATAAAGGCTTCAGAGACTTTTAAATGATACTTCCTTTCTGACTTCCTTTCTGAACAATAACTAAATTTTGACTGGGCTACTTTTAACTGTAGGTGTCTCTTAATCCCTTCATGATTTATTTACAGGTTGTGCTTTACTAGCATATCATTGTACTCTGGCTTGCTCCTGTGTTTACAAAGATGTACAGAGACTTTTTTGTGTTCATATTTCATTTTTCTTCAATTTACAATTAATTATTCTTTTTTAATTATACTTGACATTTTTATATTAAAAACAAAACTTTATAATACAACATTGTAGAAGATAGTCTAATACTTAAAAAAAAGCTTTATGGACATAAATAAATTCCCAGCTTTGAATTATAGTGAAAACCGGTTATTCGTGGAATCTGCATGTCAAGAGCTTTCCAATGAAGTGTGTTTCATGAGAATAGGTCAGTGGGAAGGCCGTAAAAAAGGAATGACCAACTAACTCCCAACTTTAAATTATATAAGATAGTACTGCTCAGGAAATCTCATGAAAAAGAAAATGAATGGAACTTGAACACAGAGCTCAAGGAGTCAGGAATGCCCCAAAATGGCAAGTAATGTAGGAGCTGGCATAAAAATTATATGCCTCAGGTGGGGCCATAAAAGTTTTAATGCATATGTCACCACTGGTGCCCTAACATAATAGTTGTAAATATATATTCTGTATTTAATCTATAAGGATACCTGGTAGTTGTGTAAAGAGACCACAAACCATTGTTTATCAAGACAACGATTAACTGCAACTTATAGATTTAGATATAAATCCTGCAAATGTAGGATTTGCTTGTAACACACACTAAGTAAATTTATGTATACCGCAACGGCCTTACCATAGTCTAGAGTGCTAATTTGCAATTTGAAATCGGAAAAGGCCTTAGAAACTGGAACAAAAGCTTAGGCAGATTTAATTGTCCAGGCATTTCCATTAGCTAAGAAAAGTGCAGCCGATAAAAGCAGTCAGAGAAAGATGAATCATTGAGAGACCTGAAAGAAACATTAGTTAGTGATCAGAAAACCCCAAGTAACGGTGGTTTAAAGCCTAAAATTCGTCTGAAATTGCAGCCATTAACTTTCAGTACTGACATCAGGAGCAATTTTTGAGCAAAGCAAGATAGCAAGAGAGAAATATTACCGCTATCTGATGAAGGTCACCAAACAGTGCGATCCTATGCATGTCTACTTAGAAGTAAGTTCCACTGGGTTGAATGGGGCCTACATCCAGGTAATGGGTATAGTATTGAAATCTATGGCTGCAATCCTATACACAGTTACCTGGGAGTAGGTCCAACTGAGCTCAGAGGGACTTATTTCTGACTGAGTAGACAGGCATAAGATTGCAACCTCAAAAGGTGGAACCATTGGAACTAATGCAAGTGCACCCAATTAGGGTGCACTTGGCTTGGGGGCGGGGGGGTACACACACATGCACATGGTACATGCCCTTTTTTGCTTATTTTTATTCATATTACCGGTTCTGAAGGTAGCATTGGATTCTCTGATGCTGATGCTCCTCCATGGTGTATTATTACGATGTATTATTACATTAGACTCGATGCAGACATCCTGTGGTTGGATTTTATATTCCAGAATAATGGCAAGAAATCAGATTAATCTGCGTTACAAAAGAAGGATACGCTTCCCAGAGCAAACCAAGCATTCTCATTTGCATAGGGGAGTGTCATGAAAATTCTACTGTGTTCTCTATTACCTTATCTCTCCCACTGTTTTCCTCCTGCCACCTTGTCAAGCAGGAGGTGACATGTCTGTACAGATGGCACTGACTACCATTTAACCACTTTCAGCCTGCAGAGATTCCAAACACACACAGTAGGTGAGCAAAATTTGCTTTAACAGTATTATTAATTGTTGCCTAATTCACGACATGGTAGAGCGCATGAACGTGACGCTGTTGCATTGCTAGTATTTTGGGGCTGCACATAATGCTCTTTGAAATGAGCTATATTTTCTTTCAAACTTTCATAGCCATAGTTGGCCTGGGCTATCAGCAAGAACAGCACTAGAATTGGAGAGATTTGGACAGGTTGGGAAGCTGGGCTGAGAGGAACAAGATGTCCTTTAACAGGGAAAAATTTAAGGTGTTTCACTTGGGGAGGAAAAAAGTAGGGTACACATACAAGAGGGGGAGTCATGACTTGGAAGCACTACAGCGGAGAAGGATTTGGGTGTGGTTGTCTATAACCATCTGAGATTCGCCAACTTACTAGTCTTCAGGAATTTAAAAGATCTATAAAGACTGATCTCTTCCGGCAGGCCTACCTAGATGAATTTTAAAGTGTTTTATTGGTGTTTTATTGGTATTTTAATGATGTACTGGTTTTATCTGCTTTTAATCAGTTTTTGTATCTTGTGTTTGGTGTTGTTCCCCGCCTCGATCCGCTGGGAGAGGCGGGTGATAAATATATTATTATTATTATTATTATTATTATTATTATTATTATTATTATAAGAGCTAATGCAGTTCTAGGCTGCATTAGAAGCTGAATGGTAACAAAGAAGTGTGAAGTCCTTATTCTTCTCTACTCAGCACTATTGAGGCCACACCTAGCATAATGTGTATGACTCTGGGCACCACATTTCCAGAAGGACATTGACAGGTTAGAACAGGTTCAGAGGAGGGCAACAAAGATGATAAAGGGACTTGAGGGCATGCTCTATGAGGACAGGCTGAAGGGACTTGGGATGTTTCATCTGGAGAAAAAAAGACTGAGGGGAGACATGTTAGCAGTGTTCAGGTACATAAAATCGTGCCACAGGGAAGACGGTCAAAACTATTTTCCATTGCCACAGAAAGTAGGACCCACAGTAAGGGGTCTAAGTTACAGCTACCTAGATTTCGACTAAATATAAGAAAAGAACTAACTGACTGTAAGGCCTGTACAAAAGTGGAACAGTCTACCTATGGAGGTTGTTGGTTCTCCATCTCTGGAGGTTTTTAAGAAGAGGCTGGACAGCCATGTCTTATGGATGGTTTAATTGGTTTTCCTGCACATTGCAGAGGGTTGGGCTAGATGATCCTTGTGGTCCCTTCCAACTCCACAGTTCTATGATTCTATGGCCAGATCTACACCAGGCAGGATATGACACTTTGAAAACGGTTTGAAAACTGTATATGGAGTGTGTCCTGGGCCCCAACAGTTGTCACTACTGTTATAAACTGTTTTAAAGCAGTAGTATAGATCCTACCTTTGAGATTGTTGAATCTGTGTGTAGTGAATTTTGTAATTTAGAGACTTCCTCGCAGGGGGACATACATATGGGAGTTCAAAGATGATACCTGGAGGATAGGGTGGAGCTGCAAGCAGACAGAAAAGAGTTTCAATAGAAGCTGCAGGCTACTTATCCAGGCTGATCGTACCATGAGCCATAGCTCAGGCAGCAGATCAGGAGGGCTGATGGACTGCACTTTCCCAGCTACTGCTGCAGGGTCACGCATCACGGCTGGAGAATGGGTCTGGACCCCACCTGGAACTGCTCCTCACCAACCAGCCAACCTTGGAGTGCTGCCGCTTTGCTGCTGGGAGGAAATGGCCGGCAACGCTCCTACAGGGCTCTCCAGAATCTGCTTCACCCTGTGCCTTTTGTGCTGAGGCAGGGGGCCTTCCTCACAGTTGGTGAGGTTGGCGCCTCCGGTTTCGGTGGGGCTGTGAATCCATTCCCAGTTTCACTCAGAACCAGCCAGAGCTGTCCAAGGTGCTGAACTGATTTGGGAGGGGGGGTTCAAGACCTTGGATAGCTCCTTTAGCCTTCTGTATGGCTCTGACTGAAACCCCGAATGGATTCACAGCCCATTGAAATCGGAGCCACCAGCCTCCACAGTTTCCTCAGAATTGCCACTTTGCCATAACAACAGCAACAGCAACTACAGTTTAAAGCTTGAGTTACATTTAAAGTTTAACTTAATGCTTTTAATTTTAAAAGTGTAACTTATTTTTTAAAAAGTAAGCTGGGGCAGGGTGGGGGGTGGGAAGAGAAGGGGGAGGTGGTGTGGGGGTCTCCCCCCGCAGAACAATGTCTTGCTCTGGCCCTTGTTAACTATATCTGGCAATAAGACATCAAATCAATTTCTTCTTCAATGTGACCTTCATGTGAGGGTCAATTTAGCACACTCTGCATGTTCAGTTGGGATGAAACATGTCACATTCATGTGCTTTCCTGAGTGTATATGTACACAACTGGTCTATTATTTACCCAATCATCTAAGGCTGTGGCAGCCACAGTTTTGACAGTCCAATCCTACACACGTTTAGGCAGAAGTAAATAAGTCTAAAGTCAACCAAGACTGCACCCTACTTGGAGAGTAAGGACCGTACCACGCTCACCCAAAGTTTTGCAACCTCTGGCCTTGACTATTGCAATGGACTTTACATGGAATAGCCTTTGAAGACAATTGGTTTTATTAGGCAAGTTAAACAACTCCCAAAGCATCCGTGACTTCTAAGCACAATGGAACAGAAAAACACAAGTGGTTCTATTCCCCCCCCCCCAATATACCTGTATTTTATGGTGGATGGGGAGTAAATTTTAAAAGTGAAACAACAACAACTATGAAATGAAGAGGAGACAAGTAAAAAAGAGGGGCAGTCACATTTAACCTCAATTTCTGAGTTGGATACGCTGCTTGGGTTTTCACTGGGACCTGATTCTCAGATGACTCCCCAAACACTGGAGCCAATAGTAAGAAAGCTAGTTCCTGCTTGCCGTTTAAGAACATAAGAGGCATGCTGAATCAGACCAAGGGTTATCTCATCCAGCATTCTGTTCATACAATGGCCAACCAGCTGCCCCAATGGGATTCAAGAGTGAAGGAAAGCCTTTATCACCACCAGTACTTTAAGCCAGGAGTAGGCAATATTTGTGTCCACAGGTGCCATTGTGCACCTTAGACTCCCTTCCTTGGTGCCTACCAAGGCACCCTATTACACCCAATTTTTATTTTAAAAATCTTCTATTTTCTTTCTGTCAGCTTCAAAGCAAAGTGGGAGCCTCTAACTGCTTCCATCTTAAATTCCCATGAATGTCTCTTACTTGTCCTTTGTGACTAGCCATGCCCATCCATGGCAACCCATTTTATGGTTGTGCCCAGGACAGTTTCTCAAATTTCCAAATGTGCCCATAGGGGCCTAAAAAGTTGCTTGTCCCTGCCCTAAACAGAATGTAAGATATCCAAATTGACATTTCTTCAGGCTTTTCTGATGAGCTGTCTTCTGATCTTTTCTAGTACAGCTCTGCTTCTAAGAGTCATGTTGGTTGCAGGGTGCAAGGTGAAAATGTATATTGTGAACTCTCTGTTCTGTCAAACCATCCATAAAACGGTGCTTTTAAACCATGGCACTGGAATGCTTCGACAAAGGGGCATAGAATCTCAACCTTACAGTGCTTCATTATCTATATAAAGCTATATCAAAGACGGGCTTAATGTAATAATATGCTCGGCAAGAAAGACTAATTTCTCCATCTACATGTTTTTGTAGTATTTACGGCTGCTTGGCACCAAAAGTCAGTTTTTGAGGGAGAGGGGCGGGGGTGGCAGCAAATGTCATGGCCAGAGAGTGGCTGTTGGGGCTCTCCAGAACATCCACTAGAGACAGGAAGGAAGGGGTGGCTGGCCCTCCTGATGGGGGCAGAGCAGAGTGGCACAATTCACCACTGCTCCCACTCCGCCATCTGATGCAGGCACCTCACCCTGCTTCATGGCCCTGGATCTTCTCCATTGTGCATATAGCTCTGTTTATAGACACAATGGAGGAAATCCGCAGCATCCTATAGCACCCCAGATGTTGCCTAGGGGGGCACAGGATTGCTTTCTCAGTAAATTAGTTGGATTTCCATATATTTGCATATAGTAAAACAGTTTTGAAGCAAAAAGCATCCTTTGTTTTTAGATGATGTACCTGTGTGTGTGTGTCATAGCAGACAGCATCTTATAAAAGCGTTCCCTCTGATATGAGAAGGGGGATGCCTTTTTTAAGATGGTGCTTGTGAGATGCCATTTTTATTAATACTTGTGATAAGTATATTCGTACTTGCAATATATATGTGTATACACACACACACACACTGCTCACTTAATCAGGGCATGCTGGCTAGGGATGATTAGAAGATTTGGCATTTATAGTGGCCATGGCAATACAGGTGGTGCGTGTAAAAAGCAAGCAGTTCCATATGATATGTTTGTTTCAAACCTATGCTGTTTCTCTTGTTTTAAAATTTTTAATTTTGTCATGCTTATATTGCATTGTGTTTCCCGCCTCGATCCGTAGGGAGAGGCGGGTTATAAATAATAATAATAATTATTATGCTGTCACCCACCAAATACAAACATCAAATCCATTTGTGGAACACTGAAATTCTCCCATCACTCAAGCTAAAACAGTTGCTTCACTGAGAGTCCTTTTGCTACTGGAACATCTAAACGTTTGCAAGGCTGCTATTAGGTCACCTTTCCAGTATAGCCTGAATACCAACATAAGATTAAGAAATGGTGGAAGCAACTATATTCTGTTACACTGAAACCATAAGCTAAGTGACATTCAGCAAGAGATTGGATTGCATTTTAATAAGCTACAAACAGCCGATAGAGTTGATCCCATGGAAAATAACTCTTGAAGAATTTCCACTTCGATAATGGAAAGAGACAATCAGCAAGAGTTGCTGTTTCCCATATTGACAGAGAATCCCTTGACTTATGATGTAACTTAACGACTTCTTTAGAAGAAAGTGGAAAAGTTCAGAAAAGCCACAGCGGTTTGCAATACACCAAAATGGAGGGGAAAGGATATTGGTAGTGTTCTTGTGCATCCCCCCCCTTGTTTCAGTAAGACTTGTGTAAGAGAATGTCCTGATGGATTTTGTACCCAATCTTTAGACCAGGGGTCCCCAAGTTTTTCAGACCCATGGGCACATTTGGAAATTTGAGAAACTGCTGTGGACACCACCACAAAATGCCTAATCAGTGGATCGCTGCTTTTGGCATCTACCTTTCACGTCTACGGATCGTAGGCTGTGTCTTATTCAGAAAAAAACACATGTTTGATTTGTGCCTATTGGACACCACAATGCCTCTTTAAGAAAGGATTGTCTAATTTGGCGAATTGCTGGCAGTATAACACAGCTAATGCTTCTTTTAAATTTATGTTTTGGCAATGCCCAGTAGTTGCTTCATTTTTGGAAGAGGTTATTACACAGACAAATTTTGTACTGGAATAGTCTGTAATATTCACTGATGTCCACACTCTTTTAAATTGTTTACCTGCTTCATGGAAATTAACAAATGGTCAGTGTAAATGGATTCTCAGCATCTTTTGGACAAATAAAATATTGATATTATGACATTGGAAGAATAAACACTCACCTTCTATAATGCAATGGATTGAGGAACTTACAACACTTTTAATATTTGAACAGGTGGCATAGAGACGCTGCCTTCAAATGGATACATATTTAGTTATTTGGTCGGCTTTTGTTGAAGCCTATATATAATTGCTAGAAAGTTGTATACATTTCATATGTATTAATTGCTATGGATATATACCAATCTATATAAGTATATTTAAAAAATGGGGGGAAATGAAAAATAAAATTTTGTTGGTGCCACACAGCGGACTCTTGCTATAAACTTTCCCAAGATTGGTAGTGTTGGTTATGACTAGGACATATCTATGCCACAGGCCGAAACTGGTTTCACGGCAATTCCCTTCCCACAGGAAACCTGGGAACAGTAGCTTTGTGAGGAGAGCTAGGGATCTCTAACACAGAATTCTTAGTATCCTCACCAAGGTGAGAATTTGGCCAAAGGGTGGGGTGAGGGGGGAACCATGACAGTTAAAATGGTACAAAACCAATATGATCTCATAGTGCAAATATGCTGTTATACACAGTTGTGGAAACACACTTATTTATCTGCAGACCGATTCTATGGATATTTAGTTAGCCACTGAGTTCAGTGGAGCCTATTCCAAGTAAGCACACATAGAATTTCAATTTGTCTGGGATGGTCGATGATACTACCACCTGCTCAGAATTATTTAGGTGTATGGCATTATTTTTGTGTATCAAACATTAGTAGAAGCTCACAAACACTTCTAAAGAATGCTATCTATTTTTGCAGTTTGACTTTTATCTTCAAGATTGTAATACACAGATTAAGAACCTGGAGGCTTTAATGGGCATTTATGTAAAATTGGTATCAAGAAGTTGAGATTGTTCAATGAGGCCTTAAGGCGAAACAAGCAAGAAGATAAACATTTACAAGAGAAGATTAAGTTTTTAACTGACAGATAACAGACAGGAATGCCAATCGGAATACGAGTCTTAGGGGACAGAATCACAAAGGAAAAGGGAAGAAGAGCTAGCTTCAGTTTTGAACAAAAATGTGCCTTGAGTGGGAAATATCTCTATCATACAATTTTTTAAAAACAGATTAAAGCGCTCTTCCCCAACCTGCTTTACAACTGCCATCACCCTCAGCCAATGGGCATGCTGGCTGGGGATCATAGGAATTGTACTCCAACAAAACTGGAGGGTACCAGATTGGAGAAGGCTTGTCATTAAGACTTTCAAACTAAATGAACGCATAAGAAGTATCAATGTCCCGTAAATATATGTTAACATCTTGTTCTAAATTTAACATGTTATTTATTTAAGGATTTAGATGTCACCTTTCAAACAGAAGTTTTCCTAAGGAAGCTTGCAATTGATATCTTAAAACAACAACAACAACAACAACAACAACAACAACAACAACGGCTTGGATCCAGATTTTGCCTTTTGTGAACAGAAGGGCTCCTTCCACACTACGAAGTTAAGGTAGATTTATTTAATAAGGTAAATAAACATACAAATTACAGTACACACATGCAATATATTAAGCAGGTGCTTTTTCAGTTAGTTGCAGGAAGGAGCTATATATTTGAACTAGATCTCTAGAGGCCTCCTGAAGTCTGAAGAGGAATCCTAACAGATTTCACTTTACTGAAAGGGAAGGTGTCCCTGGGACAGTTTCCTTGCGCCATAGTCAAGTGAGTTGTTAGCCTCCAGAGTATCCTTCAGACAAATCCTATAGCTAGACTTTGGGTGTGATCAGATAGTAGGGATGGAAAAGGGGGGTGGGATACTTGACTAAAAACTGTCCTGGACCTGGGAGGAGTTCCAAGAGCTACCTTTAGGGAGTTACTGTGCTGTAGTAGATGTGTACACATGTCCCCCAAAGTTAAAATAAAATAGTTAAATTTGTGCAAATCTCCCTAAAGGTGGTGGTGGGGGCGAAGTTAACTACGCTCATCCCCAAAGGTGGAACTTTTTTTAAAAAACTGTGTAAGTCTCCCTGAAGTTAAAAGCAATATTACAATTATGCAAATCGTCCCAAACCGGGGGGGGGGGGGAAGGTGTCACTGTCTAGGAAAGTGATGAAGTGGAGGAATAAATTGATTAGTGTCATTTCAAGATGTGATAGAGAGGGGATATAGTTAGTGAGACTGTGGTGCATGGGGGAGGGAGGAGACCCCCAAACAGGACAGAGGCATATTCCTTCTTTTCTGGCTGGAAGGCAGATCCTGGATCCAACCTATTGGTTTTTAATTGTTGTGAGCTACTTTTGAAACCTGAATATGAGCCAACAGTGTGATGTGGCTTCAAAAAAAAGAGCAAGTGCTACTTTGGACTGCATTAATAGAAGTATAGCTTCAAATCACGCAATGTATTGGTTCCCCTCTATTCGGCACTGGTTAGGCCCCATCTTGAGTACTGTGTCCAGTTGTGGGCACCACACTTCAAGAAGAATGCAGAGAAGCTGGAGGGGGTTCAGAGGAGGGCAACGAGGATGATCAGGGGTCTGAAAACAAAGCCCTCTGAGGAGAGACTGAAAGAACTAGGTATGTTTAGCCTGGAGAAGAGAAGGTTGAGGGGAGACATGATAGCACTCTTCAAATGCTTGAAAGGTTGTAACACAGAGGAGGGCCAGGATCTCTTCTCGATCACCCCAGAGTGCAGGACATGGAATAATGGGCTCAAGTTACAGGAAGTCAGATTCCGGGTTGGCATCAGGAGAAACATCTTGACTGTTAGAGCAGTATGACAATGGAACCAATTACCTAGGGAGGTCGTGGGCTGTCCCACACTACAGGCATTCAAGAGGGAGCTGGACAGCCATCTGTCAAGTATGCTTTATGGTGGATTCCTGCATTGAGCAGGGAGTTGGACTCGATGGCCTTATAGACCCCTTCCAACTCTACTGTTCTATGATTCTATGAAATTTTAATGGGGCCCACATGTGGACTCGGGGACTCGTCTGCTACCAAGAGCTGGCATGCTGAAGGCCTGGCTAAGAGAGGAGAAGGCCAGTGGATGTTTCAAGGTGAGATGCAAGAAGGCCCTGACTAGTTTTTCTGTGGCTGGTACATGAATCACAGCAGTGGCACACCCACTGTTGATATGGCATGTGAAGGACAGAAGGTTTATGTTGCAGCCCCAACACACCTTGATCTTGTTTTAACATTAAAAAACAACAACAGAAGAGCCAATCACAGATTTCCCTCTTTCCATCAGGGAGCACATTCAGACTCCTTCCTATAATCAGCCAGCCAGCCATGGAAAGAAATGTGAGCGGGAGGAGCGTCTGTGGCCAGGAACATCCACATGTACCCTGCCTCTCTACTGTTGCCATGGACAGAAGAGCTAGAACACCAAATCTTTGCTACTGGGAGGAAGGTGGCTCCAGTCTTGCCTGCTGTAGGTTCCTGTTCCCCATGTGGAATTTCGCACACTCCCCCTCTGCAACATGTCTCATCTTCACAAAGGACTGCCTCACTGTTTGAGAACCACTGACTTCACCCCAGATATGTAGGGGATGGTTGTTCAGTATGGGAAGGCAATGCGCTGTAGAGGTCCTCCACATTTTGTGTGTGCATATGTGTATGTGTTACCTGGAACTACTTCAAAATCACGCTCAGATAGCAAGGAGGAGGGTCCAACTCTATTTTATTAAAGAAAGAATCAGCGCGCTGAGACGGAACCCTGTTGCCTCATGGCTAAAATACAGAGGAACCGCCCCTAACCAACATAGACAAAGGTTTTTACTCTCTTGGCATGAAAAGAAACACCCTTCTTGTGACGTACGTGTCTAGAAACTTCTTTCAACTAAGAAATAGGGGAGGGGGAGGAGAAATAATGTTCTTTTTGCAAGCAGTTTACAGAGATGCAAGCAGCAAGGTCATTTCAACATACCAAAGAAGAGATAGCTCAGGGGCCTCTGGCTGGCAACAAGAAGAACAAAGGATTCTTTGACTTGCCAGCTCCTCTCATAAAAATTCTTTGACACCTTAATGTTTCTGCTATCACCGGTGAGATCATCTGCCCTGCGAAGACTCTTCAGGATTTACATAAGATTTGTTTTACAACTTACTTGATCTCAATTTAGGGGTTTCAGGGCACAGAGGCAGACATTAATCAATTCTTTCTTTTCTTTTTAATTTCATGTTACATTCCACATTCCCCTCTTTAAAGAACTAATTTAAACTTTACATTGGTTCTTTATCATACTTAAAAAGCATAAAGTTACAGAAAAACAGAAAAATCACTGTTAGGTATATTCGCCCTGTCTATAGTCATTCTTTACTCTTAGTGCCTCGAAAGCAGCTAGCAGGATCCAGAGCGTGTGCAGAGTGCAAAGCAGGAATTTGATACATTCTTAACTGCGTCTAATTTTCTACTTCTTCATGTTTTACATCTTCTTGCATAGCTAACGATACATAATGAGAATATATTTTGCGTTCTACAATGGAATTCACTATTCGTGTTACCAAAGCCATAAAACACGGGATACAGCAAGGCAAAATGCAAACCAGAACCACAACCAAACAAAACACTAAAAATGCAGTTTTAAGCCATCTGAGATTTGGAAGCCACGATGTGATCCAATCAAAACTCCATCCATTCCAATCTTGGACCGGCACATGAGCTACTTCTTTTATGTTTTTTGCTAAGCTTTTTATAACTTCTCCATTGTCATCTATTTGAAAACAACAATCAGAGAAATTCAGGGCGACACAAAGTCCGCCCTGCGCTGCCAATACATAATCTAATCCCAATTTTAATTGTAAAGTAGCTGTTCTGAGTTGTGTTAGTTGGGTTGCGATTAAATCTAAAGCATCAGCTGTGTGATTGGCCATGATTTCTACTACTGCTTGTAAACGTATGAGTCTATTTGTCAAATAGTGGCTGGTCCTGCCGCCTACGTTGGATTCCCAGGTAGCAGGACCTATCCATTCTACTATGCGTTCAGCCGGCCATTCTTCACTTCCCCATTTCTGATTTCCTCCTCCTGCTATGCTTTTTAGATCTAAAGATCTCCTTTTTCTCATATAGATGTCAGGGGAAGTGTCAGGGGAAACCATCCACAATCCTGGAACCACAATTCCCAAATAACAACTCCCTTTCCAATTTTGAGGTAATTGTTTGAAAGCCCATTCTCCGCAAATCCACCACAAGTGGTGTTTGTGTCCTTTGTCTCTGGACAGGAGGAGAGCGAGGGTCAGGGAAATCATTGAGGCAGGCCTTTCCATACGGACCCCACTACTGTAGTGGGTGCAGTTCCTCCCCCAAGTATGCATCCATTCTTTACCCAAAGAGCAGCCACAATATTTAAAAAGCACTCTTTTTAAAATGTTACAATTCCAGGTTCCTTCCCTGGGGGCTACTTGGTCAGAATACCAAGTCTCTTGACATTCTGACTTGCCTACAAACATCCCTGAACCATTTTGTGAAATGCAAATTTGTCCTGACAAGGGAACTACTTTGAGGGCTCTGCTGGAATTATAGTGTGCATATTTGAAAGGCACTTCTTGAAACCCCCAATCTGCCACAATCCCTGTTCTGTTAAGGGGGATGGGCAAAAACGGCAGTCCATCTTGATGAGATTTGGGAGTCAGTGCACAGATTACACAAGATTTATTATTATTATTGAGTACGGCTGCTGTTTGCTTCACGATTTGAATCCACAGATTTGGTTCTTCTTTTTCTACAGGTTTACTCAAACATATGGCTATCAGGGTTAACAACCAAAAGAGGGAGCACATTTTGGCGAGATCTGCCAAGAAACTGTTCTGGTCTGAAACAACACACTATTGTTATTCCAACTACAGCTAATGCTATGATCAAAACTATAATCAGTGGCCCATCAATCATGACATAAAGTTCATTTAGATAGTCCAATGTGATGAATCTTCGTCAGAGGAGGCTGTCAGCTTCCGGTGTGACAGCTCCTTTGAGCTGATGCTTTCTTCCCTCTCTCTCTCTCTCTCCACAGAGTGTCAGCTCTCGGTAAGGGGGGTCGCTTGGGTCAGGCAGTCGCTTTAAGATTTCTTTAGTTTAACTCTTAGAGTTCCTTTCACTGGGCTGGCCTTCCACAGTCCTGGTGCTTCAGCACGTTTGGCTCTGCTGTAATGCGTCCAGGATTTAAAACCAAAACATTTAATAGCAGTTGGAGTGACCAGCATTACCTGATGTGGACCTGACCACCTTGGCCTCAGAGGATCAGCTTTCCACTTTTTTACATAAACCCAGTCCCCTGGCTCAATATTATGTACTTTCTCAGTAAGAGGTAATGGCACTTCCCAGTTTAAGTGCTTTCTCACCTCCTCAATCCGCTTTGCCCATGGGACTACTTCTCTCGGGACATTTTGGCTGCTGCCATATTTTCTCCACAACGGAGACGGCCTACCGTAAACGGCCTCAAAAGGGGTCAGTTTACTATTTCCCTTGGGAGTGTTCCGTATTCTAAACAATACTTGTGGCAAAAGTTCTACCCATGTCATCTCAGTCTCTAACATATACTTAGTCAGTAGTTCTTTGATTGTCCGATTCATCCTTTCAACTTTTCCTGAGCTTTGTGGGTGCCATGCTGTATGTAACTTCCACTCAATGCCTAAGTATTTTGTTGTCTCTTGAACCACTTCTGCTATAAACGAACTTCCGTTGTCTGAGTTCAACTGCAGGGGCAGCCCATGGACTGGCAGGTGATGTTCAAGCAGGTATTTCACTACCTCGCGTGCTTTCTCTGTCTTGGTGGGCTTGGCCTCAATCCAGCCAGTCAGTGTGCAGACTATTAATAACAGATATCTATACACGCCACTCTTAGGCATTTCTGTGAAGTCTACCTGCAGCACTTCCATGGGTCCAGCTCCAACAGCTAACTGGCCTGCTGGCCCTACTGGACCTGTTCTGGCATTCGTCTTTGCACAGGTTACACATCTTCTGGCCACTTCTCTGGTGATGCTGGACAGTCTAGGGGCGTAGAAGTATGGGTGTATTGAATTGTACATAGCTTCTGCTCCCATATGAGTATTTTCGTGAAGCGTTTCCACTAGTCCTTTTACTTCTAATCGAGGTACAAAGGGCCTTCCGTCTGCCACCACCCATAGTCCTTTTTCTAGCCTTGATTTCAGTTGCTGTGCAAGGTCAGCATCTTCTTTTGTATATTGCCAGGGATTTTCTTCTTGAGACAGTGGGCCTGCGTACAGAATTGGAACCATGTCTCGTGCTGCTTTCTTTGCACACAAATCTGCTTTTCTGTTTCCTTGACAGACTTCTGATTCTCCTTTTTGATGCCCTTTGCAATGCATCACTGCTACTTCTCGTGGCTTAGTTACAGCTTCTAATAGCGCTTGGATCTGCTGCTGGTATTTTATGGGCTTGCCTTTTGAATCCACCATCCCTTTTTCTCGATACAATGCTGCATGCGACTGTATCATTGCAAAGGCATATTTAGAGTCTACGTAGATGTTGACTGTCTGCCCTTTTGCCAATTCTAGGGCCCTGGTCAAGGCGATGACTTCAGCTAACTGCGCTGAAGTTCCAAATGGTAAAGCACCTGCTTCTATTTCTTCTTCCAGTGACACAACTGCATATCCTGCCTTCCTTTTTCCTTCTTCAACAAATGAACTGCCATCAGTGTACCAGATACAATCTGGATTCTTCAGGGGCTGATCTTTTAGATCTGGCCGTGCTGCCCATGTTTGGCCAATCACAGTCTCACAATCGTGTGTTGGTGTGCTAGCTGTGTCCATTAGTGGGAGATAGGTAGCTGGGTTTAGAGTCCCGCAGATCGCTAGTGTGACGTCTGGGTCTTCTAACAGCATTAATTGGTACTTCATCGTCCGAGCATTTGTCATCCATGACATGCTTCCCTCGCGCAGCAAACTGCTGATTGCATGCTCTGTGTAGACTGTTGTTGCCCCCCCGAAAGTCAGTTTCTTTGCATCACTTAGTAACATAGCTGCTGATGCCACAGTTCTAAGGCATCTTGGCCATCCAGACGCCACAAAATCTAGTTTCTTGGAGAGGTATGCACATGGCTTCTTAATTCCTCCTGTCTCTTGTGTGAGGATCCCTTTTGCTATTCCTTCTTTCTCTGTGACATATAATTGAAAGGGTTTTGTCAGGTTGGGTAGTCCTAAAGCCGGCCCATGTGCTAGCTGTTGTTTTAATTCTTCAAAACCTCTTTGCTGCTCTGTGCCCCACATAAACGGATCTGTGTCTTTCCCTTTTGTTGCTTCATAGAGTGGTTGCGCATGCGTAGCATAATCTATGATCCAGAGCCGACAGTAACCCACCATTCCTAAAAAAGCTCTCAGTCCTCGCCTTGTGGTGGGTGGTGCAATATTGCAAATTGCTTGCACTCGCTCTGGCAACAGGGCTCGCTTCCCATCTTCTATCTGGAACCCTAGGTAGGTGACTTTCTGCTGCACCAATTGAGCTTTCTTCTTAGACACCTTATATCCACAAGCATTTAGGTGTCTAAGAGTGTCTTCTGTAAGTTTCTGACACAGCTCTTTAGTGATTGCACTTAGAAGAATGTCATCCACGTAATTTAGGAGGTCCCCCCCCTCAGGGATGTGAAGGTCTTCCAAGTCTTTTGTTAAGGCCTCTGCGAACAAACTTGGAGCGTGAATGAATCCCTGTGCTAATCTGGACCAGGCTAGCTGAATTTTCTTTGTTTCTCTGGGTTCTTGCCACACAAATGCAAAAATTGGAATTGACTGAGGGGCTAGTCTCAGACAGAAAAATGCATCTTTAAGATCTAGCACAGTGTGCCATTGCATGTCAGGTGGCAGTCTACTGAGGAGGGTGTATGGATCCTCAACCAGTGGAGTCAATGGTTCTACTCTAGAGTTTACAGCGCGTAAATCATGTACTGGTCTGTACTGGCCTGAGTCTTTCTTTTCAACTGGATACAAGGGAGTTGACCACGGAGACCTACAGGGGACCAGTATTCCTTCTCTCTGGAGATCATGTATCACTCTACTTATCCCTTCACGCTTATGGTCTGGGATCGGGTATTGCTTGATATTCACCGGTTCTGCTCCGGGTTTCAACTGGATCAGGATGGGGGGCTGTCTGTGTGCCATTCCAATTCCTCCATTTTCACTCCACACACTCTCTGGAACATCTGTCAATTCAATCATGGGAGACATAATGGCTGTCTGCTGGCCACTTCTTTCCCATAACAGCTTATACTGCCATCCATGTTGCTTTGGCATGGATACTGTACAGACATCTCCTTTGTGTGGGACCTCGAACTTGAAACCTCCGTCTCTCTCGAAGGTTAGTCTTGCTTGGAGGCGGCACAACAAATCTCTCCCCATCAAGTTCACTGGGCAATTTGGGACCCACGTGAACTTATGAGAAAACTCCTTGCCATCTAGCTTACAATCGTCGATACGGAACACAGGCTGGATTTGCAGCTTTCCTGTCACTCCTACAATTGATTTTACTTCTTGTGTTTTAATCCCTTGTTTCTTTACAATAGCTGACAGTGTAGCTCCGCTGTCAACTAAAAATGGCACCTCTTCCCCACCCAGTTGAAGTTTGACCATAGGCTCAGGGGTGGCTTCAGGGTGCCTGGAGCCCGGTCGGTCTCATTGGTCTTCGCAGAGAGCATGTACTCCAATTGGGCCTTCATCTCTTCTTTCATTTCTGCCTTCATTCTTTTCCTCTAAGGGGCACTGCCCACGCCAATGCCCAAATTTCCGGCATCGAGAACACTGGTCTCGGCCAAGTGGCTGCCTTTCTGAGTGGCCTTCATTTCGTCCACTTCCCCTGCCACGACCTCTGCCTCGATATCCTCTTCCCCGACTTCTTCTATTCTGTTGGCCATAATCCCCTCTTATGGCTGCTGCCATCACTAAAGCTGTCTTCTTCGTTTTTTCATCTTCTGTGTCTCGGTTTATAAAGACTGTCCTCGCTATTTCTAACAACACATCTGGGTTTTCTTCTAAAACTCCCTCACGTTTCTGGAGCTTCTTCCGTATGTCTTTTGCTGATTGGCTTACAAATGATAGATTTACAGTGCGTCTGTTGGCAGCCTCATCTGGGTCTAGTGGGGTGTACAATCGATAGGCTTCCTTCAGTCTTTCCATAAAGGCTCCTGGGGATTCATTTGGACCTTGCGTTATTTCAGCCACTTTGGACATGTTCATGGCTTTTCTACCTGCTCTCCGGATCCCTCTGGTGGTCAGTTTGCATAACTCCTGACGCCTCTGCTCATGGTTTGCATTGTGAGGATCCCATTGGGGATCCTCTGTTAAAAATATTTCTTGCTTTCGCTGTTCAAATGTACGTGTTCCATCTGCAGCTGCTAGCTCTCTTAATTCTAGTTCCATGGCCTGGTGTAAACGTCCTCTCTCTTCTGCACTGAGTAGGGTGTTTTCTAGGGTTCTTAGGTCTTGCCATGTGGGACTATACGTGTTTACAATATTTTCCCACAGATCAGCCATTGGTTTAGGGTCTTCAGTCAGTGATTTTGTCTGCCTTTTCCAGTTCATCAAATCTGTCGTTGTGAACGGAATATAAGTCACAACCCGTCTGGTAATGGTTTGAGTGGGGTCTGTGGGATCAGTTTCTTGTCCCTGCTGTACTCTTAATGGAGCCTGGAGGCTTGGCTGGTTAAGTTTTTTTGTAGACTGGCGTGTCTGCGCTGGTGAAGTCTGTGGGCGTATAGGCTTTGGAATTCTACTGGGAATAGGCATGGATGGAAGTGAGGTTGATGGCCCTTGTCCCAAATCCTCTAGCGGTGGAGCTGATGGACTTGGTTGGGGCGCTTGTAAAACTGGATACACTTGTCTGTATGGTGGCGGTGGCGGGGGCAGTTCTTCTTCTTCATCCTGGGGTAAGGGCTCTGGGACTTCTGCCTGTTTCTCCCTTCTCTTGTTTTGGGTATCCTCACATTTCATTTTTTCTGCCTTCAGGGACTTCAGGTCTGCTAACATCTTTTCACGTTTTATGCGCAGTTGCTTTTGTTGGGCCTCTTTATCTTTCCCCTTCTGGCGCTTTAATCGTACAGGCATCACGAAATTGGCTTTGGTACATTCCTGTTTACAGGAGTTCCACAGCCACGCTGGCATCTCTTGACAATTAAGCAGCCATTGATCAATGTAAGGAAATTGATCAGGATGCGGAACACTCACAATGGATTGGTAGATCTTTTTAATTTCATCTAAGTTACATGTGCCTTCCGCTTTCCAGGTAGTACTCTGACTTGGCCAGTCTAGCTGACAATTGCGTGTCAATGTATGTGGGTCTAACTGTTCTCCATACTCCCTCTTGAATCCTTCCTCAAAATTATCTACCATACACTGTAGTACAGACTGAGTCTTTGAGTTTCTCCCACCCATTATGATTTTCACAGAGACGTCACGCTTCCCATACAAACAAGACACAGAGGGGAAGGAACGGGCTGAGTGGTAAGGGGTCCACTTCAGCTGACACAAAAAGGTATGGACAGACAATCCAGACGTACCCCTCTTTCACGGCCCTGCCTGTCTCCAGGACAAGGAAACGCGTTAGTCAAGGGTCCCACTCTCCAGGGAGAGTCACACTCGTTTTTCGGGTCTCTGCTAATCAGATAACCATCTCAGCCACCAATCCACGCATTCACCAATCACACTTCCAAACCCTTTCTCCAAGACCACGTCGGGGTAATGAGGTTCAAGCCAAAACCTCCCCCCGGTCTAACAGGATGGCTTAAGTCCTGTTCTCTATGGAGGCCTCCCTTTTTCATACGTTACCTGCCGGCCGGCGTCTTGTTCTGGTTAAGAAAGAAAAAAAAAAAAAACCTCGTCCTTTTTCACCCTTTTTATGACTGCTGTTCAGCTGACTTCCAGCAGCCGGTGTCCAGCCCTCTCTCTCCGCAAAGGTGGAGGTGGCGCCGTGAGGTGTGAGCACGAGCAACAGGAAGCCTTGCTTGTCACAGCTAAGCCACTTTGGGCAGGTAATTCACCAGAAAGAAACCATCCGAGTCACGGCACCAGGATATGTTACCTGGAACTACTTCAAAATCACGCTCAGATAGCAAGGAGGAGGGTCCAACTCTATTTTATTAAAGAAAGAATCAGCGCGCTGAGACGGAACCCTGTTGCCTCATGGCTAAAATACAGAGGAACCGCCCCTAACCAACATAGACAAAGGTTTTTACTCTCTTGGCATGAAAAGAAACACCCTT
Source organism: Anniella stebbinsi (assembly GCA_029215795.1). Taxonomy (NCBI): domain Eukaryota; kingdom Metazoa; phylum Chordata; class Lepidosauria; order Squamata; family Anniellidae; genus Anniella; species Anniella stebbinsi. Next base: position 250,811,665 of record JARDYH010000002.1, read on the forward strand.
CTTGTGACGTACGTGTCTAGAAACTTCTTTCAACTAAGAAATAGGGGAGGGGGAGGAGAAATAATGTTCTTTTTGCAAGCAGTTTACAGAGATGCAAGCAGCAAGGTCATTTCAACATACCAAAGAAGAGATAGCTCAGGGGCCTCTGGCTGGCAACAAGAAGAACAAAGGATTCTTTGACTTGCCAGCTCCTCTCATAAAAATTCTTTGACACCTTAATGTTTCTGCTATCACCGGTGAGATCATCTGCCCTGCGAAGACTCTTCAGGATTTACATAAGATTTGTTTTACAACTTACTTGATCTCAATTTAGGGGTTTCAGGGCACAGAGGCAGACATTAATCAATTCTTTCTTTTCTTTTTAATTTCATGTTACATTCCACATATGTGTGTAAGTAATTCCTCCAAGTCAGGGGTGGGTAACTTATAGCCCTCCAGCACTGTTACTGGGTCACACTTCAACACTATTAGCTATGCTGGCGCAGGCTAATGAGATTTGTAGGCCAAAACATTTGGAGGGCCACAAGTTGCCCACCGCCACTCTAAGGATAGGTTTCTGAAAGAGATTCTTGAGGGAGTTTCCTTTTTTTTTTGTTAAGATCTGTAACCTATTGGGTGACAGGGATACATTATATGTATGGTCTCCGCGTTTGCCTTTGCAGCCCAACAGGTTAGGTACAAATTTATTATACAAACTCGTTGCAATTCGCTGGGAATCATGTCTTGAGATGTATCTTTAATCTGATTATTTTGAATGTTTGTGATGACAAATGATTATTTAGCAAATAGATTTCACTGACTGACTACATAATAGCTTTTGATTATTATAGTCAAGCTAAAAATATATGAGAACAGATAACATGCCAAAGTTGCTAGAATGATTTCTAATTTTCCAGTGTTAATGTCTGATTGAAGGTGACTTACCTGGTTTCATGTAATAGACATTTTTGGAAGAAGAAGAAGAAGAAGAAGAAGAAGAAGAAGAAGAAGAAGAAGGCACAGGCCTGGTGTCACCGATCGTTATGCATGGAGTAAGTGATTCCTTGCAGTCATTTCCTTTCCAAAAGTGCCTCCAGGAGGTTGTCATTCTATGACAGCCTGCTTGGGGTCGTGCTCTCACTTAAGACAATTTCCCAAATATGGGGGAAGGGAAAATGCCCTTGTTTTAGATTTTTAAGCAGAAGCTAATAAAAGAGAAACAGCTACTCCATTAGGCTCTGAATTGTAGTGTTCCAGTCCCTACATCTATTTATCTCCTCGATTTATTTCCTCCCAAATATCCCCCATATACCCATTTTATGTTATTCTGTAAACAAGCTCTTCCGCCATCATCTTAAAGGAATGGTAGAGTTGCAGATAAGCCCTAAAAGTTCAATATAACCACACAGCAATAAACAATGGTTAAATTAAAATGTGAGAATAAAACCCCAACTACATTTCACAACAATTTAGGCTGTTATAATCCACCAGGAAACAATCCCGGGGGGACAATTCCATTAAAAAGATGCTTTTAAAAACTCACACGAATGTGTTAATGGCTTGTCCAGGAGTCCCAGTCCCAAATGTTTGTTCAGATAGATCAGTTTATAGGTAATAAACCAAATACAGAATGCTTTGATGTAAACACAACTTTAGATTCACCCCATAGATTCATCAGAAGGTCTCCTACTTGGGGTGTTCAAGGAAGCACCGCTCAGGTGTTGAGCAGGGAGCAGGGTCATACCTGCCAGTTCCCTAATGCATCCATGAACCAGGCCCACCCCCATTCTCACCTGTGTGATGGATGCATATAGTATTCCTTGGCTCCACCCCATTTACCAGATTCCACTCTAGCTCCACCCCTGATTCACCAGATTCTACTTTAGCTCCACCTGATCCACCCGATGCTTTAGGTTCCACATGAAATCTGACCTGTTAAGGTTCATCCAAGCCCTGCCTGCTCAGGCGCCTCTGATCATTACAATCTGTTGGGGTAGAGGCAATATTTTTATAATACAAAGTTAGTAACCTTGATTTCAGAAGTCATATATGAACTGTAGAGAATGGCATTCTTAAGACACTGATATATGCTATTAATGTTGTATCATGTGGGTTTCAGGATATAAAGTATTGCCTGGGTGTAAATAATAAAACAACAACAACCAAGGGACACCAACTCACAAAGGCAAACGTTTAGAGAACTTTCCGGAGAAGCCTAACAGGTCTCCCAGTCCCTTGACTGACAGATGCACTCAAGGTCTTGGTGACATTGGCAATGGTACAGAGGATGTGTGTGTGTGTGTGTGTGTGTGTGTGTGTGTGTGTGTGTATGTGTATGGACAAAGTGTTCTGAACCATTCTACTGACCTGCCAGGCATACAGGTTATTTTAATATCTCACACTAGAAGTCTTATCCATCCGACTTCTTTTTACGATGGAACTAGTGATTTTCAAATCCACGATATTATGGGAAAACAAAAAACACTATAAAACAACCTCTAAAGTGCACAGAAACAACACAGAGCATGACCTGTGAGTCACCCTATCTTCTCTCCAAATTCTTGATTCTTCTCGTCTATCAACATTATTATCTACTGGTAAAATGCCTGTCATTATGAAGTCAAGGGGGTGTTGTGGACCAAAAGCTTGTATAAAGCAAAGACCCCTATGGGGCAACATGGTGCCTATTCATATGCTCTCGACACAAACACAATGCAGCCCCTCTCAGATCCCTGACAGGGGTGAAAGGCAAGCTCAGCTCTCATTGTAATTGTGTCCCCAAGTGTTTTGCTTTACGTTTTCTAATAGGTATAATTGTTCAATGTTTTTAATTTTGGTAAATCGCCCAGAGAGCTTCAGCTATGGGGCGGTATATAAATGGAATAAAATAAATAAAACCACAGGAGAAAGAAAAGAACACACAACAATTGTGGTGTGTCATGACTGGCTTCAGTCCCATTGCTTTCAATGGGCCTGCTCTAAGTATGACTAAGGCTAGATCTAGCCCATTTTGTCATTAAGGGTACTCAGGCAGCACTTGACTTGGTTGTCCTGGCTGGGAGGTGAGGCTACGTCAGGACTGGACCATTTTTCTTACCCAGGCATTTGATTGGCCAGTTCAAAGGTACCTCCTGGTTTAGTCCTCTGGATGGTGGCAAGGCAATCATTTGCATGCCTTTCCCTGGCATAGAGAAAATTTGCATATCTTCCTTGGGTGTAGGGAACAACTGTTCTTTCATTTAGTCAAGGAGGAAGCAGGTACATTCCGTGGCTCCTTTTATTTTGTGATCTTAATATTGCAACTCCTGGCAGCTATGCCTTCCAGAACAAAATGGATTCTTGAGCCAAGGTATCGGGGTAATGCCAGTTAGGTTCATAGTGCACACTACACGTACTAGAGTGCCAATATAAGGACAGTTCCTCTGTAATAATGGCACTCTAACACCTCTATCATTCGTCTATTGACTTGTAAGCAAATATAGTTGATGTTATTGGAAGATAATTGTGCTTAGGACTGCAATGTTTCTGACAGGCTGCACAGGCCAAACTGGCGTTAGTTTTCCATAAATTATACAACCAACTTAAAAGTGCGATTTGGTTTTTAACAATACACATACAATCACTGTAGGATTTTATCAACTGTTCACAAATAACCTATTGCAATGTCACACTTTTCTAAATTAAGTTGACTAGTCAAAATGTTTCTTTTATTAATTCAAATAAAAATGAACCAATTAAACAAACCTGTATTATCTCATGAATATAAAAACATTATGATTAAAATCTGAACATTTATTAAAGGAATCAAAATATTTACTTATCTGAAAAAACTTAATCAGTGCAATCTTTATGCTATGGCTACAGTCCTGTCCATCATAAACTTCAATGAGATTTAAGCAGCATACCTGTCCTCCACCTGTCCACAGGCGCCACACTTCATCCTGAAAGTTCTCTGAACCACCCCCCTTGAGAGTTTAGCTAGAGGTGGTGTCCTTGGTCATGCTTATTTCCATGGGTGGACCATTTTAATAGGTCTAAACCCAATGGCATTTTTGGGATGACCAGGAGGGGCAGGATCTCTTCTCAATCATCCCAGAGTGCAGGACATGGAATAATGGGCTTAAGTTACAGGAAGCCATATTCTGGCTGGACATCAGGAAAAAACTTCCTGACTTACAGTATGACAATGGAACCAATTACCTAGGGAGGTTGTGGACTCGTCCACACTAGAGGCCTTCAAGATGCAGCTGGACAGCCATCTGTCAGGTATGATTTAAGGTGGATTCCTGCATTGAACAGGGGATTGGACTCAATGGCCTTATAAGCCCCTTCCAACTCTACTATTCTATGATTCCATGATGGAATTCAAGTTGGGGGCAAAAAGTGTATTTTGCATGGTTCTCCCCTGGTGCTGGGTGGTTGGGGACTCCTTAGGAAACTCTCTCTGTCCGTATTTTCTCTTCTTTGATGTTTGTTCACTAGCCCTTTGGGGGCAATGACCACATTGTTGCATGTTATACTAAGATGATCTATGAGTTCTTTTTGCTTTTTTTTTTTTTTGTATAGCTGAAGTCAAGTCCTTAACATGGAAGGGATATCAAACTTCAGCCTGCCTTTGAACAGAGGATAGGTTTATTCTTTCCTGGCTATATACCAGAATGGAACTTCACATTAAGTCCAACTTTCCATTTACTGCATTCCATGGGGAAAAAAATTCAGGGCACCCAAAGGATATTCATCACTTCAACTATAGTCTGAATCTCTGTCATGTCTTGAACCTTAGGTCATAAACTTGTTGGCAAGGAGTGTCCTGTTTCAGTCTCTGTAAGCTGCCTAGGTACCATTCCAGTTATACTTTTGTGTAGAATTGGGATTTCTGAAATGATGGTTAATTGGCCCCAATTGGACCAGGACTTATATTTTAAGGCACACAGTGACATACAGCTTGTCAGCTCCTAGGCTGAGAAATATGCAGCAAAGGATATACAACCAGGTAAGAAACAGGGCTTGAATTCTTCAAGCTATTTGGAAGTGTGGGCTGCTAGCTACCCCCCAATGAATTCACAGGAATAGGTCGGAGTTGATTTTCTTCACTAAAACCATCCTTACCAGAAACAGCCAATCTCTGGGTCACATATAAAAATCACCTCTGAAGTGTGAGTCACTGCACTTTTGGAGAGAACTATATTCCCCAAAACAATCTCTTTCCCCTTATTTCCCCTTCAGGAGAGACACAGTGGCAGCACTTTTTCATCCTCAGCCTTCCCTATCCTGGTGGCCTCAAGATGTTTTGAACTACAACACGCAGCATTCCTTACCATTGGCCATGCTAGCTGGGGTGATGGGATTTGAAGTCAGGAAACAAGTGAAGGGCACCAAATTGGGGAAGCAAGGTTGTCGTTCCAATGGTATGGATGCATACCATACCATATGGATGCAATGGTGGCAGAAGAAGTAAGCTTTCTTCACCATCATCACTGCCATGGAGTAATCCCCAAAATGGGCTTTAGCCAGTTTTTACTTGACTTCAGCACACATCTTTCTCCATCTTCAATCTAGTTGTCTCCCCACCCAGAAAAGTATCCAGAAAACTAGATAGAAAATTAGAGAGCTGCTTTAATCCTATGTGGATAGAGGACACTTCGGAGCAATTGTGTCAATCACCTGCATCATTTCCCCCATTCCAAGGGTCTACCAAGACCTCATCAGAACAACTAGCCACGAAGAGAGGAAAATTCTCCAGAGTCATCAGGGAGCCATCTGGGACCTCTAAGGGTGGACCATTCTAATTGGTTGAAACCCTAACACATGGTGATCCTACCATGACAATGGAGTGATCTTAATCACTTCTACCACTAGACCAAACATCCATCTGCCCAGAAAAAGCTAAAAGATTCACTTTTAGTCTCTGTAATACATGTCAGATCAGGATCTAGGATCCAATCCAGGATGGCTATGGCCTTATTAAACAGAAGCACCTTCAAGCTGAAGGGTTAGCCAGCATGACTATCAAGCTCCCTAGAATAGGAAGAAGGACCAGTAGATGGGACAACCATCAAATAGCTCACTCTTCTTTCCCTATAATGGCCTGTGCAACTTCCACCATCATACCATCCCATCACTTTTTGAATGGCAGCACCTAACCATTGTCCTCTAAAAATACAATCCTGTCCACAAGAATCAGCAACCTTGCTGAAGCAAAGCAGTTCTGGACTGGTCAGTGCTTGGATGGGAGACTATGGGGGAACCCAGTGATTGGGTTTGAATAATCATCCATGGCTCCATAAATGATGGTTTAAGAAGCTGTGGATGAGCATCATGACTGCACACTCCTCCCTCCTGCATGCCTTCTTCCTACTTCATTGCAGCTTTGGTGTATATATTCTGGCTTCCACTAAGCCAGCATTTCTCACTACTTTCAAATTGGAGAACTCCAGTTTAATGCCAATTAAGAAACCAGGATAATAAGCCAGGATCAGACCAAACTCAGCAAACCTTGAGATCTATGATGGAGTAAAAGCAGGATATTAATGCAATAATCAAATTGTACATTAAACTGTATTTGTACATGTAGCTCATAAATGTAGCTTCCCTTATGCAAGCAAAGATGTAAGTTTCTGGCAGCTGCTAGAACCGATCTCTCACTTAAATCCAAGTCTGAAGAGACACTTGCACACTCCAACATTCTTTCCCACATGCATTTGGTTTCACTCTATACTGAAATACTGACCTTAATTGAAAGATAAATGTCATGCCCCAATGTTCACTGTTTGGTGTTAAAATGTCCTATGTTCAGGCTTTCCTAGTGATTCAGGGTCTTGGTCTATATGTGTGCCAAATGTGTACACACTGCCTTTCACCTCAAGGAGAGACTTAATTTCAGACTTTTGTCATAGTTTGGGGCTATGTAAGTATATTAGCAAATTTCATCTTCCTCAATAGTAAGGGGTAGCTTAACCATTTGGGGTTATACTTTCAGTCCCACATTTTGAAGGAGAGATGTATAAATGTTGTTTTCAAAATTATCTACTATTTGGGGTGACTGCAACTACAAATCTCTCAAAGCCAATAACTTCTGGCTTTCCAAATCAAAAGAATCAATTGCTGATTTGCATGTTGGAGAGCTACAGGGTAAAAAAATACTCTGATATTTGTGAAATTTTGCCTTTTTTGCTATAGCGGGTCAAACATTAAATAGTTTGTCCCAAATTGAAATCCAATGGTGCTTATTTCTGTATAAATTTAAATATATTTGGATGGTTTTTCTCTTCCTGTCTGACACCATCTTAATCTATAGTTTTTTTAAGCTAGCAGGCAATGTTTGGAAAACAAGCTTTTCAGCACATACTCCAGTAAATCTGTCTAAAGGAAAAATACCCAAGAGCAGCATCTCATCTTTGAACTACTTGTTCTACTTCAGACCTAAATTATCTGAAAATAGGAGAAAGAAGTGTGTGCTAAATCATGTTCCTCAACTGCTAGCTTCAAAAGGTTGTGTCATGTCAAATACGATTTGGCTTCTGTGAAGCCATATTTCAGGGAGAGTTTTCCCTTTAAGGGTTCTTGCCCCCATTTTAAAGGCTGGTTTACCCCCACTACTGCTAATAATTAGTAGTAAACTAGCTAAGGGATACATTGTAAATAATATTAAAATCAAAAAGATAAGCAACAGGAATTGAATTCACCCACCAGCCAAGACATGCATGTTTGACTTATTGTTCCTTTGCTCTGAAGTTATGCCCAGCATGCAGTCAGGGTTGGCCCTACCACTAGGCAAAGTGAAGCAGTCACCTCAGGCAGCAGATGCTGGGAGGTGGCAGCAAAGTATTGGAGCTGTGTGATACCTTGTGGCCCTGCCTTATGTGTAGTGGAGGATGCTGTTCCAGTGTTGACTCAGCAGTCAGTGCAGTTGGCTTTTGAACATGGAGTGGGAGGGGGAGCCATATTGGGTCAGCCCTATATGCAGTTACCGCAACTATTAAATACTGCCAACTGGATCTTGTCAACAGCCTGATAATTGTTTTGTTAAAGAAAACAAGCGTTTATCCTCCATTGATGTATTATATTTTGTCTTATGCTTTGAGAGCCAAGGCTGCAGTGCAGTTAATAAAGGTTTCAATCAATCAATCATAGATTCAGAACTGCATTTCAATGTTCAACAACAAAGTCTGAGGCTATTTTCCATTGTGTACCTAGAGTAAGGCCATAATATTGTTCTTTGGTGCAGAACGTACTTGACAAGCATACATAGGCTGTGTAAAATAGGGGTAGGTACCATGATGCCTCGGGGCATCAATGCATCCCCAGACATCCTTCTTGGCACATGCCAAGGTGCTCTACCACTCCTGCTTAAAACAAAACAAAACAAAACAAAACATTTTCTTACTGGCAGCTGGTATTGCTGTTGGTGCTGAAAATGTTAGGTGTGTTGGGACTCAGACTCCACCTCTGCTTTGTTCTCAGTCCTTTGGGCAGGTTAATTGTCCTTTGCCATGCCTCCTATGCCTGCTATTTTATAGTGGTGCCCAGGACAATTTCTCATTGCCAATTGTGCCCATGGCCCAAAATGGTTGCCAACCCCTGGTGTAGAAACTCAGCTTTCTTGCCGCCGCTGCTGTCTTTGCTGCTGTTGTCATTACTTGTGATTCCACAATATGGCTGGAAGCAATATTGCAACCAATTTTAATTGAATCTGATAAGTGAAAGCAGCAGATTCAACAGGCTGGAATTAATGCAGGCAGGTCACATTCCTAAAGGGTGGAGTCAGAGAGGCCAAAATGTGATCCAGCCAAACATCAAAATTCTCAGAAGCCAATCCATACTCACATTGGCATCGCCATGCTATAGGCAATGAAGTGGATAACAAGATTATCTGCTTAGGTGACAGCAACTGACTTTGCCAAAAAGTAAAAAGAGGCAACGCCCTGTACTGTGAATAGGAATAATGTTTATTTTGCTCTCCCTTGCTTCAGGCTTTAATCAAGCCCTGTATAAAAATTAACTGTGAGCAAATAGGGCAACTTCTTCCAAGCACCCAACCGAATAAATGGGTCAGTGCTGGGAAATTCTACAGGTTGGAGCAAACCTGTAAGAGCTGATATAGTGTACCTATATGCTGTTTAAACGTAAATACAGTTTTAACAAACAGTCTGAGGGGTCAATAATAATTTAATTTCCACAAAATTTAGTAAGTATCATATAGAATCATCATAGAATAGTAGAATTGGAAGGGGCCTATAAGGCCATCGAGTCCAACCCCCTGCTCAATGCGGGAATCTACCTTAAAGCATCCCTGACAGATGGTTGTTCAGCTGCCTTTTGAATGCCTCTAATGTGGGAGAGCCCTAGATAATTGTTTCCATTGTCGTATTGCTCTAACAGTCAGGAAGCTTTTCCTGATGTCCAGCCAGAATCTGTGCTGTAAGGAAAATATAGCACGTCTGTAAGACAATAAGACAATGATATTTAAAGTTTTGATCCCCAAATACACAGTATTTGTGAAAGAAATACATAGTAATGTTTTGAATACACATAAGTACTGAGCATTAATATAAACAACAATATATAGTAAGGAAAACGTCTAAAACATTATACAACGGCAATTCTAGATTGTAAACTCCATTTCGATCTTCATCAGTGATCGAACGTTTTCAGATTTCCTGAGAAATAGAATTACTTAACAATATGAACAGACTTGACTTAAGAATTATGGACTCTGGCTCCCGTGGTTAATTGGCCACTGGAATAAATCTTCCTGAATCATAGTTGATGAAACATATTTCAAAAGTGTGGCCCAATTTAATTCCGATCTGTTCCTGGTATCCACAGAAAGTAGTACAATCTAAGCCAACAGGGAGGAGATTGGGGGTTGGATCCACTTCTGCTTTGCTTTTGTTCATTTAGCGAGGGCCCTTCTCTCCTTTGTGTTGGGAAATTCTACAGAGCTGCTCAGCAGTTATTCTTTGAGCTCCAACAACAGTCTTGTGGCACCTTAAAGCCGAACAGATTCCTCACGGCATAAGCTAGTTTAGAGCTGACTTCATTAGATGTATATAGTCATCCTCATTTGACAGATTATATCAAGATATACTGTGTGCACACACAGACACGAGTGCAGAGAATATTTCTAAACAAAGAACTGGGCCAAAAAGCCAGCAGGCAGCAGTAATAGATTTGACAGCCTCTAGGCTCTACCGTTTACATTAATTTTTTCTGTACTTAGATAGATAGATGGATCTGGCCTTTGGCCCAGTGGTTGCAGAAATCTTCTGGCTCCAACCATTTCTTTTCCATCCCTACAACCTAAAAATAGAAAAGATGAATCCAAGTGGAGTGCTTTCACTCCAGCACCCAGCTGCGTCCTTCCCAGGGACAGCTCAGCCCTTTGCTACCGGGATGACAATTAGCTTGCCAAGAATACTTCACTAGTTTCTTAAATCAAACTTTCTGCATCATGTAAGCCTCATAGAGAACACATCATACACCACCTAGTGGCAACATGAATTACAATTTTTGCCAACACAACAAAAGAACATTTGTTAGTAGGTGGGTTAAAATAAAATGAATGAATATAATACACATAAATGACTATAAAATATAAATATAATAAATAAGAAAGAAAAATCAACAGATATTAAATCTGCTGCCAGAAAATATGTCTTGTGTATTTATTTATAACATTTATATATCACTTCTCATCTAAACAGATTTCGGAGAGGTGAAAATAAGAGATAAAAAGACAAAAAGAGTAAAACACCATATTAAAATTCTTTTTGAAAACAGAATCTACTCAATCGGTTTAGAATGCTGAAAACATTTTGACCTTGATAGCACTTCATCAAACTACGCTAGGACCATCTGCCCAAGAGGTCTCAGAGCTCCGAATCTTTGGGACCTGGAATCTAAAGTGGAATTCCCTGAAGCAGAGGATGAGTTGCCATGCTCCATACCCAGGAATGGTATATTGGACCTCATGGTTTCTGAAATGGACCACCCACCAGCCAAGCCATTTGCCTCTTTCAGGCTCCCCGAGCCAAGAAGGTAAAGGAGCACAACCTGAGACTATTCAAGAGTGCCACTTCTGTTTGGAGGCATCAGTCCTTTAAATTCCTTGTAATGTTGCTAGAGGGACTGTCCTCAGGCCCTGCTTGGGAATAGAAGGGCTCAGGTAAATCTTCCTGGACTTTATTAGAGCAACATCTGCTTTCCCTGGGAGCTTGAGCCTGCTTCTCTAGAATTTGTACTCTGGAGCTGTGGTCTGCCAAACTTAAGCTAGCACCCATTAAACCCACAGCAAATCTCAGCACGGACCAATCCCACGGTGCAGGGCACACGCAGAAAGATCTTTTCCCTCCCCCTTCTAACATAGCACAACACAATGCAACAGACTTCTAGAATCATGAAGACATTGTAGGAGAGTGTTAGCAGTTGCTAGGCAACTGGAATGTGTCCCTTCCTTTTCTAGAACAGCAGAAGCCCTGGCCAACTGTGAGGGCAGAAACACCCAGTAGAAGGAAGAGAGCAACTGTTAAGGGAGGTGGGAGGGGTGTGTATAAGTGCTGAATCTTACTTGGCCCAGAGCCAATGACATGCTTTTGTGGTCACCAGTTAAGCAAAGCAGCCTGTAACGCTGTTGCTGAATAAGAGTTTATTTGCATTGGACTAAATAAAACCTTTTTCCCGTGCACCTTTGACGTGTCCTCTCTTAGAATTATTTTTCACATGAAACACATAGTTGTTAGATCACTACAACTGAGGCCACTTTTCTCAAACATTGATAATGACCAACACTGAATGTTTGGTACTGTACCTAGGGACCAAAATGGAGTGAACACATTCATTTTTACAAGCTGTACTATAAAGCTATACTACAATTCCCATAAGTCTCAACTAACTTGGCCAAAGGCTAAGGGCTATAGGAGATGTAGTCCAAAACATGTGGAAACTGAGCCACAGGTTGCCTCCCCTTGCTATAGAGGTATTACCACTAGGCCTATGCTGGAACAAGTTCCCTTATACTTAAGAAGCGAGAGGATAGTTTAAGAAGAGGCACTCTCACCACCTCTGCTTGTGTGTAGAGGATTATGACCCTTGAGGATCTTGCAAAGATTGTTCTGATTTGGGGAAATACAACACAGAGCAAGAAACAGAGTTAAGAACAGCATTTGTGTAGTAATTGCTATCGTTTTGCTTAAACCTGAGTGTTTACTAATGAACATTCATGGTCATTTGAGGTCTCTAGAACTGACTGAAGATGCTTGCTTAATGGCTTCAGGTGTATAGGAGAGTGTTCTTCAATGAGCATTGAGGGCTGGTGGCTAGAATGCCCCATATGCTTGCAAGGGGCGGGGTGTGGAGAAGCAGTTGGAAGGCAAAATGCAGCCAGGTCAGGAGAGATTTGCAAGCTGGCAGAGAGAAGGAGTTGTACTATGTATTTATTTAAAATATTTATATGCTACCCTTCATCGTCCTAGATTCCAGGGCCGTTTACAATGATATAAAAACAACAAGCAATAGACAGCACTTTAATACAGCAGACAAAACAGCAGCAGCAACAGTTTAAAAACCTGGGTGCATGAAAGGTTGACTATCAAGGGACTGCTCTTTGCTTTTGATGGAACTGAACACGCTTTCCTATCACGGCTGGCTTGGTGTTTCCCTGCTCCTCTGTGCTCAGTCTATATAGTTGCAGAAAAACAGTTTTCACAAAAAATGCTGCAAGTATCTAGTACTCTCCCTTCATAAAGAAAAACCCGGTAGTGGCAGCCTCTGGAATTAATTACCATTACTTACTATTAGACAACATGGAGACAGGTGGCTCCTTTTGCACTGGGCAATGAATCCACTCTGGGTTTTAATCAGAACCAGCCAGAATTCTAAAGGAGCTACCCAAGTTGCTGAACCCATTTTGGGGCTAGGGTTCAGCAACTTGGACAGTCTTCTGACTGAAACCCAGAGTGGATCCATTGCCACACTGAAATAGGAGCCATCAGCCTCCACTGGGTGGGGAGTTTTCCACATACACAAATCAACACTGTTGAAGTACAGTATTGACTTGAGGGTGGCCATGTCCCCGATTTCACAGGGGCCAGTCCTCCATTTAAAGGGCTGTTGGAGGACTGTTGGAAGACTGTTCTATTGGAAGGGATGTCCAGCCCAAGTCTGGTTTATAGATAAGAACCATAAGAAGATTGAGCAGGCAGGGACCTTGAAGCTGCCCATCAACCATATCTGGCCAGCTGAATGATCAAGCTCACTTACCACCTGGCAAATTTTCCTTAGTGTTGTAAAAAGTATGGTATTCCTATTTAAAGTATGGCAATTATTTCCAAATGTGCATCTATATATCTATATTGGCATATGCAAACTGTATGCAAATCTGTGTCCTCTTAAATGTCTACCTTAGTTGCCTTGTATTATGAGTGGTCTCCACATCCACCCACCCCAATTTCATACCCTCCTGCCAGTCAACTCTGCACTTTTGTGCATTTCCCAACTGCAGTACAAGCGATTGGCATCTTGCTTCTAGAGAGTGCTCGAACAAGCCGGCTTCTTCTGTTAAGTCTTCGTTGGCTTCCCCTTGCTGTGAAATTCCTGGTTTGCCTTGCTTAGAATATATGAGCTGTTAATTGCCTCAAGAGCAAGGTTTTTTTTCGCTTAAAGGAGAATTTGGGATACTAAAGGTTTTCCCTCCAGATCCTTTTCCATGCCACCCAAGAAACAGCTGTTAACTCCCAGATGACTGAAGTGGGGAGACAACGGCTGCCAGACCAGCCCGGATTGTGATATGTACAACTGTTCCCTTTCGGAAATGCCAGAGAACTCTTGCATTGCTTCACAGTGACGGGGGGGGGGGGGGGAATTGTTCCTGTGGATGATGTCCAAGTTCTTTAACTGGACCACAATTTAGAGGAGGTCAAGGGTACCTGATAGCACAGCCTGTGCCCTGGATTGTGAGGCACAGGCAGATGTAATATGGAACGGAAGGCAAAAAGGGCATTCTTCAGTTACCCTGTCCGTTTTCACAGCTGAACTGACGGGTCAGCACGCCATCAAATGGAGCACTGATTCAAGCTGAGCTGTCAGCCTTGCTCTTTTTCACCCACTTCCTTCACTGCTGCTACCTCCTTTTGGGGAAAATTAATCAAGCCAAATGCTTGAGATGGGGGAGCTTCCGAGACCATGGTAAGCCATGCTCAGGGCGCACCATGTGGTCAGGAGTCACCGTTCCTCCTACCCTCTGCAGCTCATGAGTGAACTGGACATTACCTCTTAAAGCCTAAGTAAACTGTACCCCTGCCCACAGGGAGGCTCACCATGTAGCTTTAGACGAGGGAGAAGGTGGAGAGCAGTAAGAGGGGGCAAGGAGAAACAGAGGATTCAAAACATCTATTATCATAGCAAATGTTTCCTAAAGGGCTGGAGTATCATGGAAGACAAGGGACTTGGAGAACTTCTAAAAAGCTCTCTCTCTCTCTCTCACACACACACACTCACACAGAAATATCTACAAAGGAAGTGAGGCAGTGTTTCCACCCCTACAGAAAATGCCTTGCTCTTCCGCCTCCCTGCTCAAAGATCTCACAACAGAAAAAGAGAGGACATATAGACCAAGAACTCATTGGCTTATGTTAATATCAGGAGAGGTCCAGATGGAAGAAGGCATACTTTACTGGCTGGGGATCATGGGAGATGTAGTCTAATATAGGGTGACCAGATAAAATCCAGGTCAGGGCTCATGTAACTTTAACAGTTGCAGAGAATTCCCTTTTCTCTACAACGATTAAAGTTACATGAGCCCTGACCTGGATTTTATCTGGTCAGCCTAGTCTAATACATTGGGGAGGTGCCAGGTTGGGGAAAAGAAATTTAATTAATTAATGGGAGATTTATGATGCAACAGGAGGTGGCCCATCTTAGGTGGTTTTTAGCAAGCTACTCTTCTCTCCGGCTCAACCTTCCCATCTGACCTACCTTGCACAGCTTTTGTAAGGATAAAAGGATAATAGATGAAAAGTGTGTTGACCACTGTGAAATAATACATAAGTGCTAAGTATTATTAATAGAGATCTCATGGGGAGAGAATATGTATTGAACATGGGTGTTGAACCTGAAGCCCATGGACCAAATCCAGTCCTCAAGCATTCCCTAGATGGGTATGCCTCTTTACTCTGGCCCCACTCCATTTCCCTAGACCACCGATCGGTTGTTTGTTTCTTAGCTTTTTCATATCCTTTCCTAAAAGGTTGAAATGTATTTCCTAAGGCTTAATTATTCGTTTTAAGCTAGTGACCCTGTTCAGACGAAACGCTAAGCCACGGTATTTAAGCATTTGGAGCTAAACATTATAGCTTAGTGTGTCGTGTGAACCATTACTTAGAGCATTGTGTAAACCATTCCTAACAATGTGGCTACATAGCCACAGTTTAATCATACTCACTATCTATTTACTGCAATAGAGTCAGCAGCCTAACCTTGGCTTAGCATGTTAACTGAACAGGCTCATTATATTCTAATATTTGGGCCCCACCCCTTTTGCCTTTAGCCCCACCCACCACTGGAATCTGGCCTCTAAGAGCTTCTCTGAAATTGAACTTGGCCCTCAAGCTGAAAGAGCTTCAACAACCCTGATAAAGACCATCCCTCCACATGCATCCATCAATCATAACAGCAGGAATTTTGTTCCTGACCTTAATTTTTATAAACGTTATAAAAAATTACTCTCTCTCTCTCTGTCACTCTCTCTCTTAAAAATAGTTTGGATCTGTTGTGCTGTTCATTCCAATAGCCTAAAAATAAATCCTATTTCTCTACAAATGTTTCCTAGTCCCCCCTTCCTTGCACCCTTACATATGGGCTAGGTGTCATGATTGTTGTTATATATCTAAAATTCTTGAAAATCTGTCAAAAACATTTAATTATTTATTTATTTATTTATTTATTGCATTTGTATACTGCCCCATAGCCGAAACTCTCTGGGTGGTTTACATAAGATTAAAACACTTAAAAAATATACAAAAATTAAAAACTGCATAAACATGCAACACACACATATATATATTTAAAACCACTATAATAACTTAAAAGGCTATGAGCCTTAAAAAAAAAAAAAACCAGACCCAGGCAGATAACAATGTTGGTGCCAGGCAAGCCTCATCGAGGAGATCATTCCACAATTGGGGTGGGGGCACAGAGAGTGCAGATAGCTTCTTCCAGGGAGAAATAATACATAGTTGAGTGTTAGCATGTCTATATTCCAGATTCATTACTTCAACTCTGTTTTCTAAACCTGTTACAGTTGGGTCTAAAGTAGGCTGACCAGATAAAATCCAGGTCAGGGCTCATGTAACTTTAAAAGTTGTAGAGAAAAGGGAATTTCATCCAGTGTCATTGGTATGCAATTAGTTCCTGGTGATATTCCCTCTTCATCACAACAGTTAAAGTTGCAGGGGCCTTGCCTTCTTTTGTATATGGTCACTCTAGTATAGTGCATGCACCTTTAACAGTTGTGATGAAGAGGGAATATCACCAGGAACTAATTGCATACAAATGACACTGGCTGAAATTCCCTTTTCTCTATAACTGTTAAAGTTACATGAGCCCTGACCTGGATTTTATCTGGTCACCCTAGTCTAAAGGAATATAATAGACAGGGATATCTTATATTCCGTGTGTGCGTTTTCTAGATATTCCGTATGGTGGTACCAAAATATTTGAGGAAATCAGCTTTTTCAGCAGGGCATCTCCATAAATTGCTCACAGGCCAGGCTTGGACTACAACTCCTATAATCCCCAATCAGCTTGGTTGGCAAAGGCTGGCCTAGGCTATTGTAAAAGAGAAGATGTGTCAAGAATTAAGTCGCCTCTTCCAGATTACAGCTATACAACTTCCAACCGGACTCTTACAAAAGCCTCAAAGAAAATAACATTCCTAAAAATGGTACTTCGTAAAAATGACATCTTTCCCTTTCCTGTATAACCACTTATTGCATCTTGTATGTTGAGTCTGTGTTTTCTTCACCTTACTGACATGAAATAACTTTTCCTGACACTCAGTCCTAACAGACCATTTCTCTGCCTCAAACCTTTTTCTGGCTTTGATTACAGGAGAAATGATTTTTTTAAAAAAATGCATTCGTTCACATATTCCTATGTAATGCAATCCTATGCATGTTTATTCAAAACCAAATCCCACTGTGCTCACCTGGCCTTACTCTCTAGCAAGTGTGTTTTTAGGATGGCAGCCTTAAAATACTGAGGAGGAAACTCTTCTACACAGGTGCCTCTACAAGAGCGATTTAAAGCTCTTTCAAGGCGCATTAAATTTTTTACCTCTACAAGAGCGGAGCGCAAATTGAGGGTTGAGGTGCATTTTCTCTCTGATTATGTGCATTATCGAATGCGCATTAAATAGCTATTTTTTTTCTCCGCCGCTGTTAAAGCGCATTTTGACCATGTAAACAAGCGATTCTCCGCATTTCTGCCACTTTAAAGCGCGTTTCATTCTGCCGGTTATGCGCTTCACCGCATGTCATTTACAGGATTTAGGCGTAAAAGCGATTGCGAGAAGATGTGCATAATTGGAGAAGATGTGCATAATTGGAGAACCAGGCGTCAAACCAAATTCTTGTAGAGGGGACCTTTAAGAGAGACTGTTCTTGTCAATGACTTCAATAAAAATGTCAGAACTAGCAAGAGGGTATTTTTGCTCAAACTTTCAGAGTGGCTGGTGTCTCTTCTCACTAACTTGAGGTACACATTATCCTGCAGTTGCTATAAGTTATGGTGTGTGTTGGAAACCAAAACTAAAACTGGTACATAAATTTTCTGACACTGTCACATCTTGAAGGGGATAAAGTCAATATCTGGTTCGAAGCCACAGGGCTGACGGCCACGGGACTTGCATTGCCACGCAGAGAAAACAGGGAGGGTTGTCTTGCTTCGAAAAGAAGATGCAGTTTGAAAAGGAAAGAGAAGAAAGGGTATTAAAGCCAAACACCCAATCCAGCTCAGATTTATTTATTTTTTATTGATATTTTATAGTGCCTTATTTGCTAAAAAGCCATCAAGAGCGACACGCATAAAGCAGTCCAATGCTCCTATGGATCACACCTGAATGTCTATCTGCACCCACACGGCAATGCACATTCCAGCTTCATTTCACTGGTCAGATGGATCTGCACATCCTCATTTAGGGCTATAAGTAGCTGATTGTAATTGGACATGGTTTGGGTCCAAACAGCTGGTCCCTCAGATGTTTAGACTATAGTTCCCATCATTCCTGACCATTGGCTATGCTGACTGGAGCTGATGGGAGTTGTAATCCAAAACACATCAAGGGCACCACGTTGGGGAACACTGCTATAAATGGAATTGCTTTCCCTCATGTACAGACTACTTATATATGGGGACCATGAAAATCTGCCTAACTACCGTTATGCTGCAGTACATACAGTATTGTGTAGTGTAAATGATCTGGAAAATCATAGCTTTTGTTTTTAAAGTTTCGCTCCCTCATGGTTGTAGAGACATCCCTCAAAGAGTACTGCAAAAAAAGAAAAAAGTTCCACATACACAAGGATGGGACCACCCATGAACATAGCTATTGGTTGCTCTCCATGGCTCCTAAAAGATGCCTTCCTGGACATAAAGACCTATTATCCACAGCCTTGCACTTTTCCATGCATTCTAAGCCTTCTCTCTAAGGATAACCAAAACTTCTCCTAAAATTACTTGCAATCTACACCCCATTCCTAAAATTGCGGAAAGGATTTCTGTGGAATTTCAGGGGATCAAAGCCTTGCTAGAAGCAGCCAGGATTCCTGGCATCTGTGAAGTCCTTTACCAATGCCAGAATCTTTGGGTTATCATCAACACACCTTTGTGAGTGGTCATGAGAATGATTTTATATACATTTAAGCCTTACATAATTCTCATAGACTGAACTTTCTGTATTTCATTTCCTCTCTAATCTCGTTTACAATCTCTCCCCTCGCCCCGCTGAAGATAGCACAACTCATGTGGAAGGAAGGGGTGGACGTAGAGCAAAGAAGGGGTTTCTAGGATTTATTTCATTGGCAGAAAATAAAAGTAATCCAGCTATAATTTACGTGCAAGGAAGGGGTGGAGGGAGAGCTAAGAAGGGTTTTTAAGGATTTATTTCATTGGGAGACAATAAAAGGAATCCAGTTACAACTCACGTGCAAGGAAGGGGTGGAGGGAAAGCCCAGCAACAATGCTAATGGCAGTAGGTGATCTTCATGCTTTCTGGAGCCCTGGAGAATGCAAGGCCTGCTCTGCTCCCCACCTTTTCCAGGATGAAAGGGCCTCTTAATTTATTCAACAGAGAGAGAGAGAGAGAGAGAGAGAGAGAGAGAGAGAGAGTTATTTCTGGTTACATAGGTTGAGAGTTACATTTACAATTTTTTATATATTCATATTTATATATTTTAAAAAATGAACCATGACAATCTAGAACGGAGTTACAAATTTATTGTACCAATATCTATAGGGGTTGGAAAATGATTACCAAACAATAGCTGCCTCATTAACTACTCCAGATATCTATATATGGTAGAAGGGGCAGTCTCCCCCCTTCATCTTTGTTCATAAAATTAATACACTTGCACAATATCTTCTTAAATGTCACTTTACTTAGATGCCCTCGCACTTTCCTCATTTTCTCTGTCAGTTTTTCCATGAGAGCAATTTGCCAAACCCTTTGGTACCAGTTTTCAACATGGAGCCCTTTGCCATCTTTCCAGTCTAAACAAACAGTCTAAACAAACTCACAGGTCACCTATTCACAGTCTTCTTCCCTACTGTGGTAAAATGTATTTCTATTTACATAATAGTTATTATTTCCAGATTTGCATCTATACATCTACAGTAGCATATACAAATCTCTCTTTTTTGTTTTGGTCCTCTTTTTTGGTGATGCAATTCCTCTTTTTTGACCATGTGTAATGGCCACTGTAATAGGAGGAGGAGGATAATGACAAACACACCTAAAAAAACTTGGCTCTGTAGTGGAAGGAGGTATCATTCAGCAGCAGACCTTTGCTTTGCACCTCAGGTTAAAAAGGATCAGGTAGCAGTTGATGAGAAGCCTTTCTCTGCCAGAGACACTGGAAAGCTGCTGCCAATCAGAATGGATAACATAGGGCTAGATGGGCATTGTTTTCTGATTTGGCCTTGCCCAATGGGTTTGTAAACTTATTTTGGCAACAAAGTGCTAGAAATAAAAGGGGGGATCAAATTAATAAATTGAAGGATGAGAAAAACCCCAAAATGATACAGTTCTCATGAATGGATGAGCAGGTCTAGATAACCACCTTGTGTCAGAGATCTAACAGGATGTATAATGCAGGGGCATATCCAGTGTCCTATACACGATACCTCTTTTTCAGGGAGAAATAATTTGAATTAGGCCTGTATGTACAGGCCTCCTTGTTAAATGCCTGCATAACAGAGAAGGTGGAGCTGAGTTGTTCTCTGTTGCTTCAGAAGGCAGAACGAGAGCCACTGGGCAGACATTGCAAGGAAGCAGAATTTGGCTAAACCTTACGAGAAACGTCCTAATGGAAAGAGCTATTTAACAGTGGAAAAGACCACCTCAGGAAGTGATGGGATCTGGATAGCAGTGGCTGGATAGCCATCTGTTAGGCATGCAATAGTTGCAGCCTTCATTGTAGATTTGCATTGACAGCGGGCTGGACTAGATGACCTGCAGAGTCTCTTCAAACTCTAAATCTTTATCCTGCTATTCTGTGTTACGTTAGGTGGAGGGGAGGCAATCTCACACTTGTCCCTCACATGAATTATATCACTGTCTGATTTAAGTGCCTGAACTGGTTCAAGATCTCCACTGGAGAGATGCATGTTCTTGAGCAGCTCTTTATATATTCCCCTTAATGGCCTTAGTTTCCAATTAATTAAGAATATTCTATCAGGTCCACTAAAGAATTTGCATGACCTACCACTTGTTCTCCACTCTGCTCTGGTGCACTGGGTATTTTTCAGTCAGCCCCTGAAAGACAACACTGAAAGGAATGTATATGCTATCAAAACCTCATTATCTTTTGAAGGAATTAAAAAGTGATTAGAGAGAAGGAAACAATTCACCGACATGTCTACTGCAGCAGAACTAAAAGCTAGCAGGTAATAATGGCTGTTCGTCATTGTTTCATTGGCTTAACAAATGAATGTTTGTTTTTGGCTCTAAAAAGATGGAAAGGCTTATTTAGGTGTATTAACTTCAGAAAGCAAATTGTCTCTCCTGTCAAGATTCTAACCGCATGCTATGAATAGATGTGCAATAATTAATATTGGAACACTCTGCAAAGCACCTTCAAGACTCTGCTGAACTCTCCTGCTGTGTCAAATGCTGCGATACACGCAGAGGTGAAATTACACCAGGGTCTACTGCTGCCATTTTCCCAGCTGTGCCTCCTCCAGCACCACTCAGGGATTTTAAAGAAATGAATCAGAGGGAAGAAATCTCTCTCTTACTTTCAGTATGGGTTGCATGCTGAAATTTCTTCAGAATTGTTGAAAAGCTCCATCCACACAAGTGTTTGTCCTTTACATCTCTCCTGGGGTGCAGAGGGGACACTGGATGTATGGTTGGAAGAGGCAGGAGAGTGTATAGCGATGGTTGCTTTTGCTTCCCCTAAACACCTGTTCTGGTCTCCTTTATATAACAAGGGATGTATTTCTGAAACCTTGCAATGCTTCCTTCAAGCAAATAGCTATGGACTCTTGTATTGGTTTATTGGCTTTGACCATGGGCTCTGTTTACGTTATGTTTTTGTTATGGCCAATGTGCATGATTTATAAGGTTGCAGAGTTTAGCTTTCCTTGGCACATAATTTTTTAGAAGATGAAGTTCAGACAGCCCATCGTAGCCTTGCTTTGAGCTGCACTTCTTGGCGTGTTACACTATTTCCCTTTGCAAATATTTTTAAAAGGGAGCCATTCTCTCCACACCCATATCGATAGGGTCAGTTGTACACATTTTAATGCACAATTGACCCACAGGATCCAGAGTACAGATGCTGAATATAATCATAGTTCCCATGTCTGCCTCCTGGCAGGAGCAGTGTTGGTTCAGGGTTTTCCCATGTTATTCCTGTATAATATTGTTGTGGGATAATCACGCTAGTAGGAATGTGTGTATGCCTCTTTATTTATATGCTTATTTAATTAAGACATGTCTACCTTGCTGTTCCAAAGTCTTAATAGGCAGCTCCCGACAAAGTAACAGCTAAAATTAAACAGCTTAAAAACAGGGAGAAAAAAGAAAACAGAAACAGAAATCCAGATCATCCATCAAACTGCCTAGGAGAATACAAAATGTCTTCACAACCCTTAAAGGACTAGATACTAATTTAATGTCTCTGGGGAAGGAATGCCAAAGCTGGGGGGGAGGAGGCACCACCAAACGGCCCTAGCCCCAGTCACCACCTGTCTAGCCTCCGAAGGCAGGGGCATCTAGAGCAGGACCTTCAAAGCAGAACTCTGGCTGGTTTAGATGGAAACATATTATCATGAATCCCTCCTTGTTTTATCTCAAACAGCAATAGCTGTGCAAATGTGTGTCTCAGCAGCATATAAAGGATGTAGGAATGCTAACAGATCAGGAAAAACACACAGCCTGGCCTGGCTTAATTCTGCATCTCGAATAGGGCCTGATTCTGAATCTTTAAATATCCAGGAAAGAGCCGCTGAAGCATTTCATTGCAAGGAGCTAAATATAATTATATTGCTGTTAGAGAAACAGCTATCAGGACCTAGAATGAGGTTACCATGGACCCAAATGCTTAGAGCAAGCCTACACCCTCCATGTCATCTGTTCTGCTCCATTTCGTCAGCAGGCAAAGCTCAAAGATGCCTGTGGATATATTGTCAAGAATGAGTCTCCTGGCAGGATATGATATTTTAGTTCAACTTTCAGACTATTCCAAGATGGAGAACCCTACAAAAGTTCCCTGTAAAATTCCAAAGTATGAATCACTCATCCACATAGGCAGCACTTTAAAAAACTTAAATCTGGCAATATATTTCTTACCTTGCTCTATGCCAAGGTCATTGAACTTGGAGATATATGGAGTGAGCAGGCTTCTAACAATGAAGCACTGGAAAAAGCAGGCAACCAGATGCAAATTGACTCTAAACAATTCACGCCAACGCTGCATGACATGGAAGTGAAGTAGCCAGCAGTTCAGAGCTGCCTGATCAAAAAAACAGTATTACGGTAGCACCAACAGCTTAGTACCCCATGGTAAAAACCAATGCAATTCCACCATCTTAAGACTATGGCATGATAGAGAATAAGAATTGCCTTCTTGGAGACAACCAAGGGGACCATCTTGTTTAGTGGTGTGTCTCCAACAATGGCTACCTTCATACCTCTGGAAGCTCAATATAGTCCTAAGAAGGTGCTGGCTATCTCCTCTAGTTTACCAATAGCACCTTTGGGTCCCTGTGACCCTATCTTATGTGACATAAGAGCACAACTGGAATATATACTTATCTTGGCCACATTGCGAAATTCAAAAGGAATTGTTTGCTTTAGTGTCCTTTGCAGTATCACTGCACGAAGAATGGAGAAGTAGGCTTTGCCTAGATTTTTACACAGATGTGTCCAATTCATACTTCCTAAAGCCATACGTTTAGGAGGTATGGACTGCATTTATGTGCTGAAATTCACACTTTACAGAATTTTGCCACGAGATTTGCAACTGAAAAATTGCATACAAAATGTGTCTATTAAGGAAAAGTGTGCACAAAAAAATGTATAACTAGGGAAAGGTATGCACAAAGGTGCATTATATTAGGGGAAAGTTGCTTGTACAAAGTGTGCACGTGAGGAAAGTGTGTATATAAATGAAGAAATGTGCAAGGAAAGGTATACAAATGTTCACACTGAGGTTTTTTTCTTCCTGAATTCACAAACTGATGTAGCAGTGGGCCAAAATGAACATACAGTTGGGAAAACGAGGAACTGGGTGAAACCAAAATTGACAGATTTTCCCATCCCTAAATTGTACTGGGTTGGCTATCTTTGGGACACCCTAATATTAGCAGCCATAGGAACTGTTACTTTAAAAGGCTGGGGTTCAGTGAAAGAAACACCAGGACAGTGGTGCATTTATTGTAGATCAATTAATCCAGAGTAAGACCTTGTTATGTTTCCTTTCCTGAATGACTGTGATATGGGCATCCTACGGGCGCACACTGCACCAATTTGCATTGCAAAAAT
The DNA here is from genome assembly GCA_029215795.1 of Anniella stebbinsi. NCBI lineage: Eukaryota > Metazoa > Chordata > Lepidosauria > Squamata > Anniellidae > Anniella > Anniella stebbinsi. The sequence continues at coordinate 250,835,906 of JARDYH010000002.1, forward strand.
ACATGCATTTAGCCTAGCCCTTGATGGTTGCCACTTCTAGCAGGTTCCCTGACCTCTTTGTCACAGCAACCTGTTTCCAAGCCCTCTGGCTAAGCCTGCAGGGGCTGACAAAGAAATCCTTCCTTGACTTGTAAACAGAGACTTTATGTGGATAAAGCCATTGCTTATTTCCAGCCCTGCTGCTATTTTAAGGACAAAGTTGTGCAAAATCATTATAGGGTTAGCTATAGGCTAATTTTCTCTCCCTTTGTTATCTCTTTCAGTCCCGTTAGTTCTTCTGGGTTTATCCAATAGGGATAAACCATTTTTACAGTAATGCACTTGCAAGGGTGCCAGGACATCCTAATGCTTCTCCCTGCCTCCCTAGAATAAGGATTAATTCCTTTGCCTCGAGATGCAAGATTAAGAATCTGTGTTATTGCAATCCACATTCTCAGCAATTTTGCCAATAAATGAATTATGACTTCTGCCCTGCAGAAGGGCAGGAATTCAGACTTGCCAGGCTATAGATTCCCACAAGGCAGCAGTAAATCAAAAATTCTGCTTTCCTCAAAGCTTAACATATGGCTTGCTGTTAGCTATCTCAGCTCACAGGTATTATTTGTAAGCCTTAACACAGGAAGCCTGCACACATTGTGAGCTATTGCAGAGCTGCTATTGCTGGATGTAGCTGAACAAGACCTTTACTGCTTTCCGTGAATGGGGCAATGATTTTCAGAAGTCACTTGGAACCTGATCTTTGACACTGAATGACTGTGACCTTTTATTTCGCATATCATTACCATAGACTGCACAAGCAGAATCTGTTGACATTTGCTCCAAACTACATGTTACATGTAGTCCTGCGATTGCATTAAATGCACACCACACAAAGAAAACACACGTTGGAGACAACAAAGTAGCCATGACTGGTTTCAGGGTTAGTCGAGGACGTATGAGGGTCTGAGCAGTCTAATCCTTTCCTGGCCAGCTATTTGTCTGCCCCTCTCCCAGCTGTTTTCATCACTGGGACCCATATCTTTTCTTTTGCAGGTGGAAAATGGGGAAGGGGGATCGCCATATTGAGCTCTCAATAATGATTAATCCACAGCATAGGCTTTAGCCAGAGTGCATTTATGCTTTATTTTCTATGTGTATTTCTGTCTCCAATATTTGTTACCGCAAATATATTATGTAGGAGACCTCTTTCAGCCCAGGGGCCCAATTCAATTTCAGAGAAGCTCTTGGGACCTGTGTTCCAGTGGTGGGTGTGGCAAAAAAGGGGGAGGAGCAAAAATGCAATAACAAAACAAAACCCCACAGCATGTTGTAGCTTAAACCTCTCACTTTAAGGAAAGACTTTGGAGAAAGCTAAATGATAGCCCTGCTGGCCAGTTCTAATTTTGCTTCTAATAGCCATGCCCCCATGAGCTCCCTATCCTACTGGGCAGTAGCTGCAGTTGTTGTAGTGGCAGGCAGGTGGGAGGGAAGGAGGCCTGCCTATCTCTAACCTTCCGCCTTCCTCCCAAATGATTGCTGCTACAGCAGCATCCAGTGGAGGCTGGTGGCTCAGAATTTGGGGCTGTGTGAATCCATTCTGGGTTCCAGTCAGAACAGCCAGAACTCCAAAGGAGCTCTCCAAGATACTGAACCCTACTCCCAAAATTAGCTTCAGCACCTTGGAGAGCTCCTTTGGAGTTTTGGCTGGTTCTGACTGAAACCCAGAATGGATTCACGCTGCCCCCTCTGAAAACAGGGATCATGGTAAATGTATGTTTCTCCTGATGTCCATATACAAACATCAGCTGCCCTGACATACAACATGTCCTGGGGGAGTGTGGGAGAGAGAAACCACTTTTCCTGCCACTGCCAGGTACGTGGGTGGATGGGTGGGTGGTGGGTACAAGGCGTTCTTCTCTGAGCTGGATTAAAATCTGACCAATGGGAGAATTTAGGAGCCATAACACTTGTCTTGTTTTGAAGGCGAGCATTTGGAATTGCCAAGATAGCGCATCTTCTCCCCCTTCAGTGGAAAGATGCAGCTTGAGGAGAGCAATGAAATTCTATGCCCCCTGTAGCTACATTAAATGGTATTTCTTAGAAACCTGTCATGTAAAAACTCTCAAATTGGTAATATGCTGGCCCTTATGACGTGCCTCTTCCCTCATGGCCTTTTTCTGTTATGGCCCTGACTTCATTTGTTCACGCCTATAAATTTAACTTATTACCCAATGTATTTTTCGTTACCCATTACCAATTTCCATTACCAATTTCAGTTATCACACAGGAGACCAATCAATGGCCAAAACTAATAAAATATCCAGCCCATTAGTTTGCTGGTCATACCTACTAAGGTAAACGCTCATTTTCTTCTAAGCACGTCACAGGCATGAGATGACAAGTGCAGCATTCACCAATGAACAAGCAGGCTTTATAACGACTCTATCATCAGCTCATGTTCTGTTCCAATCCACCCAGCTCAAATATTCACTTAGTCATAAAATAATATTTGTATTCAGCTTATATGTAGGGGTGAATTGAGCCTCTTGCTTCCTCTTTAGAAAGTTCAGGGAGATCTAGGAGTGAAGTTGTTCAGCTCCACCAAAGCACCAAGGGAGATTATGGAATCTGGAATAAATTTTAACAAGCCAGTCTGCCTATATACAGAAATATCTAAGGCTGGCTAGGGCTCTCTACACTTGCTCCAGGACCTCTGCCAAGGCTTAATTCATGCCACTGCCATCACCAAAGCTAAGCCCTGGCATTATTTTCAGTGCCAGGACTGAAATCCCGGAACATATGCAGTAAGAATGCGTCAGTGTCCATGAACATATGCTGGGTGCATTTTCCTCACTGTTGAGTAATTACAGAGATCCTAGATATCAGGGATTAGGTGAATTGCCTTCCAGAAGACTTGAGCCCCAACATACCTTTTTGTTGTTGTTCTTGCTAAAAACAAATTAAGCACAGCTTCCATGACAGCAAGGCTCTGTCAGTGACATCATTGCCGCCTAACAGAGCCAGGAGCTCAACAGGAAGTAAGAATATAAAAATATAAGAAGAGCCCTGCTGGATCAGATCAAGGGTCCACCTACTCCAGCATTTTGTTCACACGGTGGTCAACCAGCTGTAGCCTAGGAACCCACAAGCAGGACACGAGTGCAATAGCACCCTCCCACCCATGTTCCCAAGCAACTGTCTATGATACTGGAAGTAACAGGCAGCCATCAGGACCAGTAGCTATTGATAGCCTTATTCTCCATGGATTTGTCTAATCCCCTTTTAAAGCCATCCAAATTGGTGGCCATCACAACATCTTGGGGTAGTGAATTCCATAGCTTAACTATGTGCTGTGTGAAGAAATACTTCCTTTTATCTATCCTGAATCTCCCACCGATTAGCTTCATGGGATGACTCCAGGTCCTAGTAGTATGAGAGAGGGAGAAAAATGTCTCCCTATCCACATTATGCATTATTTTGTACATCTATATTAAGTCTCCCCTTACCCTCCTTTTTTCCAAGGTAAACCCAGCTATTGTGACCTTTCATCATAGCGGGGTTGCTCCAGTCCCTTGATTATTTTAGTTGCCCCTTTTCTACATTTTTTTCCAGCTCTACAATATCTTTTTTTTTTAGGTGTGACCAGAACTGTACACAGTATTCCAAGTGTGGTCGCACCATAGATTTATATAAGGGCAGCATGATATTGGCAGTTTTATTCTCAATTCCCTTCCTAATTATGCCTAACACTGAGTTCGCCTTTTTCTTTTTTTTTCTTTTTTTTTCTTTTTTTTAACAGCACGTTGGGTTGACATTTTCATTGAGCTGTCCACCACAACCCCAAGATCTCTTCCTTGGTAAGGCACCACCAGCTCAAATACTTCATATTTGAATTTTTTAAAGAACTCTAGGATGGATACCATCTGGGCCCAGTGATTTATTTACTTTTAATTGGTCAATAAGGTTGAGAACTTCATATTTTGTCACCACTATTTGCCTCAGTTCCTCAGACTCCCTACCTGAAAACAACAGTTCAGGCACAGATATCTGTCCTATATCTTCTGAAGTGAAGTCTGATGAGAAGAATTCATGCAGCTTCTCTGCGATCTCTTTGTCCTCCTTTAACACCATTGTCATCCAATGGTCCAACTGCCGCTGTAACTGGCTTCCTGATTCTAATATATTGAAAGAATTCTTTATTGTTGAAGTCTGAGGTCACTCCTAGGACCTGCTAGGTTCTGCCTGCTTTGCATGTTTGGAGGCATCTTTCTTAGCATGAATAAATTTAACATTAAACAAACTGTAGCATCATACATGATAAAAACAACCAATTACATGTTAAGCTTTACCTTTTTATGTACTTTGGCTGCTCCATAACTAAAAAGAAAGCAAAGCATATTTCCATACAATATCTGTACAATAACGTAGATGATGATGATAATAATTATGATGCCGACATTAAAGCAACTTTAATGTCACCATTGCGGCAATACTATATCCAATTACCTAGAAGTAAGCCCCACTGAATTCAATGGGAACTACTTCTGAGTAGACATGTGTTGGATTGCAATGTATGTGAATGCTTGCTCGAAATACAGTGAAAATGTTTCCACTCCAAAATTCTTCTGTATTATTTTTACAGAAACAGAAATCTGAGAATTGGCCTTTGTGTGCTGTTATATGAAAACAAGCGCTTTCAGGTTTACATTTTTCATTAGTCCCTACTGCAAAATTTTAATAACGTCCAAATTGAATATTTACATTATCAGCTTTATGGTTTGATATAGATGGTGTTCTTAGTGGCACTGCTACAGCCTCTGGCTTTTACTTTCTTGCAGGAAATGATTAGCTATAAATTAAAGCACCCAGCAGAAATGGAAAACTGCCTTTAAAAATGATTACTGGAGAATATTTCCAGAAATGAGAAACAAGAGAAGACCATCCAAAGTTGCTATGGAGGATTAATTTAATTTTAGGAAATTGTCAAAGACATATAGAGCCCACTCCCCCCCCCCCCACCAAGGGTACAGTACAAAAATAATTGAAACTGAGTAATTATTCTCTTTCTCATTATAGACAACACATTAAAATATATAAAACACTGTATTTATATTATCTAAACAGTGAAAATCTATAGATGTCTATTCAGAAGTAAGCCTCATTGGGTTCAATGAGATTTCCTCCCAGGAAAGTGAGTATAGGATTGCAGCCTCAGGCTGCAATCCTATACACACCTGGGATTCAGACCTATTGAGCTCAGTGGGACTTTGGAGAAGACATACATAGGATTGCACTGTAAACAGACTTTATAAAATTTTTAAAACTATTTTATTTATGCTGGTCTTATGTCCGTAATAAATATTTGATTGACTATTTTCTTAGAAAGGAAGGCATACATTTTGATTTAAATCTCCTTTGCCATATTTTTTTATCAAATACAATCAACGGTTGTAATGAACGCTTCAAAACAGGTGGTGAGTTAGGCTAAAAATACCTTCATCTGTTTTTTTTTAAAAAATTATTGAGTTTTGTTTTAAATTTATATCAACACAAGAAATACAGTCTTAAGAAAGGCGCAAACTAAGGTAGAACAAAAAAGTTGATGGAGGGAGGGGAATGGGTCAGTGTTCATGGTGCTCATTCCCCAAGGTATAAACAAAATACTTTTACATTCAACTAGGCATAGAGTCCAGTATAGCTTGATAAGCATTGTATAGCTTGTCATATGGCTTGATAAGCATCTACTTTCTGTAATCTATTATATGTAGCTAGTTCAAGCATGGCAACCAAGTATGGATCATCTGTTCATTGGTGGATAGTGGCTGTTTACATTTTCCAATCCTATAAATGATATATTTGGTGACCAACAGTCTACTCCGTTTCTTCTGTCCTAAGCTAAGGCTCCATGCAATTGGGAAGTATCCTATCAATGCTGTTTTGGCTGTGAATTCTAGATTTGTTTCCACAACCAAGCTGATATGGCCAATTTCTACCCAGAATTGAGAAACAATGGGATAATTCTGCCCAGAATTCAGAAACAAACCAGATAGTACCACATATTGTATTACTATACTGAATTACACATCCAGCTGAGAATCAAAGGGGTATCTTTGTTGGCGTGAATCCTACCTACCTGGGCAGTGAATGTCACCCCTGAGATTCACCCACTACATACTCCTAGGTTTTTTTCAGATAACTCTCCTCTTCGGCCAAAAGAGGAAGCCAGAGCGGAAAAGGTTTGGATGGAGATTTTATTTGCAGGTGCACCTGGAATCATCCAAAAAGAAAAAATGCCACGACCTCCTAAGATCAAGGAAGTCTAGGCTTATATACTTTGGTTCCTCTTGGGGCTTATGGCCACAAGAGTGGGGCGTGAGAAGGATGCTGGGCTGCTCTTTTGTTATAATACGTTGTGTAGGCTGACCAGATAAAATCCAGGTCAGGGCTCATGTAACTTTAACAGTGGCAGAGAAAAGGGATTTCAACCAGTGTCATTTGTATGCAATTAGTTCCTGGTGAAATTCCCTCTTCATCACAACTGTTAAAGTTGCAGGGGCCCTGCCTTCTTTTGTATATGGTCACTCTAGTATAGTGCATGCACCTTTAACTGTTGTGATAAAGAGGGAATATCACCAGGAACTAATTGCATACAAATAACCCTGGTTGAAATTCCTTTTCTCTACAACTGTTAAAGTTACATGAGCCCTGACCTGGATTTTATCTGGTCAGCCTACATCATGTCCAGTCCTGGAACGGAACGCTTTGTTTTGATGGATTGACATCATCTCCTGGCAGCAAATTCTGCCTCCCCGGAATTTGCCAAGGCTGGCTTGGGGCAGAGGAACATTTGGCACCTTTGCATCCTGTTTGAGAATTTGGGCTGCCTGGCGCTTATTTAGTTCCTTCTCAGAACTTTGGCTCCCCCCTTTCACCTCCCTCCATCCATCAGGGCAATTTTGCCTCTGTCATCACACTTTTCTCATCGATTTTACATGTTTCGGTAACACAGAGACAATCAGCTTATTTACAATTCAGCTACATCCGAGATCTTGCTGAGACATCTTTGTATTACACCATAAATGTTACATTTCAGATCAAGAGAAGCACGTAGGCCAACGTTTCAAACACAAGATCGTACAAGCAGGCAACTTTGTTCAGTGGGCGGGAATTTGTTGAAGGAACGCAGAAAGAAATAAAGCAATATTTATTTCTCAGGAGAAAAAGGCCCACTCTGGCACAAATATGGAACCCAGATTTGTCAGTATCAGGCAGTTCATATGTTTCTTGAAGGTTTTTTTTAAAAAAGGACAAAAATAACTTTTCTTACCCACTAAATTGAAAATCTGGCTATCTGCCATGTATTCTACAAAAATGTGTGAGCAGGATTTCTGAGTTCTGAATTATGTCAAATTGTTAGTGATTTATGTGGACATTGAGATAAAAATTGCGTAGACAGCCTAGAATATTCCATACTATTTGCAGGACAGAAATAGTTTATGGTTTTAATTTTTGTATATTGGTTTTTAAATGTTCAATGTTTTAAATTTTTGTAAACCGCCCAGAGAGCTTTGGCTATGAGGCGGTATATGAATGTAATAAATAAATAAATAAATAAATAGTGGGAAGCATGATGGCAAAATTGTGGCTATGCTTGGGCACCCTGTCAATGAAGAAAGCACCAGTGGTCATTCACAATGGAGTAGCTGTTGACAAATATCCTGGGACTAAGTAAGCCAATTAACACATGTAGTGTGATAAAAACCCTTTATCCTGATTCAAGCCCCTGGCAATAGAATTAAATCTGTTGATGAATTTTAATTCAGCAGTCTTTCACTCTAATCTCCCTTTGATGTTTCTTTGCTCTGCAATGACAGAGTGTCATTGACAGGGAGAACATTTCAGCCATGCTCCAATGGGAGGTGTGCATTTTTGAAGCCTAATTGCTGCATGTGGCGGGGGACGTGTGTGTGTGTGTGTGTGTGTGTGTGAATGAACTGCGGGAGTGTGTGGTGGATACGTGTGGAAAAAAGCTGTGCATATGGCTTTGGACCTGTCCACTGCCGGCATGCGGGATTCCAGAAGGGAACATGGCCATTCTGAATGAAACAGGTTTTCCAGCCATACAAAAATACTACAGCAAAACAGCAAAGGCAGCACATTCAGCAGAGAAAACATCATTCAGGAAATACCACTGCCATCACCACCACCAAGCCTCCAAAGTCACATGAAAAAGGTAGGTTTTGCAGTCCATTCAGGGAAAAATTGAAGCAGAAAATTGGCTGCTGCCCTAAATCACAGGAGATTTGATTTGGCATATTTATGTGTCTTCCATTTATTAAACTTTATTTTTAAAAAACAAACAAACAAACAAACAAACTATGTCATTAAGTTTACTTGCTGAATAACTATCTGAAAAGTTTTTTTCCAATAGCAAAAAAATAGCTGAACTGAAATATTTGATTGGGGTGGGTGGGGATGAATATGGAAGAAACTGAATGAAGTGCACTTAGGGTGGTTGCATTCAAACAAATGCAAAGCTTTATTATTTTTACTGGAATATTTGTAAATATTTCAAGACATGGTAACTCAAGAACATGCGTTTCCATTACACTATTTAGATTTTAATGGAGAAAAATGAATGCACTGAAACTGTTAATATAATATTAACATGCCTCTTAGGGTGACCAGATAAAATCCAGGTCAGGGCTCATGTAACTTTAACAGTTGTAGAGAAAAGGGAATTTCAGCCAGTGTCATTTGTATGCAATTAGTTCCTGGTGAAATTCCCTCTTCATCACAACTGTTAAAGGTGCAGGGGCTCTGCCTTCTTTTGTATATGGTCACTCTAGTATAGTGCCTGCAACTGTATCAGTTGTGATGAAGAGGGAATTTCACCAGGAACTAATTGCATACAAATGACACTGGCTGAAATTTCCTTTTCTCTACAACTGTTAAAGTTACATGAGCCCTGACCTGGATTTTATCTGGTCACCCTACTCAAAGTTGTGCAGAGGAGTATATAGGCTTCCTAGGGATAGTCACCTGATTTTAACTTGGCTAATATCCATTCCAATTGTCCAATCTGACTTGTATTGTGTTTGTTAATTTCATGAAACATTACATTTGCAAAAGATTGGAAAATATATGTGGCAAAATATATTAGCCAAAAAGTTTAAGTTTTGGAACACTTTTACCATAATTTATCAGCCATGCAAGAGGAGTTAATGACAGAAGCTCAGGTCAATTGTTGTCAAGGCCCCTTCCTTACTTCCACTTTGGATAGGCTGACCAGATAAAATCCAGCTCAGGGCCCGTGCAACTTTAACAGTTGTGATGAAGAGGGAATTTCACCAGGAACTAATTACATACAAATGACACTGGCTAAAATTCCCTTTGCTCTACAACTGTTAAAGTTACATGAGCCCTGACCTGGATTTTATCTGGTCACCCTAACTTTGGAGAACTGAACCATCAATTCTCTCACATAAGAGAAAGTCCTAAGAAGTTCACACATCGAATATTGTGTAGAGCTGTATGCTACAGAGAAGGGCCTGCTATATCTGGGAATGAGTTATAAATACTATGTGCTAATTCTGAAGACTTTATTCTGGGAAGGAATGTGAACAGCGTGACGGGACTCCACAAAACGCAGCATATTCTTGTAACACGGGAGCTTTCTGTTGCCAAGAGCATTGTATTATCTTCCTTAAATGCAGATTGCTCTCTGTGAATAAAAATGTCAGCGCCATCTGTGATTAGCATTCAGCTGTGTTCATTGGAGACCATGGGAAGCACAACCATCAGTTAGTTATCATTTCAAGAGTCCTTTTATGCTTCCCGGCTCATCCAAATAGTGGTTATCAAAATGTGTTTGGTTCCCCTGGCTATATCCAATTGGCTAGGGCAATCAGTGGATTCAGCTGAGAAACAGTGGCCCAGGACATGTTCTGGGTTACACATGATAGACTCCCTTAGGTCTGGGTCTACTCAGTGTCTCAATGGGAGAGTGTCAGGATCCCCCTGCCCAGTGCACTGCCTTGAGGTTCAGGAGGGAAGAAAGTTGGGGGTGGAATGTGAAGGTACTAAATAAATAAATTGTTGGAAAATGAGGTAAAGAAAACAAAATCTGTGGCAATATTTGCCTTTATGAGAACAAAGCACTTCCCCTCCCCCAAATGAGGCACCTCACTTTTCAAATATATGCAACCTACATTCACACCATGCTGTGAGAATTGGCAGTCAAGGCCAACATGAGCACACCTTTCCACAAGCTGTGTGAGTTACACAATGCACAATGTTCACTGAGTCATCCCTCCGATAGCTTCACTGCAAGGATGTGGGGGACATCAGAGGATTGCCAGTGAGAAGATCAGCAATGGCAGCCAAATGTCCCTGGAAAGAGCTTAGAGATCACTTCAATATTCTCTTTCATGTGGACGTGCAGCTAAAGGCAGGCTGTGCAGCAATTAACTGTTGGATGACCTCCTTCTGCGGCTGAGCTCTACTGAATCAGAGAGGGGCATCTCGCATAGTGACCCGGATGGGAGTGAGGCAGCGGCAACAGAAGCCCAGTCATGACTTGCAACAGCCATTACTGTCTGTTCAGCACTTTTGCACCTGCTTGGTGCTTCTGGGGTGGCTTCCTGATTCCCTACAGTTACAGGCCCTTCCCCAGCAGTGCAACCTGGTAGTCCACCAGCAAACCACTGCATGAGTCATTCATGTGTGTCCTAGGTTGCGTTCTTGATTCACATAGGGAAGGGGTGGACAACTTGTGTCCCTCAAGATTGTTGTTCCACAACTCCCATCATCCCTCACCATTGGCTATGCTGGCTAGGGCTGATGGGAGTTGTAGGTGAAAACATCTGGAGGGTCAAAAGTTTCCTACCCCTGATGGAGGGCAGCCTTCCCCAACCTGGTGCCCTCCAGATGTGTTAAAACTGCAATTCTCATCATTCCAGCCAGCATGCCAATGATGGGAGCTGCAAACCAATACATCTGATGCAGGGCTACAGTGAGTCCCACCAGAGCCATGCTTGAACAGGGATGGACCTTAGAACAAGGGTGGCAGAAAGTCCATCTCTGGATGTTGGGATTTCATTTCCCTGTATTCCTACCATTGGCCATGCTGGCAGGAGCTTCTGGGAGTCCAAGTCCAAAGTATCTGGAGGTCTGCCTTCTGCCTACCCCTTCCTCAGAACACTTCTCACGTTGCTCTGAGCCCCTGATGAGATGAGTGAACTTTATACACAGTCAGTTTGCAAATACATGGTTCTTCACTATTCTCAGTCTTCCCTCAGGTATTATGCAAATAACAATGAACAGAGAAAAAGGCGGGGCGATTACAGAGCTGTAGGGATTTGGGCCAGGGAAGTTATCCCCCCTAATCAACCAAACTGACAATGTATTGGAAAGTGTGGAGAAATCCAATATGCAGGGAAACCTGTTTATGCATTTGGTGGATATTTCTGAGAGTGAGCATTGACTAAGTTGCCTTAGCAACAAGGGCTGTATTGGAGCTTTAATTTAGAACTCAGGCAGGGGACTTTTGTTTTTAAAACTTCACATTTAAAGGGGAGGGGGAGAACTCTTGCCAGATAGGCAAACCTGGATGATGAGGAGGTGAGGAGGAAAGCTTGAACTGCTAATGAAAGTGATGGTAGTATCCAAGCTACTGGTGGCCTTAGCAAAATCAGTATAACTTTACACTTCCTATCAATTTCACCGTAAATAAGGTGGACCAAAATATTCTATTTTGATGGCAATGATTACAGTGGGGGGGAACCTGACAAGCTTTACAGGAATGATTACGGGGGAGGGGAGAATGTCAATTTTCTGTTGATCTGCTTGTTAGTTTGTGGAATAGACATTCCTTGGTTTGCATTTTTGTGCATCTCACAGGTTCCTGCGGCCGTCCTAAGGCTCCCAGTTTTTGCTTTTTAAAATGTTTCTAGCCCTCAAGGCTGAAATGATCAGTCTGAAAATGACACTGCTAAAACAGCTTGAAAGTATGCAGGAATGGGAGGAAATTTCATACACAGGTTCCCAACATGGAGAGACATCTGATGCACAGTGAAAACTCCTGCATGGCTAGGCAGCACATTCTATTGCTAGGCAGATCTCAGAAACAGAGGTTGCCCAAGAGGAACAGAGAGCCAGCAGGGCATTTGACCTCTTTTGCCAATTGACTGCATGACAGATAACATGCTAATCCACGATGGGTTAAATAACTTACTGCAGACTGTGGGTTATCAGGGTGGCTTATTTTGAGAAAATGAGCTACCATGGGTGGAATAGAGCTCACAGATGACACACTAAGCCATCATGGGTTAAATAAACCATCATTGTTTATTTAACCAACTGTTGGTTAACATGTCATCTGAACTTAGTCATGGAGAAATTCCCATCTATTTTCTTTTCTTTAGCTCCCACTGAGGACATATCAACCACATTATGCCAGCAATCTGCCTAATGAAGAAAATGGTACACCGGTTGTTGTAGTTAAAGGGATCAAAAGTCTTTGTGAACAACTCTCATAAAGTCCATTTAATGCAAATCACTTCAGAACAAAGATATTGTTGGAGAATGAAGGCAAAATGCCTATCAGCTGTAGTTTGGCACCTGCCAGGTGAAATGGAAGCATGCAAATCATCTTAATTAATTACAGCTACAGTTAGTAGACATTTTTCCTTCATTCAACAATATTTATATTCTGAACTAATATGCACATTAGTTGTTTCACACTATATTTTTGATGTGGCTCTTGGTACTGAACCAGCATCTCATTTCTACCTTAGAGCACCAAGACAGTAAACATGGAAAGATCTAGAATGTCTGCAGCATTTAGCATGGTGGGTTTGCAACAATCTCTCTCTGAAGTACATCTTTGTGTGTGTGTATAATTAATTACATTTTATCACACCCTTCTTCTAAGAAAATCAAGGTGGCAAAGTCTCCCTCACTTTGTTTTAAATAGGCTGTTTTTAAGGCCCAGGGCCCCCCCTGTCTTCTCACTGCACCATCTGTCAAGACACAATCCTGTCCATGTTAAGATAGAAAAAGGCCTTTTTCTAGCTAAATATGCATAGGATTGTACCCTCAATGTCTGTTTGTCCCCTCATGTGCAAAAAGAAGAAATGCATATAATCGTTTTCAACATCATCTATATTTGCCAACAGGAACAGAATTTTTTTTGTTTCCAAAACTGAAAAAAACCAAAACCAGAAGGAGGTAAGCATCCAATGCATGTCAGAAAAAAGAGTAACACATTCTCAGGATGCAAAAAAAAAAAATTCAGGAAGCCCGACACATTTTGGCCTGTCCTTTAGTCTAAGGCCTTTCTCAGGGGGTTGTTAGAAGGAAGTGCCTTCAGAATTTCTTTTAGCAAAAAGATTGTTTCCTGTGGCAATCCATGTCACTGGCAGGGGCATGCTTGGTGATGTAGGCCTTTCCCCCCCCCCCCCCCCCGTCTAAACGTGCATAGGATTGCACCCAAAGAGTTTTGTCAAATAATTTCTGTCCACCTGAACCAAGGACACCACTGGCAGGATTATCTCTCCTTGACAGCAGTCCCCCCTCCACACACAAATTCCCCTGCCCCCTCCAATTTAGGATTGGAGTAGGGAAGACTGGTAGTAGATTGGGAGGGGTACAGAGTTTAAGGGAAAGGACAAGAAAATGTGGCTTGAGTGAGGAAGTTGACTGAGCGGACATCTGCTCCCATGACATAGGATGTAGCCCTGAGCTACAAATGAGGATGTCCCTAGTTTGCCATGAACTCACTCCTCAGGTGAGTGGCCTTAAGCAAGTGATTAGTCTTTCATTCCCTCCCCTCCCAATATTATTAAAATAAAACACATAAAGATGATGTATATGACATTAGGCTGACCAGATAAAATCCAGGTCAGGGCTCATGTAACTTTAACAGTTGTAGAGAAAAGGGAATTTCAGCCTGGGTCATTTGTATGCAATTAGTTCCTGGTGAAATTCCCTCTTCATCACAACAGTTAAAGGTGCAGGGGCCCTGCCTTCTTTTGTATATGGTCACTCTAGTATAGTGCATGCACCTTTAACTGTTGTGATGAAGAGGGAATATCACTAGGAACTAATTGCATACAAATGACACCGGCTGAAATTCCCTTTTCTGTACAACTGTTAAAGTTACATGAGCCCTGACCTGGATTTTATCTGGTCAGCCTAGTATATGAAGCACTCTGAACACTCTTAGAAAGCACAATCTAAACCAGAAGCGGCCTTTTAAATACTATCTTCCTGGCTGTGCCTTTCTCCTGAGAGGGGAAATTGAATTTAAAACGTCCTTTCATTAAACTCCTCATCAGTAAACATCGAGACATCGACAGCGCTGAATTTGTTTTTAATACATTTTTAAGTCTGCAGAGGCAAATCTTCCTCATTAAGTTAGATGTTATATAGTAAATCCAGTAAAATATAGTAAATGTACCACAGTATTGCGGGACGTCACATGAATATAACTTGCCCACTTGCTGGTGTAGGCCTATCCATCGCTGGGTAAAATACCCCATATTAATATAGGTCAGCCATAGTGTTTCACCGTAGTCGTTCCCTATTTACCTGTACATAACTAAGGAAAAGAGAATAACTCAAAGCAAAATTATTAGTGAAACCCCAATGTCACCTTAATCATATTACATTGGTATGATCCACAGAGATAATGCTGAATTTGCTTCAAAGCACCGGGTTAGCAAGTTTTAATATATTGCTTTAAGAGCCATTTCCCCCTATTAATTGTGCAGGTACTTATTTCAAGAGATCTCACAAGCATACATAATGATCATTAATGAAATACAAATTCACCTCTGGGAGGCATTTGCATTCTATTGTTGCTGTCTAAATAAAAATTTCCTTTCACTTGCATGATCTGCCACATGATAGACAAAACCAGCACTTCTTGACATCTTATTTCCTAAGACTGGTACCGTGGCACAGTGCGGGGATTTGAAAACGTCTACCGAAAGAGTGGGGCAAAAACGTTAAGGAGGTAGATAGGCTTCCCAAATAATTAAGGGTGCCTCTACAAGAGCGATTTAAAGCTCTTTCAAAGTGCAGTACCGATTTTACCTCCATATGAATGGAGCGCAAATCGGGGGTTGAGGTGCTTTTTCTGTCCGATTAGACGCATTATCGAATGCGCGTTAAACAGCGAGTTTTAATTTACCGCGGGAGTTAAAGCGCCTTATGACCATGGAAACAAGCAATGCTCCGGATGTCAACAACCGGTAATGCACTTCACCACCTCCCGTGTATAGGGATTAGGCGTAAAAGTGATTGGGAGAAGATGCGCATCATCGGCCAAGCAGGCGTCAAACCGAAATCTTGTAGAGGGGACCCAAGAAAAAGAAAAAAGCATTGGCCTGGCCATTTGTTGCTTCCTTCTTTTGTCTCAGGCCAACAGCCAGAATTGTTAAAAATGTTAGCATTTTTTAGCAGAAACAGGCATCATTATTCACATTTAGTGTGCATGCTTAGGGTGACCAGATTTTGAGAATCAAAATCCCGGACCCCCCACCACCACCCCACCCACCCAAAACAACCCCCCCACCGCGCACCTGCCCCGCCCTGCCCCGCCCGCCCACCCCCCCGCCCGCCTGCCTCGCGCCGCCGCCCGCCCCGCGCAGGCCACCCGCCCCACCCGCGCCGCCCTGCCCGCCCTGCCCCGCCCCCCCGCGACGCCCCGCCCGCCCACCCCGCGCTGCCCGCCCGCCCGCCCCGCGCCACCTGCCCCGCGCTCCTTACCTGCTGGGGCGTCCGCTTCCCTCAGGTGCTCGGAATCTACTGAGAAACAGGCTTCCTGGCCTGTCTCTGAGTAGCACGCCGGGTGATGACGTCATCACCCGGCGCGCTACTGAGTGACAGGCTGCGAAGCCTGTTTCTCAGTAGATTCCAAGCACCGGAGGGAAGCGGACGCCCCAGCAGGTAAGTGCCTCGCACCGCCCGCCTCCTGCCACCGCCGCGTGACCCCCGCCACCCCGGTTTGCCCCCGCCACCCCCTGGTTGGCCCGGATCGCCCCAGGGCCATCTGGTCACCCTTTTGGGGAGCTAAATTTCCGGATTTGGCCCCCCAAAACAGTTTTTCCCCCCGGATGCGGATTTGCTCCCCATTTCCCGGGCATGTCTGGACAAATCTGGGCGGATGGTCACCCTATGCATGCTTGACCTGTGTAACCCATGCATGTGCACTAAAACTGCGGAGCCCAGCTGCAGGACACCCTTTGATAAATAGCTGTGTGAGGACTGCAAGGTACAGGCATATGCTTCTTCCTTAGCCATCTCCACAGGTTCTGTTAACAGAACGTTTAGGTTTCTTACACAGCATATACAAAAAGGCACCATTGCAACCAAAGAAATAAGAAGCAAAATGTATATAACGACGACATTATACGCAACATCACACTGTGCAACAGATAGTGTAAGGGCTTGTGCCATGGCTTGCAAAAGCCGAATCAAAATACTGGATTTGGCACTTGCACAAGGATGAAAGCAGGGTTCCTGCAAGTGGCTGAAATTTGGTGCTTAGGGGTGCACAGATGTTTCAGCACTGAGGGGCCACATCTGGTGGTCAAGAGGCACACACACAGGGAAGGGGGAGCTTTAACCCCTCCTCCATCCCTACAATCCTACACAAGATAGCTTGAGGGTGGTGGTGGGGAGGCTGAATCAAGATCAGTGAGGTGGAGGTTAAAGCCTAGTCCCCCTCCAGCGACACCATTTAGGAGTCCTGCTTCCCTGACACACCCGCACTAGCACAACAAGTCACGGGAGCCACATGTGGCCCATGGAGGATGGACTGCGGACCCCTGCACTAGCAGAATGACATTATTGCATACAACTTCAGCTCCTCCAATCAGTTAACGTAATTTCTTTCTTTCTTTTAATATATATATATATATATATATATAGTCTGTTTGACCAAGCAGGTCCACAAAGCAGCTTACAAAAATATTGTGAATATATGCATGGAATGCCTGTTTTCACATGCAAAAAGCTGGATCGATGTGCAGATTATTTAATTTCATTAGTATACCAACATTCTTGACTGGAACAGTGGTGGCTAATTCAGTTATTACCAACAGTAATAATTGGCATAACACTAGTGAACTTGTTTTGGCTTGAAGGCACATATTTGGATATGGGAATGCAGCATTACCTGGAATAACACTCACATGAGGATCCTCTAAAATTTAGCCATCACCCCCTCGAACATATTGCAGGTGAAAATAGAGGCATTCTTAAATTATGACAACTCTATTTTCAGGGCCTGCCTTGCAGTTTGCTTAATGTTTTTCTCCACCTGACAAATACTGTATTCATTTACTCTGAAGTAATCTGTCCTACACTCACATGATGGTGTGTTTGGAAAGGACAGTTTTCTTAAAACAAAAGTTAAGAATGTTTAACAGAATGTTTAATCCCACAATATATCTTAGCATAGAACAGCTACAACTCAAACACATTCAGCTATATTTATTATCTGGACAGGGTGTTATGGCAGGGAGGCAGATGCAAGGGAAGCTGTACACAATCATTGTATGTTTAGACAACCCAACACAAATCAAATAAACTACAGCCGAAGTCTGGTCACACAATTTAAAACTAGCAATAGATGGTCCTCTCTGGCTCAGTTCAAAATTGGCTCGGTATTTGTGAGGTTTCTCAGCAAGCATTTGAAAAAAGCTCATTTGCTTCTGAAAGTTTCCTCTCAGCTCATAACATTGATGCTGCATGCATAATCCTCATCATATTGTTCCCTGAGAATTGTAGTTCCATGCACCAGGCAAGGTTGCAGACCTCTGAAAATTCAAACGACTCCCATCCTGCCAAAACAAACATATCTTGTTGGAAAGGGGGGAAGCAGCCACACACACACTTTGCACGAAACAACTGAGAAAATTGACCCAAATAAAGAAACTACTCTGCAAACAAGGCTGCTTGGGTAAGTGTGTATAAGATTGCAGCCTTATTTTTTTCTTAAAATAAAATAAAAAATCATTTGCTTGCTTGAAAGGGTGAGTGAGTTTTATTGTGATTCTCTTGTTGTTTTTGTAAATGAGCCGATCCACGTTGCCCTTAAAACGACTTATATTCTGTTTAAAAACATGGTTTTTTAAGTCGTTTCATTACGTGGTAGGACACACTGGCTGAATTTGGATGACACATTAAGCAACTGGTGGGGGGGAAACAATTGTCAGTTGTGTTGACTATCACGTCGTCTGAATGCTGCCATAGTCAACTCAGCGCTGATCCTAATCCACACCACAGTTGATTATTTATTACCATGTTGTGTGGGGAGTACCCCCTAGATGAACAACTGTAAAGTTGTTTATTACCCCACCATTGACTATCATGTTGTCCGAATTCAGCCACTGAGTAGTACTTACATTTCATAGTGACTGCTTCCTCCATCCTCAAAGTGTTCAATGGTGTATTACAGGGTTAATTCCTTGACTCTTCTTCTTTCAGTTTTTGTTTTGCAGGCTGCTTGAGTTAGGGAGACAGAAGTGGGCGGGTCAAGCAGCCTGCAAAACAAAACTGAAAGAAGCACCACCCTCTCCACCCCTATGGTGCTGAAAAGGCCTTAGTTGCCAGACACTGACCCACACTACTTCATCACCTAAGCCATGTTTATATGAACTGCATGATAGCTCTCACAAGTTTTCGGGAGCAATGTCTTCTGTTCTGCCACGCCAACACCCTTGCTAGCCCAGTAAGGCCTTCAACTGTGTGTAGAGTGAAGCTTGATAGGAGTGGATCTGTGCACATACCTCCAAACAGGTGCTTGGGCACATTCACTTCTGGCACCAAGTATCTATTAGGTGGTGGTGGAAATGAATCCATACCCTTCCTGCTTTCCTTGCCTTCTCTACATTGTCAAAGTTGACAGTGCCAGCTATTTTCAAGGTTCATACAGGGTGATCCTCGCTTATGCCAAGATCTCTCAGCTTCACAAACCAGAACTTTTGTCACTAAAGTAAAATTGGGTTGAGGACAGATGTCTTTTAGTAAAGGGGGGTTGGAAGTGTTCTCACTGTGTTCAGTCCAAGTTTTCCTTTTCTTTGCAGAATTCTGCAATAGAAACTAGTTGTGTATAGCACTGACTGGCTAGCATTCCTCAAATAATTTTGCACTTTTGAAGAACACTTTTTATTATTAAATCAATGAATTAATTAATAAAATGGGTATTTACTTTTTATATTTATTTATAAATTACATAAAAAGACATTTAGTTTGTTTTTTAAAGGCAGGCAGTCCACCTGGAACATGGGAGATGGGCAAGGGTGACAACTGCCCCCAAAATCAATTCACGTATGTGCATGTCTGTCATTTCAGTTGTAAAGCCAGGCTCACCCAGCTGAAGGGCCTGCTGCAAGCTTTCTTTACACGGTATACCTGCCTTTGCTCTTGCTTTGTCAGTTAGATCACTTTGCATAAGTGGACAGGGGTTTGAGATGAATTCTAGTGACATATTGGCTGCATTCGGACAACACATTAGTCAATGGTGGGTTGAGTAGTCAACTCACAGTTGGTTATTTTGTGGGTATTCCCCGCACAACATATTCCTACACAACTGTGGGTGGTTGGGGCTGGCATTGAGTGGACTAATAGTCAACCCAGCATTTGACTGACACAGCACCCGCCCCTCTCCCCACCCTCCCTCCTCCCTCAGTCCTCCCAGTTCTATCCCAGCAGCCTCTGCAAGTTGCACCAGATGTAGCAGAGTGGCAGTCAGCACTTTGGTCGCTCTTGCCGCCTGCCTCTATGGGCTTGTGTTTTAACCCACTCACCACATGCCATTAATACACTCACCCCTCCACACAACACTTTAAACTACTGGCTTCGAGCTAAACAACTTGCAAGCCAGTTGTTTCTCTCAGTTGCTTATTTGAGCGGAATAGCATACCGTCAGTAGTTTGTGAGCAGCATGTTACCCTCCACACAACACAATAAGCAACACAACAGACGATTGTCCCCCCCCCCCCCCCCGTTGCTTAATGTGTTGTCCAAATGCAGCCATTGCCTCTGAACTTCAGGGGAAAAAAACAACTTGGTTTGCTTTCTCAGCCCAATGCAGGCTCCCTGGCTGGCTGTGGCAAGTGCAAGACGTTACGGTAGGTGCACACAGATCAGCGTGCAGCTACATGCTCTGCCAACACACAGAAAGGCCAGTGCTGCCAAAAGGTGAGCCCCTGCACCTTCTAACCACACAGGGCTGCCACTCAAGACACCAATTCTCTCTGGAAAGGTGGATCACATTCTGATTTTAAAAAGCTCAGTGGAGTCTCTTCTGCAGAGACTCACATGCAAATATTAATCTGTCCAAGTGGTGCTTAATTTATTGAATCTGAAGCGATTGCAGCATAAGATGGGCTGCATTCATCTTTTATTCCTGATTAACCATTTTTCCTGGAGAGAAAATGCTATTTATTTGATTAGAAGGGAGGGGAAATGTATCAGCAATTTTTATGCCATGATATAAATTTCTTTTTACAAGGAGAGAGAGAGAGAGAGAGAGAGAGAGAGAGAGAGATGGTTAAGTAATTGTTTTGAGTGCTAGAAAAGTCTCACTAAACACATTAAGTTTATTTAATTCATCAATTTTCTGTAGTTCAGTCTTCTAAAACTTTGGTCTCCTTGTTTGCGAAATGCATTTGGGATTCTTTTTCACTTTCAAAAAGCGTGGGCAAGGTGGGGGTGGGGATTATTAACTTTTTTTTGTTGAAATGCCAGCATCAAGTACTATACTTGAAGTCGCTAATATGTCAGCTACCGATATTAACCAGGCAGAAAAAAACCCTCTAACTAGCAGCTGCAAAGCTCTAGGTTGTTATCCTAGAGTTCGAGTTTTCAAGGTGAATTTCTTAGCAAAGGGCGTGAAAGCATGCTTCCAGTTAGAGGGTCCCGAGTGCTAAAGATCAAACGGCGTTGTGCAGCTAGTCTGTCCCTTCTTCCGTAACATATTTTTTTCTGGTAGAAAAAAGCTGGAAGACGTGCTGGGAAAACATAGGAGGTCTACAGAATGATTTTTGTCTGGACTTCCTGTAAAATTCCATGCAGTTGCTAGAAACGACTTGCGTTGTACTTGTGGGCTTCCCACAGGCAGCTGGTTGGCCACTGTGTGAACAGAATGTTGGACCCTTGGTCTGGTTCAGCATGGCTCTTCTCAGTAACAAATATAACATCACAGTCTATTGTGAACCACAGCTGAGCAGAAGTAGAACGTGGGAAGTCACTACAACTAGGAGCACATGAGAGGTCAAGTAGGAACTTGATGATGGGGTACTTTGATGAAAAGGCTTTAAGCAGAAAGCGCATGTTTTGCACAAATATCTAACAGTCACGGGGAAAAACCAGAAAAGAAGATGGGTAACATCATTGTTAGGCTTGTATGCATCTGGACACAATGAGATGCTGATTAGAAGCAGAAAAATGATGTCCCCTCTGGAAGGGCTGGCCAAGTCAGGGCTGGTTCCAAGGATTCAGCATGGCTCTTCTTATGTTCTTAATAGCATTCACACAGTAAGTATCACATCTAGTCTGGCCCTTAGCTGTGGATGAGAGTCTTCATACTCAAACACTGAACGGATGAGTAATGCTGGATTGAAGAGGCCCCAGTTCAGTGATTGACTACATCAATTGCTGTCATCTCCAGTTAAAAGGAAGTCAGGTAGCAGGGACGCAAGAAAGCCCTCCTCTGCCTGAGAAGAAAACATGATTGCTGGGGAAGTTATAAGGAGTCCCTCAGAAGTATCCATATGATTAAAACGCTTCTCAAAATAGAAGTTTCTAGTTTCTTTCCTACAACACACACTTTTAATAACTGCAGTGATAATTATGTGCAACACAAGAAGCTGCAAGGTGAACTGCTTAATGTAACCACGGCTAAAAATACCATAATGGCGGAATTTCGAAAAGACAACCTTGGCTGACTGTGCTGTGACATTTGTAATAGATCTAGCAGAACTCCCCTTTCCCTCTCCCCTGCCCCCTGAAAATAAGGAAAGACTGCATATATAAATTAAGTTGCACTTTCTGAAGTTTAAAAATAGCAACATGTTGCGATCGGGGGGCTCTTCCAAGGTTGCATCTTGTTTATCTAACATTTCTCATATATCAGCTTCTCCTTTTAGTTCCAATCTAACTTAACTAAATACTTTGAGAAGAACTTGGGATTTACAAAAGGGTATAATGACCTTGGATGCACATATTATTATTATTTTTGGGGAACTTGAAAGAAGCCTAGTCTTTTAAGATGTGTGCACACCACACCAATCATTTCTGGCAGGAGGGAGGAGGAGGTGCAAACTATCAGAAATAGATAGGGACACTTCTCTTATGGCTTATAATCTAGGCTAGTCAACAGCAGAAGATCCCATCCTCTGGAAGGCAGATACGCAGACAGGCCTCATGGCTTCCTCCCTGCCCCTCCTGTTTTTTATTTTATTTTCAAAGATGTGTGTGTGTGTGTGTGTGTGTGAGAGAGAGAGAGAGAGAGAGGGAGAGAGAATGAACTGGGAGGCACACATGCTGCAAAACAAAGGGCTGCCCTCCAGTGCTATCATTATTTGGGTTCAAAAGAGTGTTTTTGCGTTTTGGAGTTCACTCTCAATCTCAGCCTTCTACGTAGGTTCTTGGACAGATTACTTTTCTTTTAGTCTTAGCAGTTTTCCTTCTGAGAAATCAGTGTTTGTTATCAGCCATGGCCACTATGGTAGGCTGACCAGAAAAAAATCCAGGTCAGGGCTCATGTAACTTTAACAGTTGTAGAGACAAGGGAATTTCAAGCCAGGGTCATTTGTATGCAATTAGTTCCTGGTGAAATTCCCTCTTCATCACAACAGTTAAAGCTGCAGGCACTATACTAGAGTGACCATATACAAAAGAAGGCAGGGCCCGTGCAACTTTAACAGTTGTGATGAAGAGGGAATTTCACCAGGAACTAATTGCATACAAATGACCCTGGCTGAAATTCCCTTTTCTCTACAACTGTTAAAGTTACATGAGCCCTGACCTGGATTTTATCTGGTCAGCCTACACTATGGTAGCTACTTTATAAGTGGGTACCCCGCCCCCCCCCACATGGCAGCCATTTTGTAAGGATACCCATGACTGTCTCTCAGAGTTCCAAATGTGCCCACGCCCACCAACCCCAGAAGGTTGGGGACCCGTATTATAAAGCATGGCCAGCTTTATTCAGGGGGTTACATTGCAGGGAAAGACACTGTACACTTTCACATCTTTCTGGCACGATCTTACATCATGATTTGGAATACAGGAGTCAGCACTTAGGTTGCATATTACAAATTACACATGCATTTTCCTCCAAGCTGGAAATCCTATTCCCAGACTCAGTCTGATTCAAGAGTAGCTGACACCAAGCTCCCTCAAAGCAGAAGACAAATCATTACTTAATGTACAAAGCATGGCTCTATACCAGTGTTTGGATGCCTAAAAGTGAAGTAACCTTACAAACATCCTTTAGCAGGCTCTTTTTTTCTCAAGTTTAGGGAAACGGAGTAGTCAGATAACAAGGTTTGTTCACCAGAGCTGGGCCAGATCTACACCAAGCAGGATACGACACTTTGAAAACGGTTTAAAAACTGTATATGGAATGTGTCCTGGGCCCCAACAGTTGTCAATACTGTTATAAATCGTTCAAAGCAGTAGTGTAGATCCTGCCCTGGAAATTCATAACTTTAACTTGAGTGCTGAAGGAACTAATGCTGGATGACAAATACTGTTGTCTTTACTTTGAACATGCCCCAACCACTGTATTTAGCAAGTTACGCTTTCTTACTGTTTCTTCAGCACAGATACTGATATCATGCTTTTAATTTAATCAATATGATGTGAAGATTCAGCAAAATGATATATAGGTATATATTTATTTGCATTTTATTTTTAAAATATTTCTCTACCATTTGACATGAACCATGCAGTATGCACGGTTAGAACCATAATGTACAAATATAAATATACAGGACAACTAAAATATTGTATATTCTATTTTTATAGAATATAAAATATAACTATAAATCCTGATCTATGCTCTTTCACAAGCCACTATCCTTTTTTGGGGGGTCCTTCATCCTGAAATATTCTGTTGCTGCCCATTGTGGATATGGATGTTCACACTTGCAGCAAACATAAGTATGCAGCCAAATTCTGGCTGCCTAATCATAATTAGATCGGCAAGCTGGGTGGGCTCCAGCCCCCCTTTTGAAAGTTTGAAAGTTCATCTGGGTTGGTGTCTTCAGCGAATGCAGCTCTCTCTGTCTTCCCCGAGAAACTGCATTTGCCACACAGTTGTTGGTGATGGTGCACAAATGTCCTTTTAAGGTCAGGAGCTGGCAACCTGAGGCAGAATTGCCAGCAAACAAATCTCAGATAATTGTCCTCCTAGTAAAATTCCTGCTGAGAAGATTGGAGAACCAAATGTCCAAGCGGGAGGGACTGGGGCTTATTGAATTCCCTGTTTAAAAATAATTTAAATAAAATAGGACTGAGGTTAAAAGTTTGACGTTGAAGAAAATTCAAACAAGCTGTTAAATGTGCACATAAACCTCAGTGCACTGTTTATGTGAATGTCCATTATTTCAAATGCCACAGGTCAGCACAAGGCCAGATATGGGCTGTTTTGAAGTGAGGATGCTGAAAAGAAGAGGGAGAGAGAGAGAGAGAGAGAGAGAGAGAAGGCGAGAGCTAAAATATGTTAATCCTTATATGGCAAAAGGCCGCAGCAGAGATCAGCGAAGTCAACGTATGCCATTATTAAAGTATACAGAAAGCTAATAAGAACATAACAAGCTGGTTGGGTGTCAACTTTATCCTCATAAAGGTATGACTGTAAAAGGAAAGAATTTGGTGACAAAGTATACTCTTGCGAGTCCAACGATATTTGTTTTCCATCATAAATGCAGCAGAGAAGATATCTATTATGGAAGTCCCTTAGTGTTATGAGGACTAGCCTGCTGTTGCCTGAATTTTGGACAACAGCAAATCTGTTCATGTATTTTATTTCCCCAGCTATTAATTTATGGGAAATTAGTAACAGGTCAAAGAATCAGGTGGCAGCAGCTTGGCTCAATGTTTAAGCCTGGTATTTGTGCTAGGTATGTCATTGAGGTTGCGGGTTCCAATTCTATACTATTCCTGACTGGCCAAGCTGCTGCTACCTGGCTCTTTGTACTGTTAATAATTTCCCATAAATTAATAGCTGGAGAAATAAAATACATGGACAGGATTTGCTGCTGTTCAAAAGAGCAGGGATTTGTAACTAAGAAAATCGGGTGGTGAAGGATAAATGATACAAGATGAGCCCAACTGGACAATACATCCATCTGATGGCTAAATTCTAATCCATAATTTTGTTTCCAACTGTGGCCAACCAGAAAGTTCACTAGTCAGGGC
Source organism: Anniella stebbinsi (assembly GCA_029215795.1). Classification (NCBI taxonomy): domain Eukaryota; kingdom Metazoa; phylum Chordata; class Lepidosauria; order Squamata; family Anniellidae; genus Anniella; species Anniella stebbinsi. Next base: position 250,861,328 of record JARDYH010000002.1, read on the forward strand.
ATGAAGGTAACAATCTCCTCCCCAGTTCTTTGTCCCTAGCAGCTGGTATTCAGAGGCCTGAACTGCTCCTGAACATAGAGGTTCCATTTAGCTATCATTTGTACAAATGATAATTAGGTTTAGTTTGCTTCTGCTCCAAAACAAGGACTCCAAAACAATTGCAAGATGTAACACAAGACAGGGCAGCTGTTTAATAGTTATAGAAGTGGAAAGAGGGAATTCACGTAAGTGCAAGTTCTCTCACTGAGCCTATCTACACTACTGCTTTAAAATGGTTTATAACAGTTTTAAACTGGTTAATTAACTGCTTTAAAACTGTTATAAACCATTTTAAAGCAGTAGTGTAGATAGGCTGACTGTTTAGCTTGATGATGGGTAATGCTGAATTGGAGGAGGAGGTACAACTGTGCTGTACCAATGAGTTATGGAACCTTCCCAGCTCAGACTGCTGATGCTGCAGCAGTCGAAAATAGCCTCAATAGCTAGCCACACTAGTCAAGGAATTACGCGTGAAGTAATTAAATAAGCAGAAACAGATGGGCTGAGCACTTTGTCTAGCACTGTATTTGTTCCTCGCTCAAACCTGCTGTGGCTCCTTTTGACCAACAGTTCACAGCACTAAATGGGGAGACGCAATGATTTCTGCTGATCCCCATCCCACATTGCAGCACTATTGGACTTTGAAAACCCTAAGACAATTTGGGTGGGTGGGCACGTTTGGAATTCTGAGTGTCATGGGCACTCTCACAAAATGGCTGCAGTTATAGGCATGACAAGTCACAAAGCACTCATTTCTCAGAAGTCAAACTGCTAAGAAAAGTGATCTGCCCCAGAACCTAAGTACAAGTCAGAGGTGGGGGCTGAGCTCCAAAACACTAAAATCGCTCTTTTGAACTCAAAAGAAGATGGTACTGTGGACGGCACTGTGCTTTGCAGCTTAGCATGCACACTTACAGCCTATCTACACTACTGCTTTAAACCGATTTATAACCGTTTTAAACCGGTTTAAAACTGTTATAAACCGTTTTAAAGCAGTAGTGTAGATAGGCTCCCAGTTAAAAAACATATATATATATATTAATGCCTAAGGATTAAAATAGGTATGAGGAGGGTCAGATGCCTTGCGGGCACCAAGAGAGGTGTCTGCAAGCACATGGGTGCCCATGGCACCACATTAGATCCCCCAACCCTAAGTTGATGGAGATTCATTCCCTTTCAGCTCGGGGCCTACCACCCACCTGAGAGTGGTAAGTGCCACTACTAGTCAAGAGGGGATGCCGGCATCCTGTTGATTCCTCTTCCATTTTGTGGCCATTCGTGCCCCTCTCAAACTTCATGATCAAATCGTCATACTTTTCAAAAGTTCTTATTAATTTTTTTTGAGGTGATTCCTAGCTTCAGTGCCAGGATATCCATAACACTGAAGCAGAACGTGGTGATATCTGGAGGCTATGAAATGGTAAGTGGCTGTAATTTGGAGCCTGGCTGCCTGCAGCCACATCCCATTCGACGTCTTTCCGGCTACACTCCAGTTATTATAGTTCAGTCTTATAAGGTGCTGCTGCAATTCTCGTATGGCTGCCTGCTTCTAATTAAAGGAGATGTGAGCACGACCAGAACCCAGACGAAGCTGCTCACTGCTTTATCTTTTAATTCAGCTCCCTAATGCCTTTCCCCTTGCACATGAATAGCAGCTCATTAATTTTCCACCCAAATGTGATGTGTTCACTTCCTGAATGCATTTAGCAATGCTTCACAGCCTCTGTACCTAATTGCTATCATTAGAAAAGCTTACTGCACCACAACATACAGCAGCCACTGCCATTTCCTTTCAGTTGGAGGTTGCTTTGTAAACCTTGGGGTGTCCCCCTCCTGACATGTGCGTAAATATCTTTGTTTTCCATAACTTCTTGTGTGTCTAATAATGGTTTAATCACTCAGTGTATCACGGCCCAAGGAGTTCTGCCATTTGTAGCAGAATGAGACGTGCCTCAGGAAGGTTTCTTTCTGTGAAGTTGCTCTATTCCAATTTCATTGGTGTTCTCACTGGGAGAATCCATTCCCTTTCAAAGTGCCTCCTGTGCAGTCTTTGCCAGTACAATCAGCTTCTGGGGTCTCAGTTGTTGTGGGCTGTGGTATTTGTTTGCTGTGCTGGAACACGGTATTGGTTTTCAACACAACACTTTTTCTTATACGTTTCTCAGTGAAGCAGTTACCTCATCATCACCTCTAAGATCATCAGAGGAGGATTTGCTGATCATTCCGAAACTAATGGAATGTCACTGTGAAATACCCTGCTGTTGGGCCTTCTCGGTAGTGGCACCCACCCTTTGGAAAACTCTTCCCTATACACCTCAGGAGACAGAAAATGTGGCATCTTTTAAACGTCTCCCGAAAGCACATTTGTTAACCCAGGCTTTCCCTGGGCTGTAAATTAATCATGCCACTCCATCTTACTGCTCCTTATATTGCTTTTATTGGAATTGGAAGTGGTTTCAATGTTGTGTCTTTAATATTACATTTTAAATGCGATTTTAATATTTATTATGAACGCCTGGGGGATTTCATTATATTTAATGGTATATAAGTGTCACAAATAAATAATAAATAAAATAGATCATCTCCCCTAACTGCTGGGCCTTTTGCATTCTGCATAATTATGTCCAACTTTCAAACCTTATAAAGGTTGACAGGCCAAGTTCCCAATGCAAGAGGTACTCAGGTTGCCCTCCATGCAGGTTGTGGGGCAACCTGCATGGAACTTCATGCTCAAGCCTTAAAGATTGACAACTGATGTCAAGACTACACCAAGGCTTAAAAGCAACCCTTTTATATATTAATGACTCCCTGCTTGATTCTAGAATTGCGAATCCACCAACTTTGGCATGTAAATGTAGTCCCTAGTGGTCCCATATTATAAAGTAAAAGGACTCATTTTGTCCCTGAGAAAAATTGGAGCACTAGGAGATCGATGAGAGAAAAATTGAATGGAATATGTGAGAGTTGAAACAGAACAAGACAGAGAGAAAGGAGAACGGTCTATTTTGCTGTCTCTTCTCACAGCTCTCTAACTGGATTTTTCTCTTTCCTCTTGGGACAGTTGTTTATTCCTTCTCCATTTCAGCTCTTACAAATCCTCCTCAGTCTCTTTCATTCTCACTCTTTGACTCCTAAACCCCTCCCCACCCCTAAGTTTCACTCTGAGATGATCCTCGGGAACAAATTATCTCTGGTCAATTCACTGACTATACACATAAAGTACTATCTTTACAAACAGTTACATGCATGAAAAAGGCATAAATAAATTTGCTTAACATTTTTAGAAGGTGACTGTTGTTTGACCTCTAGTGATAACGTTGCTATAGTTACCATGAGTTATACGGTGCCTTGCATAAGTCTTCACCTCCCTATGACTTGTCCACATTTTGTTGTGTTACAACCTGGAATTAAAAATTGCCATGTTTACCATTTGATTTACGCAAACTACTTAACACTTCGAAGGTGCAAAATATTTTTATTGTGGCACAAAAGTTAAGTAAACAAAAGCAAAATGGCATTTGTTGGTTGCATAAGTATTCATTCCCGAGTGGATACTTGGTAAAAGCACCTTTGGCAGCAATTACAGCTGTGAGTATTTTTGGTTAAGTGTCTACCAGCTTTGCGCATCTGGGTGATAGTTGTCCCATAGATGGTTTCTCCCATCTCAGCTGTGGATCTCTTCAGCTCCTTCAGCGATAGCATTGGCCTCTTGGTCGCTTCTCTGGCTAATACCCTCCTTACCCAGTCACTGGTGGATGGCCTTCTCCATGTAGAGTAGCAGTTGTGCCATATTCTTTCCATTTTGTAATAATGGGTTTAACGGTGCTCCAGCAGATGTTCATAGTTTGAGATAATGTTTTTATAACCCAACCCTGATTGGTGCTTGTCCAGAACTTTATCCCGGACTTATTTTGATAATTTCTTGGGCTTCATGATGATCTCCAACAAACTCTGGGGCCTGCTAGAAACAGGTGTATTTTTTTCTGAGATCATGTGACACTTGAATTGCACACAGGTGGACTCCATTCAACTAATGATGTGACTTTTGAAGGCAGTTGGTTGCACGAGAGCTCATTCAGGGTGTCACAGCACAGGGGGTGAATACTTATGCAACCAACAAATGCCAGTTTGTTTTTGTTTACTTAACTTTTGTGCCACAATAAAAATATTTTGCACCTTCAAAGTGTTAAGTATGTTGTGTAAATCAAATGGTAAACATGCCAATTAATTACATTTTAATTCTAGGTTGTAACACATCAAAGGGGGGTGAACTGAGAGCAGGGCAAGAAGGGGATCTGGATTAGGATTCTAACAGAATTTCCTAAACCCGGAGCAAAAGGATGCTGCATATGAATACAATGCATGCAAAAATACAAGACTTAAACACTACAGAACAGTTTTGAACTGCGGGACATTATCAATGGTTTGCATATTTACAAATGAAAGGTTTAAAGTAGATAAGAAAACTTGGGATTTTGAACAAAGTCAGAATTTGAAAGGGTATTGTGTACGAATGATGAGCATGTTGCAAAAAATTATAAATTGTTATTGAAATATGAGACGGAAGAAGAGCAAGTAAAGGATTGTATGATAAAATGGAGTCAAAATTTTGAATGTAATATATTAATGGAACAATGGGAATATATGTGGTTAAAAGGTCTAAAATTTCACTATCTACTAGTCTTAAATATTTTTTTTATAAAATGATGTATAGATGGTATATGTCTCCTTCGAAATTATCTAAAATGTATAAAGGTGTCTTGGGAAATTGCTGGAAATGTGAAAAACAAGAAGGAACATTTTATCATATATGGTGGACGTGTAAAAAAAGCTAAAAGCTTTTGGATACAAATACATTCTTTAATTCAGAAGATATTAAAGATCAATACACAGCTGAACCCAGAATATTTCCTTTTGGGACTTATGGAGGGTCAATTGAAAAGGAACTAAGGGACTTTGTTCCTATATATGATAACGGCGGCGAGACTGTTGTATGCGCAAAAGTGGAAAGGACCAATAGTGCCCACAACGGAGGAATGGCTGGTGAAGATAGTGGAGTTGGCGGAAATGGCAAAGCTGACATCAATAATCAGAGAGAAATCAACATCTATATTTTTAATGGAATGGAAACCTCTTATTGACTTTCTGCAGAGGCAAAAAAAATATGATGTATTTATCTGTGGATTCAAAGATTAAGATGTTAATTTTGTAAGATAAAAGAAAGGGGGAAGTTTGGTCATTGTGACTATGGAGTAAAATAAGATATGATTACATAATTTTGATGTGGAGAAAATCGGAAGTCAATCTTAATTTTGTATTTCAGTGTCTTATCTTCGTTTTTGTGTTCTTTTCTTTGTATACGGTGTTTGTAATGTGTAAGTTTGTAAGATGTAAATAGGTGTTGCTTTGAAATAAGAATAAAAAATACAGTTAAAAAAATTAGAACTGTGGGACATTGTTGCTATGGCAGTAAGGGAGAATATGAAGTACCATCATTGTTCAAATAAATAATGTATAAATATTTGAAGGGCTTATCAAGTCAGAACAATTTTTCCTAACTCAACCTGTAATTGCAGCCATTAAAGAAAAGTCTTTGTCAAGGGACACATAATAGACAACTTTTCCAGCCAATGGCTGAAGGTTATATGGCAGAGGGAATTCCTAATTTAAGGCAAGGAGGGCTGAGTCCTTTCTGCCTTTTTTGCAGTGTGTGTGTGTGTGTGTGTGTGTAAAATAATTGAACAAGGCAGCCTTATCAACACAGGTCAAACAGTTCATTTTTAAAAAAAGTAAAGGAATTTGTGGTCTTGGCAGGCATGTCTAGTATATAGGCCCAATTTGAGTGTCTAAGACAGAGGTGGGAAACTGGTAGCCCTCCAGATGTTTTGACCTACAGCTTCCATCAGCTCTAGCCAGCATAGTCAATGATGAGGGATAATGGGAGTTGTAGGCCAAAGCAGCTAGCGACCAAATCAAAATAGGAACTATCCCCCAACCTTTAGGAATATAGCAACAAAACAACTGGGTTGGGCTTTCTGGTGATAATGTTTCCAAACAGGATCTGATAGCTTGAAGGCTCCTGTTCGGTCAATGTTAAGAGCTACCCCGTTATCCTATTGGTCTAGTGTTTGACCACAGCAGTTTCTTGCCATCCTCAAAAATAGTTGTTTATAGTGGAGTGTTTGTCTGCCTTGCAGTTCATTCATTATCATAACATGTACCCTCCTTTCCTGATATATGTACTAGAGGAAAGTTTGACAAGATTTATAAATTGGTCTAAATACTGCAGTGTGCTATGCTGGTATTTGTGCAGAATATGCTCAATACATATGCTTGTTTAATTTTGGGCATAGCTTTTATATACTGGAAAATGTCCTTTATACTAGACCACTGAGGAAGACTGTGGCTGGGTTCAGACAACACAATAGTCAACAGTTGATAAAATAGTCCACGGTTGATTAAATAGTTCACCGTTGACTATTGTGTCATCTGTCGAGCATTCTCCACACAACGGTTGGTTATTTCCCAGAAATAACCAACACAAATAATCAATGGTGTGCAGAGTTGACTATCTGCACAACTTTTGATTATTGTGTCGTGTGGCGGGCTCCGTTGACTATATCACATGCCTAGAGAGTTGCAAGGGAAGAGCAGCAGAACCACCTGCGTCAGGCGAGCGTCTTCTTCTGTCACACCCCGCTATCCATTTCTGGGTATCTGGGCGGCGGGAGGAAGATGCTCACTGTCTTCCTCCTCACCGTCCTGATACCCAGAAATGGATAACGTGGCATGGCAGAGGAAGACAGTGAGCAACTTCCTCCACACCGTCCCGATATCCACAAATAGATAGTGAGATGGCGCAGAGGGAGACAACAAGCATCTTCCTCCACGCCATCCAGATATCCAGAAATGGATAGTGGGGCGGAAGGAGACGCTCTCCTGCCACTGTCAGAAGCAGGAGAAATGCTTCTGCCACCCCGCTCCGCCATTTATTTCTGGCTTAGCGTGTTGTGTGAACTAGAGTGACCAGATAAAATCCAGGTCAGGGCTCATGTAACTTTAACAGTTGTAGAGAAAAGGGAATTTCAGCCAGTGTCATTTGTATGCAATTAGTTCCTGGTGAAATTCCCTCTTCATCACAACAGTTAAAGTTGCAGGGGCCCTGCCTTCTTTTGTATATGGTCACTCTAGTATAGTGCATGCACCTTTAACTGTTGTGATGAAGAGGGAATTTCACCAGGAACTAATTGCATACAAATGACACTGGCTGAAATTCCCTTTTCTCTACAACTGTTAAAGTTACAGGAGCCCTGACCTGAATTTTATCTGGTCAGCCTAGTGTGAACCATTCTTAACCATGGTGGCTACATAACCATGGTTTAAAGATGCTCACTAACAATTTGCTGCAAAAGGTTAGTAGCCTGGCCATGGCTTAGTGTGTTGTCTGAACAGGCCCATTGCCAACTGGTACCATACTTTTCCCAAGATACAATATTTAGCATTATGAAAGCCAGAGAAACCAAAGCAAAGCAGTATATGAGCTAACAATACAGGTGGGTTGGAGCATTAACTACTCCAGTAAAGGCCTTTGTGTCTTTACACACAAGGAGGATGGCATCCCGCAACCCCACACAGGCACACCAAATTGTGATAGAAGCCTCATATTGCACATACTTAGCAGAAGGTGGAAATGACAATTTTGCTATTGCCCAAGAGAGGGCAATAAAAAAAATCAGCTACAAGATTTTTAATTTGCCAGAAGAGCCTCTGGTGATTAAGGAAAAGAAGTATTCTTTGAAAAATTCTGAAGTAAACGGTCACATATTGTTGCAACATATTTTCATTTGGCTAGAGACAGAGAGAAAGACAGAAAGTTATTTCCTGGCTGTGTTTCAGATATTTGATACTGGCTGAAGATGTTGTAAACTTATCAAAATGCATGTTGAACAGCAGTTATTGTATTTGTACCTTGCCTCTGGACAACATACAATGCATATGACCTTATAAAGCTGCCTTGTGCAGAGTGAGATCATTGATCTATCTAGCAAGGACTCAAGTTGCCTAGTCTCTTGAGGCTCAAACCCTGAGATTGGGAAAGGAGGGGGGAATCAGAGCCTGGGAGCTTAGAAGAGCTATTTGGCAGGTCAGGGATAAATCTTGGTGTAAATAGGGGGGAAAGGGTAGGGCCAGAGTTCAGTGTCTGGCCTGTCATGGAATGAGCGCAGTTGGGCAGAGTGAATAGCAAAAGCTCTCAACAGAGCTAGAACAAGACATAAGCCCTTTCCGCATCAGCTGTTTTTTCCAGAGCTGCCCCTGCCCGCTCGCGGAGAGTCCACATAATGCACAGAGCATCCCGCAAGCAGGCGGGGGGGGGGGAGCCCTCCATTTTCCCGGGAGTTCAAGGAACGCTATTATCCCAGTTTGTTCCCTGCTCCCGGGAGGGAAGCAAGATGGGTGGCTGGTGTGGCCGCCCATCCTTGGTGCAGCTGTGCTTACCCATGAGTAAGTGCAGCTGCACCGATGGCCACGGAGCTGCACCGTGCTGCTCCGAGGTCATCAGGAGGGGGGGACTGCGAAATCGCTACCCCCCAGGATGGTGGGGGGCGAGGGGGGTTGGATCATGTGCATTTTAAAAAATGTACTAAGCTTTTGCGCATGAGCACTCATGCGCTCCTCTGCAGATGTTTTAAAAAATGGTTGGCGCGAGTTGCGACAGCCCGGCCCGGTAGAAGCCCGGGTCACTGCATTCTGGTACAGCCTCTGTGCCAGATCCGGAAGTGGCTACTTCCAGGTTTCCCCGCTTCCTGCCCTCTCCACCCCTATGGTGCGGAAAGGGCCATATTGTTGCCTGAGACAGAGCAGTAAAAAGCACCCACCCGCCAAGTGAAAGTGCATAGTACTCAAGTCCAGTCACATTATTTAAGCACCCCACACAAACCCACAAACACTCCTCCTCCTCCTTAGTAAGAATATAATCATTATACATTAAATAACGAGCAATTGCCTCTTGATGCTGTCTCCTCAACCTGAGATTTTCTCCTTCTTCTCCAGATCCTGCGGTGAAGGCTAAAATCACCCCACCCCTGAGACCTGGTAACCATACCCAGTGCTGTCTATTCTGATTAGTAACAACTCTTGAAGGTCTCAGTAAAAGGTATTTTCCAGTCTTATCTACAATCTTCTTAAACTGGACATGGTGATTGAACCTAGGTCCTTCAACTTGTTCCACCACTAAGCTATGTCTCCTTCCAGAAGATACTGCTTTTTCAGCACCTTGCAGACAGGCTCCAATGGGGGACTCTCTACAAAAAAATATCTCATGTAGAAAACTGGCATGCCATGAGCCCTCTTCACACGTTCTCCACAACATGTGAAATGAAATAAATAGAATTAAATGAGCATATGTGGGCAGGTATGGGCAGTGCACACTGACTGGCCCCATCCCCAGTATCCACATGTGCATTAGTTGCTGCCCCCTCAGTTCCCAACTGCTGCATGTTGAACAGGGAGGTCTGAAGGCATATTCTACTCGTGTTGGCTTCAAGGCAAGTCAAACTCCCTTGGCTCTACACAGCAAGGTCAGGATCTGACAGGGCAGGGCTGACATGCACAGGGACTTGAGGGGCAGACCCCGTCCCCAATTTTAGCCCTTATGCGTTTGATCCCTGCCTTCTTTGGGACACTTCTGTGGGGAGCATTCTATCATGTGAGCCCACACCTGCAGTCTGAACTGGTATAGCCCAGATATAGGTTTACTACCTCAGGGAGAATGAAACCTTATGGATGACAATTTTGTGATGTCAGTCACTCTTGCCCTCTGAAGAACTCATCCAAGTCTTGATGCATGAAAGCTTTTCAGGACTCTTGCTTATTACTGTCTCCATCTCAATTTATCATTGCCAATCCAGTGTGTGCTTGAGCTGCAGAAAGTTTATAAAGAAAGAGTCAACAATAAAGTTCACAGATATAGCACAGAAAAAGGGTCATTCTTATGTCAAATATGCTCTTTTTTTGAGGGGAATACAACTAGATTTCTGGAAACATGGTGATCTTCAACAACAAAACCAAGGGTCACTGGTTGAACTATTGTGCAGTATGTATGGCTTACAGCTTCAAATACTGGCATTTTGTTATTGTTAAAAATCACAGGCTTCTAAGCATTTTGTAAATTATTCTGGCAGTTCTGAAATCATGCCCTCGATATGACATTAACACATGCCTGTTCTAATATCTGCTGGAGAGGATAAATAATAATAATAATAATAATAATAATAATTTATTTATTTCTTACCCGCCTCTCCCTCTGGATCAAGGCGGGGTACAACAAATACAAAACACCATAAAATACATTAATTAAAAGCATGTAACATGAATACATTATTAAAAGGCATCTTAAAATTCAACTGGGCAGGCCTGCCGGAAGAGATCAGTAATTATGGCTTTCTTAAATTCCAGGAGACTGTTAAGTTGATGAGTCTCCTCCAGCAGGCCATTCCACAGTCTGGGACCTGCAGAAGAGAAGGTCCTCTGGGTAACAGTTGTCAGCCTAGGTTTTGCTGACTGGAGTAAATTTTTCCCAGAGGATCTGAATGTGCAGGGCGGATTGTATGAGAGAAGGCGATCCCGCAGGTAACTTGGACCCAAACCATGTAGGGCTTTAAAGGTAATAACCAACACTTTATACTTCACCCAGAAACTAATCAGCAGCCAGTGGAGTGGTTTTAAAGCTGGTGAAATATGGTCACCCCTAGGTGTACCGGTGACCAACCTGGCTGCCATATTTTGAACTAGCTGAAGTTTCCTAACTAGGCACAAAGGTAGCCCTATGTACAGCGCATTGTAGAAGTCAAACCTCGAAGTTACCAGCATGTGCACTACCATCTTTAGGTCTTCCAACTCTAGGAAGGGGCGCAGTTGGCTTATCAGCCGAAGATGATAGTAGGCACTCCTGGCTGTTGTATTTGTATGAGCTGTCATTTGGAGTGACGGATCCAGGAGCACCCACAAGCTGTGAACACAGCCTTTCAGGAGGAGTGTAACCCCATCCAGAACTGGTTGACACACCTCCAAACCCAGGTCAGAGTCCTTGACAGGAAGCACCACTGTCTTGTCTGGATTCAGCTTCAGTTTGTTTTTCCTCATCCAGACCATTACTGCCTCCAAACATTCATTCAGAGGAAACACACTATCCTTAGCTGATGCTGTTGTTGAAGGGATTGAGAAATATATTTGGGTGTCATCAACATACTGATAGCACCCCACTCCATGCCTCCGGATGATCTCTCCCAGCGGTTTCATGTAGATGTTAAACAGCATGGGGATAGCATGGCGCCTTGTGGTACGCCATACAACAGCTCTGTCTTTGAGGAGCAGCTATCCCCAAGCATCACCATCTGGAACCTGCCTGAGAGATAGGACCAGAACCACTGAAGCACAGTGCCCCCGATTCCCAATCCCCCCAGGCGTTCCAGAAGGATACCATGGTCAATGGTATCGAAAGCCACTGAAAGATCCAGAAGTACCAGCAGGGACACACTCCCCTGTCAATACTCAAGCGTAGATCATCCACTAAGGTGACCATAGCAGTCTCAACTCTGTATCCTGCCCTGAAGCCAGTTTGAAATGGGTCTAGAAAATCTGTATCACCCGTGAGGCCAGGTTCTCAGTAGAGCGGAAGTAGCGGCGGCCAGCGGATGGCAGATGGCGACAAGGAGGCAGCAGATAAGCAGGGAGAGTAGGGGGGAGGGCAGTGAGTCCATTGGACTCACTGCCAGCTTGGCATCCCTGGGTGCCGGCTGCGCAGCCAGCACCCAGGGACCTGGAAGGCCAATGGGCCCCAGATCTCCAGAATGATCCGGAACAATCCAATCCAATCTGGAACGATCCGGAACTCCTCCGATTCAGTTCGGATCCTGATCCAGGAGGTCCAGATCACCCCGATCCAGTCAAGATTGAGATCCTGATTGGTTTACTACCCTAGTAAAATATAGCTTCTATAGATTTTGAAATGTCTGCTGCCTAGTGGCCCAAAGTGGAAATGCTTACACAGTTGGCAATTGATAGTCATGGGAGGAAGAAAACACAAGAGAAGGCTCTCTGGGTAAGATCTGCTTCTTCTTCATGGATTCTGTGCAATCCTATTTGGGAATGTGCCAGCATAGGCAGGACCCTTTAGAAAGCTTTAGCAGACTCTTTGTTGTTTTTGCTAAATAAAGCATGTGGATTAACTTTGTCAACTAGAACTGAAGCAAAGATTGGAACAGGGAACTGGATATGCAAGGCCTGTTGTGGTCTCAAAAACTGTAGTCACTCCAGCAAGACATGGTACAAGGTGTGCAAATGGATGGGCCTCCTCCTTGTGTAGTAGATACTGATGAATAGGGAATCTGTGCCCTTTCCTTAACTGAACCTAAAACCATTTCTAGTCATTATGGTTGTGAGGGTATGTTTGGGAAATGAAATCCCAGAAACCAAAGGGGTTGCCATGTGAGATCCCTAGTCAGGAAGTGGAGATTCAGTGGAGTGGGGAATATGTTCACCCTTCAGTGTATTCCTTTGAGGGGGGGAAAAGATCCCCCTTCAAAACTGAGATGGCTTTAAAGAGGGATTAGACCAACCATAAGACTGTCAAGAACTGCTAGTCACCATGTCAATATATTAAACTCCAGTGCCACAGCCAGGATGCCTCTGACTACCAGTTGGTGTGGTTACAGAAGTGGGACAGGGCCACTACTCTCATGTCCTGCTTATGGGGCATTCACAGGCATCTGGTTGCCCACCATGGGAACCGAATGCAAGCATAGACAAGACAGGCCTTCGGCCTGATTCAACAGTGTGCATCTTGTATTCCAGGTCAGTTCTCCTAGCTGTCAAATCTACTTACATCAATCTGAGTTTAGAAATGCAAAATTTCTGTAATTACCAATGGAAGTGCTGGAGTACAGCCTGACTTGTCTGGTCCAAAATCTCTGTGTGGGGAATAGGGTGGGTGGGGTACCATGATTTTGCCATTTTAAGATTTCTCAGAACTTACTTGGCCAGCCTTGACCCATGTTAGTATGAGAAAAGTTTACAAAGCACTGCAAATTGGGGTCCTGCTAGGGCCTCAGCTTGAACTATTACTCTAAGGCTCAGCGTTTGCAGAGTTCAGGACAAAGCATTATTTCTGGGGGTCCCAGGACAAAGTTGAAATATTGGCCCCCTCCAACTCACACATACTATGGTTCTATAACATACATGGTCCTGGTTTAAATGCACAAGAACTGCAATCTCTTGTCTTTTCTAGAAAAGGGCCGTACCCTGTTTAGAATGTTGCTTGATCTGCTCTAACACTGCTTCTGATTGGCTCCAGCCAATCTCACAAGATCTGGACAACAAGTATATAGACAAGAAATAAGTTGCCGTAAATACCCTCAAGCGTGACCTACAATTTAGCCTCATTTTTCCCATACTGTAATTTTTCTTTTATTGTTGCATTTACATTTATTCATATATTTATATCCTACTTTTTCCCCACTTGCAAGAAGCCCAATAATCCACCTCCATTTTATCCTCACAACAACCCTGTGAGGTAGGTTAGGCTGAGAGTCGGACACTGGCCTAAAGTCACCCAGTGAGCTTCATGGCCAATTGGGGAGTAGAACCTGGATCTCCTCAGTCTCAGTCCAACACTCTAATCACTATAGCACACTGCCTGTCACTGTAATGGGGTTGCAGCCGGGGCTGCTCCCTCTGTTGCCCTGGGTACAGCATATCGCCCCCCCCCCCCCACGTTTGTGCCCTTTTTGTGGACTCAAATCTATGAAATCTTATGCCAGGCTGCTGTGATCTGGTGCTCTCCCAATACGCCCTCAGTGGACCATCACAGCTATGCTGACTTGGCTTCCCTGGATTTCTGGGTCCCACCCATCCCACCCCTGCCTGGATCCTGTACACAATGCTTCATATACTGAAGGCAAGGGACTACTTGGCCACTGTGTGAACAGACTGCTGGACTAGATGGACCCTCCTCGGTCTGATCCAGCATGGCTCCCCTTATGTACTCACTTCCATCAGGCAGGAATGTGTTCTGTGGGAAACACATTCAAAAACGCATTATTTGTTAAACAGCAACAGCAAAAGAACAGTATACTGGAATTTTGCATTTGTTGCAGTCAGAAGCTAAGCAAAACTTACTCGGAATTTTCTTCAGTATTCATAAGGTTCCTGGTGTCGTTTCTGTTACAGATACGTTTATCAGTGAAATATATTTGGAACCTCCTTTTTTGCTCTCTAGAAGAGGAAACATTATTTTTGGGTCAAACAACTGTTCCAAATGTCTGTAGAATTGTTTGGATTATGTTTTCATTCTGTAATGCTTTGCTTTTGGTCATTTTATTTCTGTAATGGTTTATGGCTGACAGCAATAAACTCAGTCATGGAGTCACTACAGGGAATCTGCAACATTTCCATACAAAGTCAAGTTATAGAAATTGACCTTTATTTAACACAATACTCAGTTTCTTTAACTTTTTGTTTTGATACAAAGTGACTTTTTTTTAGTACAGAAAATTAATGTTTGCAACAGTACCGGCTTGTTTCCATCGTACCGCTGAAGTCCAACTCTGGTCTCCCTCTTTAAAAAATATATATATAACTGCTGTCCCTCAACTTATAAACAGTATTTCAACTAAGAATTTATCAATAGACTTTCTACATTTTTTCCTCTCTCTCCCGTATTTTGAGCTATAAAATAGTTTCTGCAAAACAAGAGTTTAAAATTTTGAACCAAATTTTGTCTTTGAACAACTGTGCAAGAAGAATCCCTTTTTTTAATTAATGTAAATAAAAAGGAAAAACTAAAAACTACAGGACAAAACCAAAAGAAAAATCAATCTACATAATGAAATGTTAGGAACGGTCATCACAAATGCAGCCCCACTCAAAGATACTTAACACGAAAGTTACAGTACCTACAAAACATGACATGCAATTTAAAAAAACAAAACAAAAAAACAAAACAAAACAAAAACATAACAGTTGGAAAATGAAGCCAAAAGTGCAAAAAAAGAAACATACAATGGAATTTTGGTACAGTCAGGAAATACAAATTGTAACAAAAAAAATTAAAAAACAAAACAAACACACTATATATTTGTTGACAGTGGCAAAACTAACAGTTACAGGACCACACTAGAGTTGTCAAATCCCTAGAGAGACTGTGCTTCTAATTAAATAAAAATCCTTATGGCTATTACACTCCAAAGAACAAAGTTTAAGCAATGTAAGCTCCCAATTACATAGACTATCTACACGTGATAAAATAAAGCAGTCTAGGCCCAGCTGACTTACTGCTTCACACAGGCCCAGCCACCCAAAATTATTATTTTTGAATATACGATGAGCACAGCTTGATTGGATACATCCTGACATTTAAATATTAAATTCATGCATAAAAGAAGCCAATAACTTTTAACAGACAAAGAGTTTATGAAATACGAACAGTGGCCTGACCCATTTGTTGGGAGGAGAGCCTCCTCCCCCTGAATTCACTCTAAAAACAAGTACCTAGGAGAAAACTCATTCACAATTCACGCACCTATTCAGAAGCAAAATGGCTGCTATTGAAGGACAGAACCACATACTTCTATGTAAAAGGCATTCTCACTCAGCATGTAGAAACTCCACTCTGTTGTGTGTGGCTTTTTTTTTTGTATTAGAAGCAGAGGAGAAAGAAGCAGGGAAAAAGGGGAAACCTGAACAGGTTGTTTGCTTTAAAAAAAAAAGTTTCAAGTAAACGCGAACCACCAAATTCTCAGGGAGGGGTGTGTGAAGAGTTTTTGTAAACGTATCCTAAAAGGGTTTCGTTCTCTCTTTTTTTGCAGCATCACAAAGTCTTCTTATGAAAAAGGAAATTTTGTGTCTGTCCATCTGAACATAAACAAATGTATAAGGATTCTGCCAGTGAAAGGATCACCGTCTTCCAAGCGCACCTCACAGAAAAGGTTGTTCATGATGAACTCTAATTTGTACCCACCATTCAGGCAGCTATAAATGGACCAAAATCCCCCCCATCAATTGTTTATGTACAATCCGTTGCAGAATTTCAGTCATTTCACAGCATGTATCTATAGTGGGCCGGCTGGAATCCACAGGACTTTGTTTTGTTCTTGATCAACTGTCGTCATGATCTGAGTGCAAATGATCGAAAGAGGGCCTCCTTGGACAATTCCTGTCAAAAGAAGTATCACAGACAAATCAATTCACCTGTTCATTTTCAGAATAAAATGCAATATGCATTAGCACCAAGAAGTCAAATCACCCTAAATTAAGAATAAGGAGAGGGTAAATCCCTTCCCATTTCTTTTCTCCTTTCCATTTGTATCCTATCCTTTCTTCAAAGAGTTCAAGGTGCCGATATATGGGGCATTCCCCATTTAGCAATCTCACAGTAACCTGTGTGTTTGGGGGGGGGATGAATTATACACACTGGCTGAATTCGGACGACACGATAGTCAATGGTGGGGTAATAATAAACTTTACAGTTGTTCATCTAGGGGGTACTCCCCACACAACATGGTAATAAATAATCAACTGTGGTGTGGATTAGGATCAGCGCTGAGTTGACTATGGCAGCATTCGGATGACACAATAGTCAATACAACTGACGATTGTTTCCTCCCCCCCAGTTGCTTATTGTGTCGTCCGAATTCAGCCACTGAGGTGGCTTGGTTTGATTTTTCTCACTGCACCAATTCCATGGGGCTCAAGAAAAAGTCACTCAATCATTTAATAAGTGATTTGTCTCTTTATCAATGGGAACTGCAAAATTTTCTTATGCTACATCCTTTTTTTTAGAAGTCCCCCCCCCCCCCGAACATGTTAAGTTTGGAACTAAAGTACTGAACCATAATCCGAGGGCAGATTCACCCACAGAGATCACAACGTGACGTGGGAAAAGAAGTAGCCGTCTTAATTTTGGTAACTCCTTGTGAGAAACGGCAGGAGACGTGCAGAAAGATATTCAGCACATAGATGATTTAGCTAATAACAACAACAAAAAAATGGCAGCCGCAGAAAGCAGTCAGGCCCCCACAACTATGATCCTCTAAGACAACTGTTTTGTTATTGAGCCCTCTGAAAGCTATTTTCAGCGGCATCAGGTGACAAAGTTTACACATTAAATCTAAATACGTTCAGAGAGACCCTTTATAGCATAATAAACCCTCACATGGTTGAGCAGGAGGCTAAGTTTAGGAGTCAGGCAGTAATATACATAAACAAGCCAGAGAAGATGGCCGTTTAAGGGTTCCGTTAATAAAACAAGCATGGCTGATGAGTAAAACATCTGACAGGTGAATTCAAAGGAGCAAGGAAACAGTAAATACATACATCAATGAAAAGTTAACAGACATCCTAGTCAGGTTCTGAGTAAGACATCGGATCTGAGGAAACTGCCAGGAAATTCCGACTACTCCCTTTCTAGGGGTTCAGATTTAAAAAGTTCTAACACCACAAGCAGGGAGTAGTCCATTAAAACTGGTCACTCCTCTTCCCCCCTTCCAGAAGATGGTAGTGGTAGACTCCACTGTTATTTATATTGTGAAGGCTCACATTTGAAAAGAAAGATTCGCTGAAAGAATGCTACTCTGAAAAAATAAATCAGAAAAGCAACACCCTGCAAATTCCATGCATTGTATAAGGCTCGTCATATTTGTTCTACCATCAGCAATGTCAGTATAGAAAAATACAAATACAGCGAACGTGTCCTATTAAGAATACTCCGGATTTCTATTCTTTTTGAGGAAAAAAGGACAGCTTAGCTCCCTCAAGCCCTCCTTTGGGTCCCAAAGGGCAATCTCTGTTCCTAAAATCCAGAGGAGGTGAGGCTCTCTCCCTTGACACCCCCCACCCCCAACATGCTTCAGTCAAAGGACAACCATAAACCAGAAAAGGAGTGAAGGGGCAAGCAGAAAATGGAACTGTCTCTCATCCTGAGAAAAAAACATGACTCTTTCTGTCATCCTTCAGATTGTGTTGATCTCTACAAGGTGGAGTGTTGCTTTCGAGATCCATTGAGGTTTGGTGTCTCTGGATGTTCTTAGATATATTCCAGGGCATAAACATGGACTACTGTTTCCAGTATCCAACAATTGCTTGTGGATTCTCTCTAAACCTCCACAAATCTCAGACGCCACCTAACAGGGATCCCTGTGAGGGGAAAGACATAATTAATTCTTGCTCAGGTATTGTGGTCATCTAGGCTTTTTGGTCTTGGAAGGGCAGGAAGGCCTGGAGGAACTAAAGTCTATTTCACAGACTTCTCTTTCTTGGCTAAGGTTGGGAAGAGTCCTCTTAGCTTCCAAGGGGTCCCCAAAGAATCTTCTGGGAAGTGGGACTTAGAAGTTCGCTTTAGATTTGGTACCCCAGTTATGTAACCAAAGGCTGTGTCTGGCTACTTTGTTAGATGTCATGGTCTTGGCTCTTGGAGTGTGTCCAGTGAGGAATCTTCCAGGAAATACGTGGAAAGGAAATCTTTCCTGAGCATCTTTCATTTCTTTACCTAAGGAGGTAGTTTCTAGTCTCTTGCTCACCCAGGTGAAAGTGGCATTCACAAACAAAGACTGGAGAGGAAGCCCTGAATACCATGGATGGCACAAGAAATCCCTGCCTTGGGTGGCCTTAGCTCTCTTGACATGCGGTTCTATTCACAATTCATTCGAGTATGAGGAGATGGAAGCCTTGGAGGTCAGAGCAGAGTCAGGGACATCCATCCTGGGAATGGCTAGGTCCTGCATCGCATCATGCCACAGAAGCAATGGTGTGATTTAGGCTTAGAGGCTTCATTCATTCACTGGTGTCGTCAGTGTTGGCTGGAAAGGAACAGAGAGAGTTGCGGGGGGCGGGGGATGAGAAAAGCCAAGGCAAGTCCAGTCAATTGATAATGGAGCTTTGTTGTGGCTCTTTGATGGGAAGAGGTTGTAGGGTGTCCTGGGCTCTAGGGAAGCTTTTGTGAGGGAGTCGTCTACCCTGGACTGCCTTGTCCCTGACATTTTCCTCTTCCGAGTGTCCTCCATCCTCTCTCACAGAATCCTACCCAGTGGGGATTCTCTTGAACTGCAGGGGCTGGGGTAGGAATCTGAGACGAAACCTGTCTCCGCTGGAGTGTCTAGATTTCTTCTCTCCCACTGGAACGTATTCTGAAGTTGATGCTGCAGGAGAGGTGGCACTAGGCCTTTTGTAAGCCTCTCGTGGTTTTCCGGAAAGGGGTTTGAGTTCTGCTTTGGGTGTTTGTGGAATCTGTCTCACTATCACCTTCTTGGGGGAGCAGGTAGTAAAGCCTGCGTTGGTGAGAACAGGATCTTGAAGGGCTGTGGGAGCTGCAACAGCCTAGTACTTGCTCGTCCCCATGTTCAGTGGGGGGAACCCTGTGCTGCATGCCATGGCACGTGTGGCTCTGGACAGAAGGATGTGTGCTATGAAGTCAAGGGAGGCAACCATTGGCATGTGGTTGGGGCAGCCCCTGTCCAGTGGGAACCCAACTGCGCTCTTTTCAGTGTCTTGTGTGTGTGTGTGGGGGGGTGTCTCCCTTCTGCTAGCTGGGTTGGGACGAGGACACCTGATCCAGGGATCTCTCCCTGCTCACTCAGAGGATTTATTTTTCTTTCAGTTGTTTTCTTTTCTTTTCGTGTGTGTGCGTGTGAATGAAGGGCCCTTGAAAACAAGCTCTGTCGGAGTCTGCCCGCCCGTGAAGGAGGCAGAAAGTCATCTGGAAGTTGAGGGGGAAGGACTCCTTCTCTGGGCTTCAGGTACGGAGACTGTGTTCTTCAGCATGAAGGAGGGAATTTCTCCAAGCTAACTGTGGTCCATCCCACAATGAGAAAAATATAGAAGCCCATTAGGTACAATCAGGAATAACCAACAACTTCTGGCCCACTCAGGAGCTGCTACTATGCCTGGGTGAGAGGGAGGTAGCAAGCAGTCCCCACCTTCCAGAACTGTCTAGAAATTCCTTCCTGTAGTCTAGACATACACATTATTTTACGTGAGGCTGCACAGAACCCACAAAGAAGAATGGACAGCTCACATTATACCCATGACTAAACAGATGTTTGGCATGCTAAGTGTGGCTGTTTCATTAAGACTGTTCCCAAACACAGTCCTGGCAACCATGCATGCCTATAGAGGTTCTGCAGATTCTTAGAGTAGGCTAGTGTGTGTGATCTCCCTTAGTGGCATGTATCGGAAAGGATGTGTCTAGTACCCAAGGACACGTTTCTGTAATTCCAATTAAATACAAACCTGTGAAGAACTTGCTATATTCCTGTTCTATCTTTTGAGCAGCCTCAAATTGTTCTTTGGAATGTTTCTGTGTAACTTTGTCCCTCAGGAAGATGGGGTCTTTCTGCTCTCTGGAACACACAAATATAAAAAAGCTTATTAAATGCTTAATTTTTTCAGGGGACACAAGGCAGGCGACAGGGAACAAAACAGAGCCGCAGCCAAATCTGATGGAACAAATGCGATGGTGTGTGGAGAGTGCCACCTGGTGTCGAGTATGAAAGGCAAGGTGCTATGCGCTCATGCAGCTAAGCCTGTGAAGAGCTGCAACCGGAAAGGCAATCTGCCCACACAAGCAGGCATTTGCACAGAGCCAATGCTGACAAATATGGCAGGGAAGCTGTCTTAGTTCTGTTCAAGGATTCTGGTAGCCGCCCAATCCCCCTTATGCAAGGCAAGCATCTTCTCTGTATATAGCAGCAGGGCACCCACCCACCCACTCCAAGGCCAGGTGTGGACACTTGCTCCCTATAGACATTGGGGCATTTAAAAAAATACTAAATATTATTAATTTCATTATTAACCGCTAATGCCTATATGTGAATAATCCAGTGCAAAATGGCAGTCCGTATCATGGCTTATCAGGCATATGCATTATCTGTATATTATAACCAATGCACAGAAGCAATTTGAGCCTAGGGCAGGGGGAACAGAAGGGATGTGCCAGGACTGGTGCCCATCATCTTACCACTGCAACACACACCTTTGTTTATCCACTTTGCCTCAAGTATGCATGGCTACCTAGGGAGGTGGTGGGCTCTCCCACATTAGAGGCATTCAAGAGGCAGCTGGACAACCACCTGTCAGGGATGCTTTAAGGTAGATTCCTGCATTGAGCAGGGGGTTGGACTCGATGGCCTTACCAGCCCCTTCCAACTCTACTATTCTATGATTCTATGAATGTCCCTTTTATTTGGATCCTATGAGGAGAGATTGAAAGAACTGGACATGTTTAGCCTGGAGAAGAGAAGATAGAGGGGAGACATGATAGAACTCTTCAAGGACTTGAAAGGTTGTCACACGGAAGAGGGCCAGGATCTCTTCTCGATCATCCCAGAGTGCAGGACACGGAATAATGGGCTCAAGTTCCAGGAAGCCAGATTCCGGCTGGACATCAGGAAAAACCTCCTGACTGTTAGAGCAGTACGGCAAGGGAACCCATGACGTCGGGAGGTGGTGGGCTCTCCCACATTAGAGGCCTTCAAGAGGCAGCTGGACAGCCATCTGTCAGGGATGCTGTGAGATGGATTCCTGCATTGAGCAGGGGGTTGGGCTCGATGGCCTTGTAGGCCCCTTCCAACTCTACTATTCTATGATTCTATGATTCATGAAATGAACTGAGCTAAAAACTCTGCTGGACAGTCTCTCCCCCCCCCCCCTTTCAACATTCACAGCATGTAAGAGACATACAAAAGTGAAGCAGATTGACTGGAAATGACTGGAAGCATTTAACCCTCAAACAAGAACCACCTTCGTATGAGAGAAGCAAGATGCCAAACAAGAGTAGAAATTGGGAGGGGGAGCAAGGAAGAGACCTGCAAAGGCTCCACATTTCACACTTACTTGATTTGCTTGGCGTTCTTGTAACGGATGAAGATGACGATTGGGTAGATGTGAATACTGTGGAGCCGCTCAATGGCATGAGGAGCGATATCCAAGAGACAGTGGCAATCCTAATGAATTAGTAATTCATTCATTACACATCCATTCTTCAAATAATCCTCACAGAGTTGTCAGCATTATTAGCCCCATATTGTTTGTAGAGCACAGCAGAGCAACAGCTTGCTTAAGGCTATCAAGCAACTCCATAATTGTGGTTTTTCAGCTTGACTAATCTATTCCTCCCTATTATGGTTGTGTCCCTCCTCTTTTTCTGTTCTGTACATTAAATGCCTTTTAAAGACTCAGCACTTCGGCCCGATATTCAAAACTCACTTCCCTCCTCTATCTTTCCCGCCCGTCTAGTTTGTTCGAGCCAAACTAGATGTGATGGGAGCTGTCACGTTCATTCCAGCATCTTCCTCCATTAATGTCTAATTTTTTTAAAAAATGTTGTGCTCAGGTAAGGGGAACCGAATCTTCCCCTACACCTGTGAGAAAAGTACCTGAAGCGTATGGGGATATCAGGTGAGGGAGGACTCCCATTCCCTCAGCTGTGTATTTGTTCTGATGGAAAAGGTAGACTCTCCCTCCTCTTATTTTAGAAGTGAATGGGGCAAACCTGTGAACAATCACGGCTGCCCCATCACATCGAGTTTGACCCATGGATTACTTAAAGGCTTACATCTCTTGTTCAGTTTTCTGTACAACGCCTAGTTACTACAAGTGCTCTAGAAATATTTGTGGTTACACTTCTCGGTTTGCCTTCTGAGCTACCACACTGCACTAATACTGAAAATGAAAGCATCGGACAACATGCCTGTTCAGTTTTTAAATATAAGCATTTCAACACAAATGAGAAGGATCTACATTTGATGTGATTACTATATTGCTTCTACCCTGTACTGTCTCCAAAGAGTTCGGAGCAGTTTTCATATGGTTACCAGATGGTCGCCCATCCAAGAAGTTTACAGGACCAAACTTGCTTATCTACAGCTGAAGAGCTTAGCTGCCATCGTGTGCCTTTTTCTATAGAGAAAATTCAGAGGATAAGGGTACCAGGAAAGAGAAGCACCTTCTCCGTTATCTCCTTTATTGAGGCAACAGTTGTCACGTCAAAATGTCCACTCCTACGTTTATAATCTATGAATAGACAGTCTTTCACACCCCGCTCGATGGCTTGCTGAGAAGCTTTCATCACCTCTGTTTAAGATGAACAAAAACAAACACTTTATTCATTTTTAGCCAGAGAACATGAATTTAACAGAATGATGGCATACAGATGCTTCTGAACCAAGTTTCTCTCTCTTTCTGTCTCTCAATGTGTGTGTGTGTGTGTGAGTGTGTGTATATATGTGTGTAAACTCACACTAATGTTCAAACCAATTAAATGCAATTATGTATGGATACTAAAGAGCTTATCTGGATCATCAAGGAACATATATCCCCATAGCACAATATTAACACAAGCTAATAGTGCAATATGTCACCTACTTGTTAGTTAGAATGGGCTGGTGGGTGGGGGAGGGTGGGAATATACCATTGCTGCAGGGAGAAAGCTCTAATGACTGGGTTTGGGAAGTTCTGGGCTGTTTATGGGTTAAACAACCCAGAGTTTCTGGGTTCAGACAGTCCCGAAACAACACAGGAACAGGGCATTCCTTGGTTGTTGATTAAAAGCAGAAAAGATGACTGTGCAATTTCTGTGCTCTGCTCATCTCCCACAATTCATGGATTAACAATTTAGGAATTGCCAGTGTTATGTCCAAACCAGGTCAGTGTGCGTGTGTGTGTGTGTTGGTGGAGGACTCTGTTGCAGCAGTGTGACAGAACCACATGATGGTGCAGGGAAACTGTTGAAGAGAACAATGTTCGGAGATAAACACTTCCATGCTGGAGCTATAGCTATTGGGAAGCACTGTCTCAAAAGGAATAAAGTATTAAACACCAGAGAAAAATGTTTGAAAAGTTGTACAGGAGGGAAGGGAGATAGCAAGGATAATCAACATCCTGCATTCCGTGCACCTGTATAAATAGTCCACACTTTACCTCTCTCTTGATTGACGATTGTCATGGTGGCTTATTTTTTTGTTTTCCTTCCTATATTAATAAAATTTAATTAAAGTGACAATGGCAACAACACAAAACACGTCACAAGGTACAATCCAGAAGGGACTGAGATACCGTCCTCTCATCCTTGTTCATCATATTTATTATTTATGAACCTAAGGGAACCTATCCATGTTTAGGCAGAAAAAGTCCTACAACTTCCAGCATACTGGGAGTTGTAGGACTTTTTTTCTGCCTAAATAGTGCATAAAATTGCACTGTAAAGCTCCTACATAATGCTTTTCGGGCTTACCTACGAAAAATATCAAGTGGCAAAAGCCCAAGATCAGAGAGAGGGTCTTCAGTGATCTTTTAGGCCTGTCCTGTACATGCCTCAGAATGAACTGAGAGCATGAACCAGGCAAAGGAGTGCTTTCAAAAAGGAGCATTTGCTGGGAAAACAGGTTTCCACATTTTTCTTGCTACATATAGTATTGCAGTCTGAGGGGCTGGGACAATTTGATGGCCAAGGAACTAAAATATTATCGTGGGGAAAGACCTGGATTACCCACAATCAAGGCCAGCATCAAAGGTAGGCATGATGGAGTACCCGAACAAAACAAGAGGAGCTTTCACTGAGAAAAGCGTAACACACGGGGACTACCCACAGCAAATGAGTCAATGAGACAAAACCCCAGCTGTATTGAGGTGTATTAAAGTGTATCAGCATACCATGAGCACAATATGCCCCTTAATGGTGTAACTAGTGAGCAAAAAGTCAACCAAATACAATACAATATACATGACTCCAATTATTTACATTAAATAGTGTCTACATTGACTGAACAGTAACAGAATATTGAGAAACAAATGATAACAAGCAAAACCAAACAGTAACTATGGATAATTTACTAACACAGTTTCAAAAAGAACTTTCATCAGTGGTTTGCTGATGTTGAGGGGGGTTTGAAACAGTGTTAGTAAATTATCCGGAGTTACCGCTTGGTTTTGCTTGTTATAATTTGTTTCTCAATATTCTGTTACTGTTCAGTCAATGTAGACACTATTTAATGTAAATAATTGGAGTCATGTATATTTATTGTATTGTATTTGGTTGACTTTTTGCTCACTAGTTACACCATTAAGGGGCATACTGTGCTCATGGTATGCTGATACACTTTAATACACCTCAATACAGCTGGGGTTTTGTCTCATTGACTGATTTGCTGCGGGTAGTCCCTGTGTGTTACGTATGACTGAGTACCCACCAGGGGCCCACAAACAAGAGCCCTGTGGAATTGCTTCTCCTCCTCCTCACCACTGTAACCTGCTTTTTCACAGTGGTAATGTGAAAAGAAGGAGCAGCAGATGCCACTTCCTACTTGGTCACTGGCTCTTTGCCTTTCAAGCAAACAAGTGGTATCAATGATGAGCAAGAGGAAGTGGTCTAGCTGTTAACAATGGAGATTAGAAGGTAGGCTCAATGAGGGAGGGAGGGGGCCCATTGAGGCTGTCTTGCCCAAGGGCCCTCAAAAACCTGGAGCTGGCAGTGCCCACATGTAAGCAACCATTGCGTTTCTCTTACTCCTCTGGATGAAACCAAGGAGTATACTCTTCATTATTGGAGAACTTTCTGCATTGACATACTCACCAAGAGGACACCTGGAAAATTTCCCTGGAGATTCCTTGACTAACATGTCCTTCACAGCGTCAAGCAATGGCCCTAGAATAAGCACAGGCCTAGGAGACGTGCAATCTACTTTCTGGACTCGTTGATAAGCAAGGCTTACAGTATCTGGAAACAAAGGCAGAATTGCTTACATTCTATTTTCAGCTTTTCCCTAGTCCCGTGACATGCAACTGGACATGCTAATGGATATGGCTGAAGCCCTGGACTGTAACTATCTGAATGCTGTGAACCTGAAACCTTTAACAGTACAAAACCTGAATGTAAAGCTCCCAAAAAGATATTAAGGAAACAGATTATTAGGAATAATTCAGAAAACAAAATATTTTACTTCCAAAACTGAGCTTCTTAGCTACGGACAAAAGAAGATTTAGAGTCATGCTGTCTGCAGAAAAAAAAAAAGGTACTAGTGTAAACTGAAAAAAACCCTATCATAACATCTATTTTCTAATGGATT
Organism: Anniella stebbinsi; assembly: GCA_029215795.1. NCBI lineage: Eukaryota > Metazoa > Chordata > Lepidosauria > Squamata > Anniellidae > Anniella > Anniella stebbinsi. The sequence continues at coordinate 250,887,478 of JARDYH010000002.1, forward strand.
TCAGAATCTGGGGATTTTACTGATGGCAACGTTAACTTATTTTGGAAGGGCTTATGACATAAAAGCAAATAATTAATTTTGTTGAGATATGAGCTGTGCCAGCCTCCTCTCCGTGTCCTATGCAGACTCCTGGTAGAGGTGCTCCCTGCTCCTCTGATTGACAGCCACTGAAGACAGTAACCAAAGTAATCTGATGGAGAGGGTGAGAGGGGAGGATGGGAGGTGAATAAACTGACCATTTGGAAAAGAAATTGAAAGGAAATAAAGAAATTGAAAAGAAAAAGTAACTGGTGAAATAAAGTGGAAATTAAGACAATCAAAGTTGAAAATGAAGATCTGCCCCTCTTTTGCTCTGGAGCCCACCCCTTTTTGTTCTGGCCCTGCCCCCTTTGGATGCGTGATCCAAAGGAATTGTCCACCCTTGCCCTGTAGGCAAGGTATGGAAGAGCACACCTATTCAGATCAATGGGGGCTTTTTACAGGAGAAGCTCCCTTGGGATTCTATCCTCTTCCCCCCCTTTTAAGGGTGAATGAAGACAAGCCACGTAATTTGTGGACAATTTTCACAAGAAAATCATTAAGATTTTTAATTATGATGATCTAGGAAATGAATACAGCATTTTTCAACATGTGTTTGCTTACATCTTAAGAGGTGATCTCATTAGACTTGACAAGAGAAAGCATGTGGTACAGCCGACTTGGGATTGTACCACATTAAAATGCAGGCAGCAGGGTCCATCACTTAGGCCGGTTGCTGTCCTACCTTGCATGTAAAAGAGGAAAGTGGGACGGGCCACACTTCTTTGTTAGGAAGCAAGACATGGAGGGAGAGGCTTAATCACTTTATGGACTGGTGTTCCCTGCAGAGTAGGAACTGACTGCTGTGGAAATACGCCAGTAATTACCTTCCTCTGAGAAAGGAAAGGCCCTCTGGAAAGGTTACCTGCCAGCTGCTCATCTACCTTGTATATAAGGAGAATAAGGGGTTATGGGCTGCACTAATTAATCTTCATGTAAAAGGTTCAGAGGGTATGAGGATGGGACATGGAATGTGTAAACATCCTTGCATTTGGATAGTGCGATACAGCTATGAACACCCACTGGGTATAGTGGGCTGAGCTGCCCAAATTAGAGATGTGAGAGCCCAGAAAAAAAATTGGGGGGGGGGGCGGGTGTCCGAGCGCCATTTTTGTTTTTGTTTTCCAAAAAATTGAACAGCTTTGGATTATGAATGATTTTCTTTTAAAATTTAAAACAAAATATTAATATAGTTACCCAGCCTTTACTCTCCCCAAAATAATTTCTAAAAATTATGTAGTAAGAACACTTGTACAGAAAGACCAGACATATAAAATGCCTGGAAATAATGAAGCCATGGGGGGGGGGGGGATGTTTTTTAACCCTCCCTGTAAGATTCCCACCCAGCTTAGTTATTTCTTTCACTCCTTAAAGTTATTGATCTAAAGTATATTTTATTGATAGACATTTATGTTCAGTTTCCCAATATGTGAGTAGAGTCACCGCTTTGCATTCTTGACAGTAAATGTGCATTCTTGAGTTTTGTTCTATAGAGTCATGTGTTTCCAATGCTGTCATTTAATGTAGTACTAACCTATTCAAACAATGATTACAAATTTACTGAGTTTACTTTTAAAAGTGTTAAAATATAGTGATAATTTTATAAGCAAACTAAGTTATACAGAAAATAACGCTAGGAACAGAAAGCCTGCTTTATGTTTCCAAAGCAGCCGTCCCCAACCTTTTGGACTTCAGCAGATGGGAGCTGAAGTCCAAAATATCTGGAGGGCACCAGACTAGGGAAGGCTGTCTTAAAGCAACAAAGTGACTTTAGATCTGTAAAGAGTGCTTTAAAAAAAAGTATTGCTTATTTTTCATTTTTTTTCAAGAAAAACACACACCCTTTTTTCCTCCCATTGCTTCAAAATGTCTGAACATTTTGCATGTCTATTCCCAACCATTCCACCCCTATTTTTTAAAATCATGCACTTTCTTTTACCGAAGTACAAATAAATACGAATAATTCTCAACAGTCACTTGCCATCCAAGAAAGGAATGGAGTCTGTGCTGATGGTATCAAGGGCCAGCAAATCTTTTCCATCTTTAGACCCGCTGCGTTTGTGTTTATGTTTCCTCCTAAAGAACGATCTTCGAGCTGCTGCCGACGATGTCTTTGTGGAGCTGTTCTCATCTTTAGCCTCAGACATGCTGTGCCTCCTATAAAATTCTTGTTCCATCCTATGAGGAAATTGTTTGAATAGTCAAGCAAAAGCTGAAAGGCTTGAACATAGGGACTATGAAAACCAATCGTACTCAACCCTTGAGACAGGGCACACTAGGGAGGCATTTATAGTTGCCTGGTGAGGCACATCCCGGTTTGTGCTGAAAGGTAATCTAGACAGAGCGTACTCTCATCTACTCCAACTGATGCACTTACCACAGCTGGCGCTGAATGCCAGGTGAAGAAGTCACAATAATGTTCAAACCACGTTCTGCAGGACCCTTGGAGTTCCTCAGGGTGGAGATCAGTGATGGTAGACAAGCTACCCTGAAAGACATCTTGTTCGCCATTACTGATCTTCCTCTCTGTTACGTGCAGCTTCAGGGGAGCATTTTGGGCATGTTCTGGGGTGCATTCTCAGTCCATTCATTCAGGGGCAGTGAGGGCCAACCTGTGAATTGTGTATGTGTGCAGCCCAGAATCCTTTGCAATATCCTGGAGCTCTAGAGCAGAGGTATAGGAGCGCAGTGCAGAGAAGGTGTTGTGCAAAGGGTTCCCTGGTGGTAGAAAGTTCCAAAACCACTGCAATAGGTCAACATTTTTCACTAAGTTATATTTTCCTCAGGGCAAAAGTTACTGTCTTACTATCCATAGAGCCTTCACTCGCTTCAACCATTCAAAGAGTTTGGGCTACTTGCTGTATCTAACAACATGAACTGCATGAGATAACATTCTGGCTGAATCTGGACAACACGATAGTCAATGGTGGGGTAATAATGAACTTTACAGTTGTTCATCTAGGGGGTACTCCCCACACAACATGGTAATAAATAATCAACCGTGGTGTGGATTAGGATCAGCGCTGAGTTGACTATGGCAGCATTCGGACAACACGATAGTCAATACAACTGACGACTGTTTCCCCCCCACCCAGTTGCTTATTGTGTCGTCCGAATTCAGCCAATCTTATAAAAAGTCCCTGTTGTTATGTGGAGATGTGAGGCTCTGCAAGCACACGTATGCTGATTTTATACAACTGTTTAGAAAGCCTTCACCCTCCCACCCCCACTTCCAAATAACTTGTACTAAATTTCCTCCCATTACACTTCTGGTAGCAGTAGTGAGGGCAAGAAGAACCTCTATCCCTTTGAACCAAGGTGAAGCGATGCTTTCCTGAGACTACAGAAGAAGGATTATTAAAAGGATCTTGGAAGTTTCCTTATTTCATTTAATCAACTGGTTAAGGGTGGACTTTTCAGGGAAGCTTTATGCCACTGATCATCTAACTTTGACTTTTGGGATAACTATGCCAAGATGAAATCTAGACCATGGAGATACAACAAAGAGGGTGTGTCTAAATGGTCAAGCAATGTGAAAGGGAGGCATATGGGAATCCTGTAGTTCCACAGTTCCAAGATGGAGGAGGCTGATGAGAAGCCATTGCAAAAGGGTGGTGGGAGACTATGAAACAACCAAGAAAGCCCTGAGAGAGAGAGAGAGTGACCAGACCCAAATGAGGAACATTCCCCCACCCCCATCCGTTGCTAGTGAATACACCATTCCATCAGGATCACAGTTTGGGCAGTGGTGCCCGCCTCTGCCCCTTGATCTCTTTGATCTTTATGAAAAAAACAAGCATTCATTGAGTGGAGCAAAGCAGGGGACGTTGTGCTGTCATGTGTCCCAAGGTCCAGCATTAAGTACAAATGCCATCCCTGTCTAAAAATGTTAAGGCATGACCATGGGAAGCTAGTTAGGCTAGTGTCTGAATAAAAAAAAAAACAAGGTCCTTTCCATTTTTAGGTGGTGGGCAACTATCAACAGCACTAAAAATGACTTGATGGAATAGTTTCTTTAATTGGGTGTTATTAAAAACATGCCACCTCTCTCAAGTAACTTTTCTGGGAAACTTAATACCCCTCCAGCATTAATTACAAAGCTTAAAGAGTGAAATGCCTGGCTTTTTTTCATACTTCATTGTAACTGCCCACTTTTAGCAATAATATATATGCCATTTATATCTCAAAGATTGAATTACATGTATTTGCTGGGAATCTGTCCTCTTTCCAGCTTTTGGGCATTCTCATCTAGCTGCCATGCCATCCAGCAACCAAAGTTCCCCTGTGGCAGAGTGTCACCAACATACAAGATGTCATCTTTCTTAAAGCTCAAGTCCTGGTCTACTTCTGCCAGCCGGTCATAAAGTGCTCTGCAATGAAAGAGAGATGAAAGGGTTTTTAAAATATATATATATATTAAAAAACTATGACATATATCAGGGACTCCAGGGCATGAACTAGGAACTTATTTATTTATTTATTGCATTTCTATACTGCCCAATAGCCGAAGCTCTCTGGGCGGTTTCGAAGCTCTCTAGTGAACTAGCTGCAACTATGTGTACTTGAACTTCAGAGCCTTCATCAGGTACATAACGAAAGAGGAGTGCATGCCAGCCTGAACCATTGGTTAGCAATGTAGAGCATGTGGATTGGCCAGATGTGGGAAAAACAACAGAGAGCAGGGCCTTCTGCCCTTGCCTGGTCACAGAGCAGTACCTTAAGCTCCCTCCCACTGCTCCAGTTCTGGTAACTACCCTCAGGGATCCTGAGTTAGAGAACGTTCCTGATTCAGGCAAGATTGCCCATGGCTCTAATCTACCCTCAGGGTATGTTTATATCATTGAAAAGAAGAATTTAGGTCTATACTGGAAATATGTATATAGCACTTTACCTATAGCTATCATAGCCACTCCTATAAGGTAGGCCATTACCATCCCATATTATTGATGCTTCCCTTCTAACATGGAGCGTGTGCCTAAGAGAGCAGTTTATTCACGGCCTCACCCCCCCTCCCCAGGAATTCATGGCTGAGGTAAAGCCCACTGGCTCACATATCATTCTTTTTTAAAGCATGTGTTAATTTTATTCACGTTGCAATCCTAATTCCTGGATCCACTGGCTGAAGTGGGTTAGGATGCTGTGGAGGTCGCCCGCCACCAGCACAGTGTGTGTATGCATGAATGTGTAAGTGCGTGTCTACCCCAAAGGTCCCAGTTATGTCTGCAGAAAGCTGGGTAGACATAAGGCTACTGCCAGTATCATTACCAGCAGTAATGAATGTAAGGCCTTGAAATGTCCTTTCGTTCCCCAGTAGGACCCAGTGAGATCTGCCGGAAATGATAGCTCAGGATGCAATGGTGGGGTGGTGGCTAATCTCCCTATCAGGCCAGGTTTAGCTTACTCTGCCCATACATAAATATATACATTAAACAAATAACCATAAATAGAGACATTAAAGGTGCAGTCCTAAACCTATTTAGACAGAAAAAAAAGTCCTACAACTTCCATCATTCCCCAGTCAGCATGGCAGGCTAGGGAATCCAGGTAATTGTAGGACTTTTTTTCTGTTTAAACAGCCATAAGATTGCTCCCTAAAAGACATAAATGCATACACCAAAACATATAAATAACCTATTTGTTAATTATGCAATCAATACATTTCTTCCTACCAACGATCTTATTTCTTATGCTATGTTTTTTCCCCTGTTATAACTAAACCACAACATTCCAAGACAGATGCAGGAATTACTGGATAAAGTTTATGATTTTTACATAAAAGCCTGACTTTACTAATGAAACAGAAGAGTGAATGGAGGAATGACTGATAGCTGAAGCTAGAATGGAATGGGAGGGGAGTGACAGTTGGGGAAAATAAGTTAGAAGGAGAACAAAGACAGTGAATTAGGATTGAGACATGGTGACCTGGTTTGCTACCCATGCTTTATGTAAAATCCGCCACTCTACATACCAGTACTACACCTCCCAGCATGCCTTTAGCGGCCCACATGTGCCCACATCCTCTGAGAGCATTGAGGAGTAGCATCGTAGAGGAGGGAATGTAAGCGTCTGTCAGTGGACATGGCCAGCTCTGGCCAAAGCTTGCTGGGCCTGCCCTGGCCTGCCCGTCTCATCCACCAAGTGTTCTATCAGGAGCCTGTACTTAAGGGCCGGGGCCAGGCCTGGCACTTGCCCCCTTCAGTGGGCTTGTTTCTGGGCATGCACAGAGTGCCTCCCCTTTCTCCCTCCCTCCCTCCCTCCCTCCCTCCCTCCCTCCCTCCCTCCCTCCCTCTTAATGGCAAAGGCCACGCACACACTTCCCCCAGATTCTGAGAAAACAGTAGTATCAGGACAGGGTGCCTTTCGGCATGTTCAGAGTTTGGCCTTTCAAAGTCACACTATTGAATCTAGTTATGATTTTAAAAGCACACTTGCTGGGTGAGAGAAGGCGCTGCAAATGGATGCAGCCCAGTTATGTGGGTTGTTGCCTTTTATGTGGAATTGGGTTGGCTACTCGAGACTGACCTTAGGAGTCTGGGTTGTGAAAGGCACGCAGCAGCCACATGCCCACACACTCACAATGGCCGCCAAGGGGCAGTAAGTCTGGCCTCCCAACCAAAGCATGTTGGGAGTCCTGCCCAAGGCATGCTGGGAGTTGTAGGCATAAACCTTGGTTTTTATTAAATTAGTTAAAAATATTTAAAACCCCAAATTCAGTATTTTTAGATTTTTCTGGTACATTGTACAGCCACACTTATCACTGTGTCAAATTTAAAGTTTCTAAGTCATCTGGAAGTGGGCAAACATTTCCGGACATACATGACACACATGTACTTTCCACTTTATAGAAAGGGATTGGCTCCTGGTTATCGAAAGGAACCCAGCTTTTTATAATTCATCAGACATTGCAATAATTCAGCTTTCAACTGAAAAATCTCATTTATCAACTTAATCATCCTTTTTAAATTGTTAATTTTAAACTTTTATTTTTTAAAGCTCTTTCTCTAACACTTATTCATTCTTCTTCACAAAGCTCTGCAAGGTAGATTACTATTATTCCCATTTTACAGATTGCTGAACCATTCAAGAACACTCAAAAAGTATGTGGCAAAGCCAGGAATTAAAACCCAGGTGCTTCAGATCCAGAACTCCGTAGTCTCCCTATCCATAGGATTTACATCCTTCAGATAATTCAGGAAGACAAATTCATCCATGGAGAAGAAAATCTGGAATCACCACAAATGCAGTTTGGTTTATTGAACTTGAATTCTTGATGCCAATTAAGTAGGTACACCATTTAGATGCAATCCTAACGGTGGATGCCTGTTTGCCCTTACATGTGCAAGTGATGACTTACATGTGCAAATGAGCCAATGCAGGTTTAAGTTACTGCAGATAGAACTTTCCTGCCACCCAACATCAATTCAAACACAATGCATACAACACTCTAGGTGGAGCCCATTTCCATATCAATTTTGGAAAGATCAAGGGACGCTCACGTATGTGTATTTCAGCCCTTAGTGGATGTCAAATCATCTCCTGGTTCACTGAACAAAGTTTTAAATACCTGACATAGAACCCATCTCCAGGTAACTCTTTGATCTTGGTGAATTCTTCTATTCTGTATAGAGCTTTTATTCTAACATTTTCACCTGGCTTGAGCATTTCAAGGTAAGCTTCTTCAGCTGTTTTATTCTGCAGGTCAACAGATCCATACTGTAAAATAAATAAATAAAAACAATAGAAACTAAAACTCTCAAGGCTGATGTGTGCCTTCTGTAAAGTAAGCAATAGAAAATGTGGTGATACGTGAGACTGAGAGTTTGACCATAGAAGTGTTTGTATACAACAAGGCCTAGATTTAAGAAGGGGATCACAGAGGGGATTGGAATTACAACGTGTCATTGAAGAAAACACCGACCATATGAAACACCGACCACATTTGCACGTCACACTAAACAGGGTGGGCAACCTGTGGCACTCCAGATCTGTTGGGCTACAGCTCCATCAGCCAATGGTGAGGAATGATGGGAACTGAAGGCCAAAACAACTGGAGGGCCACAAGCTGCCCAGCCCTGCACTAAACCATAGTTAAGTGCAACATCCATGAGCATGTATGAACTTTAGTAAGCTTCTCCTTCTCCCATGTGGCTGGAAGGGAGGTTAGAAGCTTTTGCTTTCTCTTAATTATGGTTTGTTGTGTTGTCTGGAGTGGCAGACCATGGTTATCATTAACTATAGTTAATTTAAAAGCAATTAATTTCAAACTGGGGTCTCTGAAGATGGTTGCTTTTAAAATAACCATAGTTAATATTAACCACATTTCCTGATTTGGATTATGCAGGAAGCTCTGGCTAACTAAAAGCAGAAGTGAAAGCTAGGCATGTTCTCCCAACACTAAATTACAGTTTAGCATTATGGCTGAATGCAGCCAGTGTATTTTTCATCCATGAATTCTGTACGGGTTTAAACCACCACATATCTTCATTTTACATTTATAGTTTACCTCAAGTATCATGTCTCCGAGCACCAGTCCATCAGGTCCTTTGGCAGGGCTGTCATCTTCTACATCAGACACAAATATTCCATACAGGTTTCCACCACAGATTTGGATTCCAAGTTCAACTTGGGACTTCTTAATGATTACAGTTCTAGGTTCAGGTGTCCTCTTACTTGTGTCCACAGAATTCCTTTATAATAGCAAGAGACAAAGAGACCCAAGGTATGACAAGCTAAACGTCCCCGGCTACACCTCCCCCAGTCCCTCAGTTCCAGCCAGTCTCTAGTCCCGGGTAATCCAGGGGTTGGGAACCCAATCTGGCCCTCTGGAACTCCCTGGGAGTCCCCACCCCCTTTCCCTGGCCTCATCCCTTTTCCCCCAACCAGCAATCATTTGATGGGTTTCCTGCCTTTTGTGAGATTAAAAAGTTGAAATGCCTCTTAGTTTAGCTACTGGCTTTAAGCTAAAATAGGCTGGTATCTTTTGTATTTTGACTACACTTTTGGCCCCGCCCATCCCAGAATGTGGCCCCTAAGAACTGCTAAGAAATCGAATGTGGCCCTCAGGCTGAAAGAGGTTCTGCACCCCTGCCCCAGTTCGCTTACTAGGTCTTGGCTCTGCAGGAGAGGGATGAAGCCCAAAGGACATTGCAACTGCAGAATTTGAGGTCCTTATGGCATGATTTGGCAGGAACAAACCAACTGTTTTCCACCACACATCTGGATTTCATGCTCCACTGGGGCACTCTCAACCTCTCTTCCTCCTCCCTGCTCCACTGAATTGCTTGGCACTGGAGAAGGGCAAGCCATGGTCCATGCTACTTGTAGAAGTGGCACTCTAGATCCAGCTTTCCCAAAGTGGTCAAGGTAAAACAAAATTAGAGAACATCCAAAATGATCCAGTGGAATAAAGAGATGTAGTCGGGATGTTGAAAATATATGTGGTTTTATTCCAAGAACTAACCCATTCCTTGGAATAAAACCACACATATTTTCAACATCCCGAGATTTTGTCTCTGTATTCCATTTTCCCAAAGTGGTACCACCCTCCATGTGCCTTGGCCTACAGCTCCCATCAGCCCCAGCCATCACAATCGGATGATGGAATTTGTCGTTCCAAACAACTGGAGAGCAGCGCATTGGGTACAGCTGCTTTAGATAACAGAACACCTGCCAAGTACCAATTCAAAAAGGAAAGCTTGTTTTTTAAAAAAATAACAACAACACAGCACATTTTTGCATGAAGAGCTACGGAGGAAGCTGCGTACCTCATTGAGTTGCGGGGACTGGTGGTTGGAGTGGTCTGCTTGGATGGAGGTGTCATGGTCCCTTCATCCTGTTCGCTCACAGTATCGATTATGGAATGGCTGTCGGGGGTCGCGGCTCCACTGCCTTGTGGAGTGGAATGGCTGCTCACAGGTTCTAGCCGGGAGCTTCAAAGTAAAGAAGATTAACAACAGCAGCAATATTAAGAGTGAACTTAAAACGTGATTCAGAGGCAGCATCCTCCAAAAATTCCAAGCCTTTAGATAACTAAATGATTGCTGGGATTTCAGGGGTAAGCAGGAGATGAATTTTAAATGAAGCTCCCCACCCAGCACAGAATATTACCAGATGCAGGGGTCATCAAGCAGCGACCAAGGCCAGTCTGCTTCATCCCATTCCAAGCAAGATTTCGTCTGCCAAATCTTTTTTTAAAAAGCAAGAATAATAATAAAAAATTCAATATTTGCATCCTTCCCTGCCCCAAAAGCTTAAGGACGGCTGCCTCTGCTGCTTACGGAGCCATCCTTCTCCAAGCCAGCAGTTGCGGCAACGCCTCGTTTATTCTGGGAGTAGCTGTACTTCCCTATCAGGCAAAAGTAACTGATCCCAGAGTTGAACAGGACAAAAAGATGTAGGCAAGAGCAGAGCTCTTTGTCATCAGCGTGGGTCAAAACAAAGTGGCCAATATACCACTTCCTGTGGGGCTCTTCTGCTCCCCCAGACTGTACCTGATGTTGGCAGAAGGGAGTCTGCTCCTGTCCACAGGATTCCAACACAAGGGGCTCGAATGCAAGCATTTATCCACGTAACGTCTGAACTGGCAGACAGATATACCCCCATTTCACCATTTCAAACAAACGTCTATTGTGACTATATATTCCCAGGCTCAACGTGAGCATATTGATGAGGGAACAATTTGCATCCAACAGCCTTTTTTTTCTCCTCAGGGAAAACATCTATTTCACCGTAGCTCAATTTTGACATCATGCCAAACCATGATTAATGTGGCTAATTGTGGCTATTGCTCAGCCTCCAGAAGCTGCTGCACCATGGAGATGGGAGAGAACTTAGGAAGCTCAGTGCCAAGAGGACGAAAAACAAAACAAAAAATAAGGCAAGCAGCAGCAGCCGCAGCTTTAAACCATGGCGTATGTGTTGCAGATTTGGAAGCCAATTGCAGAGATGAAGGGCCGCTGCTGAAAAGGCTCTTTCCTTTGGTGTCACCAGCTTCGCCACTCTTGGTGGCAGGCAGATGAGAAGAGCCTCTGCTGAAAACCTCAGAGTGTGGACAGGAAAAAGCAGTCCTTCAACTAACGTGGGACCCAAAACATTTAGGATTTTAAAGCTTAAAACCAGCACTACCGGAAGCTAGCACAGTGTTGGCGTCACGTGAGATTTGGTGTGATGTCTGACCTGAGGTAAGGAAAACCATTGGTTCGCGTGACATAGACCAGCCTGGATCTGTGTTTCATCCATCTTACCTTGATCGTGAGTGGTTGCCAAGCTGGAACATGTGCGGGTTGTACTGTGCTAGAATAGTGATGGTGTCACACTGCTGACCAATGATCAGCCGTGCTTGCTGTTCAGTAGCATTCCGCAGGTTTATTCCATTAAACTGGGGGAGGGGAGAGGAGAAAGACACCTGCATTCAGCATCACATTCTCACTGATGAAACCAGTATAAATTTTCCCATTTAACTTCATATTGCTTTTTGAAACTTAATTTCCGCTGATTTATTGGATTTGTGGTGTAAGATTTTTGTTGAGTTCAAGGTAGGGCAGAAAACAGTGATGCCACTGATTCTGCATTATGACATTACTTCTCTGGGGGTGGAAGGAAATCAATGCTACCATAAACTTTGACAGTATGACCTGATACTCATAGAATCATAGAATAGTAGAGTTGGAACGGGCCTATAAGGCCATCAAGTCCAACCCCCTGCTCAATACAGGAATCCACCTTAAAGCATCTATGACAGATGGCTGTCCAGCTGCCTCATTAAAGCCCCCCTAGTGTGGGAGAGTCCATCACCTCCCTAGGTAACTGGTTCCATTGTCATATTGCTCTAACAGTCAGGAAGTTTTTCCTGATGTTCAGCCGGAATCTGGCTTCCTGTAACTTGAGCCCATTATTCCTTGTCCTGTACTCTGGGTTGATCAAGAAGAGATCCTGTCCCTCCTCTGTGTGACAACCTTTCAAGCACAACTTACTCTCTTACTGAAGAACAGCAAAGTTTTCTAAAGAGCTTTTTAAAGTCACACTTCACAGATTCAACATTTTTCAGAAGAAAGGTTTAATTAATTAATTAATTTTATTTCTATACCACCCAATAGATGACACTCTCTGGGCAGTTTCACACAAACATAAAGGCAAAGCCTTTCACTGCATACTTATCTGGAAGCACCAACCGCTGGCAGGTCCTCAATCAATAGCAAACTCTGGTGTGCCTCTGCATAATATGCAGTATAGCCCTCAATCCCTGTTTTATAAGGCCTGGCCCATTTCCCAACTTTATAGGTGTTAATTTCAGAATATTGGTAAAGAAAATATATAGCACCACACTAACTATATCATAGTATGTTTAAGAAAATAAGTTATGTTACATATAGCAACAGTGTTGGTAATTTGTGGATATCAGAATCCAAACTGTTAATTTTTTTCAGACCGAACTACTTGCCTATCCCTGGTCAACTAACTAGTCAGAAAATCTTTATACAAGGTGTGTGCTTTTTACCTCCAATAACTGGTCACCATACTCAAGGCCAGCCTGGTGGGCAATGCTGCCACCCGTCACTTTTGATACAAATATCCCACCATTTTCGCCACACACAATGGAGATTCCGAGCGGCTCAGAGCCTTTCTGTACTTTGACATGACGCGGTTCTTCCATATATGGCCTTTGAGAGGAAAAGAGCAAAAGGCCATATGTTCAAAACTTTGAACACGCACACAAAATGGAACATGGATTCTGCAGAGGACATGCATTACGTATGCCCACCCTTAAAAGTGGAATACGGACCACCTTGAAACAGTTACTCAAATGCTGTGAGCAGCAGCATTCCCTTTACGTCATCATGCAATGTACAGCGGCTGAATAAAGAGGGCACCACATGAAGATTATTTTAAGTGCATATGGAGAGGAGAACAAAAAAGGGAATGGAAAATTAAATTATAAATTAAATGATGGTGAAAAGGGTTTGAAATAAAAGACAACTTCATTCATATTATATATAGGTAAATGAACATATATAATATGCTATTTAGAAAACATTCTCAAAGGAAGCCTCACACCAGTTTATCAACTTTTGGGAGCCTTAATAGCCAGTAGGCATAAATATAGAAACATGATAAGGCTGTGAATCAAGAGACTGAGAAGGGAAAGCACAGTACAAATATTTAATATCTGTACGCAGGGAAACACAACATTAGTCAATAAAAATTAAGCAGCTGTAAAAAAACAACAACACACTCAAGCCATTAAAGATGGTGGCTTGCATGGTAGCACTGCCATTACCATGCAATTTTTCCTTGGGGGGAGCAATTATCCAAACATATAAATAGCACAAGGAAAGGTGCGCAAATACTGCTCGAGAAGGACAACCTTTATATCAAGCCAACCTCAAACTCCTTAGTGAACAGAACCTTGGCCTAGGAGCCACAGGGATTCTCAGAAAAGACCTATTACGGAACAAATATCTGAAAGATGCAGAGGGATGCAGGAAAGAAAAAGAAAAACACTTAGAGAGAGAGATAGTAACAACAGAGTCTAAACAGCCACGTTGGAAATGGAAAACATGCCCCTTAAAAAGTATCAGTCAAGCCTCAATGCAGGCTCCCTACTCACCCCAGCTCAACCCCAGTTTGTGTATACTGCTCAATTGGCAACCCATAATCTTTGCAATGCACACTTCACTCGCCTACATACAGTATAACAGGCCACAACATCTTGACTTGGGGTATGAAGAAAAAACAATGACTGGGCTACCAACTTCCCCTTTAAGCAGCAACGGGTGGTGCAAATTTCTGTCACCATCTCTGTTTATGGTTATGCTGTTTGTACGAGTAGCTCTTGTCCAAGAACCTCCACAGAAAACTATCTGTCTTTTATTCTATTCCCTCCCAAGATCCCCTCCAAAACTGCAAATCGTAACCGTGGCTTCCTGAGACAAACTCTAGGCCATTGAGGCAGGATGTCAACACTTCCAGCAAGGATAAGCATGGCAAATTAAGCATAGGAGGGCCTGTAGCTCATTTCTAAAATATGAGCTCTTGCAGCTACAGTTCTCTTCTGGGCATCTCCAAATGAGAGATCACAGTTAGGAGAGCTGAGAAAGAACTTTGCCTGAAATCCTGCAGAGCTGCAGTTGAGATCAGCGGCTAATCCAGGTTGACATTACTGGATTAGATGGTCCATTGGTCTCACTGAGAACCTGTTCACACAGGGTAGTTCATCACACATCACAGGAGGATCTTGGCCTTTGCCAGGATCACAAGGAGGCACACTTTGTATTAACCAACACCTGATGTGGTTGGCATATAAATGGCTACCATGGTTCCTCTATTAGATGGTGGCACATTTTTGAGCTGCAGCCATGACAGGCATCAGGGTGTTCCTGTAAACACCTCTCAAGTTGAGCCTGCCAGTCAGTGGCAACTGGTATACCACAAAAGTGTTAGCCCTCAAAGCTCTACTCCAGCTATGTCCCCACCCACTGCAACTACTCATCCCACCTGAATTACCTCCAACTCCTCTCACCCAGGTGGCTCCCACCTTAACCGAAACTGAATGAAAATGATTTATCTGTGGCAGTAAATCCTTAAACATAATCTGTCCACAAGTTGCTGTTATGTTTTATACAACTGGGGAAGTAAAACTCAAGGAAAAGGATTTTACCAAGGCCAGACAATAAATCTTTGATATCTAATGCAAAGCCAAGAAGGGCTCCTGTCCTGCAAATAGTCGCATAAAAAAGGGAGTGTTTTAGCAAAGCAGCTTTGCGCAACATATTCTCTGAGGGTTCCATTTTGGAAATGTGAAGATGGCAAAGAGAGTCTCTACGTATGTGCAAAATATATTTCCCGGACCACTATGAACTAAATAGTCAACATCCATTTATCTGAGATTAGGAAGGAAGGTATCCAACTGGATGTGTGTGTGACGATGCCCCAACCTGACTAAAACCCTGGCAGTGCTTATTTTACAGTTAAAAACTAAATGAGTATCCTAGAAGGCAAGAAGACAGAAGGGTGTGTGTGTGTGTGTGTGTGTGTGTGTGTGTACTGAGCTAGAAAAAGGAATGGATATTATGACAAAAGGATACGGCAGAACAGGGCAGGATAAGGATACAGCTAGAAATTAGCATTTTGAAAGACTGGGCAGAAGAGACAGAGAAGCATATCCGTATTTGTGCATGAGATTTAAAAGGAAACCTGCTTTTGTTAAGGGATGTTTACGAGGAAAGGAAATGCAGCTTGGGGGAAAACTGGGAAGAGATGCAGTAAACCAGGGCTTTGAGAAGAGAGGAAGAGATGAAGGAAGCCTAAAAGAACATTCAGCAAAATACAAGACACAAATCCCTTTAGTCCTCCATTCGTCAACCCTTAGCCCTTGTTGGGAATAAAAATGCCCTTGAAGTATCCATCCATACACAACTATTTATGGTACAAGAGTCCTCAGTTCTGCTTTGGAAGGTAACACAAAAAAGCCAGCCCTCTGTTAGGAGCAGTTACGCAGAATACATCCTCTATAGTCCCACCCCGTATAGCAGGGATGGGCAATTTGTGGTCCTCCAGATGTTTCGACCTACAACTGCCATGATCCTTCACCACTGGTTATGTCGTCTAGGGCTGATGGGAGTTGGAGGCCAAAACATCTGGAGAGTGACAGTTGCTCACCCTTCCCTAGATTCAGTTCTCTACCAAGTAGGGTGTTCACAGTTCTGCCCACCCTCAACAACTAAGGCAGGATCTACACCACTGCTTTATAATGGTTTATAACGATACTGGCAACTGTTGGGGCCTATGACACATCCCATATACCATTTTCAAACCGCTTTCAAAGTGTTATATCCTGCTTGGTGTAGATCTGGCCCAAGGGCAGAAGGTCCCCAAATTTTTCTACAGGAGTGAAGCATGAAAGAAGTGCTGCTGCTGGAAGCCCTACAGAACCTCCCGCGGAACCACCATTGCCTTGTCTTCAGCGTTCTCTGAGCCTGTCCAAGTTTCCATCAAGCACATGTCTTACCTGCCCTCATCATGGAACCAGCTTTGATTTGGTTTCTGGACAGAACTTCTTTGCCAATGTGGTTTTTTGCAGATGAGGAAGAGGAGGGAGTTTTGTAAGCTTTGTTTCCCAATTATTGTTGGAGTTGTTGGAAGAATGGGCAGAGTTCAGTGAACTCCCATGGACTGTGAAAGGAGCCTCTACGCAAACCTTAGCTCAATGAAAGATTGACCTGGCTGGGAGTCCAGTGGCAGACTCATATATTTTAGCCTCATGTATGACCTTCTTCCATTCTCAACACTGGAGTGGGGAGGTTGTGGGAATTGGGTAAGGTATGGCTTCTTGTAAATTTGGGCTGTTGCTTTCCTGGTAAGGAGGTTTAAGGCTCTGGAAAGTGCTCCTGGGCCTTCAACTGGCTATACAGCACAGATAAATTCTTCGTCACTGCAGCATTATGAAGAGAGGTCCGATCCAAAGACCTCCATTCTATGCAGCTATTGAAAACTCCATGCGGATGACATTGCCAGAAAAACAATTACTTATAATCTCAGAATCTAGCAATTATTATACTGCAGGGTCGTCCAACTTTGCTTTTGTTTTTCTTCGGCTGTCTTAGCCATCGATATTTCAGTATATTGTCAAAGTTCCAAACTTTCAACTTGAAAATGAATGAAGTTAGGAATTACATCTTCTCTAGCAATATGGCTTGAGCATACATTTGGGAATGCGACCTCATCAGCTCTAATCTACTTTGTGTATGTTATACTGCAACCCATTCCAAGCCCTAGGTAGGTGTGTGACTGATGTCCAAATATTATTAGAGGTCCAAATGATTAAACACAATATAATATAACAAAATTTAGAACTTGAATACTAGCTTGGGGAGTGGAGGTCATCAGCATCTCTCTTTGGACTTACTTGATCTATAAAGCTAGATAATGGCTCAATTCGGACGACACGATAGTCAATTGTGGGTTGACTAACCCTAACCCTCACGCTAACCCTAGGGGATACTCCCCACACAACATGGTAATAAATAATCAGCTGTGGTGTGGATGAGGATCAGCGCTGAGTTGACTATGGCAACATTCGGATGACACAATAGTCAAAACAACTGACGATTGTTTCCCCCACACCAGATGTTTATTGTGTCGTCCAAATTGAGCCAATGAATGTAAGCTGTAAACAAGCATGGGCAGCTTTGAGGGTGGTGGTAGGGAGACTAACAGTCAAGCCATTCATAATAAATGTGCCAAACAGGTGAACATTTAGCACAACACTAAAATATTCTTACACTTATCCTCACGTCTATAAGATTGGGCAGGTCTGAGTTGCCAAGCCTGCCCACGAGATTGACACAGAAACATAATGTAAGGAAGAGGTGCTACCATATTACAACTGCTTAGATTGCATCCAACTCACTCCCCACCAACTGCCCAGACAATACTTTCTATTTCCAAAAGATCACGCTTGGAACACCGGCCAATTGACTGCCTATTCTTTGAACGCAATCAAGGCAGGAATGTCTTTACTGTAGTTCTCCTAGTCTACTGCATCAGTGAGTCCACTCCTTTGCTGCCCAGCTTTGCAAAAGATAGGGTCACACATACACATTCTCATTCAGAAGCAGGAATCCGCTGCCCTGCAATGCTGTCCAGAGAGCTTCTACCCTCTTTTCTCTCTATTATTCCATACACCTTTGTTTGCCTTACTATCCATATGCCGTAACTGCAGTTATCGCTAAAATGGCACAGTAATTCAGGAAGGAGCATGATGCAAACATACATGCTGTTAACATGTGTCACAAGTAGGGATGTTTTACCTTTTTTTTAACTTTCTGGAATTTAATGCAAATTTAGTCATAGAAAAATATGTCAAATAATAAAAAAACCCAGCCAAAAATGTGCATTTCACTCTAAAGCATGAAAAATGCACATTGGGGGAGAGTTGCACAATTTTGCAATTGCAAATTTGCATTAAGGTGAATTTGCGCACATGCAGGAAATTGGGGGGGAAAATCCAATTCTGTCAATGAGCGGCAAGTGACAATCCACGAAATGCAGACGGAACAGTTCTTACAAAACCTGCACATCCCTAGTCACATCCCTAGTCACAAGTGCCCAAGGGTCAGGATTACCCCAGAGTCCACTGCATCTGCTGTTAGAAGGAGACCTGTACATTTTCTGAGAGAGAGAGTGGTCTCTGGAGTCTTCTAGACAAAGGTCTTCAACTGGTGGGTTGGGACCCCACAATGGACCATGGGCCAACCAAAGCTGGGGTGCACTGGTGAATAACCACAATTTTAGCATATATATATCTATATATATCTATATATATAGATATATATATAGAAGGGGAAAGAGAAGGGAAAGCACAGGTAGAGATAGTTGGAGGGAGAGAGGAGCAGAAAGTTGGACATATAAAATCGGTCCAATTTAGCAGGTTCAGTTAAAGGTGCGACCCAGTCGGAAAACCTAGGGCATTGCCTTATACCAAGTAAGACCATTGGTCCATCTAGCCCAGTATTGTCAACACTGACTGGCCACAATGGTTCTCCAGGGTTTCAGGCAAGAGTTTTTCCTGCCGTACCTGGAGATGCCAGGGACTGAATCAGGGATCTTCTGCATGCAAAGGAAGGCCTCTACCACTGAGTTACATCTCCTTCAACTGGTGGGTTACTGTTCCAGAAAGTAGCGGTTTCTTTAATTAGCATAAGTTTCACAGTCCTTTGCTATGGCTGTTCCGACAAATCAATTTAAATATTTAATCAATATTTAACCAACCAACTGACCTCCCCACCTCCCACAAAAAGCCCTCCACGAGATCTTAGCATAATCACCACAACTTACTTGTCTTTTCGACGTTGTCCTATTGATACTGGACTCACTGAGATTCTAGGCAGCGTGGAAAGTGAATTTTGTGATTGGCTACTGGCAAAGGAAGAGGTCTCCAGGTTGAGCGGTGACTGCGGAGGAGTGATCAGGCTTGGACTGCTACATTCGGAATGTGACAATGAGCCTGCAAAGAACCGCATAGGAACATCCATCGCGTTTGCCCATGGGCCAGTTGAAAACATGATCTGGTGTAAACAGCAGTTGCTCGCACATCCCTACGTATTTGTTTCCAAGTGTTTTTATAGCGGATTTCAAACTCGAGCAACACATAACTTCTGCCAACCTTGGGATTCCCCACAAGCCAGCTGATACTTCCCACGTGTGCATGGATGGTGTCATTTTGGTTACACAAGGATGGGCACTGGGGAGAATGAGTTTGCTTTTGGTTTAGAAAGACTGTCCCACCACTAGGATATGATGAACTACCCAAAGGGTCACCCGTGGTGAAATCCAATGCTAATTTGTCATCTGAGAAATGTCAAAGCAAGCTAAAACATTTTTGTGTTTTCTCAAATCAAACTTGTGAAATTTCTCAGGGAGTTTCATACATCCCTAGTGAACAGACACAACGAGGGATCGTGGGGGAATGAGAGAAAACGCTGGAATACGTAGCCACTTATGTCAGCTGCTCATGTTGCAAGATTGTAGAGTTCATTTAAAAGGTCAGACACTGTACAGGAAACAAAAGGGTTAAAAGAACCACCTGATGTCCACATAAGGACTACAGGATGTTCAGCGGCTGAGTGCAGCTCAGGGTATGGGTTCCTGCTCTGACACGATTGATGCAGAATTCCTGACTCTGCATCAAGTCCAAAGTATTGCTTGACATGTAAGAGATTTTATGAGTGTTTTTTTTAATAATTTTTTTATTTATTTCAACATAATAAAACATAACAACAAATAAAACATAACATAACAACATAATAAAACATAAACAACATAACCCTTACATTCCCCCCCGTGCTCCCTTCCCCCCCCCCCCCCCCGATGAGACCTTCTCTTAATCATTCTTCATCCTTCCAGAATTTTAACGATTCTTCTGAAGGTATTTGTCCCTTCCCCGATCTTAAAACATATTCCAAAAAGGGACTCCATATTTCTCCAAAATCACTCTTACTGGACATTCCCCTCTTTATTTTCATTTTACAAGTCAGCATATCATTCAAAGCCATACCCCATATTTCTTTATACCATTCCTCTATTGTGTAGCTTCCTTGTCCTTTCCAATTTTTAGCAATCATTATTCTAACAGGTGCTAGGAGGTTGTTTACCAATTCTCTATTAGTTATTTTCTCATTCTCTCTGTCCCATATTGCTAGTAGAGCTAGCTTTGGGTTTAATTCCAATTTACTTCCAATTATTTCACTTATTTTTTTAAACACCCTTTCCCAAAATTTTTGTACATATTCACAGCTCCACCACATATGAAAATAGGTTCCAACCTCCTGACACCCCCTCCAACAATTCTTAGACACTTTTTTATCAATCTGGTGAAATCTAACAGGTGTTAGATACCATCTCCACGTTGTCTTATAGTAATTCTCCTTAATTCTAATCGACAACAGCTTTAACATTCTAACATTCCATATCCTCCCCCAGAGATTTTATGAGTGTTGACGGTAGTGTCTCCTGTACAAGTCTACCATTTTTACCCAAGGCAAAAAAAGAAACCATAATCCTGGGGTGGGGCATTTCCATACTCTAAACATGGAACAACTCTCCATTTGTGAAATCATTCCCAATGCGGCAATAATATATATATATATATATATATATTTACCCCTGTCGGAACCGATGATGGACCTCGGGTATCTTGGCGTCAAAGGTATTTTTATCCGTTCTGTTCTATATTGCAAGTTGCTGGAAGAACCGACTTTAAAGCACAAACGGGAAGAAAATCAGACTTAATAGGAACAAGGAAGAAAAACTGTTTAGGTCTTCAATCTTACAAGAAATCTGAAAATCTACTGTATTAGTCCTCTTCGGCAAGTTATATTATTCCTTAGAAAATCTAACTGCATCCTTTTGCAAATATTCCATTTTATTGGCTAAAATAGAGTAAGTGGTGGTAGTTTGATGTTTAAATATGGAATTGGAAGTGGAGTTGGGTAGTGATGGTGGGAGTCCTATTTTAAAACCAAAGGGATATATGGGTCAGGAGTGCACCTTCCTTCCTTCCTTTCCCCCCACTCCATCTGAACTGCAGCCTTGTCTCCAAATGTGTTTCTCCTCAGCTGAGCTCTGATACGGGATGTGTGCTCAACTAAGAGAAAAGTGTTTGGAGACAGGGGCTGCGGGAGGAACACCGAGGGAGAGGGTTCTGCACTCCTTACCCATACACCCATTTTGCTATTAAAATAGGGTTCCTATTCCGCTATTAATGGGATAGTTCTGTGTTTAGCTACACAAGTACTACTCATTCTGCAAGGGACTATGGAGGTGGACAGAAAAACTTTTTTCTCAGCATGAAGAATACAATGGAGACAAACCAGATGAAGCCACAGCTAACTCTCTCCACAGTATGTACAGAGACTACTTGATTTTACCTTTATTGTTTTTAGAAGTACGGGTCAACTCACTCAGGCAAGGAGTCACGTGTAGTAGGCTTTTTAAATGGTCCTCTCCTGCTCTTCTTCCCCTCTCCCAACAGAAATGTAATAAATGACTTAAGGCTGTGTTGCACCTTGAACCACCTCGCAGACTGTACATGTACGGTAGGGTGCAGAAACAATCCTTGGGTAACCCCCCCACACACACACACAAACACTATGGGCAGAACATGCACTCTCCATTTAAGGGGGCAGATAAATTACATGGGTAGAGCATGTGACCTGATCATACAGCATATTCTGCACAGGTGCGGGGGCTGTACAAGCCCAAAGACTTACTCCCACATTTCATGACAGGCTGGTGCGTGGAGCAACTCTCAGAATTCTAGGAATCCATGTGATAGATTGCTCTGGGACAACTTTCTTGACTGTTTTTGAACGGGTTAGTAAAAGGCAAGTTAGAAATGTGAAAGCCTAGGGGGAAAAATGGGAAAACTTTGGGACAAAAGATTTCCCCTGCCGTTTTAGGCGACGAGGTCCATTTTTGTTTTTTTTCTCCAGTAAAATGACAAATTAAACAGCTTCGGATTACTAAATATTTTTCTTCATAATGCTGAATAAAATATGTAAAGTTTCTGGAAATAATGAAGCCATGGGGAGGAACTTTTTTTATCTTCTCTGCAATATTCCCAGCAGAGTTATTTCTTCCAGTTCTCATTTGTGACAGACACTTAAGGGTGCTCCAAATCATGCTCAGTTTCCCAACACGTGAGCAAAGTCACTATATCATAAAATGGAAGAAAACGTACGTTCTTGACAGTTTGGATTTTATTCTACAGAGTCCTGTGGAATCAGACTGAAACAGATGCTGTTCACCAGTCTTCCTCTGCCTCCAGTTCTTCCTGCTTCTTCTCACTTCTTGAATCAGATGTTTCAAGGACTACTTGCTGGACTTCCCTTTCGTCAGACATAAATTAGAAACCTAAAATTTATTATGTATAACTTCCTTTGCTCATAACATTATAATGTTCAATATATTACATGTAAAAGAATAGTTTATTCAGACAACAATTACAGATACGCTGAGTTTATTTTTAAAAGTTTTATGAGCAAACCAAGTTATATACAATATATTCTATGTTCCTAAAACAGCCTACTCCAACCTGGTGTCCTCCAGATGTTTTAGACTACAACAACACCCAGTATTCCTAACTATTGCCCATGCTCCCTGGGGCTGATGGGAGCTGAACTCCAAAATATCTGGAGGACACCAGGTCGGGGAAGCCTGTCCTAAAGTAACAAATGACTTTAGATCTGTAATGAGCACTTAAAACTAAGTATTGCGTGTATATATATTGCGTGTGTGTGTGTGTGTGTGTGTGTGTGTGTGTGTGTGTGTGTATATATCTCCATGGCTTCAAAATTTCCAGAAATTTTACATCTATAGGGCCAGTCCTCCTTATCTTTGAAAGTCTATTTCCTAACCAGAGAGTCAGAGCCATGAACACTGACTGGCAGCAAGCAGTAAGGAAGAAGTAGAGTATTTCCCCTAAATTACATAAACTGTAGCTGCAAAGAAATGGCCTGCATTGTCCAGTCTGAAATGCCACTTACCAAGTCTTGCACTAGAAGGCAGTGAATTTGAACCATGGGATGACCGGCCGCGTGGGTTTTCAGAACACTCACTGGAGTGCTTGTGACTCAGGTCCAAGCTTAGGCGACCTTGGTGCTGAGCACTACAACACAGAGAAAGGTAGGCGTTAATCATCTAGACCAAGGATGCAGAACCTCCTTCAGCCTGAAGGCCAAATTCCATTCCAGAGAAATTCTTGGGGGCCGCATTACAGTAGTGGGCGGAGCTGAAGGCAAAAGGGGCAGAGCCAAAATATCAAAAATACCAGCCTAGTGTAGCTCGAAGCTCTTAATGCCAGTAACTAGCCCTTAGGAGAGGCACTTCAACCCTTTAGAACAGAAGGGAAACTGCACAATAGCCAAGGAACCACCAACAATCATTGGTTGGGGGAAAGAGATGGGGCCAGGGGAAGTGGATGTGGAACTTTTGGACGGATGGGGACCCTGGGCCTGCAACCCTGGTTTAGACACTTACACATATACAACATAATCCCCCGAGCAATTAACCTGATCTAAAAACACAGAACACAACTGCAGATGGGGAGATTCACCCAATGACCCTGGTTCAGATGTGACACTAAGCCGGTTAAGCATTTTGAGCTAAACATTATGGCTTAGTGTGTCGTGTGAACCACGACTTAGTATGTCATATAATAATATATATTTATTTCTTACCCGCCTCTCCCTCTGGATCGAGGCGGGGAACCATTCCTAACCACAGTGGCTACATAACCACGGTTTAAACATGCTCACTAAACATATTCTGCAAAAGGGTTAGCGGCCTAACCATGGCTTAGCATGTCATCTGAACAGTCCCAGTGTATCTCAGAATACCAATTATTGTGGGGAGGGGGACAATAACAGGGGCATGGTTATTGCATTCATGTCATGCTTGTGGGCCTCCTGAACCATCTGGCTGACCCATGTTTGGAAGCAGGATGCTAGACTGGATGACATTTAGTCTGATCCATCAAGGTTCTTCTTAGCCACATACCCAGGATGCAGATGCTGATGGCAATATTGGCTGGCAACAGATGGGCAATTGGTGGTGCTAACTCTATGGCTCCAAGCGGTGTAAATTGGATTTCTCATAATAGCTGTTACTGCAGGACATGGTGCAATGTTTCTTGGTACCGTACCTACAGTGTGGGGAACAACACATGTAGAGAACAACTTTTGCTTCTGAAGGTTAATTCAACAATAATATACACCCCATGGGTAATATCCAGTGTTACTCCTACATAGAGCAGACCCACTGAAATGAATGAGATATAAGTCAGTGATGACTAAAGTCCCATTTATTTCAATGGATCTACTCTACCAATACTGGACACTATCCCGTAACTACTTACATGCGAAAGCCTGTACGCTTCAAGGGTTCTGGATTTCAAGCCAATACACTATTCTCCCATGTATATACATTCACTGTTTACCCACTTCAGCTCACATGTAGAACAGAACTATCACAGCCATGCAAGTCATTGTCACTAACCTGCTGACAAGCTTCCAGGATATAAAGAGGTAGACACAAACCCATCGCTAAGCCTACTGGCCCGTTTTGGTGAATATGTTGGCCACTCCTGTAGCTCAGGAGAAAGCAGCTCTTCACTTGCTGGAGTGTACTTTTGTACCTGTGGGGAGAGTCCAAATCATCTTTCTTTTCTTTTTTTGGTTTAGCTTTTTTTCTTTTGTATAACTCCAACTTAATGCTAAAGGCGCTATATTGAATATCCATCCATCATTATGGTAGGGATTGCCAATGTCTATATTCACAGGGGGCTACACCATTTTCCTGTGGACCAGTATATTGTGCTGCATAAGAATGACCTCTCAGGATTGATTAGGCTCCATAACAGAGCTGCTGCTAACAGCAAGGGCTTCCCCTCCTAATGTGACCATATACAAAAGAGGGCAGGGCTCCTGCAGCTTTAACTATTGTGATGAAGAGGGGATTTCACCAGGTGCTGCATGCATACACATGACACCTGCTGAAATTCCCCTTTCTATGCAACCGTTAAAGATTCAGGAGCCCTGTCCTCCTTTCCATATCGTCACCCTATTCAAAACCGCCGGGGTGGGGGAGAGTTTAGGCTGGGGAAGATGTGCAGTGGAAGGGGTTGTTTAACCATTTCAGAAGTACCATGTTCCCATCTTAATGGTTCCCCAACACTGCTATTTGCCAGTGGGGGGAAACATACAGGTGATATTTCAGGTACTTGTCCAATTTGGGCATAACAAACTATAAAACACACTGAGCTAAAGGTTATTTTTCTAGGTAAAAGAAAGAACCATGGAGGGAAAACATCTAGTTTAGAAGTCAAGCGATCTTAACCCTAAGACGCAAGAAATCAGGTGTTGTTTTTATTTATTTTCCTGGGTTTCCTACTCGAAACAGCCACTGGAATTCAGGACTCTCTATCCTGTTTCTCACCAGGATCAAAAACTAAATCCTCCTGGATGATCTTGCTCTCCCATTTCTTTATGTCCTTTAACTACCTCAGCTCTGCAGCACATTCACTTATTGCATTATAAATATTCTGGTTGCCAAGTAGACAACACAGCAATGTACTTTCCATCCCATTGACATACACTGATCTGTCATTGCTAAGTTCTGGGCACTTTAAGCTTGGTCCTGTGCAAACTCACAAGTCTGTGCCACTACGGTCAATGGGAATTGCTTCCAAGTAAGTACGTATAGGACTTCAGCCTGTAGCCTACAGACATGTGATCTTGCTTAACGTCCTTGCATGTATATGCAGAGAGACAAACAGAAATCCACTAGATTCATAATAGTTCCACCTTCCCTCCTCCGACTTCTCTCTAAGCAGATATACCTCTGTAATGTAGAAGCTGTTGGAGCTCCTAGGTAATAAAAGGCTCTATTGAGTTGCAAACCAATATACAAACCAGTAATTGTTACAGAAACCAAAGAGTATACACATTTGTCCAATAAATACACACATTACCAGATGGGAAATGTGGTTTAAATGAGCCATTTAAAATCAGTCTTTTTTTCTTTATGATTTAAATCATGTCTCAAAATCAATCATTTATAGCAGGTGTGGGCAACTTTGGGAGGTCTGGGGGCCATTTTCACTTCCCAGATTCCCCACATGGGCCATACCTTCCCACCATGGTTCGTTCTCTCTCTCTCTCTCTCTCTCTCTCTCTCTCTCTGAGAGGTGGAAGGGAACAGCACCCGCAGAAGCTATGGAATTCCAAAATTACTTGCAAACATCATTTCTCCTACACCCACCCACCCCAGAAGTATTTTTGTTATTGTTTTTTGTTTGTTTGTTTACAATTTTGGAGGGCAGCGGGGTGTGTGTGTGTGTGTGCAGCAGAAGCCATGTGTTGCTGCTCACCCTTGATTTGCAGCCCAATTCTATACATCAGAATTAAGTCCCACTGAGTTCAATGGGGTTTGCTTCCAGGTAAGTGACTGCAGTCTTAAAATCTCCATGATTTAAATCAAACCAATTTATCGTAAGTTACTTTTGAAACTATCCACTCACCTACCACCTTTTGAAGACCAGTTTGCCATGCGGCAAGCCTAAGGCATCTTGGGCTTCTGAACTAGTTACACAGTTGTTTGAATTCAGGCCTTGATCTCCATTTTGTGAAGGGAGGTCAGGATGAATTATTTTCTTAAACTAATGCTACATTTGGTTAGAAATGCCATTCACTAAGAGGCCTCAATTAACACTAATTAAGAAGGCAGGGGCCTTGTGGTATATAGATTCTCTTCCTACTTTGCAGAGATCAACAGCAGAGAGGCACATTAAGCTAGTAAAGGTAACAACCTTATGTGGAACTATCCCACAACGCTTCATTTTAACTACCCCACAATGTTCCACTTCAATTTCTCGGATGTTAACAAGCACTATGACACACCTTTCACAACCAGTTAACTTTGCTGTGGTGTGATTCACTTTGGTGTAGGAAAGAAACCCTAAACATTTAAATCACTTTTGAGACTGTTGGCCAGGATCCCTTCTTCAGGTTCTCATATCTACCTGATGAGATGGATTAGGAATGGGCACAGGGGTTAGTTTATGTCTCAAGGCAGGAGCAGATTTAGGCCTTGGTCTTTTAATTTCAGGCTCTTCCACTCTTTGAAAGCCAATGTCATCTTCACAGGATTTCCTTGACGGCAAATGTGCAGAGTCAACCCCCTCTTCCCTGTAATAATGTCCAGAGGGTCTACCTCGCCCCTTGTGGGTACCACTGTCTGGTTTGAGTTCGATGGACACAGGAGGCTGGACTGCAGCTGGACTGGTAGGTGGCGAACCAGTTGGGACAGTCGATTCCGACGTAGAACTTGCCTGCTGTTTGTGTTTGAACTTCATGGAATCGCTTCTCTTGGGAGGTGTAGGAGGGGTGGAAAGGGATTCCACTTTGGAGGGCTGGGGTGAATGGCCCAAGGCCTGATTGGGAGACAGATAGTCCATTTTGGGAGGAGTCAGAGGTCTTTTGAAAGTGTCAGGATCAAAGATGGACTTCCTTTGTTTTGGCTTCTTGTACACAGAGAACTTTTCGGTTTCTGCGGTAGCAATGTTGACCACGACTTTAGGCCAAGTGCCGCCGCTGTGTTTCCCACCAGGCCCTTTGTCCACAGTGCTCTCCATGATCATGCAGTCTGCAACAGTGGGCTCAAATGGCAGCCTCCTGTTGTCCACGTCCACTATGCCATAGCTTGGCTCCCCATACACATCTGGACTAAAGGAGCCAAGGCTGTGTTCAGAGTTACTGTGGCAGCCGTGGACTGTGCTCCGGTGAGAGTCTGTGTGTAAAATGCTGTTGGGGAACGGTTTGAGGTCACAGTACAAACCACTCCCTTGATTGCTCTGGTCCTTCTTGACATTCATTATGTCTGGATTGAAAATGTCTGTTTGGGTTGAGCTGTTGTGTTTTAAATTCCTTTTATTCTGAACCTGTACCTCTGAGGCATGAACCCTACAGTTTGATATTTTCTCTGAATCCTTGAGGTTTTCAAATATGTTTTGACCACTCCAAGATGAGCTTGAGCTCTGAGGAAAAAACTAGATGGAGAAACAACAACATGCCTTCAGCAGAACATTACTACAACAGCATTTTTATTTATATATTTGTACATGTACACACACACACACACTCCTTAATTCATTTGTTCATACTACATTACATTCACAGCTCCATCCTATGGATATCTCTACTCATAAAGACTTACTCCCAGATAAGTGTGTATAGGATTGCAATCCTTGAAGATTATCTTGAAATGTGTTGCCACCCTAATCAAGTCACTGTGCTATCTAGTCTCTTTTCTATCTATAGAAAGGCTACCTGTAATCTCCGCTAAAACAGCATAAAATACATAAAACTGATTAAAATGGATAAAACTAATGAATTATTAAAAACATATACAACTAATACATTATTAAAATGCATCTTAGAATTCAACTGGGCAGGCCTGCCGGAAGAGAGCAGTCTTTATGGCTTTCTTAAATTCCAGAATACTGTTAAGTTGGCGAATCTCTCCCGGCAGGCCATTCCACAGTCTGGGAGCAGCAGAAGAGAAGGTCCTCTGAGTAATGGTTGTCAGTCTAGTTTTTGCTGACTGGAGTAAGTTCTTCCCAGAGGACCTGAGTGTGCGGGGTGGATTGTACTGGAGAAGGCGATCCCTACATGGACCCAAACCATGTAGGGCTTAAAGGTAATAACCAACAGTTTATACTTCACCCGGAAACTAATTGGCAGCCAGTGAAGTGATTTTAAAATTGGTGTAATATGGTCACCTCTAGGTGTATTGGTGACCAACCTGGCTACCATATTTTGAACTAATTGAAGTTTCCAGACTAGTCGTAGCCCTATGTCCAGCGCATTGCAGAAGTCGAGCCTCGAAGTTGCCAGCGCGTGTACTACCATCTTTAGGTCTTCCAACTCTAGGAAGGGGCGCAATTGGCGTATCAGCCCAAACTGATAGTATACACATCAATATTCTGCACCACAGTTTTCTAATAAAAGATAAAGGCTGTTATTAGAAAAGTTGAATTCTGCAAATTGTGATCATTTTGTCAAATTTGCATAATTTATCCTGCCATCTGTATTATTTATTCTGTTTCTGCTAGTCATGGCTCTAACAGGTCACTGATGTCACACACCCTGGCTATTGGAAATCTTATTCAACAACTCCTTTGGTTTCTGAGATTTTAGCAGCACTCTGCATCATACGTTCAGTAGGTATATAGTAGAGGGGAAGGGGATTCCATTCTCCAATACACGAACTGCAGGGCAGGCCCAACAAGTCTATAAAGACGAGAATCACCTATATACACCTGGGTAGGTAAGGTCTTTAGCAGTGAAAACCACATCATGTCAATATCATGATATTGAGCCAATCTATGAATGAATCTGCATGTCAAGTCACTGTACATCAGTTTCATAAATGCAGCAGACTGCATTTATTCAAGTTTTATTATAAAATTGCTGACCTTGAATGGAGAAATCATCCACTGTTGACGTACAAGCTTGAAAATAACATGTGACAATAATGATAGGGCACCCTTTATTAGCTTCTGAAGCGTCTTCTTTTTTTTGACATTCACACTTTCAAGTATAACTATGTAACCACGAGGTCAAGAAATGTGTGAGGAATGCCCTAACAGAGTCAGGATTCATCCTTTGGGTTGATCTCTTTGTAGCAGTATTGACTTTGTAGTGGCTACATAACAGTTTTACCAAATGAAGGCCAATTCTTTTCCCATCATGCTCATGGCATGACTCGAAACATCTGGGAATGGTGGAAGTGAAGCTTTGACCATTCCCAGGTGTTTCGAGTCACGCATAAGCAAAATGGGTAGGTGTTGGGATGGGTAGGTGGCAAGGAACAGCTGTGTGCGGAGTTCACAAAGCTGCATTACCCTCACCATTCCCCGATGCTCCCTTATCCTAACTGTGCTGGAGTTAAGGACAGGTGGGCTGGTGTTGGCAGCCCACCTACGCTTTGAGCTCGTTATGGCCAGGACGAGCAGTGGAGAAAGGGAGTGATGCTGCAGAGAAGATGTTGCAGTGCTGTATAAGTCCACAGGATCACAGCGCCTTCCCCCACTCCCTTCTAGACAATGCTACTCCCTGAAAGCGGATCCAGTCGCTGGCTACCAGCAGGACGTATGGAGTATGGATGGAGGATGGTTGGAATATGAGTCCTGGATGGATTTATGACAGGATACAAGCACAGGGCCAACAGAGAGGTTGGCGGAGGGAGGGCTGGAGTCCTCTTTCCCTAACCACTGTCCCCCACCACTTGTCTAATCTGCAGGCTGTTAGGTAGCATACTTAATATTCTACAGCAGATGCAGGTAAACAGCTGTTTTAAGTGGAGAGTGTAGCTTTCATTCGCGTTCACTTCCTCTCCCTTTCAACACTCACCTTCATCAATGACAGCGTAAGAGACTCCCTGCAGTTTCGCAGCAAAGCTTCACATTCAGTCAGTGATTTATTATCTAGTGCAATGCCATTTATCTGCAACAAGAGGATGATATGCCAGCAATGCCAAAACTAGTAGAGAGGTAAACACCTTGGCTGACTTATATGACGTAAAGGCAACTACCAGGCTGTTAAAAGGAAACGCCCTCATGTGGGCATTCATTACTCGCGATCCCAACAATGGCCGGAGAATATGCTCTCTCCCGCCTCATCCCCATCCCCATCCCTCCCCTTGTCAGTGCTTAGAGTTCCATAGGCATCTAGACTAACCACAGCTCCCTTGAAACCATGGTCACAACTATTTGAATCATATCTGTAAACTTATGGTTACAAGCAATCCTTTTTATTCTTGGCTTTAAGGTGTCTTCCAAACTGTAAACCATGGTTTGCAGGGCGCCGTCGTTATTCCTGCACCAGATGCCTTTATTAGAAAAGAAACGAATTGTGAAAATCTTGACAAATGGGGTTCCACAGCTAAATTTCAAGAAGTCTTGACTTCAGACCGACCACATCGTTTCCCTACATAATCTTGGGCACATTATAAAATACATTCCATGTCTATTGCTGGCATAGCAAAATCACGGTTAAGGATTGCTAAGTATGGTTTTAAACCAGAGTGATCTAGAGACTGGAGTGATGAGCAGAAGAAATAGGAAAGCAGACTAGTAGCTTTAACTGTAGAAACTCAAATCGTAGTTTGGTTAGCACAAACCTAGTTTGGCATGGTATCTGAATTGAGCCTATACGACAAATCTCATATATGCGCTAAGAAATACTAAAAGGTATGACTTACGGCAATTATCCTATCTCCTACTGCAAGGGACCCCTCTTTGGCAGCTGGACTACCAGGCACTACAGTAGCAACAAATACTCCATTTTCTATACCAATTCCACTATCTGAAACGAAGAAGACAGAAAAATAGATTCAATCATTAATTTCATGCATGCAGTGCAATCCTCTCATATCAAGGATATCATTAGGATAGTGTTCACTATAGTCAAGCTATAACATCAGTGCAATCCACTGTGTTATGTCTGTTCACAACACACACCCTCTATAGGACCCCACACCTCATGCACATACCTGCCCAGGACTTAAAAGCGCCATCTCTTTCCTGGGAGGACTGCACACCTCCATTTCCTGAATGTTCCATCAGGAGACTTTCCCATGGGAAACAGCTTAGACAGCTTCTTTTTTTTTTAAACACGATTAGACAAATCCATAGTGGCAGGCTCCTTCCAGGGTCGTGCTAGCTAAATGAAATCTCCAAGTTCAGAGGCAATGAACATCTGAATAGCAGTTGCTGGAGAACTGTGTGCCTTCCTTGCTTGTGAGCTTCGTAGAAGCATGTGGCTGACCACAGTTGGAAAGAGGATGGTGGACGTCATGATCTGATCCTGCAGGGCTCCTGCGTTCTTAAGTGACTGCCTCGCGTACTCACCTCTCTCACATTCCTGGGCCTCTGAAGTTTGGGAGAGGAAGAGTGGGCTCCTAGTGGAGCCACCCTGGCTGTTTTCTTGACAGACTGTGACTCGAGCAATCCCTGCTCTGTACCTTAACAATAGGGTGCGAGAGTTTGCACACTTGCAATGATTCCCAGATTCAGCTGCCTCTGTACCAGGGCCAGGAAATACTACCATATGTTCAGCTGAGACCTGGAAAGACAAGCATCCTTGCTGCCCATCATTTGCAAGAGGGTAGTGCGGGAGTCATAGATGTCCATGTTAAAGTAAGGCCACAGGTAGTATAAACCTTCTGCCAGAGAACAATGGGATTTGTGTGAGAGGAGACTCAGCTATGAGTGTTTTGCATAAGAATTCATGGCATATTATCATCTGGATTACCACCCGGCTTGTTGTTGTTAAATATGAGCTGGGGGGGGGGGGGGGGCAGTATTACTGTTTTATAGTTGGCTTAAGTGATGTTTCTCCAGTTACAAAATGTATTATATATCAATTATATGTCACTATAGGAAAGGCCCAGAAATAAAATGAATAAAAGTGAACACACTAAATTTTAAAAAACTTTAAAAGGATTCTCAGTACTCTACAATGAACTGAGCAGGAATTTTACAATTAGTCAAAGAAAGGACAACAGGGTTCTTCTGTACAGCCATTAGGCTAAAAAAATATTTCTTTACAAATTTAATGAAAGTTGAAATTTTTAGAAAGCTGAACAATGTGCTCTAAACCATATATTACAGGGGGGGGTTGTATTTACTCAACAAGTTCAATACCAACACACTCTGGACTATAATGTTGCTCTGCTTAATCCAAATTAACCTTCATCAGAAACTAAGAGCTTCTCTACATGCTCATGATTGGCCACTCACGGAAGTTTAAGGGTCATTTATATGATACCGTCAACCTCCAGGACATCTCCCATGTCTTCCCTGGTAATCTCACTTTTAAAAAGATCAGAGACGATGCACTATTTAAAATTATTGTGGGATATCCCTAGTGTGTAAAGACAGTGTTATGCTGTAATGCATCCACTAGATGGTGATGTCTCATTGAACTTTATGGAGCATTGCCCAGAGGGGAAGTTTTTAATTACAAATCACATAGCCGCCGCTGACAGCCATCTAAAGGAGCTCATAGTAAATGTGGAAAGATCCCAGAAGAAGAAAGCCTGGTAAGGATGTGGGTTTTTTCTTTAATGTAGAGGTACTCTGAGTCTTATTCATCATGAATCAAGAAGAAGCCAAGCAGCAGTCTGCTTAAATAGTCCAATTCCTATCCAAGCACAACAGAACACCTTGTTCCTAAACGAACAATTGCCAAACTTCTAATAGCTGCAGCATGCTATTTCCCTAAAATTAGATGCTCACTTCAATCTTACACCAAAGGGTTGTTTATTATTATTATTTCTAAATGAGTAAGTGTTACCCACTCTTGGAAGAATTTACGCCCGAGCTACTTTATGCCTGACATCTAATTGTAAGGAGGCAGGTCTGGAGGAGGGACTCATGCAGACCCACAATGGGCAGCCTCCTTTGAGGACAATTTTGTCAATCCTGGGTGCTGAGAGTGAAAGAATTATCTGGTCATGCCTGATGGAGAAAGGCTGATTGGAAAGCCACCTCTGAGGCCACGTACTCTGGGCTCACAGTGTGCTCTACAAAAACATAGAACCACATCTATTTATTTCAGTGTGGCAGGCATCAAACAAACCAGTGGACATACTTCTTTCTCTGAACTTATTATTTGAGTGCAGTAATTTGTTACTATTGAGTTGAAAGGGTAACAATAGCATTACCTTTGTGGCCAGAAAGATTGATGTGCAGAGGTGTTATCACCTTCCCTCCCAAGGACTTCCTTCTGCGAACGACCATATTAATAACTCCTCCGCCATTAAGAACTGCTTTTATTACTTGCTTCTTGTCTTTGTTGGTAAGGTCTACATCATTTATCTTCAGCAACCAATCATTCACTCTGATTAATTAGAGTAAAGGCAAGGAAGTCAATTTCACTTTGTCCTACATGTGCATACAAGCAACGATGAACCTGTAAAATGAAGCTGCTTCCAAAGCCATCTTAATTTGTTTATTGGGAAAACAACTCAAGAGATTTCTCAATGCTTGTCAGGGTGTCATTTTAAAGATTCCCTTAAGAACTGTGGCATCTTTCATATTCTTCACAGATGGAGAAAAAGTCTCCTGTTTTTTTTCTGAATCAGTATTTGGATACAGGACGTATAACTTCCAAAGTAGGAATATGTCTCCCAAAAGCTGTGCAGATGGTACTTGACAAGGTGACTGCATATTTAACTGGAGGTCCTTCAGGCTGGATCCCAATTAGGATTCAAACTGATCCACAGAAAATATGGGGGGGAGGGGCATTATATCTATTCTCAGATTATGTGCACTCCGGCCTTCAAAAAATAAGTAGGGAAGTAATTTTCAGAAAATTGAAACCTACTTACACTCATCTGCTAACATTATCCTTGAGCGGAGGGACATTATAGGAAGCCCTGTGCACAAAGTCAAATTGAGTAGAAATCTATACATGGAAGAGGGATCAGGACAATGCATGTAAGGCCCAGCCCCTACCTCCATGTGTGGATTCTCTTCGAGACCTCCAAATTTACCCCGTATGTGAAGTC
Organism: Anniella stebbinsi; assembly: GCA_029215795.1. Lineage (NCBI taxonomy): Eukaryota > Metazoa > Chordata > Lepidosauria > Squamata > Anniellidae > Anniella > Anniella stebbinsi. The sequence goes on from JARDYH010000002.1 coordinate 250,922,185, forward strand.
TTTGAATGAATACTTTATAACTAACTCCCACCTCAGCCATTTATTTCCACCCAGTTTGACTCACTTCACAGTCTCACAGATAAACATTGATAATGAATGGGTAACCTATCAATAGCTTACCTTAATCGACCATCTGCGATACTTCCTTTGTCCACTTTGGTAACAAATATTCCACAGTCTCCAGGAAGATATGGCTCATTCACACCTTCAGCCACATCAAAGCCAAGGGCTTTCAAATCCATATCTTCCTAACAGATATGAAATGCTACATGTTATCTACAGTGGTTCTGTACATAGATACAAGGTAAGTTAGTGAATTGTTATGCTCTCAGAGCCCCTCTCTGGTAGCCTTCAACGGGTGGAGTTCTCTCACAAGGCAGGGGTAGACTTACCCTGTCTTTCTCAAACTCCACCACTTCTGTTTCCCACTCTAGAGAATCTGTATCAATGGCTGAATCGTGAGAGCTATGGGCCATCAACTGTCGAAACCTCGCTTCCTTTTCCAACTGATTCTCCATCTTCTCTCTGCGGGAAGAGACACACTTGAGCATTTCAAGCGAGGCAAGTGGGCATTTAATTTTGTTTTTTTTTTTAAAAATCCTTACATTCTCCGTTTGTGTTTGTAAGGTAGCTTTACCTTAAAAGAAATAGTATTCAAATATTGTAACAGATTTCAGCTGCAATCCTGACATTTCTGTCAAATGGGACTGAAGCAACCTGAGTCCGCACAGAATTGCATCCTCTCTTCTTTTTTATAACGTCAATGCAAGCCCTGCTGGTGCATTCTTGAGCATTGTGATTCGAGGGGACACTCACCCATACCCAGTTCTGCTTCTCAACACCGCCGCCACTTGTCTTCTTTCCTTCCCTCTTCAAATCATACAGTGCCATGAGGTAGATACGTTTTCTCTAAAGTAAGCCCCGTTTCAATGGCACTTACTCCCAAGAAAGTGAGCATAGGATTAACGCATTCATGAGCACTTTGCCCTTCACCTTTAGAAGGAAAGAAATGTGCGTGCAAGCCCCGTATTATTTTGTAAGCTAGCCCGGTTGAAAAGATGGCCTAGAAAAATTAAGCAATATATTTAATAAGCAGGTAATAGCATTGCTCCACAGCAACTGAACGGCCTGCTCTGTGCCTACTGCAGATGCAACTTCAATGCTGACCCAAGAGCCACGGCTAGTTGCCTCAAACAAACAGAATCGCATGCCTGCTCCACCCTGCTGTTATATAGTTGACCGTTTCCTCCACCCCCAGTTGACTCAGTTCTTGGCCTAACTACATAACTTTGTGCTGCAGTCGTTCTGGTATCTTCCCAGGTCAAATGATTAGCTGCAATTTTAAGAACAAAACAGCAAAACGGTTGCAAACATATGTATTTAAGTGCATAGCCTGTCCTATCCCAACGTATCAGGCAAGAAACACTCAACATACAATATCAAGACACAAAGTTAAGGCATAAAAGGGTTTTCTAGAACGCACTTCAGTTCTTTCAATTCACGCACAGCATCGTTCTTTTGTTTCCTCATGTCATCCAGATTGCGAAGAGCTTCAGCCAGGTCACTCACTGCTCTGTCCCTTTCCCTTCTCAGGTTATCGCACAAAGTCCTTCGAAATCAAAGAAGGTGAAATGAAACATTAAAGAGCTGCAGAATGAATTGTGTGCCCTCACTGGGGCACAAAAAAAAGTGCAATGACAGGATAATGAGGGGACAAGAGGCCAAAACACCTGGGTCAGAAGCCAGTTTCAGTGGAGGACCAATTTGAAGCTATATCTCCTTCCACACATATCATCTCCTGTCACTGGTTTGGCATCTAGAAAGCTGGATGGTTACCCTTCAGGAGGCCAGATCTATTTTAGAGGGTGCCAGTTGCTGATTCCTACCAGAACAGAAAACACCTAGAGACTCTTCCCATAAAACCTTCTGTAAAATAGTTATTTTTCTGATTTTTCATGATGGGAAATTAAAAGAAGTGTGATGTGTTTAGGTGATGGAAGACATCTGTGGGAAGATCATCAACTTTTAGATTTCCTAAAGTCTGCTTATAAACTGCCTTTTTTAAAAAAGTATCCATTCAGTGCTGCTTTAAATGTACACATCTGAGTTACATTTTTGGGACAGCAAACTTGCTGGACAAAGAGTTGGATGCTGGATTGATGGCAAAAAACTGAACTGTTTCTGATATTGGAACGGAGCTAGAGAAAAAAATACTTGGGGCCACATATTGCATGGAAATAAAGTGGGAGAAAGGGAGATTCAGTTTCTTTCATTCAGTGTGCCTTCCGATACAAAACCCATCCATCCCCACACCCACCATATACATGAATGGGGCAGATGTGATCAAACACCATTGTGACCCCTGTCACAGCTAGCTTGGCCCTTATTTTCAGATTATCGTCATACTATTTTCACTTTTGTTGTTGTTATCATTTCTGGTTTTTCAGGGGTGTTTTTTAAAAAAAAGTTTAACTAGAATTTCCTTATTTCTCCCCCCACCTACTCTTAATGCTGTGTTTTGCATTTGATGCATATTGCTTCTTCTGGCTTGACTTAAAAGCAGAATTCTTTTTTAGCCCATAGTTACTGATTACTTAGTTCAGGACTGCCATATATTTGAAATGGTTTTGAGGCTGCTTCAAAGGGCAGAATTCTTAATTTCAGTGGCTTTGCCTATTGCATAGCTTTGCTATAGTAATTTTACACTGCAAATAAACTCTTGGCAAGTGTCACTGGGATTGTCAATCACCCATCTTCATTTTACCGTATGCTCTCTCGTTCCGCAACAATCTTGTCACGTTCCTGGAAGGCCCAGTCTCTTCTGCATTTTGCTACTTCTGCTTCCTGGACAGCTTCTTTGAACTCTTGTGACATTGCCTCGTATTGCTTCCGGAGCATTTCGATTTCTTTGTTAGCTCTTTCTATATCCAGTGTAGCAGAATCTTGTATCTGAGAAAGTGCAATTATGGGCAGTTTGTTCAATCACATTTTGTAGGAGGTGGCTACAATGTGTTTTAAATTTGTTTTTGCAGATGCTGGGAATGAGTGGATTTCCCAAAAACTGCTCTGCTATCATTCCATGGCTTCACACCGCTTGCCTTCCAATCTAACTGAAGAGAATTTCTAAAATCAATTTTGGAATTTGCACATGTGCAATTTGCCATAATTTTCACTGCTTCGGTTTTTTTTTTGCTTACTGATTACTGATGTGGACAAGTGCATATGTACAGTGATTAAATCATCAAGATTTCTTTTTGTGCACTGATTTAATCAATGTGTATCTGCAAAGGTGTGCTTTGGTATCCTGTAAGAAAAGGAACATAAAAATTGAAAAACTACAGCAGACTATGCATACCCGGGAGCTTGAACAAAGTCTGGAAATCAAAAATCGGAAGAATGGCAGATTACTAATACGCTCCAGAAACCTAGATTGGGTAATTCAGAATCCCAATAACAAAGGAGAAATTTGAATAGGGAGAGATCTCTTTAAGCATCTCTAAAAAATAAAAAATACACTTGCTGAAGGCCTTCCTGCAACTGAAGACTTCAAAGTTTACGGGAATTGAACATGTTCAGGTATCAACTCAAAAAGGACAAGACCCCCACATTTTACTTTCTCAGTGGGAAGCCTTTTGGATTTTTGCATTGCAGAGTTACCCCTAGTGGTTTGAAAGAGAAGTTGGATTTCTCCGCATATTTATGATAGAGTAACTATATGGGAGTTGCGTTCCTTTAAATAAAACAGTATTGTCTTATTAAGGGAGTAGATGTTACAGCCAATAGAAACTGAGGGTAATTTTAGGTGCATTCCATTGGGCAGGTTCATACATCACACTAAGCCATCCTGTGAATAGGTCACAGTGGGTTGGTTATTTGCAGAACAACCCATGGCATGCCAGACAGATGATCAGGCTTGCTGTGGCTTGTTCGCCTTCCCCTTCCCCTTCAGTCCTCTAGCCAGCTTAAACATGTATAGCAGGCGTCTTCGCGACAAAACCCATCTTGTCTCCTCATCCCAGCCCCCTCCCCGCTCTGATCGCTACCCGTTTTTGCTCCCCATCTTTTATTTGTTTGGTGCTTCAGTTTCTTGTGATATCCGATTGCATTAAATAACCCTCAAAGAGACTGGGAGACAGCACAAATGTGCAACCTGTGCCTGTACCTGGCGAGCTTGATAGTACTCTCTTAGTAGATGGTCTCTCTGGATGATGGCTTCTGTTCTTTCCTTCCGGGCCACGTCTCTCTCTTCCTTCACTGTCTCAATATCCTTGCAAACTTGATCCAACTCCTTCTGGGCCTCAGCTTTGTCTTTCACTTCATGGCAGTACTTCTCCAAGAGCTCGTTCCTTTCACAGATCGCTCGATCTCGTTCTACTAGAGCAGAATTCAGTTCCTAAAACGAAACCCATCATTGGTAGGACCATTAAGTACTAAAGCAAGTATTCCTCTCAGTGAACACACACTGAAATTTTGAAAGTCTGTGCTATTTCTAAAAATAAGATATCATACAGCAATGAACATACATTAAATGCAATTACCACATATCTTGAAGCTAAACATTCTACTGTGCCTAAAGACTGAACTAAAAGAAGCTGCCAAATGACTGCCAATCAGTGGCGGGAGGGCATGATTTGTCATAGAGAAGCAACATTTTCCCTGCTAGGGTTCCAGAAGTTGGGGTTGTGATGAAAGGGTCAATGTAAACACAGTGTGTGGCCACTGTGAAAAAGGCAAACCAGTATGTGACCACCGTGAAAAAGGCAAATACCTTGGGCATCGTTAGGAAAGGAATCAAAAATAAAACTTCAATATCATACAAATATTGCAACCACAGCTTGAATACTATGTATCGTTCTAGTCACTGCACCTGAAAATGGCACACTGGAAACTTACCATGAAGATCCATTCAAGTATAGTATGACAGAGGTGTCCAAAAGACTGGGATGTTTTGTTGGCACTGCCCAGAAAGGCAAGGATCACATGATTATGCTCTTTCGAGAGCTGCTTCATCTGGCTCGGCCCCCAGTTCCTTCAATGGCCGACTAAGGAGAAACAGGGGCCTAGAGGTGAAGCAGTAAGTATGTAGAAAATACCCTGAGAGGCAAAGAAGGATAGATGCTCCATCCAAGAAGCCAAGTCATGTGGCAAGGGCATGCTATCCTTGGTATCCTGTCAGAGATCCATGAAGGGTGGGGCTGGACACCTCCATCACACCACACCAGAATGGACCTTAACTGTAAGTTCCCAATGTCCCATTCTCTGTATGGTGTGAGGAGGCATTCAAAGGACTGGGATATGGTCAAGCTCAATTTGATTAAGGAGGGAGAGTGGCTAACCTCAAGGTGGGGATACCACCTGCTGCAGTACCCGCCTGCTGAAGACCACTTCAATGGAGGCAAATGAATCCAATTTGTAATGTCTCGTGAAAGTGTTAGGTGCTGACCAGGCAGCCATTCTACAGATCTCCAATAGAGGAATGTTTGTGGAAAAAACAGTGGAGGTTGCTGCTGCCCAAGTGGAAGCCTAGGACGTGCTGTGCATCATATGCTGATGTGATGCCGGCCTTAAACCAGCATACTACGGTGGCTTTGGAACCTTTTTGCCTACTGATGTTGAGTGGAAAGACACAAAGAGAAAATCCGTGAGGCGTAAGCCCTTAGTTCTACCTATGTAGAGTTTTAGAGCCCTGCGGACATTTAATTTGTGCCACAACTTCTTGGAGGGATGAGAAGGGTTTGGACAGAAAGTCATAAGGACCAATTATTGGGACTGGTGAAACACAGAGTTTACTTTCAGTATAAAGAACAGGTCAAGTCTGAGGATTACTGTAAAGGTGCTGAAGACACATAGATGGCATTATGCAGCCAAAGCAGTGTTGAATTTGGTGAAAAACCTTGAGATTGAGGTCCCACTTGCCTGGATCAATGTGTTGCCAACGGAGATAGTCTGCTGTTACATTCAGTGTCCCCTTGAAGTGCTGGGCTGAGATCAATAGAATGGATTGCTCTGCCCAGACAAGGAGGAGGTTTGCTACTATTTGGAGTGATTTGGGAGTGAAATCCCCTTGATGATTTATGTGGCCCATTGTGGACTCACTGTCCATTTTTGGGTGTGATGCCTCTTTAGGATATGGTGAAAATGGGCTAGTGCTAGATGAACTGCTCATAGTTCCAGCCATCTGATGCTGTGGCTGGCTTCTATGGGGGGGACCAGTTGCCCTGGGCTACCAGATCGTGGCAGTGGGGCCCCCAACCTGTGAGACTGACATCTGTTGTTACAGTCATTTTCGGGATTCCTTTGTGGAGATTGAAATGATCTCCACACATTCCAAACGAGTGATGTTTTGGCTACTGTGGGAAACTGAATTAATCTGTGGAATTTGAGGGCTAAGTAGTCACCCTGATGGAGGGCCTCTTGTATGGTCTAGAGAGCCTCCATTCTAAATTTGTATTATGCCACACATCTGTTGACATAATTCAAATCTAGTATGGATCTCCATGACCCAACTTTTTGGGGGGGCCAACAGAGAAAACAGAGTAGAAGCTTGAGAACATTTCTGGGGGCAGAACAGGATCTATCGCTGCAATGTCCAGGAGGTGTTCAATAGCTTGTGAAATAATGGATCTCTTTGCTAGAGAGTTGGTGGCTGGGGAGGAGAGAAATCTCTCTCTGTTTTCTTCTGATCCTTCATTTCCGCTTCCATTTTTCCTTATCTGGTCCCGTTCTTATCTCCTTTTCCCCCCCATTGGCCCCAAGGTCTTTGCTGGACAGACCTTTTATATTCCAATTCAAGTCTCCTCCCAATATCAGCTCCCCTTGGGAGAACTTTTTGACCTTTTTCAATATTCTATTTATAAATTTCACTTGTCCAGTATTAGGAGCATATACTGAAGCCAATGTTAGTAGTTTGTCACCGTCTATTTTCCCTTCCATGAGCACATATCTACCTTCTTTATCTCTTAAAGTTTTAGTAACTACAAAATCTAACTGTGATCTCAGAATAATTGCAACTCCCCTAGATTTGGAGTTGCCAGAGGCAATCACCTGAGTGCCAAACCACTCCTTCATTTCCAAGTGGATGTCTGAGTGCCTCCTCCCCAAACAGGCGAGCTCCCCTGAAGGGAACAGTGGCCAGAGTAGCTCTGGAATAGGTGTCAGCATTCTACTGTGTCAGCCACGGCTATGGTTCTGGCTGAAAAGAATACGTGGCATCTGCCAGGAAGTCTTATATAATTTAAGAAGTCCTCTATGCAGTGTCCTGCTGTCCAAATTAGGATTATTACACACATCTTCCATCCAGAGCATGGATGCGTGGGCTAAGAGTGAGGAAACAGAAGATGCTCTGATGGCTAGTGAGGCTGCTCCATGAACCCTTTTAGGGGCAAAGTCAGATTGTTCTCATTAGGATCCTTGACTGGGGCATTGTCATCGTTGTGAGCAAAGCTCCTGAAATAAGAGCTGTAACTGGGATGTCTACAAAGGATACCTTAAATTTTTCCATTGCTTGCTATGGAAGGAATTATGTGTATTGTTAATGCCCTTTCTGCCTTGGAGCAGAGCGGCCCATTCAAAGTCCACTAGCTTCTTGAAAAGCAAAGGGAAAAGGACTTCCTGGTTGTTGTCTTGGGTTTTGGAAAGACTGATGCTCCTCTGGAGGCTCCTGCTGTGGAAAGAGTAGGCACATCCTGCAAAGTGGAGTTGAGGCCTAGGGTGGCAGGGCACTTTAGAAGGCAGAGACAAGAAATCATCAGCATTAAAGAGGTGGTCCTTAGAAGAATGTACAATTTGATCCAAATTTGACCATTCTCCTGCTCCTGATCTGAATGAAAAGAGTTTATTTCAGAATCACTAACCCTCTGCCCATGGGGTGACTACTGGGCAAGAGGGAGTGAAGCAGCACTCAAAAGATCTCAGTCATGGCAGCGCCAAGAAAACAACCCAGTATCTTGGATGTCTCCTCACATCAAACAGAGGAAAGTATTGTACAGCTAGAGAAGGTGCAGAAAAGGGGTATCAAATTGATCAAGGGGCTTTTCCCTATAAGGAAAGGTTACAATATTTGGAGCTTATTTGCTTGTGGAAAAAAGGCTACGTAAGGGGAGGGACACACACGATAAGGTGTAAAGAATTACACATGGCATGGAGAAAGTAGACCTCCTTCTCTCATAACAACACAACCCATGGCCATCCAATGAAGCCAAATGGTGGGAAATCCAGGACAGATGAAAGAGTTTTACTTTATGAAGTGCATAGCTGAACTATGGCATTTGCTGCCTCAAGATGGAGCGATGGCCACCAACTTGGATGACTATAAAAGCAGATTAGACAAATTCATGGAGGATAAGGTTATTTACTGCTATTAGACATGATGGCTATATGTCACTTCCGGAATGAGAAGCAGTATGCTTCTGAATGCCAGTTGCTGGGGAACACAAGCAAGAGGGTGCTATTGCACTGATGTCGTGCTAGTGAGCTTGCCATGGGGAGCTGGCTGGCCACTGGGGGAACAGAATCCTGGACTAGATAGGCCTTTGGTCTGATCCAGCATAACAGGGAAAAGTGGTTGGGAAGAGGGTGTTAGTTAGGAACATAGGAAGCTACTTCATACCAAATCAGCCCTTTGGTTCATTTAACTCAGTATTTTCTACACTGACTGGCAGCAGCTCTCTTGGGTTTCAGACAGAGTTCTTCCCCAGAAATATATGGATTGAAAGGGAGACCTTTTGCATGAAAAGCTTGTGCTTGACCATTGAGCAATAGCAACTTCCCCTGAGAGGGGGATGGGTAGCACACACCCATGGCCATTGAACCTAGGTTGTCACCAAGGTATGCGCCATTTCAGCCAGCAGCTGGGAACTCCCATGATGGAATACTCCTCCTCACACAGACGCACACAAAAATCCCTCCAGACAAAAAACAAGCATCTCGAGGAAAAGGCTATGCTAAAACCCTTTCTCCAAGACATGTTTTCTACGCATAGAGAATTGTTTTGTGGAGAAGCATTCCAAGAGAATCTCCATATCTGCAGTCCGAAGTAGTTCAGGCTGACTACCTTAGTCAGAACAAGGCCTTAATTGAACAGAGCTCCATCATAAGCAGGATACATACTTAAGCAATCTTGCAATTATCCAATTCCCCAGGGCAAACGATTCCTTCTGGGCAAGTATTTGGATTGACCCACTGATCATGCTAATCCTGTGTGTATTATCTAGAAGCTCACACAGCACTGCACAGGCACTATTATTTAACCCCTTCCTACCACAGAAAGTGCCTTTCAATAGCGTACCTGTCTTAAAGCTTCCATTTCCTCGCTGGCCACTCTCTTTTCTGAGGACGTGTTTTTCAGTTTGGATTCGGCAAGCTCCAGCCCTGTTTGGAGCTTATCCACTTCTTTGATAACTTGATCCCGCTCGCTCATGATGAGACGGTATTCACTGAAAACAGAGTCCCTCTCTTCCTTGTACTTCTCTGCATCCTTCACTGCCTTCAGCTGCATCGTTTTAAACCTCGTCACTTCCGCCTGCAACCGCTCCATCTCTCTCTGCAGCTCCTTGTTTTGGGCAGTGGCTTTGCTCAGTTCTTGCTGCACAGTCTCAAACCTAAGGAGAATAAAGTTATAGCAATCCCTTCAACAACTGCAGTAAAGTTTAAAAGGACCAAGCTAGAAGGTTCAGCCATGTCTCTTTTGTCACGTGTCTGCCCTATTCACGTATGGGGATGGGTGGGAGAGAGAAGCCTACATTCGACAATAAGAGATGGTTGGCTGAGAACAGCTGAGCACTCCCATGATTTGCCTTTGAGCCCAACTCATTTCCAGCACCAGAGCCAGGCTGAGGGGAACAGTTCATGGGGAAAGAAATCATGGAAAGGGGAGATAATTGACTTGTATATACCTTTTGTCATCAAAATCAGACACAATCGCTCTCTCTCTCATACATACACACACACAACTTTATACATGAATCAGGAAGACATATGAACAACAAAATCTGGCTGCCTTTATCATGTCTAGTTGGTCCATGAGCGACAAATAACAGTTATTACAAGAGGACCCAGAAACACTGAAGAAATTGAGAGAGGAAACCATGTGAGTTTGTCCTAATATCAAAACATAAGAAGGCCCTGTGGTAGGACAAGCATCCCTAAAAGTATCTCCTACCTTCTCAGAGAGGAAGAGTATTGCTGCTGGAAATGTATTGCTGTGTCCCGCTGTTTCTGGAGGCGCCTGTTCTCTTCTTCCGTCTGTTCCAACCGGCTCAGATCTGTATTATGGATAGCTATTTTATCATTGTACCGCTTCCTTAGTGCTTCATAATCCTTCTTCAAACCCTCTAGCTTGTCCATTGCTGTATCGTAGAGTTTACTGAGCATCTCTGATGACCCGTTCTGCTTTATAACCTGGAATAATGGACGATATTTTGACTAAAAATTCCAGGCAGACAGACTTCAATCTCAATTTAAACACAGGGAAGCTCAGTAAGTCTGTATTTACTTCTATACTTTACCTTATCTATCTTTCCACTAGGGCCCTCAAGAGAGCCACAACATAAACATGAAATTTGTAAGAACACCAACAACTGCTTGGATCCAAAAAAATTGTGAATGGAATGATAATAGCAGCTAGCCCTGTGCCACAAAGAGCTTGTGTAGAATTCAAATTGTTCTCAAAGGTAGGGAAGCTGTGGCCCTCCAGATGTTATTGGACTACAACCCCCATCATTCCTGACCATGGAACATGCTGGCTGGTGTTCATGGGAGTTGGAGTCCAACTATATCTGGAGGGCCACACATTCCCCATCTCTGTTCTATAGCAGATTCCACAGTTCAGTTCAAGCATTCTCTTCCGCACACAGAACTTTTTTTAGTTTTAGTTTCATTTTTCTATGGAGACTCTAGCGCAGGATGTAAAAACAGCCCTTCTGTAAGTGGAAGATGCCTTCTCCATTATCATAAAAACAGTAAGGTGCTATAAAAGCAAAGAAAAAAACACAATTAGCAGAAAGGTACAGTAAGTTTGTGTAGCACTGTGTTGTGTTTACTCTCTTCCATACGGACCTTTGTGAGAAAAAAAGTCTTAGCATTCAGGAAAGAAAACTGTCCATATTAGCACCCTTCATGTTGGTAGGAACCCTCTTGAGTTCTTGCTGTTACAGACTAACATTACCGCTCTTACAGATTTCATTTTCCAGGTCACTGGGATTTTTACATTCGATATGTTTGCAGAAGCATAAGGAAGTTGATATATCTATCTATCTATTTTGAATGAGAAACTTCTTGCTAAAGGTCAGCAAGAACAAAAAGAAAAGTGTTCAGTCTTTACAAGAACTGAATCCAAAAGAAAAGAGCAGACAGAACTATAGCTGGGATAAAATATAATTGAAACTGGAGCACTATTTTATATTTTAATCCCTTAAAGGGTCTGCAAATAGTTCCCTAAGAAGTAGTTTTAAGACTTACAAAATGTTGAACCAATGCAGTATTTCCCACAGAACACTTCAAATACACATGGCTAAAAAATGTAGCCCAGCACAGGGACCAATTTGCCAATGTAGCACAACATGCCTCCTTAGGTTTAAAGATACCTTCCATAATAAGCCAAAATTATTCCTTAAGTGCCTTAAATGTGAGATAGTGTGCATGTGAAGATGCAAACTATACAAGGCCCCAAATCAGCCAGCAAGAGAATGTGTCCTCTTGCTACAAAAGTTAATTGCAAACGGTTTGGGACCACAATACCTGAACGGAACACCTCTCCCGACATGAGCCTACCCGTACACTACATTCAACATCGAAGGTCCTCCTCCTGGTGCCTACTCCGAGGAAAGCTCGGAGGATGGCAACAAGGGAGAGGGCCTTCTCTGTGGTGGCCCCCCAATTATGGAATGATCTCCCCGAAGGGGCCCACCTGGCGCCAACACTGTTATCTTTCCGGCGCCAGGTCAAAACTTTTCTTTTCTCCCAGGCATTTTAACAGCTTAAGTTGAGGTTTTAACTGACTTTTTGGCCAGGCTTAAAAGTTTAAAAATGTTTTAAATATCAGCTGTTTTATGTTTTATGTTTTTAAATTTTGTATATTGACTTTTTAATGTTCAATCTTTTAATTTTTGTAAACCGCCCAGAGAGCTTCGGCTATGGGGTGGTATATAAATGTAAATAATAATAATAATAATAATAATAATAATAATGACGTCTTGCACATACTCCCCACTTCTGCTCCATTAGCAACTCCTGACAGCCCTGATTCAACATGTCTTCCTTTCTACATTTTTCAGGATCCAGATATAATGGGCCTTTCCCCCAATCCACAGTGGCCAACCCTAAATATGGTCACTGATGCTGTTACCTGACATGGGAAAGTCTTCTCTCATTGAGCCTCTCTAAGTTTGAACTGGAAATCTATCTCCGCCTCCTTGAAGCTTATTGGGAAAGTTATTCTCCCCTCAGCCCCTGCTTTGACACGAAGAAACGTCCTGCACATATATGAGTGTTTGTAAGTTTAGAACCTTGATTAGATTTTAAAATGTAGGAAGACGACTGCAAAACCTTTTGTTTTTCTTTCCAAATTGCCTTTGAACTCTTCCCTCTTGTCTCTGCATCAACAGATAATGACAAGCTTTAAACTGTGGAGCAGCAAGGGAACCTCTCCCTTCCAGCGTGTTCCTAAAGGTATGATGTGGGTGCTCCACAAAGAAGCTCATACACACAGAAGAATCATATGAATAAGGCAAGCACATGTGCACACATCATAGATAATTTTAGGTAAATGGGGGAGAGAAGGCAATGTACTTCCATTATGGAAAGCCTACCATCTCCCAATAAATGTTTAAATGGGGCTTAGATCTTGGCTTAGTTCTCACAAATGGCAGATGTGGTGGTAAATTTATGTCTGGCCTGTACTACTTCCGACTGGAGGTGCAAGTTCACGTGATCAAATGTTCATCCATACCAAAATAAAAATAAAAATCCTTGTGCACAGAGTCCCAACAAGAAAAAGCCACACACACTTATTTAGACAACTGGCAACTGTAATTCAGTTTACCACAAGGTGGCACTCTGCTTATAGTGTCCATTGCAGTCCATTCAATATGCACAGAAGTTTTTAAAAAATGAATTAAACCAATTAAAATAAATTACCAACAAAGGAGGAATTGATTATTTGCAAACTCTTTGTTTTAATGGACTGGTAGACATTCCTGCATGAGGTCAATTGGTCGGGAAGCATCTATTTCCAGAGAGTAATCATAAAATATTCAAAGAAAAGAGAATCCTTTGCATGTTTGAAAACTTTGGTGAAACATACTATGGAGTAGAGGAGCTTCAGGCTGGGCCGGATATAGGGGGGAGTAGGAAGCCCACATCCCCCAGATTCATACATTACCACTTTCTACTATTATGCATAAGTATATCCATACACTCATGCGTGGATAGGAAAGCATGCTCACGGTTCTGCGTATGTGTGCATGCACCAGAGACCCTGAATGCATATACCTGTGAGAATGTACATGCAGGCATTTTTTACTAGACCTATTATTGGGGTTAAGAACTTGTAGTATGCACACAGGCTGAGTTGTGTACAGCTCACCTTGTGTGCATATTGCTCCCATACTCTGACTCCAGCGCAAATCAAGCCTGAAGCTTGATCTGACGTGGCTTTATACAAAGTCACACCACAAGTGTGACTGGCAGCAACTCCACAATGTGTCACACAACACATGTAATTCACTTCCACATGATGTGGTGATGGCCACCACCTTACATGGCGTCAAAAGGTGAATGCTTTTAAATATGAATCTGAACAATAGGGGAGGATGGGATGCAGTGAGTACAACCGTTTTAAAAATCTCAATGAGATACCATCACACAAGCATTTTTTAAATAGAGAACACCTAATCAAAACTCTTCCATGAAGAGCAAAAGCAGCCTCCAAAATTGATTTGGTAAGCAGCGGAAAGCATGGGTGGGCAGAATGTGAACCCAGAAAGCACAGAATGTGATTAATTGCTAAAGCAGCAGAATTTAGAGCTCACATGGCATTAAAAAAAGAAAAAAAGGGGGGGGAAGCTTTTTAAAACAACAAAGGCATAAGAATAACAATGCAGCCTCCTATACTACCTCACCTAATGATAGCTGCCTGGCCAGAAGGGTCTCACTGTACGTAGTTGTACAAAAAAGCTCTTTTCCCAAGCCATTTCTAAAGATGATGAGAAGCAAAAAGGAGCAAGAAATCACTCCCATACACCCACTTGGGCACTCTCTAGGCCAGAGATGGGGAATGCGTGGTCCTTAGGAGTTGCAGGCCAAAGCATCCGATCAGCCCTAGCCATCATAGCCAATGGTGAGGGATGATGGAAGTTTAGACCAAATCATCTAGAAAGCCATAGGTTGCCCATTCCTGCTAACCAAAGAGGTAGTTTTGCCTTAGGCGCAGAAAAGATCCGAATCTCTAGGCTCCACCTATTAATAGAGCAATCCAGTTTAACAGGAAGAGGGAGGGACAAACCCACTTCGGATGTGGACCAATTCCTGTCTGCCATGGCTAGCAGGGTCAGCCTTTAACTAACTAGAGATGAGGATTCAAAAGAGGAAACTGAATTAAATACTCTCAAGCAATGGCCCCTTCGTATTCTGCCAGGATGTCAGACATTCCTTTAACGGTTCATTGGTCACCCACACTTGTCAATATCACCTATCCAACAAGATAAAGGAAGGATTCGGTAGATGTTTTCTGCTGAGTGATAAGCATTGGATTCGTATAAGAATGGCCCACATGCACCCAGCCAGCAAACGGGATGTTTCCAATGAGCTTTTCTAGGCCTCAGAAATATGGAGCTGGACCGGCTTTTAAGAAAAAGCAGCAGTTAATTCCCTTCACAGGAAGTTACTAGGACAAAAGGAGATTGTGCTATATGCATGACGTATTCATTACATCTGTAAAGAAGCCCTGATGTGAAGGTTGCCCACCCTGCACAGGGAATTGACTGCTCATCTGGATAGGATAGATGCATTGCACAGCTATGCTTAAATCAAATTCCCACCTACATATGTTTACTTTTATAGGGGAGCCCTCCAACCCACCTCACCCACCCAAGACGTAATGTTAAACCATGATAAGGAGTGAGAGTACTCCTTAACTCCCCATCCATTTGCCCTGCCCGCCCAGCCTCTGATGCCACCAGCTGTCCACAGTGGGGCATCATGTTTAAATATAGTTTACATGTGTAAAATCTAACACGTGTGGGCCATTTTAGGCCTATTCAGGCCTTGTACAGCTGAGGGTATGAAACATGTGAGAAGGGGGGGAGCTAGCCCTGCCCCCCCTCTGCTGTCACATTCATTACCCTCTACTCATGGAGGGTGACTTTCTGAAGAAGAGAAGCCTCCTGTATCTGTGGGAGCTCTCCACGCAATTCAGAATGCTGATTTCCCCACGTCTCATGCCTTACCAATCCACGGTCTATTGTTAGAACTCCTCCATTGACAAGTTCCAATACCGGAAGTGAGATCAGTAGGGAGAAAAATGTGGGGAGGAGAAGAGAAGTAAGCTGCAGAATGACTCAGCTGCCCTCACCCACACACCCCAATTGCTCTTGAAATTAGTTCTCTATCTCTTTTGGGGCAGTCCTAGGTTGCAACAAAAAGGTCAGCCTCCAACAAACGTAGTTTGAGCCCTACAGCATCTAAACAACTGTGCTGATATAGGTTTATGCTTCCTACACAGTGCAATTTAGGGAGTGGGGTTCCCCCCCCCCCCACATCTCTTTCCATATTACACACCACATGTAATTATTTCCCAGAAATATTTCAGACCAGCTATGGTTCTACATACTGACTGTTGTTATAAACCAAAAACTGGACCTATTAAGAACTCTTTTGCAGCTCTTCTTAGGTTACTTTATGGTTATGTGCAATGCACATCTTTGTATACAAGTAATGTGAGATTCAGCCTTAACAACAGAGCAAAATTTACTTGAAAAATGATTGCTGAGGCAAAGAAGTGATATTTGTTTCCATTGGGAGCTGGGGCAGGAGAGTTTGGATGGCCTCAAAATATTTTCAGTGAGACTCTAATGAGCAAATTGAAAATGAAGTCCAAACAATCTCTCAAGTAATTTAGGTTTTAAATTGCTAACTCTAAAAAAGAAAAGAAAAAAGAAGTCGTCAAGGAATGAGGAAAATGGTGGAGGAAAAGAAGAGAAAGCGTAACAAGAAGGGAGTTCTCCCATTCAATTCCCTGACAGGAAGAAGAGTAAATAATCCGAGCTGGGCCAAAGGGTACTGCCATGGTAACAGCAAACCTTGTACGTGAGCCGAGAAGAAGACTTATAAGTCAGTCAGCTGCTGCACAGAAAATCAATGGCCATCTCTGTCAGTGGAAGTAATTTGATCCAAACTTTCTGTCCTTCCAAGCAATCAGGCTGCTGTGCTTCTTGAACAAGCTTAATAGACGCCAAGCAACAACATACCTACGAAGCCTCGTACAAACTGTTGTTGCCACCCACTCCCACATCCTTGTGAAAAGATTAGTTGAGACAAGAGGTGACCAAGGCACAGATGCACACTCTAAGCTCAGTTCCAAGACAATATGATTCATATTGATATATTGAGGAGTAATTGCAGATCCTCTGCTCTGATACTGAGCATAGCAAGAACAAATGGAGGGGAGAAATCTCTCAGACATGAAACCATGAAGGCTCCAGTTAGGATTAAAGGATTTAACTGTTCTCTCTTACATGGTAGTTTTCCACGTATCGTATGAGTGTGTGTGTGTGTGTGTGTGTGTGTGTGTTGTATGGAGGAGCAGAGTTGACTCTGGAAGCAATTCAACAGCCAATGCATGATAGCAAATTTTGCATTCATTTTCATTTATTTATATCCCACCTTTCCACTTACCAAGGGAGTGGAATAGGAGTAACATCAGATACCTTAGTTACAAAAAGTATCCATTGCCAAATGCATATTCCATGGCCTGTGCATTCCTGATGTTGAGAGCTCTATTGATATACTGACTGGTCCCAGCATATAAACAGACATCTTGCCTTAATTTGCCAAGCTGGTCTCTTAGGTAGAGAATGTTCTGGTAACTTTCACATAGCACACCAATCTCCCAAGGCACATAAGGTCTTTGTGGTTACCATGGCAACCACAGGTGTATACCATATGTAAACATATGAAGCTGCCTTCTACTAATACCACTGCACAGTATTGTCAAAAACTCTCAGGCAGATGTCCTACTACAACCCAAGATCTTTTTAAATGAAGCTACCAAGGACTGAACATGGGATATTCTCTATGCAAAGTTTGTGCTACAACCCCTTCCGAACCAAACGATAAATTGCTTCCAACGCACTAAGACATTTGTATTCCACAACTCTTCGAGGAATATATCCCCTAGCCATCATGGTTATTTTCTAGATGGCTTGATTAATCTATGGGACAGCAAGTTGATTTCAGCCATCCCAATCTTCACTCTTCCCACTTAGTGAAAACAGCCCCCCTTGGTTTACAAAGGGCCTAAGTGCATGAAGCAGAATGGGTAGATGACTGCAGCATGGATGGTTCTGAACTGGTGCCAAAGCTGAACAATGGTAGCATCAATTTTTTTAAAAATGACAATGTTATAGCGCAGCAGCAGCTTTGAAAACATCCTCCTCAGCTGCTACTGCACCTGCTATCCAAGTAGACATTCTTCACATCATCCAGAGCTTCCAGGTGGTGAATGACCTAGTAAATCTGGGATCTCACTACTCAAAAGCTGAGTAGGGAGATCCGAGATTTACTGGTTGCAATAAATTTGCAACCTACAGTGGAGGCACAATCACTCACTTGATGTGAATTGGAATCACAACTGTAAACAGTCTGAGGTAATAGGCTCTTTGAGCTCATCAGGATCAGTCTCAACCTGTCTCCCACTACTAAAGCAAAGAGTACGCTTGGTAGTGTGGGGGCCATCACACAGGAGTTAGAGTCCTGCCCATCTTGGCTAATGAGAGCCAAGTCCTTTACTACCATAGATAAGGAAAGGCAAGATGCCAGAAGGCCTGAAACTTGCAACTGTTTAGCTCTTGCAATAAAAACTGGTGTGTGTGTGTGTGTGTATGTTTAAATACCCTGGATGTAAACTCTCTTGCATTTTGCACAACTGTACAGCTTTTAGTTGAAAGGAAAAAATATATATTCTTCAACCTGCAATATTCTTCAATCTAAATAAGCAAAATATTGCTCACATTTATCTGATTTTGCAGGTTCAGCAGTTCTCTGGTTCTTGCAAGCAAGGTTCAAAGGAATGAGAGATGACTGGGGATTTAGCAGTTAGTTACCTTCTACCTATGCCAGGGGTGGGAAATGTGAGGTTGTCCGAATGTTGGTGGATGCGACTCCCATCAGCCCTAGCAGCATAGCTAATATTGAGGGATGAGGAAAACTGCAGTCCAACAACAACGGAAGGCCCATACGTCTCCCCATCACTGACCTAAGGCAACAGGTGCCAAGCATGGCAAGGAGAGAGTGCGCAAGCCTGAAGTCCACACCCTAGTTTAGAATGTGAGGTTTCGAATGATATCTGAACAGACTATATAGATTTACAAGGCACAACTCCAAGTGCTGTCACGTGGCTGCATCGTACATAGTGTATTGAAATTCCATAAAAAAGACAGCAGGGTTAAAAGTGAAATAGCATAGGGAGCATTCCTAGGCTGAATTAAAAATACCTGTAAGATGCATTCAGAATACTTTAATCTTCAAGGCACTTCATGGCTGCGAAAAGAAAAAGGTCTCAGGGGACCAAGTTGCCCAGGCCTACCTTAAAAAAATATCGCAATACAGTATCTAAATCTAGCAATAACCTCTTTAGGCCCCTTGCTAGCTGCTTACATCACCAGTTGATTTTCATTCTAGTACAGCTACCTTGTTAAAGATTTTCCAGATTACCAAATTTCACAAAGCTGACGATGATCAACGTTTTTATGAAACAGGACACACCAAACGCTAATAAAGTGGCCCACTGTACTAGGAGTAATGAGACAGAAAAAGCAACTCGTTTTAATTTACACAGCTACTTGTGAACAAACTGCTCGTTATGGTAAATTTCGTTAACTATAGAAATTAAGAAAAAGAAATAGTCACTGCGTATTGAAGAAATGGCATGAAGAGAGACACTCCTGCAGTGCCTCCAAGTTCTTGCAAAAGCAGGAAAAAAGAACAGATAATAAATCAGCAGGTAAACACAGCAGGTAAATGAAGGCACAGGCTACCTGCTGCTGCTGACTGCGCAAGTCTGTTATCTCTTTCTGATCTTCATCGTGAAGTCTCTTCATTTCCTCGCACGACTGCTGGAGGTGATTGTGCTCTCGTACCAGCTGGCTATTCTTCCGCTTCAAGGTGTCCATGTCCTCCTTCAGCTGTGACTGGTCACTTAGCAGACGACTGTGCAATGTGCTGGGTAAGATTAGAAACGTGCACAGGGCGGTCTCGTTAAAACAAGATTTAAAAATCAAGGATGTTTTTAAAGGCCTCGTTAAGTTTGTTAATTATGTGCAATATGAAACACAAGCAATATTCGGAAGTGTGAGTGCGGTCATACGGCATCTCCCTAAAACATGGGCGGGGCTTGCATCCACATGTCATGCCACAGCAGCGTCAGCTCAGTCTTTTTTTTTTTTTTTTGAAATAATTTTATTATTTTCAACATAATAATAACATAAAATACATACATAACCCTCGACAATCCCCCCCGTGCACCCCCACTCCATGAGACCTTCTCTTAATCTTTTATTCTATCCAGAAATTTATCGACTCTTTTGAAGGTGTTTGTCCCTTCCCCGATCTTAAGACATATTCCAATAGGGGGCTCCATATTTCCCCAAAATCATTTTTACTGGACATTCCCCTTTTCAATTTCATTTTACAGGTTAGCATATCATTCAAAGCCATATCCCATATTTCTTTATACCATTCTTCTATTGTGTAGCTTCCTTGTCCTTTCCAATTTTTTGCAATCATTAGTCTAACAGGAGTCAGGAGGTTGTTTATCAATTCTCTCTTATTTTTGTCCTCTTCCCCTCTATCCCATATTGCTAGTAGAGCGAGCTTCGGGTTTAGTTCCACTTTACTTCCGATTATTTCACTTATTTCTTTAAATACCCTTTTCCAAAATTTTTGTACATATTCACAGCTCCACCACATATGGTAATAAGTTCCAACCTCCTGGCATCCCCTCCAACACTTTTTAGATATTTTTTTGTCTATCTGGTGAAATCTAACCGGTGTTAGATACCATCTCCACAATACCTTATAAAAATTCTCCTTAATTCTGATCGATAACAATTTTAACATTCTTGCGTTCCACAACCTCTCCCAGTTATATTCCTTAATTTCTCCATTTACGTCCTCTTCCCATACCTTTTTTATTGCTTTAAGTGAATTTTGAAATTCTTCCTCTATCAATAATTTATATATCTCACTAGTCAACCCTTTCTTAATTTCCTTTTCTTCTTTCCTACCTTTTGACTCTATTAATTCTTCAAATCTTGTATTATTTCTACACTTTTTATTTTTCAATCTCCATTCCTGAGTCCATTTCCCTAATTGTATACATTTAAACCATGCTGATTTTTGACCTATCAATAGCTCTTTAATTTGCTCATTATCCTTCAAATTTTCCATCCACTTTCTTAACTTAATTATTTCCTTATCTTTCAGTCTCGCTTCAATCTCCACTTTTAATACTCTTGGGAAATTCTCCACTACTACCACTGGGGCAAGTGGTGAATCTCCTGGTATCCACTTCCCCCTAAATTTCTCCCAGATCTCCACTATATTTACTAACAAAGGGTTGTCCAGTCCCTTTAATTCTCTCTTTTGAATTTTTTTAAAGAAAATATTTTTCAATTTATAATCTATTTCCCCAGTTTGCGTCTCCAACCACTCCAAATCTTCCTCCCCTAGAATACAGCTTATAACATATCTTAACTGATTAGCTATGTAATAATACTTAATATTTGGAAGTCCTAAACCTCCCTTCTTTTGAGCCTTATACCATAACCCTTTATTAATCCTAGCTTTCTTATCCCCATTACAATATGCGTTGATTATATTTTGCCAACTTTTCAACTCTACATCTGATATTTTAATTGGTAACATTCTAAACAAAAAATTAATCTTAGGTAAAATCTTCATTTTAATAATTGCTATTCTACCAAACCAAGAATGTTTTAATTTCTTATATACTTCTAATTTCTCCCCTACTTGTTTTTTTAAAGCTACCAAATTAAGTTCCTCAAGCCTATCTAAATCTCTATCAATGTTAATACCTAAGTAACGTACTATGTTTTTAAGTCTAAGACCCAACTTATCCTTACCTTCTTCCAACTCTTCCTTATTATAATTAAATAACATCATTTCTGACTTCCCCCAATTTACTTTTAATCCCGTAATTTCTCCAAATTCTCTTAAATGTTTCTTAATCACCTCAGCACTCCCTAGGGGATCTTCTACCGTCAATAAAGTATCGTCCGCAAACATATTCATTTTAATCTTCTCCTTTCTTCCTATCCCCTTCACTCTTTCATCTTCCCTTATTACATTTGCCAAAATTTCTATTACTATTGCAAATAAGATCGGTGAAAGAGGACATCCCTGTCTAGTTCCTCGGGCTAGTGTAATTTGTTGTGTTAACCCATCATTAACCAATATTTCCGCTTTATTATTTTTATACAACTTATCCATCACTCCCATAAATTTATCTCCAAACCCAAATGTTTTTAATATTGTTTTGAGTGCTGGCCATTCCACACAATCAAAGGCTTTGAATATATCCAATGCTAGCAGGCCTGCTTTTAAATTCCTTTTTTTTATAATACTAATTATATTTAATACTCTTCCCATTAAATTAGACATTTGCCTACACGGAATAAATCCACACTGATCTTTTTTAATATATTTACCAATAAATGTGGCCATTCTTTTTGCCATTATTGCTGTAAAAATCTTTGAATCTTGATTTATTAAGGAAATTGGTCTATATGATGCGGGATCCGTTAGGTCCTTACCTGGTTTCGGAATTAATATAATCAGGGAATGATCCCATGATGGCGGAGTCTTCCCCCCTTCTATTATAGTATTAAATAATTTCTTTAATCTCGGTACTAAAATTCCTTTAAAAGCTTATAATACTCCGACCCCAAACCATCCATCCCCGGTGATTTTCCTCCTTTTAATTTATCAATAACTCCCTCTATCTCTTTTTCCGTAACTAAACCTTCCATATAATCCCTGTCCTGTTTCTGCAATTTTATTTTCCAATTCCTCTCTACATATTCCAATATCTTATCTTGTGGTCCCGATCCTGATGTATATAATTCACTGTAAAAATCCTTAAATATATTTAATTTATCTTTCATTAAATTACAACTATTCCCTGCCTTATCCTTTATTGTCCCTATCATATTCTTAGCCTTTTCCAACTGTGTGGATCTAGCCAGCATCTTTGAGTTCCTATTGCTATATTCAAAAAAATCTCTTTTTAAATACAACAAATTCTTTTGAACTTGTTCTAATTCTTCTTTCTCTAATTCCTTTTTCTTAGCTTGAATTTGGGCAATTAGGCGTTTATCTTTTGTCTCCTTTAACTTTTCTTCCAAACTCCTTATCTCCTCTTCAATCTTTTTATTTTGAGCTTCCTGTTGTTTTTTTAATGTACATCTTTCCCTAATACAAATCCCTCTTACTACAGCTTTCATTGTATCCCATAATATGTCCTGCCGAGTATTCTCTTTTTCATTAATCTCCCAGATTTCCTGCAATTCTTTCTTTATTTTCTCCATTATATCTTTTTTATTCAACAACCTTACATCCAGTCTCCATCTCTTCGCTTGTCTATAGTCTTTCTTGGTTTCCATGTCCATTGTCATTAACGCGTGGTCAGTGACCTTGATAACTCCAATATCACAATCTATAATTTTGGGTAACATATTTTTTGATACAAAAATGTGGTCTATCCTTGAGTAACTCTTAAATCTCTGTGAATAGAAAGTATATTTCCTTTCTTCCCCTCTTAAAACTCTCCACACATCCATTAATTCTTTCCCTTCCATTAATTTGCTTAACTCTGTCTTCCCCACCCTCTTAGTATCTTTTAGTATGTTATCCCTGTCTTTCCCTATATCTAGTACCATATTAAAGTCACCAGCCATCACAATGTGCTTTTTACCCACTTCTCCCAACACGTTAAATACTTCATCAATAAAATCCATTTGTTTCCCATTTGGAGCATAGACATTCACTAATACATATTCCTCTTCTCCCAACTTGCAGAACATAATAAGAAACCTTCCATTGTTATCTCTCTTTACACTTTGAATATTTATACCACATGTCTTTGAAATTATTATTGCCACTCCTCTCGATTTCGAAGTTCCATATGCCTTCTCATAAACGCCCACCTCCCTCATTCGAAGCTCATTAACTCCATCTTTGGCCTGATGAGTTTCCTGCAAAAAAATTACATCTATTTTTTTGTTCTTTAATAACATTTCAATCCTCTTTCTTTTAATTACCGTTCCTAGCCCTTTAACATTCAATGTTGCCAATCTAAGTTTATTTTCCATCTCTCTCTTTCACACAAGTCTTTAAGTCGGTCTCCCTCTGTGTTACACATACCCCCTCCCCCCTAACCCTCCCCCCCCACATTCACCCCCAATTTCACCCCCCTCCTCACCAGCGTGCTGGGCTTTGGTCCCAATCTTCTTAGAACTCTTAGGGGGGGGGAGCTCGGCCCAACATTCCGGAATAACGTCTACCCTCCCCTCCAAGTCTCTTCTTCTCCCTATCCCTCTTACAATATATATTAAGGTCTATTCATTGCTCCCTCCTGCCGCGCCCTCGTCTTGCTTCTCTTCTCCAACCGATGTGGCATCCATTATGCCCAGCTCCTCCAACAACTCGATTCCTTGCTCACAAGATGTTATTCTTTGCTGCTTCCCGTTCCACTTGAACCTCAAGAAAACTTGGTATCCCCAATTATAGGAGATCGATTTCATCTTCAATGCCCCTGTACAGATTCTAACGCTCTTCCTCCACTGGATGGTCTGGGGGCATAAATCCTGGAAAACCCCAATTGGTGTTGCTTGAAGCGTTGGTTGACCTTGACTTCTAATTGCTTGCATTGATTTTTCTTTTTTATAGTAATTAGCAAATTTCACAATAATATCTCTTGGGAGCTCTCTTGTCTTTCCAGATCCAACCCTATGGGCCCGCTCGATATCTTCCATTCTCCAGTCTTCCTGTGGCACCATCTGTTTGGCCCATGCCAAAATTAATTCTCTTATACTATTAGGGGTCTCCGCTTGCCGCTCCCCAAAAGACCGTATGCGTATATTTGCTCTCCTGTCCCGATCTTCCATCGCTATAAGCCGTAAATCCTGTTGCGTTAGCTGTTCCTGATGCTTCTTGTATAAAACCTTTAGTTCTCCAGTTTCTTCCTGCAAAGCTCCAACCTCTTTCTCCACCTTTTGGAGTCCTGCCAAAAGCTGCTGTTGTGAATCAGCAATCCTCTTTGCCAATCTGTCTTCTTGTTTCAATAAAGCCTGCTCAATATTTCCATCCTGCTTTAATATAGCAAGATCTAGCATCTTTTGAAAATTCTGAAGCAGCTCATCTGTTGGGTCAGCTTGCCTCCCTGTGGTTGTTTTAGGAATTGCGCCTGGCTTAGTTCCAATCTTAGCACTGGCATTTCCGGCATGACTAGGGGATTGTTTCTTTGTCTTTTCAGAATCCTTATCCGACATTTTGTCAGTACGGACTAGCCTGTAGCTTCTATCGGACGGCTTATCACCCTTAGATCGGCTCCAAGAAGTTATTTTCTTCTTGCTCATCCACCTTTCAAGCCTATCCGATAAGCACACAGCCACTTCTAGCCAGGGATCAAAGTCTCTTTCTCTCCCTCCCTCTGGCTTCTTTTTTTTTTTATTTTGGTTTCGTTTCTCCTCGAGCTTCCCAGCCAGACCGTTATACAGCTAACAATCTTTCAAAGCCTGAAAGCTTAAAAGTTTTCCAAGCTTAAAAGTCTCTTTTCTGACTGTTAGCAATCGTTCTGTTCTCTACAGCCTATTCAATCAGCCCGCAATCGTAAATACGTCTTTTAATTACCTTCACCGTACTACAAAGCTGTCGGTCCGTCTCCTCCCTTCTGCCGAGCCGGTTATAAAGTCATAAATCTTCTTCCAGCTACAATCTCTTTAGCAAGCTTCCCCCTCTCCATAGCAGACAGAGGACGCTTTTAGGATAGGGAATTTACAATTAATTCATTGCTTCTTTCGGAGGATGAAGGATTTGCGACTCATTCCATGTCCTGCTAGACCACGCCCCCCGTCAGCTCAGTCTTGAGTGCTTTGGGGCAGCCTTCCTTGATAAAGCAAGGGGGGAAGAGGGGCGCCTGCCACTGAGGTGAAGAAGGGGAGCAGCTGGCTGCTCTTGTGGTGGTGGCAGCAGCAACCGCACAGCATCAGGCCCTGGCTGGTGGTAGGAAAGAGAAAAGGGGCAACTCTGCCCACTACCACATGAAGGCTTTCCCTACAGGCTACCGACCCTTTATGGAAAAAACCTTCCTCCCTACCCATGCCCTAAGGCAGGGGTTGGCAACCTGGAACCCTCCTGGTGGCGTTCTGGACTACAACTCTGAAGAAAAAGTCCCTGCCTATCTTCAGCACTCCCAAGCAAAATGAGGATAACAACACAGAGACTCCTGTACTGATTGAACAGTGGTGGGTGGGTTAGCATTTTGACTCTGAAGACACAGAACAGAGAGGAATCAATGTCTGCATCTCATTGCGGGCTTCAAGGAACTCGCCTCATTTCAAAGCTACTGACAAAAGATTCCAGACGATACTAACTGCTGTTCTACTGAGGGTCACTGCTTTTAGGGGAGATGTAGCCTTGCAACTACTTTTGTGGAGATCCGTATGTCCAGTACCATAAAACCTAACGTAGTATTATTGTAGTATTATTGTGGATGTTCTCAGGGCTCCTCTCTGAGTACAAAGTGTTTTACAGAGTGACTTATGCCCGCTGAAAGTTAACTAATAGCTATGGAAGTTTCCCGAATCGAGCCTACGCACAGGCGCAGAAGCCCATATGTGTGATGCACAGAGACCACAAAGAAGAACGAGAGATATACAATGGTTTGTAAGTGAGATCTTGGAGAGAGGAAGAGATTTTCTGCAAAATAGTTGACCAAACAGTTTCTACTAAGAGCAATTTTTAATGATAGTGACCATAAAGGCAGCGGAAATGGGCACCCGCCATAAGCTCAAACTAGAAGCTTGTCCTGAAGTGTTTAATTGGCTACACATGCAGCTGAGCTGCCACTGATCCCGCCCCATCTCCTTAGTATGAAGGTAGGGCTGGCTCTGTGTACTGTCACTTGCATGGCTAATAACAGCAAGGTCAACCTTTCCCAACCTGGTGCCTTCAGATAGTTTGGACTACAACACCTAGCATCCCTGCTCATTGGCCACGCTAGCAGGGGCTGATGTGAATTGTAATCTGAACATCTGGAGGTTGCCAGGTTGGTGAAGGCTGAACTAGGATGCAGAGCATGGTCTTTGCAGTGTAAGCTCCTGAGCTGAAGTTTTCGAGCGATTGGTGGAACGGTTGTTTGTTTGTTTTTACTAACAGGCTTTAAGGTATTACTGAGTGACGTGAATTTTTATTGTAATTTGTAGTTTTTTTGTTGCAGATCAGTTTAGATGTATAGATAAGTAATGTTTATCAAGATAGCTATTGCATACATTTTATTTCATAAATAAAACAAAATCTTTAAGGCGCCATGCATGGAGCTGTCATACTGTTCTTAGATGGCTCTGTTGGTGTTTGCCTGGGGCCACTGATAATCTACTCCAGGTGAGTAGCAAATTCTAAGTCTTGATTTTAGCATGTGCAAGTGTGCCAAAGACTCATGTAGCAACCTGCTGTATAAAAATATTATTAAAATCCATTCCTTGCAGCATTTGCTGCAATTTGCTCACTTTGTGCTGAATCAACTGAAAATGTCAAGTTAATTCTGCTGACGGTGGTCCATGGCATTTGCCCTGATAAGCTGCTTTAGAATCCAACAAATTGCACATCAAATCTAGAAAAAACAACAAAGCAAAGGCTATGATGGTTTCCTTGGTGCCTAATTGGCCTTATGGGAATCCTCGTTAATATTGTCATTTACTTCACTAGACGCCAATTTGAATGAGTAAAAAAAGGGTTCTGAAAAGGAAAACAAATCACACCCCCAACCGCCCCAATCCCTTGCTTTATGATTGGGAAGGTCACCCAACCATTGCTAACTTCACTTCATTTCACGCCAAGCTAAGCTTACACCACAATTCTAGAAGGCGATTCTCTATATGCAAAGATTTTTTAAAAAACTAATCTTTAATCTGCTACTAAAAGCTCTGAAAACTATTCCTTGACTGATGTTAAAATCATGGCATTTTAAAAGCATACTGAAGCTGAGGATAAGACAACTATTATTGAAGATCTTTAGCTATTAAGATCTAAGGTAATCTATCTGACACCTAAGAAGAGAAGGAGGACCAAAATACATCACCGTGTTTGTGTTGTGTGCCTTTACTTACTGATAAAAATCAGCCTCCTTAGCAGCCTCTTCACATCTTTTTAGCGTCTTGGTGTGCTGGTTCTGCAGAGACTGTAGGTCTGACATTGCCTTCATACACTGTATCTTCAATCTTTCATAATCATGGTTAGGTTTGGGACTAGGCCTGCCACAAAAAGATATCAGGTGTCAGATTAGCACGTGTCTTTAAAACTACATAAAAGTAGAATAACTTCATGCATTTTCAACTGAAAGAACAGAGTAGAAGTCTTTGATATAGGTTTTTGAGGCTTCTTTTAAGGATAATAAAGCAGCAAGTGTAGGTATTTCTTTTTTATGGGACCATATATGAAGCTGTAGGAGTAAGCTTGGGACAGCCCTCTCATGAAGCCAAGATAATAAAAAGTGTATTTTCCAAATGACTTTTAAAATAATGGCCCCAGGCAGACATAATGCTGCTGATGTCTTAACCTTCTTTATAAGAATATTGTCGTGTAAGGCTTATTACTTGAGATATACGAACACTTTTTTTTCATTTTTGTTTTAAACTGGAGCTTGAGCAATGTAGGCGTGCAGATAATTTGGTAAGTCCATAAAAATACAAAGCTCGAGCCTTAATAGCCATGAATTTCCTCTGCGCCATACACACAGGGCAGCCCCTCCACCAATGGCATGCTCAGGCAACCAGTGTGGTGGGAAGGCGGGCCCCAGTCGCAGCCACACAATTTGGCTGTCACTGCAGTTGGGACAATTGGGACACATGAAGGAAGGTGAGGGGCTGCACCACATGCAAATTTCAGAGGGGGATTTTCAGTATACATGAGCCACATTTGCATTATTCATGAGCCACTCTATGGTGAGGGGACTGAGGGGAAAGGAGCAGGCCTACTAAAGCCCAAGACGACTTGGGCTTACACTAGTGAAAAAGAGATCAGGACGCCACAAACTCTAAACCATGATTTAGGGTACATCTGTTCCAATACTAACTATATAAAGATTAGATACAAAAAAATCAATTGGATTATCCAAATGAAAATCAAATGATGTCTTTTAGCCAAAATAACCTAGTTATTTTATCTAAATCATTCCTACTATGAATCATATCAGTTGATTTAGCCATACATACAATTTCTAAAGATTTAGACAGCCAATCTTTCACTGGAGGAAATGTTGGGGTTTTCCAATATCAGGCTAAAACAATTCTAGGTGCCATTAATAATAACCAAATGTTTTAAGAATGTATTCTGAAGAGCACGTTTGTGCAAATGAACCCTGAAGGCATTCTAGCAGGTCTCACAGGAAATCCATAGCAGAAATATAGATCAAAAGCAGCCCCCTAATTTTGTAGAAGTAACCACAATTATTGGGAAATCAGCATGAAAACATTTAACCTCAATCTTGCTAATTTCCACTGCAGAAAGACACGAAGATCACATCCTGCCTCCTTTTTTTCCCAGTGGGAAGCACCAAGAGAGTCAAATGAAGCCATGTATCCGAAAGGGCTTAACTCTATAGATAGAAGGAGCTTCCCCACCAAGATCCCATAAACCAACTGGGAACAGGACAGATTATGCAACTGTAATAAGCCATAAGCAGGACAGAGGGAGGAAAATACAAAGCTACCGATGAGCAAATTCACATTCAGAAGTGAAATTCCAGTGGATTGGACTATTGCCAATTCCTCTATATGTAGTCCATTATTATTATTATTATTATTATTATTATTTACATTTATATACCGCCTCATAGCCGAAAATCTCTGGGCGGTTTACAAAAATTAAAAGATTGAACACTAAAAAGACAATATACAAAATTTAAAACCATAAACATAAAACAACTGACATTTAAAACATTTTAAACTGTTAAGCCTGGCCACAAAGTCAGTTAAAACCTCAACTTAAGCTGTTAATTGCAATTGCATGGGTCTACTTATAAACAAATTCCACTCAAAATTATTCCACTTCAACTTCGTTCAGGACGGTAGTCTATGTAAATATTCAAAATCTAAAACCAATGTAGAGAGTTTGAAAAAATCGTGACCTTTCTTGTTTTTCAAGTAATCCAATGAAATTCAAACGTAAATTACATTTATCATTAGAGAACTGTCAAAAAATGTTCAGCATGAAATCAAGCCATCTACTGTATATTCAATGGTATGATCACACCAAAATATAGGCAAATATAGGCAATACGTTGACATTGTCATTATATTATATGGTGAAATAATCATTATAGCCTATTATATGCAAAGCTTGGCATTGAAGCAATTGATGAGAATATACGTATGAATCTGGTTTCCCCCCCAACGGTACTGTTTAGTTCTCTTCCTTGTTGGTAAGACTTGGTGATGTATTTGTGTAATTGCTACCACTGGAAAGCTTGCAAATCACAGTACAAACAAAAATATGAAGTTGGTATGTACATCATCTGCTGCAAGTTTCATAGACTGTGATCTGGCAGGAGCAGCAAGCAGTCTTTAGTAATTTCTCTGGTACTTGGTCTTTTGTGTGTTTATAGCTATTGGATTAGGATATCCACCTAACTGTTGCCATCCCCATTGTTCTGGAAGCATGCTGTAAACTCCACACTAAATGTTGGAAATGAATGCTGAACTGGTGGTATATAGCAGCATCAAAAGTTGGAGAGAGATGTGCAATGTTAAGCTCTCAGTAGACTTTCTTAAAGTTCTTGATGCACTTCACTGCATGCTGAGTGACTTGCAATCCATAGGGCTCATTGGCTTTCTATCAACCACCACCATGAAGAATCAAGGCCTTTAGGTTTTTTGGTGATCTCATGACCATCTGCTCTATGAACATATCTGTCCGTACAGCCCACATTTTGATCTGACCCTTTAATGTGAACTTACTTTCCTGGAATGCTTTGACTACTTCTGAATACTCGTCTTTAAGTTCTATCATTTGCTGAATGTCTGGTTCGGCACATTTGGTGTAGTTATTGTGTGCAGGACTTTAAAAAATGGAAGCAGTAGTTCAACACTCTGCAAATGTAATTTCCAGTTTCCAGGCATTTTTGCCCATATAAATGCCTTCATTATATAAACCATGTGAAGGTACATAAGCCAAAGGTATAATGTCTTCTACTCTTTCTCAGGGTTTCTTTAGTTTCTTCAGATGTCTTGGATAAGATTTGCAGAGCTATTGGAGAATTTATCTGCTTCACTAGTATTTCTTCAGTAATGGATTTCTCAAAAAGTAAGACAAGTTCCTTGGTTACTGGGTTGCCAATCTCCATTGCTTCACTGGATTCAGGGGATAGTCCTTTGTTCTCTTTAGTGGTCTTTGCTGCGGTGTGTTTATCAATGTCTGAGGGTGACGACAATATGTGTTCTCTAGTGGTTCCCACCTCTGGAATATTGTCGTATATTGTAATCCTCTATTAGTAGAGCACTCACTGCTGTTGATACCAGCCACTGGCCAGGCACAGTATGTGGTTATGTTTGCTTGTCATTATATTACCCACAGCATTACCCCCACACACCAGCTCCTAGTCTTCTTCAATACCAGATCCACTCATCAGATTCCCAGTGGCTCACCAATATGACATCAAAAGGTGGAATCCTCCAGGACATACAACAATATTATTGGACTCTGTAAGCCAGGAACTTACTACCTGAATTGCTTTTATCCACAGACTCTGTTTGAAAGTAACCATACCC
Source organism: Anniella stebbinsi (assembly GCA_029215795.1). Taxonomy (NCBI): domain Eukaryota; kingdom Metazoa; phylum Chordata; class Lepidosauria; order Squamata; family Anniellidae; genus Anniella; species Anniella stebbinsi. The sequence goes on from JARDYH010000002.1 coordinate 250,953,462, forward strand.
AATCTCTGTGATTCTGCACATACGAATGTTGGCATGGTGTGTACATGCAACGGAGACTAGCTGGGTTAAAGCCAATCAGTTAGAGGACCCATGTGGAACACACATTTGGCTGAGGGCCTGCATACACAGTCTGCATGTACTCTAACCATCCGGGCCCTGGAGGAGCAGTGAATTGCGTTGTTTCACTGTGCAAACAGGGTCATTGAGAAGCTATTGTCTCCCAACCTAACTGCCCCAATAAAGACACCTGAAATGCACCACAAATGATCTAGAAATAATGAGTGCTCTCGATCAACCTTGCCTCTTTGCAGTTTCCAGCAGCAATTTTAGGGTAACGTTTAGTTTTGCCATGAGTGGCCGTGGACAAGGTACCAGTTCTTAGCTCCAGTTCCCCACTTGCAATATAGAGGTAATAAAGAATACCTACACGGGTTCATTGTACAATTTGGCAATGCAGTGGAAATTTGGGTGGCGGAGTGGTTGCACGGCACCCAGTAGACTCAGAGTGGGTTCCCAGGGTCTGAAAATTGACCCTTGGACCCCCTGAAGTTGCCCACCCCTGCCCGTACAAGGATTATTATGACAAACTATTTGAAGTGCTTTTGAGCATCCTAAAGCACCCTATAAATGTTAAATAGTATTATTCGGTTCGTCTTCTTTTCTACCAACTTGCCCTGGCTAACATGCACCTCACACCCTGGCCGACATTTTCATTTCTTTTCCAGTTTTGCCCAATAATGAAACCTGGATAAAGAAACAGACTATCCTACCGTCAACCTCGCCATGAATCCCAAATCATCCAGATCAAGTATGTTGTATCCACCTACTAAAATGTACAGCACTATTGTATACAATACTTCTTGCCTTGCCGAATGATTTAAATGAACTTAATTTTGCGCACAGAGCAGAAAGCCATAACCTAGACTAATGATTTTAATTATATTTTCCATTTGTATGCTAGTTCTTTTTTAAACGGTGGATTCCAATACGATAACAGGGTCATTAAACAATGTTGATTTATAACCTCTGCACAGTATTTAGCACATTTAGGAAGGTGCAGTAAAAATACATGCATGAAGACTGGTATTTTCAAATTGTTACGTGTTGTACAATTTTAGTAGACTTGTTAGGGATTAGACTGAGTTCTGCCCCACCAAAATCTGGAATGAAAATGTAGCTTCCTTTAAGGGGTGAAGAATTTCCAGATCAGGCTCATGGACTGCTCCTTTCTGGAGGGTTTTCAGCCCACTCTGTAAACACAGGAAGGGCGTGTGTGTTTCTCCTTCCCTCCCTCTCCCTTTGGATGCACGAGTTTGGGTGCCTAGAGCAGGCTGCACCAGACAGACCCCTAGATCGGAGAATTACCCTCTTGTGATGCAGAATGCGCTTTGCTTCCCTGGACTGAATGTATGTGATGTCGTGAGGGTCGTTATGGTGTGAATCCACTCTGACATTTTGGTGGAGCAAAATGATTTAATTCTGTTGTTCACCAAAATGCTGCAGAGAGAAACTAAGTAGTTCTGCCACTATTCAAAAGCTCCTGCCATAATTCATAAGCTCCGGGAAGGCAAGATTCTTAGACAGAAATAGCTGACTGAGGCACTATTGAATAGTGTCCTCTATAGCGTTATGTAAAGCAATTGTTTTCATCCTTTTCCCCAACCCAGCTGTTGTTGGATAGAATTCCCACCACCCCAACTAGCATGGGAAATGATCAGGGTTGACGTTACAGTCCAACAATATCTAGGAACCCATGGTTGGGAAGCATGAGCCTAAAGTCGAGGTGGGCGACTTGTGGCCGTCCAGAAATTGTTGAACCAATTTCCATCAACCGTAGCCAGCATAGCCAATGGCAAGGGATGATGGGAGATGATGGGAATTGTAATTCAACAACATCTGGAGAGCCACAGTTGCCCACCCTTGGTCGAAAGAATTAGAGTTAACTTATTTAATCCATTATTATTTGTTCAACTGATGTGTTTATCTATGAACAACCACAGCCATATTATTTCTTTTTATCCACTGCACTTTTGAGTGCTGCAAGTGATTAATAAGAGATTAAACATGCCTAGTCTTTGAAACAAAGTCAACCTGAATCCCAGTTATGAGATTGCACCCCGTGAGTGTAATAGAGGGCTAAATGTATCTTATGCTTGGGGGGGGGGGGAACTTGCCCATGGCCAAGAAATCTTAATTGGGTGCCAAGAAAACAGAATGCTATGTGCTATATTTGCATATTTTGCTTATTCTGCAAATTGTACTATTTTGCATAATTTATTTGCTTATTTTCAGGAGGAACTATAGAAGACATTGGATCCCCAGCCACTAGAAATCCTATTCAACCCCCTCTCTGTCTTCTGAGATTTCAACTAGCCATTCCCAAACACTTGCAAGCATATCTTTATGAAACATATCTAATTCCCATGCTGGGAGTTGTAGGATATTTTCTGTCCAAACATGCACATGATTGCACCCTAAATGATGTGCCCAATACCATGAGTGAAATCCAACGCATGTCCTATTTAAAACAGACCCACTGAAATGAATGGGACTTAAGTTAGTGATGACTAATATGTCCAATTCATTTCAATGGGTCTACTCTAAGAAGGACTTATGTTGGATTTTGCCTCGTCTTTCTGCCTCTTTTCATCACACAACCTTGGTCATGGCCCATCATGTTGCATTATTGTCGTAGGTCTTCCTACATCATTGTGCCAGTCAAAGGAGCAAGCTGGCACTACTGCAACTGGTACCAGCATAGCTATGCAATGCATTTTATTTCTTTCATTTGCATCCTGCCCCTCCTTCAATTAAGCTCAGGTTGCTGTACATGAGGATTCCTGTTTTATCACCCTGTGTATTAATAAGGTTGAGAAAGACTGACTAGCTCAAAGTCACTGAGTGAGCTTCATGGTTGAGTGGGGATTTGAACTCAGCTTTTCCTGGATCGAATCCAACAGCTTATCCACTGTACTACACTGACTAACTTGCTTCATGGCACAGACAGGGCTGATTAATGCAGGAAGCCTTGGGAGGTGCTCTCCAGAAGCAACTCCAACCTTATCATTCTAGTAACAGATGGATGAAAGAACTGCAGGGTTTTCACCCAGGTCTACTATATATGTGATTTTTAAAAATTAAATAATTGTAATCCTGACAAGGGACAAAAATTCATGAAAACCAGGTCCAAGCAAACCTGTATTAGACTCAGAAACAGACTGCCACATGGGCCTGAATTCTTTTACCTGCAGTCATCAAAGGTTGACCCAGGAGAGGACAGTGCAAGTCGTTTCCGCAATTCATCTCGCTCACGGGTAACCTGGCGGAGCTGAAACACAATGGTCTCCAGTTTCTCATTCATCTGCCTCACATCCACAACTGCTGGTGGTGGAGACGACGCTTTACCTGTTGTACCTGACGTCAAATAAAATAAAAGTGGGAGTTAAGTGGGTTGGAGAAACTATTTTCAAACTTCAGACCAATACAATTGCCAGCAGAAGTGGCTATGTGCTTCCAACTGAACATGTTTTCAAGTACAGGAATGATAAATTCCCTATGAATTTGTAAGTTGTGCCATGCATGGAAAGGTAGACATGTGGTCAGCATAAACATTTTGGATGCTGTCCATAATGAGCCCTCCCCCCACATCTGCTGACATCCTGAGAAATACAGTTTTTGAACCACAAAACAAACTGCGGAGAATTGACTGAACATTACTGAGTGTTCTCTAGCGATCATCAAAATAGAACAGAGGCATAGAATTCCTTGTGATCGAAGGGTAGAACCTGAAATCCTGCTCTCTGAACAGTTTTATTTCCATGGCTACTATTCTCCTTACTTCAGGTTTGCACTTAATCCCAGGTTGGCATGTTATACTGCAGCAAATTCTAGTTTGTCACTTAGGATATTCCCAACAGGGAGCAAGAGCCACAGCCATCTGAAATGTATTTGTAAACACCCATTTCTCACATATACCTTTTTCCTAGTTTTAAGGTTATACATACCTAAGGGGGGGGGGGGAAGTGATTCTATCTACCAAACTGCTAGCTTCCCTCCTTTGCAATATAAATCCTCACAGATTTTGAAGTTTATGAAAGTTAAATGTTTATAGTTTGAGCATTAAAGTCACAATGGTGACGGAAGCCAATTAGAAACAACAACACCCCACAGCCAATTAGATTCAATGTCTGTGTTTTTTCATTGATAAAATGAGTTGTCTTGATCATACCCACCCCCAGAAGTCAGCCCACCAACATCTCTCTGCTCAATTTAATAGGGAGCCTGCGTATTTTAATAACATAAAAGGTTTCATAGTATTATCAAGTGTGACTTGGCATATGCTTCAAGTAGCCCTCTAGCTTATTGCAGGGGGGACGGGGATTGGAATACTCATCGCTTCCCTTCCAGGGGACATTTCTAGCTGAATGCTGAAAGGCTTTATTTTGTCTGACAGCTCACTTCTAATGTAAAGGAAGAGATCTGGGCTTCCGGCTCTGCTTTCCATTTTCCACCTGACTGAATGCTTCATGCCATGGCATTTCCATTCTTCACTATAGCCAATCAAATTCCTTCCATCAGGCTTGGCCCTGGAAACCAAGGCTCCATTTTCTAAATTATCCCCCACCTTTTAATAATGTGCCTCTTTCCAGACAACCTGGATTTGTCATAACTTATTTATTGCAACTGCTGCCAAGTGCAGCTTGTTTGTCAACTGAAATAAGTGCTTCACAGCTCATTTTAGTTTCCACACTCATCCCCTGAGAACCAATCTGTATGTGGGTCACCTTTTTGGCTTGTCTCCAGGTAGCTAGCTTCTGTTCTAGCCACTGAAGTGCTCTTCCTGTTCTAATAGGGGCATATCTTGTGAACACTGTTTTGCATACAACATACTGCATGCACAACATCCGCTCTAAGACATGGACTTTGGGAACAAAGAAGTAAATACAGATTTATTGACTGCGTGGATGAGGCCAAACAGAGATGAAGGCAAGACAGAACTGATGCTGCTGGGAAGACCGGAAGCTTGCTTTATTATTTATTTATTTATTTATTTATTGCATTTCTATACCGACCAATAGCCGAAGCTCTCTGGGCGGTTTACAAAAATTAAAGCTATGAAAACCATTCAAAATATGAAACAAACAACAGTATAAAAACATAATATAAAATACAGTATAAAAGCATAAACAGAATGAATGCGAGGGCTTGAACTTCGAATCCAAGGCTTGAAGCTTGCACAGCCCTAGTAAGTGAGATATTTGTAACCAAGGGTGCACCTGTCAAGCTGTTGATGCAGGTATGTGACTTGGGGGTTCTCTCCCAGCCCTGCATTACTTTTTGAGGATCAGATAGCAGAATGACCATGAGAGCTTTTTATCAGTTACATCTCATGTGCCATCTTGAACTTTGCAAAGTTGATAGTGGAAGGTTTTCAATACATAACCACTGCATGGCTGAGAACGTTTGAAAACCTTTGATTCTGTTTCGGCTTAACCACAGCCTGTCATGTTGTCCCGACTGATGGCGCCAAACTGTGGTGGAGGATAAGAAAGTCTTGTTTAAACAAGCCAACGACATAATCCACAAGTTGGTTCGTTTCAAGCAAACCGTATTGAATATTTGCTTGTACGGATGACACAACAAGCTGTTGTTTCACAAAACGAAAGTGAATGCTTTCAAACTCTTCGCAGCTGTGCCAGTGGAGAATGAGCCAGATGCGTGAATGTGAAGCTCATCCAGGCTCATTCTCATTGCAATAACTTCCAAATAATTCTCACTGTAACTTCCAAATGTGGCCAACGTGTTATCAACAGTTCAAAATGACCCTTAAAAGCTGCACTTTGTGAACTGTTAGACTGTGTGTGCTTTAAGTGTCCGTGTGTGTATTTACATGCACATATACTGCAGACGAGATGTATTTGCTGCTGTTCCCCCACACAGTCAAAACGTAACTTAGACAGAGGGCTGAAACTTGAGAAAGACAAGCTCTAGAAACTCACACTAATCATCTTTCTAAAAAGGCACCCACAAAATCCCCCCCGAAAAGGTAAAACAGGGAGAGTCAGTTAATGGAGACAAGTATCAGAAAACTGGTACAGGCCTTGGTAAATTAGGAATGATTACAGTGAATGATTCTATAAGCAAAAAAATAGGCAGCATGAATCACTGTACTACGAAGTGTTATGGAGGCAGGCTGATGCGTTAAGAAAAAACAGGCTATGCTCCACCAAATGGGAAGTGAGCAGCAAAATACTGAGCTGTAGAGGGAGCTAATTCTGCCAAGCTGCAATTGTAGTAAGACTAAACATCCCCTAAGTATCCAGTAACTTATGCAGAAGGTTAAAGAACCTCTGTGATTGGTGTGTGCTGGAAATACAGAAGGCAATGAACTTGAAGTTCAGGAAGAGAGTAAGGGGCTGCCATTTGTTCAACCTAAAACCAAACGAAACCAAACTTGGTCAATTGGCCACCAAATGTTGTCAAATGACAAGCAAATACTTAAACCATAAATTTACGAGGCCATAACAATGAAGAAAGAGAATATACTAATTTTAAGAACTACTGGGGGTGTTCGGATGATCGCGTCGGGGGCGAAAGCCACTGTGGCTTCTCCCCCTGCACGCGTGAGCATACTGTAACATGGGTTGGCGTGCCGTCTGAACCCGACACAGCGGAGGTGGCGTCCGACTCACCCTACAACCCCTACTTCACATTCTACACTGTGCTAGGTGCTGGCTGACACGACAACCCATGTTGCAGCACATCGAATGGTGAAAATGGTGGTAGCGTGTGAAGCACACGTAGGGCCAAGGGGACAACCCAGTGCAATCATCCGAACCCAGTCAGCATCTTCTAGAAGATCTTAAAAGACCAAACTCTCTGATGAGCTTTAGAGAGCCCCATGGCAGATCATATGGAGGGCCCTCTGTCACAGAGAAAATACTCTGGATCTGGTGGCAGCCTTAGCTCCAGGGCATTCACAACCTGTGCCACCGTGAAGATGGTTTATGTGCATTTACGGCTTCTGCTTGAACCCTGTAGCTACAGCATGAGGCCAGTAGGAAATGCAATGCCGTTTGATTTGACTGGCAATGGAGAAACCTGGAAAGAGTTGCAGGCAGTGCCTCTTTCTAAGTAAGAGCATCTTCACATGCTGGGGAGCAGGGGGCCTGATGTTTGCAATTTCTATCAGATGACTGGTGAAGTTTAAAAAGTGTAGGCTCACACTTGCACAAGGGTTATATGGGGCAATGGTTTGCACTGCACAGCAGAGTGAAAAATAATTGATCCTCAGTCTAGCGCAATCATCCGAACCCAGTCAGCATCTTCTAGAAGATCTTAAAAGACGAAACTGCTTTAGCCACCAGACAAGGAATTTGTTGACACTCCCTAACGCTGAGCACTTGTTTACTGCCGAGGCCAAGGAGCAGCGCGGGCATTTTAAAGCAGGCTCTTCCTCCTCCTCTTGCTGCTGCTGCTGTTGCTGTTCCTCAGGCACCTCCAGGGAGCCCAGGAGCAGGGCAAGAAGGGTGAGGGGGCTGCAGGGGGTCACGCGGCGGTGGAGGAGATCGGCGGTGGCGGCAGAGGACCCGGTAGGTCCGGGCTGGGTTTCTTTGGGGGTGGGTGGCTTGGTGGGGGCAGTTGTTTCGGGTGGGGGGGTGGCGGGGGTGCCTGCTTGTAGGCCGCATGGCGAGCGGCCTTTTTAATTTTTTTATTTTATGTTTGGGTGGGGGGGTCTGCTTTGGTGGGGTGGCCATTTTGGACTGGGATTTTGCTTTCCAAAATCTGGTCACTCTATCCTCACATCTCAACCAGATCTTAAAAGTGCACAAACAAATACAAGGAAGTCTAGAAAAAGGCCCTTGAGGGTTTCATAGCTATGGAATACATGCACTAAGGCACAGCATGATGTACCAATAGGTACATTACATACAGAATTGAAAAGGGAAGCAACACTGAAGTGAAAACTAGGCAAATAGTTTACACTGGATATGATAAAACTGGAGAACTTCTAAACAATCTGATAGAAAAAAGAGGCTCAGAGCTCATCTACATCTATGAGCCTTCTGTGACCGGGGGGGGGGGGAGGGGGGGAGGATCCCGGGCTTTCCCGCATGCATGTCATCCCGGAAATGAGGAAGGATGTTCTGGGACGCCGTTTTTTTTTCAAATCAGAGGGCACGGAGCCAACTCTGGGAAGGTCTCTTGGTCCACAGCACCAGAACTGAGCATGCACCCTAGAGTGTACCCAGCACTCCATTGTGTCTACACATTACCAGTAAAGTTTGGTAGAAATGGACAAGCTGTCTTTCATGGATGAATATCTGCCATTACGGATTTTCTGTTTGAGGGACCTCATGGAAGCTTCTGAAACCTCAGAGAAGCTTCTGAGGAATCCCAGACTTCCTAGAACACAGTCTGAAAACCACTGTGTTATAGGGTTAATGTTCCACCTCCGTTATGGATACAAGAAGTAGGAGTGTCAAATGCAACAGCAAACCATGATCTTGGTGCTTCAGTTGGTGCAGCTCGAGGATGTTGACAAGGTGCTTGGACAGGTTCGTGCAACCACTTCCATATTGGATCCTTGCCCCTCTTGGCTAATAAAAGCTAGCAGGGATGGAACAACTGGCTGGGCCAGGGAAGTGATTAATGCCTCTTTGCAAGAGGGAGTGGTCCCAGGCCTCCTGAAAGAGGCGGCAGTGAGACCACTCCTAAAGAAATCTTCCCTGGACCCTGAAAATCTGAATAACTACAGGCCAGTAGCAAATGTTCCATTCCTGGGCAAGGTCCTGGAGCGGGTGGTTGCGAGCCAGCTCCAGGCACTCTTGGATGAGACTGATTATCTGGATCCATTTCAGTCGGGTTTCAGGCCTGGTTTTGGTACGGAAACAGCCTTGGTCGCCCTGTATGATGACCTATGTCGGGAGAAAGACAGGGGGAGTGTGACTCTGTTGATTCTCCTTGATCTCTCAGCCGCTTTCGATACCATCGACCATGGTATCCTTCTGGGACGACTGGCTGAGTTGGGAGTGGGAGGCACTGCATTGCAGTGGTTCCGCTCCTACTTGGTGGGTCGGCTCCAGAAGGTGGTGCTTGGGGAACATTGCTCGGCCCCGTGGATTCTCCAGTATGGGGTTCCGCAGGGGTCAGTTTTGTCCCCCATGCTGTTCAATATCTACATGAAACCGTTGAGTGCAGTCATCCGGAGTTTTGGAGTGCGTTGTCATCAATACGCTGATGACACGCAGCTCTATTTCTCCTTTTCATCTTCATCAGGTGAGGCTGTGGATGTGCTGAACCAGTGCCTGGCTGCGACAATGGACTGGATGAGGGCTAATAAACTGAAACTCAATCCAGACAAGACTGAGACGCTGTTGGTGGGTGGTTCCGCTGACCGGATGGAGGGTGTTCAACCTGTTCTGGATGGGGTTGCACTCCCCTTGAAGGAGCGGGTTCGTAGCTTGGGGGTTCTCCTAGAACCATCTCTGTCACTTGAGGCGCAGGTGGCCTCAGTGGCACGGAGTGCCTTCTACCAACTTCGGTTGGTGGCCCAGCTACGTCCCTATCTGGACAGGGATAACCTGGCTTCAGTTGTCCATGCTCTGGTAACCTCCAAGTTAGATTACTGCAATGCACTCTACGTGGGGCTGCCTTTGAAGGTGGTTCGGAAGCTGCAGCTTGTGCAAAATGCAGCGGCCAGATTGATAACTGGAACCAGTAGGTTCCAACATATAAGACCTACTCTGGCCCGCTTGCATTGGCTGCCTGTATGTTTCCGAGCCCGGTTCAAGGTGCTGGTTTTAACCTATAAAGCCTTACACGGCTTGGGACCACAATACCTGATGGAACGCCTTTCCCGACATGAACCTACCCGAACACTACGTTCAACATCTAAGGCCCTCCTCCGAGTGCCTCCTCCGAGGGAAGCTCGGAGGTCGGCAACAAGAGAGAGGGCCTTCTCTGTGGTGGCTCCCCAATTGTGGAACGATCTCCCCGACGAGGCCCGCCTGGCGCCAACATTGTTATCTTTTCGGCGCCAGGTCAAGACTTTCCTCTTCTCTCAGGCATTTGGCAATATCTGAGGAGCCTGGGTCTGTTTTGTTTTGTTTTTGTAGTTTTTTTTTTTTTAAGTGTTGAAGTGGTTTTTAAATGTACAGATTGTGCGTATGTTGTATGTTTTTGCTGTTTTAATTTTTGTATATTGTTTTTAATTGTTTTTAATCCTATGTAAACCGCCCAGAGAGCTTCGGCTATGGGGCGGTATACAAATGTAATAAATAAATAAATAAATAAATAAATAAATAAATAAATAAATCTGCTACTATGTGAAAGAGCATTCAGGGAGCCTTAAGCTCCTGCTCCCCCCTCCCCTCCATACATAGCAATTCCTACCCTCACTTCCTGGTTTGAATCCAATCATAGTTTGCTGATCCGAACCAGCAAACTATGGTTTGCCTCAAACCAGATAGGGAGCGAGAGGATTGCCACATGTGAGGGGAAGGGTGAATGTACAATTCTGAAGCTCTCTGAAGGGTCATTCACATAGCACCTAACCAAGAGATGACATTGCTAAATTGCTATATAATTAGTTAAAAAACACTTAACTCCAAAAGCCTACTATTTCATGATTTCCAGAGTCAATTGTTGAAATATACATTTCTATTTTTTCAGCATTTGGAACACAACCCAAACTGCTAATATTTCAAAACACAACCTGGTATTTTCCCTTAAACATGTGTTGCTGGGCAAAAGACACCCCAGTCTTGTGAGGAGAGTGCAACACGGTGACATTCTGAGGCAAGTGTAATTCACGCAGCATTTCAGGATATCTACCTCCTCCCAAAGTGGTATGTCTATATGCGGACATCGTGGGAGCCTCAATGGGTAGAGATCTTTTAGCAGTGCAGTAAAATAGTCCTAAACCCGAACCTCCTTTCCAAAGCCCCAAAGGCACCCTGCACAATGACAGCACATATATGCTTTTCACATGACGCCGGGGAACATGCCCATCAGCCGAGAGAGGCACATATGCACTACCCAAGGGCTGCAGGAGGAGAATACTGGCTGAGCTGCAAGAGGACCGCTTGGTTCCTGCTCAATCAATATAAGGAATCATCAGGTGAAATCTGGTGCAGGCCGTTACTACATCTGAGAGTTCTCAGGCCTCCCACTCAACTCTGTAGTAGTCTCAAAAATCTCCTCACATCTGATGAATTTCTACAACAGAAGCAACAAAAGATGGAACCTTCCCTGTGCCTCCAAAATGAGTGAAAGGGGAGGGAAGAATTGCGCCCTTTGAGCTTTTGTCTGAACCCATTTCCCTCCAACTGTTACCCTCCCCCAGTGATCGCTCCACCATCTCCAATGATCACCCCATTGCAGAAGAAAGGAAGAGGAAAAGAATAAGTCCCAAATACGAGTCTCTTTCCCTCTCACTACACACACACATACACTTTCTTGAAGGCTCTCACTCGTCAACCCTGTTCCGTTCCAGCCCTAATGCTGCATTTTGGAAAGATATCCTTTTCAGACATATGACTTGCCTTGAATATTAGATGGCTGACATAATTCACACGCTCACACACCTGGTATCACCACTCCTAGCTACATAAAAGTACTTAAACAGAGAATTCTTGAGTATCTTATTTCTATACTGTATATATTATGGATAAGAAGATATATTCATTCAAGATTAACGCAAAATGCAAAGCAAATGGCCCAAACATTCATTTCTTACCAGTACTGCTAAGTGAACTGCTGCTTTCAGAGTCGGATGGCATTATGGACAGTACGCTGTAAGTTGACCCTAGAAAAAGGAGATAAACAAACAGTTGCTTAATCACCATTTACAATGGAACTGCAGTTTGCATGCATAAGCAACCTTATGAATCTCTTCCCCCATTTCCCAACCAGTTTCTATTGCTTGTAAATAGAAGTTCACCTAGTTGCCTGGGGCAAGTAACAATCACTCTCCAGTCAACCAGGCAGGGAAACTCAGTGGGGCAGGGCTTGGGCTCACCATGCTCCCTCACCACACATAAATTTGTGTGGTTGGTCCCAAGTACATCTATCCATCTGTACAGATTCCCAACCATGTGATCTATCCACACTGGTTTTGTAGTAGACTTGCCATACAAAAACAAAAGAGAGAAATGCACCTCTCTTTTTTGATCTACACTGGATTGCTCCCATCTGCCGCTCCCAGATTGTGGAATGACCTGCCTGGAGAGATCCGCCAACTCACCAGTCTTCAAGAATTTAAAAGAGCTATAAAGACTGATCTCTTCCAGCAGGCCTACCCAGATGAATTTTAAGTGTTTTATTAGTGTTTTATTGGTATTTTAATAATGTATTGGTTTTAAGTGCTTTTAATCAGTTTGTGTATTTTATGCTTGTTGTTCCCCGCCTCGATCCGGAGGGAGAGGCGGGTAATAAATAAATAAATAAATAAATATATTATTATTAAATTATTATTATTATTATTATTATCCATGATGCAAAAGAAAAAACGATAGAGCTTAAAGGCATTTCATGGAAAAGAGAAGTTTACCAGGTGTAGTTTTTGCCATCTCCTTCTCCAAAACATAGCATTGCTCTGCGGTAGCAGTCCCCCAATTCTCATTAGGCTGTTACATTGTGGCTGTTATTATCACTTTTCATCTATTCTCCCTGCTGACTGGGTTGTGGCCTAGGTGCATGAACCAGGACTGCAGATCTTTTTATTGCCCAAGGGCAGAGAGGAAGGACCTTCCTTAACCATGGCTTGGCCCAATGCCCAAACTGATCCACAGACTACAAAAGTAATGTCGACCATTAAAATGTGTCTCCTTTCCCACTGACGCTGCCAAATCGCAGCCACAGCCACCAGGCAACTTAGTGCTGACAGACCTCAGTACAAGCAGCTGGTGCCACAGAAAGCAAAAGAAAACCCCATATGGGGGAGATCAACTGGCAGCCAGGAAAAGAGGGCTTTGGAAACCGGGCGAAGAGATTAACACACAAATCTAAAAGTGATTAAACGAAAGGGCTTCTTTCCTTCTGTCGCGTTAACTTCCAACTGCCTTACAGGGGGAAAATATCAATTGTACTGGTCATGATAATTATTCGGACAGGAGCAACTACTTAGTCCAATGAAGGACGACTTAAAATTGGAAAGTATAACCAATTCTTTAGCAGGAAGACCAAGTGAGGCAATGGCTGTAACCTACCACATGCCAACAAATGGCACAATGGGCAAGAATTATACAGTGTTGCACAGAAAGCTCAGGATTTCATAGCTATGAGAGAGGTTTACTGAGCCCCCGCCTACTAACCTATCCTAAGAAGGCAAAGAAAAAAATGGCCTCTGTAAGAGAAAACAAAGGTTGTTTTAAACATGGAGTGCCTTTAACTGAAGCCCTCTCTACTCCTCCCTGGCCAGTCCCACAAACCAACTGTTCAGTTTACAAGACCCCAGCTTTCTCCCTCCATGCCAGCTCCAGTGGGATTGAATCTGGCTCCCAGTCAAGTAGCCGGCTGATGTGTTTCACAATACCTCTTCAGCAAATGGCAACTGAATTCAGAGGTACAATGCCTACCACAATACCATTAACATCTGCAAGCACTCCCCATTGCCAATATTCATGAAATGTCTTCCTGCCTTGTTCATTCCTGTTTTGTTCACTCATTCCTGTTATGTAATTCCTGCAGGTGTTTTAATTGATTATATTAGTTATGCCGATTTCAAATTTAAGTAATTGAGTGCAATGCAACATGTAACAGCTTAGCATACTTGAGGCTGTTCCAAAAAAGAAAGTGCATCAATTTTCTATACATATTTTTCATTGTGCCTTCTGAGGAACAGCACCAGTCAGCTTTCCTTCCTAGTCACCTGCAGGAACAGCCATTACTAAACTAATCTCCAATTTTCTCTCCCCCATATCCATTCATCACCTGGTTCACAGGATCACGGCAGTTGAAACAACCTATCATGGCTTGCTGCAGCTGCTGTGCATGCTGGCTGGATTTCCCAAATTACCCACACTGGCATGGCTGGCCATGTCGTATGAATCCAGGTGGCATGGCTTCTTTGGGGTGAACAGCAGCCCTCAAATAACCCAACAGTAATTAGGAAAATCCAGCCGGCATGCACGGTGGCTTGTTTCAGCAGCTGTGGCTGTGCAAAGTGGACTTTGTACCAGTAAACACCTTCTCTTCTCCCCCTCCCCGCCCGTTCCTCACAAGGACCTCACATTGGATGAGGGGGTAGTATCCACACCTAAGTCATGAAACTGAAGTGACATTGGCAGGGCTTCCATTTGCTTTCGGGAAGCAAAGTGAGTTTGAGTAAAAGGGGAAGTGATCCCGTTTATAAGGCTTTTCACGTGGCCAGGAAAAAAGCGCCCCAGGAGCTGAACATTCACATGGGTATGCCATGCTGTGTCGTCATTCATTAAAAGCTTGTGTTACTAGATTTGTCAGAAGCAGTAAAATTCACAGCAATTCCAAGTGCTAAATTCTCTCTTTTTTTTCTTTTTCTTTTTGTAAGCGCAGTGATAAATCAAGGCAAAAGTTGTCTGCAAAATGTGGTTTGGCATTTGCGCCATTTTCACATTGGTGTTTGACTGCTGCTTTCTTCAGGAATAACTCTATACCAATGTGCTGCTGGTGTTCACACTGCTTAGAAAAGTGGGGACATTTCAGGGCAGCCTTTCCTTTCAAGGAAAGAGAAAAAGTACTGGAGACTTAGGGTGTTTTGTATATTAAATACACAAGACAGGCAGGAGGGAGCAACAGGCAAGTACCCTTTACTGACTATGCTAGTCCTACACAAGCACATAATCTAACCATAACTCCTCCATTGCAGAAAAAGTACCAAGTCTCATACAAAGCTGTTTCTCTGTTCAGTACGGGATTCGCCAGGGTAATGTGGGAACAAGTCTAAGTCACATGGATATAAGGATTCCATCAAGCAAGCAGGCTAGAATATTTGGCCTTTATAGCTCCCTTTGTTCTATTGACCTTGGCGAAAAACAATATTTGGTACTTCAAAACCAACCCCACCCCAAAACCTCTATCAAGTTTTACACCCGCATGCTACAAAGCTGTCCTTTGAATTGAACCTGCTGGACCACATTGAACATCACCAGAAGGGACCACAATTTAGAACTGTGCTTTACAGCTAAATAATTCAACTGTGCTCAGCATCTCATCCAGCCCAATGCTTCATATGGATGCTGGATGCTATCAAGTGTATCACTATCATGCCAATAAGTAATAAGGAATTAGGGGTGCGCACTCCACAATAAGCTTTGGGCCTCCCCATATCATGCTCCCATAAACCATAGACTGGATGATGGGCCAGCCAGTGCCTGTGCTTGATCTTCCACTCTGTATCAAATCGTACCAAAAAGTGTAAGGTGCCAAATGTATCCATTTGAAAAATGGGCTCACATGCACTGATATGTGCATATTGCAAAACTGTGGAAAACAGGCATTAAGTTCAGAGAACGGTAAACAGCTATCCGAGGAAGAGTTTTATGGTTATTATGACAACTAATTTAAGGATGGACATATAAGGCCAGATGCACTTAGAGGAAACTAACCAAACACGTTTTTAATAACTGAAATCAAGTTTTCACAGATCTGATAGTTAGTTTACTCTTTATATACTTTGATATACTTCCTATAACATCCTACGTAAGCACATATTAGCATTTGTAGCCATTTCACAAGAAGGTGCTTGCATGGGAGTTGATTAGGATGTTTAAAACAATTATATCAAAGCCTATGTAGAACATTCCAGTGGTGGTTTAATTTGTGTTTGACTTGTAGGACAATGTTTAAGAACAGAATGTATTCACAGGTTACAGAGATCAAGAGTAAAAGGAACACAACTCTAGGAAATTCTTATACAGTTCTTATTTACAAAAAGGAGAAATGATGCCTTTAATCTTTACTAAGTTCGGTAAATTCTCATTTTTTTTTCTACTGCAAGGTGAAGTGTGCACATCTGGTTACCCTGTGACAAAATTTTACCGCCACAGTTTTCTAAAGTATTAACAAGCATTTTACATACAGACAACTTGACTAACAAAACACATGGAGCTAAATTGTGATTACACACAAAAGTGAGTGATTGTTGTAGGTCCACCATCTAATCTCTAACTCGTGAGGTGTGGAACTTCCCAGAAATCATATTCTGCATTATTCATCACATATGTAAGAATTCCCTCTTTCTGATGGCATAGCTCAAGGACTAGAGATTGCAAACTAAGGCAGTAAAGTGGGGAAACATGGAAATGAGATAGAACTGTTCAGCTTAGGAAAAAGGCGAGTAATGGGAGACCTGACAGAGGTGTACAAAATTATGCATGGTGTGGAGAAAATGGAGAGGGAGACATTTTTCTCCCTCTCTCATAATACATAATACTAAACGTAATATGACTACCCCATGAAGCTAAATGGGGGAGATTCAGGACAGATAAGAGGAAGTACTTCTTCACACAGCTCATAGTTAAACTATTGAATTTGCTACCACAAGATGTGGTGTTGGCTACCAATTTGGATGGCGTTAAAAGGTGATTAGACAAATTCATGGAGAAGAAGGCTATTAATGGCTATGGCTATATACTACCTCCAGTATCAGCGGCTGTATGCCTTTGCATACCAATTGCTGGGGAATACAAGTGGGATGATGCTATTGTACTCATAACCTATTTGTGGGCTTCCCACAGGCAGCTAGTTGGCCACTGTGTGAACAGAATGCTGGATTAGATGGTCCCTTGGTCTGGTTCAGCATGGCTCTTCTTAGTTCTTATGAGACTCACACTCCAAGAGAAGTGAGATCAAAAGTTCTTTCTGGCTACATTGAGAAAAATATAACATCTCTCCCAGGATCCTAAGTTTCACAGTAAATACTACTTTCATCACTATGAGGCACTGGGGGTGGGGCGGAGTGGGGTGGGGGAACCCTTCATTTTTGTTCTCTTCCTACCCCATACAATGCATACACGGGGTATCTTGCTAAAACCAAGATATATGATGGACAACACAATTGGAGCTATACAACAACATTCCTCATTGTTGCTTTGTTAGATGACATATAGCAACAATTGTCAGTCTAACAACTGACCTTGGCTCTGGGAAATGGAGCATTCCCAAAGGAACAGTGGTATAAAGGGGTGCCTGTCTCATCGATATTTGCAAAAGCTTGCAGATGTTGTGTTGTGTAATCTGCTACCACAGTAAGGATTTCAATACTGCCCTATGGAGAAAATGTGCAAATGATAATTGTGCACTGTTTTCCATAGATTTTTTTTTATGAGAGAATATATCTATCTCTAACGTAATTTGGTGTGAGCTTTGGAATAGTGGTATATAATATCTGTAGTGAATACAATCATATTTGCACTAAGTACATATGACAACATCTCTGAGTAACTCAGAAGGACTACTATCTTCTGCATCCCATGACCCAAAGTAGTTTGTAAAGGGAGATTTTGCATTCATGCATGCATGCCTACTTATCCAGTCTAACAATAGTGCATCTCAAATTCATTGTTATCTTTAACTGCAGGATGCAGCCAAAGAATGCCCCTCCAGTAACTGATTCTTGTCCCTGCTGCAGCCATCCTCCACCACTCCTACCTCTTAGCTTACAGCTTTCTCCCCCTCCCATGGACCTTAGCATGTCCACAGTCTCACAAAGCTATAGTGACTATATTTCTAAGTAGTCAGTGTTGGTTTGAAGGTACATGACAGAGCTATCTTGCTGAAGCTAAGCAGGCCTTCTTCATCTTGTGAGTCGAGGATGGGAGATCACCTGGGGACCTTCCTGCATGCCACCTTGAGTTTCATCAGGGAAAGAAATTGCTCCTTGTTGCTCCTTTCAACAAGCTTTAGAGTAGGGAACCAGGGGCCTGCTGGTCAGAAGCAGCTCATAGGCCTCCCTGGCTGGCTCATGGCCTCCTCTGTAAAGCAGTTAGGGTTTTAAGAATGCTTCTAAGGTGCAAATGGAAGTTTTTTTTCAAGCCTAATTGCTGCTCAGGGTTGGGGGTGGGAAATTTACATGGGTGTAGTTGTGCAGCTGGGGAGGGAAGGGTTAATCCTCTCCTCCCCATATGCTGTGATTCCTCCAAATCCCTCCTGTAGCAATTAGCCTTAGAAAAAAATCTCCCATAGGAGCCAATGGGAGGTGTTTCTCAAGCCTAATTGTTGCCGGGCGTGAGCCTATGTATAAGAGAGAGGGGCTGGGCCTGTGTATGAGTTGGCACACCTGCCCACTTCTACTATGGCCTTTGCCACTTCTGCTAGGCAGTTCTTAGAAGGTCAGCCACAAGGGAATGTGGCTCTCAGGCTGAAAAATGCTCTGATTAGAAAATGTATTTATTACACTAGTAGCAACACTTGTTGTGATTCCAAGCCCTCCCGCAGGAGTGCGAGGTCTGCCAAGTAATTCTCAAACCTTTATTCCATAAATAAACATCTCCTTGCACCTCAAGACAGTTTAAACCTAGGTACCTTCCTCTAGACTAACACTTGGCTAAACTAAGCGAGAGAATTGTTCTTTCAACAAAGGCAGTGGTCTTTTCCCTGAGTCCCTTTCACTTCAAGGAGGATTTTTTTGAAGAAGCCTTTGGCGAGAGGCTAGTTGAGCTAACCGCCTACCTTTAGCTCTGCCCGTTTGAACCTATGGCATATGGCCAGCTCTGAAGTCCTCTCCCCCTCAGAGGATTCTTGAGTCCCCACAGATTGTGTGTTTAAATGTTCTCACTGATAAGGTCTTGTGAAGATTCATCCATGGCAGGTGAAGAGCCTGGGAGAATCACCTCCTCCACTTCCTTGTATAGGGTGGGACGTTTCTACAGCTTCAGAATCTGATTCTGATTGATAGCTTGAAACTCCTTACACAACCCCAAGAGGAACAGGCCTGGTCATGACAACACTTATGCCTGGCCATTGCCACCAAAAACAATGCATCCCAACAGTTCTCGTCCTATGGGCACAGGCACAGTTTAGCATCACAGTGTAGGTATAAACTGTAGCACTACTGAAACTTGCAAAACTATAGCTTAAAGCATGACCAAATTCAGCATCCTGAGAAATCTTATCCTTGCTCTTTCTTTTCTAAAGCAGATTTGTAACTCTCAAACCCCTGAGAAGAACGATGAGAAATGCATTTCCAGTGGGAAGCAGAGCAGACCTCCCAGGAGTTGAGTGTAAAGCCATATTAGATGGGTAGCTCCTTCCTTCCTTCCATGCTTGAGAAGCAGAAATGTACAAAAAGGGGTATGCAATTTTTTTTTATCATTTGCATGGTTTATAAATGTCACCATACAGCTTTTCTTGATGCAGAGTTCTCTTAGAAAATAAGACCATAGAGAACCCAGAACCCCAGCCATACATTCCCTGGTTAGTCTCAAATCTCGTCAAGCCTTTGTCCCATCAGTTACAATCCATATGGGCCAAACAGACTGAAAGAAGTCATGAAAGGTCTTGGGAACCTTTCCTATCCGCTCCATAAGAGGGCAGTTCAAGAGTTATTGGGCCGTATGTCTGTGCTACCAGTAATCGCGAGCTCCGTGGCAGCTCATATCCTTGCTGCGCCAAAATTAAGGTTCTACCCTTGACAATACAGACTCCGGAAACGGATAACGCCTTAAATGTATGTGGATATTTTGACTGGTTCACAGTGTATTTTAAATTTATGAGTTGAGCCAGAAAGCAAAAGAAGATATAGCCCTATGATGAAGATTTGAGACATACCAGGAAGCACAGATTGCAATAAAATAATGTTAAAAACGGAAAAGATCACTATCTGACTTTACAGCTGAATCCCCTGTAGAGATGACCTTTCCTGGGGATAATGTGTGTGTGTGTGTGTGTGTGTGTGTGTGTACGTGCATGTGTGATGAAATCTGCTGGTTCCATTCCTAACCTCCAGGCACTGATAGGATCTATGAAGAAGAGGAGTACAGAACATTGTTGGGGTGGGGTCAGATTGCCTCTCAGGCCCTCCATGAACTGGATGACCTCGCTGCCCTGCACACTGCTCGTTTTAGCCTTTCTTCGTCCTGGGAGAGGCATGGAGTTCTGTGCCTCTACCAGCATGCATGGTTGCCTGCTTCTCCTAGTACTGGCCAAGTCTCTGGCTTTGTGGGGTGCCATGTCTTGGCGAGTGCCAGGAAAAGTAGCCACTCTTTTGGCTCCATAGGCCAGATTCGGGAGTCTAGCAAGCTGGATTAGGTCTATGGGGCAGAGGTTCTGCACTCCTGATGTAGAAGAATCAAAGTGCTATCTACACATAGGCCCAATTCGGACGACACAATAAACAACTGGTGTGGGGGAAACAATCATCAGTTGTTTTGGCTATTATGTCATCCAAATGCTACCATAGTCAACTAAGCGCTGATCCTCATCCACACCACAGTTGATTATTTATTACCATGTTATGTGGGGAGTGCCCCCTAGGGTTAGCGTGAGGGTTAGGGTTAGTCAACCCACCATTGACTATCGTGTCGTCCGAATTGAGCCATAGGCTCAATCTGGACAACACGTTAAGCAATGGTGGGTTAATAGCATACTGACAGTGTGTTAAAGAGGTGGAGCTCCACAGACAACACGCTGTTGTGCTCAATTTATCATAACAGTAAATGTTGCTTGCCAACCATGCACTTGCAGAAGTAATTTTCTTCAAAGCTGAAAAAGGGAGACCACGCATTATACAAGCTTTCAAAAATTATTATGTTCGTTTGGTGAATAATACTTGATAAGCCAAAGGCAAAGAGGAAGGAAGAAAAATGCTACTTTTAAAATAAGCTTTAGGGTTCCTATGATCTTTTTACAAAATCACACTGTTATTAATAAAAATTATAAAACTTGTTACATAAAACAAGCTGGTCACAGCCATTTTGCTGGAGAAGGGAGTCCTCTTTCCAGGTCCTGGATGGCTTCCCTTTAGCGTTCCAGATTCAGGAAAGAGCACAATATAAGTAACATCCAGTGATGATCCCCATGTGCGAGACACATAAGACACTACATAGCAGCGCTTTCATATCACCACACATCATCTCAAATGCAATCTCTCTCCATGGGAGGCAGTTCACGCTTCAGCTGTGAGACATCAAGTGTGGTTTAATCAAGTGTTGAATACTCTGCATTAGCAATTTTATAGACAAGAAATTAACAAGACGGCAAATTTTTCATAGGAAGCTATATCTCAAAAATGCTTCCAAGTGACATGCTTTATTTTGATTGGAGCTGTCAGATATTCCTTATCCTTACAGTGTCCAGAACACCTAAATTATGCAGTAAGAAAGCTTCCCAATGATGGGGCAATTGTTTCCCTCAAACCTCTTCCCCAAACTCAGTTTGTGGATGTCTTGACAGACCAGGAGGCAGACTATGAACCTCCCCCTCTTCTGCTAACCCATTTAATAGCTGATGTGTGCATTCTCCCACATAACGACCTGGATCCAAGCAGCTGAGAAAAGAAAGGGATAAGCCACTAGAGCTGTTATACAGGCTCTTGCACAACCATTAGCGGAAGTTTGCACAGTGCCATAATAAGGAAAGTCTTGTAGCAGTTCTCACGCTTCTGCAGGAGGTTTGTGGGAATGGAAGAACATCTTTGGATTCAGTTTCACTTCTCTCATATCATGCCCTAGAACAAGGTGAAACTAGCCTTTGCACAAGCAAATTCAAGACCCTCTCTAGATGGATTCCGTTTGACACCTGGTTAGCCGATTATGCGCATAATCGCTGAAGCGCTTTATCGTAAATGCTTGTATGCAGGAGGTAATTGAGCGCACAACTGGTGGCCTTACCGGTTGTTTGAAATGCGCTTTACAAGTAGTTAATGCGGAGAATCGCTTGTTCACATAGGCAAAATGCGCTTTAAAGGCAGGAGCAAAATAAAACTTGCTATTTAACGCGCATTCGATAATGCGCATAATCGGAGAGAAAACGCGCCTCTACGCCCAATTTGCACTCCATTCTTGTAGAGGTAAATTTTTTAATGCGCCTTGAAAGAGCTTTAAATGCCTCTTGTAGAGGCAGCCCAAGCCGTTATGTTGAGTGGTGGTACTGGAGACTACTTTTTTGTGATTCCTAGGGTCCCACCCCTTGGTGATTTTAATACACAAGATGCTACCAAGATATTACTCCTCTGCCTGGCTGTGAGCACAGTGGGTCTTGTCAGCTAAACAGTTGCTGTTTGATGTCAATCACATTTATTTTACTTCCTAGGGCCCTTCTGCATGTTACACAGAAGCGGTTTGCCACAGAGTGTACACTCAGCTGAGAACTGTAGCCATTCCCGGTTCTCAGGTGAGCATGTCTGTCTCATAGACACTTCCAAACAAGAACTCAATCCCAATCCCAATTTCCTGATTTCCAACACAATTCACTCCCATCTAACAAATCTCAAAGGTGAAAAAAAAAATCACTAAAATGATGTGCTTATCCATTTTGAACGCCTGCATTTAATCAAAATGGGAATTCATCCTTTTATTTTTGTAACCTCATTTGATACTGTGTAACTCACGGACAGAAGAACAAAGAGATCAGTTTCCACAGTTTTAAAATGACGACATGGCTATTCAGAAGGCCCAGAACTCTGCTAGGTAAAAGCAAACATTAATTCTTGAAGATTAGGCTGTTAGTGAGTTACTGCATCCAGCCCTTTCATTAAGTGCTGGGAACTGGGTATTTCCCACTGCAAAACATGCCAGAGGGCAAGTCCCTAACTGCTGGCAGCAGGAGGTTTATCACATGTGTGGCTCAAGCTATTCTCTGGTAAATCAAAGTTGAATGGCAGGGAAGAAATAATGAACATTGCAACTCGTCAAAAATGTTTGTGTTAAACTAAAAACAAACACTAAATCTGACTTTTCTACTGATAAGCATTCGTCTCTTAAAATATTAGCAAAAATACTATGATCACTGGTGTGTGTGTGACGCAGTTCATCTATGTGCCGCATGCCCAGAAACATGTTATACTCCACTGCAAGAGCTTGGCTATGAGTGGGGCAAGCTATCCAGTCTCAAGGACGGAAGGCAAGCTTTGCTGACCTGAATGCAGCACCTTCCTGATTTCTATGTGATTAAATGACAACCATTCACATATATGGGAGAAATTAAAGGGGTGCACTTTAGGGTAAAAGCTAAAGCTGTTTCCTGGTTATTCCAGTGTCTGTAACAAGGAGCAGGTTTTGCCCCTGATTTAAGAGTGTGCTGTATCGTCCCTTATTTACTTTGCCCCACAGAATTTAATGGGAGCCACTGAAAATGAAGCCTAGTTTTGTTTGTGTCATCTCACCCTCTTCTCTCCACAGCCTTATCGTAATACTGCTTCTTGCTTACACTGGAGTATGATGGGGACTTTGGGAACCAAGATGAACACATCAGAGAGAAATGTGTAGAAGTTTTGTTTGTTCGTTCGTTTTTTATAAATCTAGCAAACCTCTCTCTTGACAGAGGAGTTGAGGAAAGTATTATTAAATCAAAATATTTAAGTTATGCGAGACGGCTTTATTTTGAGTTAAGGCAATTGTACTGGGTTTCTATTTTTATGGTTGCTCTCCATATTGTTTCCCTTTTTCTTTCCCATCCCTTTACCCTCTTGTGTCGTGCCTATTAGACTGTAAACTTGCAGGTAAGGTGTCTTCGTTTTTAATCTTCGTATAGCAACTTTTTAAGCTCTTCATATATAAATAAAAAATATGAAGGATTTTGGATGGAAGGGGTTTAAATCCCCCCCAACACTGCAGCCCCTACCAAACAGCAGCCCCATGCAACAGCTTTGAAGCAAGATCTCTGTCAGGTTCTTGGCCGACCCAAGCCCAGGGGAGACCTCTTTGGAGGTGGAGGATCCGCCAGCACAACCCTCTCCGACAGTAGACCTGGGGCAACCTCAGAGGTCCTGCGGTGGCAGCAGTGCCTCATCTGAGGCTCCCAGGAACCCCTTCAAACTGTCCAAGTTCAGCTGTGATTCCAGACTCTCCTCCTACTAGAGCAAGTGAGATACTCAAAGCCCATCACTGGGAGTACCCACGTGGCTGCCAGAATACAGCCCATCAATGAACTTGTCTAGATATCCATCCTCAAGACAAAGAGAATTAGCAAACATCTCTCTCAGCTTTGAGCTAAGGATACTGGAGCAATTAACCTTTCAAAATTCATATTTTCAAGAGAACAATAAGTCATTTCTCTCTCATACATAGGAAATCCATCACTTCTTATAGATACATTGTAATTTTTTCACCCTAATTCTTCTATAATAATTTACTTCTGACTTAACCATGGCCCAATTCAGACCTTTAACTGTCCAGTGTTGGTTTTCCTTTAGTAGAAGAACAAGCATGCTATCTGTCCTTACTCCAAATACCGAAAGGAACATCTAATATAGTGTACATGTCACTCCTCACCCCACTCTGAACTTGGCAAGTGTTATTTACTGATTCAAAATGTCTATACTCTGTAAAATCAGGGCAGTCCCTAATAGCTAAACTAATATTGCTGGCTAGAGCACTGACATCAGAAATGGAGGCTAGTGTGTTATTGGACAGACAAACCATCAGTCTCTGCAAATCCCAGAAACATCCGCATTGTCCCCTTTAAAACCAAATCCATTAATATTAAAAAGTGCACGCTAATATCTTCCAGGGATAACTAGATTTCTTTTAAAAAAATATCCATCCACTAGAAAAGTACTAACACAGCAGCTATAGGGTTGTTTCCACTGGTAGCTGAAGTTGCAAAAAGAGCTAGTTGAAATACACTTTCCATTTCTAATTGGGAGGAATAGGAACGATGCTCATGATTAAACGGTGGGCCTACTTCTTCCAAAAATGACTTCATCTGTATTCAGGTAATGCAAAGGTTTTCAAACTTTCTTCCTTGCAGAAATTTGATTTGCCTGCCAAGGAACCCCTATAGGGTATAGAGGTTTTTGATAGCATGTTCTAGGGCATACAGTCAGAGCAGGAGTAACACTTATCAAAAGCTTATTAGCCTTCACTGCTGCCCCCTTCTACCAACAGAGAGCATGCCTCAGAATGTATTCTATGATGATGATGATGATTCATAGGCTGCCCTATAACTGAATTCTCAGGGCAACTTGCAACAAGGAATAAAACCAATTAGAATTCAGCAACAAAAGCAGGTAGCAATAAAAGGACAATGCAACATAAAAACCTAAGTAGCAGGGAATGCAAATAGCTTAAAGCAAAAGAGATGAAAATGAAAAGGTCTTCATCTAATGCCAGAATAATAACAAAAGAAGCACCAGGCAAGCTTCTCCAGGGAGGGCACTCCATAGCTGGGGTACCACCACCAAAAGGAGCCTTCTCTAAAGATGCACATCACAGGAGAAGATCAGGAGAGATGGGCAGGCATGTTCCCTATTACTAACCGCCTAATTGAAGAACCCATGATAAGTTTCTGAAGAACCTCGGGGTTTCCTGAACACATACTAAAAGCCACAGAACTAAAGAAAGTGTTAACTATGAATTTCACATGCCATGTCAACCATCTTTAGGGACTCAGTTGAATTGGACATAAATTTCCCATCCAACATATTCAATTAATCAGATGACCATAACTTTATGTATCTTCGCATATATTCATGAAAATAAATGAAAATTAAAACATAAGCTGCATTAAGGACAACATGTAATAAAGAGGAAGGTGGACTTCTTATTGGATTCAGCCTCGTAGAGAATGTAGCGCTTTTAAATGAATTAAACAAAGCGTGACATCTCCCAACTAACTCAGTTTTCAGGATATGTTTGGGGCAAAATTGACAAGGTAGCTGAATGAAGCTTCCTATCTCACAAAGTGTCCAAATACTAATTATTTGTTGTGAAGGCATGTGTGTGGATACTCAGTGTGTGAGCACTGAGAATTTGACTAAAACTGCAAGCCTATGCAGTGTTATCTGCATCATCTGTAGACCAGCACTTAACAGGAGACTTCAGTGTAGTCAATAGAAACGCACCTTTCTCTCATCAGTCAAGCTCTGGGGGGTGGAAAACTGGTTTTGTAGGTCTGCAAGAAAAGCTGGCTATGGGAAACCCAAATGGATTGCAATTGTGACATCACCAAAATGCATACTCAACCCCCAATCTTTTTTAAAAACATCATGTGGGGTGTTTTTTAAAAAAAAGGATGACAGGTGGATATATAAAACAAATGACCACCTGTCATGGGGCTTAAAATTTTAAAAGGACAGCCCACCTGGTACTTTGAGAGAGGCATAAGACTTGATTGCTGACCCAGCTTTTCTACTTAATAAAATCACGTCCGTTATGCAAGGTGTGAAACTGGATGGAAATCAGCCTCACTTCGTGGGTGATGTCCCCACTGGGACTCCTCCTCAAGCCACTGTATCTGTCTTTGCACTTAAGAAACTCAGTACTGCAGCTTTGGTTGTTGTGGTTATTAACATTTCTATATTGCCCAATAACCAAACCTCTTACAGTTCTGTGCCACAAATTGAGTAGAAAGCTTCATCCTTCTTTTCCACACTGGTTCTGGGGTTGGATCCAGTATCTGCCTTCCACTGATGGAAGGGCTTCCCTTAAAGAAAGAGCCTCTGCCTGTTTTTTGAGGACCTGCCCTCCTCACTGAATGTCAGTTCAACCCCATTCAGCATGGTCCCCAAACCCTCTATGTAGCTTTTTCAGAAGGCTGGAGAGGCTTCCGGAGGGGGTAGGGTGAGGAAGTCCACTTCCGCCTGCCCGGTTGCATGCATCACAATCTGGATCCAACCACTCCGAATGAATTCACAACTCATCTTTATTCCTGGAATCTAGCAAATTAACCAATAAGCTTAGGCTGCAACCCTATACCTAGGAATAAGCCCCACCGAATTCAACAGAACATAAACATAGGATTGCATTGTGAGCTCCAGTTGATTCAGAATGTTCTCTGCAATACAGTGACTGAACTACAAAATCTTTTTAGCAGATATTATTTCTATAGTACTTAACTAGCACTAAGTAATTTAGAATTAATAAAAATTCAGAGCAGTCCCTGCCTGCAGGCTTATAGTGCAAGGCAGCCTAACAGACCATAGTTCACACTATACAAATACTAAATGTTTCTTATTCAATTTTAACTAACACAATGTGTTCTTTAAAAACATCATTTACCTATTAAATTATGCATCAATGGTAATATGTTTTATGTTCACATTCATGATATTTACTTACTCTTCTACCTCCCAGTGAATGTGTCCTTTTATAAAACTGAGAAGCAGCAAGGGTAGCCATAAGACTTCTCAACTGTATAAAGATTTAGGATCCTTTATCCTATTCTATCCTGAGTCCAGCCCCAGATCCATTGATTCCTTTGTATTCTTTGTTTTGACGTTTACAGCTGCCCTGGAGTTCAGGTATCCAGTGTATCCTTCTTTCCTTCCATCATGGAACTCAACATGGTCAGACTTTCTGTCGCAGTCTGGTACCCAAACCCTAAAACCATTTGTGCTCAGCTGTCTGTTGGCAGTGTCAGAATAAAAGCCATGGTTTATATCATTTCAAAGGCAAAACAATCGGGCTTTTCTGCCACCATAACATTCTTGCCTGCAGGTGCAGCATTCTGGAATAGACCTTAATAAATTATTTTATAGTTTCAAAATAATTACTGTAGGAAGTTGTCATGGTCAGCATTTTTTTTTAAAAAAAACACCAACTGCCCAACACCCTCATGCACCACAAAAGTGATGATTTATATACACAACCACAATAAAGTCTGCAAAATTGTCTAGAACAAGAATAGAAAACCTGGTGCAAACCAGATATTTTGAACTTCAGCCCCCATCAACATAGCCCATGGTCAGGGATTGTGGGAACTGTTGTCCAACTCAGTCTAGAAACTGCAAAACAACACTTTGCATGGAATGGAATGTTCTTTAGCAACCTTCCGAAACACAACTTGAAAAACCAATAAGGGGAAATGCCAACTGTGAGGGAAAAGCCGTGCATGAACCAGGATATGGGGAAGGAACACATCTGCCCTGTTCACTTTAAGTATCACTGCATAATACAAGATCACACGAGGGCTAGAAGTGTGCAGGCGACACGGCACACATGCAATCTCACTCCTAATGTCCTCACATATGCAGGCTCCTCCTTCAGATTTTAATGCATTCAGTTCAAGGTCTGAAGAGGGTTTCTAAGCATATGGAGCTTAACATACTTAGAAGCTGCAGTTCAATAAGACACTCTGATATGGCAGGCTTCCCAATCACAGTCTGGCTTCTAAGTGCCAAACGTACTTAGAAACCCTCTTTAGACCTTTGCGTTACACGCACAAAGGTTTGAAGAGGAGCTCCGCATCCAGGGATGCTGGGGATGGAGCTGACCTACCTGCATACCCCTACCCAAACTGATTTAGAGACCCCATGTGTTCAGGAGACTATCTGAATAGGGCTACAGACAGACCTGAAAATGTATCCATATACATTACTCCTGAAATAGGAATGATCTTGCTGGCATTCCGAAGCATCGTTTAACCCTCTCCTGAAAACACGTCTTTTTACACAGGCTTTCCCTGGGCTATAATTGTTTATTTTGGTTTCACATGGTATTTTTAAACTTTTAAAGCTTTTTATAATATTTTGATTTGCTGTATTTTATGGTTTTAATTGTGAACTGCCCAGACAGCCTCGGCTACCAGGCAGTATAAAAATGTAATAAAATAAATAAATAGCTGCAGTTATCACTTGATAACCTAGAAGCTCTTAATACAGATAGTTTACTTACTTAACTTAGGGTGCAATCATATGCATGTTTAGACAGAAAGTCCTACAACTCCCAGCATTCCTTCAGCTGCATGGCTAGCTGGGGCATGCTGGGAGTTGTAGGACCTTTTTCTGTCTAAAAATGAATACGATTGTACCCTTAATATACATCCTGACTGACAAAGCACACAGGGCGTTATTAATAGTGATTTACAGTGTGAATGACAGGATTGGGCACTTGAGCAATCAAAACGATTTGGTCAATTGCATGGTCAACTATTATAAAATAATAGGCAAGTAGTTTTTAACTTCATTAGAATCAAAAAGAAGCTTTTAATCATAAACAATTTTGATAGTTATGCTATTAACAAACTGTATTGTGAAACAATTACATTAACCTTTTTTTTAAAAAAAAAACCATCATGAATTATTGTAACTTAAGGATGTTAAGTCAAGTTTCTTTAAATGCCATGTGGACTTCTAAACATTACGAAGTGATGAAAGAATGGGACAAAGCAAACTTAAAATTGGAAAAATGAGCAACTGTGTGAAACCAAAATTGACAGATCTATCCATCCCAAGGAAGAAGACCAATTATTTATGTATTATCAGCACCATAGTTTCATGGAATATTCAACAATGTTTTATTTATATTTAGCTCCATCTATGTAACTATCAATTGAAAAAATATGTGATATTGTAGTTACACACAATTAAGCTTAGTTACAAATTTAGGTTCTAACTGTCAACACCCTGAGATGGAAGTTTTCCAGTGTTACAGGCGGGAAAACTGCAACATATAGTTTCAAGGTATTAAATTAAAAACAAATGTACCACTTCAAACTGCTTGATTTGCATTATACAACGAGGGTGTGTGTGTTTTGTTAAACAGGTCATAATGACGTTCAGACAACACACTACGCCATGGTATTTAAGCATTTTAAGCTAAACATTATGGCTTAGCATGTTATGTGAACCATACCTTAGCATGTCATGTGAATCATTCCTAATCATGGTGGCTACATAACCACGGTTTAAACACGCTCACTAACCATTTGCTGCAAAGGATTAGCAGCCTAACCATGGCTTAGTGTGTGTCTGAACAGGCCCACTGAAAGAGAAAATTATTAAATGGGTAATATGCTGTCTTTGCTCTTTTTTCGTTGTCCAGCGTGGGGAAAAATAGCAAGAAACACACCAGACTGAAACTCACCCTTAAACCTAAGTTAAAGTGTTAGAAAGGATGTCAACAGGTCTCCAATCAGCTTCTCTTGTAAGAAATGCACTTTTAAAAACAGTCACACATTTTCTCCAATGCAATAATCCCTCAACTGCCTTTTCATTACAATTTAACCACCAGGTATTTTTTAATTGAAAGACAGTCATCAGAGAGCATAATTTTTAAAACTGAAAATTACATTGCTGTTTATGTACTTCAACTGCACCTCCATTACATGCCTTGAAGCAATTAGCACTTTCACTGAAATTATCTTCAAATGAAATGGACATTAATGTGATGGGCTATTTAAGCCATAATATTCCTTTGCGTATACTAGCTCAGTGATATGATTCAGCTACACAATGAAGAGCTGGTTCACATGCGGCCTTCAGCATGTTCAAAGTACATACAGTAGTATATGGAAAAGTATACACTGCAACAGGTATCGCTCACAGAAGCACGCAAAACCCAAAGGCTGGATTCCTACTATTTACACTGAAGCTGGGCCAATCTACATGTTCCCTACCAATCACAGGGGATGACACTGCACTTTCAAATTCCTTTCTGTGCCTGAAGAGGGCTCTAAGACCAGAGGAGACCAAAGGATGGAACTAGAGCTGTGTACAGCTCAACAGACTCCCTAGGTGAGCTGACAGAGGTGGTCTCGGGTGCATTGTTGAGGTCCCCCAGACTGTTGTTTCTGGGGGATGTCAACGTTCATGCCGAGGGTACTTTATCTGGGTCGGCTCAGGATTTCATGGTTTCCATGACAACCATGGGAATGTCCCAACATGCCACTGGCCCAACGCATGTAGCGGGGCACACTCTAGACCTGATTTTTTTTCACTAGACATGGAGATGGTGATCTGAAAGTGGGGGACTTTACATCAACCCCTCTGTCATGGTCAGACCACCACCGGATGGTTTCCAGAGGGCTCTGGGGAGTTTTCCGGCTGATAGGGCTGGCTCTCATCTTGAAACCCTGGTTGATCTGTGGAATGCAGAAATGACCCGGGCGGTTGACATGATCGCTCCTGAGCGCCCTCTCCTGTGTAGAGCTCGTACAGCTCTGTGGTATACCCCGGAGCTGAGAATGATGAAACAAAATAGGAGATGGCTTGAGGGCAGATGGGAGACGAACTCCTAGTGGATGCAATGAAACACTGGTAAGTGCCTACGGTAAGCTGTATTCAGGGGCAGTGAGGGCAGCAAAAAAACAATACTTTGCTGCCACTATTCAATCATCAATCTGCCTCCCAGCGGAGCTTTTCAGAGTTGTCCGGGGGCTTCTACATGCTGGCCCCAAGGACATGATAGAACCATCTGAGGCCTGCTGTAATATATTTGCTAGGCACTTCTAGGATAAAATCGTTGGCATCCGCCAGGACTTAGACTCCAGTGTTATAGCAGGTGAATCTAGTGAGGTATCCAGAGCACAGGTTTGTCCTGTTTTCTTGGATGAGTTTCAGTTGGTACAGCTCGATGATGTGGACAAGGTGCTTGGACAGGTTCATGCAACCACCTCTGTATTGGATCCTTGCCCCTCCTGGCTTATAAAAGCTAACAAGGATGGAACAGACGGCTGGGCCAGGGAAGTGATTAATGCCTCTCTACGAGAGGGAGTGGTCCCAGACCTCCTGAAAGAGGCAGTAGTGAGAACATTCCTGAAGAAAGCTTCCCTGGACCCAGAAAATCTTAATAACTTTAGGCCGGTGGCAAACGTTCCATTCCTGGGCAAGGTCCTTGAACAGGTGGTTGCTGGCTAGCTCCAGACACTCTTGGATGAGACCGATTATCTGGATCAATTTCTGTCGGGTTTCAGGCCTGGTTTGGGCACGGAAACAGCCTTGGTCGCCCTGTATGATGACCTATGTCGGGAGAGGGACAGGGGGAGTGTGACTCTGTTGATTCTCTTTGATCTCTCAGCGGCTTGCGATACCATCGACCATGGTATCCTTCTGGCACGACTGGCTGAGTTGTGAGTGGGAGGCACTGCATTGCAGTGGTTCTGCTCCTACTTGACAGGTCGGCTCCAGAAGGTGGTGCTGGGGAGACATTGCTCAGCCCCGTGGATTCTCCAGTATGGGGTTCCGCAGGGGTCAGTTTTGTCCCCCATGCTGTTCAACATCTACATGAAACCGTTGGGTGCGGTCATCCAGAGTTTTGGAGTGCATTGTCTTCAGTACGCTGATGACACGCAACTCTACTTCTCCTTTTCATCTTCATCAGGTGAGGCTGTGGATGTGTTGAACCAGTGCTTGGCTGCGACAATGGACTGGATGAGAGCTAATAAACTGAAACTCAATCCAGACAAGACTGAGATGCTGTTAATGGGGGGTTCCTCTGACCGGATGGAGGGTGTTCAACCTGTGCTGGATGAGGTTGCACTCCCCCTGAAGGAGCAGGTTCGTAGCTTAGGGGTTCTCCTAGAACCATCTCTGTCACTTGAGGCTCAGGTGGCCTCGGTGGCATGGAGTGCCTTCTACCAACTTTGGCTGGTGGCCCAGCTACGCCCCTACTGGGACAGGGATAACCTGGCTTCAGTTGTCTATGCTCTGGTAACCTCCAAGTTAGATTACTGCAATGCGCTCTACGTGGGGCTGCCTTTGAAGACGGTTTGGAAGCTGCAGCTTGTGCAGAATGCAGCGGCCAGATTGGTAACAGGAACCAGAAGGTTCGAACATATAAGACCGATTCTGGCCCGCTTGCATTGGCTGCCTGTATGCTTCCGAGCCCGATTCAAGGTGCTGGTTTTAACCTATAAAGCCTTACACGGTTTGGGACCACAATACCTGATGGAACGTCTTTCCTGACATGAACCTACCCATACACTATGCTCAACATCAAAGGTCCTCCTCCGGGTGCCTACTCCGAGGGAAGCTCGGAGGACGGCAACAAGGGAGAGGGCCTTCTCTGTGGTGGCCCCTCGATTATGGAATGATCTCCCCGATGAGGCCCGCCTGGCGCCAACACTGTTATCTTTTCGGCGCCAGGTCAAAACTTTTCTTTTCTCCCAGGCATTTTAACAACTCAAGTTGAGGTTTGGATTGACATTGTGAACAGGCTTAATAGTTAAAATGTTTTAAAGTGTTTTAATGACAACTGTTTTATGTTTATGGTTTTAAATTTTGTATATTGTCTTTTTAATGCTCAATCTTTTTAATTTTTGTAAACCGCCCAGAGAGCTTTGGCTATGGGGCGGTATATAAGTGTAATTAATAATAATTAATAATAATAATAATAATAATAGTAATAATAATACAGCTGGCCCCTTGAAATTCTCTACCCTATTTGTGGGCAGAGAAATTGAGGGGAAACTTTCACCGAATTTCTCCAATGGGAGAAGAAATTGTCCAACAATGTCTAACAGCTGGGCACCACCATTGGCAAGGGTTATAGAACAGCTTCTTTCTTTTTTTCCCTATGTTTTGCCAAAAGCATCAACGATGTCAGCAGCCTGGCCCCTGTTTTGCATCCTCCACAATACCCCCATATACATAGCATCATTCTTGGTCCTGACAAGGGAGTAGGGAAGGGAATGCAGCCATCACCCAAAAAAAAAAAATTAAAAATGGCAAAGAAAATCTGGAGAAAAATCTGCAAAATGTCCTTTTATTTCTATAAATAGAAAGAAATTTCTATAAATAATTTCTATAAATAGAAATAAATAAATTTCTATAAATAATCCCAGGACTATTGTGAGGAACATGCAGTCTAAGAAATTTTGGTTCGGCTTCATTCTTCAGGGTTCAGCGTCTTCCACGTGTTACATTTTTGAGAAGTGACTGTGGATAATTCTTGTATCTAGGCACCGCTCCTTCCCTGAAAGCCCTGTAGTAGCACGTGTGAGGCGGGAGCAGTGTTGCATCCAGTTCCAGAGAAAAGGTGGAGCTGTTCCAAAATCTGCCCTCCAATTTCCTGAATGTTTTCTTCCTCCATGAGAGAGGCTTCCATTTTTCTGCCTCATTCTTAGGCCATTTTATACTTCATTTTGAATGTGTGTTGGTGTTGTTTTTGAGCGTGAGGTGGCTGAGGGTACTGCCTGTATCTTTCTTTCTATTGAACATTTCAACGTTGCTCTGCTGTTTCCCAGGCTGCCTGCACTTCCTGATCTAAAAAGGCCCTATGGGAGGAATAAATTCATGATGTCTCCCCTCCTGGGCAGGAAGTGGGGGAAGCCAAGGAGGCTACAGGCTGTCAGAGAGATGATTGTACAATGAAATTCAGGAAACTCACACATACTCCTCAGCCATTTCACAAGATAAGCACAAGAACACTGAACCAAACGATGAGAATTTCTGCAAAATATCTTCTCCTTTGAAGTTCTTTTCGAAAACAAGTTTTTTTCTATCGAATTGAAAGAGAACGGTTGAAAAAATATTTTCGGCACAGCACTAGATGGAACTACATTCTTTCTCTAAAGTAAAGTAGTTACAGGTGCAGGATGTTTAAACCTACCCATGCCCAATGATCCTCCTTGCAAACACCGCCCAATGAAATTTCCTACCAGCCGGGGTGGGAGCCAACTAAAATGACTGGGGTGGGAGGGGGGCATTTGCAAGAGAGAACTCACTTGCTGATTCTCTCAGGCAAGATGTTCCTACCCCATCCCTGCATTTGTGTTATGAGGTTGGGAAAGCCTTGCTTAGCTTGTGACTCAATGGGCTACTTGGGTTATGGGGTTCTTGATTCAAGGCCCAGAGACCTGAGCAGGGTGGGGAAGAGAAGCCATGGGAGAAAGAATTAGGGGAAGAAAAACATAATCATTTAAGCAGAGTAGAGGGTTCATGTAAGTGGCAATCACCCACCCACCGGAGAGCTATTAGAGTAGCTGTAGTAGCTGTTTCAGTACACAGGGAGCAATTTAGAGTTTGGGGAATCTAGGAAACCTAAATGCAGAAAGATCATTTGTTCATTTTATTTATGTTTATCTATCATACTTGTATCTCATGCCTTGTCACTGGAATTCAAGACCCTTGACTGCACCCCCCCAAAAAAAGGTTTCCCTAATTTTATCCTCACAGCAACCCTGTGAAATATGCTTGGCTCAGAGAAATTGACCACAGACTAGACTACCTACTGAGCTTCATGACTGAAGCTCAGATAATTTGATCTGGGTCCCTAACTACTGCACCCCAGAGGCTCGCTATCTATGGCTGCCTCTACAAGAGAGGTTTAATGCGCTTTGAAGGTTCATTAAAATTTTTACCTCTACAAGAACGGAGCGGAAATCGGGCGTAGAGGCGCGTTATCTCTCCGATAATGTGCATTTTCGAATGCGCGTTAAATCGCGAGTTTTATTTTGCTCCGGCCGTTAAAGCGCATTTTTCCCGTGTGAACAAGCGCTTATGCGCATTAACTTCTTGTAAAGCGCTTTTTGGACATCTATTAATGCGTTTCGCCGCCTCTCGCCGCCTCCCGTGCAGAGGGATTAGGAGTAAATGTGCGTCTGCGATAATGCGCATAATCGCCGAACCGGGCGCAAAAGCGAATCCTTGTAGAGGGAGCCTATTATGCATATCAAGACCCTCCCCTAGAATCCAAAGAATATGGGGATTTTTACACTGAAGTAAATAGATGAACCACTAAAATATATGAGACATAGAAAAACAAATGTTACAGATCACCCAAACTATCGTTTACAGAACAGGTGGAGCTGATAGTGGGGCTGATTGGGAGTTGGAGTTCAACAACAGCTAGAGGACAATACATTCCCTACATTCATATTGTTTTGAGGTCAGCTTTTTCATCTTACAAAAACTGAAAGTGAATACAAGCCATGCTTAAAACCGAGAGCCCAAACTTTTAAAGTCAAAACATGCATTTGATTAGTGCTAATAACAGCAGCATCCATGAAACAAGAATGTCAAAACATGACTTGCATTATTCAAACCAACAATGACTATAGAAGCAAAATAAAAGAA
This sequence comes from Anniella stebbinsi, assembly GCA_029215795.1. Classification (NCBI taxonomy): domain Eukaryota; kingdom Metazoa; phylum Chordata; class Lepidosauria; order Squamata; family Anniellidae; genus Anniella; species Anniella stebbinsi. Next base: position 250,989,334 of record JARDYH010000002.1, read on the forward strand.
TACAGCACAATTTCATGCAAAGCAAGAAATATTTGCCAGTTTATTCTTCAACGAATTCAAGTCAAGGCCATCTATTGGACTGCTTTTTGTCCAATTATTAGTTCATCATAAACAGCACAACGTAATGAAGCCCTAGTCACTGGGATACCAGCTGATACATTCTAAATAGCAACCTGCTGACAATGCACTTTGGACAGCCAAGCATACAACAAAGGCCTTTTGTTCCACATTAGCAGGGACACAGCAGTTGAACCAGTTGGCCTACTGCTGTATGCCGGCCTGCGTTACGACTAAAAGGACTTGCTGTGACCTTAGTGGAAAATTAGTAAGTCGGTATAGAGTTACTGGGTTCTAATAGGTCACTGAAACTGTAGTAAATGAGTACTCTTTTGGAGGGAGATTTCTCAACAAATTGTTTTCAAAAGGTTTACCTTCAGGAAAATCTTTCCATGTAGACTTGGCTTTCTAAAGAATCCCTGGGCATCTGCTACAGAACCCCATCATGTTACAAAGCATTCCGAAACATATTCTAGGGTGTGTATATACTCATTTCATGAAGCCCTGCTAGGCCTCTTCATGGTACTGCCTTAGCCGAGAGCATACCCCAAAACCTGTGACTGTGCACTGCATAGGAAGATGGGTCATTGCAGCAGGGAAATTGCCTTTTAGGAAAGCTTATCCACTATTACTGAATTCCTAGTAGAGGAACCCCGGGGTTCCCTGGAATTAGAAAAGGGCAACTGTCAGTATCAGTTTCTCTTGGTTTCTCATTTTTTCTAATCTTAAGTTTGGTTCATCCTGAACTTTGAGTGTGTGTGTGTCCATGCGCGCGCATGAAATTCACACAATTTCTTGTGCACATTTGTTCTAATATTTGCATTCTTGCCTAATATACCCATTTTTGCAGTCTTACACATCTATTCAGAAGTAAACCTCATTGAATTCAATGGGGCATACTCCTAGGTAAGTCAGTATAAGATTGCACTCTTAATCAAAATAATAATAATAATAATAATAATAATAATAACAACGTACTGTTACCAGATCAAAAAATATCTTAATCAAGTAAAACTCTTAGGACTGGTTGACAAACAGTGCAATTCTCTATATGTGTATAATATGTAAGTCCCACTGAGTTCAATAGAATGTCTGAGCAAACATCAGCAGGATTGTGCTGACCGCCAGCATAATTTTGCTTCTGAATTAAATAATATCTCTGAAGAGGAAAATACAGGTATTTTTAATTATGAATGCACATACACAGGGCATAACAGTGAAGGAAAAATGCCTCTAACACCCCTGGTTTTTCTAAGTACATGAATTTACAATAAGGTGGTTTTTTAAAAGATATTACCCAATTAATCATGGACACCTTAAACATTGCAGCCCTAAAATAAGTAATTTACATTTTAGCCAGTGGTAGCCTTGGGCAGTCTAGAGCCAACATGGAGCCCACAGCAGCTTACCTCGAGGACATCTGCCCACTTACTCCTACTTTCCACATTCCTAACAACGCCCAGCTTTTATAGTGCCAGAATTCAAGCAGCCCTATTTATTGAGCTGTGCTTAGCCAATAAATACGGGTTCCAGCAGTGGGGACAGTTCTGATGAACCTGCCAATGTCATATCATATCTTGCCTGGGCAAGATATCTGAACCCTAAAAATCTGAACCCTCCTTATGATTCAGTAAGATGCTTTTTTTAAAAAATATGACTCTATCTTTAAAGCTGTGCATTTGTTATAGTAAAGCATTTTATCACAAAGCCGTATTAATATCCCTTTGCAGTTTCTTCATGTTCTGGTTATTGTTTTAAACCACAGATATAATGACTTGCAATGCAATCAGACAGTCAATGTAATTTGTATGCGTGGTTGGTGCAAGGAGGGCACAATACAAAACATCTCACTTATCACAGATATATTGACTTAAAACACTGGGTTAAGATTCCTTTACTAAAACAAATTTCAGTGGAAATGAAGGTGGCAGGAAGAATGAACGAGAGGCATAATGAGAAAATGAACTCTCTTTCCTATCAAGGAGAGCAGCTGGAAGAACTTTAAAACAAGGGAAGAGAGAAAATAGAGGTTGCAGTTGGATAAGCAAGCAATTCAAAAGAAGGAGAGATGTGGTAACCAAGGGCAAGTTGCCCAGGGCTTTTTCAGGGACTGAATGGCCTCATTCAGCACATCCGACCCCCACAAACCATTGCTAGTCTGGAGCTAGACTTGGAATGGTCCCTCAAACTTCCACACAGCAAAACATATGTGCCCTGCAGTATCCCAATATCTTAAGGTGTGATGCTGACAACAGCTCCTCGTCTATGCATTACACCTTCGGAAGTAGTTGCTCTCCATCAGGCAAGGTTTCCCTGCAGACACACATCCAAGTCTTGCTTTCAGGTTCCTTATTCATAGAGGTGTACAAGAGCTTACAGTTTAGCTGACCCTCTGGAATTTTTTAGCTTTAGGGGGCTTTGTTTGTTTAATTTTAATTTAGTTTTCCATTGCTGTCAAAATAACCTCAAACTTTTACTAGTTATTTCTCTCATGCCAATTCCTCCAGACACAAATATGGCATAAAGAGATGCTCTCAATGGCAGCCAGCAAGTGTTCGAGGACTGCCACTCCATGTCCGGAAAAGCATCGGTAGACCCAGTGATCCCTGCCGGCCTAAGGAGAGGCAAAACTTGCCTCTGAGAGAAGGAAAAGAAAGAAGTAAACCCCTGTTTGGGCTAAGGCAAAAGTGGAAGCTCTTTTAATGAATGTGACTGGAACATGTACTCACAGAGCCTAGTGCAGCCTCCTCCATTCTGGTGTCTTCAAGATATGATGGACTACAAATCCCATCATCCCCAGAACTAATGTTTTTTCACACACCCCAGCCTGCCTGAGCGTAATAGGGGTTATAGTCCAACACGTTTGGATGGCACTAGGTTGAGGAAGGCTGGGCTAGTGTCTCTCTCCTGTTAAGATGGATAGCAATGGCGGCACAGCAGTTGGCCAGTGTCTCTCCCCTTTATGCTCACTGCATCAGCAAGGGGGCACATTGGTCAGGCTGCCTCTTTTTCACTGAGACAAGCAGACGCAGGAGAACGTGGACACCACCTGAGGTACGCAGCAGCACAGTGGCCACCCGTCTCTCCCGCACTCTAATGAGCAGTAGCATGAGGGGAGAGAAGCAGCAGGCAAGGAGAAGAGGAGGGTTGACAGAAAAGCATCCAGGCTATAACAGAGCTTTAACATACAGTGTGCACCCCAGGGTGGCCTGGCACCAAAGAAGGCAGGGATAATGGAGACAGGGCAGAGGTATGTTGACGGGACCCCTGATATAACAGGGTGACAACTCGTAGAGTCTGCCAGAGCCGGGCACAGCTTGAGGCACAAACTGACTGGCTACAGGTGAGAAGATATAGCAGGGTTCCAACTTACAGGACGTGCCCCACAAGGGACAGGTTATGATACAGTCCAGCCAGTAGCTGATGAGCCAGGAGTAGTAGTAGGCTGACCATATGAAAAGGAGGACAGGGCTCATGTAACTTTAACAGTTGTAGAGAAAAGAGAATTTCAGCCAGGGTCCTTTGTATGCAAGTCCCTGGTGAAATTCCCTCTTCATCACAACAGTTAAAGTTGCAGGCACTATACTAGAGTGACCATATACAAAAGAAGGCAGGGCCCCTGCAACTTTAACAGTTGTGATGAAGAGGGAATATCACCAGGAACTAATTGCATACAAAGGACACTGGCTGAAATTCCCTTTGCTCTGCAACTGTTAAAGTTACATGAGCTCTGTCCTCCTTTTCATATGGTCAGCCTAAGTAGTAGAATATGAAAGAGGACAAGAAGTGAAGGGGCGCTAGCAGAGAACAGCCAGAATTTGGGCAGAAAGAAGGAAAGCATATGAAGGCAAGGGCACCAAATCATTCTTCTGTGAGATCAGTCGCCAATGCACCAAGGCCAGGGATGTTTTTCATCATGCCAACCAAGAATGCACAGCAGTCAGATGACTGCGCATTGCAAGACATTTAGCCCAATCCCAAGCACGCGTAGAGATGCTGAAATCAATGGGTTTAGGTGCACCTAATCATTCATAGGATTGCCTCATAGCACAGTAGGAGAAGGAGATTAAGCTGGGCTGGGAGAGAGATTGGTTGGTTGCACTTACAGAAATACAAAAGTTGTATTACGTTAGCCACATTAGATTTGCCAAACCAAAACCTGCTGCCTTGTTGAAAAAACTGGAGTCCCCTCCCTGTGGAGGGAAAGATTGTGTTCAGTAGATGCTGGATACTGATTTCTGCTACACTGTGCTGTGGCACAAATGGAGCCTGGCATTGTTGGAGCAGGTGCAAGGAACGAAGAGCCTGCCTATGACCAGAGAGCTGAAGGTGGCGGGTTGAGGCGAGTAGTTTGATTGTGAAGAGCTGTTGGATGGGAGTTGGAAAAACCAGAGGGAGTTCGTGTTCTCTACTTTATGTATGGAACACTTGCTAAGTAGTATTTAATTATGAGACAGGCAGACCTTTGTAGGAGAACAATGCTATCCACCCTCTAAGTCCTTCCTCTTAGTTCTGTGTGGGAGTGGCAGGGCAGGTATAAGTGTTTCAGTGAAAAGGGAAACGCACTCCACATGTGTGCAGCGGTACTGCTTAGAGATGTGAAGGCTCAGAAAAATACTGGAAATTTTTTGGGGGACACTGTAATTTTTTCCAAGGACCGTTTTGTTTTCTTCAGACTTTGGATTATGAAGCCTTTACTCACCCCAAATGATTTCTAAAAACTATGTAATAAGAAGCCTTTTATAGAAAGGTTAGAGATATAAAATATCCAGAAAAAAATAGGCCATGGGGGGAGATGTTTCTTTTATCCTCTCTGTAAGATTCCAAGTAGTAGTTATTTATTTCATTCCCTATTAAAATTATTGATCTAATGTATCTTTTACTAATAGAGATTTAGGGATGGTCCAAGTCATGCTCAGTTTCCCAACACGTGAGTAAAGTCACCATATGGAAGAAAATATGCATTCCTGACTGTTTGGGCTTTGCTCAATAGAGTCCTATGCTTCTGGTCAGATGCTGTAGCAGTCAATTAAAGTAGTTATAATCTAAAAGGAACACATGTGAAAATAGCACTGTAGTTATCACACTCACCAGATATAACAGAACAGCATATGGGTTTTCCCACGTGTATTTCTTTTTTAAAATTAACTTCAAGTCTTGGTTGGGCTTATGGAACTCACTGTTTTAGTTTTTAATAAAGTTCTCAATTAGACCTCATCACTAGGGAATGCTGCCTCAACTATAAATGCCTTTAACTTCAGACACTAGAATAAACTCTATCTACTTCAAAGAATCACAGTAACCTAGTTCCTATGGCTTAGGAACTACTGTGGACAACCTTTGAAAAATAATTAAAAAATAAGACGTTCATCAATGGAAATTATTTACAGAAGTGAATAAAATGTCACTCTTCGAATAAAAGGCTGAGATTACTCAAAGATTCTTAACTTAAACATGATTACTAACCATTCCTAATAGGTGAGAGAGCCTTTCCCAGCTAAATAAATTTCAACAGCTTTTCCTTCAAATAAGATTTATTTAAACTCCATCCACAAACAGGAACATGTTTAGGAATTTCCCTGAACTTCCTTACAAATAGGAACAGATGCTATACATCAGTTTCCTCTGCTTCCAGTTCTTCCTGCTTCTTCTAGCTTTTAGAAAGATTCAGATGTTTCAGGGACTACTTGTTGAAGTTCCCTCTGGTCTAACATAAAATAGAAACCTAAACTGTATTATGTTTAAATTGCTTTGTTCATTGCCCATTGCCCATGCTGCCTGGTGCTGATGGGAACTGAAGTACAAAATATCTGGAGGCTAGCAGGTTGGGGAATGCTGTACTAAAGCAATAGAGTGACTTTAGATCTGTAAGAAGCGCTAAAATTAAGTATTCCATATTTTCCCCAAAAAACATCTTTTTCTCCATGGTTTCAAAATTTCTGGAAATTTTACATCTCTAGTGCTGTTACTATATTCCTGATGGCTAGCAGAAATAAATGCTGGCTACCAAGCCCTGACACAATCTGTTGAGCCCTGACACCAATGGTCACCATGGAGTCAGGAAGCCCCAGCAATGGAAGGTTAACCTTCACTAACACCAACTCCTAGAGAATAGAAAGGATGGGGAAGAAAAGGGGATAGAGGGCTACACACAAACGGACAGAAAGCAAATTGAACAAAAGTCAAGAATTCCAATCTGCACAAAACAACACCTAGGTAAAACTAAGGAGGAAAGAATGAAAAACATAAAACTGAGTGGGCGCCTTGGAATGGGGTATGAATTAGGAAGCAAATACTAGTGAAAAAAATGTGCCAGACATTCTGCACTTAGCAGCAGACAGGAGCTCAAAGCAACAATAATCTTTAGTAACAGCTTTCACAGAAGACACCCCCTCGCTGCCTCTAATACAGAATTGCCAAGTTGTGACACCTCTGAACAAAATCCTGCATCAAGCTTTCTCTTGCGTGTGTCACTGTGCTGCCCAGTGTATTGGCAACGCAAATCATCGTGATTCCCTCTCCTGTCCCCCTTCCACTCTGGCTTACGTTTTTCCCATCCCAACCTCGTGGCACGCAGCTGAGGAACCATAATAAAATGCAACTAAATTGTGTTTGCTTCCTATTTAACGTTAGCAATAGCTGAAATAAAATTGACTAGTCTTAATTATTGTATTATCTAAAACAAAAAGGTGTATTCATAACCTTCCTGGGATGCAGTACTATCTGCAATATTTCCAACAGCCAGCTGTGTCAACGGCGTACACAATCCAGCCAAAGTTAAGGACATTTACATCAAATTGCCTCCCCTCCTCCCCTTCCTCTGTTCTTTCCCCTGTATCGAATTTTAGAAGGTAAGGTCCGCAGAGCAGGGAGCTGTCCTTTTGTACTCTGCAAAGCATGATGGACACTGATGGTACTATATAAATGATAACTCTCCAATTGCACATGACATGGATTGGACACTGTTTGACGCTGTACACACCAATTAAACCTTCACTCTAAAATAGGGGTGGGCAACTTGTGACTAAAACATCTGGAGGGTCACAACTTGTCCATCACTGCTGTAAAACAAGGGCACAAGAATACCTGTGTGTAGCTGGGTAGGTTACCTTTTTTAAATTTCATTATGGCCCGTCTAGCAAGGACGACAATGAAGGCTGCTTGCTTTATTGCAATTGACCTGGGGCAAAAATAGCAGCAATGCCTTCCAAACCCTCACAACATTCATGTATGGGCACAATATTTCACTAGATTGCGCATACATAAAATCCAACATCCGTTAAACCTAGATCATGCAGTTGATTGCTGGCTTTTATCTGGGATATTGATCACACTGTTCAAACCTGCACACCCATGCTGGATTTTATGGGCACACACCCTTCTGAAGTATTATGTCCATGCATGAATACGGGCTTAAAGGTTTGGTAAGGAAGAGAGATTCTCTCCCACAACCACACCTTTCGTGGAGTAACACTATTATCCAAATTGGTCCTGTGAAATGCCATCAGGGCAGCTTACAACATTTTTTAGTAAGCAAAGTCAATTCATCTTAACGTTTAAAGCTGGTGGTAGTGGTGGGCAAAATAATATTAAATCCAGAGTCTCAGAGTAACTGCACCTCTACAGGTATTTATTATTAACACATATAATACATTATCTGCTAAAAAGCCTTCAAGTTAACGTACTACTGGGTAAAATAGTAAAACTTTAAAATGAGGGGAAAAAAGAAAAGTAAAAAATATTAAAAGGCTTATAATCACATATTTTTAAAAGGCTAAATTGAAAAGATGCATCTTCAGTTCTTTTCTAAAGGCCAAGAGAGTGGGAGCCAAGCGTAGTTCTTGAGGGAATGCATTCCATAGTTTGGGGGCAGCCCAGGAGAAAGTCCTTTTGCATATGCCCAAAAACCTCTGTTGATAAGGGCCTCTCCTGCAGACCTTAGTAGATGGGCAGGTTTATACCAAGACAGGTGGCCCCTTATATAAGCCATTTAAAGTTTTAAAGGTTAAAATAAAATACTTGAATTGCACCCCAAAAGCAATTGGCAACCACTACAGGTCTTTCAAGATAGCTGTAATATTGTCTCAGTACCAGGCTCCAGCAGCCTACCAGCCACGTTTTGCACCAATTGAAGCTTCCAGGTGCTCTTCAGAGGTAGCCCCATGTAGAGCATATTGCAATAGTCTAAATGCGATGTAATCAAGGCATGTGCCAAGGAGAATAGTTCTCCCTCTACACAATCAACATAACAGATTCAAACGCTGAACTTGTCACAGCTTTTATTAGGCTAATGGCGAGCTTTCCCATAATACAACTTCAGTGAAACTGAAAGACTGCCCCACAACCTAAATAACATCCTAAACTCACGATTAGGAAGGCTTTTGAAAAGAAAAGGAGTTGCCACCTTTTTGAAGATAGGCAGCTATGGAGAAATCCGAAAGATAGCTTAGGCCCCTCTCTTAGAGAAGTTCCCTATCGCGTATGCTCAGGTGAGAGGCTATTCTGGCAGAAGGCCTCAAGCCACTCCCTAACTCTGCCCGCTTCAACTGATACTGCCACGCCCCTCCTTGGGAAGGACTAGGTTTCCCATGGGGGGAGGGGAAGGTGGTGTCTCAGCCTCAGTTTGTCAAGGCCTTGGGAAGATTCTTCTCCAACTCCGGGACACTCTCTGGTCCAACTGTTCTAGTTCTGGCTCGAAATCATCAGAAACCGCAGAGGCCCTGGTCTCAATCCTGACAGCACGGATAACTATTTCCAAGTCAGACCGATTCAGGAAGGGTCACAGGTGGCACACCAAATAAACACACTCTTTGACATCATCATCAACTGAAGATCCAAGGACAGCATACAATCAAAGAGCACACTCATGCTACGGACCTGATCTTTCAAAGGGGAGTGCAACTCCTTCCAGAACAGGTTGAATCCCAATCTCCAAGTCAGGCATTCTACTGACCAACAGCACCTCCATCTTAGCTTGTTCACCCTGATCCAGCCCAGTATCGAACCCAAGCAACATTCAAGGGTTTCAACTCCTTCCTTGGTGTTACACCAACGTATATCAATCATGATATATACATAAGAACAAATCTACACTATATAAATTGGTTGGCAAATAATGACAACCATGGTTTAATGAACCATGGTTTGGTGAATCATGGGCCAACTATGGGTTGTTAACCATGAACAACCCTTGAAGAGAACCCATGGTTTACTGTTGGGTTGTGAACTCTTGAGCTGTTTAAACCATGGTTTGTCATTACATGATAACTCAGAATCGTGGGTTGTTTATGGGTTGTTTTACCAAGTTATAAAGGCAGCGGCCAAGAGCGGTAAAAAATAACCGAGCCAAGAGGTCTATACTGCAAAGGCAGTTGGGATACAGGGAGGGAGTGGGTGAAAAGGAGGGACTGAGAAAAGAAACTATAATTTGTTTGATCATCTGCCAGATAAAGCAAAAGACATTTATTGTAGGGCAACAAATGATGATTTAAATAAACCATGGGTTAGTATTATGTGCAAACCTACTCTTAAGCATGCAAAGACCCTACAGGCAATGGCTTTGGAGTCCTGCACTTATGAAATCATTACTTAGTTATGGAAGATACACAGTGAAAAAAGCTACTGTTCTTCAATTACGGTGGCTACAAATAAGATTTGGGGTGGGGGTGGGGGAGATGCAAGTTGCACAGTGGAACAGAGAAGCCAGTGAATCCAATGGTTACACTGAGGGTTACCTGAAGGTTAATTGCTGAGATAACTCTGCATAACTCTGCAATTAAAAAAATGGTTGCTTAAAATTTGGATTACATAGGCCTTTTCAACATAGCCTGCCTCCATAAGTAATGGAGTTGGGTGCGGTAAAAATGTTAATAGATCGACTAACAACTTTAGGGAATATGATTGATTGGTACAACTGCATATTGCCACAATGTTAATTTCTGTTCCAAATAATGTATAATAAAATATTGAATTCAATATAATTAAGTATCAAGCCATACTTGACGGTACAATCCATTACTGGAGGGGGGCATCATAAAGTATTGTTTTGCTACAATCTCATAAAAACATGCAACAATAAATTAATGAAATCACATCCAGCACTAGCTCAAAGCCCTTTTTCGACAGCCTACAGTGCAACAGCCTAATTCTGTGACCCATAAACAACCTTGCCATTAGAGTTTCTTCACACATGCCCTATTTCCTTAGGCATCTATGAATCTTCAAAACAAGAGATGCCTTTTAAACCTCCAGCTGCATTCAGATTTACTTCTCCGTAATGATGCAAGTGCCTGAATGCACATTTGGACACCAACACCATGTTGTTGAGCTACAACTTCAAGCAATAAATCATCCAACAAAGCAGGGGAAGATTCTGTAACATGGTTTCCCAGCAGTATTGCCTTGTTTCAAGAACTGAATAGAAAAGACTTGAGGATTACATCACACTTGAGAGTAGAAGCCCAAGAATCTGGATTCTTATTACAAACTCCCTTCCCTCACAACTCTTTACCTACCAGCACTACACACAGGCTCCCATATCTACAGGCTCATGAGCTGTGGTGTAGTAGTTACAGCAGCCTTCCCCATTTGGTGTCTTCTAGATGTTTTGGACTACAACTCCCAGAATTCCTGACCATAGGCAATGTTAGCTGGGGCTAATGGGAATTGACATCCAAAAGATCTGGAGAGCACCAGATTGTGGAAGGCTGAGCTAAAGTTTTGGACATGGATGTCTGGATTCAAATTCCTGTTTAGCCATAAAGCCTTCCAAGTAACATGGGGCAGTTGTTACTTCAGAGTTGTGCACCATTTTGGGGGAGGGGAGGGAGAAGAGTCCTCTGAGCTTTCTTAGAGGAAAATTAAGATTGAATGCTAGGGTGACCAGATAAAATCCAGGTCAGGGCTCATGTCACTTTAACAGTTGTAGAGAAAAGGGAATTTCAGCCAGTGTCATTTGTATGCAATTAGTTCCTGGTGAAATTCCCTCTTCATCACAACAGTTAAAGGTGCAGGGGCCCTGCCTTCTTTTGTATCTGGTCACTCTAGTATAGTGCCTGCAACTTTAACTGTTGTGATGAAGAGGGAATTTCACCAGGAACTAATTGCATACAAATGACACTGGCTGAAATTCCCCTTTCTCTACAACTGTTAAAAGTTACATGAGCCCTGACCTGGATTTTATCTGGTCAACCTATTGAATGCAATAAACAAACCCAAACCAATATCTCAACTACTTTCATGTTCTTTGATCTTTTTGATTAAAAAGTCCTTGGCAACTTTACTTAAAAGTTATCAAAGCAACTTCAGGAGCAATCCTGGGTCCAATTTAACCCCGGCTGGTGTTGTGCATGACAAATCTAAACAGAAGACATCAGTGGGAAATAATAAACAAGTGGATATGGGGATATAATGCATGCGTAAAGAATGCTGAAAACTCTACAGTAGGGGTCGGCAATTTGTGGCCCTCCAGATGTTTTGGCTTAGAACCCCTATCAGCCCTAGCCAGTATAGCGAATGGTGAGTGATGGTGGGAATAGATCTATGTAGGATTGACTCTAAGCATAAAACTTATCAACAGCAAGAACCTTCAATTTAGAGGTCAGTTTTGAACTCTAGCCTGAGCGAAAGCAACAGCTGCATCTTAAATTAGGGTGACCAGATAAAATCCAGGTCAGGGTTCATGTAACTTTAACAGTTGTAGAGAAAAGGGAATTTCAGCCAGTGTCCTTTGTATGCAATTAGTTCCTGGTGAAATTCCCTCTTCATCACAACTGTTAAAGTTGCAGGGGCCCTGCCTTCTTTTGTATATGGTCACTCTAGTATAGTGCCTGCAACTTTAACTGTTGTGATGAAGAGGGAATATCACCAGGAACTCATTACATACAAATGACACTGGCCGAAATTTCCTTTTCTCTACAACTGTTAAAGTGACATGAGCCCTGACCTGGATTTTATCTGGTCAGCCTATCTTAAATATATGGACTGAGCATAAATTTAACACATACACAGTGAACTTGTAAATCAGCCTGTCATCACTTTGCAAAAAACCAAAAAAACACACATTCAAGAAGGATTTTTTTCAACTGTGTAAATCAGTATTTTGTTATATGTACAAGGCCCAACAGTTGAGAGAGAACACTGGCTCAAATACTGTTGTATTTTCTGCCTTCCCACCCCCTTACTACTTACATAAAAATTTGCAGAGTAGTAGTTATCTGCTTCCATGCATACTAATTTGCTCCCAAAACTGCAGAGCAGATATACAATCAGTGGCATAATACCAGTTGTAATTAAGCCCTCTTTGGGGTTGATTTGCATGAATGAACAAACCGTTGTACTTGAGTTGTAGCTGACCACCACTGTAGCTATTATCACTGTTAATGACTACTCCAGCCATTGTTCATGTAAACATACCCTACAGGATTTAGCAAGGGTGGCATACAGCCAATGTCATAACCACTGTCATCAAGGACGTAACATGTTTGAAAACGTAGACATATTATCTATTGGTATCCTGTTGCTGTAGACATCTGTCCAAAATTGCTCAACTATCCCCAGCTTACTAGATCTCAACTGGAAACACTGTTCATGCAGAGAAGGCAAGTTACAGTGTGTTTGCACAATGCTCTCTTAATTCAGACATTACACAGAACTGTGGTAAGGAAAGCTTAACTCCAGTTTAATTTGATGTATGAAACTGGCGAACCACAGTTACAGAGGCTACTGCAAGTTAGGAGAGCTGATCAGACAAAAAATAAAAATCAAACTTGACAGGCAGCAATAAACCATAGTTAAGTTTGCTTGCACATTTCAATGCCCTAGTCTAGGACACTGACTCTAGACTATGGTTAGTGCAAGCCATGGTTTGGAGCAGTATCTGAAATGAAGCCAAGTGCATACAGCTTACATACAGAAGAGTAATGGGATTCTGTTTGCCCATCCCATCCTCCATGCCTGTCTGCCACCCACAAGTTAGACATGACCTTTTATAGGGCCTTCGCATGGCAAGTTCAACATACACAGGGCTACTTGATGCAATCATTAACCCTCAAACATTAGGGAAACAAGTGCATTGGTTAAGCCTGCATGGATGGACTCAATGCAAAAATGTTCTGCTCAATGCACAGACATGTGGCAGGCCCACCAGAAGAAGGAGCATTCCCTAAAAACAGAGCCTCAGCCAAAATGGTATTGTCAATTGCTGAACAGACAATTACACCACTGTAGATGTTTAAAGCATATATCTGTATCAGTCCCTGATTATACCCAAACTCAGTATATCCAAACTGACCATTGTTTTAAGGAAGAAATTTTCTGAATATAAACTGAAACACACAGTATGTCTCTTTCAATACAAGGCACCTGCTCTAACTGTGATAGATCAATGGCACATTAAAATTCTGTTTATAGATTATTCATTGAAAATTTTAATTATTAAACAGAAACTATACAGCCCAAATTGCATCTACCCATTCACACTTATTTTTCAGCCACGTCCCATGAAGCATTTTATCCCCTAAGCAGAGAAAAGTAACAGAGGAAGCGCAGTAAGAGAACTTGGAGCTTTGGCCCCCTCCACAAGAATGCGCCTTTGCGCCTGGTTCCGCGATTATGCGCATTATCGCGGAGGCGCATTTACTCACAATCCCTCTGCACGGGAGGCGGCGGGAAGCGGCGAAGCGCATTAAAAGATGCCCAAAAAGCGCTTTCCAGGTAGTTAATGCGCATAATCGCTTGTTCACACAGCGAAAATGCGCTTTAACGGCCGGAGCAAAATAAAAGTCGCTATTTAACGCGCGTTCGAAAATGCGCATTATCGGGGAGATAACGCGCCTGTACGCCCGTTTTGCGCTCCGCTCGTGTGTAGGTAAAATTTATAATGAGCCTTCAAGGCTCATTAAACGCCCCGTGTGGAGGAGGCCTTTGATGATTAGCACGTTGCTTTGCTCCAAATTAAGGAAATGTATAGCAACAATGAACCCCTCTCCTCAAGCTCATCTGCAGGCATTTAAAGCCCCTCCCAGAAGACGTCTTCTGCTTGCATAGCTCTGATTAACTAAGGCAGTGCAAAGCTAAAATCAGGGGTGTGTTTTGTTTTCTTTTTAATGTTTTAAAAAGATTTATTCCTACTTCATCCACAAGGTTCAAGATGGCTTCGAAAAAGGTAGCAGCATATTTCAAGCACACTACGCAACAAACAATTCGGTCTTCGGGAAATCGCAACTAGTTTTTGCCTGATGTTTCTGTCCCTCAGGGCTGTGAAGAGTATTTGGAAATGCATACATAGGGTCACCTGAAGCCTCAGAAGTATGCATAGATAGGGTCACCTGAAGCCTCAGAAGTAGCCTGGGTGGAGCTACTGTGGGAATACCATTCTTTTTCAGAAAAGTGATTTTATTTTTTGAAACAAAAAATTGAAATACACAATACATAGCTCCTTATCATATCTAAAATCACTTTACTATTTGAAGACTATAATATGCATTAAATATAACAGAGAAAATGGTACTAATTGTTACAATTTAAAAATACAACTACCTTTATTTTATTTTTTTATTTATTGCATTTCTATACTGCCCAATAGCCGAAGCTCTTATTCAAACAATAGTTACACAGCGCCAGAGATGGAGCAACAAACTGCTGCATTCAAAATGTGCCTAAGCATATCTTAACTTCTTGCAAGTTGGGAAAATTGATGTAGGAATGGAGGGGATTAAATAAGAGTTGCAAACTGAAAATATAAGGACTGCAGGGAACAAAGTGAAGTTTTTAATATTTCTATTTCAGGATTCTCTTCCCAATCAGAATTAGTTTCTGAAAGATAAAGACTCAGAAATGATTGTTTTCCATACAATTCAGAGAACTGAAGGTTTCAGTGGTCTGAAACAGACTTCTCTATCTTTGACGAGTTTCTTCATTTGATGTATTTCTTTCTAATCATAGACCAGTTTCTTTCACATGCTGCAGAGGGGGTGCCTCTAGACGGCTTATTTGTGCCTCCTTCGCTTCGCGCTGACGACAGTTGGGGCAGACGAGCGGGGCGCAAATCAGTCGTCCATCCGATTTATAGCCTCCGTTAATGTGAATTTTCAAAGTGTTGATTTACAGCGACTTTACATTTTTCTCTGCACTCACAGCACAGTATTGTCATGTAATCAATCCATTCGGATTAATGCTAATCGTGGGTGTAGTTTGGAGGGCAGGGCTGGTGGTGATGTCAGGAGTGAATGACTGCTTCTTCTCTTCCTCTACCTGGCTACCCCTCCCCGTTCTCCCTCCACGTTTTGAGCTTCGGCGCAGAGTTTAGATATTTTTGCCTTGGTATATCGTTGCAAAAGGAAGGAGGTTGGAAAAAGGATGCGCCTGTTCTGGAGGGGGTTGTACTCCCCCTAAAGGATCGGGTCCGTTGTTTGGGGGTGCTCTTGGATCCAGAACTGTCACTTGAGGCACAGGTGAACTCGGTGGCAAAGAGCACCTTTTACCAGCTTAGGCTGATATACCAACTGCGCCCTTATCTGGACAGAGATAGCCTAGCTACCGTTATCCATGCTCTCATAACCTCTCGTTTGGATTACTGCAATGCGTTATACGTGGGGCTGCCTTTGAAAATGGTCCGGAAACTTCAGCTGGTACAAAACAGGGCAGCCAGATTGTTAACGGGGACTGGCCAATGAGACCACACTATGCCAGTCCTTTTCCAGCTTCACTGGCTGCCGGTCCAGATCCAGGCCTGATTCAAAGTGCTGGTACTAACATTTAAAGCCCTAAATGGCTTGGGGCCAGGTTATCTAAAGGAACGCCTCCTCCCATATGTACCTGCCCGGACCCTAAGATCATCTACAGGGGTCTTTCTCTGTGAGCCCCTGCCAAAGGAAGTGAGGCAGGTGGCCACTAGGAGGAGGGCTTTCTCCGCTGTGGCACCCCGGCTGTGGAATGAGCTCCACAGAGAGGTTCGCCTGGTGCCTACTTTGTACTCTTTTCGTCGCCAGGTGAAGATCTTTTTATTCTCCCATTATTTTAACAGTTAAATTAACTCAATTTTAATCCTTGCTGTTTTAAATTTGTATTTTAATTTGTATTAATTCCTACTGCTTGGTTTTATTCTGGTTGTGTTTTTATATTGTAAGTTATTTTGTGTTTTTAGATTGTGGCTTGTTTTATATGTTTAAAATGATTTCATGGTTTTAATTTTTGTGAATCGCCCAGAGAACTTCGGCTATGGGGCGGTATAAAAATGCAATAAATAAATAAATATAATTTTGAGTAAAATCTGAGGTCTGCTAAGGCTTCCTATCTACTCCAGTTCCCTTCCCTCCCTCTCCCTTCTCTCTTGCTGGGTCTCTGGTGAAACTGACAGAAGTTCTGGGAAGTCTAGTCAATTTCACCAAGAATGGAAATAACAAGTCTTGTCAGTTTCAGGAGCAGGAAAAACTTCTCTAGCAAGTTCCTGGCATTGAGCAGCAGTCTTGTGCGCTGTTACTCGGGAGTAAGGTGCATTGAGCAGGTGGGGGGACTTCCTCCCCTGGAAGCGTGGCACAGGATGGGGGATCGGGGTTGCACAGCTACAAGCCTTGGCACGCTTCCAGCTCAATCCTGGCCAGGGCTACTTGGAAGTAAGCCCCGTTAGGCTCAGGGAAGGCTGTACTGGATTTTCCCATTGAACGGAGTGGCATTTCTTTCCCAGCGAACAGGCACATCCACCATACACCCGTAGATGCCTTTGTTTTGGATCATCACTGTTACTAGTAACCTCACTCTGGTTTGCTATTTATTATCATTTCTCCCTGGAGAAGAGGGAAGGGGGCCTGGACCAAACACCCCAACAATTTTGCTGTAGATTTTCCTTTTACGTTTCAATGATTCTTGCTTGCAACCTGGACTTGAAGTGAGTTTGGAACAGAGGACCCGCTTCTGTTCTCATCTTCTCTTTTATTTCCTTTTGGTTTTGGGGTTGGTTGGATTTACTCGCCAACTGCAGAAAGAAGAAAATCCGGGGAAGGGGGAGAGAGAAGTGTGGAGTGGAGGGTTGGTGTAACGGCGTTTCCATGGCGGGAGCCTTTTTTGCCTCCTTTGCAAGCTTTTGTTTAAAACAACAACAAAAACAATTGGCCTCCACGGCTCTCATCTATCGTTATTAGATGTAAATTCGACTAGAGGAAAATGCACATATTCGGAAACGAAGCCGTTTAGAAGAACCCAAGATGAAGGATCTAAGCAGCTGAGAGGATCTGAGAGTTTCACATGTTTACAGTATATAGGAAATGTATGTACTCAATACTTTAGTGTTACTAGCTTTACATAGTTATTAGAAAGCATTTTGTAGGAATACAGGGCAGCTAAATAATATTGTGAAAACTTGTAAAAAGCATTTTCCTGAAATGTCAATTTTTCCTTTGGGAAAACAGATATGGTAAGGAGGAGTGGACAGACCAGCTTTCCTCTTAATTTGTCTGGGCCTTCACATCACTAGCCACCTTCATTAGTTAGAGGTTGAGTCTTCTGGGGAACCCAGTGCTCCATCCCTTGGTTCATGTCTCCTATTCTCAATCCCCCAAATTCTGCAGAATCACAAATACTGCAAGAATAAATGAAAATCAAGCATATTTAGGCCAAATCTCATCATCTGCACAATTTATTTCAAGTCAAGTCCTCCAATTAGTACACTCAAACTGGGTTCACAAGAGATATGAATACAATATATCATAACTATCAACTTTATTACAAAAAGTAAATAACCAAAACTAATAAGAATAATCAATTATAAAAATAATCACAAACACGCTAATGACAGCATTAAATAGCAATACATTTAATACCACAGTACGAAGTCAACAAAAATATAAATAAACTAAAACAAGTGGAACCTGCAAGAATAGATTGCAGTGTGGAGTGCTCCTGTTCAAGGTCCATAGAATCATAGGATAGTAGAGGTGGAAGGGGCCTATAAGGCCATTGAGTCCAAGCCCCTGCTCAATGCAGGAATCTACCTTAAAGCATCCCTGACAGATGGTTGTCCAGCTGCCTCTTGAATGCCTCTACTGTGGGAGAGCCTACAACCTCCCTAGGTGATTGGTTCCATTGTCGTACTGCTCTAACAGTCAGGAAGCTTTTCCTGATGTCCAGCCGGAATCTGGCTTCCTGTAACTTGAGCCCATTATTCCGCTTTCTTTCTTTCTTTCTTTCTTTCTTTCTTTCTTTCTTTCTGGAAACCCTATTCTATTTCCCCTCCTCCTCCCCTGCCAGTCAGCATTCCTCCCTCCTCATTGGGCTATTTTTCTATTTCTACAAACCTTGGGACTCCCCAGGCCTGCCAATACCTCTCCTCTTGTGTGTGGATGGTACTGTTTCAGCTGCATAACAATCCACACTCTGAGAATGAATTTGCGATTAATATAAAAGACGCCAATATAACAGGTGCAATAAGAATGTTAAAATTAGGGATGTCCATTGCCGGGAAATCCAGTCTTTTTCGTGCTCGCTGGATTTCTGCAGTGCCCCCTGACTTGGCTTGCATTTGTGAACCGAGACATGTTTCCCCTACACACACACACACACACACACACAAATCTGGGGATCTTTTCTGTTGTTGTTGCTTATTTGTATTAATGGAAATGTATAGAAATTGCAGCCACAATTTGTGCAAATTTCTACTTATGCAAATAAAAAAACCTCAGGAAAAAGTGAACAAACTTAACTAGATGCAGATCTAGTTGGGCCACCTTGCAAGAGACAAACTGAAATCCGGGGGCCAAGCTGATGAATCCGCCCCCTTGATGGATTCCTCTGACATTGCTAGTTAAAATGTACAGCAAAACCCTAAAAACTTTTAGAGCAGTCCGAGTGCAGAATTTGGTTTCTTCATGGCATACTGGCAACTGTCATTAATAGGTTCAGAATAAGTCAACAATGCAAGGCCCTATAAATGTTTCCTCAACAGAGCAATCTTCAAATATTTTAGTCACTGATCTTCACTATTTTTCAAACAGGAGCCACTTTGGCTCCAGGAACTGCTGTCAAGACCACTTAGAGGCCTTTCCCTAGCCATGTGGGGGTGAGGAGGAATCTTCCCTCTAGAGTCAACCAGTGACACTGTGTACCAAATTCAGTTTGAGGCCTTTTCTGGCCTCTGCTCCCCACCCCCCTTCCATATTGTCCAAGCAAGACCTCACTGCTTAATCACCAGGCAGGCAAATCCTTACAAGCTTTACTTGGTCTCTCAACTGGGACAGATCTTTTCTTTGCCAGTGGGAGTGGCACTCTGCTCTATTCAGCACTACAATATCTCTCAGCACAGCACCTTGCTCTCTCTCTCTCTCTCTCACCCATGCATTCAATTTCCTCTCCACCTCCAACGGGTACATAGTGCATCGCTTCAGCTAACCAACGGTGCTGCTCTGTGCCTCTTGGGTGCTTCTCTACCACAACTGGCTGGTTTATCCTGTGTCATCCCCCTTCCAGCAGCCACCTGACAATTGAGGAGCAGCAGGTCTCCTGACTCCCCCCCCGCCCCCAAAACCTCCTCCAATAGTCCAGGACACAAGAACCAGCCCAACATAAACGCAAACAACAAGGTAAAGCTACAGAGCCCCTGCTGAAAGTAAGCAGGTACCCTGCAAAAGAAAGAAAGAGTGGGGGCAGAGAGTTGCCCTTCAGGTGACTGGGAGCCACCAATGGCCCTTGGGGTTGCAGTGGAGAATGCTGTCCTTGATGGAACCCCACATTTTACTTATTTGGTATTTCCCAGAAATTTGGTATTTGCTACTACAGAAAACCCAGCAAATCCAAGGGAAGGAAAGGGGCTTCTGATCCTGCATTGGAGATTCATCCATAGAAAGCCTCAGAGAAGCATTTTTAATCAGAAAAGAATCACTTTTCTACCTAACAGGAGCCACTGGAACTACACCCAGAAACGGATCTTTGCATTGCAGCCCTACGTGACTAGAAGGTTCCCAAGGCTGGAATATGTTCTCAGGCTCCACGATGAGTGCACACATCCAGGCAACCCACTGGCAACCCAAAGATTTCCAGGTCAGGCCAAGACTTTGTCCAGGCAACAGCAGTCTCAATTCCGCCTACCGGCCTACAAGACCTAGTTCTGCCTCCTTGCCTTGCAGTTGCCTAAGGCCCAGCACCAATACATGTTTAGGGAGAGTGAGGTGACCCAGCAGGATAACCATTTTATCTCTCCCTGTGTCTTCTTCAGTCTGGACATACTCTTTCCGTACCATGGTAGATGATGAGGGAGCAAGAAGTGTGAATGATTATTGAAGTGACAACTTACTCCCACCTCACCTCTTCTCCTGTACATTCAGTTGATGCCTGGAGGAAGGAAAAATATCCATTCACTTCAGAGAAACGGCAGCAAGTGTTATTCTTCATCATGCCCAAGTCTGGATTTATTTAAACTGGAAGAACTGCACTGATACATTTCAATTTTCTAAAATAACGTTTGGTGACCTGAAACAAGGTTGGTAAGAAGTATACAAAGGAGAACAGCATCCAAAGGAGAAAGTGTTGTAGTTGTGGGGGACTTCAGCTACATACATCCACATAAACTGGATAAATGCATGTTCTAGCTATGAGAAAGAGGTAATGTTTCTAGATAACCTAAACAATTATTCACTAGAAAATGTGGCTATGGAACTGACCAGAAGGTATGTGACCCTAGGCTTAATCCTAAGTGGTGCTCAGGGTCTGGGGCAAAATGTGAGTGTTGTTAAACTCACTCAAAATAATGACCACAGTGCTATCAAATGTTATTTATATTTAAGTGGGAAATTGCCAAGGATGTAAACACAGTCATCTGTGGGTTCAAAAAAAGAAACTTCTCAAAAATGAGGGGACTGGTAGAAAGGACTTTTATAGGCAAAGTTAAGAGGGTCGCATATCTTCAAAAAGCCTGGAAAATCAGCTAGCCTAGAACACGTATCAATAAGTCCAGGAGATCACCAGCATGGTTCACGAGCAGTATCAAGAAACTATCATATAAAAGAAGTCTTCCTTCAGAAAAATGGAAATCATGCCCAAACAAGGAGAACAGAAAGAAATACAAACTTGCACAAAAGAAATGAAAGCAGACAATAACAGATGCAAAAAAAAAATTTTTTTTGAGATGCATATTACTAACGACGTTAAGATGAACAATAAACAATAAATATATCAGAAGTCGGAAACCAGCTAGGGAGGGACTTGAACCAGAGGATGACAGCAGAATTAAAGGAATACTAAGGGAGAAGCTGAATAAATTCTTTATGTCTGAATTCACCGCAGAAGATGTAAGGCATATTTCCCATGCCTGAATGGGGATTTCCAGAACAGGAGCTTGAGCAACTGGGGCAAATAATGGTGACAAGCAATGAAGTTCTAGAACTTGTTGAACTAATGAAAATAAACAAATTACCAGGCTGAGATGGTATCCACCCAAAAGTTCTTAAAGAACTCAAATGTCAAATTGTTGGTCTTCTAACAAAAACATGTAACATGTCCCTCTGTACCAGACAATTGGCCAATGTAACATTAGTTTTTCAAAAGGGATCTAGTAAATTTAACATCTGTTCTGGGTAAATTGGTGGGAAATTTTATTAAATCTAACTTTATCTAGCATATAGAAGGACAAGAACTGCTGTAAAAAAGAAGCAATGTGACTTCCACAAAGGTATGTCCTGACTTAATAAACTTTTTAGAGTTTTTGAGAGAGACAACAAGAATGTGGATAGGAGTAATCCAGCACATGCTGTGTATTTGGACTTCCAGAAGGTTTTTGACAAAGTTCCTCATCAAAGATTTCTGAGCAAACTTAGTCATGGGATAAGAAGAGACCTCCTTTTATGGATCTGTAACTGGTGGAAAACAGGAAGCAAAGAGTAGGAATAAAAGTATAGTACTTGCAATGGAAAGATGTAAGGAGTGGGGTTCCCCTAAGGATATGTATTGGGATCAGTGCTTTTTACAGTGAGGTAGCCAGGTTTGCTGATGACATCAAATTGTTCAGGGCAATCAAGGATCTCTCCATAGAGGGGTGGGGTGGGGGGTGGAATAGGCATTTAAATAGTTAGTGTGGTTCAATGTAAGCAAATGTAAAATGACGCACATTGTGGGGTCAGAGGGAAATCACAGCTTCACTTATATGCTGCCGAGGTCTGGGCTGATAGTGATTGAGCAGGAAAGGGCTCTAGGGGTTCCAGTCATCGCACTTCAAAAAGGATATTTTAGCACTAGAGAAGGTGCAAAAAAGGACAACCAAAATGATCAAAGGACTGGAGCAACTCTCCTATGACTAATGGTTACAATACCTGCTTAGAAAAAAGGTGGACAAGGGAAGGTGGACACAAAAAGGTGCATAAAATTACACATGACATGAAGAAGGTGGATAGCAGAAACCATGGTCATCCAATGATGATGAATGGTGGGAAAATCGAGACGGCAAAAAGGAAGTACTTCTTCACACAGTGCATAGTCAAACTATGTAATTCACTACCACAAAGTGTAGCGATGGCCACCAAATTGGAAGGCTTTTAGACAAATTCATGGAGGATAAGGCTATCAATGGCTACTAGTCATGGTGGCTAGATATTGCCTCCAGTATTCAAGGCAGTATGCCTTTGAATACCAGGCAGGATCTACACTACTGCTTTAAAATGGTTTATAACTGTAGTGACAACTCTTGGGGCCCAAGACATACTCCATATATAGTTTTCAAACCTTTTTCAAAGTGTCATATCCTACTTGGTGTAGAGTTGGCACACGTTGCTGGGGGACACGAACAAAAATGCTATTGCCCTCCTCTCTTGCCTACGACTGTCCCATTGGGGCATCTAATTGGCCATTGTGTGAACAGACTGCTGGACTAGATGGGCCTTTTGTCTAATCCAGTATGGTTCATCTTATGTTCCTCTACAAACTTGTATGTTTACATTTGCACCTGTCCTGGAAGACTATGCTAAGATTCGGAACACATATATTTAGGATTTTGTCCTTCAGAGTTGTGAATTTGTAATTTGGCGATGTTGTAACAGCCGCAATGCATCAGTGTATGACTCAGGAAAACAATTTGTCAAGAGTATTTGTAATTTGAGCAAACTTTTTGCTTTTCCATCCAATATAAAATTCCTGTTGTTGTTTTCACAACTGACCTATTAGACTCTTAGATACAATGCTCTAATTTTAGAAACTTTTTTTTTAACACACTGCCAAAATAGTTAATTAAGGCTGCAATCCTATGTACACCACTGGAGAGTAAGCACCATTGCTCAAAATGGGACTTTTGAATAATGTACGTAGGATTAGGATATAAGTATGCTCATTAAGATTTTTTTTTTAATCAACAGTGGAAATGTGTCATCCATCACCCAAGGCTTACAATGAACACCCTATAGCACATCTTTAAGTCATAATAGTTGCTGGGCAACAAAACTGCAACTGCATTTGCTCACATTCATCCCTTATTACTTTACTTCTCTCCCTCTGTTGGAGAGAACAAGTAAACTGGTTCCCAGTTCCGTGTTTAAATTAAAGGGGCAAAGACAGTATAAGGATAAGTAACTGGGATTGGAAGACCTATGCACCCAAAAATATGCCTTAGGCACGGTCTCCACAAATGTTGACATGGCTTACTGGCCAGCCATTATTTGTGGTCAGCACCAATCCTCACCCCAGGCTGCTGCCAAGTTCCCTAACAGGTGCAGAGGGCTCAGGGGACAGACGGGATCTTTGCTCAATTGCAATGGGTTTTATAAAAAGCAAACAACGGAAACAAGCAGCTGAAGAGATCCCTGCCATTTCTCACCTAGTCTTCAATTTGCTGAAAACCCAGAAGAGGGCTTTTGCAAGTTGCGGGGCATCTTGCTAATCAAGAGCACTTGCCCTCTGTGAGCTAACAAATAGATTTCTGGAAGGTTGGCCATGGGCCACCTCAAATCATATGCCCTTGCCACTATAGACTGCGCCTTACAACAAAGCCGTACCAATTAAAAAGTAAACAAACACACACAGCATTTAGGGTTAGGGTTAGAGGTTCTAAATCCTCTATCTA
Source organism: Anniella stebbinsi (assembly GCA_029215795.1). Taxonomy (NCBI): domain Eukaryota; kingdom Metazoa; phylum Chordata; class Lepidosauria; order Squamata; family Anniellidae; genus Anniella; species Anniella stebbinsi. The sequence continues at coordinate 251,013,422 of JARDYH010000002.1, forward strand.
CCACATAGTGAGCTCCTGATGATGGCACCATGATTCTCACTTTGAACAATGTACCCAAGAAACTTAGAGGCAGAGAGAAAGAACTCTCAGTTTCCCCATCCCATCACTTCCTAGTTAAGGGGCTCATTGCAAGTACCAGTTCTTCACCATATGTGTGCGCCTATGCATGCACAAATCTCACTTACAGATACACATGGATACTTTTTTATGTGCTCAGACAGTCCAATTACCATTCTCTTTTCCTTTCCACCTTTTACAAGCGTTATGAAGACAGAGTGAGACAACCTAGGCAGCAGTACTATTCATGCAATCCAATTCTATGCATCTTTACTCAGAAGGAAGCCGCACTGATTTAAACAGGACTTACTCCTAAGTAAATGCATGTTTGCAGTCTTAGTCTCATGAATAAGAAATGCAAAGAACTCAGTTCCAATAATTTAGCAGAAATCTTTAGGCACAGTGATCCTTAAAATAGTAGTACTTCAGACTGCCGATTACACAAATTAATAATGAAAAAACACTCTTAAAATATTAACACAGATTACTCACAAAGGAGAGCAGAACATTTTGGTTCCCACCGACACATTCAAGGCACAGCAAACTGTTTATCACTTTAAACTCCAGCAAGCACATTCAAACAGATGATTTGCTGTCGCCAAACAAACTTGTAATTTAATTGTGTTTGCCCTAAATTCCTTCATTAACTATACTCTAAATAAGGAAAAGCTTGCTGGGGAAAAGTGCCTTAAGCTAAACCAAATGGAAACACATGTGACACAGTTCAAATATATATATTTCTCCTTCATCTTATACACAAACAGAAATGCTTTACATGGGCTCAGTTCGGACGACATGTTAGGCAACGGAGGGGGGAAGAGGCAAGGGGCGGTACGTTATTTTTGGAGTGCCCGCCACACTACATGTTGCCCCTCCCCTCATCGCGCAGCTGACAGTCGGGGCCTCATAATAAGCAACGGGGCTCAGAAAAACAACGGAGCAGCCCGTTGTTTTTCCCCGTTGCTTAATAACGTACCGTCAGTTCCAAGAGTTCTTTGGGGGAAATCTCGGTCAGTTAAATCCGTTTGAAATACGTAATGTGCCCTTTTATTTACAAAAAAAATCATCTTAGAATGAAGGGACCTAAGCAAACGCGTTACAAATGCTAATACATACAACAGTTTGGATTGTAACATCCAGACGGATAGCCCTATTAGTCTGCTGCAGCAAAATCAACGAAGAGTCTTGGGATATCTGATCTGTTAATATGCTTTTCTGGCATAGAGAGCCCACTTTGTCAGAAAATATGTGTGTCAGAAAATACGTGTGTATTTGTATAATCTACCAACTGAAGATAACACTTTATCCATCTAATCCACAAAACCTTATGCCACAATCAGGCCTAAAACAAGACATTTTGCTGCCTGAGGAGAAGAACAAATGGCGCCCCCTCCAATTCCACATATAAAAACCTTTCTTCAAGACTGAACATCTTTTTTCAACACCAACAATGAGCCGCATCCTCTGCCACACCTGAAGGCAGCAGGTCAGCTTAGGCGGTGTAGGGAAAGCCACAGGACACACAATTCTCTCCTCCGACACCTTGTTGCTGCCTCCCAGCATTTGCCACTTGAGGCAACTGCCTCACTTTGCCTAATGGTAGGGCTGGCCCTGGTCACAATAGATCAGTGCAGTTGGTCAATGATATTCACAACCATCCCAGGACAGATAGGTCGAAATGAGAAAGATCTATAGGCTACATAACCTCAAATGTGTGGTTTTAAATCTTTGGGAGAAGAAAACTTAGAACCCAGAAGTGGCTTTCTCAGTAGTTGCTAGCATTGGAAATGTAGTACAAGCACATACATCTTTGGTTCAATTCACCTTCTATGTCAGCCTTACCCAACCTGGTGCTCTCCAGAGGTGTTGGACTACAACTCCCATAATTTCCAGCCTACAACTCCCATAATTTCCAGCCAGCATGGCCATTATCTTCAAAATACGTACTGTATTGGATAGTGAAAATGGAAAACTGCTTTATGATATGACTAACCCACCACATATAACAGTCCACATTGGGAGCCTTCAGTCATTGCTCCTTGCTTCCTGAAAGTCTGAAGGCATCCAAAAATGCATCCGTACAACCTGCCTTTGATAGGACAAATGAATTACAGGTATCCCTAAAGACCTCTCAACATGTGGAGAAATAGAGGATTCACTTGCAATATGGGAGTGCCAGAAGAATATTACTACATACTAATATAGTGTAATCAACATAGCCAGAACTATGCTGGACCAGTACAGGCATAATGCTGCCCAGTCTCCGAACCATGGGTAGCAGATGGGAAGTGCCCTGGTAACTCTCACAGCCTTTCCCTTCTCTGGTTCATGAATTTCCCCCCTTGTTTCCTTCCCTTCCCTTCTTTGGAGCACCCATGGTTAATATTGTGGGTGCAACAATTCAACGCTAACCAGAGCATGTAACCATGGCTAGAAATGGATTTGCAAACTGACTGCAAATTCTTAGCTCCAAAAAGGGAGAGTTGGAGGGGGTGGAGTGGATTCATTGCGTTAGGAACATAGAAAGCTGCCTTATACTGAGTCAGACCTGTGGTCCATCTGGCCCAGTATTGTCAACACTGAGTGGCAGCAGCTCTCGAGGTTTCCAGGCAGGATTCTTTCCTTGCCCTACCTGGAGAAGCCAGAGTTCGATCCTGGGACCTTCTGCATGCAAAGCATGTGCTCTATCACACTATCACCCCTCCCACATGTGTGCATGCAAACCTGAGGAAGCAGGGAAGAACCAGCAAACCCAACCTACATTCCTGGTTTGTAGCAGTCCATGGGTAATGTTACCTCTGCGCTACCCTACTGAAGCGCTAGGACTTTTTGAGACAATCCGCAATTAAACATTTTGGCAACAGTCTCTTGCAGAAAGTTACTGCACACAGGGAATCCGTTAAAGGTGCACTCTTATACTTTCATTCTAACCAGCTCCTGACTAAAACCAAGGGGGAGCAATCACAGCACACAGGAAGGCTGGATTGCCATTTTAACCCTAGGCAGCAGAGTAAACACCTGTCGTATTCTGTCAGACCACTCCAGTTCACTCAGACTATAACAGAGACAGCTCCAACATTACAATTAGCTTCAATGACTTTAACAGCCTATTGTCATCTCCTGCCATGGAACTTCTGATGAAGCACTAAAATTTGAGATTCAGTTTTCCAGTTATCAATAGTTTCACACCATTTCTAGTGTAAATGGCAAAGGCATCCGTTAAATATGTAGCTTATCAGTGGGAAATGCATTACAGACTGCAATTACTCGGCAAACAGAAGCGCTGTTTGTGCTGAGGGAGGAAAGAAGCAAACCTCACGGGTATAAATTTTAGGGGCAAAAACGCAGAGTAGGTCCAAAATACCAAGCCACAGACAGATACAGGTATAGATGTAGATACCTCCAGTAATTCCCAAAGCATCCACTGTGAGAGAACTGCTAATACAATGTGAGAAGTGGCCACCTACAGAGGCAGCTTCTTGGGACATCTGTGCTTTAGCCTGGCCTCCTTTCAATCAGCCTCATCTGCAGGAGAGTAGTTCTGGCCTGTCACTGAATGGCTTGCAATTGGATCATTCAATCACTCCTATAAAGAGATGCAGTCAAATTAGCTGCCTGGATAGGGAACTGCCAACTGTGATCTTACACACTTAAAAGATAACCCTTTTGGGGATGTAACTTTGAAGCATGTGCCCAGTTATAATTCAGGGAGTGGGGAGAACTATGCCTAGGCAATCAGAAACCTGGAGTAACTCTAGTTCAATCCTGGCTGCCTCCTGGGAGATAAGAAGAGCCCTGCTGGATCAAACCAAAGTCCCAACTAGTCCAGCATTCTGTTCACACAACGGCCAGCCAGATACTCCTGGGAAACCCATAAGCAGGACAGAGTGGCAATAGTCTTCTCTCACTGTTGCTACCCAGTAATTGGAAGTCACAGGTATACTACTTTTGAAGCTGGAGGTTGCACAGAGCCATCATGAAAAGTAGTCTCTGATAAACATCCTCCTTGAATCTGTCTAAGCCACTTTCAAAACCGTGTAGGCTGGTGGTCATCACCACGCCTTGGGGCAGGCAATTCCGCAAAATGAATGGTGTGTCTCCTGAGAAGTACTTTCTTTTGTCAGGCTTAAATCTCCAGCTTATCATTTTCACTGGTTGACTGTGAATTGCAGTATTATACAACAGAGACAGAGAAACCTCCATCCATCGTCATCATCTTGTTTAAAAACAATGCGCCTGCCACTATATTAGAGGAATTTACCTCCTGCCTTTCCAGATTCAAAAAGGAAACAGATGGCTAGGTAGTAATTAAATCAATTAACAGGTAGAAAAAAATGAAACAATAATGAAGACTACATATATGCCCCCCTTCCTCCAAAAGCACTGTTGGTAAAGAACAATAAAGAGCCAAGTGTGTTTTTAAAAACAAACTAATATTTTTTAAGGCAGTATAAAAGCTTGCTGGAAAAGTAACGTTTTCAGTCAGTTACAGAAAACTGGCAAAGAGGGAGCTAAACCAACCTCCCTTGGCAGCAAGTTCCATATGCTGGGTGCCACAACCTAAAAGGCCCTCTCACACATTCCAGCTAAGCATACCTCAGAGGGCGGCTGGATGTATTGGCAGGTCTTGCCACATGATTTCAGCAGACAAGCAGTTATCCTTTAGATATTGTGGTCCTAAGCCATTTATGGCTTTGGAAGCAATAATTAGCATTTTAAATTGTGCCCAGGAATGAACTGATAGCCAGCGCAGATGGTACAGCAGGGGAGCGACACGCTCCAAAAATCTGGCACCAATCAACACACTTACAGCTGAAGTTCCTAAGCAGACTTCAAAGACAAATTGTTGTAGCTCAACCAAGTTTTTTATTAGGCAATATATCAAATAATAAACCTAAATACATATTTCAGAATAATACATTTCTGATGTATTCCACAAGGGGAAAAAGCCTCTGTGAAGTAGTAATCTACAAAACCTGCTTGGCTAACATAGCACAGTGGCTAAGAGACTGAGCTGTGAAAAAGCAAGTCCACTCAGTTCAGATCTTACTTCTGCCATGAATTCCCTAGGTGGCCTTAGGCAAGCGACCATCTCTCAGTCTAAGAAAACCACTGGCAATAGGGAAAGAATAACACCTACCTTAAACCGTGGATGTAGGGATTACTGAGATAATAATGCATGTGAAATGTTTGCAAACGCTTGAAAGCATTTTTTGAAATATTATTTCAAGTGTTACTCCTAACTGGAAAAAGGTCATAATAAAAAGCATGAGGTGGAGGGAGGACATATATGTTGCCAGGATCATCTGGATCTGACCCAGAGACACCTTCCCACCCCCCACCCCATTTGGTGGCAGGGGCGCACATCTGTTGGTTTGGCTATTTGTAATTTCCACAAATCCCTGATTTCACCAAGTTCTGTGGCATGTGCAGAGAACTCTGAGAAGGGAGCGGCATTTGAGGGGTGCTAGGATTTTGAAGAAGGCGAAAGCGATGCCTTGCTGCTGCTGGCACCTTCTGCCAAAGTCCAACGAAACAGAGTGGGAGAGAAATCACCCTTCCTTTCCTCCCCCTCCCCCCCAAAAAAGTTCTCCAATTGTTTCCTGGGAGCTGAGCTTCTGCTGGAAGCTTTAGAAGCACCTTGCTTTTGTAAAGTGAACTCCCTGCAATATATTTTAAAAGTCTGATACAAGCACATTTAAAACTTAATGTCTGCCATTCACACATGCACACCACCAACAGGAGATAGACTAAAGATCTATTTAAGTGGTATGTATAAAGTCTTGTCTGTACTATAGCCAGGACACAGACACACATGCTCCAGTGCAGAGGTGCCACACAGCCAGACTGTCTGGCCACTTGTGGCACCCATGCTGAAGCTTGGCCACATCCAGGCAATCAATGCACTGCTCTGCATTGGGAACTGCGGAAAATATTTCCATCAGAAGTGAGCCCATAAAACTGCAATCTTAAGAAGGGGACAGTGAAGACTTCACTGGCAGTCTCTGGCCATTTATACCCACTCTTGGTGAAAGAATGGTAGAATTCAAGCCCTTTTGTCCATTAATCTGGCTTGTCTGATGAAGGCTTCTGTAGTATACAAAACCTTGTACATTCTTAACACACACACTCCAACCAATATAAAATTCATCAATGAAATATTACACCTTATCAAGTTTGTATGCAACATTTTCTCCCATTGTATGGAAGTTGCCATACATGAGTTTAATCGTCATTATTTTTATTTTACATAGGGCTTTTTTCAATTTTTCTTTTGCAGCCAGATTATTCTCTTATTTCTACATTGCTGCTGGATGTGTTTTTTCCTCTGATTTGTTTTACATTTGTTTACTTATAGATTTGTAGCAATGTTCTCACCTTGTGTTTTTACAGTATTGTACACTGCAGAGGAAGGGCAATCATTTCTACCAGTAATAACTGTCCTCCCTCTCCTCCTCCCATCTTCAATCTTAGCAACGGACAGTGCCCCCACCCAGACTCCCAAACGGTGTCTCTCCCCCACCCCACCCCACCCCACCCAAAAAGAGGCAAAACCTCCCAGCATCCGCACTCACCAGCCGTCTCGCCAGGCTGCCCTCCGGCCACGCCGTTGTTCAGGTAGAGGATGGAGAGCAGGTGAGGCTGCGTCTTCTCCAAGGCCACGCGCAAGTCCTGGAAATGGTCCCGGTCTTTGGCCAGGAGCAGCTGGATGAGCAGATCGGCCTTGCCCACGCTAGCCGGCGTCCGCGCTCTGCCTCCATCCCCATCGCCACCTTCTTCTCCTGCCTTGACCGCGGCGCCGGCTTCCCGCAGCTCGCGCAAGTCGCGGGGGCTCAAGGTCCCCGCCGCTTCCAGCAGGTCGACCACCTTGTCCACTTCTGTCATGGCCTGGGCCAGGCTCTGGTGACACTGGGCCAGCAGCTCTTTGTGCTTGGGCTCCATGACAGCCCGGCGGCGCTCGGAGCCTCCGGAAGCCGCTGCGCTCGGAGCCTCCGAAAGGGAGAACCGCCGGGCGCGCACAGGACGCACCGGGGCGAAAAGAAGATGCTTTGTGTCGTGCGTGGTTCTCCCTCCCTCCGTCTCTTTTCCTCCTTCCTCCCTTCCCGCACAACAAGCCCCGCCCACCCCCTGCAATCAAAGGCAGCTCAACAACTTTTCTCCTTCCAAGCTCTCCTCCCTCCCCGCAGACAATGGGGCTCAAGCGGGAGATGGGTGGGTGGGGAGACGGGACCCGACGCCGCTGATCTTTGCCCCGCTGCAAAGCCACAGGGAAGAGCCGCTACATTTCTCCCTCCCTGCCTCCGGCCACCAACTCCAGGGTCTGGCGAACGCCAACGAGGAAACTCCCCCCCTTCCCACACACTCGGGGCGAAGTTACGCAGAAAGGGAAACAACTGTTGCACTTCGGCTGCCTCCCCCCCGTTTCCCAAACTCCCGACAGGCAGCTTATATAGATCTATAGCCGCCTTGCATGGGGGTGGGTGGATAGGGGGCGCCCCCTTCGTTTCCTAACACGAGGGTGGCCCCATACGCATCCTCTACCCTCCTCTTCCCCCCCCCCCCGCGGCCAAAACGAGGAGTTTCAAGGGCTCCTTTCAGCGGCCAGCGCCGAATTGACTGCGCTTTTGACAAAAGGCTCCCCGCCACCACTTCATCTCCACCCTCAAAGGAAAGCTCGAGCCAACTTCTTTCCACCCGGAGTTATTTGGAGGGGGGGGGGCGGGAAAGACGGTGAAGGAGGCGGCTTCAGTTCCTCCCAGGGCCTCTTTTCAGGAGCCCCAGCAGCCGCACGCAGCCATGTTTGCTGCACTGGGCTTTGGCTGCTGCTGCTGCTGCAGTTTTTCCTGGGTGCAGGAAATGCATTTCCCTGCGTGCCTGTATCCGCCTTCCCTCAGCTCCGGCGAGAAGAGTTAATGCAAGCAGCCCGTGTGTGTGTGTGTGTGTGTGTGTGTCCCGCGCCCCCCCCTTTGCCCGCCTCCTCCTCCTCCTCCCAGCAATGGAGAAGCGAGGGCAAGAAAGAAAGGGGGAAAAGTGGGGGAAGAAAAAGGGGCGCAGAAGCAGCAGGCAACAGGCCCCTAGCAGCAGCAGGGGGAGGAGGAGGAGATGGTGGCCACTGGGGCTGCCGCCGTTGCTTGCTCCATGCCGCGGGTCCCTCCGGCCGCTGCCGCTCCTTCGCCTCGCTAAGTTTCGCCCTGCTCGCTTCCAGCCGCCGCTTCCTCCGCCATAGCTCGTCCCGCCTGTCAATCACGAGAACCCTGGCTTTGGCAAAGGGATGAGGCAAGGCCACCGGGAGGTGGAGCTCCCTCGTCCTCCAAGCCGCTCCCTGTCTCCGTGCAAGAGTTGCGGGGGAAGGGAGGAAGCCCGTCCCACTCTTCACGGCCTTCCCCTCCCCCCCCCCCACCGGACTGCACCTTTTTAATAGGTGCAAGCAGAGCGGGCGAGACCCGCGTTGTTAGGAGGGAAGTTATCATTTGACAACGTCTGCTTTGGCTCTCGCTCCCTCCCGCTCCCCAAAACTCGAATCCAAGACCTATCCTTAACTTGGTGCACCTTTTTTTTAAACTACTACCTTGCGATGAAACTCTGCTGGTATTAGTGCCACCCAAAGGCGGAGTCAGTACTACGATGCTGACTATACTGACTAAATGCTAATATACTTAGCATTTATGTAGCCCTTTCAAATGTTCAAAGCATCTCACGTACGTCATTTTGTATTACCGGGTCAGTATTATCCCCATTTTACTGATGAAGGGTTGAGGCTGAACGAGAATAGTTTGTCTAAGGCAGCCTTCCCTGACAAAGTGCCCTCCATGTGTTTTGGATTGCAATTCCCATCATCCCTGATCAATGGCCATGGTGGCAGGGTTAATGGGAGTCCAAACAAGCACATGCATCAAGTGTCTGTTTCTGGCTATGCAGAATACTCCAGTCCTGTGCATGGTTAATCAGTGCCAGTTGGTGTTATTATATGTGGGCTTAATGGTGTTCAGGTCTCCATTGTATAGTGGTGGATGCAGTTATTTAATTAAGCCTGTAAGAATCCTTACAAAGGAGGGTGTTTCTGCACTCAAGTCCTGCTTCTAGGTTTCCTGTGGCAGCTGGTTGGCCATTGTGTGAACAGAATGCTGTTCTGCTCTAGATGGACCCTTGGTCTGGTCCAGCATGGCTCTTCTTATGTTCTTAACCCTGCTGTATCACACCAGAAGTAAATCTGGCCTAGCATCCTGTTTCCAACAGTGGCTGATCCAAATGCTTCCAGGATGCCAACATAAATCCAACAACCCTTCTCAACTGTCCCCTAGCAACTGTTAGGGGACAGTTACACTGCCACTGAACCATGTTCAAGTTATCTATCATGGCTAATGCCTGTTGATAGATCTATCCTCCATCTCTAATCCAAATCCCCCTTAAAGCAAGCTAAGCCAACGGCCATCACTACATCTTGGGACAGAGATCTCTCTAAGTTAATTATACTGCATTGTGTGGAGATTTTTTTTTCCTGTCCTGAATCTTCTGCCAATCAGTTTCATTGGGTGACCCCCAGATTCTAGAATAAAGTGTAAGAAGACAGTGGGGGTATGGAGGGAATTATATCTACTTTCTCCTTACCATCCATAATTGTATAGTAGAGACATCTCTCCTTGCAACTTAATCATATTCTTTTCTTATTGGACACAATGGATCTTTCCCAATAAATACGGATTAATATATCTTTCATTTGTTTTCCATTTCTGAACTCACATTTGATCAGAAGCTATATTTGAAACCTGAAGGTCGTACTTGGTTTATAAATTATTAAAAGATTGGGTGAGTAAAGAGTCAAACTAGACTAGATATGACAGCAGGAGCAGGCAGTTGGCACCATTAGACATGGACTTGGGGGCAGAGAGTTGTGGCCCCCAAATGGCACCAGAGCTGAGCAGCAGATGATTGGGAGGCAGCAGCTGCAGTACGTTGGGGGCAAGAGTGGTGTCGGGAGGGCATCAGGAGGAGGAGGGAGAAGAGCAAAGCAGTCAGGGAGGGAAGTAGGGTAGCTGCGGCAGTATAGAGGATCCAGGGCATCATGGGGGAGACCTGGCCCAGGCCCCCATCACACCTAATCCCCCCACCTGGTTTGCTTCCGCATTTTTTTTTAACTCTGAGGCAAGCCTCAAACTTATGATCCCTTTCACCTGAATAGCTGCTCTTCGCTCCTTCGCTTGTTACCTCTTCGGCTCCACTCCACTCCAACCCTCCCCTTCTCTTTCTCCCTCCAGTCAGGTCCTGGCAGATGAGTACTTCAACCAGACAGCCTTCCTCCTGGGCAAAAATGGAACAAACATTTAGTCTTGCTCTTTGGGGGGCATCGAGGGAGTACAATCCTGTCTTTGCAGCGATTCAGGCATTGTATGATTTTAAAAAATGCTTTTGAGCCTGGGATGCAAGGTTTGGATTTTATATTGAGGGTTGGAGCCGGCTGCTGGGAGAGATCGTTTTTCCCTGCCAGGACCTGATGCAATCCATTCAAGCCCCCAGTTCCTTTAAAACTACACAGAGGCTTAGGGTGCATTGAATGCGCTTAGGGAAAATAATCCAGGCTTTTAGCATTCCAGGAAAGGCTGGGGAAGAGGCGGGGTATCAGCAGGACAGGCACAGTGTCATGTGAGTACTATGCTGCAAATCCACACACCAGGCATAGCAAGAGTGCAGTAAATCGCTGGTGTGATGGAGGCCATAGAAGAAGAAGGTCTCAGGGGTCTGATTTTGACAGCAAATGGGTACAACCTGGGCAAGGGGGGTACTGAACTCTCCCTTCACATGCCACCATACAGTTCCTTTCCTCCCAGTCATTTCTGGTATCAGAGCTCAGCTATGGAGAGAAGAGCTCCAGGAGAGAGAGAGAGAAGTGATAAGAATAAAAGCTATCGGAGGGTGGGATGGTTCTGTACTCCTCACCTAGGCACCTCATTTGCTGTTAAAAATCAACCCCCATCTTTCTATATTATTGGGGCAGTTCCATGTTTCAACAAATAGAACTATCCCTGTCACTTTTAGTTTGCCTTTATCTACGGCATGCCTTTTATCTTTGGGGGCCATATCAGCCTGCCTTCCAGCAATTTGTGGTGGGCAGGGGGTGGGCAGGAAGCAATGGTAAAACTGGTCTGAATTCTACTTGCTCAGGCCAGGTAAGGTGCCCTGAACTCAGGTCAGAGAGTACTTTCTGGCAGCATTCGGACGACACGATAATCAACAGGGGGTGGGGGACAATCGTCAGTTGTGTTGATTATCGTGTTGTCCGAATGCTGCCAATAACTTACTGTCCGTTGCCTCTTCCCCCGTCCGTTGCCTAAAATGTCGTCCGAATGGTGCCGATCAGCAACACAACAGACAATTCCCCCCCCCCCCCGTTGATTATTGTGTTGTCCGAAACAGGTTTGATGAAGCCCTCAGCACAATAACCTCTGGTAGCGCCCCTCCTACATTAGTGGGTTTACCTAGCAGCAGGAGTGGGAAACAACCAGCCCCCACTTTAATTTTCCCACAATTCTCTGATGTAACGTAACTTCAGGATATTGTGGGTCTGCAGCTTGCAGGCACAGGACAATCTGCGCCACTGGGTCCCTGACACTAGGCTGACCATATGAAAAGGAGGTCAGGGCTCATGTAACTTTAACAGTTGTAGAGAAAAGGGAATTTCAGCCAGTGTCATTTGTATGCAATTAGTTCCTGGTGAAATTCCCTCTTCATCACAACAGTTAAAGTTGCAGGGGCCCTGCTTTCTTTTGTACATGGTCACTCTAGTATAGCACCTGCACCTTTAACTGTTGTGATGAAGAGGGAATTTCACCAGGAACTAATTGCATACAAATGACACTGGATGAAATTCCCTTTTCTCTACAACTGTTAAAGTTGCATGAGCCCTGTCCTCCATTTCATATGGTCAGCCTACCTGACACTTGCCTGAGGATGCTAGATGCTGATAATCCACTCTACGTTATTGTTAGTAGGCTTCCCTGTGGGTCAAGCTAGTCTCTCTGCAGCTCCAATCTTTGACCCAACTGAAACCCTACCTGATGCTCTTCAGATCCCAGGTTCAGCATCATGGGCTCTGGTCTTGACAACAGGTGAAACACCTGTTTCATGCAAAGCAGAGCTTCATACTGAAAGTGATGGCGTTGTCATAAAACAGTCTTTCCCAGGGTGGTGCTTTGGACTCCCATCAGCAACCATTGGCCAGGCTGGCTGGGACTGATGAAAGTTGTAGTCCAAAACATCTGGACAGCGATATGTTGGGAAAAGCTGTTATAAAATAAGACAGCCCATAATCACGTTTCCCCTCTGTGACATCTGCAACAATTTACCTTGCATTGAGATGTCACATTACACTGTGCATTTCCCTGTCCCTGTTTCCAACATCGTTGGCTAATTCTGGCAGGGAGGGGAAATGCCCACTGCAATTATGTCAAGGCCATAGGCAATGTTTTAATACATGCTAATAGAGGAGGAGAGAGGGAACTTGTTACAAGGCTGCCATTTTCAGTGGCAGCGTCAGATTTATTGTAACATATAGCTTTACTTTCAGTTCCTTAGTTTTAAAAGATAAATACAAGAAAGAAAGTTCATATGTCCCTTATTTATCTATTACATGTGTATCCTGCCTTTTTCCTCCAAGGAACCCAAGGCGACGTACATAATTCTCCTCCTCTCCATTTTACCTTCACAACAACCACTCTGTGAGGTAAGTTAAGCTGTGACTGGCCCAAAGTCACCCAGTGAACTTCATGGCCATGTGGGGATTCGAATCCGCATTTCCCAACTCCCAGTCCAACTATCTAACCACTACACAACACTGGCTCTTATGTATAAATCATTGACATTTGCTGGAAACCCTATGCTGTTCTTGCTTTTAAGCAGTGTAATTTAATTTCATTATTTAACCTACTAATCCTACTTGTATTACATATTCATTACAGATAGCCATAATTATCAGTGCTGAATTGCAAACATCAGGTGGAATCAATTGCAGCCAATTTGGTGATCCTGCTGCTGCACAAATTATCCTAAAGCTTCGTAATATGAGGTTCTCCTCTCTACTCATGACTCCTTTACAATTCCCTACGTAAGCTTGCCTACACCTCCTCAGGTCACAAATACTTGGCATGCTAATGTTGCATGCTTCGGGTATATAACCCAGTTCTGAGACACCAGCCACATGGAATGCCAGGCTACACGGGTAAATGTTGATTATATACCTGGCATCATGCTCAACTCAGATCTAAGAATGTTTATTTATTATGAATTATTGACTGCATTATTGATCCCACTTTTCACGAGGGAGTCTCTCAGTTGCAAAAGGAAACCCTAACCCTTTCCGGGAACTGACCCTGGGGCCGCTACCCCAAACTGGTCACAACTTGAGGTAACAGGGATGGACATAGCGGAGGCAACGCAAATGCTTCCATGCCACTTTGGGAAACCCAGAACTATCAGGGGCAGGTACCTTGTCCAGGGCTCCAAAAAACCTAGCAGCCCCAGGCTGGAACAGCTGGGCACAGAACCATATTCAAGCACATGCCTGACCACTGAATTACCTCCTCATCTTGCAAATGACATTTGAATGACTTCTCCTACCACACACATTATGCACTCTCGACCTGTTCCACTTGCATGAGCTGACAGAAGTATGACTGGAAGCAGTTCCCTTTTTTAGCTCTTCTTCTGGAAAATAAATTTGAAAAAAATGAAGGTGTTTCAAGGTGGTAATTCTGAAATCATTTCAGACAGATAGAGAGATGGTAACTTTTCCAGTACAGATGCAGTTCAAACACACAAGAACGTTTCTCAGGTCACACCATGCACAATGTCTCATATCACCTTTTGTTCTCCTCATCACCTAGATCAGCCTTCCCCATGCTGTTGTCCTCCAGATGTTCTGGACTACAACTCCCAGGATTCCCGACCATTGGCTATGCTGGCTGGGGCAAATAGGAGTTGAAGTCCCATCTTGAAGTCGCCAAGTTGGGGAAGGCTGACTTAGAACCAGAGCATTCATTACAGCTGCTGTCATTATGCTTTCAAAACACTGTATTCCTGTGATGAGTTTTCCACCCTTCAGACGTCACTGAGCATACAGACATATATGCAACTTACTGGCAGGTCAACCTGGTCCCCCCACAAAACCCCAAGGAGCTCGCTTATTAGTGATGTGCAAGCCCCGGACAGAGTGGGACGAGAGGGAATCCGATACCTGAATTGGTTATCGGTGCCCAAATACAGAAGAGCTTTTTCATTAGCCAGATTCAACATCCTCCCCTCCAAGATGTTGGAGGGCAGATTCAAGGAACTGCCAGTGGAAGACAGGCATTGCCCGTGTTATCACCTAGAAATGGAATCGGTTGAACACATGCTTTTAAGATGTAATTTCTACAATGAGGCAAGGAACACTCTGCTTGGTCCGATTTTACGTAAAGTAGGTGGGATTCACCAGCGAAAACTGATGAACATCCTACTGCAGGGCAAAGATAAGTCAATCACTCTACAGGTAGCCAAATTCCTCCATAATATAATCATTTGTAGAACTCAGTTAACAGTTATTAGATATGAGCTAAATAGCCCTAGACGATTATCTGTCTGTCCTGTGATTTGATATGTACAATTATCCTAGAGTGAAACCCACTCTGGAATGTTTACTTATTTTAATTGTTCATTTTAACTGATTTCCCTTGTTTTTGGCCTATTGGCTGTTGAATAAAGATTGATGTGCATGCCCCCTGAGAAATGTTGCTAGTCTTGCTGAAACTTTCCTGGCTTTGCTGAAAATACCTCAAATGTTTCTTCTGAGGAGAGCTTTCAGTATTCACTTCTAACTTTGCTTTAGGTGACATTCTGAGGATAACTTTAATAAACAAAATAATAATGTATGGCGCACTTTCAGTGTTCAAAGCATTTCACAAGCATTATCCTAGTAATCCTGTAACACATTTTCCTTACATCATCATTATTATTATTATTATTATTATTATTTCTACATTACATATTGCCAATATTGTTATCCCTACATTACTTATGGCCAATTGAGGCAGAAAAGTCAGTGAAGACACTTACAGCTGTAAAAACTGAACCTGCATCCTTCTGGGTCACAGCTCATTCATTCTCTTAGCCATGGTGGTGCTACAGTAGCACTTTTGGCTTTTTTGCTGCTTGCAATGGATGCAAAGATAAGATATTAAATGAAGAGCACTTGGGGTGAATATTCAAAATCGCTTAATATGTATTAGGCAGTCACTTACCCTATTTGAATCATCACCCTTTTGCACTCCAAGCGAGAGTGGATAAATAATGATTAAACTATGGATTCTCCTTTTCCCACCCCTCCCTCTTTCATTTATAAATATATATGGAGTAATAATTGCAGTTATAAAATGGGGTGGCAGTTATCCCTAGCTAAGTACTTTTTAGCATGCATAGTATTTTTTGTCATTCCTTACCCTGAAGCAATCCTATAACATATGCCAGTTAATATTCCCATTGTATGGATAGGAGAATAGATGTAGGGATGCATCATTTGCAGCTGAGGAAAATGAATCTAAGCCTCATGCTCCCCAGAAGGAAATGATGTGTGTAGTACCACTTTCAGCTGAGCAGAGAAACTGGGGTGAGGGAGAAGGTGAGGGACTCTCCTGCCCTCTGCTGCCTGTTGCTTGTTCCACCTTTCCAAAGTAACTTTTTTTTCCTCTTTGAGGAACAGGGTGGGACTAGCAGGTAGGTCAGGGGAGTAGTAGAGACAGGGAGGGTTCAAGAAGGGGGAGGAACTGGGCATTTGGTTCAAGTCAAACACTTCAAAGGGCCCCAAAAAGTTTTAAGAATGTTTTACTTGAAACGCTAAAGAAAACCAAATCATTTTGTGGGTGAGCCAGAGGGGGCTTATCCATCTCTAGATGTCGGGGAGAATGCTAGACTTGAGCCTGACTTAGGAAATCATATAAGAGGGAATATTTCTGTATGGAGGAGCAGTAGTCCATCGTGTGAGCCCCCCCCCTCACTTGCAGTTTGAAGTGCTACAACGAGATACAGGCTTACCACCTCAGTGACAACTGGGCCGCAGACCGAGAGTTGGAACACATTTTACAGTTGCCACGGAGATGTAGCCTTGTGGCAAACTTCCCACTTCTCAACTGTAAAGTTTAGGATGTCTTATCTTGCAGGGATGGCCGTCACCACATGGTGAGGCTTACACCCCTACCAGTGGTTACCAAGGCCAGATCTACACCAAGCAGGATATGACACTTCGAAAACGGTTGGAAACTGTATATGGTGCGTGTCCTGAGCCCGAACAGTTGTCACTACTGTTATAAACCATTTTAAAGCAGTAGTGTAGATCCTGTCCAAGAATACAGACCAGCACTGTGGTTTAGAACAAATAGGGTCCATAGAGGACCCAACACATTTCAAAGCAATGCCTCTTCATCAAGGGAAAACAATGCATGCCCTGTAGCCCTTAGGTTTGAGCTCAGCCACTATGAAGCAAATGCCCCCTTATTCCTTCCTCCCAGCGAAGAAAAGGCATTTCCTTTGTGAAATACATGCTCATTACTATAAACAATTAAATTAAAACCTATAGTCTGCATTGGAGTTGCATCTCTAGAATGGTCAAGGTCTTGGCGATTGGTGCAGAGTAACCACCATTGTTTGGGCATTTTAGAAAAAGCCTCTTTAGTCTGGCTTGTAAGAATATATTCTGGATCAGGCCAAGGGTCCTTCTAGTTCTGGACTCTGCTACCAACAGTGGCTAAAGAGAAGCCCCTGGAAAGCATACAAACAGGGCAAGATGGGAAATAGAAACACTCTCCCCCAATCACCAGCCCTTAGCATCAGGGAACAAGGCATATCCCTCTGAACATGGAGGCTGCATCTAGCTGGCATTCTGCTGACAGTGGTGTTTGGTAGGTGTGTAAGATCTTATGCTTCCTATTTTACTCTGTTTGAATGTATTGTTATCTGCCTTGAACTCACGGGGTAAAGAAGCTAAACTCACTTCACCTACCACACCAATGCCTGGATTGTTTAACCAAGGAATTGGTGGGGCCACATGGCAGTGACTGAGCATGCTGGCTCCTGCATGCTGGTTGCTTCCGCTTTCAATCAGCTGTGGGATATTCTGACTTCCAAATCTGTAACTCTGGCTTGTTTAAGGGTTAAATAGCCCTGAGTTAACCCAACAATTCCCAATGGTTTGTTATTGAGTTAACTCTAGATTATTTAACCCTAGATTATTTAACGGCTAAACAATCCAGAGTTCCAGGTTCAGATGTCATGATAATCCAGGAAGGGGGTGTTCTTTACAACTGATTGAAAGTAGAAACAATGAACACACAGTAGGCAGTGCACACATTTGGCCACAACTAACTATGGATTAAACAAGCCATAGGGCTCCATCACACCTACTTTCCCCCCCAGTTTGCATCTACAGTTTCCCCCTCTGTTTCCTTAGTAAATCGAGCGCTAGGCACTTTCACGTCTATGCATTGTTGCGCTCATGTGCCTTTTCACCTGTATCGCTACTATGCCAGCAGAATCTCCTGCCCCGCCCCCTATGTTCTCCTTCCCCCTACAGTTAATTTTTTATATTTTGTTAATATATATTTTCTGCGTAAATACTATTGTATGGCAGCCTGAAACTGTGCAATTATAGTAAAACAACACACTATGCTTTCTCCTAAGATCATATTAAACAAGATAAGTGAAGAGAAAGTATTACAGTTAGTTTTTGGAGAAGTTTGTGGTCAATGTTGGCATGACAAGGGGAAGCTGACATTGTTCTGGTCAGGAAACCTAGACATGCTCACCCAGGAGTAAGAACCATAGAGTTGAATGGGACTGAGTCTTGGCATGAGTGGTGGTGACCTCACTTGCTTTCTCCGTGGGGTGTTTGGGTGCCCTCTCTCCCTCCCCCTTCACGGTTGAGCAGGGAACTGCCCCGCCCTCCTCTTTTGTCAGTGAGACCGCCCTTCAACACACATGCCCCCAACAAAAGCCACAATGGTATTGCGCGAGGACAGCAATACACGGGAGGGAGGAGCGTCTTTATTCCGCACAGAGGGAGAAAAATCGGACTTCCCCTGCTCCAAAGTGAGATGGAAAACGGAGGGGAAGAGGCGAGATGAGCGCAGGACACGGACGACGTCATGTGAGCCCTGCACTACAAAAACACATACCAGGCATGGAGAGAGTGCGATAAATCGCTGGTGTGATGGAGCTTACACTTACCCATTCCATGCAAACCAGTCAATTAAGAAGAAAGAATGCATATTCAAGACATAATTTGGTGAGCATAGAATGCTACCCTTGAGGCCCCCGTCCCCCTATCATAGGAGCAGCTTGTCTGATGGCTTCAGGACAAGAGAGTTGGTGCTTTGGGAAGGAGAGGTTCAGAAGCCCAGCTTCATGCACACTATCAGCCCTCTGGATCAGGGCCTGCAGTGTAGGCATGACTCTGGCACCTGCCCTGGACCAATGTAATTTCAGCACTAAGCTCCTCCAGAAAGGGACCTGTCATTTCTGCCTATGTTACTCTGTGAAACGCCATTTTCATTGCTATAAAAAAATAGGCAAATGCATATTCTACAAGGTCAGGACAACTGATATGCAAATAAATCAGAGCAGGGATGGGTGAATGGCTCATAGCAGCAAGCCAGCGTGCTTAAGTGACGGTCATTTATCAAAGCAAGAACATAATTCCAATGTGCATATATAAATATTGCAGGAACTTTTGGCAGTCAACACATGCAATGCCTTTGGGTCAATATATTAATTTGAAGCCAGACCCCTGTCTTTAAGAGTCATGTTAATGTATCTCCAAGCAGCTGTGCCTGCAGTATAAATCATTGTTGCTCTCAAAGTTATGTAAAAATCTATCTGCATTTATATACGGTTCAAATCTTTATCCTGCCCAGTCTCTGTAGCTTAGAGTGATTTAGAACATGTTCAAAACCAAACGATGTAAAGCAAAACATAATAAACAAGAGAATTCTGATTGCAAAGTCCCAGCAAACAGCCCCCCAATATCAGTTACATGGGATTGCTAAGATGCCATTATTTTATAGCAGTAAACCTCAGAGTTGCTCTAACAAGTATTTCTTAATGGCACCCCTCCACACCCATACATTTGACTCCATCTCTGTCCTGCAGTCCAGGTCATGAATGACAGCACAATACATTTATCCATCTTCTCTGCATAGTATTGTCCATATATGCCATATTATGATACGGAGCAGGAAGGTGTAGCAAGAAGAGCAGATCTGCTCCGATCTTGTCACGCAGAAGTGTAAGCTCGCTTCCCCAGCGCAGTAGGTCGTTTCCAGCCAGAAGTCACTCAAGTCTGAAGCCATAGCTGTGATGACAATCAAATTCCAGCTCACAATTCACGCAGAATCTGCCTTCCTTGAGTGGTTCTGTTGCCCTGAAGGGAAAGAGTTCAGCGTGAACCTGCATGGCTGAATTAAAGTCAGCCAGTGGCACAATATGGTTGATGTAGCTCTGCTCTGGGGAAATGTTGTCTCTACTAGAGACAGCGACTGTGGGGCCAGAGGGTGGAGAAGTTCTTTGTGAGTAATAAGGCTAGGGAGGGGTGGGGTGCTAAATATAACAGGAAAACTGTAGGGTATGGGATGGGTTTTAGATAGAAATATCACATCAAGAACAGGTTATACGAGCAGGAGTATGGGAGTATGAGAGGCAGGACCAGAAAGCATCACTAGGGAATTAAGCAGAGGACCAAAAGGTTTGTGCGCTGATGCACCAGGAAGTTAAGGCATGTAGAAGGGATACACAATTTCAGCCATATGTCTCAATATAGAATAGAACCAATTTATTTCAAGCCCCACAGGACAGCTGGTTTAAAACAGCATTTTTTTTTTGTTAGGCCTCAGTGCGTTCACAAAAGCAAAGCACCAATATGGTTTTGCTAAATTTCGGAACAAACACTGGCAGCGAATTGGTGTTTGATCGGAGGAAGTATGTACAGCAACCAGTCAGGGCTGGTGTCAAAGTTAGGCGTGGTTGGGCACCTGTCCAGGGCACCCCTGGACCTGCTCCTCCTCTTTGCTGTTGGAACCTGCCTCTCGCTCTGGCCCAGACAACAGCGGTGGTGGTAAGGAGGAGCAGTAGTTACCACTATGCCACCTCACCCCGCAGAAGTGAGAGTTGGAAGGCTGGAATTGCCAATTGCATTGGCTTCCTGTAGGTTTCCTAGCCCGATTCAAGGTGCTGGTTTTAACCTATAAAGCCTTACACGGTTTGGGACCACAATACCTGATGGAACGTCTTTCCCGACATGAACCTACCCGTTCACTACACTCAACATCAAAGGTCCTCCTCCGGGTGCCTACTCTGAGGGAAGTTCGGAGGACGGCAACAAGGGAGAGGGCCTTCTCTGTGGTGACCCCTCAATTATGGAATGATCTCCCCGATGAGGCCCGCTTGGCACCAACACTGTTATCTTTTCGGCGCCAAGTCAAAACTTTTCTTTTCTCCCAGGCATTTTAACAGCTCAAGTTGAGGTTTGATTGACATTGTGGCCAGGCTTAACAGTTAAAATGTTTTAAAGTGTTTTAATGACAGCTGTTTTATGTTTATGGTTTTAAATTTTGTATATTGTCTTTTTAATGCTCAATCTTTTTAATTTTTGTAAATTATATACACTTATATACCGCTATGGGGCGGTATATAAGTGTAATAAATAATAATAATAATAATAATAATAATAACCCGCTGCCACCACTTCAAGTATTTATCTTCCGTTATCTTGTACCCTCAAGTATACCAGGGCAACGATATGCTGCCACCGTATATATTGCCAGCTCCAGTTCACATGGGTATTGACCTCCATTAAGTCACAACAACTAACAGTGTTTTTACTTCCTTATAAAGTAATAGTAACAGTTCACGTTCTTCCAAAAACCAAAGTAAAAGAATATAAAAACGGCACACACATGAAGATACTGAACTCCTTTCCCCTCATCTTCCAGCCCAACTCCCGGCTTCAACTTCCAACTGGCATAACTGTCCCTTTCAACTATCAAAACCCTATCAGAATCCCATGGGCTAATCCCAGCTCAGGAATACAGCTGAATTCCATGAAGTTCCATCATCAGTACGGAGATCATCTGAAGTTTAATAAAAGCGACTTACTTGCTCACCGACTATCTGATGAGAAAGAAGGCAAGCAGCAAGAGCAGCTGGTGATCGTGGCAGTAAGAAGGTAGACATGCTGAGGGAGGGGGCCCTTTGATGTGGCCTTGACCAAGGGCCCCCAAAAACCTGGAGCTGGTCCTACAACCAGCCCAAGCCGAAATGAAAGATGTCAGATCTTCAGGCCTTCAAGAAATAACATCTCTTTTGTCTAAGTTCTAGAATCTTTTTGTGAAGATCTCACTTTTAGTACTTTGTTTTTTGGAGTTTGCAGAATTTTTTAGTATCTTCCCTTGAAGTTTAATTTGTGTTGTGATTTATTTCCATATGCTGCCCCAGGAGCCAGATTTCCATAACAAACACATCTTCCCTGCAGGAAGGATTTTCAAAGCTGGCATACCTTCTGTGCCTGTGTCAGCACTGCAGATGAACTCCAAGAGGGATCTGTCAGGACTGCAGTTTGCCGCTACCCCGTCTCTCACGTAGCAGGTGAGAAGACACTGGGCCAGGAATCTCTTTTAAACCCCAAACCAGGCAGCGTCAGGCAGCCCCAAGTCAAAATTTAGTGACATGGCACAAGTAGAACTGAAGATTTATTTCAAAATTATATAGTTTCCTAAAACAATTATTTATATACATTATTAAGAACCAGGAGTCTTAATTTCTAGAAAGAGAGATAATTATCTGCACTACTTTTATCTGTGCGTGGTGAGTGGGGATCCACTCGAGTGTGGGCAGCTATTCCAAGCAGAGCCTGAAGGGAAGAACCTTTGAATTGTTCATACATGGTGCAAGCACATCCAATGAGTACTTTCCACTGAAAGTGTGAACTAATTCTCTCAAAGAACATTGCATTTGAGGCAAAGCTAATGTACAAGTCTGGATGTTGGTTCCATGTTGACTCATTCAGACACGTATGTCATCGTTTGACATTGCCACAATCAAATGGGTCCTTAGAATTATAGAAAAGGACCAGAGTCTTTCTGTATGATCTAGGGGCATTTTATCCTTTGTCCAATACACCCACAAATTCTGGAACAAGCTCCAGTTAATGGATGGGAGCCGGCCTTATTGAGAGGAGGGTCTGGAACTGTTTCTTAAAGCCACAAGGAATGACATGCAGGCTGGGCATAACAAATGCCCATTTAATGAGCAAAACCCCCAACAGCGCATGAAGGCCCTCAGGAAACAGACAGTATTGGTTGGCTAATGATGCAAATTGCACCACAAAAGATGCGGTCTTGGGTTCGCTGAATTGATTTTCCATTAGTTGGCCATTAGAAAACCCATACAAGGAAGTGGTAGTCTCAAGTGGCCTCAGTGTAATGAGGCCGCATAATGAAGAGACCGTGCCTAAGATTTACTAATGCCCCCTAATGGAGACGTCCTACTTTCAGCTTCCATTAAGACACTGCTTTCATTTGGACATTTCCCAGCAAACAAAGGCTAAACACACTCAAACATGAAGCAGGCAAGACAACATTGGGGGGGGGGGGAGTTGGGCGGCAGTGGGGAGTGGTAAGCAACTGCCTTCTGTTCAAGCAGAAGCTCAACACCCTTGGAGGCAGTGACACAAATTCATTTTAACATTTGTGTCATAAGTAGCTAATACAAAACAGTTGCTTGTTGGAACCAGGGCTAATTCAGACAACTGGCAGACGCTCACTGGGCACTCTGCTGCCAGCCAGTGCTCAAAACCTGGGAACAATTCAGTTGCAGAGCGCACTGAAATCTTTACCTGCTGCTCCCCAGTCCTCAACTATTTTGACCAAGTAGGAATGGAAAGCCATTCCTACTTCTGTGAAGATGTGGGATGAGATAGAGTCTAGTAATCCTTCCGACCCCCACACTTAAGACCGTATTATTGAAAGTAATGAGTGAGCTAGTAGCATAGCAAGCGAAGAGCTAGGAAGCTAGCTCTCAGGCATGAAGTCACTGAGCGCCCGTGGACAACTCCTTCGTCTCAAGACTCCTTCGCTCCCCAGTTAATGTAATTATAATGGCTTGTCTCACAAGGATGTTGGATTACCAAGATAACCTACGCGAAGCACTTTGGAAGCTTATTATCCATGTGTCTTTTTAAAAGAACTGTTATTATAATGCTTAACTTGATCTATTCCCAAGATCATATAACTGGGACAACAATATTGATCTGACAGCAACGTGTTTAAGTATTTTAAAGTGGATTTAAAGAGCATTTGTAATTGGCTAAGGGTGCAATCCTATGCACGTTTAGACAGAAAAATGTCCAACAACATTGGCCAGCTGGGAAATGCTGGGCATTTTAGGACTTTTTTTTCTGTCTAAACACTAATAGGATTGTACCCTTAATTAACCATATAACTAGTGACATGATGAAAAGTTCAGGGCAGTATCCAATAGGACACTATTGCTAAGAAAAATTACATTGCACTTACAGGGAAACCCATCACATCAACAAGTGCCGTTATTGCAGCAGAGGTTGTTTATACTAGTGCAGCGTAATTTACATTCATGGTAGTTAGTGTTGCATTGGATACTGCCCATTATTTATTCAGACAATAATTGCAAAGTTGCTGAGTTTAATTTTAAATGTTGATTTTAATGATTTTATGACCAATCCAAGTTATACATTATATATTTTATGTTCCTAAAATAACAAGTGACTTTAGATTAGGGTGACCAAATAAAATCCAGGTCAGGGCTCATGTAACTTTAACAGTTGTAGAGAAAAGGGAATTTCAGCCAGGGTCATTTGTATGCAATTAGTTCCTGGTGATATTCCCTCTTCATCACAACAGTTAAAGTTGCAGGAGCCCTGCCTTCTTTTGTATCTGGTCACTCTAGTATAGTGCCTGCAACTTTAACTGTTTTGATGAAGAGGGAATTTCACTAGGAACTAATTGCATACAAATGACACTGGCTGAAACTCCCTTTTCTCTACAACTGTTAAAGTTACAGGAGCCCTGACCTGGATTTTATCTGGTCAGCCTACTTTAGATCAAGAAAGCTAAAAAAAAAATAAAATAAAAAAAAAAATGCATGTTTTCCCAATTCCTCCCAGATTCCCGTTTTCCACCTGTAAAAGGAATGAGCCATTTTTTCAATAGCTTCAACATTTCTGGAAGTTCTACTCTTCTACTCTGAAATCACTTCATTGGCTACATTGAGGGGAGGAGACGTGGTGGTGATGGGAATGGAGGATCAGGCAATCAGCATCTGTTCTTCCTTCTGGTCTTCTCTCAACTTTGCGTTTCCGGGTGTCGTAGCAACCTCTCACCCACCCCAGCAGCTGATATTGGTTAGTGACGGGTATTTAATACAAGACTTAGCCTTAGACAAGACTGAGATTTGGCTGGGGAAGGTAGTGGGTCCTGCTTTGCCCCAGCTAATCCTAACGGTTTATTCAGTCCTACTGGGACTTATTTCCTTTGTGTGCCTGGAACCATAACCTAGTATGAAGTTTGGAAAATGTGGCAGAAGACCAAGACATAAGAGTAGTATCCAATGTTCCTCAGCACCAGTGCTAATGCTTGGACAATGTAAGCAGAGCCGTGCAGAGCTGGTAACATGCCCAAGCCAGATGGGAAGTGTGTGCCCCCTCCCCCCCCATTTCAAACTGCTCATGAAGTATTTTTTAATGTTTTTTTCTTTAATGCCCACCAACATGTCCGTTCTACACAACACCTTCATATTAAACCTGTTCTACAACACCTCAATGTTGAATCAGAAATTAACATTTATTTTTAGTTGCTGTACAAATAGAAGCAACAATAGAACAGTCCTTCATCATTATCAAACATCATCATCATCATCATCATCATCACCCTCACGGTATCATCATTATTATCATTAATAACTATCATTATCATTACCTCACCCTCCGCTCCAGAGGTTATATGCCATGGAGAAGATTGAGGAAGAGATGCAGTAAGGACAACCATCGCAACTTGCGGCATGGCCCTCTGGAGCTTGTGGTCTGACTGTGGTATTCACGATGGACGGCTTCTGCGCTGAGGCGGGATCCTCGCTTCTCAATGGGCTGCTTACGCTACAGAAGCAGTAGTGTAAACTAAGGAGGACCTCCTTGTCGGAGTGCCTCCTCAAAATCATGGGTCCTGGGCCAACTGGCCCCACCCCTGCACGGCCCTGAATGTCAGCTGCGCACAAGGAAAACTGGTAAAAAAGTATTTCAGCTTTCCCCTATTGTGTTAGTTTTGGTTTACGTTAGCACATTGTTAGTGTTATTGCTTGGACAACATTGGATATTACCCCAAGTATCTTTCAAAGAGAAATAAAGAAACAGAAAACCCTTTATTAGTTACCAGAACACAGAGGAAAGGATGTAGTATCTTTTTAGATGAATAATAGTAGTGGAGTGGCTGTAATTTTCAAGCATGCTTCTTGGTTTGTAAGAGGATTCTGTACAAATCTATTAATTTTTGCTCTAGAGAACAAGCCCTACCTTTCAGGTTCATCACAAACTGTATGTGTAAATACATTTCTTAAAAAACAGGTTTTAAAGGCTTTAGGCTAATCTGTATTTATGACTTAATGCATAAATGTACGCATATTGATAGATATCCTCCTTGCTATACTTCTAAAAGGTACAACGAAAGAAAATATATACAGGTATTTAAAATAAAACATAAATCTAGCTATGGAATGCAACAGAATGACCCAAATGGTTTCCAGTGCTTTTTCGTCAGTGAGTGCCAGACATGTACACATGCTTAAAAAGGTGTTTTATTAAGGATTTATTAAAGATATTTACAGCAGTTTTAAATGGAAACTTACATCAGCAAAAGAACACAAATATGCATCTTGAAAAAAATGTTTTTATTCACGTCTACAGTATAAAAAAGCAAAATTTCCCCATGCTACACAACACTTGTCTTAAATCTTAGAAGGGGAAAAATAATTACCCTTTTTTCTGGATTCAGGTACTACCTTGTATAACATATCCACAAAACTGAGAGAGGATAAAAAAAGATCTCCGAACTGCCAGAAGGGAGGCAGAAATTGCAGCAAGTATACTGCGCCTTGCCCCACTCTTTCCATAAGCCTCCTAAAAACAGAATAACCCATTTACAAAATAACCCATTTCCTCCCATGAATTCATGCTTTGTGCCTTAATTTTTGACCATTATTCACAAGCTTCAGGTTTGCCTGGAATCATAACAGCTTAGAACACCTCGGTCAGTTTGTTAAACTCCTGTCGGCAGGAGATGTTTGGCAGGGGACATTTAGAACTGTGTTGTGTTCTGGTCTAACGTCTATTGTAAGGTTTACTTCAGTCTAGTTTGTGCTAGTTGTCTTTGGATCATTCTTTCCATCCTCACGTGCTGTTTAAAAAGGCATCCAGAACAAGACCTTATACTTTCCGGAGTGGTTGGGTGGGACACTAATGAACACAAAACGGAACATGGCAAAGAAACTAAATGCTCTCCCCTAGATAAGCAGTGCAGTTTTAGAACAGACTTATATATGTGAGAATCAACATGAACCTATATGTGTCTTCAGACCCACATATTGTTTGGTGCACTGTGTTTATCGCTAGAAATAAAAGTATGTTCATTTATTTTAAAACGTTACTAAATCAAGACTGCCACACTCTGACACACTCAGCAAATTAACAAGTGGTATATATTATGAAAATGTTTTTTTGTGGATTCCTTATCCACAAACTATCACTGCACTTGGGCCCACTCCAACTCCACAAGGAATGGAAGGAACCAGATGGGAGAGGCTGCCCAACAGCCTCCCCCCCCCCCCACTTGCACAACTCAAGTCACTGAAACAGGGCTTTGCCATTTGCTCACGGAATGCTTGGAACTTGTCTGGTGAGATCATTCTCTGAATCTTTCTGTAATAAATAAAATCACTGCTACCCATGAGCCACTAGTGCAGAGGTGGGCAACGCACAGTCTGTGGGCTGCATCTGGTCCCTACTGTGGCCCTTGACACCTTCCCACTTTGGCAAAAAATAACTAATTTTAAATTTTTAAAAAATCAATGGTTTACCACCACAGAGCAGTAAATAGGTCAAATTCAGCTTGCTCTCTTGACCTACTTACCGCTCCATAACTGTTTGCCACTGAATCTCAGTGGCAAATCACCAATATCTTTTACTGCTGCCACCCAGCAGAATTCTGCAGGACAGCGGAAGTGTGGTGCAGTGGTGCAAAAATGGCCCCTCTCCCCCCAAAATTGCCCATCCCATCTTTAGCGGGAGCCACTGAGAAATCTTTGCTGTGATGAATGGCATTTTTTTGTGCTCCAAAAAGCTGATTAGAGCTCTCTTCTCAAGTTACCACCATTATGGGCCAATTTGGTTTTCCAGTGTGCTTTAAAAAAACCCACTGTGATGGATCTATGTTGAACTGGGTTATAGGAGGTAGTACCACAATATAATCAATTCTTGGATCACCATGCTTTAGGAAAGCTGAGCAGTAAATGCTAAGACACATTTAACACAAAAAAGTAACATATTACATAAAGCAGCGGAAGGGTATCCCCTACATGGAGCGGATCAGAAATTACTTTGGATGCTTTGACAGATGTTTGTCGCAGCTGCTAGAGGCAAAAAGAAAATGTTCCTATTACTGTAGCTGGAGCTTCCGTCACAAATCCAAGTAACAATGTTAAGCCCATTCCCTTTCATAGGGATTTGAGGTCCCACAATCCATGTTACAGCTTTTCAGTGTAGCAGGGGAAATTCTTGATCTTTAAAACAAATGCCACCAACTGAATTTCACTGTGGATTTAATACACAAAAGATAAACGCCGGCATCAGTGGCGGAGCAGTTGCACTCATCACGATCTCTCACATATCCAGCTTCCAAACCCTCTTTACAGAGGCATCCAGGAAATATACTGCATTTAAAATAAACCAAATAACCGCCATCTGCTTGCTGTTCGGTGCTGTCCAGATGCTACGTAGTGAGGGAAATATGGAAATCAGGGTTATCAAAAATTAAGGGCCGCCTTGGGGGGCTCGCATCCTTATCCGCTTTATGCAACAGCTTGAAAAGTCCAGTCCCAATGTTCATTGGAATACCCATAATGATACATTCAGAAACACCTAGAGAAGATCAAGAAAAAAATAATCGTTAAAGTTCCACGTTTCCCACATTTTCTAGGGGTGACCATATTACACCAGCTTTAAAATCTCTCCACTGGCTGCCAATTAGTTTCCGGGTGAAGTACAAAGTGTTGGTCCTTACCTTTAAAGCCCTACATGGTTTGGGTCCAGGTTACCTGCGGGATCGCCTTCTCCCATACAACCCGCCCCACACGCTCTGGGAAGAACTTACTACAGTCGGCCAGGATTAGGCTGACAACCGTTACCCAGAGGACCTTCTCTTCTGCCGCTCCCAGACTGTGGAATGACCTACCGGAGGAGATCCACCAACTTACAAGTCTTCTAGAACTAAGAGAGTGAAAAAGACTGATCTCCTCCGGCAGGCCTATCCAGTCAAATTTTAAGACCTTGTTGATTTTAATAATGTATTAATTTTATATGCTTTTAATCAGTTTTATGTATTTTATATTGTTGTACTGATGCTGTTCCCCGCCTTGATCTGGAGAGAGAGGTGGGTAAGAAATAAATAAATAAATAAATATATTATTATTATTATTATTATTCACTATTAACCTGTATATCATGGTCCTCAACATGCAGAGGCCCAGCCTTTTAAGGGACTACCTAGAGGGAAATTGTAGAGATTGACATAAAGCACCTGCAAGCCAAGTCCTAAAGGAGTTCTTTATGTTTTCATCCCAATTACAGACCACTATTCCTGTAGAGATTCAACAAAACCAATCCAAAGAAGTGTTGTGAAAGTGCTGTCAAAAACTTTACACATGAAGCTGCTCTATTCTGTCTGGTTCAGACTGTTGGTCCGTCTAGCCCAGTCTTGTCCCCTCTGGCTGGCAGTGGCTCTCCAAAGTCTCTGGTGAGGGTTTTTCCCAGCCCTGATTTCAGAAATCCTTTTGGCTGGGGATGCAATGGATTTAACTGGATTCATGGAAACCCTGTATTTCACTTCTGAGCTGAAGCCCCTTCCTGAGGCTGGAGGCAACTAAAACAGTACTATCTTTAAAAACTTCAATGATTTCATAAAAACACAATCATAAAAATTACAACACTATGGCATAGATAAAATATTAATCAGCATCTAGTTTTTAAAAATTATTATTAAAAGCCTTGTTACTATACTTTTTTTAAAAAAACCTTGGGACTGTGTACCTCCTCCAGGGAGATCACTTTGTATTTTGTGACTGCAGCAAATAAAGGCCTAGTTCCATTTTTCTGAATCCATCTGGGAACGTCCACTGAATTTACATGCGTTATATATACAACTGTGATTCATTTATAGAGCTGTGCTTAGTGACAAGTCTACATCTTGAGTCAGCTACAAGCTAACCCAGGATACTTACCACACACTGAATCCTTCTGCCCAAAGTATGCAGCATCAAAGAGATGGTCTGCTGTCTTTTCAAATGAAGCGAGCATCAGTACACTCTCCTTCATTTTTGCAAGGCCAAACCTAGTGATCCCCAGAACTTCGCCCTAGTCCAAAAAAAAAGAAGCAAAGACAGTGAGAAAGCAAAGGCTAATGATAGCTCAAATTCCCCCCAAAGAATGGACAGAGGGCTGTTTGGTAAGACATACAGGGTAGTATCAAACTGTGCCCCAGGACTAGCGGTAATGACGTTGTGCTAATGTAAACCAGTGCTTGAGCAATGCAAGTCGTGCTTGCTAGGTCTATGGCAAAAGTGGCAATTTGGCACTAAATCTCAGTATAATATGTAAGATTACTGAGATGGAAAAGCCCCGTGGCCAGGGTCACCATCCTCTGCACAGCCCCATATAGGTAACAACAGACCGAACGAGTCAGTTATGCTGCAGCCCCTGTTCTCTAAGGGAGATGGCTGCCTGCAGTGTCCTCTGCGTTTGTGCCTGCATTTTTTTCTACTGCACTGGTGGGCGTGGGAGGCAGAGGAAGAAGAGGACCTGTATTCTGAGAATTATCTCCTCCTTTCCTCCATTTGCATGACGTGGCTGTTTTGTGGCAAGCAAGGCCAATGCAATTGCACTTCACCACTACGTTGTTAATTCACCTTAAGAAATCAGGGTGCAGGAACCCCCCCTTCAGTGACCAGAGTGACAGAAAGGCTGGTCGCTTGCAACTGATCGCTTGCAACCCTGATCACTTGCAACCAAAAGTGCATGCGGCGACAGAAAACGTGGATTCCTGCCAACATCTGGAGAGGGTATGCCACCGATACCTTTGATGACCGTGCTTCACCCTTCTTCACTGGGGCATGTAGGCATGGAGCCAGCGTATTCCCTTTTTCATTCCCTTGGTCATGGCCAGCAAATGACATTGTACATTGAGCTCCAGCTTCCTTTTCCCAGGCTACAGGCTAAACAGGGGCAGGGAAGTGTGGCTGCGCCTTGCTTTGGCCGGCAGCAGTTGATCCCTCCCAACCCACTAGGTGAGGGGAAGGTGGATCTGGCAGAGCAGTAGCTGACATACTTTCCTGTCCTGGGGGGCAGGGCAGGGAGACAGGGAGGAAGATGTGTACAGCTGCCAGGAATGGGGAGGGTGGGAAGGCATATTGTGTGCATCTCTGGAGGGGCATGTTCTCCCTTTCTCACTGCTCTGAATGGAAGAGTTAGGAGAGGGAAGAAGAACAAAAAGGAAAAAGGGTAAAAGGGTAAAACGCAGCTAGCTGGTGGAATACTTCCAAGTAAGGGCTCAGGAAGCAGGGCCCAAACCACTGGGAGCCCCTCCCCTCTCTCCAGAAAGGGCATCATGTTTCTTTTTTGTCCCTGCCTTGTACTGGAAGAGGAACTAACATTTACTACCTGCCCCTCTGCCCTGCTGTACAATGAAACACCAGTGCCTGGTGTTTTCATGGGCACCGCAAACGTACCTGCGATGCTGCCACATGGGTAGGTGTTGGACACAAGCATGCAACTCAATAGGTGATCTGGTGACCTACAGGAGCCTGACGTGACCTCAGCTGAATTTTTCTAAGCATCATCATACAGGCAAGCTTTGCTTGTGGTCAGACAGCAGCCTGAACAAGAGTTCATTCCCCAGTGCGTGAGCCAGGGAGGGGCTTCAACCCTGCCTGCTGAGCTCAAACCTTAATTCAGGCTTGAGAAACAGATCAATGCAGTAACTGGGCTCCCATTTGCTACATGCCTGCCTATGAAGGAGCACAGAAGATGTCACAGGGGTCCTGATAAAACACTCGTTAATGTTCTTTTCATTTACATCTGGGAGGGGAGAAGGCAGGTGCGGTGGTGGCAAACCAATGCAATAATGAAAAAGGCTAAACAAACCTTGTATGTCATCAGGTCGGACAGCAACATCACGTGTCTCCGGTCAATGCTCATTCCATGGTTTACCATAGTATACTGTATCTCATTGATAATGGTGGTTCGAGCAGCCTCAATGCCCAAAGTCTTCTCAACCTGGAAGATTAGGATATGCTGGCTTCATGAAGCGGCAAAATATTTATTCTGTTTGCGTATGGCACTACGATTTCTCTAAACAACTATTTCCCCCACATCCCAATCATCATGAAACCTTTTTACTTAAAAATGGGCTTGGCTCATACTTGAACTTGCTACCTCCTCTTACATGTTTCTTCTTCGTCTTGAGGGTGATGATGATAATCACCATGCCTAGCATTTATAGAGCACTTTCTAAATGTTCATAGCGCTTCACTATATGATGTTACTATTATCCTTACAACAACCATGTAGGGCTAGGTATCATTACCCCCATATTGCAGATGGGGGGGGGCGAGGCTGAGGCTGAGAAAGAGGGGCTTTCTTTAGGGCACCTCGTGAGTTCATGGCAGAACCAAGGAGTTCCACATGCTTAGCTCTGAACCACCGGGCTACACCAGCTCACCATCATGCACCACCCTCTGAACGGTTACCTCGTAAGTGTTGTTAGAAGTAGTCCTTGTTCCTTTAACTCCATGTGTGGCCATGACAGCTCGCAGGTTGTCACCTTCTACCAGCAATTTGTACTTCTCCTTCCCACTCTGTTCATCAATATGAATGACAGCACGAGACACTTCTGGGATTCCTTGCACAACCACCTTCATGTTTGAAAGAGAAGAC
Organism: Anniella stebbinsi; assembly: GCA_029215795.1. Taxonomy (NCBI): domain Eukaryota; kingdom Metazoa; phylum Chordata; class Lepidosauria; order Squamata; family Anniellidae; genus Anniella; species Anniella stebbinsi. The sequence continues at coordinate 251,045,778 of JARDYH010000002.1, forward strand.
AAAATGTGCCTAAAAAAAGAAACTACTACAAATGCTTCTTGAGATAGAGTAAAATGATTATTTGCGGTATACAAAAAACCTCTCCGCCTTGCTTTTTTTTGCTCTTTCCTATAAGCTGTGGATATCAATAAGAATTTGTTTTAAAGATCTGTCTGAAGGAAATTAGCCAAAATATTCAAGGAAAAGAGGGCCATAAAGTTATGGATCACACTCTGTAAGATTAAAAGTTGATTCCTAACCAGGATGGACTTTATGACAGACTGTTTTGTTTACAATGTTCCACGCCCTAGTAATCTCCTGGTTGGCTTACTGTTATGCATTGTAAGTGGGGCTGCACTTGAAGATAACCCAGAAGCTTCAATTACTTCATAATTCTGAATGACTTAGTCAGGTGGAGCCATATTACAGTAATTCTTAAATAATCAGATTGTCTGCCTATTTCCTCCCAATATAAGGCACTGGTGCCTTTAAAGCTCTAAAGGGCTTGGGTCCCAAACATCACAAGGAGTGCCTCCTCCCATACCATCCTGCCCATGCATTAAGATTTCAGGTAAGGCCCTTCTTCAATTACTGTCACGGTGCAATATGTTATGTATGTATAAAGCAGAGGGCCTTTTATGTGGCAGCACCATGACTTTAGAAAACCCTCCCTCAGGAAGTTTGACTTGCACCGATGCTGCAGTCTTTTCAACACTAGATCAAGGCTTTTTTTAAAAATTGCCCAGGCATTTAAAATTGGTTTTATTGCCTCTGTTCTGCTTGGTAGTTTTGTGGTGTTGTTACCTTTCAATCTTATTGTTATACAAAGGTTGACATGCTGCATATTATATCTTAATTTTATAACTGGATGCCACCCAGGAGTCTGCTGGGATTAAAGAACTAGTTATAGAAATTAAACGACAACAGCTAAATAAATAATTTTCACCTTGCTATGTATTTTTTGTATGCTGATGAATACGCAGTGGGAACAGATCAGTCACACAGATGGTTTATGTGAGTACGTAAGGCATCAATTCAAACCCAGCCAAAGGCCCTGAAGCTTACCTTCAAAGCCCTAACAGGTTTGGGACCCAGATATTTTAAGGAGCGACTTCTCCCATATCATTCTGCCCGTGCATTAAAATTTCAGATGAGGCCCTTCTTCAACTACCACTTTCCTCCCTTTTGATCCCCGCTTGGCCCCCTTTTTTCTCTGCTCATCCTTTTCAAATGTCCCCTCTCCTACATACCCCTTTCACTCTTGTCCTCACCGTACGTATTTCACCAAGCTCTCATTTCTCAAGCTTCTCTTTGTTGCTCGGCTTCTTTGTGACATCATCACTGATCAGCCAATTAATGCCAAAGGCTACAATGCTGTCACAAAAGTGCTGAGCACACTGTGTTAGATCCAGATTTAGTCACAGTAGACTCATTCAAATCAATAGAAGTTAACTTAGTTATGATGTACTTAAGTCCCATTGATTTTAACAGGTCTACTTTAAATATACCTAAGCCTGGATCCAATCCATTGTAATTAAGAGCTGCCACCAAAACAATAAATAAAAATTACCTAAAGCAAAATTCAAGCAAATTGCACATTTCTCCTCATATCAGCAGAAACATTCAAGGAATTAAAAGAAACCAACGGAGCTTCAACGACTAGCATTTATCTAAAGGATTTAGTACATCCCTAGTTATAACAGATCATGGTATAAAATGCTGCAAGTCAACAAGAGGAGAATACCCTCATCTGTAAATATACACATTATTTATTAGGTACAAGATTCCCAACATGTTTTGAAATACAAGGAGTTCTTCAGGGGAAAAACATAAACCCAAACAAGTCAAAGAAGCAAGAAGCATAAGAAATTAAATGGCAGGATTATTACATGAGGTTTTCAGGAATACAGCTTCTCCTTTTAACACAGCAGATACTTTGAATGCGGAGCTTTGCTGCAAGAATTTGAGCAGTTCCATTTATTGTCAAGTCACATTCACGGAAGGAAAAGAATCCTTACCTTTGGTAGTTCTTCTTTCAGAGACTGCAAGACATAGTACATTGAGCTCTTGCTGTTCTCTCGGGGAGTAACACACACAACGGCCTCACCGTGGACAGCCACATCCCCAGGCTTCACTCTCAGCTTTGAGACGCAAACAGAATACCGCACGGTCTCTGCATTAACCTGTGGCAGAAAATGTCACTTTGTTATTTGCATAATTCTTTCGACACTAGGTTCAATTTCTATTCTACAAGGTAGCCAAAAAAACAGTTTGGCAAAATGCCTGCAATGGACTACTTGACAGCCATCACAAAACGTTATTCTATTCATCCATGGGATGCTTGGAAATAGTCCAGCCTGAAAATGTGACAACTGAGATGAATGGGCGCTCGGACCTTTGGCTAACAAGGACTGAAGGAGGCTTCAGTCATGACAAGGCAGCCCAAGTGACTCAAGTACCCTCTCTTCTTACATTTCCAGCTTAATGTTGGAAGGAAAAATATTCCACTCCACCCCTCAAACCAGGTGCATGACTTAGTGTTATTCTGCATAGTTTGTAGAATTGGGATGGTACAGGTGGTAGCATTCTTGACTGAACTAGACTACACTTCAGATGGCAGGTGGTGGCGGGATACCACTTTAATTAAGTTCCCCCAGCTCAAAATCTCTTGGATTACTGTAAACTAGGATAGAATTGCTCTAAACCTGGGATGGGTAACGTGTGGCCTTTCAGATATTTTGGTCGATAGTTCCCATCAGCCCTAGCTAGCATAGCCAAAGGTGAGGGATCATGGAAGTTGCAGGCCAAAACATCTGGAGAGCCACAAGATGCTCATCCCTGCTCTAAGCCACTTTTTAGAGCATGTAAGTCCATAAGACTGAAACCTGTTAGGAAATTTTCAGCCAGAAAAGTACATCTTCCTTCCTAAGCCCTCATCTCTCCTCATTCATTCCTCTTATTCAGTGACAACTTCACCATCCAGCTGTGGGTCAGGCATGAAGCCTTTGCTTTTCTCTTCAACTCTTCTCTCTCTTTTGCCTCCCAAATACAATTCATTGCAAAATCATGTAACTTTTCCTTTTGCAGCATTACAAAAATACAGCCCTTCTTCCCCATCCCTTCAGTGAAGACTCTTGCCCATGCCTTGGTCATCCCTTGCTGTGACTACTCTGGTCTTCTGTTACCTCACTTTTAACCAGTCACATCCGTCCAGCACTCTGTTGCCCAAATTATTCACTTCTCTCTTTGTTCTGCCCGCTCTTTAAAACCCTTCACTGGCTTCCTGTCCACGCTCAGGTCTTGCGCAAGCTTCTTCTTGTCCTTACTTCGAAAGCCCTTCGTGGCCTTGCCCTCCTTATCTCTCTGGACTTATATGACACATTGTTCTATTTCCCCATGTCTCCACTTCTCCATCATCCCCATCATCATCATCATCATCATCATCAGATGAAAATGGCACTCCACTCTGGGAAGGAGGTAAAACTGCATTATGTTTTGGACCTGCTCACTTCTCCCAGTTGCCTGACTCGGCTAGAAAAATGTAGTGGCAACAGCAATATGCCGAAAGAATGGGGAAAGGGAAGAAGAGCAGGGGCCATACTGCAGCAGCTGCAGCAGAGATGAATGGGGTAGGGTCCTAAGGAACTCAACCCCCTGATGTATCAATTGGGTTTGAGAGAACCTTGGTTTTACATGGCCTAAAGAGTGATCACTGCAAATGGTTCCAGTAATTGCTTACTCACAAGAACATCAGAATTTTGCACCATTCGTAATGTTTGCATAGCAGCTCCAAGTCAAGGTTCGATGAACTAAGCTACAGGATAATCACGTGGTGAATTCAGATTAGACGTGACTGCACCCTTTGGGCAAAAAGTAATGGAAGGTGGGCACACTTACCTCCAGCCTCAGCAGTCTAATCCGTTCTAACGAAAGCTTAACAAGAATAAAGCAGTCATCAGGAAGGAACACTTCTTCAATATACTCCGAAATCTGCAGGTCACAAAACCCAGATAAAGAAAAGTGAGGGTGCCCATTTGGGGATACATATTACAGAAACGACACATAACAGAATTTGAAATATTGCATGTTAAGCAACAATAAGGCACAGTCTACCTCTCCTAGGAGTGTCTTCTCTATTCTTCCTTTAACCAAACGAGCAAAGTCTGGATCGTCATCCGCGTCAAGCTGTGCTGTGATAATTGGCGTACTACACATAAGCAGCAAAGGCACAGTTGTGAAATGTTGAAGTTGAGCAGCTTAATATCTTTATATACACATCATGAATAATATCTATAGTCAATATAGCACCTAAGAACTAAGCATGGCAGAAAACAACAACATATGCTGCCAGCATGTTTAAAATCTAAAAAGCACGTATAAATTGCATTTCTGTAATTATGTGCTCTGGGATTAAGCAGCAGGCTACTGAAAATTGCCACTTTTCAGTAAAAAGCATCTAAAACCAACCACTGAGTCTTGAGAGTTACTCTCAGTCTTGCCTGAAGCTGGAAGGACATAATACAAACTTTTTTTTAAAGGTAGCAGTAAAAAATATTACAAGAGATTTTACGGGCTGTTCCATTTTAATGTTAATTATAACACAGTTCTAGAAGTAGACCATACATGAGAGTGAGCAAGTAGATTGGGGAAAACACAGTTATACAGCACCAAGCAAATGTACCTATGATGCTTTATAGTGCAATTCTATATATGTCTACTCAGAAGTCACTGAGTTCAAAGGGGCTTTTTTCCAGGTAAGTGTGTATAGGATTGCAGCCTTTATCTTTTGGATCTGCTATTCATGCCTATCCTCTGCCCAGCACAATGGCTTTTCAGAACAGGGTAACAGTAATAAACACAAATTAAGGTCACTCTTTCAAACTGAAAAGCTTGATTCTGTTCACATTTTCACCAAACAACTTTGGGTGTTTTCATTTTAATAGAATCAGCTGCTAAATCTCTTCTTTTGCCATCTTAGATTGATGCGGTAAATGGCACACGATGACTGAAGTACAGCTGTTTCTGCACTTTTATCTGGCTTAGGAGATATGAGTTCTACCTATGAAAGAGAGAGACTGGGTTCGGACAATTGCAGCGAGAGAAGCAAACCATCGTTGCTGCTCCCTCCCCCGTGTGCTGCATTTGCAATCGCCATTTGTATTTTGCCCCTGCTGTGTTGTCCGAACCCGGTGTGCGGCATTGGGGAGAGGGCGCTGGACCCACCCGGAAACCTATGGCATGTAGTAGAGGTAGTAGGGTGGCTACAGGGTTCCTCCTGCTGGGTTCAGACATGCCAATGCATGGTGCAGCGAGGGAGATAATACAAATGGGGGTGTGTGCTGTGTTCACAGCAGGGAGGGTTGAGCAGCTGCGATGGTTGCTTCCTAACACCCATTCCAATCCAATTCACCATTCTTTGGTGAACTTGATAACAGATCTAGTTGCAGTACCTGATTGCTTTGGAGGCATTGATGATCTCTTTGATCCGTGGCACTCCTAATGTGATGTTCATTGACGCAACACCAGCAAAATGGAAAGTTTTCAGAGTCATCTGTGTGCCAGGCTCACCAATGCTCTGAGCACACAGAGCTCCCACTGCAGAGCCCGGCTCCATCTGTGCCCTAAGATGTAAAACCAAGGAAATGTTTGTTTTTATTCATTTCACATCTACACTTGGGCAGTCATGGCTGAGCTGTAACAGAACACAGTTCTCTTAGGACCAAGATTCACAGTTGCTGTACTGAATAAAAAAAATAAAAAGACTCTGTGAAGCGCTATGGAATCATCATTAGTTTGAGGCTATAATAAAAACTGCTTATTAAAAAGTATAGCTGGGGCTATGTATACGTGGAATAAAAGTCAAAACTGTGCACCAAGAGCAATTGAATTCCAAAGCCTGTTTACATTTTTTTTTAAAAAAAACATACATGCATAGTTTTTCTTATTTTGCATGATCTAATCTATAATGTTCATTATTTGGATTAATTTCTTATGCTTCTTCTAGTCCTGATGAGGGACAGGTAGTTGTGTGGGGCCAAAACATTCCACCCCTTGACTGTTGCAAATCTTTGTGCCAACTTTTTTTTTATTCTGAGAATTCACCAGTTTTCAACAACACACTTTCAAGGATATATTACATAACTGCCAGAAACTTAAAAAAAAAAATCAAAGTTGAGATAGTCAGGAAATAGAACTCTGTTTTTCCACCTGTGCTCCTACAGAATCACCATGCCCTCCATGCATCTGCCTGAAACAATTTCCTCACCAGCCTCACTAGCTAGCAGTTCACAGCCCCCCCCCCCCCCCGCCCAATTCTATATCACAGGGAAGTTTATTCATGTAACAAGGCTCAGTTAAAACAGCCTTATAAACATTAGCAGCCATAACAACAACTTTTCTGTAAAGGTAATTGATGTAATTATCAAAATGGCAACAGGGAATATTGTTGGCTAATGTTCCTCGGTGTTATTGTTTGAATGAAGAGACTACAGAACCATTTGCTCATTTTGACTGTTGCTGGATTTAGGATAAAATGGTCAAAGGCTTAATGAAATAATAATGATGGCGTTATACATTTACTAGTTTTAGCTTTGATCTCTCTGAATAATGTCTGCTTTTTTTTACATGATGCATTTCATACTGTATAATGTGAATCCGGTTGTGTCATATGGGATCCAGTTGCTCACAGGAGAAGAATCTGGGCACAGGATTCCAATGTGCTCAACAGAGTTTTGTTTTCCACTTCTGCATATGCTGGCAGCGCAAGGGGCCATTCATGATTACTGAACTAATCATAGAATCATAGAATCGTAGAGTTGGAAGGGGCCTATAAGGCCATCGAGTCCAACCCCTTGCTCAATGCAGGAATCTACCTTAAAGCATCCCTGACAGATGGTTGTCCAGCTGCCTCTTGAAGACCTCTAGTGTGGGAGAGCCCACCACCTCCCTAGGTCATTGGTTCCATTGTCCTACTGCTCTAACAGTCAGGAAGTTTTTCCTGATGTCCAGCCGGAATCTGGCTTCCTGTCACTTGAGCCCATTATCCCATGTCCTGCACTCTGGGTTGATCGAGAAGAGATCCTGGCCCTCCTCTGTGTGACAACCTGTCAAGTATTTGAAGAGTGCTATCATGTCTCCCCTCCATCTTCTCTTCTCCAGGCTAAATATGCCCAGTTCCTTCAGTCTTTCCTCATAAGGTTTTGTTTCCAGGCTCCTGATCATCCTCGTTGCCCTCCTCTGAACTCCCTCCAGCTTATTTGCATCCTTCTTGAAGTGTGGTGCCCAGAACAGGACGCAATATTCAAGATGGGGCCTAACCAGTGCCGAGTAGAAGCGAACCAGTACCTTGTGCGATTTGGAACTTATAGCCCACCTTTCCTATTCAGCTGAAAAACTCAAAGAGAATCACCAAAGAAATATAAAATACAAATGGATCAATTGTCTTTCTCTCTCCTGTAGAGTGGCTTGCTCCTTCTGCTAAGCTTCAGAACAGCAGGCTACTGTTGGATCTCAGGAGGGCAGGGACCAGGTGGAAAGGGCCGTGGCTCTCTTTCCCTCTCCCTCTGCAAAGCTGCAGGGGAAAAAACAGGGCCTTGGAACCCATGGATCTCCATTCTCCCCAAAGGGCCTCTTCTGCTGCTTGTTTGCACGTGTGTGTGTGTGTGTGTGTGTGTGTCTGTGTTGGAGGGGGATAGGTCTCTATTGCCTAGGCCTATCTTTTGTATGTGGGTGCTCTACCCACAGCAGCTTCGATCCTTCTCTGTGTATCTTTGATGTATTGTGGCCATTGTTATGGCTAATACAGTACTGTACACTCTATTAAAAAGTCAAATTTAATACTTATGAATGGAGTCCAACAGGCAAATGAATTACAACCTTTGATATGGGTAATGATGAGGTTATGACTATAAATGGAGATGGTATATCAGGGTCTCCTATAGAATCACTCTATTCTGAAATGATTTCAAAGGCTTTCCAGACATAGTAGAATAATTTCAGCCTTTAATAATAAAAAAAAATCAATACCAACAAACTGCAACAATACAACGGAAGTGCATGCTAGAAGTGCCCAGGCTATAAGTCACGTGATACACAAAGAAGCGCCTTTTATAATATTAATGGGTCAATTTGGCAGATGGGATTCAGCCGGTGTTCCGGCCAAGGGCACTGGACCAGCATCAAGGCAAATACCAAAATAAACATGATACTCATCAGCATTGTCTTTTTTCTTATGCACAGGCTAAGTGATCTCAGCCAAGGAGGTCAGTATTTTAAAAATATTTTAAATACCATTTATTAACCATCTCCATATAGCACACAGGGTAAAGCTAGGGCTCCAAGATGCACAGAGTTATAGCAACAATATGCTTAGCAAGAGACCTTATGCAACAAAGAAAATAGCAGAGCAGAGGACAGCTGTCACCCTTAGTTAAATCCCAGTGAAATAATCCTACGGCATATTATGGAGCTTCTCTAAATAAAAGCAAATCAACTCAGAGCAGTGACAGCCTCAAGACTAGTACTGTCCTCTTCCAGTAATAAAAAAAGGTCTGAGCATTCCAAAATCAATGCCAGAATCAGGATAAATGCAGTTCAGAAATCAAGGTAACTTTCTTTCATGAACGCTGAAACAGAACATTTAGAATGAAAAAACAAACAAAAAAAACCCACCCGAAATACCTGTTCCACATGGGGGCTGCGGAGGTAAACTGCCTGACTCAACAGTAATGTATGGGGTGATTTTACGTACAATTATTAACTCACCCCAAATTCTGTGTTTTTAAATATCAGCAGCAGCAGCCTTGGCCAATGATGCTGATACAAATGCTGAAAATGAGCATTAAGATTTTTCCAGAGGTAGACTCTATAAACAAGCAAGTAGGATTTTGGTCCTGATCTCATTGGGGAGCAAACAGGACATGAAGCTCTGAACTCTAATATAACTTGCACAGTATTGGAGGTGGTTAATTGAGCAGTTTTTATTGTGACCCCCTTTACAAGATTTCGGTTTGATGCCTGGTTCTCCGATTATGCGCATCTTTTCGGAATCGCTTTTACGGCAAATCGCTGTACGCGGAAGGCGGTTAAGCGCATAACTGGTGGCCTTACCGGTTGTATGAAACGCGCTTTAGAGGCGTTTAATGCGGAGAATCACTTGTTTATATGGACATAAACGCTTTAACGGCCGCGGTAAATTAAAACTTGCTATTTAATGCGCATTCGATAATGCGCATAATCGGAGAGATAATGCGCCTCGACCCCCGATTTGCGCTCCTCTCTTGTAGAGGTAAAAATTTTAATGCACCTTGAAAGAGCTTTAAATCGCTCTTGTAGAGGCGCCCTATGTCATATGTCCTTCCTCCAGGGAGCTCAAGCAGATCAATGTAAGTACGCATTTCCCAGGTGGTCTCCCATCAAGACACTGACCAGATCCAGACTGCTTAGTTTCAGCAATGACTGCTGCATCATACAGCTCAAAACAACGTCCCTTTCCTACAGCTACTGTTTCTTTACTGCTTTTTGTTTTTCTATGGTTTGAGTGCTGCTACTCTTTGCTGCTGATATTTCTATGGGCTAAAAGATGGAATAAAAATTTAAGAAAACCATAGACAAAGACAATTTCAACCTGTAACAAGTGAGAGGAGTATTATAACTATTAGAAAATAACAGCGCAATACTTTACAAATGATACATAAAAGTAATAAAATACACATGATATAGCAAAAACAGCTTATGTAAACTGCATGTTTACACTGGCTTCCAATTGTGCACTGGATCTTAAATAAAGAGGTCTTCAAATTGCATTTCATTACTTCATCAGAACCACCTAAGGACATTTTCTCATGGAAGGCAACTGAAAATAACCCTCTGGGCACTTGAGTGTCTCTTCCAAAGAGTTGTTATCTGATGGAAATCATCCAGAATGTCTTAGGTTTAAAAACTTTAAACATAAAATAATGGAAAGAACATAAAGCTTCTAAAAAAAGAGTATTCATATTACATTTCTCATACTAACATATCTAAATGACTTGATAGGCTCCCTGTCTGGAGTGTTAGCATCTTGTGTTAGGCCAGCGGGACAGATTGGGGATTCTGTTGGTATACTGCCTAGGCTGACCATATGAAAAGGAGGACAGGGCTCCTGTATCTTTAACAGTTTCATAGAAAAGGGAATTTCAGCAGATGTCATTTGTATATAAGCAGAACCTGGTGAATTTCCCTCTTCATCACAAAGTTAAAGCTGCAGAAGCCCTGCCCTCTTTTGTACATGGTCAAGAGACAGGGCTCCTGCAGCTTTAACTGTTGTGATGAAGAGGGAATTTCACCAGGTTATATATGCATACAAACAACACCTGCTGAAATTCCCTGTCCTTTGCAACTGTTAAAGATACAGGAGCCCTGTCCTCCTTTTCATATGGTCACCCTAATACTGCCCATCCCAGAGACCTGTGATCTCCCTACCAGAACTGGCAGAGGTGGTCATGGATGTGATGCTGAGGTCCCCCGGGCTGCTGGTTCTGGCCTTGCTTGGGGTGGCTCAGGATTTCATGGCTTCCATGACAACTATGGGACTGTCCCAACATGTCATCAGCCTGACACATGTAGTAGGGCACACTCTAGACTTGTTTTTTCAGTGGGCCATGGAGATAGTGATCTGAAGTGATCAGATCACCTCCTGTTGAGGCTTAGACTTATGGCACCTTTCACCTTCTGCAAGGGTGGGGTACCTATTAAGATTATCTGCCCCCAGCAAGGGAGAGAGGCTCTTGAATGTAGAATGCATTACCTAGTGAGGTCTTCCTGGCACCAACATTGTCATCTTTTTGGTGCCAGGTTAAAATTTTCCTCTACGCCCAGGCATTTGATGGCACATGGAGCAGCTTCTTATTGTTAGTTTTTTTTAAAAAAAAAAAATCTGGTCCTGGTAGACTTTTTGTTAGTTGTTTTTAACAGTTTCAAACTGTTTTACATTTTAGTATGTTAAAGTTTCTATATTATGCTTTATCATGTTGTGAGCCATCCAGAGAACTTTGGCTATTGGGAAGTATAGAAATGTAACAAATGAATAAATGAGAAACGGTAGTCGCACAGTACTTAAACTTCATGGCCTATTATTATTAGTTAGCCTTCCATAGTTGAAGAACCTGAACCACAGCATAATTTACAAATTTCACATCTCCTTTTGTTTTATCCATTCATTCTAATTTGGATCCTTCGGAGTTTACTACCACCTGGAAGAAGGTAATAAGCACTTCAACAGACAAAAACATTTACATCCTTGCACTGTAATGTGAAGTTTAATAGTTACTGTTAAATTTAATTCAAGCATCCAAAAATCAAATGATCTTAAATCTCATTCAAGAACTGTGCTGTTACCCATTACCCTTAAATCCAGTAATATTACAGAAAAACCTTTGGGGCATGAATTTATCCTTTGCTTTGTCACAGCAGCTAAAATGTGTGTGTTTTTGGCATGCACAAATATTGCTTGTACAAAAAAAATTACTAGATTTTAAGGTTTAGGAACAGCAAGTGTGCAAGAAATTAAACTACATATAGGAGGAGATAAACAACTTCATTATATAAATTTGAGGGAAATTAAGTCACTGGTTTATTGTCATGAATGTAATAACAATGCAGAGGCATTTCTATTTTTCTTTTTTATTTAATAGTGTGACAAACAGTTGGGAGAAAAGATGAACTTTGGTCCCAAGTTAATTTCGGCTTCAAACTTTAATTCCTGCCTGGGAAAAACAACTGCTTTCATTCACTTTGTCACCTAGTCATATATCAGATTTGGCTGAATCAATGCAAAGCAGGTTCACTCTTACTTAAAGAAAAACTTCATACCTCATATATTTCTCTCTACAGATCTCCAGGAACTTTTCCAGCTGGGTTGGAGTAATCCGGTCCAATTGATATAAAACACATGGCTAAAGTGATAAAGACCCAGAACTATAAGGATTTTATTCAAGAGACCAGACAATTATCACTGCTATGCTCTGCCCAAAATGTGTGTGTGCATGCGCAAAGCCCCAAACCCACCAACCACCAGCACATGCTGCCCTCAGGGATGAAAAGGTTGCCCATCCCTTCCCTGAATGTTTGCTCCTCCATTTTAAAACAGAATTCTTTAAAAAACTGAACCCTGACACAAAATTAAGTTTCATTAAAATAAGCAAATTTACAATTGTCATAACTCGTTGAGGTCAAAGAAAGGCCTTCAGACCAGGTTGGATATGTTTTCTGGTGTGGTGGGGTGCAAACTACATAGTGCTGCAGCGTTTCCTATTATATTTGGTCCATTCACCGCTATTTTCCAGAGCCAGTCACAGTTTCCTGGTACCTGATGTTCCTGGAAAACCACTGTACCCATTTTACAGTTTGGGAAGATGTCAGGGATGCCTTTAGATTTTTGTTGTGTGTCCATAGCAAGTACTTGGAAGTCTTCAGGTTTCAGTTAACTCCCCCAGGTTTCTAAAAGTTAAAATCACTGAAGGATTTAACTCTAATGCAGATGCAGACATTATACAAGTTCCAAGTGAAGATGCATGTAGTATGTAGATCATGCAGATGCATGTAGATCATCCCCACTTCTCTAACAACCAAGACAGTAACTGAATAAAGCCCTATCTGGCCATTCAAAAAAACGTCCTACCTGAGCATACAAGTGGAGACATCACATGCATTATGTAGCGCTCCCCGCCTCCAGCCATCGATGTGTACAGCACGACCTTCCGCAGGGAGGAGGGCTTTCCACCTGAGCAGGTGTTCACACTGTATACTCAGACGGCGGGTGGGGTGTATGCAATGCCCATCAGATCAGGGGTGGGACTATGTGGTGCAGCCCCAGTTTCTGCCTGAGTGGCCATTTCTTTTGAATACCCAAATAGGGCTTATGTTCAAGCTGCAACTGTTCCAAAGTAAGTACAACCAGATTTTCTGGAAGTCTAAAGATTCTGAATTTCAAAAAACGAATCAAAACGGCTGTGTTCTATTCCAAAATCACTCTGTTTCAGAAACCAGTGTAGGATAGGTTGCTACAGCAACCTGTAAGGTAAGCGGGGTGGGGGTGGGAAAAGCCCTCTGACAATGAACCTTGAGGTGAGAGTAAGGATGTGTGAGAAGTAAACAGAAAAGGAAGCCCCTAGTTTCATCTGTTACAGGTACACAATTACTACAGAACCTATGAAGTAGATTACCTCTGTTGTGCCATTGTCATTAATGCCATATTTGTCCCTGGTTTTCTTGATCTTTTCAGACGTATTTTTTATAAATTTTTTAATTTCCTGCAACGAAGAACACATAGTTTAGAGCTGTGCCTCACGTTCTGCAGTCTTACAGTTAAAGACACCATTAGCTTACACACCTGGCAGTATTTTACATTAGCTAAAAGAAGCAAAAGGTAAGAAGGTTCTCTCAAAGAATGCACATCATGCTACAATAGCCAACTGCATATGGCTTTTGGAAAGAAATTGAAATGCAAGCTTGAAAGAACTACCTGCCAAGCAGAAGTAAAATGACTACAGCTGTTCTCTCCACTAGCCTCTTGGGAAATGTTCTGCCTTTATATACACCTCACAAAGTTTTTTTGGGGGTGGGGGGGAGGATGAGGGGATTCTGGAATTCTTCTCATATGCTAAGATAACTCTAATATTCTGAGAATGAAAGGAGCAGGTGTACAACATTCAACGGAGCTAGGGAACAAAACGATCTGGAGAGAGAGAGAGAGAGGGAGAATCTTCTAATCAAATACAACTTGTGAGCCATTCAAGAAAATTGCTTGGGAGTATATTCAGGACAGATTTAAAAAAGTACTTCTTCACACAAGATATGCTTAATTTGTGCAATTCTCTGCCACAAGAGGATAATGGCCTCTAGCTTAGATGGTTTTGAAAAGGGTCTGTCAATGCCCAATAGTTACGATGAATATATGCAACTTCCAGGTACTCAAGCAGCAGGCCACTGAAATCTGTTCCTGGGAGCGACAACATAGGGGGACTATCACCTTCATGCCCTCCTTGTGTGTTTCCCAGAGGCATCCGATTGACCACCATGGGAAGCAGGGATGCTAGACTAGATGGGCCTTTCAGTCTGTTTTTATAGCCAATTTGGGTTATGATATAGTTTTTTTTTTAAAGAGGCCAATTCTAGCACAACTATCTGTATGGCCATTTTTTTGCTTTAGTTATACAAAAATGGACACTAAAACACTTAAAGAACAAAAAAACTAGCATTTATGAGACCAATGCAGTAGTGAACTCCACTACTAACAACATAGATCCAAGGAAATCTCATTTAATGCCAAATTGCAGGTATTACATTTTTAGACAAAACCGCTGCAAATCCTGTGATCAAGGGGCTGGTTTGCATGACATGACACCCCACCGTAGGTTTTTTAACACACAGTGAGGCTGTGATGCGTGCAGCCACCATTCTGCATATCCAACCCCTGCTCAGCGATTGACATGTCATGCGAACCCATACATAACCCTAGAACAGATCATGGGTTATGCGAACAGTGTTTAACTCCCACATATGCTGGGTTCACACAACATGACAAGCCCTGAGGAGGGGATGGATATAGAACATGGTGCTTGCCGGCACCGTGGCTTCTCATGTCACTGAAACCAGGTCAGTGTCAAGCGAAAGGGCATTAAAATGTCTATTTATTTTAATCTAACAAACAACTAAAGAGCATTACATTGCTCCAACGATCAGAAGATCAAGTTTAAATGAGTTCCTAAAAGGTGACAAATACAAACAAAACTCACTACAACTTGCACATAAACCCTGCCTGTCATCCAGGCACTCCAACCCCCACTAAAATCTGGGCCCAAAAGCTTGTAATGCATAAACGACTGCTGGAGATTTTAAAGTGTGGTCCATAATATAGTCAATACGCACTCACGTCATGTTAAATCCCCATATGAGACTCCTGTTATTCGAATCACCAAAAAGCCGTTAAGATAGGTAAGAGCAATCCAAAAACACCACCTCAGAGATTAACATTTTAAAGGAGTTGGGTGGGTGGGACTCAAGCAGTTAGGTTTTGGGTTGGAGAAAAAGTCTTCATTATTTACTTCCGTTTAACATTCGCACAAAAGCGAGCAACCGCAGGAAAAAACACATGTTTGCTGCAGGGGAGCATCAAAGAGAAAGTGCAAAGCAGAACTTTTGTAGGTGGCGGCTGCTGTTTATCTTAACTCTAATTTGTATGCTTGATGAAGCTGGTGCTCAATTTGTAGCAAAGAGGAGCATGCAAAAGGGAAATTGCCCTCTGAATATGAGGAAGAGTACAAATCTCCACATCTGGGATAGCTTCCTCCTTGGACCACCTCCGCTGAGCCAAAAAGCTCTCCACCCAAAGAGGCTAGCATCTGTCAGGATCATACTGTAGGGTCTCAGAACAGCATGCCCACTGACTCTGGACAGTACTGAAATGCATTCCACAATCCAATACTGGAAGGTCAGTTGGAATTTCTGTAGTGGCTGAGTATAGAACCTGAGCCAAGCTACCAAGAGACTAGAATCTTCAGGAGCTAGGTGATGAGACCCATGTCATCACCTTTCCTGTCTCTCCTGTCAGTCATATGACCCCATATGGTACCTATGGACACTCCTAGGCAACTGATGCCCCAGTAGTTCACAATGCCACGTTCCTTCACAGCACTGGATAGTGGCATAGGACATTTGACAGGGCCCTTGGGATGTAAGTTAAACTGAAAAGGAGTGTCCTGTACAGGTAGGCAAATGTGACAATTCTCTGGTGGTTGGCCACATCTGTAGGTGGGCCTTTGGCAAGTCTATGGAGGTCACAAACAATTGGGAGATGGCTCAAAATAATTTCAGGATTTCCATCTTGACATGCCTGTTTCACAGATATGTCTTCAGCCTTTTAAAATCCAGAATGGCCCCAATATCCCCAGCAAAGCTGAGACAGGTTTGATCACCCAGAGATCCAGCAGGTATGGATGGCCATCCAAAGTCTTTCATGCTTTTCCCAGATGCTATGGTCTTGTGGACTCTATTAACCAGTCTTGGGCAATTCAGTCAACTTCTGGGCATACCCTCAAATAACAATTTTCAGCACTCATCATTTGTTCTAGATGACGGCTGGGTTTCATGATGATGTTCCCTAATCTGTGAACAGAATAGGGCTGAGTTGGCATAAAAGACCCCCAAGCCAGAGCTGGTCTGGGAAGCCAGGGAACCCTTCATCTTGGTGAAGTCAGAAGCTAGTCCTGTCTTCTGACCAGGAGGAGGTGCCATCTTGTATTTTGAGACTGCCTTCCAGATATGGGAAGAGATCTTGGCATGCAGCATCCAGCCTACCTAAGGTATTATCCACTAGGCAAATTGAGTGCCAGGACCAATGAACACCTTGACCAGGGCTTAAGAGTTCAGTTCCAGCAGACTACCATTTTAAAGGTCTAAACACACATAGACACACACACATGCTACAATTACCTCATTATATGTTGCATAACCTGTTTCAGTTAAGGCCTTCAAAATAAATAGGAAAAACAGAGCAACATATTTTTTTTACTGTTATTAAAATAAACCCAAAGAACAAAAGACCCACAGGAACATAGCACAATATCCTTATATTTTAGTTTACTTTTTGAAGCAAACCTCTGCTATTATGCATCAACAATATGCTAGATATAGAACACCAAAGTAACTGAGTGCTGGGTTATCTTTAAAAGACTGTGCTGCTTTAAAAGTCACAATTTATGAACCTCATCAGTACCAAACTGGCAAATATAAAGAACTCCTCAGAAGCCAGTGAATGGAGATGGGGGGGGGGGGGGAGATCTCTATTTTATATCAAAATCTGTATGTTGAATCACTAATATAGTGCAAATCAAATAGAAAATAAGAAGGTTTACTGAAGAACAGTTCCTTTTATAAGGGAACAATGATGGTGTGAAAAAGGAATCTAAGCAAAGGCATCACCTGTAGGAAGCTGTCCTGACAGCAAAGGAATTCATTCTTCTTCATGATGGATTCAGCAGTTAACACCAATTCATTTTTACTAAGCGCTGGCTCACTTCGGCTTGGATACACTGCCTTAAGCAACAAAGCAGTACACAGGTAAATTACGTGGGCATTTTACATTGAATTTCTTCAGACAATTCAATATGCTTTCAAACGGATGTAGCTCACAGGTCTTTTACAGATGCTACCATTAAAAGCAAAAATAGTTACACAGATCCTTTTAAGTTCTCTACCAGTCTCTAGAAACGTAACAGTGTGTTTGAGAACAGTGTTACAAAACAGATGCTAGATCAAGCTTTGCATGATTAAGAATTCAGTAGCACATTTAATCTGCAGATACTGAAATAATGAGTGGATGAGCCAGTCATTAAAACCCAAGGTCAAGATTTCCTTCAAGCCTCTTATAGCATATTGAAGTCTATAACAATTTGAAGAGACAGCCTATACTTACCCTGATGTTATCCAGGACACGCTTAAACTCCAGAGGTTCATCTTTCCCTTCCATGGCTGCAGGATCTAAACCATCCCCACCATAAATGAACTGTATAATGTCACCAGTAGAACTCCTGACAGTCAAGTCGTATTGTGAGCACAGATCTTCAAGTGATTTCACCAGTCGTCTCTGGGAAAAGGTGATGGTGGTGGGAAATAACCGCTTTAGGACATATATATTAATGCAGCTTACAAAAGTTTATAAAACATGGATGATGGCCAATTCACTCATTAATTGCCAGATACAGGATGACCCCCATGAGTAATTCCTACAATAGGATATCCAAGGAAATGTTTATTTGGTTGTTCAAGTTGGCACTGTGAGAACCCATACACACGTCTGGAATAACATCAGGCGTTTGGTCCGCAGTGTAAAAAATAAATGGGAACCATTCCAAGCTACTACACTGAAATATAACTACAAAGATCTGCCTTCATTTGAGTGTCTCAAGTGAACATTTCAAACACTTAACCAATATTGCAGACTTAAAGCCATCAAGGAGCAATTTGATGTGCTTCTATGTGGCTTGGATAAATGTACACTTAAATCTCTATCAAGGCTTCAATACATTTTTAATTAGCTTATCCCCTATTTACAAACACTAACAATGTCTAGAAGGGGTTAAGGTGGAAATAAGATAGACTTTAAAGCACAATGGCTGAAAAAAAATCATCTGGAGCAATTAGCCCCTTTGGCTTCTTTCCCAGGTGACTTTTAGGTGAAGACATCGGAATCCCCTCATACGAAACAGCTTCATGCAGCCCTGTAAATAGCTACTTGCCTGGCTTGGCTTAAACAACAAAGAATAAATTTCGGAAAACCAGGCAAAATGCTTCTGAAAAATGGAAGAATCGAGTTCAGCCTCTTTCTTTCTGGCCACAAACATGCCAGACACATCTAACACAGGTGAATATGCCCTGACAGTAGTATAAGTACTTGCAGTTTTTGCAAGGCTGCCCCTTCAGGCTAAAAGCACTGTTAAGTTGTAAATGGGAGACTCACCATCTTTCCTTCCACCATAATATGGTTCTAGAAATATATGGTTCTTTCCTTCTGTGTTTCTATCCTTACCTTCATCCTCAGAATTGAAACTGGAGGGAGACTGAGGCCACTCACTAACTGGGAAGGGAATGCTAATTATTTTCTTGATATAGACTAGACAAGGGAACCTTTAATTTAATGGAGAATAACCAATCATGACAGTTTACAACAGTAGGTTCGTATTTTCTCAAAGGCAAGTGTCCCCACTTACCTGCATGTATCCAGTTTCAGCTGTTTTTACAGCTGTATCAACGAGACCTTCACGGCCAGCCATCGTGTGGAAGAAAAATTCAGTAGGTGTCAAGCCAGAATAGAAGCTGTTGGCAACAAAACCTTTAGCTGCTGGCAGCTGCCAGAGGAAAAAAATAAGACTATGTCACACTTCTAGAATGTGCATTCACAGTCAGTGGGGTGTAGTGAATAGAGTCTGGCTAGGAGGCCCAGGTTCAAATCTCCAGTCGTGAAGCTCACTGGGCAACCATGGGCCAGTCACTATCTCTCAGCCTAACCTACCTCACAGACTTGTTGTGAGGGTAAAATGGGAAGGGGGAAGCCATGTACACTGCCTTGAGTCTCTTGGAGGAAAGTTAGAATATGAAAGTAATCAGAACATTGGTTACACACATGGTAAGTAAGTGAGCCAATGTTTTTACCAGAGTGGCTCTGCCTTATGAATTCTTCAGGAAGTGCCACATAAAAGTAAAACAATCAGCTATAGAAGCAGAATGTGAGAACACATGTCCTACTGATATTGGGGAGGAAGAGAAGCAACGGAGTGATGGCCTTTTTGCAGACAATAAAATGGCCCATTGTAAGCCACCACTAATTATCAATATGACTCAGAAGATTTTCTACTGGGTTAACAGTTGAGCTTATCACAGGGGCTGTTTGCCAAAGCAGCAATCCAGTGTGACTGCTATTCTTTTCCAGTCTCCATAACCATAAGCCTACTCCCAATATTTAAGTCGTGCAAGTATTTGTTTCACCCGTACCCCAAACAAACTCCATCCTCCACTCCTTGGTGGGTTCTAGAGAAGTCCAACGCTTTGTGCAATACCAAAGCTCCTCTATTTCCCAGGGGATGAGAGAGATAAGAGATTGTAAGTGCAACGGGCAAAAGAGAGAAAGAATGCATTGCATTTGATGCCTGTCAGCTAGTAGGCAGGGAGGGACTGGAATACAGAGGCAGGAAGCCTCTGCATACCAGTTGCCGGGCAGCATGAGACGGAGGTTGCTATTGTGTTCATGTCCTACTTGTGGGCTTACCAATGGCATTTGATTGGCCACTATGCAAACAGAATGCTGGACTAGATAAGCCTTTGGTCTGGTTCAGCACTGCTCTTCTTACATTCTTAGGAGAGAAAAAGTCCAAGAACTGGGCATCCTTCCCATCAGAACTGTCATGTACTTATGGAATTAGACTCCAAAGTGCTATACTGTGGTCTAAAGGAACCGGCTCAGCTTCTGCACTGAAATTAATACCAGTAATTAACATGTATAGCATTCTCTGCCTGTTCACATTCAGACGTTTAGTCCTTAGCAACCCTACGGAGTAGGCCAGTAGAATGAACTTCATTTTGCAGATGGTGGATCTGAACCACTCGGTCTTATCTAGCAGGAAATTCATCTTCATCTCATTCCACATTCAAACCCACATCTTCCCCACATCTTCATGCCGCTTAATCTCTATTTAAATTGCAACACTCTTTACCTTGGAATGCTTCTCAAAATGAGGCAAAGATCGGTTCTCAAAGCCGTCAGGCACTCGTGACCCACTGATAGCCTGCTGTCCTACACAAGCAATCATCTGGGATATGTTAATGAAGGAGCCTACCAGGAAAACAACAACCACCACCACACACAGAGAAAATGGTAAGTAGCAGCCTTGCCTCATGGCTCAATGCAACATGTCGTTACAGAGGCTTTTCCCATTCTCCCTAAGCTCTGTTTGCAAACTTTCAGAAGATACTGTAGAAAACTGTCTTGCTATTCATGTGATGTTGGGCCTGCATTTATTATGCATCCATGCAAAACTTTTAGACTCTATTGCCAAGTTAAAAAGAAAATGTGATAAACTCTCCCAAATGGAATTCTTAGCACATTAGACTGTACATGGGAAATAATTAATTTGGAGGCACCCTTATCTGGTAAGACCTGTGAGACCTTTTATGGCACAGGCAAAAGAAGACAAAATACCCACTCCATATATACAAAAGTGTCCACTGATTTAGGTCCGCTCTATAGGTAGCTATATGGGAGTAAACTGAACAGTACTCAACATAATGGTTGGGTTCACACATCACACCAACCCATGGTGGGTGGCAAGCTACTCTGGTTAGGTGGTTATGCAAACAACCTACTGTGCTCCCATCAGACGATCAAGCAAACAAACTCCTCCTCCCTCCTCCTCCTCCGTAGTCCTCCCACCCAGTTAGGGAGTTATCCCAGCTTCTTCGCGATGGGAATAGGGATGATTGAGAGGAGTAGTTGGCTGCTCTGTAAGTGATCTCCACAGCTAATGCTGTGTGACAGACAACAGAAAAACATCCCACAAACAAACTGCAAGCCCAACATGTTGTGTGAACCCAGTGAATTAAGATAGGGTTGTCAATAGTGGCATGTATAAGGGACAGCAATGACACGCATCGGAGTCTGTTCCGCAGGCATATTCTTAATAGAATAGTTTTGTTAGCTTATATTGTCTTCATTGGCAACAGAGATGGAATGATTTGATGACAATTGTTTCTAAAGTGCCAATAATCCTACCTTTTGAACCACACAGAGCCATAATGAGGGGGCTGTTGCTCTTATCTAATTCTCTAAGACAGGCACTGCCAGCATGGTCTCTGATCACAGACAGCTCTCTCAGAATCAGCGCCTAGGAGGAGAGACGTACAATTAATAACTGATCATGACAAGAATTCACCTATGCAGTATTCATCTCAAAACTTCCATTGAATCCTATACATTCTAATCGCAAAGGAAATGTGGCTAAAATGACAATGCTCCTAGGAAAGAAATCCATACATATATTCTTCAGAATATAATGAAATTCATCATAGAATGGATGAAATTCAGACCGACTGCTTGCTGTGGTGGTATGACCTGACTTTGGCTCCTGTCTGATAATAAACCTCAGAGATATCAGGAGCTGCCTCCTTCTCTCCCCTCCAATCGCTGTCAAGGCAGGCAAACACTCTCAGGGTACAGGGGATTCCACATTCAAATAATTAAATGATAGCAGCATTCATTTCACAGCAGGGATAAGAACAAGGTGAGGGGCAGGGAAAAACAAGGATGGATAAAACCAAAGTCAACTCCCAACTCTTCCCTGGGCATAATCCTTAGCAGGGGCGTGGGGAGAATATTAACTGAAGAGCTCCAGACTGTAAAGAAAAACCAGATTTCAAGTGGCCCCATCACAGGGTATGAGTTTGCTGAATGAAAACCTCAATGGCTGTGCTTCGCCCCTTGCTGGCTTGAGGGCCTATCACACAACTTGACCTCTGAGCTACAGACTCGTTACTCAGAATCATTAACCATCCTTCGTCAGATGGTACACAACGCACCTCTAGTGTCTCTTCTGCTGTACAGCCAGGCTGTTGCTGCAGCTTGCCAGTCTTCAGAGCTTCGATATATTCATCACATTTCTTATAGCCAGCATTCAGAAGTTCATACTTTGCCTTCAACAGACCCTGTCCAGGAGTTACATCGCCAATTCCAATTGAAAATCCACGATTAGCTAAATAGAAGAGCAAATGAACACGTCAGCTCGTTGGGTGCCACGCAGAGAGACTTATCTGATAGTATCATCACACTGATAAAAATTTAAACCATGGCTTGCAAAAGTAGAGGTAATTATTATTTTCTATAACTAGCAAAATTAGCTTGAATGCGATTTTAGTAGATGGGCTGACCGGCTTGTGCTACATTTTGGCACTGAATGTTCTCTTCAGGCCTTTTTCAACAATACATTTTTATTTATTCATTGGGTAGGATCCAGATATTTTCCCAGAAGGAAGCCATGTTGTTACTAGGACACTGCTTTTTACCTGCATTCAAACTAGATTATCCTGTCACTGGGAAATGGCGATTTTCCCCTTTGCGGGTGTGCCCAGTATTAGTGTTGTATAGAATGAGGTTATGTAACGGTGACAGGCATCTATTGGACAGTACCTGTGGATATCACTAGGTACAAATAACAACTACCTTACCTGTTCAGTGCCTGCGTAGCTATGAAATTTGGTTTTTGAATTTTCTTTTAGAACATTTTACTTCCTCTGCCACTGTATACTCGGTGTGCACAGAGGAAATCTGAAACAAGGCTACATCCTGTCAAGGCCCAGCCAAGGGAGCATGTGTTGAGGAAAATTCCATATCTAAATGGACTGGTTGAAAGTTTTAGAGTCCTGATTACTGCAATGCGTTATACGTGGGGCTGCCTTTGAAAACGGTCCGGAAACTTCAGCTGGTACAAAACAGGGCAGCCAGATTGTTAACGGGGACTGGCCAACGAGACCATATTACGCCAGTCCTTTTCCAACTTCACTGGCTGCCGATCCAGGTCTGGGCCCAATTCAAAGTGCTGGTACTAACATTTAAAGCCCTAAACGGCTTGGGGCCAGGATATCTAAAGGAACGCCTCCTCCCATATGTACCTGCCCGGACCCTAAGATCATCTACAGGGGTCCTTCTCCGTGAGCCCCTGCCAAAGGAAGTGAGGCAGGTGGCCACTAGGAGGAGGGCTTTCTCTGCTGTGGCACCCCGGCTGTGGAATGAGCTCCCCAGAGAGGTTCGCCTGGCACCTACTTTGTACTCTTTTCGTCGCCAGGTGAAGACCTTTTTATTCTCCCAGTATTTTAACAGTTAAATTAACTCAATTTTAATCCCTGCTGTTTTAAATTTGTATTTTAATCTGTATTAATTCCTGCTGCTTGGTTTTATTCTGGCTGTGTTTTTATATTGTATGTTATTCTGTGTTTTTAGATTGTGCCTTGTTTTATATATTTTTAAATGATTTCATGGTTTTAATTTTTGTGAACCGCCCAGAGAGCTTCGGCTATGGGGCGGTATAAAAATGCAATAAATAAATAAATAAATAAATATCAGCCAGCTGCAGGCAATAAGGTTGAGAGAGAGTTTTTTCTGTGTAGAACTGGAAAGGTCAACCTGATTATTGCTAATTGTCTAATATGATGATTAATCTGGGATGGGCTGATGTCTGAAATGTATATAGGTGAGCCTTAGTTTAATGGCTACTGTGGGTGTCAGGAGTGGTGTATTTGGATGTGGAGAGATCTATGAGGAAGGACTGTACATATCTGGATGGAAACTGTTGTGCTGCTGTATATATTGGACCACGAGTAAACAATCTGTATTATACACAAGATTTGGTGTGTGAGTATTTCTTCAGCTCCTGGGTTGCTACTGGACTTATTACTAATACAAACGCTCGCAGCATTTGCCCTCTTTTGCTTCCCCTCCTCAACAGCATGATCAGCACCCAGAAGAAGGAGGCATATTAGATCTGGGATCTGAGTCTCACCAGGATGAGGACCAACTCTGCAGCTCCGTCCAAACTGGAATAGTCAAGGAGAGGAATTTATATTTCCACTCACAGAGACAGCAAGACAGCCCACTTTGCCAGGCAACTGGTGCCCACATGGGAGGCAGAGCCTAGTTTGAACTCAAGGGCCCACACTGATGCATAAGAGCTTGGCGCCGACTATTGCTGAAGCAAGTTGTTTTTATTTATTTTTGTATTTCGTTTTTCTATACTGCCCAATAGCTGAAGCTCTATGGGTGATCGACAAAAAGAATCCGTGTCTGGCTGGATGCTGTGACCTGACCTGCTCCCTACTCATTCAAACTTCTACCCTTCATTGGTCCCATGCGGTTTTATTCATTCCTCAAGAATTTCATCTTGCCCTGCAACAATCCGGCCTTCTGGACAGGACTGGCCCTTCCCTCTACCTGCGCTACCCTTTCCACTTAAAATGTCTTAGCATAACCTTTTGAGTTGCGTCTACTGGGGCTTTCCTTCCGTCCAAGTATAGCAGAAAGGCGTAATCACCTGAAAATGCCCTCAGTAGATCTAGTGCAGTGTACTGGTTAGTGTGCCTGACTAGAACCAGGGAGGCCTGGCTTCCCATCCCCACCCAAACTCAGTGAGAGACTTTGGGCCAGTTATTTGTTTGTTGTGAGGATAAAATAAGCCAGGGCGGTGTGTGTGTATGTGTGTGTGTGTGTGTGTGGGGGAATCATGTACACTGCTCTGAGCTCCATCTCCAGAGTGGAGGCCTGTCGCTCTGATGTCAGTGGGGTGGTGAATCCACTCTAGGTTTCAGTCAGAACTCGAAAGGGGCTATCCAAGGTGTGGAACACTTTGTGTAGCTCCTCTAGAGGTCTGATTGGTTCCGGGTTTACTGCCGCATTGACATTGCAGCAACCAGCCTCCGCTGTATATCCATAACATCACTCTAGAGCATTTTTCAAGGCACTTACAGAGGTAGACAGGAGCAAGCCTGGCTAGTCGTGACATAGCATCTGCTGCGTCCACTTGTCCCCAGTCTCGCAGCAAAATGTAGAAGATATTATTCTTGGATCCGGACCCCAAAGTCCCTTTGTCCATGCTGCCAGACATCAGCTCACTATTGTGGATGGCAACATCTGAAACACAGACCTGTTAAGTTGGCAACTTCGGCATCCCAAGCAACACTGATTTTATCATCCCTTCATTTGCTTTCTCTCCTGCAAGGCCTAGTTCTCACTGAAGTGGGGGCGGGGGTAAGCCTGTATCGGGCTGTACCTCTTCAGACTGCAGGTGGGGGACCTTGCAAGATGGAGAGCTCCTCCATACAACCTCACCACCTCCCATATATAAATTGAAAAATGTGTTGGGGATAAGGTTAGGAGAGAATCCTGGACATGCTATGTTTTATGGGTGGGATTTCTGGATGGAGGAGCATTTCATTTTATGAGCCCCCACTTAAATTATAAAGTGGTACAGCCTAGAACCACGCTTACAACCACACTGAAAATTAGGCCTAAGTAATTGCAAGAATATGCAACAGAGACCTAGGCTTCTGCCTACAACTCCCAGCATGCCTTGGGTGGGAAGACTTATCGGGCTTTGGCGGCCATCATCTGGAAGTGGCTTGCCATCTTGGGCCTGAAGGGAGAGCGCCTGGGCTGGCTGCCTCGGTCACCAGGCACCATCGGGAGCAGAAGGAAGGAGGGCGCAGCTCCGGGTCCGTCGCCAACGGCAACAACCAAGCTAATTGTCAGTCAGCTGGCTGGCTCCCTCAAGGCCCACCTATGGGCACCGATGGCACAGTACAGTGTGGACTGGCTCGGTCAGACTTCACTTCCTGTGAGCCTCAGTGGCAGGACTCCAATTGGGCAAGTTGGGCACCGCAGCAAAAAGCATGCCGGAAGTTGTAGTTTTCATTTTCTGCGGGGACAAGGAACATCATGGTGGCAGCTTCAAGGAGGCCCTGGCCACACGTTGAGGGTGAGAGAGAGAAAAAAAAGAAACAAATTTAATTTGTTTTAAATTGATCTCACAGGCCTAGGACCGGCCTACCTTGCAGGGTTGTCGTGAGGGTGAGAGAGGAAAAAAGAAACACATTTAATTTGTTTAAAGGTTAACTCAAAGGCTTAGCACTGGCCTACTATTTTAAGATGATGAACTCGCAGACATATATCTTAGGGGGCTCGGGCAACGCTGGGCATATCAGCTAGTCTTCAACAAAACCCACCAGCAATCAGTATGCTAGAAGTTAGGCTTGCAAGGGTACATTTGTGAGCTTCTAGCCACAGGCTGAACAGCCACCTCTACTTACAGGAATCATTGCTGCACAAGTCTTCTCCCTTGCCAGAGTACTGCTTGCCCTTGGTTCGGAGATTGGCCTTGACAGGGCAGCTGTCACTGGGCTTGAGAATGACACTGAAGACCTGCTTTCCTGTCCACAGAGTTACAGGCTGGAAGAGGACAAGGAGAAAGGATTAGGAACGTAAGCAAAATGGTTTCTACTAAAGCTAGACAGCCAGAACATACAGGACCGGGCTTTACCCTAGGGAAGGGATGGGCAACATGTGGCCCTCCAGGTGTTCTTGGATGGCAACTCCCATTAGCACAGCCAATGGTGAGGCATGACCGGAGCTGCAGTCCGACAACGCCCGGAAAGCCACAAATTGCCCACGCCTGGCTTTAGGAACTCCAAGCCACTCTTCCACTTCCTTCCCACTATTTGGGCACAAGTACCAATGTATCTATAGGAGAAAATGGGGCGGTACCAGGATTGCAAACTCTACCAATTACATTGGTTAGATCAATCAACTAATGCTTTAATCAGAGATCAAAAACAGCTCTAATGAATTTATGGAGTTGAGGCCGAAGGATACACATTGAGACGGGCTGTGCAGATGTGTAATTCTACGAAATGGAAGGGAAAAAAGCTCTGTTTCTTTGAGATCACAGGTTATAACTACATCCATAAAATTTTATATTTCATGGTGAAGTCCTTACAGTTTTCCTTTTAGAAATAAAAACTATAGAGACAACTGGAGTGGAGTGCACTCAGTTGAAGTAATCAGAAATTTATATTGGGATCTGCTACAGTAATGATAGCAGTTATGAGGGGTTTCTGGGGAAAAAATCAAATGCAAATTAGGTTAATTAGCATAAGGTCATTTGCATAAGAAACTTTTCAGTTTGCATTGGAAAATGTTCTGATGCTCTAGACTGTTGAGGAAAATTTCTCTCAGATGAATAAAAGGACTGGACAGTTGCAAAGTGTCCAGAGGAATGTCTATAGCACCTGATGTCAATTAACAGGGGAATGGTTTTTTCTATCTACTCTTGTAAAGGTCAGAGAGATAGTGGGTTTTTCCCTGGGAGTTTTTTCTATAGATTTGTGCATGGTCATTGTCCATTCCAGTGTATATATATCTGTAAATATCTGATAGAATAAGAGGCTGGTTGTATGAGGATATGAGGTTGGACGGTGATGTTATTTGATGTGGAAATCTTCCTGGAAACCTGTATTATATTTGATGACCAAAACTGCTGTACATATACTAGAGGAAATACTGGAATCTCAGTAAAGCTTATACTAAACACAAACCGCTGGTGTGTGAGTATTCTTACTTGGAGGGATCTCTGGAACACGCTTACTCTGCTGTAAGTGAACTGGGAGCACTAATCTCTCGGACATAGACTACATCCTCTATAGTCCCACCCTGTATAGCAGTGGTGAGCAACTTCTGTCCTTCCATATGTTTTGGCCTACAACTCCCATCATCCCTCACCACTGGCTATGCTGACTAGGGCTGATAGAAGCTACAGGCCAGACATCTAGAGGGTCACAAGTTATTCATCCCCGCCCTAGAGAAATCTAATTTAGTCAACAACAAAGCTAAAAAAGGACCCCATGTTAATTTTTTGCCCCAAAATACTACAAACATTTGACCTCAAATATTTGAGAGAAATATACAGTTAATGTGATTTAAACATTTTATTATATAGACTTTTGTATTGGAATAGTTGTAAATAAATAGATAAAAACAATAGTATACACTTCCCTTACATTGTTCCCTCCTTAAATATAAACAACATTACTGAAACTGTTGACACACTCTGGCTGGGTTCACAGGCTAACCCACCATAAGTAAAATAACCCCTACTGCAGACCGCGGGTTCTCAACTTTGCTTATTTGGGGGAAATAACCCACTTGGGGGGGCATCCCATAATCATGGGTTGTTCCAGAAAATAAACCATCATGGGATAGCATATTGTGTGAACCCAATCTAATTAATCGTAGCAACCCAAAGAATTGTGCATAATATGCTGACAATCACTCATCAATTTCAACAGAGTTCAACTCTCTTCCACCAAGGTTGTTGGGGCAACTTCACTTTCATTGTCACTATTTATTAGTTCCATTTCAATGTTATATATGTATTCTCTCACATACATGCTAAGGATAATCACCTGACAAGCATTAATTAGAACTTTGCAACTGCCAAGCTTGCCTAATATATTGTATTTGACATTGATATACATCCATTTTTACTTATGAAACAGAAAAGCACTGGGAAAATTTCCACCCCACATCACTAAATGATGGGGCTTTAATAATAATCTCTGAGGCCAAAAATTGCATATTTAAGTTTGGTGTATTTACTGCAATATGATATATTCCATACAAGGGAGGCAAAGCCATCAAGGCAGGTAAGTTCAACTGTCCTCAAATTAGAGAATTTGCTAGTTTCCAATATGCCGTTACAAAGCTTTCCTTTTGCTACATTATACAACAGCACCAGAGAGTTCTTTTCTGCTTCATGTCCATACAGAAGGAAAAACCAAGTTATATTCTTTCAGGCTCCCTGTCACACCTCATACCTTCAGAATTGCTGGAGGTGGAAGACGAACTTTAATTTTTTCATCCTTGCCAACCAGGATAGATGCAATAATCTGACAAGCTTTAGCTCGGTCAAAAAAAGTGTCTTTCAGTGTGAGGAGATAGGCAGCTAAAATAACAATTAAAAAAACCCCACACATGTAAGAGAAGAGAAATGGAATAACGTGCATTCTACTGACCATATTTAAATACAACAGCACATAACAAACAGATATATAAGATACAGACACACACCCCTTATATATCTGTTAACAAAGGCCAGTTATTTGCATGAAAAGCTGCAATTTAGAAGTTAAAAGGGAGGGGAACCCCCATTAGAAAAGAAACTATGAAGTAAATATATCCCCAGGTTTTTGCCATGTTGCTCCTAGAGACCACAAAGTTACGATTAAGAACTTATCAGAAGTGACCACTTTTAGGGCCAGGTCTTCAGTACAGACACTCCAACGCTGATGCAGTTCTGCAGTCCATATAGCACTCAACTTAGCCATACATTGCTCTCATGACTGTCTGTACTGAAGACTTGAGCAACCATGGCTTGCCCTATAGTTTAAGGAGGTTGCAGTCCAAATATGATCTACCACATTCAGAAACATTTAAGAGACCTTTGAAAGAGTCTACTTCTCTCTCTCTCTTTCTCTCTCACACACACATAGCAAAATGACTTCAAATACAGACCTGTAAGGAAATCCTGAATTGCAGCAATAAGAGGCTCTCCATTTCTTGGTGTTACCAAGTTTGCTTTGGTCTAGATGAAGGCAAATATTTTGTAGTCATTCGTTAAACTAGTCAATCTCATATCATGTCCCATAGTTATTATTTGTCATGAATTACTGCATTTCCATTGCAAATAATCAAACTGTCAAACTGCAAGACAAGGTGTCTGCTCTTTTGATTCACATATATAACAAAAGCAACTCTTGACTACATAGACCACAATGACCTACTAACGCACTTCTTCCTACACCCTGTTCTCTTGCTACCACAGCCTCCTTTTCTTTTCTCAAAAAGTTGAGAAGGTGAATGTATTCTGGTAGACTGTTGCAAAATAAAGACCCAGCTTTGTGCTTACAGTGTGCAATTCTTGAAGATTATAACCAGCAATGGAAACTAAGCAGCAGCCATCAATTTGCCTCCTCTCAACAAGCAATGGGGAAAGTGTTTTGCTCACCCCCATTAGAACTAGTGCTTCCGCTTTGGCTTCTTCAGTTTGAGGCAGATGAAGATTCATCTCATCGCCATCAAAATCAGCGTTGTATGGCGTACAAACACATTCATTAAATCTGAAAGTCCGGTGGGGTTTTACTGTAGCCTGAAAAGCATTATCAAGAAAAGAAACAGAACAAAACATCCAAGGATTAGGTCAACAGTATTCTTGGAAATATTTGGTTTTTACTTTTAAAAAAACAAGAGAGCCAGTGTCGTGGAGTGGCTAAAGTGTTAGACTGGGAGTCGGGAGATCCAGGTTCTAATCCCCGCTTGTCCACAGAAGTTCACTGGGTGACTTTGGGCTAGTCACAGGCTCAGTTCGGACGACACAATAAACAACTGGTGTGGGGGAAACAATCGTCAGTTGTTTTGACTATTGTGTTATCCGAATGCTGCCATAGTCAACTTAGTGCTGATCCTAATCCACACCACAGTTGATTATTTATTACCATGTTGTGTGGGGAGTATCCCCTAGGGTTAGGGTTAGTCAACCCACCATTGACTATCGTGTCGTCCGAATTGAGCCACAGACTCTCAGCCCAGCCTACCTCACAGGGTTGTTATTGCGAGGATAAAATGGAGAGGAGGAGGAGGATTATGTACGCTGCCTTGGGTTCCTTGGAGGAACAAAGGCGGGATATAAATGCAATAATAAAATAAACAAATAAAAGTGTTGGGTTCCCCCCAAAAAAGGCTGTTCTTTGTGCCAAATGGCAACCTTATTTCATAGTTTCCAGACACTGCTAGAGGCTTAAGATGACATCATAGTATTAGCATTTAAAATCCTGTAGCCCCAAAAGCCAAAACTTTACCCAGCTGCTAGATAGGAGACACATGATCCTGTTAGGATGTTTGGGCTCATATATATTGCAATGTGTTTGTTACAGGGAAAGTCTAGTAAAGATTTAGTGCGTGCATTATCTCAATAATTTAAAGCACAGGCTGGATCTACTCATGCAGCAGAATGAGGTGGAAAAATATATTGTACCACTTAAAAATATAAAAGCCATGCACAGTGATATGGGTTACACACTACCCCCATGCCTCTGTGCTTATTTTATACATGCAGGGGGTATGTTTTTTTTTGGAGGGGGGGTTAAACATGAGAAACATTTAAACAATTGACTTCCTTCTCCTTCACAGTGGACTCTCTTCATTCTGCTGCAAATGTGCCTGAGTAAAACTGGATCAACATGTCAGAATTTTAATTTTTTCACATTAATATAGGCTTGGGTCTTCAATTTTTTTGCTCCATCTGTGGAAGGGCAGTTGAATGGAAGGACCCCTTCCCTGAGTGGAACTCTTCTTCTTGAATGGAGCAAAAACCTCGGATCCAAGCCAGTGTCCTTGCCAAAACTGACTTGGATATTGTTCTATTTAGACTTGGCTGGGCCAATGGTAATCACATTACACAGGCGAAAGTATAGAATAGGGGTAGGCAATGTGGTGCCCACAGGCACCAATACAGACCTTTCTTGGCACTCATCAAAAAGCTCTACCAGTATCACTTTTAATTTGAAAAAATTAACATGTTTTCTTTTTAAAAAATCGATTGTTATTCTGAATTTGTAAAAAAAAACCTTCCCCGCATAAAACTGTTTTGATTAACATGTTTTCTTACTGGTAGCTGGGATTGCTGTGAAATAGGTTTCTGCTGGTGCTGAAAACTGTGACCTCACAGGAGTTTGTTTAGTGTGTTGGGGCACAGACTCCACCCCTGCATTGCACCCAGACTTTTGGACAGGATACATGTCCTTTGCCATGCCTCCCATGGCAACCACTTTGTGGTGTTGCCCAGGACAGGTTCTCAAATTGCCAAAATGTGCCTATGGCCCAAAAAAGTTGCCTACTCCTGCTATAGAATCCATGAAATAGTTACCCAAATTGGGCAGGATAGCATGCAATATGCACCGTTTGGAATCTGTAAGAGTTGCAAGGATAAAACACACACATCACGTTAGAAGCTCACTTTCTGCTTCTCACATGCAAGAATAACGCTCTTGCATAGAGGTCTTAAACATCAATGTATAAATAGGCACTAAGGAAAATTACTGTGCTTACTATATGAGCCATGATGCTGAGCTTGTGCAAAGAAGGTTGTCGGTTGAACAGGACTATATCCCCATCAATGAGGTGCCTCTCTACAATGTCTCCATATTTCAGCTCCTGAGCCATCTTCTCGCGGTTTCCATATTTCAAAAACCTGAGTGGGAATGGGGGAAGAGAAAGAAAATCTATAATAGGAAAGAAAAACCTCAGAGGAAATGACTGTGTGTCAATTTCAACAAAGAGCCTACCCATTTAATACAAGCACACTCTTGTAGGACTACTGAACTTTATCACCGATTCTTTGGCTGAATGAAGTCATAACTGAAACCTTTTCCATACCATTTTTCAACACAGAAGGCAACTTTTAAAGTTGCAGATCTTTGTCTTAATCCAGGTGGAGAGGACCAGATTGTGAAATTGGGTGTTGTATTTGCAATTCCTTACCCCAGTCAAACTGCTGGGGTCGTGCATGCGGACCCTACTTGAAAAACTCACCCAGTAATTTATTAGGGTTAAGTTGATTAAGTCGTGTTGTATCAGAATAAAACACATTTTGAAGGAAAAAGCATAATTACCGTGTCCTTAGATCAGCATTCTCCAATCTGGTGCCCTTCAGATGTTTTGGACTAAAACACTCATCAGCCCCAGGCTGGCTGGGCAATGGTTAAGAATGATGGGAGCTGTAGTCCAAAACATCTGAAGGGTACTAGGTTAGGGAAGACTAATTTAGATGCTGCCTGCTTCAACACACACATGCTCTCTCTCAGAAGAGGCATTCCCTCTTGTGTGACCAGGGCGAATGCCTTCTAAGATAGCACTGCCCACTTGCAGCTTTTCCAAGTCCTTATATTAAAATTGGTTAACTTAAAAAATGTTTCCCAGTTAATCAGTCTTAGCGATTATACTTAGCAACTATTCAGGGAGAAAGTGGGGGATTGGGATTAGCCTTCGTCCCAACACATGATCTTGCCCAAAAGCTGATCAGCTCAATTACTATTTTTGAAGAGGGTCCTACACACACTGGTCCAGCAGCTGGATCAGAACCCTAGTTTCTAATGTTTTGCTCACTAGATATACTATCGCTCTCCAAATGTACTGAAAGTGAATTCTCTATAAGGAATGAATTCTGTATAGCTACATAAACAAGACTATCTTAAACTAGAATTCATAACATTAAACTGTGTGGAAGAAGTGTTCCAGGTAGCCTCTAGATTCGTTCAAAGCAAGGATAGAAAGTGCGAGGTCAAGTAGAAAGAGGCCACAAGGCCACACCTTTTCATTTGTGTGTGCCTCTGCTGAATGAAGTTGGCTCCAGGATGAACCTCTGGACCATTCCGAACAAGTTTCCTCATAAAGTCGATGTTAGCTTTGTTCACCTGCAATAGGAATGCTCCAGTTAAAAGCAAAACTCTCCCGATAACACAACTGTTGTACCAGGATGGCTCAAGGATTTGTAAAGCCTCCACTGAAACAAAATTGTGTGGCCCCTTCCCCTTTGTATATTATGTACCAGAAACTGAAAGAACACGTTCTGGGCCATGTAGGCATTTGTAGACATGCTGAGTAACGGGTAACTTTAAACAACATTTGATGGGGTCAGTTTGACCCCTAGTACCTCATGTACATGGTTTTCCAATTGTCCCAGTAATTCCAATAGAAGCAGAATTGATCCCCCAAAGCCATAAGTCAAGAAACAGGTTTTTCACTGAATTAAAGGCACACTCAGCCCCCCCCCGAAAACACCTGAAACATGTTGTGGAAGACTGGCACTAGAGTTTCATGTTTTCCCCCCAGTGCTGCGCCCCATCTGTCAATGGAGGATTAATTGAAAAATTCCATATTATTACAAAAAGTGACAAGAACAGTGAAATGAAACATAGAACAGCAAAATGGTCTCAGCTTCATTTTAGGTTTTATACACTGTATGGGATTCAATGGCCATGGGCCTATCTGGGTGTTGTACCTCTCCCTACCTTTATGCGCAATGAGATCAGGAGTAAGTCAGACATTTAAATTTCCTCCTCACAGCACAACATAGAATGCATGGTATGAACCAAGAGAACATTTAATTCCCATATGGTTTCTCCCTGATTTCGCCCAAGCATGAGTTTTGCTCTTGATGGCACAATCCATAGAGGTTCTGGCACTACTGTAACAGGGGATCACACCATACAGGCGACAACAGAAGATTTCATTCTCTTTAATTACCTTCTCAGGAAATGTTAGAATTTTTGCAACATGAACAGGTACAGCCACTTCATCGATTCGCAAGTTTGGGTCAGGTGAGATAACTGTTCTGCCCGAGAAGTCCACTCGCTTTCCAGACAAGTTTCCTCTAAACCGACCTTTAAAAAAAACAACAACATGAAGAAAGGAAAAACCCTGAACAAGTTCAAATCACTTACGTAAAAACTGGCTGGTTTTTCAAAAAGAAAATGTGAAAGGAAAAGGTTGGAATTCTTGTTATTTACAGTACATAGCGTTGTCCATGTACATAGCACTTTACAGAGTAATAAACAAGACGTGATCCTGCTCCCAAGGTTACAATCTGAAGATCTGCAATTGCACCAATATTGCGGAGCACCTTGCCCATGAAGTGTGGGTGGTCCCCTCTCTTGTCTTTCACCGGTTGATTAAAGCCATCTCTATTCCAGCAGGATTTTACCTTCTAAGTGCCAACACTTTATTTACAGCTGTGTTGTATTTGTGGTCTCTGCTTTCACGTTTTACTTTGTTTTAATAATCGTTGCATTTGTATTAATTGTTGTAAGCTGCTCACAGTGGTGCAAGGGCACCAGGACAGCAGGATAGAGATCGCTATATAATTAAAATAAACTTATTAACGGAAAAGGAAGAAGCAATGGGGAAGGCGGAGACAAAGGTTAGTAGAAGAAAATGCATTCAGCCTGATTGCACATATTTAAACTTAGTTTCAGCAGTGTGAGTGCGTGTGATAAAAAAAGGTTAAGGCAAATGTTTCATGGAGAAGGTGGGTTTTGAGGAAGTAGTTCATGGAAGGGAAAGATGTCATCCCACAGGGATCCAGGCATAAGGGGCAACAAAGGCGGAGTAATGTAAGTGAGCAGGAGGCTTTCAGGTATTAGAAGAGTGAATGTCGAGGGTAAGGACTCACTGGTTTAGAAGGGCAGATGAACAGTGTGGGGAAATCCATGGAGGGCTCTAGGTACAATGCATCATATCCTCCATATTTTAAAGCAGGTGTGGGCAAATTCAGGAGGTTCAGAGGCCATTTTCTCTCTCCCCCCCCCCCCCCCAATGGGCTGTAGTCTCTCAAAAAATGAATTAATAATAATAAAATTAACAGGACAAAAATGGCATCCGGAGCACTTTGAAGTATTGCAAATTTGATCCTTTTAGGGCTCCGTAGCAGCTATGGAGCCCTAAAAGATCAAATCTACTTTGAAAACAAGCTAACAAACCTTTTCAGCACTTTGTAGTGCTCCAGATGCCATCTCTTTCGTGAAAAGTATTTTAAAGACATGGGGGGGGGGGTTGGGGGCAGTGGAGGCTGCATGTTGCCCACCCCTAGGTTAAAATGTAGCAGACTAAATTTTGCTTAACTGCTTTGTCAATTGCATCAAGAGCTGGTTAAAATTCTCTAGCAAGTATTATTTATTAATTTTATAGCATTTTCATCCTGCTCTTTAGCCAAAAAGGCTCCCAAGGCGGCTTACAAAAATATTTCTTAAGACAGTCCCCGCCCACAGGCTTACAATCTTAAAAAAAATGTGCACTAATATATTAATGAAGAATAGCCCATTCCTAACCCTAAGATGAAGACGGCCAATACAAGAGAGTCTGCTTAGCAACCCAAATGATAAAAAAGCTAGAAATCCCATAAAACAGTTAAGAGTAACTGCACTATTCAGAGCAGCCAATAATGGGCTCAACAATTGTGACTGACTAACGCAACTTCATACATTCAATGCGATAGGCAATGAAAGCATAGATCATGTGGAAACACCTACCTTGCTTTCCCTTCAGCCTTTGAACAAAGCCTCTTGTCCACTTCTTCGGTGCCATGTTGAGAGGAATGCCAGAGAGTTCACTGTTAATGTACAGAGCACACTGCAACTGCAGGAAGTCCCAGTCCTCCATTATCATCTGAGTTTTGGCCCCTGAAATTCTATGCTGATCACACAAAAGCAAGCAAATTCAATAAACTGAATTTCAGCACACGCAAATCCACCTTTTTAGCGAACATACAGAATTCCTTTAGGAATTAGGAATCAAACTGCTTTCAAAATACCTTAACTTGCAAACAAGCAAAGAACAAAAATAACTAACGTAGCAACCATTTCAGAGCATGACGTAGCCATTTTTATGTGAATTCAAATTAACAGCATCCCTATTTAGGTGCGCATTTGAAAAGTACCAATAAAAAACAGAGCACGAACCATTCCTATTATAACTATATGTAAAGTGAAAGGGTAGCTCACCTTTTTGATCACATCATTGAGGAAAATTATTTCTGTCAGCTTCATCGTTAGATCATCCTCATTGGTGCCAGATTTTAAGTCGCTTACCACTGAGGGCCTAATGCACAATGGGGGAACCAATAGTCGCGTCAGGATCAAGTCGGATGGCTTGCCCGATTCCGGGTTCATCAAAAGCAGAGGGATATCTTCTGCAGGAATTCTTTTTAAGATATTCAAAACCACTAAGGGATTCAAGTTTTCCTAGTCAAATTCAAAAGATCACAATCACATGTTAACATCGCGAGGCAGGAAACCCTTTTTGGCTACACCTCGATACATGCTCCCACCCACTGGTTTATCAGGTAGTTTTAAAGCAACAAGGAAGATATTATGCCAGCATTTCAGGGACACAAATGTTTAGGATCACAATATAAGTAAGCAACCCCTACCAGCTGTCACCTGTCAGATAAAACAAAATTTATGGGTTAAAGCATATTAAAATGTTAATGTTGGCATTTCTCAAACTGAAATTCACTTTTAAAATAATAATAATAATAATAATAATAATAATAATAATAATAATAGACTTTCTATACATCCCCCACCTAGAAACCTCACTGGGTTTCCTCATTCAGTCCTTATATCCGCTACACCGCTTTTCACTTTACCTACACTGGTGTTTCCCACCACCATCCTCATTTGCCTTCCATGCCACTGCTGTTTCCTCACCACCCTCGTGCTCCATACCATTCTCCTCCAACCTGAGGTAACAATTTACAGCCGTCCTCCATTTCAGCAACTGCAATAAGGTCACAATCCAGGCTTGACTGTGTGTATATTTACGAAGGCACGTATATCTGCTTGGCATGCCCAGGTACGACAGAGCATGAGGACGTAAGAACAACAGTGAAGGATCAGAGGCCTAGGAGTCCAGCATTCTGTTCTCACGGGGGCCGGATGCTCATGGGAAGCTCACAAGCAGGACATGAACACAATAGCACGATCCCACTCATGTTCCTCCAGCAATTGGCATACTTCCTCTGATCCTGCAGATAACATATAGCCATCATGACTAGCAGCCATTGACAGCCCTAGCCTCCATGAATCTGTCCAATCCTTTTAAAGCTGTCCAGGTTTGGTAACAAATTTAATAGTTTAACTACGTGCACTGTGAAGATGTACTTCCCTTTACCTGTCCTGAATCTCCAACTATTCAGCTTCATAATATTATGAGTGAGAGAAGTTTTCCTATCTGCTTTCATTATACTATGCATAACGTATCCACCTTTATCATGTGTCTCCTTACTCAGCTTTTTATTGAACTATATATATATTCACAAACATTGTAATCTTTTCTCATAGGAGAGGTGTGTCAGCCCCTTAAGCATTTTGGTTGTCTCTTTTAAAAAACTTTCTCCAGCTCTACAATTTCCTTTTTGAGGTACGGCCACCTAATGAAAAGGTAGGCCATTGCTAGAACAAGCTTGAGGCTTAGAAAGCTTTTCTTGACTGAATCGGTATTTTCTTAAACGTTAATGGGCAAAGTTAATGTTCAGGACTTCAAGTTACAGCCAAAATTTATAGCAAGTCATCTTACACAATAACTCCGTGAGTCTGACAACAGGTATGTTTTTCCTGAACTTCAATGCTACATCCCTTCCCCCTGAGAAAATAAGCATTCCTGGGTTTTCGTCAATACCCACTCATCATCCCATGCATATGGCGAACACTTCTGAGGACAAAAAGAACGGATCTCCTTAGACCAATGATTTGCTAACATTAACTCTGACCATCTGAAGCCAAGTTTTCAATGGTCTCATACGGACAGAGTTCCTGGTCCATGATCTTTAAACTGGAAATACTTTTAACTTACTGCCTTGCATTTAGCTTCATATTTGATGGCTGTGCTACAGTTTTTCCAACCTTCTATAATGCTTTGCAGACATTTTTTTTTAGGTTGGGCGGGTATAAGATGCTATCCTGCTAGTCTGATAAACAACAGAGAGAAACAAGAGCTCAATCCAATGCATGTTTAGATAGATAAAAAAATTCTCCAACTCCCAGCATATCAAAGTGGGAGTTATAGGATTTTTCCCTGCCTAAATATGCATAGGATTGCACCCTAAGTGATTGATAGGTTTCTATTCTCTGATAGTTCAACATAACTCAATGTTCAAAGAAATCCTTAGTTGTTAGAATCTAACAACTAAAACACATTTATAAATAAAGAGAAAATCCAACCAATATAAGCTTGTACAGGTTTCTCATTCACCTGGGCTTTTCCCAGTAAGGGTTCAATCTCTTTATTATGCTCTATAGCAGTGTCAAAAGACTGTATGAAGTGAGACACGGCGGGATCCACAATCTTTTTAGTGGTCTTGTATTTCTCATGGATGATCTTTAGTAAGCCACACTTCTTTACAGTACCTATAAGAAGATAAATGTAGAATCAAATTTACATTGATCAGACTCACTGTTTAGCAAACAGAATAACACACATAAAAAGGACATCAGTAATAAAGAGAAATACAAGAAAGACACCAACAAACCCATGCACCAGTAGTGAAAGTACAGCAGCTTTTATACTGTTGCTAAGGCTAAGAATATTCAGTTCAAATTTGTTTGTTTTTCCTGGCATAACAAAATATCAATCGTAAAACAGGACCAAGAAATCACAATAACTCTAATATTCTTTTTTTTTTTTAAATAGGGAAAAAGAGGGTAATCGCCACATAGCAAATTTCCTTAACAAAAAACATGACGTTGTACCATCAAGCATCAGTAATATGCAATGCATTCTCCACCACTAAGCTATGGCCTCTCCTCATTGTAGTCTCTCACATGGGAGTCAAGATAATTTTGTTGTCATTTTGCTACAGCCAGAACAAAACTGGCCACTTTATGCTGATGATCTTTTATTGTTTATTTCTAAACTCCAGGCATCTATGCAATCTTACTCTAGGGCAAAATTCCTATTGCCCTTTTAATATCTGGAGTTTTTATTATAATCAAAAGCTCTCATTGTCCTCACAAGCATTCTGCAGTTATTTCTGTTTTTCTAGTTTCTCAAAAGTATAGGTTACAATCTTTTACTTCACATGGATCTATTAAAGATCTAATTTAAGAACCAGCATGGCATATTGGTTAGCACATTGGACTTAAACCAGGGACACCCAGGTTTAAATTTCCATTCGTCCACAAAGCTTATCCTGAGTCAGTCACTATCTCTCAGTGTAACCGAAGTCATGGAGTAGTTAGGAAGATCAAAGGGGGAGGGAGGAAATAAAGTAAGCTGTAACAAGCTACTTGGAGGAAGAATGGGATAAATACTGGATAAGCAATTTGTAGACAGGAACCATGTTCAAACAAGACAAGTACTTGAAGACAGGGGCCATGACAGCTAAGTCCAAACAAGACAATACTGTTTATAGTATTTCTTCAAAGGACACAGTTAGGCTGTTGGCAGGAAAGAAGTACACCATTTGAAACTGATGTGATGGACTTGTGATGGACAGCAGTTGGCAAGACATGATGAACAACACACACAAGGTTCAATGAACTGGCCTAAAAGGTTCAAGATTTTAGGTGCAAATGGCAATGTCTTACACTTACCATTAAAAGCTCCACAATGCGGGCAAGTGTTCTTTTTCCTGCACTTTTCAGAGACCTTTTTTTTCAAGCCCCGTTTCTGGAGATAGGTTAAGCCAGGTCTCTTCAGATAATCCAAAAACTGTTTCTGTTCTTCACAGGTCAGCATGATACGGCAACACGTTTTACAAATCATCTTAAAAAGAAACAGAAAATCTTTAAAATCACAATTCATTGTTGACCAACACACCTTGGAGAACGGCACAATTCTTTTATACACAACACACAATGCCACTCAAGGCAGTCACTTACACCCAACTATGAAACGCAATAAATCTAAGCGAATGGCAGAAGCTTCCAAACAAAATCTACTTCCAAATACCTATGAATGTTTCCAGAAATCTGCTCTACAGGGCACTTTATTGATCTTAATTACTCAGAAACATGAACATATTATTAGAAATATTTAACATCAGAGTCACGACTTCAGGTTTTGAAAAATACCATTAAGATGAAATAGAATAGTATTGTTTTTGCACAGACTGTATTTTGCTTTCTATGCCAAATACTGTAATATGCTGCTTTCTACGCATTACATTACTATGGAACCTGAGCATATTAATTTTTATTCAGAAGTTACTCGCACTGGGTTCAATGGGATTTTCAGACAGGTGGATGTAGAAGTTCAGCTTTAGAATGTTCAAAGCACCTCACAGTAACCCTTACAACAATCCTGTAAGGTAATTCTCCTCCACAACTTGCAGATGGCAACAGGAAAAAGTGCTAAGCCTGAGAGAGAGTCTGCCCTGGTAAACTGGGAGGTTCAGAGACAAGGAGAAATTTGAACCAGGGCCTCTCTCTGAGCCATTATATTACGCCAGTTCCTCCCCTTTACTAAACTTTCTTCTTTAGTGGAAATTGTGCGCTTCTGTGATCTGGTTAGCACACCATAATGCACAGTGAAAAAAAGGGGTTCATGAACAAACCCAACCCATCCCCACTGCAAGTGGAAGCAGCTAAACAACCCACAGACCTTTCATTTGATTTGATTAGTGTTACCTATGGATCAGGAACTCTGGCTTAGCTCTCCCCCATCAAGCCAAAGAAAGAACCCATGGTTTCTTGTTGGGTTATTTCTCTGACTTGTCAGGGGAAAGGCAAGCCACAGTTCGTGGCCCACATGAAATGCTAACCATACCATGGATAGAAGGCCAGTGGGTTTAGTCTCTTCTGCTTTCAGCAAAAGTGACCAGGCTCATTCACAATAACCCACAGTTTAGAAAAGTGTGAGTTGCTGTGATGTGCGAACTGATCCAATGTATCAAAACCACCCCGAAGCCTTCATAGCACAAAGCAAACTTAGACTGTTAGCCCAACTGGATATCACTAGGAATCTGCTCTCTTGCCCAAGTCATTACACACCATATTTGGCCATGTGTCTGATCACAGGTATCCCCTGGGCATTTATCCATTACTAGAACAGTGCATCATGGGAAGGACTCTTCTCACCCAGCCCCTGTCATCCTTGATACTAACTGCAATTTTACCTGTAAAATGCCTATCACAGCTTTGAAGTACCCCACATGGAAACAAGGCAACTCCAGGTCAATGTAGCCATAATGCCCCAAACACTCTGCCAGATTCTTCCCACAAGTTTCACATGGACGGTCCTTTTCACTTGTACCCTTGGGAGTAGAGATACATAAATCAATCAAAAGGGAGGAAAGAGGTGAAAGTTTGTCAAGCTGCTTTTCTATACATTTCAATGAGTACCCACTGCTCGTTATCCATTTTATAAAAAATAAAATCTCAAGACATGGAAAACATATGGAATATATGAAAATATGTGTGGCCTGCGTGTTTTCCATAAAATACTGATAATCTCAGAATTCAGCATAACCCCTCACGGAAGCATCCTTCAGTTTAAAAACATGATGGCAAACTTACTAAGTAACACAGAGACAAGCAATAAAAAACAAAACAAAATCTATGTTGCACTGCACTTGGGTCAGTGAAGCCTCCAACACCAACCAGTTGAACGGGTCAAATGGAATGGAATATTCATGAATCAAAGCTGTCAGCCACTAAGAACTTCAACAATGCCAAAAGAAGGCCCATCTTAGAGCAGGATGGGAGAACCTCCCTAGCCACTATACACTTCCAAAGTGAGGTGAGAGCCTCTCCAAAATATAATGCAACAGCAATAATTACCTTCATTCCCCTTCCCAGTTTCAAGCTAGAGCGGAAGGCTAGGACTCAGCTCATCATGTTTACTGGAGGGTGATGTAACACAAGCCATGAAGAGTGGGACTGGTCACCTCTGACACCACCACTTACGTATGAACTGTCTTCTGTATACATTCTATGCATTTCAACCTTTTTGCATACAACAACCCACAAATTTTGTCAAAACAGCCCCTCCACACACACACACACACACACACTTTTCCAAACAGAAAATAAGGGTGTGAACTTAGTGCAGCTCATGTCTTTGAGCTAATGAACCCAAGATTTCCTTTAGCACAGTATCTAGACCCTCAAATACATCTTTCACCAAGATACATTTTGCTTACGAGAGACAGCTGATGGGATCAGAAATGCAGTGGGTGTATAGAGAGAGTCTATTCCTTTTGGATATGAACATACAAAGCTGTTTTAAGGAACAATCCTATGCATGTTTAGACAGAGCAAGTTTTGCAATTCCCAGCATTCCCCAGCCAAAAGGCTGGCTGGGGAATGCTGGGAGTTGTAGGACTTGTTTCTGTTTAAATATGAATAGGATTACACCCTTATTCTGCCAACCTATTGGTACCTCTAGTGAGGATTGTCTACTCTGACTGATGGCAGCTTCCCCAAGGTCTCATGTTTAGTTGTTTCCAAGCCCTGTTACCCAAGATCCTTTTTAACTTGAGATGTTGGGATTGAACCTGGGATCTTCTGTAATGCAAAGCATATGCTCCATCACTAAGCTTTGGATCCTTTGCTAGTCAAAGCTGTAACAAATCTGTGTTTGAGCTAGCAGTTTTTTAGTTGAGCACATACTGGGTTTTCATTT
The DNA here is from genome assembly GCA_029215795.1 of Anniella stebbinsi. Lineage (NCBI taxonomy): Eukaryota > Metazoa > Chordata > Lepidosauria > Squamata > Anniellidae > Anniella > Anniella stebbinsi. The sequence goes on from JARDYH010000002.1 coordinate 251,089,057, forward strand.
GACATGAACTGGTATGTTCTGCAACTCTCTGGATATGTATTCCTTGGATTTTATTCTGACACATGTCAGGAAAGGTTTTAGGAGAGAAAGTCTTACCATTCGATGGTCCAGTACACCATAAAGCAGAGGAGAGTGATTGTTATCTTGAGTGTACAGATTTTTACTGACCACCTGGATGTGAGCCTGTTGCCGCATCTCTTCTGGAGATTTCATCCCAAAGCAGATGTGGCTTCTAGAACAGAAAACAAACACCACAGAATATCATAAAATGGGATGCCTTGATGGCTATTTTGAAATTTCAGCTGATACAGAATATAGTGGCTTGTCTCTGGCAGATAAAAGACTCCAAAAGATCCGCACGCCAAGCTTCCGTACTTACACCTGGTGGCCTTTTTGGCATAATTCAGAATACTGACTCGAACATATAAAGCTATGAATGGCCTGGACTGAACAGAACACCTACACATCCCATTGCAGCATTTAATATTGGCCAAGAGTTTCCACTTCTTTCACTTCTTTATTTATTTATTTAATTTGTACCCTGCCTTTCTGCCAAGAAAAATGGCACTTAAGGAGGAAAAACCTTATTTGGCTATTTTTTTTAAAGATCAGTATTAAGTTAAATTGATTAGACACATATACTTTTATGCCTCCCTGGGCATAAATAAGCCCTTATAGACAAAGCAACAAGAATACTTAAGTTATACACCATCTTAGCTTGTTGATCATGCATTGTTTCCTTCTACAAATTTTCTGTCAGGATGTGGGATGAGGCAAGAAGCAGGTAAGAGAAGCAATCTCTCCCACTGGGATATCACCCTGAGCTGGAGGAGGGGACCGTCTACTTAAAGTTACACTGTGGATAAAGCAGGACACTTCTTGAGATTATTTTCCATCTTTTATCACATATGATTATGCCTCAGAAGGTTCTATGTCAGCGGCCAGTGGAGAATATTTTGCCATCAGATAATATTCAATTTTTTTCCAAGTAGTTAGCGATATAAAAACTTATGAAACACAAGCATAGGTGATAGAAATGGGAATGGCAGTTTAGTGCTGATACCTACTACCACCTGCTTTCCACTATTAACAGTGAAATCCTATACATGTCTACTCAGAAGTAAATGCTGTGTTCAGTGGAACATACTCCCAGGAAAGTGCACATGGGATTGCAATACTCCTATCACCCCTCAAGAATTACATACAATTCTCCTATCACCCTTAAAGAATTTGTTCACATTCTTGTTCTTACATGCCACTGAGCAACCTTTTGAAGAAACTATTATTGGTGTGATTATTGGCCTACCCAGTTGAATTTTAAGAGTTTTATTGGTATTTTAATAATGTATTAGTTTTATGTGCTTTTAATCAGTTTTATGTATTTTATATTCGATGTTGTTCCCCGCCTCGATCCAGAGGGAGAGGCGGGTAAGAAATATATTATTATTATTATTATTATTATTGTTATTCAACCATTTTCAGTAAAATCCCATGTACTCCAGGATAAGTGCCACTCTCTTCAAAGGCACTTATTCCCTAGTAGGAACTTTTTTCAGGAAGACATCAAAGTCCCATTGATGTCAAAGGAAGAAAGCACCAGCAAGCCAATATTCTCATCTGGTATGTCTTTTGTTTTCATGATTTACAGTATATAATTTTAGCGCCCGCGCACATACACACACATATATATATATTTGAAAAATGTGGATACGGGGCATGCATGTACAATACCAGTGTTTGAATTTGGCTGGACTGCGCCTCATAATGCATTGCTCGCTTTCGCTCTTTGGGCTCTCTAAAGTAGGGTAACCCTATGAAATGGAGGACAGGGCTCCTGCATCTTTAACAGTTGCGTAGAAAAGGGGATTTCAGCAGGTGTCATTTATATATACGCAGAACCTGGTGAAATTCCATTTTCATCACAGCAGTGAAAGCTGCAGGAGCCCTGCCCTCTTTTGTATCTGGTCACACCGGGCAAGGCTCCTGTGGCTTTCACTGTTGTGATGAAAAGGGAATTTCACCAGGTTCTGCTGAAATTCCCTTTTCCATGCAACTGTTAAAGATGCAGGAGCCCTGCCCTCCTTTCCATAGAGTCGTCCTACTCTAAAGAGAATCCCGAGGGGCTTCATGATGTCGAGCCCGTCTACTGAAGACTTGCAGAGCACCCACAGGGACCCTTCCAACATAGGGCATTAAAAGAAGGAAAGCCCCCCTCTCCTGCCAGTCACTTCCCAAGCCCCGCCCCCTCGGCCCCACAACTCCCCCCCTCCCTCTCTTACATCTTCTTGGCCACATCCGTCTCGCGGAATTGCTCCTTCACCATGGCGACGGTGAAGCTCAGTCAGTCGAGGGGGAAAAAGGGAACGAGGGCGGCGGCTCCCCACGTTCCCGTCAGCCGACCCTGCGCGAACCGAACCTCGCGCCCTAGCGGAGCCCCCAAAGCCCATCCGCCTGTGACGTTCAACCCACGAAGGACGCCCCTTTTGCAGCGACCGTCGCTTTCTTCGATGTCATCAAGGGCGGGACGGAGGGGAGAGAAGGAAACGCTGGTGACCATAGAGAAAAAGTAGGAAAAGGACCATAGAGCTAGAAAGTTCCTCCTCGAACACCTTTGCTCGCTGTCCTAGGCCCACTCACCCCTGGAAGTAAATCCCACTGAACTCAAGGGAGCTTACTTCTGAGTAGAGCTCTGTCAGCCGCTACAGGGTTCCAACAGGGCTAAGTCCTTGGCAAAGTGTAGGCATAGATCCTGTGTATGGCTGCTCCGAAGTCAGGCCTAATCCACACCAAGCAGGATATAACACTATGGCAGCATTCGGATGACATGATAATCAACAATCGTCCGTTGTGTTGATTATCGTGTGGTCCGAATGCTGCCAATAACTCACTGTCCGTTGCCTCTTCCCCCCTCCAGTGCCTAAAATGTCGTCCGAATGCTGCCGATCAGCAACGCAACGGACGCTTGTCCCCCCCCCCCCCCCCGGTTGATTAGTGTGTCGTCCAAAAGAGGCCTATGGCTTAGTTCGGATGACACTTTAGACAACGGAGGGGGGAAGGGGCAACCATCAGTTGTGTTGCTTATTGTGTCATGTGTCGGGCGACACACAACACACATGCAACTGAAGGCACTGTAAGCAAACGGGGGGAAACAACGGGCTGCTCTGTTGTTTTTCGGAACCCCGTTACTTATTTTGAGGGCACGACTTTCAGCCGCGTGACAGGGGGAAGGGCAACATGTCGTGTGGAGAAGGGCACTCCGGAAATAACGTACTGTCCGTTGCCTCTTCCCCCCTCCGTTGCCTAAAGTGTCGTCCGAATTCACCCTATGAAAGCGGTATATAAAAGCCCGGAGCCACACTATGGCTTTATAGTGCGCTGATAGCTGTTGGGGCCCATTGACACATACCATATATACCGCTTTCATAGTGCTATATCCTGCTTGGTGTGGCTCCTGCCTTTTATATATCGCTTTCATAGTGCTATATCCTGCTTGGTGTGTCTTAGGCCTAAGTTCTATTAAGTTCAGAGATAGTTACCGCCAGCCTAATATGGATACGATTTCAGCCTTAATGCCTCAACTGGCACTCAGGGTCCCCTCACCTCCAAACAAAAGACAGTAGCAAAGACAGGAGTCCGTACTCTTCCTAACTTGGAGACATGTGGATGTATTGTGGGAGAAACCTTTTGAATTTTAAAGTGTTCTAAAGCTTAACGTATCTGCATGAAAGCCAATGTAGCACGAGACATTGGGCTAGGAGAGGATCTGAAATGGCAATTATTATCTAGATTGACCTTTGGTGCACCTGAAGGAAGTGTTTTGTATGAGGGATTATTGGCCCCACGTCCTCTAATTTGTTGCATGAATAGAAAGCTACATTGCAGGATTGTTGTAGGAAAAGGACCATAGAGCTAGAAAGCTCCTCTCTCTCTCTACTACAACCTCCTTCACACCTGCAATATGGGGACAATGGATTGTTTGGGCATTAATATCTGCATGCCATTTTAAGTGTTTAAAAATCAACCATGGGGGGGGGGCGGAATCATTAAAAAGATACTTTTCAAACAAAATAAGATCTGAGTTAGAAAGAGCACGGACTCATGTTTTTTATTGCTACCTGGTGTTTGGAGAGAAACACGTTGTTGCTCAATCAATCACCGGTAGACTGATATCGGATTTCACCCTTCATTTTTGCCAGCAGCTCACTCCGCCTTATGAATTATAAAAGGCGGTTTCCAACGTGAACCCGGATGTTTCCTATCCAGAAGACAGGGGTGGTGGTGGTTGTTGTTCCACAGTGTCTTATCTATGAGAAACTACAAGCTGGCTGAACTTCCGAGATTGCATTGAAAGCAGTCGTTGGCCATAATAATAATAACAACAATTTATTTCTTACCCGCCTCTCCGTCTGGATCGAGGCGGGGAACAACAACATGATAAAATACATAAAACTGATTAAAACATGACACATATTATTAAAACTGTATAAAAAATCCTAAAAATCCATGACTTCTTTTCAAGCGGTGGTTTTATATTTCTTAAAATGATTTCATGGTTTTAATTTTTGCGAACCCCCCCCCCCCGAGTGCTTCGGCTATAGGGCGGTATAAAAATGCAACAAATAAACAAATAAATAAAATAATAAATAACGAATTTAGGCGTTGGCGGGGCGCCCTAGCCGCCTTCCCCAACGGGCGCCCCCACCCAGTTCCGTTGTCCCCAGACAAGCATGAGACGGGCGCCCCCCAGAAGTGTTCAACTACCAAATCCTTTCATAACACAACGGCCATGCTGGCTGGGGATGATGGGAGTTGTAGTCCCGAGAAATCCAAAAGGAGGCGAACTTCCAAGCCAACGTGCAAATAAATAGGATAACCATTCGGACAAGGACGACTCCAGCCTGCTACAACACTTCTTCCTCCCTTTCAGGAAGACTCCAGGAAGTCTCTATGGTCGCGTATTCCCCTCTCGTTGGTTTCCAAAAGCGGTAGTCCCGCCCCCCAAGGCTCACCCTCTCCCGCCCTTCCTCCGCGCGCCGCTCTGTGATTGGTCGCCGGCACTTCCTTCCTTCCTTTTCTCCTTTCGCTGCCGCAGGGGAGGCCGCCAAGATGGTGAGTTCTTGTGTGGGTCCCTCGGCGGCGTTTGCAATCCGTCGTCGCCCGGCGCCATCCTTGGCCCTGCAGCCTTTAGGGCGCCGGCGCTGCCTTCCGCTCCCCCCGCTGGACGTTTCTGGCTGGTTATTGGGCGGAAGGAAAGAGTTTCGAGCCTCGGACGGCCGTTCTCAAGTGTCCCCCCTCTCTCCCGCGCCAGGACAGTAGTTCTTTTCGGTCGGGGCCTAGTTAGTACCTGTAGTAGATGGGGGCGGTTAATGGGAATGTCCCCATTCGTGTGCTTCTCTCTCTCTCAGTCAACACGTGTATCTTAATGCTCAGCTGTCTCTTTAGTTCTCCCTGAGTTCTCAAGGGTAGTTAAGACGTCGGTATTCGTGCTTTTCTTAAAACGGGGGATTCAGGCAGCATGAGAAAACCTTGACTGCTGCTTGCTTTTGGGCAGGCCTAGTAGGCTGACCATATGAAAAGGAGGGCAGGGATCCAGCTATACTAGAGTGGCCCAGATGTAAAAGAGGGCAGGGCTCCTGCAGCTTTAACTGGGGTGATGAAGAGGGGATTTCACCAGGTGCTGCCTGCCTACACATGACACCTGCTGGAATTCCTTTTTTTCTATGCAACTGTTCTATGCCTGTCCTCCTTTCCATATGGTCACCCTACATGCTAGTTCAAACGATCTCTAATGGGTTTCTGGAATTTTGTTTTTTAATTGCAGAACGACACGGTGACCATCAGGACGAGGAAGTTCATGACCAACCGGCTCCTTCAGCGTAAGCAGATGGTAAGAAGTTTGGTTTTATTCGTAGTTGAGGTCTTAAGTTTGGATTATGGGATGTTTGTTTTTATGTTAAAGCTTAGTTTGATTGTATTTAGTACAGAGGAATGTTTCCTTAGGTTGCATTTAGTAACTTGGCATGATGTTTTAGGATGTTATAGGAGGGATGGGCTGACTTCAGGCTGACAAGAGCTACATTGGGTTTGTGTTTTTTTCTGAGCCCAAGAATTATTTTGAGTATTGAAACTGAATAGAGGTAACAGCCCTTCCACACAAAAATCCACTCTTGGGAACCATCTGAAGCTTCGTTAATTTCAGTAGTATAATTTTGTTTCTGCTATTGTTAAATATGCGGGAGTCAAAAATCCTTGCTTACCTATTGAACCAGAAGATCCCGGTCTACTGTCCACTTACCCCTGTGTTGATATGGCTTGACTTTACTTTTGCTATGTCAGTTGCTTGAGATGCAGTTGGAAACCAGGCTTCATGGATGGATATTGGGAAGGGTTGCTTGAAGAAGATTAAAATATAGTAAATGAAAGTGATGGGCGTTTTCCTCAAAGATTAATTATATGTTTTGGCATAACTTGTGACATTATTGGGAGACTTCTATATAGTCCTGGAAAGCTGAGTTGGGAAAGCTATGTTGTTCAAGTTGCTATACATGGCTATTTGAAATTATTGGTTGACAATATTCTTACTGTCTGCTTAACTTTATGGGTTAAATCTGTGTAAATACCTGAGCAAAACACTTTGGCCCAGTGATCTTGCCATAAACCAACTAGAGCAGGGATGGGCAACTTGTGGACCTCCAAATGTTTTGGCCTACAACTCCCATTAGCTTAGCCAGCGTAACCAGTGGTGAAGGCTGAAGGGAGTTGAAGAGAAAAACAGCTGTAGTGTAAACTTGAAGCATTAGGCTGCAGGCTAAATCAAATACTGGTTTCCATTCCTGTGTTTAAAAGCTTGCACTGCTTTTCAGCATATAAGCTCTATTTGGAACATGAGAATGAGCTTCGGGCTTGCTTACTACCACTACTGCACACAGGAGCAATTTGTGTATATGTGTAGTGTAGACTTTTTTTCACCCTAAATCAGGGGTGGCCATCTTGTGGCCCTCCAGATGTTTTGGCCTACAGTTCCCATCATCCCTCACACTATTAGCTATGCGTGCTGGAGCTGATGAGAGTTATACACCAGAACACCTGGAAGACCCCAAGTTATCCACTCTCGCCCAAAATGCTGTAAGCGGGGTGCCAAATGAGGCTTTTTATCATGCAATTTCTCTGCCTCAACACAGAATGTTACAGGGTTCCAGACAATGACCTCTAAGCCTCCTGTGTTTTCCATCAGCTGCTTCTGTCTTTTTTCTTTCCACACACACACACACGTTAAGGAGAAAAACTGAAGTAACTGCACAGTGGCTTAGATTTCATATTGTGGCTACTCAGGTGTGTTTAAATCCTTTGTTTAAACCCTGGCTAGTTGTGAACAAGTAGAAGTGAGTGTATGTGCCGCATAACTACTCCTGTGGAGTTAAAATAACCCAGAAATGTTCAATTATCCCTTGGTTGTTTATTGTGATGTCCAAACCTGAAATTGTAGGTTGTTTGGAGGAGGAAGAACCCATACTTGTAATGCATTGCTTGTTCCTGAGTTACAAGTCTTGGTTGATCCTCCCCAAAAAACTACAATTCCAGGCTTGGGCATTACAATAAACAACCCAGGGACAATTGTTTAGCTCCACCTGGCTGCAGCAGGAGCAATCTGATGGCGAGAACTAGCTTGCTATTTTGTTCTCGCTTCATTCTCAACATCCCACGATTTAAGAAACCATGGTTTGTTGTGACGTCCAAACCAGGTCATTGTGATTTGATTGGTAACTCCTAGGATCTGTCCATCTGGAAGCACCCTATGTATGCAGGGGGAGGGGGACATGCGAGCTTAAGTTTTGTATTCCAGCATGTATAGGGCTTACATGTGGGGCACAGTGTAATTTAGGCCATGGGTTAGCAATGTTTATGAAACTGCCTGTGCTTATAAGGTTTTTTGTTTGTTTTCACAATGCACACAGTACCTTAAAATGTTTAATGCTTTGTCAATACTGTGTTCGTAGGTTATTGATGTACTTCATCCTGGAAAGGCCACTGTCCCCAAAACTGAAATCCGTGAAAAGTTAGCCAAAATGTACAAGACGACACCAGATGTCATTTTCGTCTTTGGCTTCAGGACTCATTTTGGTGGTGGCAAAACAACAGGCTTTGGCATGATCTACGATTCCTTGGACTATGCAAAGAAAAATGAACCAAAGCATAGATTGGCCAGGGTAGGATTCTTCATTGCTTAACCAGTACAGTCAGGCTGGCGGTCACGCTAAAAGGATTTTTGTGGTTGCACTCTTCAAAAGCTTTAATATATTCAATAAGGTTTTGAAGGTGCACTCATTCTCTGGTATTTCTTATTTAAATATGTTAGTTGAGTGGTAGTTGAACATTGATATATTTTTACATTCAATTCAGCCCTTCCCATGTGGCGCTAAGGGCTATGTCATCTACAAGTGTTGTCCTATCATGTGTTGCAACAACCCCATGATGGAGATTAGGCTGATATAGTGGTTGACTGGCGCTTTGAATGCATTTCCTACTGTCCTAGTGATTTTAACCACTATACCTCACTAGGTCATAGTACCAATGTTGTATAAAATGGGGCAGTCCTGTGTATCCACTCTGAGCTCAAGGAAGGGAGGGTGGAATGTGTATATGATAGTTTAAATACAAGAGACATTGGCAATACAGGTGGTTTTTTTAGTGTATTTCTTGCACAATTAGTGTTTAGGTAAGCATATAGACATTATCTAAGGTTAAATGCTGATGCGCTCTTGTATTCTCAAGCTTCTAGAAAAGTTGGTAATTCAGTAATGTTCAGTGCCGTGACTCTGCTTCTCTTATACTAGCATGGCTTGTATGAAAAGAAAAAGACTTCAAGGAAGCAGCGTAAAGAACGTAAGAATAGGATGAAGAAAGTCAGGGGGACAGCTAAAGCAAATGTTGGGGCTGGCAAGAAGGTAAGAGGGTTATTGGTTTTTTCTTACTAGTTTTTATTACGAGAGCTTTGGACGACTTATACATTGCATAAATAGAGTAAGTAAAAATAAATAAGGTCAATTTGCAGTTCATACAAATGCAGATCACAGTTGTAAATGTATTAGGTGTTTCATCAGCAAAATAACCTTTCTTTTTCTTTCAACTTCCAACTTTTACTTCCGGATCACAGAAGGTAACTGAGATGCTATGTAGATTTTAGCTCCTCAAGTAGTTCAGTTTTGTGCACCTTGTTAACAAAACGTAAAGATAGAAGTTTTTGGGTTCCAAAGTCTTCATCTAAGGATGAAATGTTTTGGAGCGTCTCTACGTTTTCTCTTTCTTTCTTGCATTGCTAAAATAATTCCCTTCTCACCTTATCCTACCCTGTTTTATCCTTCAAATTTTTACATACTAATGACTATTAAAGAGATTTGAAAAACAATGTCTTTCAGTGAAGTGTGGCAGGTAAAAAGCAAAACACTCATTCACTAGCATTTCATGGAGTAAAGTACTTAGAGCATTCAAGCTGAATGCAACCTTTGCTTAATAGTATTGAAGCAGACTTAAGTTTGGGAAGTACTTTTAACATATGCATGGTTTAAAATGAGCTTATAGACATTTCTGGTTCCTTTAGAAGAATGGTGTAGCTGAAGCTTTTCATTAAATGTGTCTGACGTGCTTTTTCTTCTGATTAGTAGTAACCTTTGCTCTCACCTTTCTTTCCTACTTTCTGGGAATTCTTGTTGATCAGAAATGAAATGTTTAGCAGGTACAGAGAATAAGCATGGATGTGATTGCATGACTTATGCATCACTTGCTTGACTTCCTAATGTTCTTGCTCCATCTGTGTGCTTTTGCTTTGGAACGGTTTCCCTGCTCTTGTGTACTTTAAGTTTCAAGCATAAAAAAGTTTTGCTGTTGAATCAGGCACGTTTGGCTTGGTGAGAAAAATTAGTGTAAAAATACATTTTTTTTTAATGGATGACGTTTTTAAAGTTGGGTTATACACTCCTCTATGAGAACACAGGCATGGCCCCAAATCTCCATAATGTATGTTGCATGTTCCTACATGGTGTGCAACAACCTTCTTGAACGTATAACGAAGTTTCATCCTTAAACCTAATCATATGCTAAGGCAAATACAAATATGCATAACATAAATAAATACACTGTTCTGGACTGATTTAAATGAGATTGTTAAAGCTAAGCGTACTGGTAACTGACACTCTAGATACCCGAGAACCAGAATGGTTTACTTTCCCCACTCCCCTGCTCTTCATGTAATTGGCAAATTATATAAACTATCAGAGTTCTTAATATTGGTGATAAACTCCTGTTTTGTGAGAGACATCCAAGTGGTACCCCATAACCCTGGGCAAAAACGTTTCCTCCTACGCTGGTTCAGGTGAAAGAATACAACGTATATATGGACCTATTCACACTAGTAATTCCCCCCCCCCCTTGTGAAGGTGCAAGTATATCATGAACATGTCACCTTCAATATGGTTGTGCAACCATGTAAGAATAAATAGCATCCAGTTCGATATCTGAAGTCTTCTAGAACATCTCTTAAAACATTGGTACAGGGTGCCTTCAGTTGCCCATGGTTTGTGTCATCCTCCTTAGTACTGTTGATCCATATCGAATTTAAAAAGTGAACCCCTGTGATCCTGCTGTGCCAGTAAAGGCTAAAAACTAAGCAAACATAAGCCCTTCACTTTGCTCATACCTCAGTTCTGTCCTATATTCCGGTAGCAGCAAACCTTCTTAGTAAATGTACCACAAGTCAAGGATGAGAAGATGCAACTCTAGCGTATATTACTACTGTACATTGGCAGAGGTCCCCTTGCCTTAGCATTTGCCTCTTGTCTACTGAGTGAGAAAGTGAAGTAGTGCTGAAACAGTAGGCAGGAATGTGGGCTTCATGCTGTGCCATAACTTGGTCCACAGACCCTCCTGGTCCCGTCTGGGCATGCCTCAACGTTTTGGCTGTACCAGCCCACGTGTGGCACTTTGCTGCAGGTTGGCCATCTGTATATGCTAAATATGATTTCAAAAACCTAAAATATATTGAAATCCTTCTGAAATAGAACTTAGCATAGCCTTTGCACTTGCCTATTGTTTCAAGTGTGCTTACCCAGTAAATGTTGTCCTGTGGCTTAATTTTGTTTTGTTTTTTACTAGGGGGAGGTAAGATTTGCTTTTTATTTCGTTTACAAGAACCCTCCTTGTTTTTCTTTGAGTTGCGAACAACCTTAGCTTAACTCTGGCAGTTTGCTTCTCAAACTATTCACTTTGCAAGGGATCATTACCATCTTCTACCACCTGTGACTGGTTTCTGTTACCTGCAGAATTTGACTCTTGCTCACCTGATCCTTTGTTTCATCACTGTACTGTACTATACTTCAAACTTTGATTTTATGGCTGCTACTGGAAGCCAGGTAACAAGAGTCAAGGTTTGGTTCTTTAGTCCTCTAAAATTAATTCTGTGGATTTGCAAGGTACTTCCTTTAGAAATAGGTGGCATTCAGTAGAGTGAAGATCATAAAATTGGGTAGCCTAAATCAGTGTTCGTGTCTTTTTTTTTAAAAAATAAAAAAAATAAAAATGAAATGGTCTGCTTAAAGATGTACTGACAGACTTTTCCCCCCTCTTCTTACAGTGAGCCAGCCAGTGGACTTAACAGGTACAGCATTCTCTGGCTTCATTATTCAATGGCATGTTAACTGCAGTCTGCTTTCTGACTAGTGACTTGATAGCGGATTCCTTCTAAAGGCTGTCTGATACATTGATAATTACTTCAGTTTCTTTTTAAACTGTATTTAACTCCCATAAATGACTTCAGGGTTTCCTGTTTTGAGCTTATTTTGAAACAATATTGTGCTTTCACAAACTATTTATTTGTTAGAATTAGTGGGAGAAGTGATTCTTTGTCTTCAAAAGATGAAAACACATTTTTGCATAACTACAAGACTGACATTCTTTTCTGTTTTTTCACAGAAAAACTAAATTATCCCAGGGGACTGATATGAAGATAGTATTGATCTGTCAGTAGCTCTTCAAATAAACTCCATCAAAACCACAATCCTGGATTCCTTGAGTTGTCTCCTTAACTTGGCATAAATACTTAGATCTGTGCATCTTACCTAAAAGGAAAAAAAGGCTTTATTGTTGCGATAGTTATTAATCAGATTGCGAGTTGGTGACTTTATAATTTAAGTAAGGATTAAGTGGGGAGATTGTACCTTATCTGCATAATCTGGAAGTCTTCTGTGTATGTTGACTGTTATACAGACCTAGAAGTAGGTAGCCAAAGAACTGGCATGTTAACTCAAATCAGGATGTGAAATTCAGCTACTGCATGCTGCTCTAAGGCCATCATGGCTTCCTTAGATTTGATAGCTCACAATGCTGCAAGTGACAGTACAACTGCAGAATTTCCCTGTCAGAATTTAGATTTAGGAGCCTTCCCTGATGTTCTTAGCCCTCCAGATATTCCCATTCATTTCTGGCCAGTAATACTCACCCCCACCTCCGTTACGTTAGTTGATCCCAGTCTGTCTTCCTCCTTTTGTCAGCTGTCTCCACTGCCTCCCCACATCTGGTGGAGAAGGGGGCACCTGGATGAAGTTCCCTCAAAGCCTCCGTACTGTGGGCTGGGTAGTAAGGAACCAGGTAATTTGGTAAATACTACTGATTTAAAACATAACGTCCTTTCACTTCCTCTTTTTTTCAACCTGTCCATGTAAAGATATAGAGCAGTGGTTTTCAAGCTGTTTGAGGAACCCTGGGGTCCTATGGAAGCTGATCTGGGATCCTTCAATGAGATCAGCTATGGTGGACATGCCTCACTGAAAGATAAATTTCCTTTCCCTCCCCCACCCCAGCTACTGATCTTTCCGTAGCTGCAGAAAATTGATTAATGTGTTCTAGACCTCATTCTCAGGTCATGTCAGGTAGTGGTGAGGGCCAGTCAGAGTCCCACACGAACTATTACAGAGCATGCCCCCCCCCCCAAATACTCTGCAGCACATGGTTTCTCTGGCTGATGTTGGTAGACTATTCATTATAGCAGGGATGGGCAGAAGGAGATCTCCAGATGCTTTGGATCATCTCCCAGAAACCACTGCCAGCATAGCCAATGGTCAGGGATGCTGGGAGTTGCAGTTCAAAACATCTGGAGATTTACTTTCTGCCCATCCCTGCATTCTAGAAGGGAGTTCCTTGAAACCAGAAAATTTAAAAGCCACTGATTTATGCATGAACTGTTCTTAATACTGAAATAGTGATAACTTCATCAGTATTAGCAAAGCAGTCTCTTAGCAGCTGCATAAGTCTTCACTTCTCTCAAACATCTTTTGAATTTGCTTTTCAGTTGATGGTTCTGATCTGGTAATGATGCCTCTGGGGCATAATTAATGGGCAAGTGGCAATTAGGCCTTCACGCCAAAGCTTTGCAGTGTGTTACCTCTGAAGTTTCTCTCACTTGTGCTAACAAATTAACTTTTGCATTGGGGCAGCTTTTTTTTTTGCTGAGGAAATGGTAAAAAAAGAGGCTTAATCGCTACTTTTTAGAAGACACTACTTTAATTTGACCTGTGCGTTCTGTGTCCTATTTAATTTTGTTAAAGTTGGCAATTTTTTTTGTAGGCATGTTCGTATGCAAAATAAGTGTGTTGTATGTGGCCTCTGCCCCCAATGCGGTGCCCCAGTGTTAAAATCTGTAGTAGCAGCAAAAACAGTGACGGGTTACCATCAAATGTTTTCCAAGTTCCATCTTGGCCATTACAGCCTTCTTCATTGGTTTACTGCTGACTATTGCAGGAAATGGTGTTCCCCCCACACCTCTGAACTCTGGTGTGGCAGCAACAGGAGTAGCCCTGTAGGGTCGAAATGGTCCCTGCCTCCCCCCACCCCCAGAAATTGCCCACCCCTGACATAAATGGAGGTGTTTTGCTCTTGATAAAATGTTAGATTATGTTGTGTTTCATGTCAAACAATGCCCTTAGTTCAACATGTGTCCATTAGAAATCCAGTAGGTAAAGCACCCCCACCTCCCTCATATCTATACGTATATGGATTAACATGACCTTTCAGGTTTCAATTTGAGAAAGCAGGAAAACCTTTACATACAGGATGTCTAGTCTAAGGTGCAATGTGTGACCGTATGCTGAGGTTCACACACAAAATACAGCTTTATGTTCTCGTTATCTAGATGCCGCAGGTGCAAAAGTAAGTATTGGATCGCAACAATGAAACACAAACGAACTGGGCTGTAAAAGGACGCCAACCTTTGGGCTAAATCCAATAATGCAGAAGTGAATGTCCACTTGTGCAATGGGAATTTTTTTTCCCCCCCATACTGCCTCCGGCACACCCCAAAATTTGCTCCAGAGGGTTCCCACACAGATATGTGAGATGCGTGAGGTGCTGCAGGGGAAGGGAGAATTCAATCCAGGGTTGTGTCTGTTCTGTGGCCAGAATTTCTTTATCAGATATAACCCATTATTCACTGTAGCTGTATCCTTATGAGTGGATAACACTTTTTAAAAAGTAGTAACTAAAAGGGGAGAGTGCAGTGTTTGGGGTTTTAGTGGAGGATGCGTAGAGCTCCTTACGTTCCCTATTAACAAAAACAAATCGGTGATACATAAGTTTCTGTATGTAGTTCAGTGTGCATACTTCATTTTGCTAGGAGAATCCAGGTTTTCTTGGTACAGAATTTGGATAGCCTAGTTGCAGGATCTTAATATTTTAGTGCATAGAGAAAGTTATAATGTAGGCAGTGTCTATTTTTGAGAGCCCTAAAAAGCTGCAATATATACTATTGGTTGCATACATCAGCTTCCTATGAATCTTGATACTTGTTTTTCTGCTGGTTCAAAAACTTGGGAGTTCCTGGTGTAATCTCAAAAGAGCTGCTGAATAAGGTTTCCAGGGGGTTTCAGTGCAGGGATTCCGTGTCCTGCATAATGCTTGGCCCTGCAGAATAGCTTGTAGTCCTTGCAAATAAATCTCAAAGCCAGGTCAGTGTGCTATCATGTTGCACAGGCGGGGGCTGCAGTGAAGAGGGCATGGCTTTCCTAAAACCCACTTAGTTGATGGCTGAACTAAGATCTGAACCAGCGGTATCCTTGCTGGCTTCTTAAGTTACACCTGTTCCCGGAATAGCTCCTTGTTCTACTCCATGAAGCAGCCCTGCCCCAAGTAAAGGTCCCTGAGCCAGGCCATTAGACCAGTTTCTCGGGGCTGTGGTTCTAAGGAAAGTTAATTTTTTTTTATTTTGTAATTGTCCAAATTTCCTTTCAGAGAAATTGCTGAAAGAGTGATAACAAAAGCTTAACAAATAAACATGGGCTGCTAAAAACCTAGAGGAAACAAAAACACACGAAAAGTCACAAGCTCATGGTGTAACGGAGGATGTGGAATCGAAATCGGCTTTACTAGTCTAAACTTGTTTGGTTAACAGTCTGGCAAACGGTGAAGGCAATTCTAGCACTAAGATTTCACTCTTAATCTCTCCACTTCATGTAGTCGGTTCTTAGATCCAGATGTCAGTCCATGGGCAAAGTGGAAATTTTGATTTATTGGGTGGGTGGGGGAACAAAATTATTTCTTACTAGACATCTGTTGTTGAAAACAACAATGGTCTCTTACCAGGAGTTATTCCAATGAGCACCACAATTTCAATTTTCTTTGTTTCAGTATTTCCAGATAGGGAATTTTCTGTCAGTACGAGTCAGAGAACATTCACCTTTCAGGAACCTAACAGAGTTTGAAAAACTGGTTTTGGGTACAGGCACAAAAAATGTTTTTCAGAAGAGATTTTAATAAACATTTCATACTGCAAATATAAAATATTACCCACTCCCCTCCAAATGGGGAAAGAATCTACAAAGGGAAATATCGCCAGAAGTTTGGGATTTCCTTTTTGGTCCTGGAAGTCAGTTTACGGTGAGGTCAGTGTTGAGAGAAACAACTGCATGGAAACAGCCATGTAATGGTATTGAATGTCTTTAAAACTAGGCAAGCTCAATAAATTTCGAAATAGATGTTGGTACTGCATTAAAGGAAACATTTTTCCATAGGTGTATGTGCTGCAGAGTTCAAGCATACTGGAAAATGATTACCACAGCAATATTGTCTTTTCCTAATGATAATGTACCTATAGACCCTCGTTTGTCTTCTTAATTTTATACCACATATACTTGCTGGAAAAAATAGGTGGTATTAAATGCAGTAGTGGTTGCTAGACTGGTTTATCCTTGTTACTGGGAATGTAAAGAGACCCATGATACAAAAATAACTTGGAAAATAGTGGGATATTTTATTTGTTACATTGGCAGCATTCCACAAATCCTCAAATGTATTTGAACATGTTAATGAAATTTGGAGCCCACAGTCATTTTTATAAGGAACAACCAATTCGAGTGGTTAAGCCCTATATGGAGGGTAATATTCTGCCTCTTACAGAAAGGTGTGTGGTTTAACTAACATATAAATTATTTTTTTTCATAAAAGATGTCCAACCCAAATCATATTGGGATATGCTCACAACCACTGCAAAGCAGAGTAGGCAAACCCACACTCGAATGCCACCCCTTTATTCCCAAAACCATTCCGGTTCAAAAGTGGAAGGCAGATGGACACTACAGTGACTACAAGTGTGCTACTGAGCTCATACAGCTGTTGTCAAACCTGCCTTTTTGGGTCATGCAGCACAGGATCATGAATGTTTTCATATGCGGCTAGCTTGTCTGTTTCAAAAGTTGAAAGCAAAGCTGCATAGGCCTCCCCTGCCAATCGCTTGGCTAGCAGAAGAAGGAAGGATGAGTGAGCATCAAGGAACATAGGTTACTTCTTGCACCTTGTCAGAGTTCCTTCCTATGACCTGGACCCCCTGAGCAACTCCCTCCTTAAAGGCCTCTGCCTCCTTAAGAGTCCCACCTTACTTCTTTTACCTTCCCCTTCCCAGTGATGTGGGGTTTAAATTGTAGACATGGGGCGAGTGAGACTCCAAACAAGTGTGGCTTAACACAATTAAGACAAGCAAGTTACCATTGAAGGTATTTAGTCAATAGAGCTGAATAATACAAAAGGGATGAAAAGAAAATAAAAGTTGCAAAAATGTAAGTTCTTTTACCCTAAGCTGTACCTAGGTGTCTTCAAGCTGCATCTTTCTGCTCCTTATGCTCTAGGCAGGATCTTCACTACTGCTTTAAAATGGTTTAAAACGGTTTATAACAGCAGTGACAACTGTTGGGGCCCAGGACACACTTCATATACAGTTTTCAAAACATTTTCAAAATGTTTTATCCTGCTTGGTGTAGATTGGTCTTCCGTGGCGCTTTCTTTCTGGCTAGGGTGACCATCCGCCCGGATTTGTCCAGACATGCCCGGAAAATGGGGAGCAAATCTACATCCGGGGGGGAGAAACTGTTTTGGGGGGCCAAGTCCGGAAATTTAGCCCCCAAAAGGGTGGCCAGATGGCCCTGGGGCGATCTGGGCCAACCGGGGGATGGCGGGGGCAAACCGGGGCGGTGGGGGGTCACGCGGTGGTGGCAGGCAGCGGGCGGCGCGAGGCACTTACCTGCTGGGGCGTCCGCTTCCCTCCGCTGCTCGGAATCTACTGAGAAACAGGCTTCGCGGCCTGTCCCTCAGTAGCGCGCCGGGTGATGATGTCATCACCCGGTGCGCTACTGAGAGACAGGCCAGGAAGCCTGTTTCTCAGTAGATTCCGAGCACCGGAGGGAAGCGGATGCCCCAGCAGGTAAGGAGCGCGGGGCGAGCGGGCGGTGCGGGGCGAGCGGGCGGCGTGAGGCGGGCATGGGAGCGGGGTGGGGCAGGCGGCGCGGAGCGGGCGGGCGGGCGGCGCGGCGTGGGGGCGGGCGGCGCGGGGGCGGGCGGGTGGTGCGGGTGGGGGGGCAGGGCGTGCGTGCGGGGGTGTGTGTTTTGGGCGGGGGGGGGGGTTCCGGGATTTTGGTTCTCAAAATCTGGTCACCCTATTTCTGGCTGACCCTCCTTATATCCCCCTCTTCCCCCAAAACTGAAAGTTCTGTTTCATGAAATGAAACTTAACTGGAGAAATGAAACTGCTCCTCTCAAGGATGTCCCTCCCAACAGAAAAACTCCAGACCTCTAAGTCTGGCATTATTACCTTGCCGCTGTAGGCCTCAAACCTTCATACATCTGTCGAAAAAACAGAAGAGGATGGCAAAGTAATAGTCTTGCAAGATATTGATTACAAGGAAACACATGTTTTTTTGGTTTGCTTTTTTTTTTTTTTAAGTAGGCTTGATGGTAATGGTGTGATGCTTTTTAAAATATATGAAAGGAATCCAGATACGAGCTTCCGCTAACAGTAACACTTTCATTTGATGTTTTAAAACGTAGAATTGAGGTATGAGGTAAAACGTTAGAAAGTTGTAAATCCTATCTGTAATCGCAAAACTTTTTGTGGATTCTAAATTGGAAGAGTTGAATTGCTATAATGGAGATCAAGGCAGGGAAGCGGAAAAGAAATTCATCTCTAGTATGCACTTGCAGAATTTGATCTTAAATTCAAAGCAGTGTTGCTATTCTGTCACTAGAGGGCAGTGCAAACACAGCAGTAGCAGAAGTCAAAGAAGATGCCTGTTGCTCAGATTCTGTCGAACAGTGATGTTTCTGTTGAACTTCAGATTTGCAGGATCCACTTTGTTATTTTTACTAGAATCCTGTGATGTACCAATCAGAGCCTGGTGCAAACTGTATACACTTAGATTTAAGTAATTTGCTTTGAGTGCCAGAACTAAATGGAGTTCACCGTCCTTCCACACAAAAATCAACTTCTGGTTACTCTGAGCACTTTTGCAGTATAATTTAAGTTTGGTGTGTGCGGGAGTCATTTTGTCACTGGCTGCTGCTGTTAAACAATGAGGAGTCAGAAATCCTTGCCAATCTACTGCAAGCCGCCCAAACATCTACGGCTAAAACCAGATTGACCTTTTGCCCATCCTTGTTGCAAAAGGCATATTCTACTTGCTGATATAAAACTATGCTCTCATTTTTCATTTCAAATATAGGACAGTTGTCTTTTTGGTTGTATTTTCTTTAAATATGTTAATATTTCATCCCCTTTCCTGCCCATATTAGCTGTTTGATTAAACATTAAAAGAAGCCAACATATTTGGTACAAGGAGATCCATGCTGCAAATTAAAAGCTCTAGGACCTGTTCTTAATGCCAGTCAGTTCTGAGAAGTGCTTGCACTGGAGTAGAAAGTACGGTTGCCCAGCACTCCCCACAGATCTAATGAGCAGGGCAGCTTCTGTGAGGGAAGTGAAAGAACAGTTTGGTTATGAGAAGACCATTGCTCTGGACCTAGGAAGAGTGGTGGTGAAAAGGTAGTATGCAATTCCTCTCATGCTCAAGAGCCAATTATTGCTCTGCCCAGGTTGAAAAATAGCACTGTTTAGTGTCAGGTACCAGTAAAACCACCATTAACAACGGTGGGAACTTGAATTGCACTTTGCTGCAGAGAAGGGATAATTCTGCCAGTGAGGCTTTTCCTATCACTTTAGCACTGTAGTTGCTAAAGTTCAAGGGCCACATTCGTCAAAATTCTCCTTCCTTTGTAAGGCTTCCTCTCCAGGGCTGGGCCTTGTGACCTTCCTTACAGTTGGCTTTGGCAATAAAGCATTTCTAAGAAAAAGGCATATAGCCAAAGCAAAGCTAGATGGACCGATGGTGTAACTTGAGGGTGGTCATGTATCCTAATTTACAGAGGACAGTCCTTTATTTTGAAAGCATCCTCTGTTTGAAGGGCTGTGCAGTCTTAAGTCCAGTTTAAAGATAAAGCTCCCCAAAAGAGAGAAACAGGGCCCTTAAAAGTTGCCCATCAATAACACCTGGGCATCAGAATGTGCAGGCACAACCTATTATCTGGTAAGAATCTTTTCTACTATGGCAAGATATAATAATAATAATTTTATTACTTACCTCCCTCTCCGTTTAGATCAAGGCAGGGAACAGCAGTAAATATAAAATATGATAAAATACATAAAACTGATTAAAAACATGGTGCACATTATAAAATAGCAATAAAACATCATAAAAAACATCCTAAAAACATTCTAAAATTCCACTGGATATGCCTGCTGGAAAAGACTAGTCTTTATAGCTTTCTTAAATTCTAAAAGACTGTTAAGTTGACAAGTCTCCTCCGGCAGGTCATTCCACAGTCTGGGAGCGGCAGAAGAGAAGGTCCTCTGGGTAACGATTGTCAGCCTAGTCTTGGCTGACTGTAGTAAGTTCTTCCCAGAGGACCTGAGCGTGTGGGGCGAATTGTATGGGAGAAGGCGATCCCGCAGGCAACCTGGACCTAAACCCTGTAGGGCTTTAAAGGTAATGACCAACACTTTGTATTTAGCCCAGAAACTAATTGGCAGCCAGTGGAGCGATTTTAAAGCTGGTGTAATATGGTCACCCCTAGGTGTACCAGTGACCAACCTGGCTGCCATATTTTGAACTAGTTGAAGTTTCCGGACTAGGCACAAAGGTAGCCCTATGTACAGCGCATTGCAGAAGTCGAGCTTCAAAGTTACCAGCGCGTGCACTACCATCTTTAGGTCTTCCAACTCTAGGAAGGGATGTAGCTGGCGTATCAGCTGAAGCTGATAGTAGGCACTCCTGGCCGTCGCGTCTATCTGAGCTGTCATTTGGAGCGACGGATCCAGGAGCACCACCAAGCTGCGAACACAGTCTTTCAGGGGGAGCGTAACCCCATCCAGAACTGGTTGACACACCTCCAAACCCAGGTTGTGGCCTTTGACAGCAAGCACCCCTATCTTGTCCGGATTCAGCTTCAGTTTGTTTTTCCTCATCCAGCCCATTACCGCCTCCAAGCATTCATTCAGAGGAGACATGCTATCCTTAGCTGATGCTGTTGTCAAAGGCATAGAGAAATATATTTGGGTGTCATCAGCGTACTGATAGTACCCCGCCCCATGCCTCCAGATGATCTCTCCCAGCGGTTTCATATAAATATTAAACAGCATTGGGGAAAGGATGGCACCTTGTGGTACGCCACACAGCAGCTCCTTCTTTGCGGAGCAGCTATCCCCAAGCATCACCATCTGGAACCTGCCTGAGAGGTAGGACTGGAACCACTGAAGAACAGTGCCCCAGATTCCCAATCCCCTCAGGCGTTCCAGAAGGATACCATGGTTGATGGTATCGAAAGCCACTGAGAGGTCCAGAAGTACCAACAGGGACATACTCCCCCTGTCAATACTCAGGCGTAGATCATCCACTATGGCGACCATAGCATTGTATTTCTATTTAAAGCATGGTCATTATTTTCACATCTAACACACACATTAAAATATGGAAATTGTATGGGAATATATTCCCTCTCTTGTCCTCTTTTTTTGATGATGTTTCCTGCTCTGCAAAATGAAAAGTGTGTTCCTGTTTTGGAGCTTTGAAAGAAACTGATGACCTCTCCAGATCAGAAGGAGACACAGACTTGTACTGCTGTGACTCATCTTTCCTGCATCCATGTGGATTCAAGTAACCAAAGAGAATTGCACATTGTAATGCTGTATGATCAATTAGGGAAATCATTCTAAAGATAACCTTTATCTTGTGGTCTACGGTGTCAGGGAATGGGGGGTATTGCTGCTGTGGGCCCACACTCCTCCTCGTTAAAACCTGAGAATTATACCTGCAGGTTTAACATGATTTTGCAAGCATGGCTATAGAACTGGTGCGGTGTAGTGATTAAGAACATAAATTATGAGCCAGGATCAACTGGGTTGAAATGTCTGCTCACTATGTATTTTGAGCACTTGAGGAAAAAGAAAAATGGGAATATTAAGGATCATAAATAAATCTATGCCTTTCTAATTTCTTTTCTCCCACCTTTGAAATCAAATGCGTACTTCAGACAAATGTTGCTGTGGAAGGGTGTGTGTATCTCCTTGTGTGTTTTAAAGCACAACCCGAATAAGTTGGGTTTCATAATCTGATTTTTAAAAAAAAACATGCTGCGTTTTGCAAGCTACATGCTGTGATGATACTATAGGTAACCCCTTTTCCTGTGGGAGGTGAAGCAATTATGTGGACGGTATTGATGAATTGAAGGCTTTTAATGCTGTGCCTACTGTGTGTGGAAGACACCTTTGTATCTCCTGCTGACCTTGCTACATCTGTCATCTGCAGAGGCTGCGGTCTTAGCAATAGCTGTCTGCTTCTTTGTTAAACCCAGGCCTTGATATTATCTTATAAGGTTTTTTTTTTTTTAATGTTTACCTATTTTTAATAGGCTGTTATCTTTAGAAGAGGCTCAATTTGAAAGGATGAGGAAGTTCATATTCCTGTTGCTGACTTGTAGCAAGAATTTCTCTGCATCTTCACTATTTATTTCATATTTGCAATCGTTTTATGGAAATATGTTTCTGTAAAATGGGGAGAGGACCTAGGGGCATTTGACACTGCTGCCAGGAACCAGCTTTGTGTGTCCTACTCCTTCTTTCACTGGGGAGCAGGGCCACCCAGAGGAATCTGGGGGCCCATGGCAATGAGATTTTTTTTGGGGGGGCTGTCACATGCACTCACAAAATGCTTGTTGGGCTCCCCTCCCTCGCTGTGCAGGGGCCTAGGGCAAATTCCCCCCTCTGCCCCCGCCCCAGGCAGGCCTGCTGGGAAGAGCAGGCAAAGTTGCCACTCCCCCAATCCCTTTGTTATCTCTGATCTGTGATTGAACACAACAAGGGGGTTCCTCCCTCTCTCTCTCTTTCTCTCTCTCTCTCTCTCTCTCTCTCAACAGGACGCTGGGGAATGTCATAGTTATCTCCTGTCACAAATCAGCAGAGCTAAGAAGACTATTCTCTTTGCCTCCAAATGAAGCTTCTAGTAGTTTCCAGGACAGGGGGCAGAGCTTTGAGAGGGGATGTGGTCTGTGGAGCAGCTCAAGCTAGCATGGGCTGGATGGGCAACCCTCCCACCTGTAATTTTACTCCCCACCCCCACCCCACCTGTTTGTTTTTTTTAGGGAAGGAGGAAAATGCAAAATACAGCGTAATGTCATATCTGAAGAGAGGCCTCTAGGCACAGTGAATGTCATGGTTGAGAAGAGGTTTGAATCTGAGACTATTCGGTCAAAATCCAGCGTTCTATCCCAGGCTTCCCCAAACGGATGCCCTCCAGATGTTTTGGATTTCCACTCTCAATGGTCCCAGCCGGCATGGCCAATGTTCAGGAATGCTGTCAGTTGTCATCCAAAACATCTGGAGAGGCCCTGGTTGGGGAAGGCTGCTCTATCCAGTATACCCCAGTACCTCTATAATGGGCTTAAGCTGGTTGAAGAGAAATTCCTTCTTGCTTGGGAACTGTAGTTCTGAGAAGGATAGGCATGGATCAAACATCTAATTGCTCTCCCGACTACATTTCCTGAGATTCTTTTGAGGGAAGCTGTAAGAGTTACTGATAGAAATTGGTAGTGTTGATATTTCCTGGAAGAGTTTATGTATTGTTCAAGAAGTTCGTAAAATGTAAATCTACAACAGCAGGTGAGGAACCTTTTTTCTTGAATTTAAAACTTTTTATTTTTCAGGCAAAAAATAAAACACAAGCAATACAACAATACAACTTTAAAATGGACTTCCAAATTTCTCCAACAAACAAAAATATCTACGTTTCCTTTTTTCTGCTGAGGGCTGCATTCCCTCAGGGGTAATCTGTCAGGAGGCTCTGTCCTGCTCGCAGTAGGCTGGGCTCACACAGAATTTGCATTCTGCATACGTAGGTTCATCTTCCTCAGAGCGTCATCAGGTGAGTATTTTATAGCATGCTCATTACTGGCCACTCATGGATTTTCATGGGTCTTTTTCACAATGCCATCCGCCTCCCGCTCCTCTTGTTTTTTCATCACAAAAAAGACCAAGAAAATCCGATTCTTTTGGCTGCAACGAAACTTGCCGCCATTTCCTGCTGTGTGCAGGGGAAGCAACGCGGTAAAAATGGCACCTGAATGGGCCTTATGGTCATTGCTTGCTTCCTCTTTCTTCCCCCGTGTGAAGAAAGGGGAAGCTGTTTGTCCCTTTTGTGGGGCAGAAGCAAGAGGCAAAACGGTGGCAGCCAAACACAATTTCCCCCCGTCTGATGACGCTCTTAGAAATTCTCAAAACTAAATCAAGTGAGTAAAGGAGAAAAGTAGGCTGACCGTATGAAAAGGAGGACAGGGCTCATGTAA
The DNA here is from genome assembly GCA_029215795.1 of Anniella stebbinsi. NCBI lineage: Eukaryota > Metazoa > Chordata > Lepidosauria > Squamata > Anniellidae > Anniella > Anniella stebbinsi. Next base: position 251,113,255 of record JARDYH010000002.1, read on the forward strand.
CTTTAACAGTTGTAGAGAAAAGGGAATTTCAGCCTGGGTCATTTGTATGCAATTAGTTCCTGGTGAAATTCCCTCTTCATCACAACAGTTAAAGTTGCAGGGGCCCTGCCTTCTTTTGTATATGGTCACTCTAGTATAGTGCCTGCAACTTTAACTGTTGTGATGAAGAGGGGATTTCACCAGGGACTAATTGCATACAAATGACACTGGCTGAAATTCCCTTTTCTCTACAACTGTTAAAGTTACATGAGCCCTGACCTCCTTTTCATATGGTCAGCCTAAGAAAAGGAACTCTTACAGCCTAAGATTCCAACCTCTGTGGTTTTGCTTGTTCTATGCTGGAGAGCTGTCTGTATATTAGGTGGTAAACTTCACATCCTGGATGTGTTTTAACTATTAGGTGTTAAAATGTCCCCTTTTCATGAAGAATTTGTACCAAATGTCAGCTTCACAGCTAGTATAAAAAGTAATATGTCTTGGGTTTCACAGTGAATCCCTCCTTTGAAGAAGAGGTGTGCAAATGTCTTATTTTGAAATATTTCTAGTAGGTAGAGTGGGGTGTCTTGAGTACCAAATCTCCAAGTTCTAGGATTTTAAAAAAGAGAATAAGGTAGATTTCCATGGAGTGTAAAGCAAATGTTTATCCAGCAGGGGACTCCATAGTCTCACAATAAGGAATTACTGCTTCTAAACTGCTCAATTGTGTGGGGGATATGTGTATTTGGGAAGAGAGGTTTAATGGAGAAGACTTGCAGAAGGATAACACCAATCCACGATGAAATATTGCCAATTAAAAGCTATCTTTTATTTTTTTTAAAAAAATCTATTACAGCGTTTAATTTGTTTACCCCCCCCCCCCCGCCCCTAGAAGATTGATGGGAGTTTTGTTTACATTTTGAAAGGTATTGTGAAGAGTACTTCACATATGAAGTACACGGAAGCCCTTTTGGGAAATGGGAGTGCCATTGAAATGGCGGTGCCATCCCTAAAGGAAAACATACTTTATTTGTTATGAAGGTTATGTCTGTGGAAACGAATGGCACAATCTCCTGTTCAGTGTTTGTGAAATAAAGCAGGCCATATGTTGCTGCTTTCAGAGTTTGGTTTTTTTAAATTTAAACGTTGCTTAATGAATATTCAAGCCAATTTGCTCAAAAGTTGTGCGTTCTCCCTCCTCCTTCCCTGCCATCTCCGTCAGACTTCCTTGTCCTTATCTAGAGAATTAAGCTATTAGAACCAGAGCATTTGGGGGGGGAAAAAGGCATCTGTTTTCTAACTGAAACTTGGGGTATTAAAATGTTGCAGCAGATGAGAGAGTAAAGAAAGGCATTCAGTGAGAGGCTTGTGTGATATTTTCATTTGGGGTTTGGGTTAGTTTTTATTTGTAATTAAGACTGAGAAGAGTTTTTGACATGCACAACATCACGTAAGGAAAAACAGAGGTGGTATTATAGCAGTCTATTTGGCACTCTGGCTAGGATTTTAAATTTGCTGATCTATTTTGGATTTGCTCCTGAATTTCAAAGCTATTTTGGATTTGTTACTGGGGCAGGTTCTTCCTATGGCCACTGATAATGGGGAGACCCATGGGTTCGCCATGGTAGGAAAAACAAAGAGAGAAGCAGAACAGGAATTCCCAAAAGAGGTAATAAAAGAAGTGAAGAAAACCAAAATACAAACAGTAAAATGTACACTGAATCCACTATATGTATAAAAATATACTTACTGTATTTCTTCGATTCTAAGACGCCATCGATTTTAAGACGCACCTTAATTTTAGTACCACCAACAGAAAAAAAAGCTTTGATTCTAAGAAAAAATAAAATAAAATAAAACGCTAAAATATATCTAAAATTCAAAACCTGCGATTCTAAGACGCCATCGATTCTAAGACACACCCCGTTTTTAGAGACGCTTATATGGGGAAAAAAGTGCATCTTAGAATCAAAGAAATACGGTAGTATATCTTGGATGCCTGTTTTTGTTTTTGTTTTTTTACACAAAGAACATTGTGTTTAGTTAAGTGTGTGTATATTGGCTCCCTTCTGCCCTTCTCTTCTTCTTTTATAACCATGGTAGAGTGTGTCACAGCTAGTGTGGCCAGTTACACATGACTTCCAAAAAGGGCAGGCACAAATGAAACAGATGGCACCAATCTACATAGAATTTGTATCTGCTTATATATATATATATATATGCAAATTTAAAAATTTCTTGCATTTAAATTTCACAAAAAACAAACCAATTAATTATCCACCCGAATCACCTCCCCCACTCTCGACAAATTCTTAAATTAATTTGCACCCTACCCTGGTTGCCCAAATCGGCCCTTATTCGATTAATTTACCCCAGATAGTCCAGATCCCGCTCTAAAATAATTTCCCCTTTAATAAATTACATCCATTGAGTTCATTCATTCGTATTAATATCCCCCAGTTAAATTAAATGTATGATAAATAGGGTTTGCATTGGGACTCTTGCTATGCAGTGAAGACATGAGGTGGACGGCTGATCTGCATGTCTTTCTCTCTTTTGTTTTTAATGTAATAAAGACCGCCAAAGGCAAGGCACTGAGCTGCCTGTTGTGTGGCATGAACAGAAACTTGAAAAGTCTCTGGATAGGGAGAGAAAGGAAATTATGTTCTTCCAATTTCCTTAGGACATAAAGAGAATTGGCTGCCCCTACAGGTGACTTCCCATTTTCTTGGTAAAAAGGTGGGCTACAAATCAAATAAATAAACAAAGAAACAAACATGGGCAGGCTATGGTGGCAGACATTTTTGTTTTGGTCTGTTACTGGGCATATCAAACTTGGATGCTTTCCTGGTCAGCCCTTAAAACCCTGGGCAGTCTGGTACATAAGAGGACACGTGGCTAGTGTAGCTTTTGCTTCCCTCAGCAATCACCCTCCTCAGTATCACTCTGGCAAGTTTAACTGAGGCCACTTGAGTTTCCCTTTTTTTAGGCTGACCATCTGAAAAGGAGGACAGGGCTCATATAACTTTAACAGTTGTAGAGAAAAGGGAATTTCAGCCGGTGTCATTTGTATGCAATTAGTTACTGGTGAAATTGCCTCTTCATCACAACTGTTAAAGGTGCAGGCACTATACTAGAGTGACCATATACAAAAGAAGGCAGGGCCCCTGCAACTTTAACTGTTGTGATGAAGAGGGAATATCACCAGGAACAAATTGCATACAAATGACACTGATTGAAATTCCCTTTTCTCTACAACTGTTAAAGTTATATGAGCCCTGTCCTCCTTTTCAGATGGTCAGCCTACTTTTTTGTCTCCAGTCTCCCAGCAGCCCCTATAAGAGGAAGCAGGAAGAGGCTGCTGCCGCCAGTTTAGTCAATTCAAATTAGAGCTCTCTAGGGTGACCAGATGACAGAACTTCCCCAGATTTGTCCTGGTTTTTGTTCCATCCTGGGTACCAGGGGGGATTTTCTGAAATTTTCTATAATGTCCTGGATTGACACACTTTCCCCTTTAAGGCCACCATGAGCATGGTGGTGGGGAATGGTGTGCTTTCTGGAGGCACGTCATTCCACCCCCACACTGCAGCAATTGGGGTCTAAAAGGGGAAAGTGTATCATTCCCAGACATCATAGAAAAGGGCGCGATGGGAGCGGGGGGTGGGAATGACATGCTTTCCCCTCCAATCATCTATGTGTTCCACACTGAACACATAGATGGATCTGGTTGTGTGTGCAATGTCATGGGTGGGCCAGGAGGGTTGGTCCCAGTTCCTCCTGCCCCTAGTCTGAATGCATGGAAGATCATCTGAAGAGGGCTTAAGCTAATTAACACATGGAGGCTGAGAACATGGACAATGGGCGTGATCCTGCTCCTCCCTCCACACGCTTACTGTAAATGCAAATGTTGTGTGAACAACCTTTATAACTTTGTCCTTAGCTTTTAAGACCCTACTTTACCCTCTCCTTTGACTGCTGAACCAGTTAAGCTAACCATGCCCTAGTTTGCTGCGATGGTTAAAGCAGTATTTCCATTTCTCAACTACATATTTAGGGTGACCATGCGTCTGGTTTCCCCTGGACAAGTCCAGAAACGGGGAGGGGGGAAATGGAGTCCAGGAGGAAATCCCAGTATTTCTTCAAATGTCTGGGAATTGTGCATGGGATGGTGTGGCCTGGCCCGGCGGGGCACTTGGCATTGCCTATCCTGGCAGCCGGCATGGGTAAGTAGGCTGCATCACATGGGGCGGCACTGCCAGGTCTGGTGGGGTGCATGATGCGACGACTTAGCAGGTTGTGCAGTGCAGCCGGACCTGGCGGGGCATGTGGCCTGGCCCAGCCTGACCCGGCCCGGCGGGGCGCTCGGTGCTGCCTGCCCCAGCAGCTGGCACAGGTAAATAGGCCGCTTTATGTGGGGCGGTGGGGCGCACGGCACACGGCGTAGCAGAACCCAGCGGGGCATGGCCCACCTGGGCCTACCTGCCTGTGCCGACCTCTGGGCCAGGCGGTGCCGGTGGTGCCTCGCCCCCGGTGGGTCTGGCCACGCTGCCCGATGTGACGAGGCCAGACCCGGGGGCACATGGCACTGTGTGGCCCAGTGGGGCGCTCGGTGCGGCCTGGCCCGGTGGGGTGCTCGGCACAGCAGCGCTGGACCTGGTGAGGTGCACGTGCTGGGTGGCCTCCCCAGCAGCCGTTGTGGGCATCACAGCCTGCCCCAGCATGGGGCGGCGCGGCCTGGTGTGGCCTACCTTGGTGCCGACGCAGCGGGATTGTGGCTCGGCCCAGTGTGGCATCCTGGTAAGTGGCCTGGCTGGGCGTGGGGCGGCCCGGCTGGGTGTGGAGCGGCCTGGCCGGTGTGGAACATCCCAGCTTGCCTGCCATGCAGTGCTTCATGGCGTGTGGGGCGGCCTGGCCCAGCCTGGCTCACGGGCGGCTTATCCCAGTCTGGTGCGCGGGGCTGGGGCTGGATGTTTTTGTTTTTCTTGTTTCTTCTGTTATTGCTGGGTGCTGCTGCTACTGTTTATGAACTTTTCTTTAAGTAGTTTGCTGCTCTTGTATGTATGTGTGTTGTTGTTGTTTTGGAGGGGTTATTAAATTAATAGAAGGCCAAATGAAGTGTCTTTAACTGCACTTTAAATCCAGTGGGGTGGGGGTGGGTGTAGATTGGATTTCATCCCTGGCAGCATTGATGAAATTAGTTTTCACTGATTTTCCATATATTCTTTGAGTACTGATTTTGATGAATTATTTGGAGGGAGTGTATGTGGGTGTGTTTTAAAACTATTATATTTGCCATGGTTGAGTATGTTGGAGGGGGTGGATATTAATTTTTTTCTAGTCTTGGCTAAGTGTGTGTGGTTGGTTGGTTGGTTTTTGCCTTGGTGCTTGTGTGGATTTTTATTATTTTTCCTTTGGTGAGTATATGGGTGAGTGTTGTATTTCAATGTTATTTTATTGCCTTGGAAATGTGCATGATTGTGTGTAGATTTATTATGTCGATGAATGTTATTTTGCCTTGTGCGGGTGGCTGATGATGATGATGCCTTTGGTGAGTGTGGGGGTGGATGTTTATCCCCCCGTTAAGTGTATGTCTGGAGGTTTTTATTTAAATTGGCTTGGGGAGGGTGTGGTTCCCCCCCACACACACACACTTTGGGTGAGTATACAGGGGTGTGTAGATTTTAATTTTTATTGCCTTCGGTGAGCATGAAGTTTTTGTGGATGATGATGATGATTTTACCTGGTGTGTGTGTGTGTCTGCCCTCTTGTATTTGGTCATGCTAGGCAGGGCTCCTGCAGCTTTCACTGCTGTGATGGAGAAGGAATTTCACCAGGTGCTGCATGCATACAAATGACACTTGCTGAAATTCCCTTTGCAATACAGCTCTTAAACATACAGGAGCCCTGTCCTCCTGTCCACATGATCACTCTAACTAATGGAATAATTGTAACTTTTTCCTGTTACCATAGTTCTTTAACTTACATAGCCAGTGGTGTATATTTTCTCTCTCTTCTTCCTTTAATGCAACATTTTTGTCATTAGGTATTGCTGTGTCAATGAAGTAGGGTGTTTTTGTTTTTTGTTTATGACTGTTATGTCTGGTCGATGGCAAAGTGTTGCCTTGTCCCAGAATTGTTCTGTCCCAGCAAGATAATATATGAGTGCATAGTGTGGCTTTTCTTGTCTTGTTTGTGTGTGTCTGGATCTCCTAGGCTGTGAAAGCATTTTTCTGGAGAGCATCTGTCGGTTGCATGATCCATGAGGCCAGGTTCTGGTGAGTGTGCAGTTTGCCTTGACAGGAGGGGCTTGCACTTGCTATATTAAGAGGCTGCAATCCTATATTAATTTATCTGGGAGTAACGTTTATCGAAATCAACGTGACTTATTTCTGAGTTATCATAGGATAGCATTGTATGATAGGACATAGGGAGCTGATAGCTTCTGAGTTATCTGCTATTCAGTTTTCTTTGAGTAAAGTATTACACTCTTTGATTGGGATTTCTGTTCTCTGCACACTGAGGCAGTGTAAATTCAGGAAATATTCGGATAGAAGGAGGGAAAGATCCTTGTCTAGCATTATGGTAATGGGCACCCATTCTGGCCTTTCTTTGTATTGCTACTGACCATGGTCTTGTGTACATGGCTAATGAACCAGAGGTATAATGACAATTTTTAGATTAGTTTCTCACTGATAAACCAGAAGTTGAAATAAGAGGTGCTAGTGAGAACTGCAGATAAACCAGAACTGCAACAAGCCTTTAGTCCATTTTGTTCCATGGCTAATGTTTGCAGGGTAATAGTATTTTATACTCTTTCTGAATGCTAGGATACCAGTTTGTTGTACCCGATTTTTCTGCACTTGTCAACTGCTTCATTTGTATGCTGAATGTCTCTTGTTCTTTATTTCAGTGATTTTAACATTATGTTACGTAGACCAGTTTGTCTTAATTGTGTCTGTGAAATCAGACATGTGACCAAGGCCATGTTCAGGTGGGCACACCCCCATGGGGGCTGGATATTTTGGTGGACACACCCCCTTGGGGCAGCCATGTTGTCCTCCTTTTTGGTTTCCAAAATATGGTCACTCTATACATATTGAATTTTAAAAGCTACCCTGACTATTTAGTATATTACATATCCCACTTTTCTTCAACAGTACTCAAGATGGCATGAATGGGGTTACCAGGTGGTCTATCCAACCCAGGTTTTGGTCGTCTTAGTTAGTTTCAGCAAGAGTTTGGATGGATCAAGTACCTTCAGATGATGCCCTGAACTGGAATCATCTTAAAATTGACCTTTGTCACATTCTGTCATGCATGACGGTCCTATTGCTAACCATCAGAAGGTAGTTACTTTCTTAACTGATTTTCTGCTATAAGAAAAAAGATAAAAGAGCCAGGGGGAAAACACAGGAGGATTGCAAATGGAAGACAACAACATCTACTGTAGGCCCTCTGCAAAATTCTGTGAATGAGTCAGGGAGAAGGTGCAATAAAAGCTTCATCTGGAAGCACCCTAAAACCCTACTTGGGGGTTCTACTCCCAAGAGGGCTAGGAAGTCTCACAATCTTAAAGAAAAAAAGACCAGCAGACAATTAGAATAAGATGTTAGCTTTGATTTTAAATTATCAACGAACTGTGTTCTTTTTGAGGAAGGCAACAGATGCATCTCACAATTTTGTGGCGTTAACTGTGGCGATGCAAATTTCTACCTTCCCTGAACACAGATTATGAAGCTTAAACTATGTAGGGGAAAAAATACTTTAAAAGAATATTTATTTGGCTCCTCTGCTTTCCGTGAAGGAATAAGAGCGCTTTATTCCTCACCTTCCTCGCCTCGCGTACAACAAACACAGACAAGCTCAGGGAAAAAAACAAACACTTGATATGATAATAAAGCCCTTTGGAGACTTGTGACATAAGTGTGAAAGCAGACTGTTTTGTGACAAACTTACAGCTTCCGCAACTAATGTCACACTTTTGGTGCTTTCTTATTCAGTTTCTTCCAGGTTTGTCGTATTAATGCTAAAACGAGCTTTACATACGCCTTGTGGTGAAATCTTCCATCCCTTTCCTTAAGTCTGTGTAGACGAGATGAAAGGGGCTGTTGAGAGCAGTTGTACATCACAGTAGTAGCCCTCAGGATAAAAATGATGTTGGTGACAACCTGTCGGAGCGCTACACTCCTGTTTACATGGGGATAAAAGAGAAGGGATGCAAATGAGAAAGACAGAGGAAAACAAAACCTGCCTAGTGCTTTGGGCATAGTTATGGGTCCCTCCTCCTAGCAGCTCGATAATGATCCCCTTGCCCTAGCTCACTAGTAGATTTCCATAGAAACGGCACACTGTCCCTCTACAATTAACAAGAGAAATACCTTTATGAGGCTCTCTCCATTTTCAAAATAATTGAATCATACTATTATTATATTACATTGTTGTTGTTGTTGCACAGTTTCATGAAAGCCATGCTGGCAAAGCTTACTTGTTACTTAGCTTTGGAGAGAGGGTTTTAGATTGTGGAGAACAAATTTTGTATGGTTTTAACAGTGAATTCGCATTGAAGAACAAATTTTGTAGGGTTGTAACAGTGAATTCGCTTCCTTCCATGTTAGTGATAATGATAGCTTTGCACATCAAAGGGGCAATGTAAATACCAGGTAAATGCAGGTGAGTAAACCAGACCAAGGGGCTGCCTTCACAGGTATTTTCTCTACGGCTTGGCTGCCTTGTGAGGCCCTTTGTGGCTCATGACATCATGGCCAGCACTCCCAATCAGCTGCTTCCGCCTGGAAAAGAGTCCTTTTACTCCATTCTTTTTAGTTTAAGTGGCTCTGCAATGTGCTCCCATGCCTCCACATTAAGTCCTGGGTGTGCCTGTGTCCTGGCTGTGACGTGGGCTGACCCTTCCCCCATCCACTTCTTTAGCGTTCCCATTGAGAGACGTCTATGCACTTCCTTCATTAATTATCTCTGGAACCTTGTTAATTACATAATAATCTTGGTTTTAAATTCATGTGAGATTTAGTGCTTCCTAATTCCTTTGTGTGGCTACTAGTTTTGGTTGGAGATTGGTTCGTGGCATTGTGCTGGCATATATCTCAAGGAAAGTTGGGAACTAAGCATCATATCCTAGGTGGATTTGCCAATTCCTGTGTTCTGCTTTTGAGTTTACTGCAAAAAAGTAAAATAAAAATTTAGGGCCCTCATTTAAGGAATAGATATTGTGGGAACATTGGATTGGATCCAGACTTAGTCACAATGAATAGCCAGCCATATTGAAATAAGTGAGGACTCAGTTAGATTAAGTCAATGGATGTACTCTAAGTAAGTATAACTAACTCTGGATCCAGCACATTGTTTCCCACCTTTGGATCAGGTCTACTGACTGGGGAGGCTACAGCCAGATGTTTTACTGGGCAGTCTGGGGTGCTTACTCACAAGTAGTTTTGAAATTTTGATGATGTGAATAGCACAGTTGCAAAAGGCATCAAAGAAACATTGGACGAAGCAGAAGGACAAGGAAAGGCAAGAAGCTGGACGGTTTGATCATACCTTGACAGCACAATCCTAGGCATGTCTACTCCTATGGAAGTCCCATAGAGTTTAATAGGATATACATGTAGGTAAATGTGTATAGGATTGCAGCTGATGAATATCTCATATCTGGTTAACTTCATTAGCTGAGATTCTGATTAACTAGTGCAACTTTTTCATGGAAACAAAGCCCTCCCTACTGAAAGTGGCAGTTTGGTCACGGCCCTGGTGTGGTTCTGCATTCCTGCCCAGTGGTTCCTGTTTCATAAGTGTGGTGTAGTGGAAAAGAAATTGGCTCTGGACTGTTGACCTCTGGGTTCAAATCTCCACTGAGCCATCAAGTGTACTTCAGGCAGGTCACTTTCTCTCAACCTAACCTGTCTCATAGGTTTATTATAAGAGAGAGGGGGGCATCTTGTATGCTGCCTTGAACTTCCCGCGGCACATCTTTATGAGCGGTTTGCCCCGCGGTGGCTTTGGAGTGGCGGCAGGTGATCTACATGATGCAGCCACCATCACGAAGCCATCCAGGGGCAAACCCCTGAAGCTCCGCTTTAAAAAAGTAGGGCACTTATCCCAACTTTTCCCACCAAGCAAGGCGAACCTTCGCATTTACAGTTAAAAACAAATGTGGGGGACAGGGACGGGACAGCCAACTCTGCACTTGCGCTCCTTCCCGTACAGAGTGCGGGAGACTGAGGCCTTGTGGTGCCAGCGTGCCGCCATCAAGATGGGCCCCTGGGTAAAGGGTGAGATATACAGGTCAGGTCCCCAGCCCTTAGGTTATATGGTGCTGAGCTTTAGCAGCTATTATTAATTCAGGAGCTGGAGAAGATCCAAAGTCATTTTTTTTTAAAAAACACTGGCTTTACATAAAGGTATCCCCTGCCGCTCATGTCTATGCAGAAGTGGCTTTGCCTTTGATTTGGGCGAGAATACAAGTCTAGCTTCTAAATTTTAATAGAATGTTAACTTTGCTATCTTCAAGTTTGATCAGTAAAGTTTACTGCTGTTCTTTAAATTCTCAAGGGAGAGTAACAGCATTACCAAAACATTTCCCAGAGGTTTTGATCGTTAACTGACTGACCTTCTCTACATTAAGCAAAATACAACAACAAAAATGAGAACAAAACCCCACTTCTTTACCAGGGCTTTCTGCTTTTGGTTTCTTTGTGGGATTACGATGGGCCCCTAAACATGGCAGGCACGTGGTTTGAATCAAAGAAAGTTCTATACGTTTCCGTCTGTTTCAATTTACAGTCAATAGATGGCAATGCCATTATAGTGCTACGCTGACATTTCACAGACCAATAAATTGGAATAACGTCCCTGTTTGCATTATCTCCAATCTTTTTGAAAACAGGATAAAGAAGGAAAAGGGCAGGAGACATTCTGGATATTGAAATCCTGGAGGTAAAGGATCCACTAACTTCTGTGAGTGCCCAATCCTGAGCATGCAATAAATTGCTTGTGTAGAAAAGCCTTTAGAACAGTATCCAACAGTGTCATTCCACAAACTCAAATAGTGCTAGCAGGGCTCTGCTGAATCTTTCCATGGCACAAGTGACTCTGCAACTGTTTGCACAACTGCACTTGCACAAGGGTAACTTTAGTTGAATTCTCTTCTTGGCTCTTGGAGTTGTAGTCGATCGCAAGCTGAACACGAGTCAGCAATGTGATGCGGCTGTAAAAAAGGCAAATGCAATTTTAGGTTGTACCAGTAGAAATACAGCTTCAAAATCGTAGGAAGTAATAGTTCCGCTCTACCGTGTCTTGTTCAGACCTTACCTTGAATACTGTGTCCAGTTCTGGACACTACACTTTAGGAAGGATTCAGAGAATTGGAACAAGTTTAGAGGAGAGCAACAAAGATGATCAGAGGACTATGAGGAAAGATCCATGTCCCTAGGGTACGAAATAATGGGCTTAAGTTAGAGGAAGGCAGATTTTGGTTGAACATCAGGAAAATGTTCTAATAGCCAGAGCAGTCGGACAATGGAACCAACTGCCTAGGGAGGTGGTGGGCTCTCCATCACTGGGGGTATTCAAGCAGAGACTGAACAACCTTCTGTCAGGGATGCTTTAAACTGGATTCTTGCACTGAGCAGTGTGTTGGACTTGATGGCCTAACTGCCCCCTTCCAACTCTATGATTCTTGCATAGAACCTGGTTTCCACTTGTGCTAATGGAATGACACAGTTGGATACCGCCCTAAGATCCAGTTCTAGAAAATGAATGCAAGCTAAGCCACTGGGATGACTGACAAGTACTATTGTATAAAATTAATTTTTATTTTGCTAATATTTAATACAATTAAATAACTTTAGACATAGTAGGCTTCCTGAATTTATGTTCTGCACAGATTTCTAAACCCCTCTTTAGGTGACACTGAGGGTAATCCTACCTAGAGTTTATCAAATTTCTAGAAAGTTTGAAGTCATGGGAGGAAAATGTTTGAGGAGTAACTGCAATATATAGACTATTTACTTATTTATCAAATCCAAACTTACTTGACTGCCTTAACAACATAAAACACATAATTTGTAAGTTGGCAATAAAGTTGTGCTATTTAGCATATTTATAAGTCTTTAAAATTAAATATTTTTTCTAGTTTGCTGTTGGAAAAAAAATTCCTTGGGGAATGGGTGGAAATGGGTGTGTGTGTGTATGAGAGAGAGAGAATCTGAATTGTTCCATTTTTTTCCTCTGACGTTTACATCTCTACAAGTTGCCATGATGTTTCTGGCTATGAGTTTGCTGCCTTGAAAAAAACTAATAGCTTGCAAATGTGCCACATGTTGGTTCATTTTAAATTTGCCTCGTTTCTGTTTAATTTTTTTTTTTTAAAAAAAGTTGCAAAACTGAATTCAGTGAGAAGTTAATGAAACGGCTGATAGCCAATTGTTCTAGACTGAGCTGGGTTTTGCTAAAGATATGGAGATCTGTTTTTTCACAGAGAGGAAGTTGGGCATTTGTACTGTAAACAGTAAATGCCCTTTCAAACCTTCCTCGTTGTTTCACAAAGGTGACATTTGTCTTCACCCAAAGAGAAGAGGGGAACAGTATTATTGGTGATCCTCAATACAAAGAGCCAACCTGATGTTTCTCAGCAATCTTGTTCACAGCATCCTCTGTGTCACTGCCTAGCAGGAGAGGATGCTGAAAAGAAGCCATAGTCGGTGAACCAAGAGCAATCGGCAGTCTTTCCTGATTTATTACTTCATTCATTAATCCATATATAAAACGCAATTTAGGATAAGGCTCAGAAATCCTTGCTGTGACACGTTCTCGCATATTTGATAAATGATTCCTCTGGCAGAGGCTTGAAGGGCATCTGTAGTAAATTGTGCTGAGATCTATTTTTCAAAACACTCTTGCACTTTCCTATCGAATTAGAGGATATCCCTTAGATAAGAGTAAGTGATGAGATTTCTGTCGCTTGGCTGTGTGCCTCATAAGTCACAAAAATGGAAGAAAGTGAGTAACCGCCCAATAAAAATGTTAGCTTTCTTTTCCCATCACGGATGGACTGGGAAGTTGTCAGCCAGTCAAGCAGTCAACGGAAGCAACCCAGTGTGCTCGCATCACCACATTTATCATATACATCCTTCAGCTCTGCTTGTGTATAGGTAGCTTCAGTTTTTTGTGGGGGCAGCTTGGTTGAGATGCTCTCAGTGGGGCCACCATCTTGATAGGCCCTGTTCCTCCTCCTCAGCACTGTTGCCACTGCCCAGTCTTTTGCTCCTCCCTCTGGGTCCCATCAGCACCACCTCCCAGAAGGAAAAGACCAGACGTATGGAAGTTGCTTCTTCCTATTGTGCTTACTCACTCATTCAGAGAAGGTAGGGGAACAGGCAGCAACAGCAGGGAAGACGGGTACCAGGGTCAGAAGGCTTCAGGGATTGGCAGTGGGTCCACTTCCTGGGAGATGGCCCCTCGGAAGTCAATGCCAATTCCCTGTTTTTGCAAGGACCCTATTTTTGGGGTCAGTTTGGAGGGAGTGCCCCGAACCCACCATAATATGCTACTCTAGCAATGTCTACCCAATACTAAGCAAACCTCCCACATCTCTCCTTAGAATCATAGAATCATAGAATAGTAGAGTTGGAAAGGGCCTATAAGGCCATCGAGCCAAACCCCCTGCTCAGTGCAGAAATCTTATTGGGGAAGGGGGGGATGATTCTGGAAAACAATGTGTACAGCTGTAAATTTCCATCATATCTACTTTCACTGCAAAAAAGGCATGCTTTCCCCCCCATACTAACATTTGTATATTTTGACTGAAAAGCACCTTTACTGTTCAATAATAATAATAATAATAATAATAATAATAATTTGTAGCCCGCCTCTCCCTCCGGATCGAGGCGGGGAACAACAACAATATAAAACATAAAAATCACAACAGTTAAAAAAAAATTAAAAAACAAGAGAAAAATACAACATTAAAAACATCTTAAAATTCATCTGGATAGGCCTGTCGGAAGAGGACAGTCCTCATGACTCTCTTAAATTCATGAAGACTGTCAATTTGTCTAACCTCCTCCGACAGACCATTCCATAGTCTGGGAGCGATGGAAGAGAAGGTCCTCTGGGTAACACCCGCCAGCCTAGTTCTGACTGGCTTGAGTAATGAAATCTTCAAAGAAACCTTGAGGTCTTCCACATTTTCCTTTTCTTGCTTTCATTGTGACCTTGGGGGCAGCAACCAGAAAATTGTAGTGCAGACTACTAGTAATTTGTGGGTCACAGTTTAGGAACAGCTGACTCAAATGCATCCACAGTTGCTCAGAGAACCATCACCTTGCCACCTACAGAAGTACGCTATGCAACCGACTGCAGTACCAGTCTTAGAACAGCAAGGTGTGCCACAACATTTGTCCCCACTGGCTGTAGACCTCTGGATCTAACACCATTCCATCCCCCTTCTGTACAGGTCCCAGCTCCACCACATTTCCCAGCACTGTTCCACCCCTGCCCCCACCCCCAAATTCCTGCTCAAGAGTGCCCTCCCCCACCTTTGCAGCAAGAGTCAGAGCCGTAGGGTTTTACGCAGGGGCAGACATGGAGGAGGAAAACTAACTAGGTGTCCAGCAATTCCCAGCAAGGACACAGCCTTCTGCAAGCTGTTGCTGCTGTAAAGGTTGTTCTTAGCTGCTTCATTTGTTTAAGCGATGTTACATGAGAATGTTATAGTTCTGTAGTGTGCTAATTGAAAGCCAAGTACTCCCACAGTGCAGTGGAGAAAGTTGCATTCTTATTCCTTTCCTTACTGTGTCTTAAAAAAAATGGTTTTTAATAGATGTGTATCGTATTGTTCTGATGTTTGATAACGATCTGATTATGGCGTTATCGGACATCCAATTAATGATAATGATACGATAGAAATACCTCTGATAAATATCGGATCTGAAAATTTTCAGTCCGATTATATCGGATTTTTTTTCAGATTATCGGACCGCCATATAAATAAACCTATAACATCTGTATTTTAAAAGTTAGAGACTTGAAACTTGGTCACAGTGCTTATGGAATATGCCTAAGTATGTGTATGAAATTTCAGTACAATCCCTCCAACCGTGTATTTTGTATGAATTTTTAAAGCATCTTTTAACTTCTGACAGCTCAGAATGACAGCTCGCCACGTGCATTCAGAGATCTGTCAAAAAACGTGCATGATGTTTTAAAAATTCATATAAAATACAGGGGTGGAGGGATTGTTCTGAAATTTGGCACATATGTGTAGCACATGTTGCTACACATATGTGCCAAATTTCAGCTCAATCCCTCCAAAGAGTAATCCTTGGTTCTGCTACTTCAGCAAGCCACATAGGGCTTCTCCAAACGAGCTATTTATAATGCCCTCATGACTGGCCGCTCACAGAAGTTTCTGGATGGATTACATGACGCTGTAAACAAAAAAGATGTCCCCCATGGTTTCCCCTAGTTATTCCATTTTTTAAAAAAATCAGAGATAAACTGGAATAAACTTCTAATGGCACAAAATCGGCAGTGTGTAAAGCTGACATTGCGCTATAAACTTGCCAAGGAAGGACTTTCACTGCTATTGGAAAGAGAAGAGGGGAAAATGCCTCCCTGCAACAAAGAGAGGCAGATCTGGCTTACTCCCAAGTAAGGGCGATCCTTCATTATGTGAGAGTAGAGTTGTGCTTGTGATTCTTTTTAATTTTTCTTCTTCCTGCTAGTTTCTGTTAGTAGTTTCCCATGGGTCTACTTGGAAATAAGTCCCATTGTGGTGAGGGTTGCAGACTTACAGCACATGACTCCAACCCACCCTGCTCCTTCACACACATGCCAGGGAGGGAAGGAGGTACTCCTTTGAAACATGTCTGCTAAAGGGGCCCTAGGGAAACAGCAGAATTTCCTCCCTTGTTGCCCCTCTCCTTCCATGTAATGCAGCCCATATCTCACCAAAGAACCTGGAAGCACAACAGCCCTGGGTAAGCAACGCAATTTCCCTTCATGCAGTGATGCTTATAGCCATCTCTGTTGTAAGTAACAACATTGTGCTGGCAACGGGAACGAGCTTCGGATCTGAGAGAGTATACAATTACTCCACCCCTGTCATGTCCTCATCTACACCCATTTTGGGCCTGCACCTGGCAGGGTTGTGCTAGCCAGTGTGGAGCTGCACAAGTGTTTCTGTGAAGTTTCTTCACTAGCAGAGGTGTATCTCAAGATCTGTTGGTGTAGCAAGGCTTCCACCATATCCTAAGACCCGCCGGGGCTGTGTATCTACAGTAAAGGATTATGCTTTTGATAGTTTGGAATCATTTTGTATTACCAAAACATACCTATAGCAGTACTACCTGTCTTTGTAAAGCAACCATGCACCCTTGGTTTATAATGTAGCAGTAATGAACCCAGTTGGCTGGTCTTGCTTCATGGAGTTAATTGTAGAGTGCCTTGCATAGTTACAATTGAATTAAAATATCCTGAGCCTGGCTGGTTTCAGGAAACATTAATTATATCTCAGTAAGAGGAAATGAAAACCCCATCAATTTAGAGTTCAGCTCTTTAGTCCCAGACAAATAACATTAAGGTGACATTAAGAGTTCAGACTATATATCTCTGGCTAAAGAGTAAAAATCATTGCTAAAATGTTCTTCCTTTGGAAACAATAAATGCAAGGTTGGCAAAAGAACAGGCTATGAATTTCCATAGTTACAAAACTTGAGGTGCACTCATTTGTCTGTAGTTCAAGAGGGCTTGGACTGACTGTGGAAAGATTATTGGTGTGGGGGGGCATACATCTTCTCTAGTGCCACTTCTTCATTTAAACCCCCCCTCCCCATTCCAAAACTGCTTTTCTCTTTTTAAGACAGAAGGGCATTTGAGCTCCATTACATATATTTCTTCCATAATATGCAGTTAGCTCCTAAAAATTGATGTTAAGGAGCCCTTTGCATGTGCCTGGAAGGAAAGGTGGAAGGTAAATAATGCAGGGAGATATTTCTCCCAATGTATTTGTTGCTGTTAACACTGGAGAGGAAGGGGTTGCCCCACACATGCATTGTGTGTGTGTGTGTGTGAGTGTGTGTGAGAATATGCCTGGAATAGTGGAGGCTGGTAGCTCTGATTTTGGTGGGGTTGTGAGTCCATTCTGGGTTTCAGTCAAAACCTGCCAGAATTCTAAAGAAACTGTCCATAGTGCTGAACCCAATAGATCCAGCATGTTGGATAGCTCCTTTAGAGTTCTGGATGCTTCCACTGGAATTGTACTGTGCTTTCCAGTTCGCTCAGGATGGCATCTTCTAGGGCTGGGGGTTCCCAATATGGGTACCAGTGTGCTCATGGACACCTCTCATGGCTCCCTGCCCCTGCTAATTTTAAAAAAGTAAACGAACAAATGAAACGAAAACCTATTTTTTTAAAAAAATCTGGGATGGCTACTAGGTTGCAAAGCAATGCTGTGTCCTGGAGCATTATCTTATTTCCAGTAATGCCTCTAAGATGTAACGTGGACCCCAGAGGCATTTTGAGAAAACAGAGATGGTGGGCAGATGGAGCCCAGCTCTTCTTTTTGGAGTATAGCCTGAAGTTGATGGGGAGCATCCTGGAAGGCTCAGGCCTGATGGCAGCATCATATGGGAAATATAGGGGATGGCAGGGAGTGAAGTGTGTGTGTGTGTGTGTGTGTGAGAGAGAGAGAGAGAGAGAGAGAGAGTTAGTTTCTGGGCACCACCAATTTGCCTTCTGTGCAATGCATCTTCTGGGTCTTCGGTTGTGTTTTGTGGGGGCAAATATGTGATTTGGCATATGAGTACTTCTGCCTTGTTCTCAATTAAATTCCTTGTCTCTGAGCTTCATCAGTTTGCCTTCTAGGAAATGGGTGTTGGACCAGGAAGCTGTGGGTTCAAAAGAGTACTTTTTTGTTTTGGAGCTCAGGTCACAGGCCTGCCTGATAGGTTACTGGGCACATTATTTTTCTTTTAGTCTTTTGTGTTTAGTGTTTTGTGACTGGCTATGTCCACCATGGCAGCCATTTTATGAATGGGCGAACCTCCCTCCATGACAGCCATTTTGTGAGAGCACCCATAGCACTATCTCAGAATTCTAAATGTGCCCACTGGCCCAAAACGTTTGGGTCCCTTCTTTCAGATCATGTTGATCTGAACCTGTTGCAAGTCCCGACAGATGGCAGTGGGCGATCTTTCTTGAGCAGAGAAGAACAGTACACACAAGAAAGGCTAGAGTGGAGTGATATATACATTTTCTACAGCTAAAGTGAAGGTCTCCAGCAGTTTGCTTGATAGCCTATCTTAAGCTCACGAGAACCAATGAGCCATTCTAAGCTAGCTAATTAAAACTCTCCACTTTCAAAGTTAGAAATGAACCAAATAATCTTGGTTTTCTCCACAACTCCAGCAAGCACTAGCATCATTGCTCTCATTTTCCTCCTCTTACGAAGTGGCAAAGCACTTACATTGTTCAAATTCAAGGAATGTCCCCACTATCAACTTCCCCCTTTCCATAAAATCACCCTGATTTAGCAGCTGTTTTAGAATCCTCCTTAACAAACTGATGAATAGGAATTGAAAAAAAAATCCCCACGATTCCAAGGGTGATCTTGGCACTAACCCCAGCTACAATCCATGCTGCTGCATTAAACATAAACATTTTATGTCTTTCAAATGGCCAACCCATCAAGCTCAATGTAGTAAGCCCACCGCCCATATTTGGCAACCCACCAAAAATTTGATAAACCTGCTGGTTTGTCTGCCTGCCTGGAACTGCAAGAGTAAGGGGTTGATGGGAGTCCAAAGCATCTAGGCACCAGGATGGGGATGGCTGCCCTAACTGAAATCCCATTCTAGGTTATTTAGATGTAGCTCTGGAACTAGGGTACTAGTGTTTCTATGAATGGAACCATACTTCATCAGTGCCCGGTGCATCTGTATAATGTGTTCATAAGAATGTAAAGGTTGCTTTGCTGGATCAAACTAATGGTCCATCTCGCCCAATATCCTATTTCCAACAGAAGCCAGCCAGATACTTTTGGGAAGTGCAGAGGCAGAACAAGAAAGTGAGACACCCTTTTCCTGCGGTCTGTCCCATCAAGTGGAATTCAGACATATATTTTAGGCATTTGATGCGTTTCAGCCATAACGGTTAACAATAATTCAAAAGCATTAATAAGACAGGAATAGCAGCAATATAATAATATATAGTTTAGTATATAGGATGTATCTTTAACGGGCTTGTGATGGAACAAGTCCTTTTCCTCTCTGATACATGCCTGGAATGGTTTAGACCTTGTGGCTGTGGCTCTCCTGGTTCTCTCTGTGTGTGTTTGTGCTGGAGGATGTGGAAGGCTACATCAGCTGTTTTGGTTTGCTACCAGATGGTTAAGTTTCCATGTGGTGTTCTTAACAAAACAAAGTGGTTTGTCTTCCTATCTGAATCTGCTGAGTGCTTATCTGGGCATGGAAGCCTGAGTAAGTGCTCCACCCCTGGAACCCACAGGCAAAGAGGAAATATTAGAGAAACAAATAGCCAAAAATGCCAGAGACAGTTAATCAAAAGATGGTACAGCAGCTAAAAAAAAATATCTAATACTCCTAAGAAGACAAAAAGGCTTTCACCTATTGCCGAAAAGACATAAGACACATTTAAAGCTCCATCTTTATCCTTTAAGCTGGCCTTGAAAGCTTTTTGTTTTAGTCTGTGTTTTATTGATGAGTTTGCACAGTGGTGGTAACTGCTGCTGTTTTTGTCTGTTTTGGCAGAGGTTTTATGTATTTATTGTTTTATTCTGTGTTCCAGAGATTGTTGCAAGCCACTTTGGGAGGGCTTTTGCCCTGAAAGATGGTGGTATTAATCAAATAGACAAGTAAATTAGAGCTGGCACCAAGTGAGCCTTGCCATTGAGAGCATTCTAAAGTCTCACCATAACTGAGAAGGCCTTACTTATTCTGGTGCATGGTCTGCCTTATGTCCGAGGGTGGAGGAATCTCGCAAAGGGCTCTGAGGATGATCTTTTAGTGTAGGTTCATGTGGGAGAAGGTGGCCTTTGAAGTTTTAGAGGTTACAACCAGGGCAAGATCTACACTACTGCTTTATAATGGTATTGGCAATGGGTGGGGCCCAGGACACATTGCATATACCATTTTCAAACTGTTTTCAAAGTGCTATATCCTGCTTGGTGTAGATCTGGCCCAAGTTTTAGAGGCTGCAACCTTTGGAATTATTCAAACGCAGCAGTAATTCACATGAGATGTTACCAGAGTGTGGATAAACGAGACCAGTTAAGTAGGAGATGCAGCTGGCGCCCCACTCTCAGTTAGTGAAATGTGCTTTGTGCTATAGTTGCCACTTGAGTATCCAATGATAAGGCCGAACCTGATAGCCTCCCAGGTTGTAGAGTGAAAAGCAGCATCCAGCCTAAACCTCACCAGGATATGATCCAACCATGATGACAGAGTAAAGAGAAAACCAGTATCCAAATCCTCCTCCTCCTGTTTTAATAAAAATACCAAATCATAAGTGGGGCAACCCTATGATTGTCATGGTGGCCATGAAGTCCTGAGCCACCCCCAAGGTGATGATTTTGGCATGGTCATGAAAGTCCTCCAGAACAATAACCCTGGGAATTTTTCAGCACCAAAACTAGCCCCACATCCATCATCTCAGACAGAGAAACTGATCGGGAGGTGGTCCCCAATCTGTTCAGATCTCCCAACATAAAGCCCTCAACCTGGCAAGGAGAATAAGATTACTGTCAGGTGGCCATGGGTTCTTCTTCTTCTTCTTTTTTTTTTTTTACAGAGGATAGTCCTCTGTTTGAAGATCAGTCCAGTCTAAGTCCAGTTTAAAGATAAAGGCCCATCATAAGTAAATTTGGGTCTTGGAGTTGCCCATCAACAGTGTCTGGAGAACTGACTGATCAGGCATGCACATGGGTCACCTGGCCACAATCTTCCACACTATGTCGAGATGCTCTGTATTTCTACTTATAATTATTATTTCTAAATTCGTATCTATACATATGAATTTGTACTTATGCAAATCCCTATCCTCTTTTATTCTCTCTCTCTTTTGATGATACATTTCCTCTTTTTTGGCCATTCATAAGTGGCTGCCCTGGATTACTGTGATGACACCACCACCCCTAATTGTCAAGCGCCTGTATTGGTGTGGCACTGAGAACCCAGGTCAAAACAACTGAGACATCAGCTACTCCTCCATATGCTGCCTTTGAAAATGGAGTATCCCTTTTAGCTATCATGACTACAATCTATTGATAAACCTATCCTCTATTTATTTGTTTAATAATTTTTAAGCCATCTAAGCAAGCTAGGGGCAGTTGAGACCAGCTGTGAACACTACTCTGGTTGTGATCACAGGCATCAGGGATGTTTTCCAAAGCTAAAATGAACCAATGTTCATGCTTAAATTGCAGGCTTTTCTTTTTCTCTCCATAGTGGTTTTGTTCCTCTTAATTCTGAGATTCATGTAATATGTAAACATTGTGAATGCTACAGGTTTTGAACCCCCACCTTACGAACATTTAATATATGTTTGTAAATTGGTCTCCGCATAGCCTCCTATCTTATCCTGGAGGTTCTAGTGTTGATAGAGTAATTTCTGATCTCTTCCACTGCATCAATAGACATTCACATAAATTCATGTGGCAGTTTAGAGCCAATTAAAATTTATAAGCCACAAGGAGTGAGTGAAATTCTGAGGATTAATTTACTCACTGGAGTATTAATCTGTGTAATGTAGTAGGTTATCCTCCAGTAATCTTGGCTATACAGAGATGGGGGAGATACATTTCCTTGCATGTTTTACTGTAAATGCGGTAATTAGTCCCACTGGGCCACGGAGCTTGAACTGCTACAGCGGGTGCTACCGGCACAGCCTCAGTGTGAACTCTCGGAAGAAGAAGAAGGCGAGGGGGAAAAAAGAATCAAATCAGCAACTTGAAACCCAGTCATATTCGTCTGGAAGAAACCAGTTTGTCCTCTGTTCCCTGCTGTGAGTGTGAGATTAGGCGAGAGGAAAAGGTAAAAATAAATAAAAATTAGGGGTGTGCACGGACCCCCCGGATCGGATCGGGCGCCAGCGGATAGAAGCGGACGGCTCCGGGGGGGGTAAGCCCCCTTCCCCGCCACTGCTTACCTTCTCGGCCCGTCCGCTCCCGTCCGGCGCCGGCGGCTACTACCAGCGGGCTCCGCGGCCTACTCTCGAGTAGCGCGCCGGGTGATGACATCACCCGGCGCGCCACCCTGGAGTAGGCCGCGGAGCCTGCTGGTAGTAGTAGGCGCCGGCGCCGGGACGGGAGCCGCCGGGACGGGAAGGTAAGGGCCCCCCTCCCCCCTCCGCGCGCCCCCTCCTCCCCTCCACGCACCCCCTGCTTACCTTCCCGGCCCGGCGGCTCCCGTCCGGCGCTGGCGCCTACTACTACCAGCAGGCTCCGCGGCCTGCTCTAGAGTAGCGCGCCGGTGATGACATCACCCGGCGCGCCACCCTAGAGCAGGCCGCGGAGCCTGCTGGTAGTAGTAGGCGCCGGCGCCGGGACGGGAGCCGCCGGGACGGGAAGGTAAGGGCCCCCCTCCCCCCTCCGCGCGCCCCCTCCTCCCCTCCACGCACCCCCTGCTTACCTTCTCGGCCCGTCCGCTCCCGTCCGGGGCCGGCGGCTACCACCAGCAGGCTCCGCAGCCTGCTCTAGAGTAGCGCGCCGGGTGATGACATCACCCGGCGCGCCACCCTAGAGCAGGCCGCGGAGCCCGCTGGTAGTAGCTGCTAGTGCCGGACGGGAGCGGACGGGCCGAGAAGGTAAGCGCCCCCCTCCTCCCCCCCCCGCTGTCCACTTTCATCGGTGGGCGCCCGCTGGCGCCCGCCAATGGAAGCGGCGGTGGGCGCTAGTGGGCGCCTGCCGATCCGCCGATCCGCCGAACCGGTTCGGAGCCTTTTCGGACCGGTTCGGATTGGATAGGCCGATCCAGCTGCGGGATCGGAAATCGGATAATTTATCCGATTTCCCACTGGACCGGACTCGGATCGTGGATCGGGTCCGATCCAGTGCACATCCCTAATAAAAATGCTATGATTACAAGGCGTGGCCTCCCTTCTGTAGTGTTTGCCCTGCTGCTATTCCCCACTACCTCAGGGCAAAGAGAAATGTCAAATACCCCTACCAGACAGCTATCAGCACTGGGGACTCATTACTGCTCAGGATTTCCTAATCAACGCTATCTATGAATGGAATACTGAACTAATCAACAAGGAAACAGCTCTCTAACAATGCATTTGCACATCTCTCACAGCAAAGATAGGAGAGACCAGTTCAAACCATAAACCAAAAGGAGGAGAGCATCCAAATCAGGACCAACAAGAGGGGGAGAAAAAAACAATTTTAGCACCCTGAGACAAACCATAAGCTCTCCACTATACCATTCCCTGCTGCCTGGCAGTCTTCTGCTTCCTTAGATGACTCTATTCATTCTCTCTTGCTGCCCATTCCTCTACGCCTGGAAGTCTTTCCCAGAACACCTGTGTGGTGCCATGTCTTCCTTTAAATCTCACTTCAAACCTACTTCTTTGATGTAACCCCACCCCTGCCTCCAGCCTCTGCTTGAAAATCTCCAGCAAGACAGAGCCCACCACCCATAGGTAATTGGTTCCATAGTCAAACTGTTCTTACTGACAAGATGTTTCTCCTAATGTTCAACTGAAATCTACTGTCCTGTAACTTAGGGCATAATTACATGAGTATTTTATTGCAGGCTTGCAGGTCCTTTACATGACGTTGTCAACCTCCAGACCATCTCCTGCACTTTCTGAGCTTGGTCTCGCTTTCAAAAAGATCAGGAAAAACCCCTCTAAGAAGACTTCAAAGTGCAATCCTTTCCTGTGAAATTCTGGAGTTGCACTATAACACAACACCATCGAATAGCTTTAAAATGAAATATATAGAAAGTTATTACCCGAATCAAAGCAAGGCCCTGCCTTCTTTTGTATATGGTCACACTAGTATAGTGCCTGCACCTTTAACTGTTGTGATGAAGAGGGAATTTCACCAGGAACTAATTGCATACAAATGACCCTGGCTGAAATTCCCTTTTCTCTACAACTGTTAAAGTTACATGAGCCCTGACCTGGATTTTATCTGGTCACCCTAGTTTAAACTCTGTCCCCAAGCTGCTTTCCCATTCATGAGGGAAAAGACATGGGTAGCCACGTTTCTTTTTTCCTTTTAGGTGAAAAATCAGGTGCGGGGTGTGTGGGTGGGTGTGTGGGTAGAGACTTCGAGCAAGAAATGGCTGAAAGGAAAGGACTGAGGTAATCCTGGAGTCAAAGGCCTGTTTATGGACACACACAGACAATGCAACTGTTGAGGAAGGCAGGTGCAGCTTGCAGAACAGACTGTGAAGAAGGGTCCCTTCTTCTGACAGGAATGGAGCACTGTGTGCTCTTCCTGCATAGCTCTAAGTATGTGTGGTGATTATGGAATCAGACCACAATGCCGTTCTTTTCCACAGGCTCCATCACACCTGCTCCCCCCCCCCCCCGGTTTGAATCTGTGGTTTCCCCCTCCGTTTCTTTAGCGAGTCGAGCGCTGGGCACTTTTCACCTGTATTGCTACTATGCCGGCGGAATCTCCCACCCTGCCCCCTATGTTCTCCTTCCCCCTGCAGTTACTTTTTAAATATTTTTTTAATATATTTTTTCCTGTGCAAATACAAAAGTAGGGCAGCTTGAAACTGCGCAATCATGATAAAACAACACACTATGTTTCCCCTAAAATCATATTAAACAAGATAAGCGAAGGGAAAGTATTACAATTAGTTTTTGGAGAAGTTTGTGGTAAATGTTGGAATGGCAAGGAGAAGCCGACATTGTTCTGGTAAGGAAATCCAGACATGCCTACTCAGGAGTAAGAATCATAGAGTTGAATGGGACCACATCTTGGGCACGGGCGGTGGTGGCCTCGCTTGCCTTCTTCATAGGGTGTTCGGATGCCCTCTCTTCCTCCTTCACAGTTGAGCGAAGAACTGCCTCACCCTTCTCTTTTGTCAGCGAGACTGCCCTTTGACACCCCCCCCAAAAATGGGATGGTCCGATGTAGCACAAGGACAGCAATACGTGGGTGGGAGGAGTGGATTTATTGCGCACGGAAGGGAAAAAACAGACTTTCCCGGCTCCAAAATAAGATGAAAAACAGAGGGGAAGAGGCGAGATGCGCACAAGACAGGGACGACATCATGTGAGTACTGCTCTGCAAAAATATATACCAGGCATGGCGAGAGTGAGATAAATCGCTGTGTGATGGAGCTCCACATGTTAATATTGTCCTCTTTGGAACCTACAGCAGCTTCCACACCACTAAGGTAAGGTCAGGAGGGGTCTCAGATTGCATAACCTATTTCAGTGAAACTTTTGCAGTGGGTCTCTACCTGTTTGTACTCAGCTTCTGCAAAATTTTGATTCTTTGGGCCTTTTCTGTCGCCATATGCTTCAACAAGGGAGAGGGCATTTTCATTGGTTCCCCCACCCCCGATTATGAAATGGTCTCTCCAGTGACGTCTGCCTAGTGTCAACATTGTCATCCTTTCGATGCCCAGTTAAGTCTTTCCCCCCCTACTCCCAGGCATTTGACAACATACGATAAGGGTTTAACCGGTCCTGAGTGTTTAATTGTTGATTGTTTTAAATTATCCCACGTTACAGGCATTCAAGAGGCAGCTGGAGAGCCATCTGTCAGGGATGCTTTGAGGTAGATTCCTGCATTGAGCAGGGGGTTGGACTCGATGGCCTTAGAAGCACCTTCCAACTCTACTATTCTATGATTCTATGAAGGATCACCTCCTGCTTTTGAATCTATGTAAAAGCAACTGCCACTGATCTCCATTGACTTGCTTGGGGGATCTAAAGGTGCCCCATCAAGAAAATTGAAGGGGCAAAAATGAACCCCTTGCCAAGGACTGTGTTGCCCCCACGGTCCTTGGGAAGGGGTTTGTTTGTGCCCCAACCCCCGACTTTCTGCTTTTTAAATAGTTTTTGGAACCCCTTTTCTGCAAAAGGAGTTTTAAGAACAACAAAAAGGCAGGATTCCTCTTCCTGTTGGGGTGGGGGACACCCACACAGGTCCCCCTACCGGGGAACCCACTTTCCTTCTGCGCCACACACTTCCCTACTTCCAGGAAAGCCTTTTCTCACAGGCTAGGGGAAAGGATTTCTCCTGTGGCTTGAGGGATTTCTGCTGCTCTTGCCGCATGACCCTGTAGGCAAGCGAAATAACCCAATGTGATTGCCAGACAACATGGTGGCTTAAATAACTCACTCTGCAGAGCATGGGTTTTCAGATTGGGTTGTTTTAGCCAAATAAGCCATTGTGGGTTAAAAAATATATATCACACAACACAATAACCCATGACAGGTTATATACCCATCATGGATTATTGTGACATCTGAACCCAGTCTAAGCATGGATTCCACTGGAGTATAGGGTGCCACTTTGAGCAGCAGTATAGCATTCCTCCATCACACTTTGACATCTCTCCCCATTGCTTTTGTTCCAGTCAGTTACTTCTTCATTGTGGTTTTCTCAACACTTTTGTTGTCGGTTGAGATTTGTCCAAGAGCTGAGCTGAACTTGCAGATTAAAGTCAAACCCTTTACAACACAGCTCAACTCTTCTACAAGGTTTGCAAGACTGCAGGTCCTTTGCATTATTAATTCAGAAATGTTTGTTCTGAGATAATAGCTTTGATCATTCTAAGTTATAGAAAAACAATCAAGACTCATACAACACAACAGCCACATAGAATATTGATTTGGGCTGCCTTTGTTGCTTTTGAATAGGGAGATGAGGCAAAGGCCCAATGCATGCTCCTTCGTATCTTTGCTAAATGTAAATGCTACAGCCTAAGTTGGCCTTCCGCAACCTAGTGCCCTCCAGATGTTTTGGATGACAATAGCCAGGCTGGTGGGGGCTTTGTTTCCATTGTCACAGCCACAGCCACATCTTGACATAAGAGAAGCCATGTTTTGACCAACTTGAGGAAGGTCAGACAGCGGGCATTCAAAAGTGTCAAGAAAGCAATTTTAAAAAACTCTCTGTCTATCACAAGATCCCCCCCCCCCCCATCATGCAAACAGAAAGATTGTGGTTTAGATCAGACCCCTCTTTCTTTGGTTGCTCCCTACAGCCAATTGTGGTTAAGCTAGAATTTCCTGTTGAATACTCTGCACACGCTCAGTTGTTTCATGTCTACGTGACCAGGATTTGCTAAATAAAACAGCTGTCACGCCCAGGCAGAGGCAGAGTCGCACTTTGGCTAAAGAGTTGCGCTTTGGCTAAGGTGGGCTCTCCGTCGCGATGTATCATTTCTGCCAAAATAAAGGTGTCTTTGAAACCTGGAAGTGTCTCTGTAGTGACTGGGCCACAACACTATTTACATCTGGTTTGCACCTCATGGGTAATTCCTGGATTGTTTAACTCAGGAATTGGTGTTGCTGTGTTGCTGTGAACAACTAGGCTGCTTCCCACATGCTTGTTTCTTCCCCTTTGAATAAGCTTGCTGAAACAACCCAGGAATGCCCCATTCCTGGGTTGTTATGGTGATGTCCACAGCTGGAACTCTGGGTTGTTTAGGGTTAAACAACCTAGGGTTAACCCAACAATCACCCAAGGTTTGTTGATGGTTAACTCTGGGCTGTTTAATTCCTAAACAACTCAGAGTTCCAGGTTCGAATGTCACAATAACAACCCTGGATTCCTGGGTTGTTTCAGAAAGCAGTAGTGGCTTGAGGGTGGGAGAGAGCACATTTACTGTGCATGGCCTCATCAATTCATGAGTTAAACAACCCAGGAATTGGCTGTGATGTGGGAACCAGGTATTTGTGTCCTTTCAAGTTTCAAAGTATACCAGTTTTCTTCAAACAAAATAATATTTCCACCTCTCGTTGTAGCAGCTCATTGGTTTCTCTATCCCATCCAGTTTTCTTTGCCATTTCATTTGAAAATCGACATTACATTTTGTAGTAATTAGCATAAACAGATTCTGTAAGCTAAAGAGGCTATGTCCAAGTTGGCCTGCTCTAAATGGACTCCACTCTGTAGTCACAGTTTGGGCTAAACGATACCTAACCTGTACAGCAAACAGCCCAAAGTCCAGATCTTCCTGGCACAGTTCGTCTCATGTATTCTGTCCTCTTTTCTATTTTTTAAAAAATTGATTTTCTTAGTTGCTAAGATCGCTGGCTGGTAGGACTCAACAGCAATGGGAGTTTGTGTTTAGGGATATTTTATTTTATTTGTCTTTATTTATTTCTATTAATGCTCCATTCACTCTCAAAGGCTCACGATGGTTCAACAATGTAAAGAATTTCCCAGGTGTGTGCTCTGGTTAAAGGAATGTCGGGTAATGGAGGAACTCCTCTATCTCCTAGTAGGTTTTAATTAGCTTGACATGGGAGGACAATTTCAGCATTCAGAGGGACCTTACTGTGGCTACTCTTGCTTCACAAACTTTTTGTTTTGTCTTTTAAGATGAGATTTTCAAGATGTTGATTTATTATTATTATTATTATTATTATTATGGATTCCAGGAGTCCAAAGATCATGCATTCCCTGACTAGAGCAGTAAGCAGTACTGGCCCAAAACAGTTTGCTGACAGAAGTGGAGCTCAGCTGGCCTCCACCTTTGATAGGGTGAAAACTTCACCATGTCCTGCTGTACCATTCAGACACCAATACTTGCCTTCATCCATTTACCCCCCCCCCCCCAAAACGGTACTGCCTGAAGCTGGTCACCCAGCTGCATGGCAGGAATGGCCCTGGTGATAATCATTTGCACGTAGTGGATTTTCTGGATCTTGCCTTTGGACTTGTGGAAATGGGTTGCATGAGAACATTGGGGGGGGGAACTCAATAAAGGGAATAAAGCAAGCCAAAAGGACACAGCAACCCAGCCACAACATGCTGCTGTGTTTTTTCATTGACCTGATTTTAACATGAAAAAGTATCGTATGGTTCTTGTGAGGAAGGGGGATGTTAATCCAGCTTTCATCTCCCCCCTGCTTCAATCCATAGGTGGACACAGGTTGGCAAACAGGTTTCTAGGTTATTATCTTGCTTTATTGCCATTATCTATCACGTTCCCTGTGATGGGGATATGGTACACAAAGGGCAGAGCATGCCAAGTTGCCTTCATTATCTAGATGACATAAGCATTAGCCCTGCCGGCACCCAGAGAGAGAGAGAGAGAGAGAGAGAGATTCATCTGATACTGCCTCCCCTTTCTGGACCTCTCTTAGCCAGAGAACCTTGCAGTGGCCCAGCAAATAACTACAGGAAATATAAACGGGGAACAGTCTCTGTCCTCAGTATTAGGCAGGAGATTGTAGAAGAATATTAGACACTATAGGAAACAAGGAAGATAGATTGACTCTTCAGTGGAATGGGACAGGATTCCAATCAAAAGGCATTGTGCAGCTATTCTGTATTTCCCTCCTGAATGGATATTTTGTGATATGAAAAAGATGGAAAAAAGGTGGGAAAACATGAGAGGTTTACAAATAGAAGATGATGAAGTCTGGACTCCCCTGTAAAATTCTGTGAATGAGGCAGGGCAATTGCACAATAAAAGCTTCTTCTGAAAGCACCCCAATACTAAAAATAGCAACACACAGATCCACTAAAATAGGAAGATACAGAAAGACACTCTACAGATTAGGGCTGTGCATGGACCCCCCCCCCCCCCGATCTGAACTGGATCCCGATCTGGGAAGTCCGGATCTGCCTTAGATTTGGATCCGGATCCGCTCCGGGTCTATGCAGAGCCCTCTCTCCCGCTCTCCCTTCCTCCCCCAATCGCCTAATCCGCTCCAGATTCGGGACCCGGATCCGGATTCACGCACAGTCCTACCTCAGATAGTAAAATGACAGTGTGTTCTACTCAATGTTAATGAGACGTAGGGAGACCTAGACTCAAGAATGCAGTTTCTGGTTATAGCCACACACAGCTCTTCTAACATCTGGTTCTGCTATTGTGAGCTTGTACCATCTTCAGCCTTTCCAGTCCTACTGATTATAGCCTTTCAGCTCAGATGCAAATCTTAGCATAATGTCTTGTTTTTTCCCCCATTCCAAATTCCTTCCCAGCTTTGCCATCAATAGAAGTACTTCTCCAAAGGTCAAGTCACCATTTCCCCTGAATCTAAATTAACATACATGTTTTGCAGTAAAACTCTCCCGTTTATATTAAAAAAGGATTAGCACAGCAAGTGCTGACTGCTGGTGTAGAAATTATTGCATGCCCAACTATTCCCTGCCCCCCTCACAAAGCTGCAGAATAAAAAAAGCTTACATTTGAAGACGGAAAGACTAAGAGAGTCAGATTGAGGACTTGACATGAAGCTTCGAGGAAAGGAGTAAAATCTCAGTAACTTCAAAGGGGGGACTACTATTTTTGCTTTTTTACTGTTTGCTCCAACCCTGTGTCACCAGGCTCCACCTCCACTTCACCAGGCTCCACACCCTGATCTGCCTGGTGCCTTTCTTCAGCTCCTAGAGTTTGTCCCTGAGAAGCAAGGTCTGAGTCTCAGGAGACTGGGCAACTCTACCCAGCCTTGACCAACCTAGTTCTGCACTTCAGATATTGTTCTATAACTCCCTTCATGTCTAACCATTAGCCATGCTAGCTGGGGATGATGGAAATTGTAAGCCAATACATCAGGAGGACACCACATTGGGGAAGTCTATCTTAATGGTTTCGGATCAGGATGACTAAAAGGTTGTCTTCTCCCATATGACCTTGTCTGGCCACTAAGGACAACTGAAGAGGCTCCTCCTGCGTCCTGCCCCATCATGGCATGTTGCTGGGAATACATGAGAGGGTGTTCCCTGCCTTTCAGGTACTCCTTTGACTTGGAGATCTGTATGGCCTATTCTTGGTGGCATTTCACAGCCTCTTGAAAAGAGTTTTGTTTAGGCAGTTCTTTGACCTGCATGTTAGTTGATTTTGCTGGTCATCATCTTCTTCTTGGTTTTTTTTAAATTGTTTTCATAGGTTTTGTTGATATTTTGCTTAGCTTTTTAATTTGTTTTTGAGGTTATGGTTTTGCATTTTTGCGTTCATTAGCTGCCTTCCATGGGTTATAAAATGGGATATACATACTCTGAACAAGCAAACTAGTAGCAAAGGATGGGAATGGAGAACAGCGTCTGCTTGCCAGATTGTACAGCATGCTTTCCCCCATCCGGTGCACGTTCCAAAGCAGAGAGTGCAAGATCTGACAGAAACAAGGAGAGAGGTGTGGCAGTGATCAATTTTCAACCGAGAAGCCGTGGAGGTGCTTTACCCTTCTCTGCCTGCCTCCTTTTAGCTGTCTGAAATTCCCCATTGCTTCACCTCCTTTGAATCCAATGTATTATATTTGGCACTTTGCTTCAGCCTTTGAAAATAGCTGTGGGTGATGTGCTGCTATTTAAAGTTGAAATGTAGAATTGGGTCCCGATCATTTGTACCAAATTTTATTACTACCTGTCAATATTCAAGGGAGACATCGTTACAATCAAACAAAGGATGCCAAACAAGTGAGAACAATCAGCCACTTCGCTTGGCCATTTTATTTATTTATTTATTTATTTATTTATTTATTTATTTATTACATTTGTATACCGCCCCATAGCTGAAGCTCTCTGGGTGGTTTACATAGGATTAAAAACAATATACAAACATTAAAACAGCAAAAACATACAACATACACACAATCTGTACATTTAAAACCACTACAACACTTCAAAAAGCTACAAAAACAAAACAAAACAAAACAAACCCAGGCTCCTCAGATATTGCCAAATTATAGACAGTGGCTGAATTCGGACAACACGATAGTCAATGGTGGGGTAATAATCAACTTTACAGTTGTTCATCTAGGGGGTACTCCCCACACAACATGGTAATAAATAATCAACTATGGTGTGGATTAGGATCAGCGCTGAGTTGACTATGGCAGCATTCGGATGACACGATAGTCAATACAACCGACGATTGTTTCCCCCACCCCAGTTGCTTATTGTGTCATCCGAATTGAGCCAGTGTGTGGAATAAGTGCCCACCTTTGCTAACATGTTCCCTTCTTTGTCAGGGGAGTGACTGCAATAAAAACAAACAAATCTCCACCAGTGGGTCTCACCAAAGGCATTCAAGCAACAAGGCAGAAATGCAAAATATAAGCGAGTCAGCACACGAGCCGTCTACTATCCTATTGTGCTGCTCATTGTCATTCAGCTCCCCATAGCGTTCTAAAACCTAGATGATCAGATAATAAGAGGTTGAGTGGAATGCATAACATCAAACCGATTAAATTTGTTTACTGATAATTCTTTCAAGGTTCCAGGAATATCGTGTAATTTCCAAGGTTTCTTTCCAACCGATTTTGTGTAATGTATTATTGACAACATCCTTGCGGACCATTTCGACAATGTCATTCAGGATAATTATTTCACAACAGATTTTTTGAGAGCTCCTGATTCCTGTTGGGATTTGCTTTTGCATAAATTATGGCACCGAAGATTTAATCAGAGCCCCATTAGTACCCCATGGCTGGGAGTTTGTGGGTTGGTTGTTTTTAGGAATGAAGGGAGAGAGAGGGACAAAAGGATGGTTTTGTAGAATTTCAGCACGAATCTATTTTCTTCTTTGGCTCTGTTTTCTAACGTGCAATGGGCAAAATGCTACCCTCCAGCATCTTTGCTTAATAAAGCTAAAAGAAAAAAAGAAAGGCAGGCAGGCAGGCATTAATCTTCAAGCTACATCCAATTAAATATTAATGTAAACAGATCAGAAAATGCAAAGTGTTTATAAAAAGCATTTTAAACCACATTTTCTTTATGATTGTTCCAATAAATATCAGTAACCTTTAGCTAATAATGACAGAATAATAACACTGATAATTAAGAACTGTCTTAATACAGAGCAAGCCTGTACAAGTTGGAACCCACCAAGTTATACGTCAGCCATCCGATGTCATATAAGGGCCAACCAGGGCCAAATTAACCTCTCAGTTCTTCTGCCTACCCAATACTGCAAAAGCAGGAATACTGACACATCAGACAAGCTGCAATTCATAGTTCATGGGGTGTGTTTAGCATGATAAGTCACAAGGTGTGTTGACCTGATTTTAGGGAATGAATACTTTCTGTGCTTGACATATATCTAAAGGACCACCCCTGACTTCAGAATAAATATATAAACAAATGTTGCTGTGTATCACTTTCTAATAATTCTTTACTAAAATTGTCTTCTGGATGCTCTGTTTACAAAAGTCAATCAAGCATGCAGATCGACACAGCACTGGGATTTGACAGTGTTAATGTATAAACGGAAAACCCAAATGGATTAATTTTCCAAATAGACAGTGGGTTGTTTTGGTTCTCAAGTGATGAACTGTAGCTTGCAAAGGGTAATGCAGCTGATTGAATAAGTCAGAACAAACCACATACCTTACAAGGTTCATCATTGGGGGGGAGGGGGGTTCAGACAACCCTCTCCACACATTCATCTCCACACACGAGGGGATTGTGGCTCCATGCAGACGCACATGAGAAGGGTAGCTTTGTGCTACCTGGTGTATGTACATAGAGATCCATCATGCAGAATGTGTGGTGTATGGGGATGCTGATGGTTGGGTGGAGCTCAGCCATGCATCCCCTCTCACATGTTCTTTAAATATGTGGGGGAATCATCTGAACCCCACTAATGAAACCCACACATAATGCCTTCAAATAAATGTTCAAAGACAGTGTTCACAGACCGTTGCCCATGCAGTTTCCAACCACTTGCTTCTGTCTGCTGGATCCCACACTCTGCTTTGAAATGTGCCATGGGTGGATGAAGTAAGCAGTGGTTCCTATTAGTTAGACTGCAACTCCCCACAGTACAATCCCGCAAGCAGAAACTGCTCCCCATTCCCATTCTTTGAGTGCTTAGCAAGTGAAGGAAGAGAAAGCTATCAGCTTTGTCAGGGCCCCCTGAAGTGAAGAGCAATAGGAATCCTCTCCATCTGTCGTGCCACTTCAAGGATTTTGAGCTGGCCCAGAAATGCTCATGTGGCACTGAGATTTCAGTAGAACTTACTCCCAAATAAGTGCACTTAGAGTGATCACAGCTTGCTCTTAACAGACGTGGATAGGTCAGTGATGAACAGAGTGGTTTACACCGATGGAGGTACAGTGGGGTTTTAGCATGTAGGGGAAGCCCAGCCCATTGGTGCAATCACATCGCAACAGTACTAGATAGAATATGGTGGACAACCGGTGGCAAAGGCAACAGGAGTTTGTGCTACTCCAAGGCCTGGTTCAGATGTAGGGCTCCATCATACCTACTCCCCCCCCCCCCAGTTTGCATCCACGGTTTCCCCCTCCGTTTCTTTAGTGAGTTGAATGCTAGGCATTTTCACGTCTGTGCATTGTTGCACTATTTCAACTTACGTATCTTTTCACCTGTATCGATACTATGCTGGTGAAATCTCCCGCCCCACCCCCTACGTTCTCCTTCCCTCTGCAGTATATATATATATATATATATATATATATATATATATATATATATTTCTGCACAAATACAATAATACGGCAGCCTGAAACTGTGCAATTATGGTAAAACAACACACTGTTATATTATGTTAAACAATAGAAGTGAATAGAAAGTATTACAATTAGTTTTTGGAGAAGTTTGTGGTCAATGTTGGCATGGCAAGGGGAAGCCAACATTGTTCTGGTCAGAAAACCTAGACATGCCTACTCAGGATTGAGAACCACAGTGTCCCGGACATGCGCAGCAGCCTCACTCGCCTTCATTGCAGGGTGTTCGGGCACCCTCTCTCCCTCCCACTTCACGGTTGAGCAGTTGATCTGAAAACTGCCCCGCCCTCCTCTTTTGTCAGCGAGACCAGCTTTTGACACATATGCCCCCAACAAAAAGCAGGATGGTCAGCAATACACAGGGGGGAGGAGTGGCTTTATTGCGCATGGAGGGGGAAAAACAGACTTTCCCTGCTCCAAAATAAGATGGAGAAGGGAGGGGAAGAGGCAAGATGAGCACAGGACAGGAATGACATCATAGGCATGGCAAGAGTGTGATAAATCACTGGTGTGATGGAGTTCGTAATGATCCCAGTCTGAGAAATCATGGTTTATTGCACAAAGAACAAGTCATGTGCCCATGTACTCCCACTTCATCCCTCCTCTTCTTCCTCTCCTTGGACCCTGGCTTCAGCCTGTTTCTTAAACTGCCTTTCCTATGACATCTGAATTAAGGAACTGGCTTAAGAGGTTCCTCCAAACCAGGATATCAAACTAAGATCTGATCTGTGGCCAAGAGATCGCAGGTTCTCCATGGAAGTAATGCAAAATGAGGGGGATGTCAAGGAGAGCCCCAGTTGTGACACAAAGGGTCCCAGCCACCACGTCCTGTTGTACGACAATGATGCCATCTCTAATCCAGAGTCCAGAATTATTTTCATGACATTCAGAGGATATATAGGAAATTGATCTGATTACCCTTGAGTATTTCTGCAACGGACTGGGAAGGGAATCTGCTCATCACTTGATAAAGGAAGTTGATGACTGGCAGTCCTCTTAAACCACCAGTGGGACCAAAATTTGTATTTGGGATATTAAGAACAGGTATATAATGTGGTCAATGTGGAATACATAAAGAGACTCAGAACAGTGCATTTAGGCATTTAAGTACTTCAGGAAGGACACTTTATGCTAATATTTGCAAGTCAGCGTTTGTAATTGCAACTTAATCACCTTAGAGTTGCATAAATCTTGTTGTTGGCATTTTCCCATCTGCCTTACCTTCTTTCTTCGTTATTTCCCTCATTCTAATACTAGCGAATGATACTTTACACTCCCCTTTTGAATGACACTCTATACAGCCCTTGTAAAGATCAGTGAGGATCTTCTCCAGAATAAAATTAGCTCTCCTCCTCCATATTAGCCTTGTGTTTATTTTGGATCTTGCTAGAAGACTGATGAACAAACATATTTACATGAAATAAATAAGCTCTAGACATTCTTGCATAAGACCAATTATTTGGATCCATTTCAGTCAGGGTTCAGGCTGGGTTTTGGCACAGAAACAGCCTTGATTTCCCTGTATGATGACCTATGTCAGGAGAGAGAAAGGGCAGTGTGACCTTGTTGATTCTCCTTGGTGTCTCAGTGGCTTTCAATACCATCAACCATGGCATCCTTCTGGGATGATTATCTTGAGTTGGGAGTGGAAAATATTGCATAGATTTTGCTCCTAGAAGCATGGTTGGCTTTGGCCCCATGGATTCTCCAGTATGGGGTTGAGGATGTAACAAATGAGGTGATAGGACCAACCACCACACTGCTCCCAGGTTGAAATGAATGCAAGCACTTTTGGGGACAAATGTGATGCTGATCTTACGTGAAGATGGCTGAGAAGCTGTGAGGTCTAATTGGCTCATAGCTACTTTGTCTGTGGTTGCTGTGGTCACAAGACCGTTCTGCATTGTGGATATTAGCATGTATTCTGAATCAGACTGAATGCTTTTAAGGAAGGTGATCATATTGCCATGGCAGCGTACACTCCGTACTTTAAAAAAGAAGTTAACATTTTGTGCTCAGGCAATCCAAATTCTGAGCCAAGAACTATGGAATTCCGCAACCTATATAAATTTTGGCTATTTTGTATCATTTATTTGGATTTTTCTAGTCATAGGAAGGGCAATCAAGTTCCATCCCCAACTGCTGGACATTTTAGTCACGCATTCCTCTGAGTTCTGAGATTTCAGCAGCCATTGACTAAAATACTTTCGAGCATATATTTTTTTCAACCAGGAAGGCTAGAAACTTGCTTTAAAAAAAACAAAACAAAAAGTGGAAGGTGAGATTCTCATGAAGCTGAACTCTGCACCCGCTGCCATGTGGTGCCCTTTTTAAGTGCTCCCGCAGAATTGCAGCACATACACACTGCCTAGCAGGCTAGCATGGTTTAGATGAAATGCCTCTTGATAACTCTCTTTTTATATTGAAAGGTTAGAAACCTGCCTCCACTCCCCAATCCCTAGTGAAGTTTGGACGTGAATCCAGATTTGAACATCACAATGCCTTTCTAACTTACACCCTTGAGGGTTTTTTAAAAACTTATCTGCTTCTCGCTTTATTCCACATCACAGTCACTCCAACCATGCTTGCTTTCTTCAACAGCCCACCTATTTTTCTTCATTATTTTGTATCCTGCAGCAGCAACAGCAGTGGCAGTATCGGGCTCTGAACGTAAGAACTGATTGACTTGGCTGGTGCCAAGGGATAATAAGCAAAAGTTACAGCCAGGAAGTGATGGCTGATTTGAATACATGTGAGAGCATCATAGCCGGCCCGGTCTTCATTGGGGCTAAATCATTTGGTCAGCCAGTAATTGCATTAAAATGTCTCTGCAGTGTTTGAGCTATGGATCTATTTGGGCCAAGGCACTTGGGAGAGGTACTCTTTGGCATGATCCTATGTTCCTGTTAAAGCCATGGATGCCTCCTTTGGATTGGCACCCCTTGCCCCTTTCTTGCCCGGTCAAGGTCTGCTTTCCCAAAAGAGGAGGTTGACCAGTGCTGTTGCTCACCTGGGAGGCACAAGGGGAGCAATTTATTGTGCCTACTTCTCCTCCATCATGTGAATTTCCTGCTGCCCCAGCTAGTGGACAATTAAAATGTTGAGGATTTGTTCCAGATGGTGCTTCTGTTCCCTAAGATCTTTAAATGGACATCGGAAGCCTCTTACCAGTTCCTAGCACTATCTGACTATTGGTTCTGACATACAAAATGTATACGCTTAAGAGCATCTTCAGACAAGCATTTTATAGCACGCTCGTGACTGGCCACTCATGGATCTTCGCGGGTCATTTTGACAACACAGTGATCCTCCTGTGCACCTGCTGCTCCTTCTGTTGTTTTTTTCCCACTACAAAATAACACCGGGAAAATCCGATTCTTCTCGGCTATAACGATAATTGGCTCTATTTTCTGCCATGTGCAGGAGAGGTTGTGCTATAAAAATGCCCACTGAATGGGCCACGTGATCGCTGCTTGCTTCCTCTTACTTCCCTATGTGATTCTGCCCGCCCCTATTGTGGAAGAGAAGCAGGAAGCAAAGCGATGGTAGGGAAACGTGATTCCCCCCGTCTGAAAGCGCTCGAAATCTACACTACTGTTTTATAGAGGTATTGAAGTGCACTGATAACTGTTGAAGCACGTTCCACATATTGCTTTCCTAGTGTCATTTCCTGCTTTTCATTCCACATTATCCAAAATACTGCAACAAATATCATTGTGTATCCTATGAAGTATAAATGTGCAAAAGGGATATAGCATTACTGTGATGGGATCGTAATGATTTGACACAAGGTGTAGTTGGGGCCTCTAGTCTGCACAAAAACCCATATATATATATATATATATATATGACATTTTTTTCAAATATACACATTTTTGTTTGCTTTTTCTTTTTCTCTTTTGCAGATTGCATTGTAAATGTAGGAAAAGTACAGATTTTGCTGTCTAACTGCATTCCAGTTCGAGTTGAAGGTTAGGAGGTGCGAATTTGGATAAATTCACATTGAAATGTGAGCCAACCAGATTTCTCACCCCACCCTAGTTCAGGAGGGGGCAAAGAGGTAATGCTGAGCACTTTTGTCCTCCCCAATCCCAAGTGTAGCTTTTGACTTGGGAGTTGTGGGGAGCACTCCCGTCTCCTCTTCTGGGCCTGGAGGTTGTGCTCAGTTTGAGGGAACAGGGCCCCAAAGTCAGATTTGGGAAAGTCAGCCAGGCCACCCTGCTTGCTCCACCTGCGGCAATGACCTTCACCAGTGGATGGAAGACTGGGAAGTTGGGAGTAAAAATAGATGCAACTGGTTGGGAAAAGGACAGAGACTTTCCATCCCTTGACAGGTCTTTAGCTTGTATAATTATTAGGATTACTATTTTGGTCTTTTGAAGTCTACCGTTGAAAACCAAACAGGCCTCAGTGCCTAGCATTGCCATGCCTATCCTTTTGCATAGGTCTGTTAGTGAGCAAAGGAAATTTACTGCTCTGACCATGATGGGGCCAAGGAGGTGTTTGCCCCTCTTTTGTAATTTAACTGAGGCCCAGATGAAGAGTAGCAGCCTACCCGCCATAAATCATCTCCCTCGGCAAGCTGAGGAAATCAACCATAGACAGTCTAATCAATGTACAGCCGGCAGTTAACCCCCGGTGCCTTGAGGTGAACATCTCACCCAGTGGAAGTCAGTGGGAGCATTGCCACTGACTTCAATTGGGGCCAAGATTGGACCACAAGCTTTTCATTGTGCTTGCTGAGTTGCCATCGTTCCGTGTCATTCCTTAGAAACATTTAAGCTACTCACGCAGACCTGGGGTCAGACAGCGCCTGATAAGAACTGACCTGGAATACTAGTCGGGCGACATTCCAATTGTCTGAGATCATGTCTCCGTGTTCTGATGTGCAAAAGTTGCATCGACTCTCATGAAGTGCATACAGCCAATTTCAACTCTGCAGAGCCTAAACTGCTGAAGCTTCCTAGGAAACAAGAAAAATGAATGCCGTTCCCCTCGGCTCAGAGAAATCATTTTCCGATGCAGAGAAAAGCGAAGACAAAACAATCCAGATTGGGCCCCCAAATAGCTGGCAAAATACAGTAAACTTTGAAAATGACAATATACTTTAGGCTGACCAGATAAAATCCAGGTCAGGGCTCCTGTATCTTTAACAGTTGTAGAGAAAAGGGAATTTCAGCCAGTGTCATTTGTATGCAATTAGTTCCTGGTGATATTCCTTCTTCATTACAACAGTTAAAGGTGCAGGCGCTATACTAGAGTGACCATATACGAAAGAAGGCAGGGCCCCTGCAACTTTAACAGTTGTGATGAAGAGGGAATTTCACCAGGAACTAATTGCATACAAAGGACACTGGCTGAAATTCCCTTTTCTTTACAACTGTTAAAGTTATAGGAGCCCTGACCTGTATTTTATCTGGTCACCCTAAATACTTCCCCTTCAACAAAGCAAAAAAAATCCTACCAATCTACTGCATGGGCAAAAGGATTTGATTCAGCCTCCCACAATAAAGCTAAAAGGCTCTAGGCTTGGAGCCCAGTTGCTCTGCATGCCACCCTCTGGGGCTGTAGCACACACTGTAAAAACCCTCTTTGCCTCTGTCCCATTTCCCCTGCCCTTCCTTCGTCACAGGCTCTGTGTCCACGATGGCCTCTTTCTGTTCCTTGCACTGATTTTATTCTTCCTGCTCTGTAACAAATATGAATGCTGATCTTGCTTTTCTTTCAAAATTAGTCTCAAGCCATTTACTTCCAATACAATTACTCCTGAGTTGCATTATCTGTAACTGGGATAAAAGCTATAAATGTTATGTGTCTAAGGATAATTTTATTTGTAGAGCTTTATGTGAACTCTGTCCCCAAGGAGTTACAGGGTTCCTTCACATTGCACAACTCCCAGCCTTTACTTCTCTATGGCTGAATTCAGACAACATGATAGTCAATGGTGGGGTAATAATCAACTTTACAGTTGTTCATCTAGGGGGGACTCCCCACACAACATTGAAGGAGTGATGAGACACACACCGAGATGTTGTTGGAAAGAAGCATCTTTTATTGTCTCTTTGCAAGGTGACAAGTCCCAGCATTCCTGACCATGGGACATACTGACTTGCAATGATGGGAGTTGTAGTCCAACACCTTTGGAGGGCACCAGGTTGGGGAAGGGCTGCTCTAAACAAAAAAAAGAGAAGGAGGTGGCCCTAAGTTGTTCGTGATCAGTTTTCCACAACCCCACAGTCACCTCTGCATATCATATGGTTTATCTGCTTTGGGAGAATGAGAATTTCATTTGCACTTTCTGCCTCCTTAGGGAGGATGTGGCGTTAAGGCTTGTGAGCCTTAACTCCCAATTTCCCTGCTTTTTGGTGCTTGGTTGGAATCTGTAGAGCCTTAATATTGTTTTTGTAAAGCATAGGTGTTTTGTTTAATGAATATAGGATTATAGGTGATGTGAGCTGGGCTTCCCCACCCCCTTATAATTTTATCAGAGAAATTGTCCCAATCTTCATTTCATATTTACCTAATTGCATACAAATGACACTGGTTGAAATTCCCTTTTCTCTACAACTGTTAAAGTTACATGAGCCTTGTCCTCCTTTTCATATGGTCAGCCTAACTTTGGGGAACAGGGTTGTGTGCAGAGTATACATTTCTCCATTTATGCATTCTTTTATTCTACAAGAGAGAAACCATTCAAAAACAACAATAAATGCTCTGGATATTTGCAGAGGGGAGGAGAGTGTGATGGTGATTACACAAGTGCGATGGTGATTACACAAGTGCTAACTTATCGGCACTTTCTGCACACACCCCTGTTCCCCAAAGGCTGACCGTATGGAAAGGAGGTCAGGGCTCATGTACCTTTAACAGTTGTAGAGAAAAGGGAATTTCAGCCAGTGTCATTTGTATGCAATTAGTTCCTGGTGAAATTCCCTCTTCATCACAACAGTTAAAGGTGCAGGGGCCCTGCCTTCTTTTGTATATGGTCACTCTAATATAGTGCCTGCAACTTTAACTGTTGTAATGAAGAGAGAATTTCACCAGGAACTAATTGCATATAAATGACACTGGCTGAAATTCCCTTTTCTCTACAACTGTTAAAGTTATATGAGCCCTGTCCTCCTTTTCATATGGTCAGCCTACCCAAAGTGAAACACTCCGAAAAATGGAAGTTTCCCCTTCCCCCGAAAAAGTGTGTGTTTTTAATTCATGTGGCTGAGGGTGCTTCCAACCTGCCGTACAT
The DNA here is from genome assembly GCA_029215795.1 of Anniella stebbinsi. Classification (NCBI taxonomy): domain Eukaryota; kingdom Metazoa; phylum Chordata; class Lepidosauria; order Squamata; family Anniellidae; genus Anniella; species Anniella stebbinsi. The sequence goes on from JARDYH010000002.1 coordinate 251,155,128, forward strand.
AATTTCACATGTCACATCTGTGTTCCCCCTAAGAAGAGCCACCTAAACCTTAGGAATCTTGCTGGCCGAAGCACAGGATGACGATGTCCAAGCAAACAAATAAAACACAGTCTCTGTTTTGCAAGTGAGTAACAAAACAATGGGCTTTTCTAAACAAGCTATTTATAGCATGCTCATGACTAGCCACTCACAGAAGTTCCCTGGTGGATTACATAACTCTGTAAACAAACAGGATGTCTCCTGTGGATTCCCCCACTTATTCTATTTTTTTTAAAAAAATCAGAGGTAAGCTGAAATAAAGCCCTAATTGCATGAAATTGGCAGTGAGTAAAGATGACATTGTGCTATAAACTTGCTGAGGAAGAACTTTCACTGCTATCGAAGGGAGAAGAGGGTAAAATACCTCCGTGCAACAAAGGGAGGCAGATCTGGCTTACTCTCGAGTAAGGGAGATCCTTCACTATGTGAGACTAGAGTTGTGATTCTTTTTATTTTCTTCTTCTCTCTGTTAGTTTATGTTAGTAGTTCTCCATGAGTCTACTCAGAAATAAGTCCCATTGTGTTTAATGGGGCTTACTCCCAAGTAAGTGCACATGACTCCCCCCCTCCTTTGCACACATGCCAGGGAGGGAGGTGCTCCTTCAAAACATGTCTGCTGTTTAAAGGAGCCCCAGGGAAACAGCAGGATCTTTCCCCTCGTCACCCCTCTCCTCCTGTGCAATACAGCTCATGCAGCCCCAGGTAAACAACATGATTTTCTTTAATGTACAGATACTCAATGTCGTGTAATCTGCTTTTAAGAGATGAACTGCATCTTATAAAGCAAAAATGGGATGCCCAACTCTTGTGTTTACTTCATAATGCTAATGCAGGGTTGGGGAGCACTTGCAGGGGAAAATAAAAGGGTGGGAAGGGTGGCCACCTTTACGGTGTTGCATTGCCACTGCTTTGCCACTAAACCCTGCAGTTTCACGGCTTCGGGGTAGCAGCAGGTAATGAAATTGCAGGAGGCAGTGCGGGTCTTCCAGCAGCCATTCAGCTCACCAGGCCTTCCCCCTGCCTGGCTTCTGCCAATCACCTGTTGCCATCTGCTCCGGAACACATGAGCAAGGTCACATGACAGAATGGCCATGGTGACCTCGCTTTGAAGGGAAAAGTCAGGGTAAGTCCCTGACTTTTCTAATGCACAGCTTCAGGGGAAAGCCCCGTGGTGGCTGCTAACTAGTGGTTGTGTCGTAGAACCAATGCAGTGCCAATTCGCAGCCACTGCAGGATTTTGAAGACACATAGAGCCTATCTACACTACTGCTTTAAAATGGTTTATAATTGTTTATAATGGTTTATAACAGTTTTGAGAACTGTTGGGGCCCAGGACACACTCCATATACAATTTTCAAAGCGTTTTCAAAGTGTTTTATCCTGCGTGTGTAGATAGGCTCATAGACAAGCCCTTCTTTGTCATTCTTCTTGACAAATGCCCCTTTCCTCAGCCACTTTTGCAGTGCAATTGTATGCACATGTACTGGGAAGAAAGTCCCATGAAGACAAATAGGATTTATTCCCAGGTAAGTGTATACTGGATTGTACTCTCAGTATGAATCATCCCCCCCCCCCCACCACCAATGCTGGGCTCTGAGAACAGATGTCTAGAGCAATGAGATGGACTTGGTGGGTATTTTCAGGAGAAGATAAGCATTCCATTCTCCTTCCTTCTGATTATCCCTTATAAACGCCACCCTCTACCTTTGTATTACCTCAGCCAATATGAGTTTGAGAAAGTGTGTTTGTCAAGGTAATGCATAGTTGTTCCCTAATGGTCACATGAAAGTTCTTTTGGGGATCCAGCAAGCAAATCCCCATCCAAAACTGAACTCCTGCACTGCAATTCATGGCCCCTCCTTAAAAATGAAAATTGGGAGGGGGAAGATGTTTGCCTTTGGGATATGAGAATTTACTAGTAGGTTTCAGACTAACTTATACACTGGGATTGGACATGGCAACACCACAGCATTGTATTGTTGGCAATTAGGTTTTGAACTGGCAAGACTGCGTAAAAATAAACCCGAGTTATGGGACTGTGGTGTTCCAGTGCCATCTGTCAACTGTTTGCTCCTTATGCCTCAACATGTGCATCTTTGGAAGGGAAAAAATGATTTTATAGCACAACTGAAGAGGTGAAGCACACCAAATTGTACTTCAGTTTTTACAATGAATGCTTTCATTTGTCATGTTTGATGTGGTACGAACAAATGTAAATGTATCACAATGCATAGGCTTGTCAAGACTCTAGACTTTGGAAAGAGTATAGTATTATGCTGTTCCCTATTTTCCTGCGTGGTAGAAGTTTTCAGGGGTGGCCTTTCGCAGTTTCAGTTTCCTTGTGCAATGAGTATTGGAAACTAGTAATATATGGGCAACAAGCATTAGCATCTTGGAGCTTGCTAAAGGCATTTGCTTGCCAGCTAGCTAGCTGATAAACAGACTTCTGTCTCCTCTCATTCTTTCTCGTCTATTACTACTACTTGCTTTTTATTCTTGTCCATCCTGGCTTATGAAATCTGCTGGGCTGAGTATCTGGACATCTGTGGTGGTCAATGCCTACTTGAGGGATGGTGAGGTCCTGCATCTATGAAGGAAGCCAGTGGTGAGGCCCTTGTTGAAGAACCCAAAATTTGATCCTATAACTATTGCCCAGTGTCAAATTTACCATTCTTGAGCAAGGTGCTGGAGGAGGTGATGGCCTTACAGCCTCAAGCAGTGTTGGATGATACTGGTTATTTAGATGCATTCCAATCAGGGTTTAGATCTGGTCATGGGACTAAAACAGCTTTTGTTGCCCTGGTTGATGACCTATGCTGGGGAATGGATGAGGGGGAGTGCAACCCTGTTGGTTCTTCTAGATCTCTTGGTGGCTTTCGATGCCATCAACAGGGTATCCTTCTGGATCATCTATCTGTGGGTACCTCTAGATGGGCAGTTTCTGTCGACATGTCTTCACACTGGCGGCAGTTACATTACATGAGGCAGCTGCCAGTGGGAAGACATGTAGGGGCAAAGGCCCTTTGCCGCGAACTAAAAAAGTCAGCCATTAAACACAACTTTTTTAGTTAGCAGCAGTCCTCCCCCCCCATTTAAAGTTGTAAAAAAAACTCCGATGTGCCTCCACTGTCCTCCCCCCCATTTTGTAAAAAAAAAGTTTAAAAACACTTACCTGGGAGTAAGGGAGCCGAGGCTCCCAGTTCCCCCTTCAGCAGCCGCTGCTCCGCCGAATGCTTAGCGGTGCGGGCGGCAACAAAAGAAAAGGCGTCGTCGTGCCCCTTACGTCAGGACTGGTGTAAGGGGCATAAATGCAACCCGCGATGCCGGGAAGGCGTCAGGGCACAGCGCTCCTGACATCGTGAAGAGGGGGCCTGTGTTGAGCTTAGGAGGCACAGTTTTAAAATGGTTCCGGTCCTTCCTGGAGGAGCAATCTCAGAAGATGGTGCTGGGAGACTTCTGTCCCACCCTGTGTTAGTTAGCCTGTGGGGTGCTGTAAAATTCCATCCTGCCCCCATGCTTTTGAGCTTCTACATTAAAATGCTGGGGGAAATCATCAGGAAAATTGGGATGAAGTCTCATTAATATGTAGGTGATATTCAGCTCTACTTCTCATTTCCATCTATAAATCCCAGGGAGGCTGTGGAACTCTTGAATCAGTGTTTGGAAGCTGTTTTGTTGTGGATGAGGGTGATCAAGCTGAGACGTAATCCAGACAAGGTAGAGGTATAATGGGTTGGGAAATTGGTATTAAATGGGGTTGCATTCCCCTAAAAGACCAAGTGTGTATTCCCTCCTGGACTCTGTGCTAACTGGGGAAGCCCAGGTGGCTGTGGCATTCAGGAGTGCATTTTACCAGCTTATGTTGGTATGCCAGCAATGGCCCTTTCTGGAGAGGATAGATCTTGCCTCCGTTATCCATACACTAGTGATGTCCAGGCTGGGTTACTGTAATATGCTGCATGTGGGCTGCCTTTGAAGATGGTCTGGAAATTTCAGCCAGTGCAGAATGTGGCCTCCCAAGTGTTGGGGGGCGGGGGGTGAGGCAGTCTTACTTACCAACCTTCAAGGACAGTTAGGTGGGCAAGTACATGAGAGAGGACCTTTTCCACAGTGGCCCCACACCTCTGGAATGAGCGGTCATTGGAGGTCTGTCAGGCCCCATTATTGCAGGCATTTAGGAAGTCCCTGAAGAGCTACCCAAAGCCATCAATATTCATTTAAGCATGCAATAGCGCCCCATTGAAAAGGCATCTTTAGCTATTCAGCTAAAGAAAAGCTGAGTAAGAGGTCATTTCCCAACCACAATAATATTCTAAAACATAAACAACTATATGAAACCCAGTGGACTTCAGGGATGTTTGTATTCAAATATTTAAGCATATGTTACAGAAACCTGCCAACTTCCTTCTTCCAGCTGCTGAGGTGATCTTGGTGATGTGTGTGTGTGTGTGGAATGGGGGTCCTGGTGGGTACATTCTTTATGGACGCACAAGTTCTTTTTAGGCAAACACATCAAATAAGGCAGTTCCATAGGAATGTATAAAGGGACCCCTGGCCTGGGAAACATGAGCTTGAGCCAGAGTAGGATAGAGAATTATGTTAGTAAACAGGAGCAATAATGAAAGTCAGTCAGCCCCCACATCTATTCTAAGAGCTGAAACAGACCAGTGTGAGGGATGCCCAAGGAGAAAGACTGAATGTCAACCAAATCTCAAGGTAGTTATGGGGTTTCATGCAAATAATATACAAAGATTGACTGCTCAGAAGCTGGACTCACAATAGGTGAAAACAAGGGCCGATCTACACACTAGGTTCGTAACGTTTCATAAGGGTAATGAAAACTCTTTGGGCCACATGACGCACTCCCTTGAACGATGTATACCTGAGGTTTTTTAAAACTTACTTCAGCATTATACAATGGTTTTTACTTTAAATAAATCATTTTAAGTAAAATAATGTGTTCTTCCTTACCGTTTGTGATTCGTGGGGGCAGTGCTTTGTTGACCGGCGCCCAAATGCTTAGCAGTTGATTGGTGGGGAAGAAAGAGGAAATGGGTGAGTGAACTACAACACCCACAATGCCTGGCCCTATACTCATTGAAAGCTAGTGAATGAAAGGAGAACTAAGGAGGAAGTGGGTGACTGAACTACAACTCCCACAATTCTTTGCCCTAAACTCATTGTAAAAACGAAAGAGAAAGAGACGGACAGAAGAGTGTGTGAGACCTCCCACACCGCTTTGAAGACTGAAGATTTTTTCTCCTGTAACGTGAGTACTCGTTAATGTGGCCTAAGACGTTTTAGAACGCACCTATTTGGAACATTTTAAAATACAATTTAAAACGTTCCAAGGTACTGTGTAGATAGGCCCCAAATGTTTGGTTCCAACTACTGAATAGAAGGTTCAGGGAAGTTCCTTGCCTCTTGATTACATTTACATCCAGCTAGTTATTCAAGGAAGCATAGCATAATACTTAAAACAAAAGACGTCATCAAGGGTACTTGGAGTTGTTGGGTTTGTGTTTTGACTTTGCTGAACTGGTAGGTAGTAGAGATTGATTTGGGATGGAATATTTTTTTTCCTGCCAGGGCTTTTGGTTGGCCAGTCCAAAGGTATCCTCATGGGTTAGTTGGCTGGGTGGTGGCATGGCAATTAGGGAAGCATATGCAAGTGTTCCCCAGTGGCAGGGAAAAACTCCCTTTAATTAAATCAAGGTGGGGTTGAGTGTACTCTCTGCTCTTAATAATGCAACATTCCGGAGGCTCCAACTTCTTCCTGGCATCTAGGGATATATGATAATTTAGTTCCTGTTTGCAAACTATGCAAATATGCCTAGTTCACAACCTGAACACAAATGCAAACAGGAATGCAATTTTCACAATTTCCTGAACTTGTGTTCACGTTCAAAGTGTGCACTTCTGAGAATGTGCATATGCGCACTTGCATGAATTCATGAAATTGCACAAATACCCTCATGCTTTAGCCTATAGGATGGGAAAAACTGTGGACTTTTTACAACATGCATTTCTTTTTCTGAGTGAAAAATGCATATTCTTCCCAATTAAACACACACACACACACTCACGTTTGGGAATGCAAACGAGACAAAACAAGCTTTAATGAATTTGGAAAACCTCAGTCAATTTGAATATTGCATGGTCTTCCATCCCTACTGGCATCTGTTCAAGCCATGCCTTCTGGAACAAATTTGGATTCCTGAACCAAGGTGCCAGAGTAAATCCAAAAATTCTATACATGCGAGCAGATCTAGCAAGTCTGAAGCTCCTGTGAAACCATTATTCCTGGTATTTGACCAAATGTAGACCTTAGCATGTAGCTCCTTGCTACCCTGTGCTCTAGCCTATTTACTGAATGTATGAACCTTTCTTGCTGGACCAGACCAGAAGTCCATCATCCTGCTTTTAAGAACAGGCATTCAAATACCTCCGGAATCTCCCAAGTGGACATGAAGGTGATATGCATCCTGTTTTTTTCTCAGCATCTGATAGGCGACGGTAAACTGCCTACATTGTTTATTATATTGTTATTCCAATTTTCCTCCAAGGAGCTCAAGGTGGCATGCATGTATCTTTCCTTCCCTCTTTTTATTCTCTCAATCCTGTGAGATAGCTTTGGTTGAGAAAGAGTGACTGACCTGAGATTTCATAGCTGAGTGGGGATTTGAAACTGTGTCTCCCCAATTCTAGTTTGACATTCTTACCACTCTAGCACATACTGATCATTTAGATAGAAGAACTAATGACTCTTAATAGACCTTTCACCACGAAAGGTGAAAACCTGTGTAGTTAATGTTTACTACAACTGTAACTAAGAGCCTGTTACGTCTTATGATTTTTTACTGAACATATTCACCATATAGATTCATATTTCAGGGTGGGTGGGTTTGTAGATAGAAAACAAAGAGGGAGGCAGAAAGAGAGCGAGAGAGCTCCAAGTGGATCCTGACAGATGGTTCTACAAAATGAACCTCTCTTTGGCACCATGAATGCTCCCTCAGGGGTTCTTCGGTCTCCTTCCTCCCTTACTTGTTCCTTGTACTTCCTTTCATTTGTCATCATTTAAACGAGAGCATCGAAAAGACGCACGTTGTTTTGAATATGGAAATAGGTTGCTAACTCCTTGGATTTGAAACGGCCGCTTGCCATGCAGGATGAGTTAAAAGTAGGAAGAAGCCTGCTTCTGTATCCCCCCCACCCCCCACCCCATTCTGTGGCAGTCCCTGGCGTTGCTCGACTGCTATCAAAGATTCTGGGAGTGCGAGGTGTGTGCGGAGGGAGGCAGAGAGAAGGTGCCATTTTGCAGACAAAAATAACAGATGGTTGTTCATGTTTGTCTCACTCCAGGGGCCTTATAACAGTGTGGAAGGTCCAAGAGAATCTGAATAACTTAAAAAAAAGAAGAAGTGCACACATGCATCATTTATAGTTTAAGAGATTAAATTCCTTCCCCCCTGCTTTTTAATTTTTTAAAAACTAGCTAATGAATTTGATGATGCCCATAGATTTCCTGAGACACTTGGAGGACACGTTTGTTTTCCAAAGCAAGTTTTAATTAATTTTTCCGCCACTCATCCACAAATTTAGCACTCTTCTGTTGCAAAACAAGCCACTTGCCACAGGTGGTGGGGCACTGATGTGACTTTAAAAACATCTCTCTCCGCTGCCAGCCTCAATAAACATGTTTCTTTTATTTATGAAGGCATTACCCAGCATGCAATTCTCATTCTCCCCCTGTAAGACTGTAGAGCGTGAAAAGCAAAATCGATGCATGCGCCGGTGGAAGAGGTGAGGAAGGCTAAAGCAACTGTGGTTATATTGCATAATTTTGAATAATGTGAAATACCTAGGCAAGGAAGTAATGTGAATGTTTCATTCTTTGCTTAGCATGCATGTCCTCAGCCTGAACCTCACACTATGATATCATTATCAATAGCAGAAACATTCTTCATGCCCTGGTATTTTAGGGCCTAGCCATGACAGGGGTAGCTATGTTTGTCGATCCACATGCCTGTCCCAATTAAGTCTAATGTGGGGTTGAGAGGGGTTGTCTAATTTCACAACAAAATGTGTATGTGGGTGAGAGGAGCGGAACACCCCCCCCCCCAATTTATCTTGCTACCCTCAATCACTAGAAGCATTTTTCTCCCAGCCTTGCCTTATTTCCAGTATCAAAGCCATGCTGGGAGAAAGTAGTTGCTGCAATGGAACCAAGTATGGCTACCTCTACAAGAGGCATTTAAAGCTCTTTCAAGGTGCATTAAAAATTGACCTCTACAAGAGCGGAGCGCAAATCGGGCGTAGAGGCGCGTTTTCTCTCTGATTATGCGCATTATTGAATGCGCGTTAAATAGCGAGTTTTATTTTGCTCCGGCCGTTAAAGCGCATTTTGACAATGTGAACAAGCGATTCTCCGCATTAACTACTTGTAAAGCACATTTGAAACAACCGGTAAGGTCACCTGTTGAGTGCTCAATTACCTCCTGCATACAAGCATTTACGATAAAGCGCTTCCGAGAAGATGCGCATAATCGGAGGAACAGGTGTCAAACGGAATCCATCTAGAGGGGGTCTAAGTGTGGGTGTTTGGCCCATGGGGTTCAGCTCCCCTCACTTGTGGACACACTTTGTTGTAAAAAGGAGGCCCCACCCCCACAGTTCAGATCTAAATGGGGCAGAGAGACGTGAAGAACAAATGCGGCTGATCTTCTCATGTCTAGCTGAGCCCTTAAGAGATCTGTAGTAGATCCAAAATGCTTATTGCTCTCAGTCTCACAGGTGTAGAATGTACTCTGTCTCTCCTACAGGAAATATACCCCAAAGACTAATGAACACAACAGCATGAGAGTGGCAGAGTGTGATTAAGGAATACCTCTCAAATTCAGTGGCGACATTATTATTTTTTATTTTTAGTTATTACATTTATATCCTGCCTTTTTTCATTCAAGGCACCCAAGGTGGCATACAAAATGCAGCGGCCAGATTGGTAACAGGGACCAGAAGGTTCGAACATATAAGACTGATTCTGGCCCACTTGCATTGGCTGCCTGTATGTTTTCAAGCCCGATTCAAGGTGGTGGTTTTAACCTATAAAGCCTTACACGGTTTGGGACCACAATACCTGATGGAACGCCTTTCCCGACATGAACCTACCCGTACACTATGCTCAACATCTAAGGTCTTCCTCCAGGTGCCTACTCCAAGGGAAGCTCGGAGGAGAGCAAGAAGGGAGAGGGCCTTCTCTGTGGTGGCCCCCCAATTATGGAATGATCTCCCTGATGAGGCTCACCTGGTGCCAACAATGTTATCTTTTTGGCGCCAGGTCAAAACTTTTCTTTTCTCCCAGGCATTTTAACAGCCTAAGTTGAGATTTTTAACTGAATTTCTGGCTAGGCTTAAAGTTTAAAATGTTTTAAATATTAGTTGTTTTTATGTTTTATGGTTCTAAATTTTGTAAATTGACTTTTTAATGTTCAATCTTTTAATTTTTGTAAACTGCCCAGAGAGCTTCGGCTATGTGGCAGTATATAAATGTAAATTCATTAAACAAAAAAACTACGGTTTACAAAAACAACGTTAAGTCTCTACAGTTTCCAACCAGGCACCAAAAAGCAGGGAAATTGGGAGTTAAGGCTCACAAGCCTTAATGCCACATCCTCCCTAAGGAGGCAGAAAGTGCAAATGAAATTCTCATTCTCCTAAAGCAGATAAACCATAAGGACAGGATGGAGAATGTGATATGCAAAGGTGACTGTGGGGTTGTGGAAAACTGATGATGAACAACTTAGGGCCACCTACTTCTCTTTTTTTGTTTAGAGCAGCCCTTCCCCAACCTGGTGCCCTCCAAAGGTGTTGGACCACAACTCCCATCATTGCAAGTCAGTATGTCCCATGGTCAGGAATGCTGGGACTTGTCATCTCAAACATCTGGATATGCAATATGATATGCAGAGGTGACTGTGGGGTTTTGGAAAATGAAGATGAACAACTTAGGACCACCTACTTCTCTTTTTTAAGCACATCTCCTCATGTTGAGAGTTGCAACCTAACACATCTGACGGGCACCAGGTTGAAGAATGGCCCTCCCCCTCCCCAATCACTCCTTTTCCCATTCCATTGAGAGTGGTGATTAGGTGCTTCCTTATTGTTGGCTACTTTGCTTCTCTGATACTGTGTTAATTAGCTTGGAGTAAATAGGGTAGGATGCTCTAACTCAGTGACAGTTTGCTGGAAATGGGGCAAAGTTGGAGTATTGGGGTGCTCTCAAAGGGTGGGACTGCCCCTTCCTCTTCTCCCATTACTCCTTTATCTAGCCTGTTCTGTTGTTATCTAGCTTTTCTGATCATGTGTAAGTTTACCCAATCCATATCCGAACCTGCACATTCCTGGGGGGAGCTTTTATTCTTTACTTTGCTGTTGCACAGCTACACAGCTCTGCTTTATAAAAATAGAGACCAGCTACATTAGATCCTTCCCATTCCCATTCATACAATGTAACAGCGGGAGCCTGGAGAGGGGCGGGTAACAAGGCTCTCCCATTGATGACTTTGGTTTTCGCGCCAGGCAGAAGGTGGCCGATTGTGCCGGGCAGAGGGATGCGATCGTGCCAGGTGAGATCTTGCTGGGAAGGAGGTGATCACGCCAGCAGTGGCCGATCATGCCGAGGACTGGGCAATGGTGCCGCTGCAGACATTCATGCCCTCTGTTCCTGGGCCCCGTTAAGTCCAGCCCTCCTTGGCACTACATGCTGGGGGTTGTAGGCTGCGCGAGGAAATGGCGGATCCATCATAAAATGGTGGATCCACCATAAAATGGTGGATCCACCATAAAATGGCCTCGGAGCCTTGGATTCGAATATCCAAGGTTTGCACAGGCCTAATGTATACCTTCCCCCAGTCCGCTTCCTGGGACAATTGAACTGAGAGCAGGGGGCAGCTATACTTTTCTTTTCCAATATTTCTCCTCCTTTCTTCTCCTTCTATAGACCTTAATGGAAAGAACCTCCTCAATTGATTTATATGAGAAAAGAATCAGGGATGATGATGGAATAATGTTTCCCTTCTTATTGCACAAACTAAAGCAATAGTCCAAAACACTGTTCAAGTGCTTTAAAGCAATGGATTCCTATGGAGCTTCATAAGACAAAACAATCAGACTATTTTTGTAGCTCCGCAAACATTAAACCAACAAGGAAATTATTTAAAGTACTTAATGGAAAGAAAAAAGAATAATACGTGGCTAGGAAGCTAGCCCCTCCGTTTCCAAATTTATTTATCTCATTTTCATGGTCACTGGAGGCAACTATGGAAGATAAGCAGATGTTCAAGTGTCTTTGTCTTTTCAAACATTGAATTCGAAGGATCTGCATCTTAGCAACAAACAGACAATGTTTAGAAAACCCTTTGTTAACCTAAATAAAGACAGAGCATTTATATGCACAAACAAATCCAAAAACCTCATATGAAGTTCCTCTGGTTTAAGGCAACGTTGAAGCGAAGCATACAAACTTCACCTTCCATTCCGAGTCCCTTGTTGCCAGAAACAAGCTGTTAGCAGAACCAGTAAAAACAACAACTCTTAGACAACACAAGAAGGCAGCTGAATAATGTAAATAAGAAATTGGTGCCAAGCTGGGAAACTGCTCCTTTAAATGAAAGGAAAGAAGATTTCCCTCGCCCTCTTCCCTCTTTAAGATTAACATGAACCCCTTCCCCCATTGGTTTTCCCAAGCCCTATCAATATAACTACAATGTTCTCCGAGGATGTTCTTTACACAGAATAGAATCCAGAGTGGGGAAGCAAGAACAAAGCATCATTAGGGAAGAGCGCAGGCTTCGCTTCATGAAAATGATGGCATTAAAAATAAATAGAGAAACGCTGGCCCTTTTTTTGGGGGGGGGGAAAGAGGTTTCTTGCTGAAAGGATTGCACTGGAAGGATGGATGATGATGAACGTTTACGCACGTCAAGCTTGTGTGCCCACAAACAAAGGCCAGGGCTAGATCTAGAGCGTCATCGGATGAGCATTTGATCCTTTGGACGACACTGCCTGCCTCCCGTGCATCTCCTGCTCTTCTTTCCGCCACAAATAAGATCCCAGTAAATCCGGAGTTTTTTTGGGGGGGGGGGGGAAAGTGAAATGTGCTGCCATTTCTTGCTGTGTGTGGGATATAAATGCAATAAAATAAATAAATAAATAAATAATAGTGCGGCAAGTGCTGGTCCCTTTCACGATCACAGCTATACCGGAGGATGGTCTTTTCACTTGTTTGCGCTCCCATTATTGTGCCCATTCCACCCCACCCCACCCCACCCTGCCCCTTCTCCTTCCCCCTCCACTTCATTGGTTCTTGTTGGGTGATGGATGTGGAAGCCTCCCCCCCCACCCCCTGCTCTGGCTTTGTTGTCTAGCATTTTACCGATTCAACATTTAATTGGCTGGGCGCCATTTCTGCAGGCCAGGAGGCCAGGAGGGTGGGGTTGGAGCAGCAAAAGCCTGTTTGACCGGCTCAATTTGTTCAACATGGTGTGCTGGAGGAGAACCTCCTCTTTCATCAGCAAGCACACGTTCAAAGCACACACCTCCAACAAAAGAAACAAATGCGAGGGCGCTTTAATCCCACATGGAGGAAATAAACCAGCCTTTCCCCATTCCAAAATAAGACGGAAAAGGGAGAGGAAGAAGCGAGATGAGTGCACTGAAAAACCACAAACCAGGCATGACGAGACTGCAGTAAAATGCTGGTGTGATGGAGCCCGCATCTAGCCACATCTCTCACACAATTAAGTTTTCCAGCAGCTGAGGATTTGGGAGTCTGCATGCTATCACACAGGCAACGAGACTTGTGTCTGGCAGGTTTTTTGTTTTGTTTTCTCACAATGTGAAAATGCAACATTTTGGCAGAGTACAGGAATCCCTTACCTGCTTCTCTTGCATCCCTCCTGGATGTTGGGTGTTCATTATCAGAGAGAGCCTTAGGGCACAATCCTACAACTGGATGGGGCATGCTGGGAGCTGTAGGACTTTTTCTGTCTAAATAAGCATAGGTTTTTGTCATTATTCTCTTAGGCCTTTGTGGTTTGTTTAGAACCCTGTAAAATGTTTTTCTGATGATGGAATCTCAAAGACCCAGTTCAGGCAAACACCAGATGGGGTTTACTGTACTATTTCGGACTGCAGCAGTTGGGAAATTGTATGGATGAATGCTTCCCCATATAAATAAGTAATTCTTGCACATACTAACACATCACCGAAAAGTCTAAGGCTAGAACTCTTCTCCCTGATATATAATTTTATATCATGCCATGGGGAGGGTATATGGACGAGCATTCAGTCATGCTGTCTGGTATAGCCCAGAAGCAATTTTACCAACTCAGTTGCAGTTTGTGTGAAATAGACTGAGGGTTTAGTCAATTATTTAGGGCTTTAACAAATATCCTAGGTTCAGAGATCTGAAAGTACTCTCATCTTCTTGTGGGGGCACAAGATTCACACATGTGAAATAATTTTTCCAGGTATTCAAATCTCCCTATGTCCTCTGAAACCCAAAACAAAGTCCTTAGCAGCCCAGACATCACTGCTGGAGTGTGTAGCCTTATTGTCACTAGTGTCATGGGCAAACCTGTTAGATATGGTCTGTGACACTACTAGTGACAAACAACACCCTTCACACTGGAGCTGATTTAGAAAGTGTGTGTGGTGTGTGTGTGTGTCTATATATGTATGAACCTGCCTGAGCTGTACGATCAGTCCCGGCGGTCTTGTCCCAGGTCCTACCAGTATGGACCATCAGGTTGACACGTGTAAGAGACAAGGCATCTTCTGTCATGGTTCCGTCATTATAGAATGCCCTTCTGAGAGAAACAACTGCATTCCTCTCTGTTTTTAAATGGCTTTCAACACCTGGATGTTTCAATCCACTTTTGAGTGAATATTATTGCTGGTGTACATTTCTTAAGCTGTAGTTTTAACTATTGCTGATATTTTTATTTTATTTTTTGTATTAAAATAAAAGTTGTATACTGTAGGGATGTGCATGGACCCCCCGGATCGGATCGGGACCCGGATCGGGACCTCCAATTTTGTTCTGGATCAGATCGGAACAAAATCGGAGGTCCCCTGGATCAGATCGGACCCGATCCCAATCCAAAAATTGGATGTCTGATTTTTGGATCAGCCACCATTTTCGCCATAGGCGAAGTCTATGGGGAAAAATAGCAGGGGGGGGGTGAGTGGGGGCCTAACTCCCCCTCCCTGTCCCTCCTCCTCCCTCACACTCCTTACTTGCCGGGGCCATCCACTGCCATCCGCTGGCGCTCGTGGGCACCAGCTGACGGCAGCAGACAGCTCTGGCTGGAAGGAGAGCAAGGGGAGGAGGAAGTCCGATCCTCCGATCTTATCCGAACTGGATTGGGTCCTTTCGGACCGGTTCGGATGAGATTGGATGATCCAGAAGCTGGGATCGGATTTTGGTCAGATCGGCTCCGGATCGTGTATTGGACCCAATCTGATGCACACTCTTATTATACTGTGTTTGCTAATTGTATTTTTTATACTTTCCTCTTGGCTTTGCTTTGAACAGTGGTATTAAAACTCATTATTATTATACCTATTTTATTTAAGTGAAGACTGAGTGCCTGATATGTTTGAGTGTGATGTGCCCTGAAGAGAGTCAATAATAGGAAGAAGTTGAGTTCTACAGCAATGTCTACTCAATGGAGTTTCACCCTGCTCTTGTCCATGTGAAAGTGACAATCGTGTGATATTTAATGCCATGAGCATTAGCCAGACATATACTGGAGGCTCAAACAGTATCAGCAGGTCTTTGATGCCATGCTTCATGGAGCAGCTAACAATTGTATTGGTGCCTTAGCTTTTCACTACATTTACTTTGTGATAATGCGCTAGCAGCAGCAAGTCAGTCCACATCTTCGAAATGTCAAAGTCTTGCAAAGTTTCTGGGGCAAAACAATAGTAGAGTTTGAAATTACTTCACACACAAGAAACACATAAGAATATTAAATAAGTGAGAGACTATAGTTTTGAGGTTGAATTCATCATCTGCTCTCTAATGTGCTTTTTTTACTTCACTATTCCCAAAATACAAGCAGAGTCACAGAGCCTTTCTACATCAGGCTTTTATTGTGCACTCATGATTGCTCACTTATGGTAGTTTATGGATCCTTTACATGATGCCATCCTCCACAGTCTCTCCCGCTCTTTGCAACCATTAACCATTAACCCAGTTTTTTAGATCAAGGAAAGAGTTGTGTTATTTAGAAATGGCAGAATGAGACTCTCGTGTAATTGTGCAATTCTGCTATACCACAGCGCCATCTAGTGGTTGTGTAATGTAATATATAGAAAAACAGAAAAAGAACAGTTAAAGTTACAGGCACTATACTAGAGTGGCCATATTCAAAGGAAGGCAGGGCCCCTGCAACTTTAACAGTTGTGATGAAGAGGGAATTTCGCCAGGAACTAATTGCATACAAATGACACTGGCTGAAATTCCCTTTTCTCTACAACTGTTAAAGTTACATGAGCCCTGTCCTCCTTTTCATATGGTCCGCCTACCCCACAACCTACCCAGCCCGAGAAACAATGCTTTTTAATGGAATCAGGTCTCAGCTGTGAATCATCATGTAAAGCAAATTCCCCCAACCTAGCACCCTCCAGGTATGTTGGACTGCAACTCCGATAATCCTAGCCTGTATGTTGGCATGATGGCATTTGTAGTCCAACATATCTGGAGGGCCCCAGGTTGGGGAAGACTGGTGTAAGACAACACACAATGCGCCTGAGTGAACCAGCTCTTAATGTAGGCCTGAAGAGACCAATTTGGCTGTGCATCTAGTCAAACGCAGTGGATAGATAGTGCAGGAGACTGCAATGTCCTGTGTCAGCAAAATAGCCGTGAATGTGTTGTATCCCTTGGGCTGCCTTCTAGCCTCATGGAGACATGTCACATATGTAAATAGCTGTCATTTCCTGTTGCACAGGGACTACCTGGCTTTCAGCACAGTATTGGCAGCAGGAGGGCCATACCACCAGACACTAGGTTTATCTGACACAGCAGTTGTTTTCTGGTATAGCGAAATGTTCTGAGCTTGGTGTACAACACAATAGCATTGAAATCCAGATATATATTTTAGGTAGCTGCTTTGTTTAGATTTGTCCCTAACACACACACAGTGGAAACCCTTGGGGTTCCTTAGATCAGGATCGCCATATGTCTAACGGGTTACATGAGCCAGATTTGCAGTGGGGAAGCTGTGCTCCTGACTGCAAGTCCAGATGGAGAGCTGAGAGGTGGAGGCTACTGTTAACAGTCACTGAAATTGCAGAGAGAGAGAGAGAGGGATGGCATGCCCAACTTCAAGGCAGCTCCAAACAATAAGCAGCTGGAAACTATGGATACAATTATCCTGAGGGAATGTGTCCAAAGTTTACTGAATTTTGTCTGGTGCAAGAGATAAACGGATAATTTTAAACCTCACCATTCTTATTTTGGTCAGGATATTCTTATTTTGCTAGGCAATGAAATTGTTTTAACTTTTCACTCTGTTGCTACAATTGTTTTATTGCTGCTCATATCCGATCCACGATCCGAATCCGATCCGCCCAAAAATTGGATAAAAACAATCTGATCTAATCCACCAACCATCTGATCCGATCCGAAGGGACCCGATCCGGATCGGAAAAAATCGGAAAATTGGACGCCATTTTGAATGCTTTTCCCCATAGCCTGGTATTGTGTTACAAAAATGCCTAAACTTTTTCATTTTCAAAGATAGAAGGATGAAACTTGGGGACTTTGTAGATGGGTTAGGGGTAGTTATCTGTGAGAAATTTCAGAAATATTGGTCCAGGCATTTTGTGGCAATTAACTTTGTAATAAATAACCAGGAATGCCTATAACTGTTTCATTTTTGAAGTTCCACACAAGAAACTTTGCCACATTGTAGTTGGTATATTGAGACCCATGTGTGTGAAATTTCAGAAACACAGGTGCTTGCTTTATGTGGCAATTAATTTTAGAAAAATGGATAGTGGGGTAAATACAGTTATGCCTTCAACTTTTTTATTTTTAAAGATACAAACAGGAAACATGGGCACATTACAGGTACCACATTGCTTGATATGTGTGTGAAATTTCAGAAAGATAGGTCCATGCATGTAGTGGCAAGGTATTTTTGAAACAATGAGGAAAGAAACGGCTATAACTTTTTTATTTTAAAAGTTAGAAGTCTGAAAGTTGCTCACTTTGTAGATGGGTTAGGGGTAGTTATCTGTGATAAATTTCAGAAAGATAGGTCCAGGCATTTGGTGGCTATGAATTTTTTTAGATTAAAAGTTACAAAAGTTTTTCCACAGAGGCTTGGGCTGTCAATTGCACCCTGCTCCCCCGCCTCCCCCTCCACCTTTTATCTGTCAAAACTCCGTGTTGTTGTAACTTTTAATCTAAAAAATTCATAGCCACCAAATGCCTGGACCTATCTTTCTGAATATATATCTTCTGAATCAGCAGTGGGCAGAAGATAGACCAAGATCTACTGGCAGAGCTCTGGGTGATTTGCAGTAGATCAGCAAGGATTACTGACTCTTAATTTTCTAAAAATAGCAACAACTAAAAAACCTTTTTCTCCTAAAGTAGATTGCTAAAAAAAGAATGCTTGGGAAAACCAGGAGTGGGTTTTTGTGTGATAGGACTTGTGAGCTTGGCTAAGCTTATGCTCAGTGGCAGTCTGTTTCTTAATTCTTAGTTAAGTCTATCCGCTCCACTATTTTGCACCAGGCTCTGGATGGTGGACCTCAGGGTTCGAGTGAAACAAAAGTAAATCCCCCAAGCCTAAAGTCTGTCCATCCCTGTTCTAAACAAGCAAACAAGCAAGCAAGATAGAAAACCTTATTTGGTGTGATACTGCTAGGGACATGAGGGTTAAAGTCCAGTTGTAGCTGGAATTGAAATTAATTTTATGTTCCCCAGGCATTTTACATATGAGTTTTTATCTCTGAAGATTTTTTTTAATGCTATTCTGACTGCCAATATACATTCTATAAGTATTTTTAATCTGTATTTTTTATTGATTATTGTGTTATTGTATCTTGTAATGCCACCAAGGGAAAGTTTTGATGGCAGGATATCAACTTTTAAAATAAAATAATTTGTTACCTTCACAGTCCACAGCTGTAGAATAATATTCATTAAACAAAAAACCTACGGTTTACAAAAACAATGTTAAGGCTCTACAGATTCCAACCAAGCACCAAAAAGCAGAGAAATTGGGAGTTAAGGCTCACAAGCCTTAACGCCACATCCTCCCTAAGGAGGCAGAAAGTGCAAGTGAAATTCTCATTCTCCCAAAGCAGATAAAACCATGAGGACAGAGTGGAGAATATGATATGCAGAGGTGACTGTGGGGTTGTGGAAAACAGATCACGAACTTAGGGCCACCTACTTCTCTTTTTTTGTTTAGAGCAGCCCTTCCCCAACCTGGTGCCCTCCAAAGGTGTTGGACTACAACTCCCATCATTGCAAGTCAGTATGTCCCATGGTCAGGAATGCTGGGACTTGTCATCTCAAAAATCTAGATATGCAATTTGATCTGCAGAGGTGACTGTGGGGTTGTAGGAAATGATGATGAACAACTTAGGACCAGCTACTTCTCATTTCTTAGAGCATCTCCTTATGTTGAGAGTAGCAACCCAACACATCTGACAGGCACCAGGTTGGGGAATGTTGTTCAAGAACAAGGGAAGGCAGAAAGTAGATCTCCAGATGTTTTGGAATTCAACTTGTAAAAGCCCCTATCAGCATGGGCAGTTATCAGGAATGCCGCGAGTTGATGTCCAAATCATCAGGGTAGATCTATTTTGTGCCCACATCTGTACTAAAGTATGATGTTTTCCAGCATTAAGATATGTGATCAATCAAGGAACTACAAAAGAGCTGCATCACTTTAAATAAACTGTCAAAACCAAATGAAACAACAATGAATGAATCTTGAATACCTAATCCAGATAGCCCTTCAGACATCAACATTAGTTTTCAACACATGGCATAGGATGTCTGTTTCTTGAATATCAGATAAAGGATTTCTCTTACTTGTTCAGCAGTGTGAGATCAAAGACAGAGCTACCACCTAATACTTTCATGCGTAAGTATTATTTTAAAATTAAGTATGAATTGATTTTTGTCTTCCCCATAACACATAACATGGGAGTTACAGTGCAATGCATCTGGAGACCACCAGGCTGGAGAAAGTTGACTCCTATACATGTCTTCTCAGAAGCCAGTGCCACTGAATTCACTAGAGCTTTTTCCCAAGAGGTATAGGATTGCAAACTAATCTCATCTGAAAGGTGTTCAAGACAGCCAAACTAAACCTCTTCTGCTCCACTGTTGCTTTGATGAGATGATGTATTGTGCAGGGATTGTGGGGAGTGAACAGTATATTTTTTATAAATACATTTAAAGAAAAAAATGTATTTATAAATACATTTAAAGAAAAAAAAGGCAGGATATTTACCAAAATTTGGAAGTGCCTGGCACATGCTCTGGTTCTAGATCTGTAATGAATAGTGCCACTTTTGTTATCAAGAGTGCTGCTATATGCGAGATGTGTGTGAGAGAAAAGTATTGGGCAGACCCTGTATTTGGTAAGGGTATGGAACAGCATTCCCCATCCTGCTGCCCTCCAGGTGTTTGAGATGACAAATCCCAGCATTCCTGACCATGGGACATACTGACTTGCAATGATGGGAGTTGTAGTCCAACACCTTTGGAGGGCACCAGGTTGGGGAAGGGCTGCTCTAAACAAAAAAAGAGAAGTAGGTGGCCCTAAGTTGTTCGTGATCAGTTTTCCACAACCCCACAGTCACCTCTGCATATCATATTCTCCACCCTGTCCTCATGGTTTATCTGCTTTGGGAGAATGAGAATTTCACTTGCACTTTCTGCCTCCTTAGGGAGGATGTGGCGTTAAGGCTTGTGAGCCTTAACTCCCAATTTCCCTGCTTTTTGGTGCTTGGTTGGAATCTGTAGAGCCTTAACATTGTTTTTGTAAACCGTAGTTTTTTTGTTTAATGAATTTCATGGCTTTGTGTAACGGATGACTGGATATTATACAGTTGACAACCAAGCCGGCATCAGCCAGAATGTTATACCATCTTGACATCCAATATAAAATCAAAGCTAGTGTTATGTGTTGAACTCACTTTTAACATTAATAAATCAACCAAAATGCTTGCATCTCCCTCATTTTTAAAGATAAAGAGATGAAACCTGGCATCATGGTAGCTCTTAAGTAGGGATATAGCTATGCCAAGTATGAAGCAGATCCGTTCATCCCTTGATTTTTAGAAATTTTTAAAACTTCAATTTAATTTTTTCAATTAACTAAAATGCTTACAATTCCATTATTTTTAAAGATAAAGGGATGAAACTTGACAGCATGGTAGCTCTTAAGTAGGGATTGAGCCATGCCAAGTTGGAAGCAGATCTGTTTATGCTTTGAGTTTTAGGAATTTTTAAAACTTCAAACCCAATACTCCTCTTTGGGGTCTAGGGCCTTGAGCAGTACATAAAAAAAAAAGAAAGAAAGTAAAGATGAAGAGATGAAACTTGGCACCATGGTACCTCTTAAGTAAGGCTTTAGCCATGCCAAGTTGAAAGCTGATTGGTTCATGCCTTGAATTTTAGAAAAAAAATTGAAGTCAAACTTAAAAAAAAAAATCCTAAAAATCAAGGCACGAACCGATCTGCTTCCAACTTGGCATGGCTCAATTCTAGGGTGACCACTAGGGTGTGGCCTACTGGCTAAAGTGTTGGACTGGGAGCTGGGAGATCTGGGTTCTACTCTCCACTTAGCCATGAAAACCCATTGGGTGACTTTGGGCCAGTTGCAGACTCTCAGCCCAACCCATCTCACAGGGTTGCTATTGTGAGGCTAAAATGGAGAGGAGGAGGATTATGTATGCCACCTTGGGTTTCTTGGCGGAAAAAGGTGGGATATAAATGCAATAATAAATAATAAAAAACTGTCAGGATTTCCGCAGATTTCTCTTGGTTTTTGTTCTATCCTCAGTGTCAGGGGGGATTTTATGCAATAGTCTATAATGACCTGGAATTACACACTTTCCCTTTTAAGGCCACCATTAGCGTGGCAGGGGGGAATGACATGCTTTCTGGAGGTGTGTCATTCTCTCCCACTGCTCCAATCAAGGCCTTAAAAGGGGAAAACGTGTCATTCCCAGGCATTATAGAAAAGGGCCTGATTGGAGCGGTGCGGTGGGGTGGGGTGAGAATGACATGCTTTCCCCTCCTCCGCTCCAATTGGGGACTTTAAGGTGGCCCCAGAAAGCCATTTTCCTGCCCCCCCACTAGGTGTCCTCTTTTTTGGTTTCCCAAATATGGTCACCCTACCCAGTTCTTGCACAGGCTGCATATCCATCCCTAGATATTTACTCAAAAGTAAGATCCATTAAATTTCCTTGGTTCTTGAAAAGCAACACACTTGCTTTTAGATTTGCCAGTCTCAGCATTCTATGTGTGCTATGAATGCCTGCTCTGTCTGTCCCTATAGTTTCCTGCAAGGTCCAGCCAGGGGAAGCCAGTAAATTAAACCCAGGGGTGGAGGGTGGGATTCCCTCAGGTTCATCTGACAGCAGGTGCTATAGAACATGGACCTTCCAGGAGTGTTGAGGCTGGATTTCTGGCAGACCCAGCCAGGCAACTTTATGGCCTGTTAATCCCTCCATCTGGTAGCCCACAGAGCACCTGCCTCATAAGGCAAATGGCCACATGAGAACTGTTATTATGGCCTGCTACTTTGTTTGTCTTTAGTAGTCTGTGGTCCAGATCTCTTCAGAAGGGGGAATAGTGTTTTGTGGTTGGGGTCAGTCTAAATTATCTCCAGGGGTCCCTTACTCAGTGCCTCTGATAGCAAAGAGATTGAGGATTTTCCCCAACTCTGTTACTCTTGAAGTTACTAGCCCTGTTGAAAATAGATTTTATAACATAAGCATGAAAACTGTGAATACTCCTTTTAACTTGTTAAACCAATAAAAACATGCCACACAAGAAGTCTTAAGATATGAATGGTTTATAAAGAAAAGTAAATGCAAAAGAACATCAGATGCAGAAGTGAAATCTGAAACATTAGTATTAGTATTAGTAGTAGTAGTAGTAGTATCCTGCCTTTTGACCAATGCTGGGCCTCAGGGCAGCTTTACAAAACTAAAACATATACAGCTAAAACCTATAAATAGGAATATACTAGGCTGACCATATGAAAAGGAGGACAGGGCTCATGTAACTTTAACAGTTGTAGAGAAAAGGAGATTTCAGCCAGTGTCATTTGTATGCAATTAGTTCCTGGTGACATTCCCTCTTCATCACACCAGTTAAAGTTGCAGGGGCCCTGCCTTCTTTTGTATATGGTCACTCTAGTATAGTGCCTGCAACTTTAACTGTTGTGATGAAGAGGGAATTTCACCAGGGACTAATTGCATACGAATGACACTGGCTGAAATTCCCTTTTCTCTACAACTGTTAAAGTTACATAAGCCCTGACCTGGATTTTATCTGGTCAGCCTAAATATACAAAAGTTAAAAATATAATTAAATGCTTTTCAATATTAAAGCATTTTAAACATTTTAAATACATAACAATTGAAAAGTCAAAGGTATAGACAGAGGTCCAGATGATTTGCCAAAGGCCTGCTGGAACAAAAAAGGGTTTGTCTGCATCCAAAAACACATCAAGGAGGGAGCCAGTGTAGACTGCAAGGATTAGAAAGAAAATCCATGTGTGTACACTACGCAAAATAAACGACAGCTCAACTGTTTCTAAACCTTATTAGAAAAACAGGGTGAATAGGCCAAAACCAGCGTTGTAGGCCCAGAAGCACTTTGAAAGGTTTCAACATTGTACTTAAAACTTAACACCGGCCCAAACTAATTAAATGAAGTGTTTGAAGCTTTCAACTTATAGCAGTATGGACCAAACTCTTAGAAAAGAGGGAAGGAGCACTGTGTGTGAGTGAGGTGGGGGAAATTAAAAGAAAGGTATAGCTACCTATTCCCAGGAGAGATCTGAAGATCAGGTTACCATGGATCCAGAGGAGCCACACCCTGCTTCACCAGGAAGCAAAAGAGCAAACTGACCTTATGAAGATAGCCCAAAATACTCTCAGAGCCAAAGGAATGCATGTTCCAGAAGAGAAAAGAGAAACTCTTCTTCTTCTTTACTCAAAAGGTCTGTGCTAGAGGCAGCGGCCATTTCACTCACCCACCCCACATTCTAAGGCAGGAGGGAGGGGGGAGAGTGTGTTGCATTATGAGGGAAGATGGCTGCCTCATTGACTTGAATGAGAGGTTAAAATAGTCCTTAAAAGTCAACCAAAGGGAATTTTAAAAAAACGAAAAGCTTTCCACCAACTACAGTCAAGGAGGAAGAAGACCCCACCACTGGATTAATTAATAAGGCTCTAGAAATTATGCAAATTGTGAGCACAAAAAGGAGCAACCCGGAAGTAAATTTTACAAAAGCAGGGAGGCAGGTTTGTATTCCTTTTCTAACTTAAACTGCTCTCCTTCCCTCAATCTTTCACCAATCTTCTTGAAATTTTCAGGTAAT
Organism: Anniella stebbinsi; assembly: GCA_029215795.1. Classification (NCBI taxonomy): domain Eukaryota; kingdom Metazoa; phylum Chordata; class Lepidosauria; order Squamata; family Anniellidae; genus Anniella; species Anniella stebbinsi. Next base: position 251,178,827 of record JARDYH010000002.1, read on the forward strand.
GTAAAACAAACATTTCTTTCTGGCACCTGTAAATTTCAGAAAGGCTGATGAAACATTTTCGATTTTATGGCTTTTAGAATGACCCCCCCCAATTATCACTTTAACATGGCGGAATGTGTATTTTACTGACAGCCCTTAACAATGGAGGCACGGCTGTGCCTCCATTAATTAAATAATAGGTAGCCGGCTGATAATATCTTTGCTCATCAACTGAAAATAAAATTAAAGGTTGTAACAATTCCAATCAGCCTAAGCATACGGCTCTAAGCAAACAGAATCAAGGACTCTGGGGCCAAACTGTATGTTCCTTTAATCTTGTGCAAGTGAGCTATGCATGATTCTCTCCCCTGCTTCCTTGCAAGCGTGCATGGTCCTGGTTCAGACTGGGATCATCACACTTTGATAGAGGAAAGATTAAGCTTCCTTGCCCTCCATTTTTGGCCTGGAATTCTACCACCCCATGGGGACATTTAGAAAAGAATAAAAGATTTCATTGGAATTAATGGCAGCCCCCCCCCCTTGTTTTTTTAACCCCTGCAGTGTGTGTGTAGAATTTTGGGACAAAAGTGGGGGGTGAGAGGAAGCTTAAACCCTCCTCTCCTTGGTCCCAATCCAAAACAGAGCCATGCGTGTTTGCACGAAATTAGGGGAGACAATCACACATAGCTCAGCTATGCGTGATTAAAATAATGTTTTGTTTGGCCCTAAGAAGGGCTGTAGCTCAGTAGTAAAGCACATGGTTTGCATGCAGAAAGTCCCAGGTTCAATCCCTGGCATGTCCACGTAGGGCTGGAAAAAATCCTACCCAAAATCCTGAGGAGCCACTGGTAGTCAGTGTCCATAATAGTGGAATAGAAGGGCTAAGGGTCTAAACTGGATTAAGGCAGCTTCATATGACTTCTCTCTTTGTTCTGTGCTCTGTCAGGGCCCACAAGTCTTGACGTGGTTAGGCATTCCTATTGTGTTACTACTATTCCTGTATGAAGGCCAGATGTGAATGTCTTCCTCATGTTAGGGGTCCTTCCGCGTGGGTAGGGATGGTGGAGCTCCAAGCAGGAGCTACAGCTCTGTTGACCAGACACGGTTCCTAAAACTGTTAGGTGGCCTGGCTGATAGGTTTCATAGAGGTTTCATACTGCCTGCCAATCACAGGAGCTGATATATTGATACCCCCACCCCTAAGAAGCTTACTAGGCAAACTGACAGGAAGCTCTCAATACAAGCCACAGAGATCAATTTAATGGAAATGGAGGGAGAATTAGGGCAGATCTCAGCCTGTCCTCCCATCTACACTGGACCTTTGTCCTCCTGTGAAGGTGGGTGGATAATTTCTGCAACCTTCACAGGGAGCCCCATGGGGGAAGCCATCTATTTTCCATACTGTGTTGCTGGAAACCATGCTGTGTCATGTAATGGTGTTCCCAGTGCTATTCTTAAAACTGGCTGGAAGCTGAATTCTAGGGCTATGCATGGACCCCCCGATTCAATCCGGATCCCTATCTGTCAGGTCCGGATCGGGCCCAATCTGATCTGACTTGGATCCAGATCCGGATCCAATCCAGAACTGTGCACAGCACTCCCCCTGCTCCCTCCCTCCCCCCAAGTGCCCTGCTTATCTTCTGCCTCCTCCACATAGTTCTCGGCATCACCCTCCTTCCTCGATGTTGGTTGCCACTTTCCCTCTTGTGCTGGGTGATGACGTGACCCACTGTGACCAGCAAATGTGGCACTCTAGAACACCACATTTGCTGGTCACGGCAGGTCACGTCATCACCTGATGTGAGCGAGAAAGCGTCGGACGACACCGAGGAAGAAGGGCGACACCGAGGACTATGCGGAGGAGTCAGAAAGTAAGGGCCTGATCCGATCTGGTTCGGATCCAGATCCGGGAGGCCTGGATCAGCCCGATATGCTTCGGATTCAGGATCCATATCCATGCACAGCCCTACTGAATTCAACAGTTTGCCCTTGTTCAAAGTAAAAAGAAGGGGGGGAAGACAGTGACTACTCGTACACATCAACAACTAAGAAGCATCCCTCCACCAAATATTCTTTTGCACCTACCTGAACATAGTTCTTTCCCCCCAACTTTTGGAAAAAGATTCACTGCCCCCCACATGCCCACCCAAACCACCAAATATTCTGTTGGCTTTGCTTTTTCAAATTCCTCCTCAAAACTAATTTCCCCTTAAAATGTTTGGCACAGTCCTAATAATACTCTCTAATAGTGAACTCGAGTGATGAGTGCTGACATAAATTGAGCCAAAATGGGGTCACTGAAAAACAAGAGAGAGAGAGAGAGAGAGAGAGAGAGAGAGAGATTGGCATGCTCCAGGGATCCCTGAGGTTTGCAAAGTACAAAAACGCCTTTTTAAAATAAAAACCTAAGGGGGCAAGATGCCCTTCCCACCCCCCACCCCCCCAACCCAATGAAAGGGTGATGACACACCACAACATTTTGTTGTAGGTTTCACTTGTCCCCTTCTGGAGAATCAGTTAATTCATAGGTAATTTTGTTTCACAGAATGTGATGTAATATTGTAATTTTTAACTTGTTTTTATGCTTTATGGTTTTAAATTTTGTATATCAATGTTTTTAATGTTCAATGTTTTTAATTTTTGTAAACCGCCCAGAGAGCTTCGGCTATGGGGCGGTATATAAATGGAATAAAATAAATAAATAAATAAATAAGATAAATATAATGTTTTCTTTGAGATAAGATTATGTGATACAGAAATAGTTAGTGTTTGGGGTAAAAAGGTTGGTAGCTTGCCTCAAGCCAAATGTATGTTGTGGCTTTTAGTTGGCAGCTTGCCAGAGACAGAGTTATGTTACAGTTGCTATGGGCAAGGAAGTAGCGATTGCCAAAGAGGGTATAGTTATGTCCAAGACACCAGACACCCTCTGTTTTTATACAGGGCAAGTGCATCAGAAAGATCAAGCATGGATAGGTCAAAGCGTGACCATTCCATCCTCACTCGATTGGTCTTTAATTATAGGCCAATGAACTATCAGCCTTCCAGGGTGTAACTTTTGATTAGGTGGAGGGAGCTGGCTGGAAGGTATAAATGGCCGGGTATAGCACTGTGAGAGTGTAGCTTGAGTAATGGAATTGGAGTCAGTCAGGACTAGAAGAGATTGATAGGGAATGCACTGGGAAAGAAGAAGCCAAAGCTGAAAGAGCTAGGAAAGGTCAGAGGGGATAGGAGAATGGCAGCAGAGTTTGTCAGAAGAGCTTGTCGGCAGGAACTGTCCAGAAGAAGGTAGGACAGAAAGGACACTGGAGAGCTGAAATCACTAAGGCAGAAGCTAAGGGGAGCTGCAAGGAGAGGGAAACGTTTGAAGCATTCCTTAAAAAAATGCTAATGCCAGATTTGTCAGCTCTAAGCAGCTGAGGTCACCCAGAGGACCTTCTCTTCTGTCGCTCCCAGACTGTGGAACAGCCTGCCAGGAGAGATCCGCCAACTTATCAGTCTTCCAGAATTCAAGAGATCTATAAAGACTGGTCTCTTCCGGCAGGCCTACCCGGTCGAATTTTAAGACTTGGTTGATTTTAATAACGTATTAATTTTATATGTTTTTAATCAGTTTTATGTATTATATATTGTCTGTATTGATGTTGTTCCCTGCCTTGATCCAGAGGGAGAGGCGGGTAAGAAATTATTATTATTATTATTATTATTATTATTATTATTATTATTATTAGGAGAACTTTGCAGAGCAAAATAAATTGAAAAGAAAAAGATAGGTCTGTGCCCCAAGGAGCTTACAACATAAACCAGGAACATAGGAAGCTGCCTTATTCCAAGCCTGCCTGTCCATCTAGCCCTGTATTGTCTACTTCAGCCTCCCACAACCTGGTGCCCTCCAGATGCTTTGGACCACAACCCCCCAAATTCCTTTCTTGCTGGGGCTGATGGGAATTATAGTTCAAAACCTCTGGAGTGCACCATATTGGAGAAGGTTGGTCTAGTCTGATGTGTACTGGCTCCCCAGGGTCCCTGCTAAAGGCTTTCCACGTCACCTTTTAGCTAGATGTGCTGGGGATGGAACCTGGGACCTTCTGCATGCAAGGCATGTGCTCTACTGCTGATCTACAGCCCTGCCCTACTGTAATGACGGGATAAGGGTAGCAAGGGATGGATGTGAGCAAATGTAGTTGCACATACATGAGGTGGGATTTAAACCTAGTGGTCCAAGCAATAACCTTCATGGAAAAGATGGGTTTTGAGTTTGTGTTTGAGTGTTTTTAGCACAAAAGGGACTTTTGACAGAGTGAATGATTTCCTGAACTGACTTCTCCCACCATATACATCTTCATTGCTGCCTGTTCACTACCTTTTCGCGATGCTTGCTTCCCTATTGTTGTACCTCTTTTGTCTTTGTTTTCCTGATGGATCATTGAATAAACATAATGTCATTGACTTCTAATGCTATGTAGCCAAAAAGATTTAGTTATTGACAACATCCTGGAGCCAGTTCAGAGTGAGGGCAAAACCTTCAGTCTCTTCACGGCCTCATTGAAAAATCATCCAAAGAGAAGGGTGCTTTTCACAGACTGGAAATGTTTTTTGTGAAAAATGCCCCAACCCATTCTTGGCTTAGCCCTACTACTGAGGAAGCATTTGAAAGAATGGAGAGGTAGCACCAGATAACTGTTCTGGGAGGGAGTTCTAGGCATGGGGTGGTGGTGGTCAGGGTAAGGAAGAATGGGTGGAGTTGCTTAAGGAAGAAGAGCAGAAGGCTTTTGGCTGCTGAGGATGATAGAGTTGGAGGCCTGAAGGTCATGGACAATTCCCATATATGTCAGAGAGTCTTGCATGGGGGAAACTTTCTGATGGATTGTGCCCCGCAGTAGTCAAGACCATCTAAACGCATGGGCATCTGCTAAAGAAATTTCTTTATTTGGAGAGTGATTTTAACAAAGTACCCTCTGTTTCCATGTGGTTGGTATTTAACTGGCAGTTCAAAGATTTTCCACTCACTAGCAATGATGTGGGGCGAACACATCACTTCTAAAGAAAGGAGCAGTGTCATGGCACAGAAAAGACTCAAGCTGCTTAATGATTAAATTCCCTCCTGCTGTCCCTGGTCTTCTTTCCAGACACCACCTCCCGTCTTGGCTTTTCTTTATGTATTACACAGGACCATTCTTCAGCCAGAGGCTACGAACCCATGTAGATACACTGCATAGCTGCAAGTGGATTGAGCGACTGGAATGCCCCAGCTCAAACAGCATCTGTATTGTACAGACAGGATCCTACATCTCCTGGCCTTCTTGCCGTGTTATTTGCATCAAGTCTCCAGCATGAATCATTTCACTGCGGCAGCCGGCTGGTCGATGTGACTTGCATTCTTAACAGGTGTGATACATGATCCCTGGATGGATGGAGGGCTGGATGTGACTAGCATATCAAAATGGTATGACATGGCGGCGGCTGTGTGAGAGTACTTGGTAATGAGAGGCAAGCCCACCAACCCTGCAGAGAAGTTAGGTGTCCTTTAAGGTCACAGTATCCCTTGTCAAAGCCCTGGTCACTTGAAGAGAATTTCAGCCTACCCACTGACATACACTACTAGCAAGGCTAGGGAAAAGCCTGTAATGTTCGCTGGGTAACAAAGTCAAAGGGAACCTCATATTGTGCAAATTCAGATGTTTTTGTCTGATCTATAATTAGGTTTTGTGAATAGAATACTTCACTGTTTTTGTTCTCGTGTTCTCAAAAACCCACTGCTGCTTCAGCACAACACATTTTGATCTCCTTTGAAGAAAAATCCCACACTTTGGGTGGAACTTTACATCATAAAGTACACGGAGCTGCTGCTGAAAATGGCAGCCCTATGCCAATCTCCCCCTGCTCTGAAAATGGTAGTCTGTGCCAATCTTACCCGCTCTTTCTCTGAATTGTTGAACTTACCTTGAGGAGTCCTGACATTATATGTATGTGTCCCGCATTGGCAGCAACTGATGATATACAACAGGTGTGTTAGAAGGGTCACGGAGCAAATCGTACTAGATGTTACAGGAGAAGGAAGAACTTGACATAGGGCTACTGTTTTCAGTGGCAGCCTTGTGTTCTTTGTAACATGTTATTCCATGCAAAGTGTAGGATTTTCTGAAAAGTTCAAAATATGTTGTTGTGTTGAGTGTGTTGTGCAGGAGGGGGAGGAGGAACTCAAGACATAGCACCCATTTTGAGTGTCCTTGTATTCTTTGTCTTTTTAACCTGTCGATGTGATGGTGCTATTTGCAATGCATAATGTAGTTTTGCTCACTAATATATGCATGCAAACTCAGCTACTTATTTTATTTAATTATTTAAAATATATGTTGACTGCTTTTCAGTGCAGAAGCCCTCCAAAGGCAGCTCACAGCAATAAAATACATTAAAACAGTTAAAATACTAAAAGCTATAAAAACATAAACCCAGTAAAATAGCAATAAAAACAACAGTAAAGGTAAACGACAAAACCACCACCATCAACAATGGCAATAACAGCAACAACAGCAGTCATAGAGAAGGCCATGGTAAAATCATATGTTTTTAAGGCCTTCTTAAAAGCCTGCAATGATGGAGCATGACCAACCTCTGATGGCAACTTGTGTGGGGCCACTGCAGAAAAGGCCTTTTCATATGTGCTCATCCACTTAACTGCTCTCATAGGTGGGCAAATGAGAAGGGACTTTCTGATCTTAAAGTGTGGGCAGCCTGATATGGGTGAAGGTGGTCTTTCAAGTAACTTGAACTCAAATCATATAAGGCTTTAAATTGGTCTCAAAAGCACACTAGTAACCAGTGCAGCTATGAAAGGAACAAGAATCTTGGGCTTGTTCGCCTCAGGTCACCTGGGGTTAAACATACTTAACTTAGCTCTGGAAAGAGCATTTTTTCCAGAACTTTTTGAGGTCTCTAATGCCAACTCTAATCTTGTTGAAACTCAAGCCAGCAACAAACTCCTTAAGTAAAAGTAGCAGCATTGCTGCTCATAGTTTGACCAGAAACAAAGAGGGGATAGGGCAAAGGTGCTGGTGGGAGATATAATTTTGGATTCTGGGGGCTGCCTACATGCGGGGAAAGCCCTGCAGTGGCTGTGGATCTGCATCCCGTCAGTTAGATTACACAGGTGTAGGTTTGCAGGCACCATGGGGCTGCCCCACGATGCTGTGTTTTGAAAAAGAGGGATTTGCCCCAACTTTTTCAAGGGGAGTGACACCGTGCAACGTCTCTCCATGGCCAATCCAGGGCCAACCCAGGGGCGGAACCTGGTGGAAGATGACCAGCAATTGGTCTCCTTCCATTGGGAAGAGGGCATGGGCGGCTCTGGTATCTGGATGGCTGCCCGGAAGCCCCGCGCTTCCTTCTTGGCATTGGGATTACCTGACCCTGTCCCAGTAGAGGGAAAGTGTGGGGTTGAGGAGAGAGGCGGCACCAGCCCAGCACTGCAAAGACAGCCCCCACGTGAGAGATCGATACATGAAAGGGATCCTGGGAGGAAAATGTTAAGAAAACTAGATGCTCTGAACATGCAGGCAAAACTAGTAACTTTTCAAAAATGCAATCCATGTGTACACTGGCAGATAAATGGCTAGCCTGCTCAGAAAAGCCTCCAGTTCTGCCCATCATGATATAATAGAACACCACATTCACGGCTGTGACCCCAGAGAGCCAGCCTGGAGGAGATACTGCTTACTTGCCAGCCAAGCTTCCAGTCACCTATTTAAATAGTAAATGTGATCTTCACTGAATGCAGAAAGAAAGGGTGATCTGAAAGGCCTATGCTTTTAAAGACCACTTGAAGGAGCTCTCTGAGACACAGGCTTATCATTGACAAGCAGCACTTGCGCTCACCATGAGAGGAGAGGCGGAGAAAAGATGCGGAAGCAGTGATAACTGAAACAATGGGAGAATTTCAGAGATGCAAATAGATAGGCGTGTAGGGAAACCTGTGTGTTTACATTTCTAACATTCTTTTTTTTTGTGGGGGGAGGTAAATTATGGTGGAAAAATGTCTTGGGACAAAACTCTTCCCCACTGGCTCTCACCATTCATTATTTATCTCACCACAGACCCCTTACCATTTATTCCAAGGGCTGCCAAGTTGCAACCCAAACATCACCTTGAGATCAGCATTTCTAGGGAGATGAGTCAGCCATGGCTTCTCTTGCCCTTTCTCCCTCACCCCCAGTCCTTTCCTCCACCCCTCCCTGATGTCCTGTAACAAGCAGACTTCCAGGTATGTTTCCAGATGCAAATCGGGGAGAGGGGTGACAGTACGGGTAGAGGAATAGTGTATGGGGTTGGATCTGGGAGTTAGAGATTAGTGGGATGTCTTCCAGGTCAGAAAGGATGGTTTCCTGCTACCCTTGGCCCCAGAGTCTTTCCTTTTAGAAATTAACCAGTAGTTGGAACTAGTATTTTACAAGGGCCCAGAAATGGGTTCTTTGATTAATTGGGTTATTGCTGTGATTGAATCATTACTTTAGCGAGCCCAGAATGGTAACTTTCTTATGCTCCTGCTGGGTCAGTCAATTTGATTGGCCCCTCTATTACCACACTTGCTTGGGACACATTGAGCCTATCTACAGTACTGCTTTAAAACGGTTTATAACAGTTTAAAATTGGTTAATAACCGGTTTAAAACTCTTATAAACCGTTTTAAAGCAGTAGTGTAGATAGGCTCATTGTCTCCAAACATGTTTGTAGGCTAAGAGTGTCATCACACGGGGGACAATTGCATTTCCTTACCGTTGCCTCTCTGCTCCCGCTTTTGTCCTTCATTACTTCCTCTTTCTTCCCAGAGAGGAAAGAGGAAGTAAACAAAGACCATGTGGCCCATCCTGGGGCCATTTTAATTGCGCCGCTGTTCCTGCACACAGCAGGAGATGGCAGCACATTCCATTTTTTTTTAAAAAGTCAGATTAAAAGGCGTCTATTTTGTGACAGAGAAACAAGGGGAAGGAGCGGGAGGCGGACAACATCGTCGAAAGGACGTGCGGACATCTGTAAGTGGGCAGTAGTGAGCAGGTGATAAAATGTTTGTTTGATGACACCCTAATCCTCCATGGAATAAGCCTTTCCAGAACATGAATGACTGGGGGAATGTAGCTTGAATATGTGATAGGGGAACTGAACTGTTTCCCAGTGAGAACTTGGATTTATTCTGCTGGAGGCCTGCTGGGCAGCATGACTTCTGGTTTCTGAGGACAAGGGAGAAAGAAGAGGGAATTGCAGCAGGATTTTGAGGTAATGGTAGAAGAAGGGAGACAGAAAAAGAGACATTACCAGTCCTACCTTATTACTCTTTTTGGTGAGTGGAGGAGAGGATGATGATTCAAGGGTGCAAGGTAAATACCAGCCAAGAACTTAGGAAAGGAAATGGGGTGCTCAGGGGGACAAAGAACTCAGGGGAGAGGGGAACTGCTCCATGAGGGGAACCCTAAGGAATGGATCCTTTGAGTCTGATGGGGCTGGTTGGATTTCAGAACTCCTTGGGGTCTACACCCATGGCAGCTCTGGCAAAGGACCTGGCTGAAATTACGGTAGCCCTGGAGCTGACGTTGTTAAAGCAGCAGTAGGCAACCAGAGCACATGACATTCAGCTCCTGCCAAAACTCATCAATGGTAGTGCAGACGTTTCAAATTAATGTTGTGCTCAGGTGATGGCAATAGTAAAGAGAGCTTAATTTGCCACCAGCCTGGCATCTTTGAAATGAGGTTTTACAGGATTTGTTGCAAGTTGTAAGTGGTCTAGTAAACCTCTCCCTGGAGCCAATTTGTTCTGGAAAGTTCAGTGGATGGTTTTTGCTTCTGCTCAAGGCTGACAGCTTGCCATTTGGGTGCCAGAAAGATGCCCCCACCCCCAAGAACAAAGTAGTTAGAATCCCCAAGGGTGAGTAGAGACATATTTAGTTTATTATATGCTTAAGCCAGTTCATACAACAAAACACGAAGAGGCAGTCCTCACACTGAAACAAAAACATACCGAAGTGGATCCACCGATATGAGTCTGGACATGTTTAGCTACTGTGATGTGCTATATCACAAGATACTACAGTCATGTAAATGCGTATATGTATGCACCCCAAATGGGTCACATTAAATCAAATGGCTTTTTGTTGTATTAAAGATAGCCCTTCTATATTAAGAAGGACACATTTAATCTAATCCTTTTTGTTGTATTAAAAATAGTCCTTCCGTATTAAGAAGGATTCAGATGGAGGGAAGGTAGTTTTAATTTCTGCAACTACGAGATGATTCAAGCCATATCTATAAAAGCAATCAGTTGCCAATGTTGAGGGCCAGGGAGGAGAGTTTTATTTTCAGTGAAGTGTGCCAAGCTGGCTTGGAGAAGAGTGCCTTGCCAAATCTGTGGAAATCTGTCCATGGCTTATTTTCCCTCTGTGATTGTGCAAACCCGGTCATTCTCTGCCTTGATTCGAGTGCCAAGGCTGCATGTGAAACAAACCCATAGAAGAACATAAGAAGAGTCCTGCTGGATCAGACCAAAAGCTTATCTAGTCCAGCAGCCTTTTCCCATAGAAGCCAACCAGATGCCTATGAAAAGACCACAAGCAGGACATTTGTGCAATAGCTCCCTCCTGCTTGTGTTCGCTTGCAACTGTATTCAGAGGCATACTGAGGGTCGTATCTAGCTGTCATCACTAGTAGCCATTGTTAGCCTTATCCTCCATGAGTTGGTCTAATCCCCCTTTAAAGCTGTCCAAGTTGGTCACCATCACTGTATCTTGTAGTAGTGAATTCTGTAGCTTAACTATACACTATGGAATTCCATTATTCCATTATTGACAGACTCTCTTGGTGAACAGACGTCTAATAATTATATGAAGTGGACTTCAGATAACAGTCTAGACAGAGAGGTAATACAGTACAGTACAGCACTTACATTTCTTGTATTGTACCTTTCATTGAAACTAATCCAAAAGACTTCGTAGAATTGGATAAAGCCATTGCAGCTACGTAATAGTAGTAAAAGGAGAGAGAAATTAAGAGGTTTAAGCAATGGGGATGAGCCAGGTTTCCCGATGAGATCTGTGAAGAGATGGGAAATTGGTGAGGCAGAGAGAAAAGAACAAGAGATGGAGGTATCTCTAGACAAAATTGTGAATACCAAGAGAAAATTATTTGTAAAAACTGGAACCAGTTGGTAGTTAACTGGAGTCCGATTTGGGCGTCATAAGCTGGCCACTTACAAAACACGTTCATGACGTGTGATGATTCCAACCCATTCTGTTTGCTGTCTCCTCCCTGGCTATTATTCCTTGTGGTTTTACTTTGTCGCTGTTATTGTAATTTTCATTGCTGCCACTTAGGGGTTAGATTCAAAGGAAATAAGTGGTACACAAAATAAGAAAGGGGTGGGGGAGAAAGGAAAATAATTTATTGACAAACCTGATGTGTTTTGAGGTAAAATGCACTTTTCAGCTAGAGGCATTGAATAGAGCTGTACTGAATTTTCACATTCAAACCTGTTTGGGGGCAAACCTAGGACTTTGTGGTGATTCAGAATGCCTCCTGCACCGCTCCGGAATATACTCCTTTTCATTTTTGGGGGTGGCTCTTTGCAGCCCCTGTATTCACCCATTCTGCTGCTGCTCCCTCATTAGGTGATCTCAGGCAATTAGGGTTCGCTTAGCAAACAATGACACATAGACCTGGTTTGCATGGCACAACATGATGGGGTGAGATGCTGTGTGAACCCAGTGCGGTGTCCATAAGGGTGGCTTATTTTTCATGAACAAGCCACCCTGAGAACCCAGGGCTTTCTGTAGGGCTGTTCATGCCCTGGCTGCTTATGTCTTCTGAACCTGGCAGGGCAACTTCATAGTGGGTTGTCCAGCATGGCTAGAGAGCCACCCGGCAAGAGCGGCAAAACCCCCAGCTGCTCCTTGCCATCTCGCTACTGCTCCCACTGTCGTCCTTCAGACCTTCTCAGTGTCCTCCACTCTGTGCTCCTTAAAACAGAGAAGAAAGGATACTGAAGAGTTCCTTGAACACATTTGCAGGAGTGAATGTTCGCTACTAGGAAATTTGATTCATTTCCCCCTCTGTGTTACTGTTTTGCCATGACCTTTGCATGTTTGGTGTCCCCGCTCACTGCTCTGTAACCCACATGTATATGTGACAACTAGCAATGGAGACCAGTGAAAGGAAGTGACAAGAATAAAGTGTGTGTGTGGGGGGGGGGGAGCTGAAAGTGGCTGGTAGCTACAAGAGATAAGATGTTTGAGGGGCAGGTGTTCTTGCATCAATGTAACATGTAGCAACCTTTTTTTAAAAATTGTTTGTTAGCAAGGGAAGTACCAAACTGAAGGACTGTTTGTGTGTGTGTGAAAGTGGCTGGCGGCTGCAGGAAAGAAGGTGCTTTGGGGGCAGGGTGGGTGTTCTTACTTCAGTGTAAAATGAAGCAGTCTTTTTCGCTAGCAAGGGAATAGCCAAAGTGGAGGTCATTGACAAGAGGGGACACAGGTATGCTTGGCTAAATATCAGCCAGGTGGTCTTGTGCAAGAGCGCAAGACCCTGAAACAACAGCAAAAAAGCTGGCAAGTGCGTTCCCATGTCCGTAAGGGCATGGAAAATTATTTCCTTTTTGCAACCTGATGTGGGGTGGAAGTAGGAGCCGAAAGCAGCTGACAACAGCAGGGGAAAAGGAGCTTTAGGGATGGGCATTCTTACTTCAGTGTAATGTGAAGCAGCTTCTAAAGAAAAGATATTCACTACGCTAGCAAGGGAAGCACCAAAATGGAGGATGAGATTGACAAAGACATTGACAAGAGGGGGATAGCAGTATGTTGAGCTAAATATTGGACAGGCGCTCTTGCGCAAAAGCACTAAACCACATTTCTTTTTAAAAAGTTATGAATGTATTACTGTGTTCATAAGGGCTCAGAAAATGTATCTGACATGGTGGTGGTGGGGAATTTCCCTCGGGAGCCAGCAATCCTAGCAGGCAAATTGCATTAAGGGTGTTGACCAAGGGGCCGAGGAAGCAAGGTGCCTGTGATAAATGCCAGAGCCCACAGGAGGACTGGGGAGGGGAATCAAACCACGGCAAGCCACAGGGCACACGACTGTTTGTCAAGTTAGTGAGCAAACAGCCAACCCATGGGTACTTATTATTCTCAGGGTAGTTTAGTGTGAAGGGTGGACCTGTCCATCATATATGCCTGGTAGAATGTGACCATACAGCATTGTCACTGAGGGCAAATGAAACAGAATTGCCCTTACTTGGTAAGGAAGGGAAACATGTTCCCCAGTTGCTCAGGCAACTGGACGATGTGCCCTGTTATGCTGGAAGAGTGGGCCAAAACTCCTCTGCCCTAGTGCAGTGTGGGAAGAGATGCAGCAGCATCCAGTTACGTAGGCAATGCAGAAATGCATTCCATTTGCCGCCCCCTGTTCAATATGCCACTTTTGCCCTTATTTGCTAGCCCTTGAAAAATCAACAGAAGTGGTCAGTCATTTGGGCTGAAAAGCGGTATAGAAATAAACTTTAATAATCGATGCCCTTCATTATAGCTCACTCTAGCATTTCGTTCAAAAACAGCTTTAGCACAATGGCCTAACTTATGCATGAAGGCTTCCTCTATTACCTAATAAGTGCATATTTTGGAGAGGGCTGACTTGAAATGACAATTATCATTTCGAAGCTGTTTCAATCGTATCAAAATGGGATGTTTCCAGTTTTTCAATTTTTGTCAATCAAAATAAATATCAGGGGGGAAAAAAACCAAAGATACTTTTTTTTTTTAAAAGTAGACCTAAAGATTTAAAAGGGGTCTTATGTCATTTTTTTGGGGGGAGGGGATCATAAATGAACAGTGCAATTCTATGCACATCTAATCAGTAGTAAGCTCCATGGAGTGCAGTGGAACTTACTCCCAAGTAAATGTGCTGATGAAACAGCATAATGAATCAGTCAAGCAAGGTTAGGGGCAAGGGAAAAGAGGAGCATTGGAAGTTGGTATGTCCTGCTTTCTTAAAGTATACATATATCAACTATTACTAACATCTATGTGTGTCTTGGTGGTAGCAGAGAGTTGGGGATATGGGAGGGAAGTTCCAAAACGATTTTATCCTATTTTATTCTATTGCAATCATAACTGGAGGATTTTTCTAGTTTGCCATTTCCCTCCAACTATCTCAACTTTTAAGTGATCAAATGTATTTCCTGCAGCGTTTTTTTCCTCTCTCCATTTGAACCAAACATCCCATTAATCATTTCTGCTAATTAGATTAAACCCTACAGTGTGACCCCAGATTTGAAGCCTTTGTATTTACTTATATTCTTCCACTATAAGGGGGGGGGGGAAACCCTACCTTTCTCTGCAGAACACTTTCTCTCTTTGTTAAACTATTTCAGCTTTCAAGCTTTTCAAAGGCACCAATGTGAATAACATATCCATTTCCCCTCAAAGGGCAGCAAAGCACCCAACTGCCCTTTTAATGCCTTTCAAAAATCCTCTTTCATGTTTACTTTTGGAAATATTTGTGCTCTTACTGCTGGTTCATAAAACCATGACAGAACGACCTCCCACGTGGTTAACCACTAACTAACACAAAACTGTGTGAGCGGCATGGAATAGCTTTGTGCTTAAAAACAAACACTTAAGCCATGAAATAACGGAAGAAAGGAAGGAAGGAAGGAAGAAATGAAGAAAGAAAGGTGTCCAGAAATCCGTATTCTTACAACATCTAGGGTGGGTGAATGCATGGAGGGGCGATTTACACGTGTTCAGTTGAATGTTTGCATGGAGTGTACATGTGTACAAATGTACGTATGTAAGGCTTTCTCCAGTCCTGTTCAGGCATTTGCCTGAACATGTGAGGGCTTAAAGTGATGGCCCCATTCCTTGCATGTTGAACTGGCAAACTCTGAAAGGAGGATCTACTTGTGTTCATTTGAACATGAGTAGAACTCCCTGTGTGATCATGGACCATGCCTTATCAGAGTTCTGGATCAAGCAAGTTCTGAACTGACAGAGCGGAGCCAGAACACCTGGAAATGGAGGGGGCAGCCCAGACCTTATACCCACTTTAAGCCCTCATGTTGTCAGCATATGCCAGAACAGGGCTTCTCTGCGACTGGAAACCCTGGGAAAGCAGCAAGCATTCAAGTGAACCTGTCGCTATGAAGCTGCTCCCTCCTCTGCATGCATTCGCTTACCCTGAATCCGACCTGAGAATAGGGATCCTGTGGTTCTGATCATTAGATGATCTAGACATTATCATGGTTATAGAGCATGGAATATGGCTGTCACACATCCTATGCAGGCGCTCAGCCAAGCACATGAGGGAAAAAGCTTGTGTAGAGGGCCTGTGCACTCTGCCCCTGCCCCCAATGTCCCTGTGGATGCCCCCTTCTCTCTCCACTCTGGACCTTTGTGCATTTAATATATGGGTGGGGAACTAAAATTGGATGAAGGACCAGATGACCACCAACCTAGACCTCAGCAGGCGCATTACGTCGGGATGATCATTTTGTCCCCAGTTGATAGTCTAGCTTTGTTTCCCCATTTGGTTCCAGGCCAGGAACTGGTTTCACTACTGTGTGTGGATTTGTCCCACTGGGGAAGGCCCACATGCAAGGAAGCTGCTCCCACCAAAACACTGGGTGGATCATTTGCCTGTCACATCAACTGGGGCAGCTTGCCCCCCTCCTGCCCACACCTTCTCCCATAGAGAGTGCAAATTTTAGTGCAATGGTCTGAAGGGAGATTGTGTGCATGTTTTAAAGAAAAAAGATCGTCTTACGGATCGGGAGTAGGTTAAAGAACAGAAAGCAGAAAGAAGGAATGAATGGACACTTCTTGCGATGGAGGGATGTAAACAGTGGGATTCCCCTAAGGATCTGTATTGGGACAGTTGCTTTTTAACTAAATGATCTGGAATTAGGATTGAGTAGTGAGGTGGTCATGTTTGCTGATGACACCAAATTATTTAGAGTGGTTAAAACAAAAAGGGATTGTGAGGAGCTCCAAAAAGATCTCATCAAATTGGCAAATGCAGTTCAATGTAAGCAAGTGTAAAGTGATGCATATCGGGGCAAAAAAGAACAACCCTGAAGCACATCAGAAATTGTTCTGGAGAGCTCAGTGAAACTGTTGACTGGGGGCTGTCTTCATGGTGCCAAATTGGCATCGCTCTGTTGCTAAACCCCACGGTATCACTGGTGCAGGGTGGCAAGTAATCTTCATGAAGGGAGGCAGCGCGGGCTGTCCGGTGGCCATTAGACTTGCTGGCCCTCCCTTTGCCTTGGTGGACAGCAACCAATCAGGGGTCGCCATCTGCCCGGTCACACCTCCACTGCACCCAAGAGCGAGGATAGATGGCGGATGCACCGTATTTCCCTCACTCCAGAGAAAAAAGTTGGTGTGATTCCTCAAATCCCCCCACCCTGCAGCTTCGCTGGAAAGCCCAGGGGCGGGTATAATTGATGCAGTACTACCACGCACCCGCCACCGGGTTTTCCGTGCCTTTAGACAGCCCCTTCTGTGAAAAAGGCAAATTCCATGTTAGGCATAATTAGGAAAGGAATAAAAAAAGAAAGCTGCCAAGATCATACTCTCCTTAAACTAATCTATCGTGCCACCCAATACTGTGTACAGTTCTGGTCACTGCACCTAAAGAAAGACATTGTAGGGTTGCAAAAAAAAGGGAAACCAAAGCTATCAAGAAGTTGGAACACAACTCCTCTATGAGGAAAGGTTACAATGTTTGGGACTGTTTAGCTTTGAAAAAGGGTGAGAGAAGAGAGACATGAGAGCAGTGTACAAAATTATGCATTGTGTGGAGAAAATGGATAGGGAGGGAATCTGTTTTCATTTGGGGGAATGGAGCCCTCCCATAAGTAGGAAGCCCAGCCCACAAGAGGCTGGCTTACTCAGGGACATTCTGCTACTTAGTTCCAGGGAACATGTTCCACAGTGAGACAGGGTTGACAAATGAAAATTGACAGTTTTGATCACGGGGCTGACAACAAATACAAGTGGCCTCCTTAAGTGATTCTAGAGGGAAAAGTCTGCTCTGGAAATGAAGGCGCTTAATACAGCATGTTTGCTTTTAATAAACAGGCACAGTGTTCTCAGGGTAATGCAGCTATATGTTGTACTCATTATATCAGTCATCAGGCCCCCAATAAATTCAATTAATGATGGTTGGCTGACATAAGCCTTGCAGCCATAAAACTGAGAATGTACCCTTAATAGGCAGATGAGGAACTTGCAAGCCGCATGCAACTCATCTCCATTTTTGACCTCTTGCCTAAACAGAGCCCTTCCTTAAGAGGATGAAGGGAGCATGGCACTTTGGGACCCTAACTCACTGCAATGCTGAAATATGATTGAGGTCATATCTGTAGGCAGTGAAGTATACACACCATAAGGCCTCGGAATAATGACACACCATAAATTCATTTCAGTTTTAATTTTAGAAGCTTGCTCAGAGGGAGAGTAGGAAGACGAGATTCAACTATAGTTTAGATTGCAGATGGTTATTTCCTCTTACCTCTTGGTTCATCATGTTATATTATAACCAATAACTGCTAGCTAAGTAGTTATCTGGATTTGAATATGGCACTATGTGGGAGCAAGATAAGAGTGTTTTCTCAGCATATATGAGAGTCATTGGCTCAGTTCGGACGACATAATAGTCAATGGTGGGTTGACTAACCCTAGCCCTAGGGGATACTCCCCACACAACATGGTAATAAATAATCAACTGTGGTGTGGATGAGGATCAGCGCTAAGTTGACTATGGCAGCATTCGGATGACACAATAGTCAAAACAACTGATGATTGTTTCCCCCACACCAGTTGTTTATTGTGTCGTCCGAATTGAGCCATAGCCTGGATTTTGCCAATTGAACAACCCACTTCCAGGAATATTTCAATGGGACTTACTCCCAAGTAAGTGGACATGGGACTGAAGCCTGAACCTTCATCTATGGGCACTCCTGTACTTGTGAATTTGCATACCAGTCGCTCACTTCAACAATACTATGATTACGAATAGTCTATCTTTGGGAAGATTCTGACTGGATCACTTGATTTTGATTCAATAGTAACAATTATAATTGTTAAGCAAATCACAGTATTCTTCATCAAAGGCTGATGTGATTTTTAGTATTTGGATTTGGCAACATCTCCTAGGTGTGGCTAGCCAATCAAGATGGTCATGACGTTATGTTGCTGCTATTGACTATATAAGGGATAGACAGCCTGGTGCCCTGCACATGTTTTGGACTACAACCCCCAGAGGCCCCAGACAGGATGGCTAATGGTAGGGGTTATGGGAGTTGTAGTCCAAAACATCTGGAGGACACAAGGTTGCCTACCTGTGGTCTATTTGTCCCAGATAACACCCATGGTTTTTTCCCCTGGATGATTCCCAAGACCACATTGATTGATATTTTTCAACTGAATGTAATAAACAAGTGTGGGTGATTAACCTGATCATTAAATATATAGTTGGCCATATATGTTTTTGTACATTATAACCACTGTCCTGTGGCATTTAACATTCAAACTAAAAAAGTGTGTGTTAGAATGTTTTATATTTCTTTTATTTTCATAACACAATGTATGCTCCGTTTTTTTAAAAAAAAACATAATATAGATTACTTTTGTTCTTCATTTTGCCTCTAGAATATTTACACATTAGCCAGGCAAAACCACACTGACCGTTCCGGTCATACTAATAAAAAAAGCCTGCTCAAAAAACCATTACTGGGGAGCATCATGTTTGATTAGGGCTGAGCCCTATGGGCAGAATGTCCTATATTTGCTATTGTTAATTGTTTGATTAATTTCTGTTGTATTGCATTTTTAAAAAAATCTCTTGTAAGGCATAGTGAGTACATCAAACACAGTGGAAGAGAGGGATATAAATAGATTTAATAAAATAAACAAATTCCATCCATGGTCCTGGTTTTTCTTTTTATGACATTCCCAGAGTCAGATGTTTTCCACCTTCAGCTGTATGCACACTGTTTTTTATTGTAACTGGAATTGTTTTAATGCTGTTTTTAATATTGTATTTTAAATGTGATTTTAACATTTAAATGTGAACTGCTTAGGGATGATAGTGTACTTAGCAGTATATAAATATCACAAAATAAATAAATAAATATGTCAGGTACTTCTTTAATGTAGATTGTGTGAAAGTGAACTGAAAACTTGGGGGGAGGGAAAGACCTGTGGGAGTGTTAGGAAGAGGCATCATAGAGCATAGCGATGCATGACATTAGTCCATCAGTGAGCATTAATCATAGAATCATAGAACAGTAGAGTCGGAAGGGGCCTATAAGGCCATCGAATCCAACCCCCTGCTCAATGCAGGAATCCACCTTAAAGCATCCATGATAGATGGTTGTCCAGCTGCCTCTTGAATGCCTTTAATGTGGGAGAGCCCACCACCTGGCTAGGTAATTGGTTCCATTGTCATATTGCTCTAACAGTCAGGAAGTTTTTCCTGATGTCCGGCCCGAATCTGGCTTCCTGTCACTTGAGCCCATTATTCCATGTCTTGCACTCTGGAATGATCGAGAAGAGATCCTGGCCCTCCTCTTTGTCACAACCTTTCAAATATTTGAAGTGTGCTATCATGTCTCCCCTCAATCTTCTCTTCCTGCAACACTCTGTAGTTTAGGTTAGGGTGTGAGAGAGTTGCTGATAAGGTTTGTGATTGATTGACCAGGGATTGGCACCTGGTTTTCCCTACTCCAAGTCCAATGTTGTAATTCAGTCTTTCCCCAACCTGGTGGCCTCCAGATGTGTTGGACTACACCTCCCATGATCCCAGGCAAACAGCATAGCCACTGGCCATGTTGGCTGTGGGTGATAGGAGATTAGTCCTATACATCTCTAGATACACCAGGGCCATATCTTGAAGGTGGCGCATTGGCATGTGAGCCCTCAAACCCCCACGTTTGTGCTTCTTCGTGTTGTCCCTATGTGAAGGAGAGTGTATGGGGGTTGTAACAAGGAGGGGAAGGAGGAGATGCTCTGCCATGCCACAGGATGGGTGCCACTGCAGCTTGGCACGTCCCTCCCCAGTCCCCCCCTTTACCTTGCTCTCCCCGGAAGACGGGGGTGATCTTGGCTTTCCCCGGAGGATGTGGCTGATCTTTGGCTCTCTCTGGAGGAGGCCATTTGGCTTGCTGTCCCGCCCCCTCTCCCTGACCAGCCAATGGCAACAAATCAGGGGTCGGCATCAGCTGTGACACGCCTCCGATGCAGCTTTGGAGCAAGGCGACAGATGGAAACTGCCTTCATCGCCTCGCTCCAAGTGAAAAAAGTTGGGGTAAGTCCCCAACCTTTAAAATGCGGAGCTTTAGGGGAAAGCCCTGGGATGGCTCCACAAAGGCTGTTGCATCGTATAAATGACCTAACATCATCTCAGATCCATCCTGGGCTTTTCCCTTCATCTAGACAAGCCCCAGGTTGTGAAAGGCTGCTCTAATCGCCACATTTGCATTGGGTCTCAATTATGTGATCATGAGAGTACTGTCCACACATCTCAAAATACAGTGACTAAACCTGGTCAAATCTTTTGACCAGCCTACTGAATACATGCTGGAAAACAGGCTTCAGTTTTGGCGACAACAAAAGCAAAATCCAACATGGCTGAGTAATTTTGGCTTACCTCTACTTCTGACGCCACAGGCACATCACCACTTGGATATGATCAATGCAGTAGCCCTGAGAAATAATTCACTAGCAGCTCTCACTTGCTGAACATGTGTTTGCCTTTCATTCATCATGGAATAATTAAGCTCTTAAAAACTGACATCTTGTTTGCAGATTATTCAGGAACAAACAAACAAAAAGGGTGAAATTAATCAGATAAATTGTTTGCTGTGTGAATCATTTTCTCTGCTCTGTGAGATACCAAGGTGACGTCTATGTGTCTAATGTGCAAGGTCGTAAATCTGGTTGCAGTAGTCATTGAGTTTTCATAACCTCTCTCTGCTTTTTGAGATCAAGCTTGCCAGGCTGTGTACTTAGCAAAGCTGCCTCCTCTCATTCTTCCTCTCTGGCAGGGGGCAGGCAGATGAGGCAGATGAGGCAGATGAGGCAGAAGACAGACAGTTAAAGAGGACTCACAGTGGGCTCTTTGGCTGCTGGGTGAGGCTGGCATTGCATCACATGACAAATGTAGGTACACAGAAGGAGGTCAAATGCTGGATCAGCCACCAGTCGTGTCCCTCTCCTTGCAAATCAGGTGGTGTCAGGGTCTGGAACAGGGACCCTGTGGAGCACTGCACTGCTGAACTATGTGGTACACTCAGGGCCGTGCAGGGGGGGCAGGGGGGCCAGTTGGCTCGGGGCCCACGATTTTGAGGGGGCACTCTGACGAGGAGGTCCCCCCCAGCTTATGCTACTGCTCCCGTAGCGTAAGCGGCCCATCGAGAAGCGAGGAGCCCACCTAGCAGAAACAACGCAGAAGCCGTCCATCGTGAATACCACAGTCAGACTACAAGCTCCAGAGGGCCATGCCGCATGCGGGGCGGGGATATATGTGCCTGCGATGATTGTCCTTACCATGTCTCTTTCCTCAATCTTTTCCATGGCATGTAATCTCTGGAGCGGAGGGTGAGGTAATGATGATGATAGTTATTAATGATAATAATGATGCTGATACAGTGAGGGTGATGATGATGATAACGTTTGAGAATGATGAAGGACAGTTCTATTGTTGTTGCTTCTATTTGCACTAAAATAAATGTGAATTCCTGATTCAACATTGAGGTGTTGTAGAACAGGTTTAATATGAAGGTGTTATGTAGAACGGATATGTTGGTGGGCATTAAAAA
Source organism: Anniella stebbinsi (assembly GCA_029215795.1). Taxonomy (NCBI): domain Eukaryota; kingdom Metazoa; phylum Chordata; class Lepidosauria; order Squamata; family Anniellidae; genus Anniella; species Anniella stebbinsi. The sequence goes on from JARDYH010000002.1 coordinate 251,200,662, forward strand.
ACATTAAAAATACTTAATGAGCAGTTTGAAATGGGGAGGGGGCAAACACTTCCCATCTGGCCTGGGCATATTACCAGCTCTGCACTGGGTGCACTACTGGTCCTACAGGCTGAAAGGTTTCTGATGTTGTGTGGTACCTTTAGGCAGTTCATTGGTTCCCCCGGCCCAGAAAATTACACAGACTCCACTGTGGCCATCTTAAGGTCCAGAACTGGTGAGTGAGGAGTCTGACTTTAAAATGAAATGTAAGTGGCACACATACATGTTTATAGGCATGGGTATTTGCCTTCCAAATTCAAACCACCATAAACAAAGTTGCAAAACAACATGGGTTGTGCCGTCAAAGATGCCAGCCAATGAGAACCCTCCACAGGCAAATATCTCCCAGTCAAACCAAAACCCACAGGAGACTGTGCCTTGGAAGACAGGCAGCATCTCCTGCAAAAACGAAGACTTCTGTTCCTCTGAAAGTGCCATGCCTCTGTGCAGCACTCTTGTAGCTGAGAGCCTTTGACTGGCAATTTATTTATGTATTTACTTGCAAATGAATCCCGCTCTGCATGGGTTGGAATAGCCCTTAGTTTGATACAGTAGCCGTCAAACAAAGTCATGCAGGTGTTGGGATAGAGTGAAGCCTTTCGTGCTGGTCGCCCTAGGCATAGCCCCTTTCATGATGCACCCCTACAGCCCCCTGAAGGAGGGATCTGCCCACTCCTTTCCTCTGATGGAGAGGCAGTCCCACAGCAGGGCACAGGGAACACCTGTACAACTCTGTTCCTCAGACTACTCCCTGCCTTCAAACTGGGTTGACTAGGGAAGTCGGTCACCTAGTGACTGAGGATACCGCTGGCTTCAGACAAACGCATGTACACACACAAAAACAAAAAACCCTGAAGGGCACATGCATACCATCTATCAGGAGTCTAGGAGCTTCTCTACACACAGGAAAAATCCCAAAGCCTTACTGGGGCTTTCGTCCTCTGCAGTCTTCCTGTCATGACAACACAGTTCTTTACACACGACCATGTGATTTGAATTGAAATTTTCCCTTCCTGGAAAGGCTCCATTGAGTGCAATGAGACAGCACCATCTAGTGGTGGAATTATAGCGCGATGCCAAGTTTACACACTGGGATATCCTGCAATTTGTCAGATAATCTCACATTATCTCTGGTTTTTTTTTTTTTTAAAAGCGAGATTTCCAGGGGATAGCGCAGGAGATGCCCCGGACATCGGCCTGTTAACATCCGTGAGTGGCCAATTGTGAGCATGCGATAAATCGCTCATTTAAAGAAGCTCTAGGTTTCAGGGTCTTGCGCTATGGCACTGACAGACAGACACAAATCCTATTATTATTATTATTATTATTATTATTATTATTATTATTATCCTTATTGATTTATTATTTGTATTTATGTATGCATAGCTTAAAAAACTCAGAAAAAAAGGATATTTGTATGCCACCTTTAAAGGAAAAAAAGACTCAAGGTGGCTTCCAAAAGTTGTTTTAACAACAAGGCACAGCAATACAATAAGGCACGAAACCAACCATTTATAAAAACCAACCCTGGGTCTGTCATACTTCCTCTGTTGCTACTTGTGTAAAATGTCCAAACTGGCCCCTGAGATAAGAATCAGTGCGATTTGTGTCCTTGCAGCAAAATAAACCCTTATGCTGCATGTCAGAAGTGATTGTATCTATCAGCCTCCCACAACTTGGTGATCGGTAGATGTGTTGAACTGCAACTCCCACAACCCCGCAGCCAGCATGGCCAGGGATGATGGGACTTGTAGTCCAACACATCTGCAGGGCACCAGATTGGGAAGGCTAATGTATAATGGGAAAAGATATGAGTGAGGTGGCCTAAAGATAACATATTCTATGAGACAAGCCTTTTAAAAACCCGTGAAATCCAGGAGCAAATTATATACTTACGCTCATGTTTATGTATTGCCGTCTCTCTCTACAAATGTGCTTTCCCTTTTCAAATAAATGCAGTTTAAAGTACTTGTTAGAAAACCTATTAAATTGTCATATATTTTAAAATAGCCTAGCTTTCATTAATTTGAGTGGCGAGCTTGTTGTTAATACACTGAGGTTGTCCTGAGTAGTTAATACACCTAACATTAATTACACACAGTGGGAAAGAAGATCGCAGATAAAGGGTTCCTCGCTAATAACAAGAGTAAGGTGGGGCGACTTGCTTTATCTCTTTGGAAAGAACTCCTCTATTAAGAAGGATGTACAGAGAATCAATAAGCAGGTTTGTCTCTTTTCCTTTTTCCGTTTCCTCTCCTGCTCTTCTCTGAATAGCCGAAAAGCATACACACCTCCACCATTTTACGGGCTGCTTGTCTTCATAGCTGAAGCTCAGCAGGGATGTTCAAGCCTGTTTGACCTCTGCCAATCTCTTAAACTCATGTAAAAGGCAGCAAATCCCCTATTATGAACATTCTTACAGCAGATTTTTTTTCTTTTAAAGAACCATCCTACTCTGCATGATTCAGAATGGCGAGTTCAGTTCCTAATTCTGGGGAGAGGATCAAGTAACGGAGGAGAAACTGAACTCGCTACTTAACTTAGAGCAACTTTCTGGAACAGTTTCCATATTGTAGAGTGAGGGACTCATTCCTGGATTTGTCATTTCATAAATTCATCTACATGTGCAATCCCTTCCTATTACTGAGACAAATTTTCCAGCTTGACTGCTTTGCAAGCAGTGAACAGGAGGGAAATAGATTTCCTTTAGAGAAGATGGCTAAATTGTATTATTTATCCATCTAGTGGGTACATCTGTCTGTCCATCTATCACTTGCCTGTGTGCTTCCCCTTTTCACTCTGCAACTTAATGAAGAATCTTAGTGACGTAAATCTTTGGTAATGAGCATTTGCAGCAGAGCTAATTTAAGTAAGAAAGTGATTTATACAAAGAGATTGTCCCAGTAAAATTGTACATACAGTATGTCTCTTTTTATGCTAATCTGCAGACTTGACCTGAAGCAAATTGCAGGAAGTGTGTGTGTGTGTGAGAGAGAGAGAGAGGAATGCTGCTAATGTGTTTTAGTATCAGACTCTGTGTAGGTGCATTCATTCATTCATTTAATCGATCAGTCGATCGATCCACGGCTTTCCCCACAAAATGCACCACGTGGTATACAATCATAAAACAAGCTACAGCAAAATCTATTTTCAAAAAGGACAAGACCAACTAGCAACAAGGCAAATATTAAAATTACACAGCCATATCAGAAATCTTTAACAACCATAGAAACAGTGGCTCAGTTCGGACAACATATTAAGCAACGGAAAGGTAAATAACGTACAGACCGTGCGTTAGGCAGGAGGAACTTCACAGACAACATGCTGCAGCCAGCGCTGCTCGGCACCGGCAAATACCCTGGCTGCTACGAACTTGCGGTGGCCATTTTGGTTGCAGCTGGTCCTCCCTGTGTCCTCCAGCCGTCTCCCAGCAGGCACCGTGAGTGCTGCCGGCTGCATAGATTGGCTGGGTTTTTTTGGCTGCTCTAGGCAGCAGAACTCTATTCCAAAACGGAATAGTCCACGGAGAGAGGGGGGGGGCTGAACTCGGACGACACTTTAAACAACAGGGCTTCGGGCTAAACAACGTGCAAGCCCATTGTTTCACTCCGTTGTTTAAAGTACCTGATTAACGTACTGCCAGTTGTGTGTGAGTTGTGTATTGCCCTCCAGACGACACAATAAGCAACACCACTGACGATTGTTCCCCCCTCCCCATTACTTAATATGTTGTCTGAACTGAGCCAGTGTGTAAAAACGATTAAAAAATGGCTGACAAAAACAAGCTCCAAAATATTGTCCAAACCCCCTGAAAACAAACAATTTCCAAAACTATAGCGATAGCTAGGGCTGTGCACGGACCCCCTGATCTGATCTGAGAGGTCAGGACTGGGCCCGATCTGATCCGCCTTGGATCTGGATCTGGATCCACTCTGGGTCCATGCAGAACCCTCCCTCCCGCTCTCCCTGCTTTCTCCCTCCCTCCCCCCGATTGCCCTGCTTACCTGCAGCCTCCTCCGCGTCGTCCTGCCTAGCAACAGCGGTCTTCTGCTTAAGCTACAGAGGCAATCAGCTGGCCTTCTAGAGAGTTCCACAATTTTGGGCCCACAGTGGAAAAAACAAGACCTCCCAAGGACAAGGAGTCTTTAGTAATATAAGGACCTTAAGCTCCTTTCACACATTATAAGTGAAGGCAGTCCAAGTGATGAAAGGGGAATATGGTCACTCTACTGCCTCCCTCCAGGTGTTGTGCAGTTGGGCTCCCCCATCTTCTATATCCATGGATTGAGCACAGCTGTTTGAAGAAGAGCCTCTCTGCAGGACCTCTTCAGCCATTTCCACTCAACACACAGATGTTTGGGGTATGCACTAGCCTGTTTCTGTGCCAATGGGAATAGAGCAATGCACGGCCCCACACTCCAGTCATAGGAATACATGAAGGAGGCCTAGTGAGAGGCATGCCATGTACAGCAGTGGTCTTCAACTCGTGGTTTGGGACCCAAAAGTGGGCCACGAGATCAGTCCAGGTGGGTTGTGGCAATGCTGTTGCTACCATTTTGTGCATAGAGAAAATTGTGAAAGTGGGTCCCATGTAGCAGGTTAGGAGTCTCAGGTGAGTCTTGGGTCTGGACCAGTTGAAGACCACTGGTGTAGAGAATGGAAATCTCCTATGGTGGCCAGGTGTTCTCTTTTACAGAAGACCACTCTCCTGTCCAGTTCAAAGATAAACAACCATAAGAATTGTTGCCCATCAATGGTTTGCCCCTGAATGGGCAGGCACACAGGTCACCTATTCCCAGTCTTCTGCACTATGGTGAGATGTGCTGTATTGCTATTTAAATTATAATTATTTATAAATTTGCATCTATACCTATAAATTAGCACATGCACACTTTAGGCAAATCACCACTGTGTTTTGTCCCTCATTTGGGTGATATATTTCCTCTTTTGGAGCGATTCATAAGTGGCCACCTTAGTCTCCCTTCTGTTGGAGGCCAAACCAGGCCTGAAGCACTTGTGTACCTCCTTGTGGTGTCCACATTTGGGGATCTCCTGTCACCACTATACACAGTCCTGTCGACCTGTAACACACTTCCAGTACATCTGTGTGGTGCTGCATCTCTGTCCTCTTTCAAATCCCAGCTCAGAATCCATCCCTTTTGTGAAACCTGCGGCTGAGGTCCCTTAGTCCTCTTCCATAACTCAAATGAAACTTAACGATAAGCCCCTTTCAGACTTCTGAACACCTGAAAAGGGCTTAGTTGGACTCAGCTATGACATAATCCCCACATCCAACAAAGACCTGTTTGTATGCCTAGCAACCGACACAGCAACCAAAGGGGCAAAGATACAGATGGAATTTTGTGCATTGGCTGCTGATGTCCCAAACCCACCATTTCCTCCCTAAGTAACATGGTCATAGAAATGGGCTAAACAAGAGTGGGGCTGAAAGAAAGGAAGGACGTAGAGGCCAGAGGTAAGGGTGCAGATGAGACAGTGGAGTAGGATGACCAGATAAAATCCAGGTCAGGGCTCATGTAACTTTAACAGTTGTAGAGAAAAGGGAATTTCAGCCAGTGTCATTTGTATGCAATTAGTTCCTGGTGAAATTCCCTCTTCATCACAACCGTTAAAGTTGCAGGAGCCCTGCCTTCTTTTGTATATGGTTACTCTAGCATAGTGCCTGCAACTTTAACTGTTGTGATGAAGAGGGAATTTCACCAGGAACTAATTGCATACAAATGACACTGGCTGAAATTCCCTTTTCTCTACAACTGTTAAAGTTACATGAGCCTTGACCTGGATTTTATCTGGTCAACCTACAGTGGAGAAAGGTGGGGGTCTACAGAGGGAAGAAGAAGGGGCAACGGGAAGTGAATCCAGCTGAAAATCCCATTTCCTTACCTGTGTCTACAATTCGGTTGGCATTGCATGATCATTAATAGTAAATCATCATCATCATCATCATCATCATCATCACATCAGTCACCAGCATCACATCAAAAAATTACACAGAAAACCATCAGAAACAGGGCCTACCAAAATACATCTGCACTAACATCCAGAAAGCAGCCATAGTTACAACATGCTAAATTGTCAGGAAATTTCTGAATCATGAAATTTGCATGACCTGGCAAAGCCCGTCATGTCCGTCTAGGAAAAACACCATGAGCGAGAAAAGAGATGATGAGCCTATCTACACTACTGCTTTAAAATGGTTTATAACAGTTTTAAAACCGGTTAACCGGTTTAAAACTGTTATAAACCGTTTTAAAGCAGTAGTGTAGATAGGCTCGATGATGATGATGATGATAATAATAATAAATAATAATTTTTAGACCAGAAGTCTACTCAATTTGATGGTATTGTAGGTTAAATATTAAGACAATTTTTAAAAAAAATCCCCTGAGTGTGCTATCTCTCCAACTGATCCGTCCATATGGTAGTAGGTTGCCAAAATTTGATGTTTTGCAAATATTTCGTAGCTGAATGTGGCCAGGGCTGGAGCCTGGTGGACTCCAGCAGGAGCAAGCTAATATCAAGAGTTCTATATTTTGTTCTTTTGGCTGGTACTGGTGGTGTGGATGGTGAGGGTGCTACACAGGAAAGTGGGGGTGAAAGGATGCAGGGGTACTACGCCTGGGCTTCCTACTCCTAGGGTGACCGGATAAAATCCAGGTCAGGGTTCATGTAACTTTAACAGTTGTAGAGAAAGGGGAATTTCAGCCAGTGTCATTTGTTTGCAATTAGTTCCTGGTGAAATTCCCTCTTCATCACAACAGTTAAAGTTGCAGGCGCCCTGCCTTCTTTTGTATATGGTCACTCTAGTATAGTGCCTGCAACTGTATCAGTTGTGATGAAGAGGGAATTTCACCAGGAACTAATTGCATACAAATGACCCTGGCTGAAATTCCCTTTTCTCTACAACTGTTAAAGTTACATGAGCCCTGACCTGGATTTTATCTGGTCAGCCTACCTACTCCACTACCCACTAAACAGATGAAATAAATAATACACAGGAAATGTACATCACAGTTCATTCAACAAACTCTCTCTCTCTCTCTCTCTCTCTCTCTCTCTCTCTCTCTCTCTGTGTGTGTGTGTGTGTGTGTGTGAGAGAGAGAGAGAGAGAGAAAGAGAGAAAGAGAGAGAGAGAGAATGTGTGTGAATGTGTATTAATGATACTATTACAATCACTAAATATCATCATATTAGTAAATATCAAACCCAATTTAACACATGTGAATTTGGCTGGTTTTGTTACAGGCTAAAGGGAAAGCAGATAATTCAGTGTGATTTATAATGTTATTCCTTATGTGGATTTATTTTTCAATAGACTCATAAAATGTTTTGGACCTTTGTAGAATCTTATGGAACCTTCTAGACTTTCTTAGAATTACATTCTCCTAGACCCTCCTTGAATATTCTTAGCTATGTTTTATTCATGGTGTAATTTTGAAAGCTTTGTTGTGTCATTCTTAAACAAATGAAGAAAAGCACTCCTCACCAGGACTACCATTTAGTCTAGGGCTTGTCTACAGAGCAACTATCAGATCTACCATGGCCAAGCCATCATGTTACTCGGACACTACATACCCCTCCTTCCTGAGCTCAGCAGAGTTGGAGGGGGCAGTTATGGCGGAATCAAACACATGGTCTGAATTCAGACAACACATTAAGCAACGGGGGGGGGGAACAATTGTCAGTTGTGTTGCTTATTGTGTTGTGTGGAAGGTAACACACCGCTCACAAACTACACACACACACACACACACACACACACACACACCCCTAATATACAACAAGAGCAGTACCAGTGTTTCCCCAGGTAGATTTCTTGCAGCCTGAAGAAGATCTATTCCATTTGTTCCAGCCCAAATTGTGGGAACCTGTCTTCGAGATGAGACAGTGGCTGCATTCGGACAACACATTAAGTAAAGGGGGTTGGGGGGGAACAATCGTCAATTGTGTTGCTTATTGTGTTGTGTGGAGGGTAACATGCTGCTCACAAACTACTGACGGTATGCTATTCCACCCAAATAAGCAACTGAGAGAAACAACTGGGTTGCAAGTTGTTTAGCTCAAAGCCAGTTGTTTAAAGTGTTGTGTGGAGGGGTGAGTGTGTTAATGGCGTGTGGTGAGTGGGTTAAAACACAAGCCCATAGAGGCAGGTGGCAAGAGTGACCAAAGCGGCGGCTGCCACTCTGCTACAACTGGTGCAACTTGCAGAGGCTGCTGGGATAGAACTGGGAGGACTGAGGGAGGAGGGAGGGTGGGGAGAGGGGCGGGGGCTGTGTCAGTCAAATGCTGGGTTGACTATTAGTCCACTCAACGCCAGCCCCAACCACCCACAGTTGTGTAGGAATATGTTGTGTGGGGAGTACCCACAAAACAACCAACTTTGAGTTGGCTACTCAACCCACCATTGACTAATGTGTTGTCTGAATGCAGCCATGCACTCTGCAGTTTCACAATGTGTGATATGATGTGCTGTGGTGGAACACAAAAAACTGCTTTCTTAGCGAGTGCATGTGGACCACACAGTTGAAGTATGTACATTAAGTGAAAACAAGTGGAACCTGCAACAGACCTCATGGCGTAGAATATTCTCATGCAGGGTCCTAGCCAGCCACTAGTTCTTCTTCCAGGGTATGCCATGCCATTCCCCCGCCCCCATGTTTTTTTACCCCTTCTCAGCAGACACTCAACATTTTTTGGTCATTGAACTTGCTCAGTCCTTATTGGGCAGTTAGGGTGTTGTTGAGCTTCTTTACATCACGCAAAACCCCCACTTTCTTACCAGGCTTTCTTCTTCCAGAGTCTTTCTGAGTATATGATGGGCTCCTTTAGATGGGAAACATGTGATTTGGAATTGAAAACTTCCCTTCTCAGCAATGCTCTATATGTGCAATGATACAGTGCCATCTAGTGGCTTCACTGTGGCTACAAACCTGTCTGCATTCAACAGCTGAGTTTGCTATTGGAAGAGGCGATACAAATTCAGATTTCCGCTCAGAAAAACCAGCCTTACTCTAATAATGCTGGCAACCAACTCCACAGTCTGACTCTTATACACAAAATTCTGGCGTCTGGCCCAGAAGACAAAAACTGGCTTGACCTGTTTCCCTCTGGTTAGTTGACAATCCAACATATACCACTACACATTAAACAAAATTACTGTAGTTCTGTGCTTTTCTAATGTTCTTCTTATTAAGCACATGTACACACACAAAGTATAGGGGAAATAATCTTATCCCCAATACTTTTTCTTGGTGTGTGTGTGTCCCCAACATTTGAAATCTCCTTTATTGATAAACATGGGAACGAATATAACTGTGCTAAGCTTACAACACACAGTATGCTTGCCAAAAACTACTGTAGCTTTAGCCAGGCTCCTGTGCCTCAACTGACAGTAATTAGGATTATTGTAATAAAAGGGACCCTAAAGAATAGTAAATTGAAGTCGGTGCTGAAAGGTGTCTAAACATTAGTGATCAGGCTTATGTATTTCCAATACACATAGGATTAAAACAAACAAACCCCTGTTTGGAAAGGAGAGATTAGTTGAGACATCTTGAGTGTTGTTTCCATATGTATATAATAAATGCTACACAGAAACTAAGATGAAACGTACCTGACGTAGGACTTTCTTGGTGGTGGCATCACAGTTATGGAATGCCCTGTGGTGACTGGTCTGACAGGCTCCTTTCTTTCCTGCTCTTAGATGGGCTGCAAAGATGGGCTGAGGTTTCAGAGAGCAATCCTACAGGTTGATGCTTATTAGAGGGAGGGCTCCATTCTTGAATCTACCCTAAGCCTTTCCAGCGAGAACCAGGCAGGGCGGGAACAGTGACGGAGGCGTCTGCGGCCTCTCCATCCTCCTTTGCTATATTTTGAGCCAGGCAGTCCTCTGAGCCTGTCCAGCTCCTCCTCCTGGCTGGGAGTGCAGACCGTGGCCAGGAGGCTTGTACATCTGGTGGATTCACGGTCTCCTCCTGACCCTCCCCACAACCAGCATGCCCCATTTCCTCCCAAACTCCTTCTGAGGTGATAACCCCATTGTCTGTGGTGGCTGGGAGGGAGAGGGGGTGGGAGAGGTGGAATTCCAGTGGGGATTTCCCCTGCAAGGCTGTAGCTCTGTCAATGGGGAAAGGCCTGGGGCAGGTGAAACCATCCTGACCAAGGGGTGGGTGGAGGATCGCTCCTGCATGCCTCGATCAGGGTGGCTTTAGTACATGCCAGCTGTCCTCCAGCCAGAAAGCTCATGTGCACCAAAGCTGGGTCCTAGCTGAGGCAGCTAGAGGAATGCTCCTCCACCCATATCCAGCCTCACTGGGGAGGATATGGAGCAGGGAAATCCACCCTGGCCAAGGCAATGGCTGGATCACTCGTCCAAATGTTGCGATGGTCAGAGGGCAGTTTCAGTGCACATGAGTTTCCCCCAGTCAAGAAAGCCTGAGCACAGCAAAGCTGGATCTTGGCTAGTTCTTTGGCTAAGGACTGGAGGATGTCAGGGTCTGTGGAGGGCCAGCTGGTGGTGGTGGTGGAGGTCATCCCGCTTCCCTCCCAGAAGTGGTTTTTCACCCCTAGCCTAACCACACGCAATTCTGCATACATCTGCCTCTTACATTTCAGGGGGAAACTTTGCATTAAAACAGCCTTCCCCATGGTGGGAGTGACAGTCCAACGGGAAAGTACCAGGTTGGGGAAGGCAGCATTCAATGATTCAATCTGAGTGTAGGAGGGTGGCTCTCACACCTGTCGTTTGCGAAGCACTATAATCTTCCATCTGTTGACACCTGCAGCATAACTCATTGATGCAGCAGCCCCAACAACACAATGGCTGGTTTCGGACAACACTTTAGACAATGGTGGGTTGAGTAGCCAACTCACAGTTGGTTATTTTGTGGGTACTCCCCACACAACACATTCCTACACAACTGTGGGTGGTTGGGGCTGGCGTTGAGTGGACTAATAGTCAACCCGCCATTTGACTGACACAGCCCCGCCCCTTTCCCCTCCCTCCCTCCTACCTCGGTCCTCCAGGTGCTATCCCAGCAGCCTCTGCAAATTGCGCCAGTTGTAGCAGAGTGGCAGCCGCCGCTCTGGTCGCTCTTGCCACCTGCCTCTATGGGCATGTGTTTTAACCCACTCACCGCACGCCATTAACACACTCACCCCTCCACACAACACTTTAAACAACTGGCTTTGAGCTAAACAACTTGCAAGCCAGTTGTTTCTCTCAGTTGCTTATTTGGGCGGAATAGCATACCGTCAGTAGTTTGTGAGCGGTGTGTTACCCTCCATACAACACAATGAGCAACACAACTGATGATTGTTTCCCCCCCTCCGTTGCTTAATGTGTTGTCCGAAACCAGCCAATGTATCACCTGGTCATTGGAAAAAGAGCCCACCCCCACCCCCCATAGCCATTGATAGAGCTGTGATAGGTCATGTTGAGTGTAGTTTTGCTGTTTCAGTGAAATGGTGCATTCGGTGTGAAGCTGTAAAATCGATGTAAATTTGGACATAGATGCTGAATATTCCCACCATTTTGTAAAGAAAGTAAAGCAAATCTCTTGGCTTCAAGGCCCCAGAGACAGCCATCATACAACCTCGGCTGTTGTTTTCCACGGTCGATGAGATCCACCCAGGCAAAAGGATTGTCAATCCCCCCCCCCCCCGTCTTCTGTGTGAACTAGGGGTGGAGGAAGCTGTCAGTTTGGGTTCCTCCCACTTTCTCATTTTTCCAGTCTTATGTTTGGTTTGTCCTGAACTTTGAGAATTTAAAAAAGAGGTCTGCATGAAAATATGTAGGCATTTTTGTGCACATTACTCCTAACGCATGCCTGTTTGTACGTATCTTTTACCTAATATACACATTCATTGCAAGCAAATTTCCTGATGAAATGCATTTTAGTATTATTTTTCATAAATAGACACATTTTTGTGCACTTCCCCCTAATATATATGCATTCATTCGTATGCATTTCTTTGGATAACTCCCTTGCAAAATTCAGGGAAGTGCGAATTTCAAAAGAGTTGCAGTTAACTTGTTGGTTCAAATGTGCACATTTAGGTACATCCACATTGAAATGTGAACTAAACAAAGTTCTCCATCCCTAGTGTGGATAGAGGCTTTGGCAGACTCAGGGCTGGCATTCCCACGAGGCAGGGTGAATCCCCCCACCTCAGGCAGTGGAGCAGGAAAAGTGGCATATTGCAGACTTCCCGATCCTCCACTGTCCCCATGGGCTGCTTTCCCACTATAGCATTTGCCACAGTAGGAAAGTGGGGACAGTGAGGCTCTCTGGAGCAGCCGCCCACTTGGTGACACCAGCGGCAGCTCCAGTGAGCCCCACCGGGCCTCTACTCCAGCTGTAGCAAAAGCCACAGTGGGAAAGCAGCTGGTGGGGTTCTCCATTTCAGCCACCCCAAACATAGGACATGTGGTTGCTCTCAGCTCTGACTCATGCTGAGTAACCTCTCAGCGCAAGCCTGAGGGTGGGTAGGCTGCTCCCTGGAGAGCTGTGTTGGTCAGAGAAAGCAGCCAACATGGTTGTTTAGAGTAGGGCTGTGCATGGATTCAGATCCAGATCCTGAATCTGGAGCGGATCGGGCTGATTTGGGCCTCTCGGATCTGGATCCGAACTGGATCGGGCCTGGATCGGGCTGGATTGGATCCGCAATCCGGATCTGATCCAGATCTGTGCACAACACTCCCTCCTGCTCTCCCCGCTCTCCCCCTCCCTCCCTCCCCCCCACTCTCCCTGCTTACCTGCTGCCTCCTCCGCGTCATCCTGCCATCATCCTCTCTCCTTGCTGTGTGTGTCATCACCTGATGTGAGCAGGTTATCCAGATGACAGATTGGGATCTTGATCAGATCAGGGGTGTGTGTGTCTGTGCACAGCACTAGTTTAGAGAGCCAGCCAGGCCCAAAAGCCTGGCTTGGAGGGAGGCCTTCACAGGTTCCTTGCATTCTCTATGGTCTCTAGTACCAGTTGCTCTATTGTTACCCAGTGCCTGCTAAGATTCCATGACTAATATTCTTCTATTACACTTTCTGAAGTGAATACATAAGGATCCAGCTGAAATAAGCTTCTAGGTGATCTCTAGATGCTGAACAGAGTTGGCATAAAATAGATCAACCTAGCTTGTGCGTTAGATCAACTCATCGAATGACATTTGTTTGCAAAACAACATTGTTTGACTACATCCTCCAATGCAAGGTTTATAAGGGAATCCAGGGTTTGAAAGAAAGAAGCTCATGATATTAGGCTTGGACTTAGCCTAATAAACTATCCAGTATTGTGTCTATGCTTCAGGCACGGAAGGATATAGGAATGTGCACATAGGTCCCTATGACTGGAAGGCTGCATGAAGCCTCTAGATTAGTCATGGAACAAGGAAATACTAGGTGTCTGGCCCATAGTTGTTCAACAGAACATTACACCCTGGCTGCTGGACTCCAGCCTCTTCCTGCTCCAAGAGCTGATTCCAAGCACTTTTGGCCAGGGAACAGATCTGGTCCTAGGTATGGCTGCCCCCAGCCTGGTCCAGGTAGTGCGACCATAATTTTCAAGAGATACACAAGTGATCTGCAGAGGTGGGAGTAACTGGAAGTGCTTAGTTATAGTCAAACAGGAGAACATCTAGTCTGCAGTATAGGTATGCTTCTGGATCCTCTGTTGTGATTGGATTTCCAGATTGCAGCTGTCACTAAGAATATCTAACAAATTACACCTGCTTCAGAAGCTGTGATCACAAGTGGTTTACAGTTTGCAATTTTAAAGGCTGCAGTGTTTATTTAATAAAGTTTGTGTGGTGCTTTACACCAGTCATTAATCATACGCAAGATTTGAGAGGAGTGAAACCAGAAAAAGTTGGGTTTAAAAGGTATACATGTTCCAACTGTTAGCAAGTGAGACTTACTTTGTTAACATGCCTTTGATTCAGAGAAGCACAGGAGAAAGAAGCTTACAATCTATACTTTATTCTAGAGAGAGAATGGGATGGGGAGGTATCCAGAGCCCTGTCTAGTCACGTTGTATTGGATGAGTTCCAGTTGCTGAGACCTGGTGATGTAGACAAGGTCCTTGGATGAGTGTAACTGACCGCTTGCATCCTCAACCCTTGCCTGACTGGGCTTGTGACATATAATAGGGAGGGGGTGGTTGGTTGGGTTCAGGAAGTTACTGTAAATTCCTCCTTGAGAGAGGGAGCAGTACAAGTGTTTCTGAAAAAGGCAGAGATCAGGCCATTCTTCAAGAATCCTAACTGGACCCGGAAGTGGAAGACATCTGCAGGCGAGTTGCAACATCTCTTTTTTGGGCAAGGTGCGCAAGCGAGTGGTTTGTGATCAATTCCAGGCACTCTTGGGTAATGCTAATTTTCTAGATCCATTTCAATCCAGATTTGGGCCCAGTTTTTCGACAGAAACCCCCACGTTGTCCCCATGCAAAGGAGAGAGTGCAGGGGTTGTAACGAGGAGGGGAGGGAGGAGCCACTCTGCTGCGCCACTGGACGGGCGCTGCTGTGCCTCGGCACATCCCTCCCTGGTTGAGTGTTTCCAGCTCCAGCATAAGAGACATGGTCCCTCCCCAGTTCCCCCCACTGTACCTTGGACCATTTATTTTTTTAAAAAAACTTCACATCAGGACTGCTATATCTCTCATGCCTTTCTGGCTTCAGGGGAGAAGTAAGCTCTGTGTGTGTGTGTGGGGGGGGGATTATACTCGGTGAAACGGTTGCTCTCTCCAAGGATGTGGCTCTCCCAGGAGGACACGCAGAGGAAGGGAAGCGTCCCAGCTGCCATTTGTCTCACTGGCCCACCCCTGTCCTTCACCAGCTGATGGCAACCAATCATGGGTCGGCATTGACTGGGGCATGTCTCTGACCGCAGCTCTGGAGCGAGGTGACAGATGGCAGATGCCGTTGTCACCTTGCTGCAAGTGGAAACAGTTGGGGTAAGTCCCCAACTTTTTAAAACTGGAGCTTCAGGGGAAAGCCCTGGGATGGCTCTGCAATGGCTGCTGCGTCAAGCCATGGTTTGCTAATCATAAACAACCCATGAAGAGAACCATGGTTTGTTGTGGGGTTGTGAACTGTGGGTTATTCATGGTTAACAAACCATGGTTTGATAGCATTGCTGGGTTCACACAACACAATAACCATGGTTCAACAACAACCCACACTCAACCTTGAGTGTGGGTTGCCGTATTGTGTAGGTTGACCAGATAAAATCCAGGTCAGGGCTCATGTAACTTTAACAGTTGTAGAGAAAAGGGAATTTCAGCCAGTGTCATTTGTATGCGATTAGTTCCTGGTGAAATTCCCTCTTCATCACAACTGTTAAAGTTGCAGGGCCCTGCCTTCTTTTGTATATGGCCACTCTAGTATAGTGCATGCACCTGACCCACCCTATGAGTGATTAGAAGAATGTTAACTTTGGCCCTAGGAGTGCCGTTTATTCACTTCAGATTGATATACTAACTCCAACGCTATCTGGACAGAGGTAGTCTGGCAACAGTTCTCCCTGCTCTGATTGCTGCATACATTGTACATACATTGTATATTGTCTACTTTTGAAAATGGCTGTTAGGCTAGTAAATGGAACTGATGCCAGTACTTTGTCAGTTGCACAGGCTTCTGGTCCATTTTTAGGCGCATTTCAAAGTGTTGGTGTTGGTCTTTAAAGCCCTACACAACTTGGGGCCAGAGTATCTAAAAGGATGTCTTTTCCGCTATGTACTTGTCCAGGTTCTTAGGTCATTTTTGGAGTCCCCCCCCCCCCTCCGGGTGCCTCCACTGAATGAAGTTAGGTGATGAGTACTGTTTATGGAATGTCTTCCCCAAGGAGGCCCACCTGTCTGGCACCCTGCAAAACCAATCCTCCCCACCCTACAGGCAATTTAGGTTCTAGAGTTTTTAGTTTAGATTTGCCCCTAGTGTGCAGGAATGATTGCTTTTATGGATTTCATGTCGTATTTTTGTGCTGATTATTCTTATTGCTGTTTTTACCGTGTATTGTTTTTATTCTTTTGTCATGTAATCCATCCAGAGAACCTTTGTTACCGGGTGGACTAAAAACATAATAATTACATATGTACGTACATACATACATACATAGGCAACAATAGCAAGACACGAATATGGGTAAATGCAGGTACAAATATTTAGATTTGTGACTGTGGCTGAAGAGAAGGGCTTAAGCCAGAAAAGATTGGAATTAAGGTTGAATGTGGAGGAAGAGAGAGAGCGATGATATCCTGTTTGAATTGCAACTCTCCTGCATTATATCAGAAGTTCCTTCTGAAACTCCTCACACTTAATTTCGGAAATAGCATTTGATATGTTGGGGAGCACAAGGCAGCTGAGGTCTAAAACAGAAATTGCAAAGATGTGCTGTGCTGTACATTAACACACACATGGGCAGGATCTACACTGCTGTTTTAAAGCGCTTTAAAGTGCTTTATAACAGTAGTGACAACTGTTGGGGCCCAGGACAGACTCCAAATCAGTGGTCACTACTGTTATAAAGCGCTTTAAAGCGCTTTAAAACAGCAGTGTAGATTCGCCAATGGCCATCAGGAGCCTGAAGAGTCCTGCTGGACTGGGACCAATGCATTTAGGGTTAGGATGCCAGCATGTTCAGAGGGAAATTGCCTTCACCCTTTGAACGTGTTGGATCACACAAATGAGAGCTAGCACTTGCTATTTAAAGAAAGAAAGAAAACTGGGATTGTCATGGTTTTGTGCCTCTGGCAACCCAGTTCAATGGTGTGATAGTGGACATGTAGAAAACAGTATAAGAAACAGTTTTCAATAATAAATGTATATGGTATAGGGGGTATGGTGCTCTGCGCTTATGCGTCTTTGTATTACCTTGGCTCAAAGAAGATCCTTAGATTTAAGACCACACTTCATTTCTTTCTGATATTTACTCATTTTATTGGTACCCCAGTTTTCTACCAAAACATAGCACCCACGGTGCCTTACAGTAACAATTAAAATTGATTAAAATAATAAAACAAAAAAATAAAATACAATAAAAACAGTAACAATTGCAAAGAAATATATAATTAAAAACAGCACCCCACCCAACAGATCCACTTATGGGCTAAAGCTCTTCTTAAATAAAGTGGTCTTTGCCTACCATGGAAGGACAGCAGGTATGAAACTTCAGACAAATGCAGATCTAAATGTGTTAATGAAAAATGTTTTTGAAACAAAATAACACCATAGTGTGCAATAATAAAATTATATCATGATATTAATTTACAGCTATTGGAAAAGAGTTTACGATAAGTACTTTAATACAACATTTAATGCAGGGCAAAATATGTTATTTTTAAATTGGTTTCTTTCGAGTGCCATTTTATTCTTAAAAATTGAACTGCTCTAACAATTACACTTACAGAGCAAATCACATACCTGATTTACAGCTTAAACTGTTAATTTGCTATGTTTGATTTTGCACGCCGGATGCCAATTACTGGACTGTAAATTCACTGGACTCTTTTGTATTTGTTTCTTGGCGTGTGTGTGTATGTGTGTGTGTGTGTGTGTGTGTGTGTGTGTGTGTGTGTGTGTGTGTTTAAATGGTGCATTGGCACCGGGAAAGTGAAAACTCAGCTACCAACAAAACACACGGTCAGATCTGGGGACGGAAGCTTCCTTGTGCCAGAACCTTGCAACCAGCAACATGGCAGCCAAAGGCTACCACTCTTTTCGGAGCCACTGCCCTTAATCCTGTCAGTGGGCAGGGCCTTGTTGGCATGAAGCTTGGCCAGCAATGGGTTGGGTTGGGTTGAGGGAATCAAATAGTAGCAATTATAGGATTTCATTCTCCTCCTATAGTTTTCCTAAAAAGGACAGGCAACTGGCAATCTGCCCAAGGAAATGCACATCTCATCCAAGCGGCATCATTGCAGGGTGCAATAAGGCAGCTTTGGGTCCAGCCCCCTAAAATCTCACAGTTCCTTCAGTTTTTCATCATTTAGGTGGCACAGCTGCTACTGGTAGTGAAAAGAGAGGAGTCTGCCATGACCCACCAATCTGAATGCATTGTATGCACCAGTCATGTATTCTGGCTTGCTGGCTCCTTGATGACGCTCCTTTTCGCAGTCCCAGGAAGTAGCAGACAACATGCTGCTGACTGAGCTCCCCGTGGGCCACTTTCATCACTTGCACGTGGGCCCACCTTAGCAGGCTTCAGTCTGGCACCATCATATTCCAGGATCCTTTGCATGGTAGGTGCGTGTGCTGAGCAGGCCACAGGAAGTGAAATATTCTGGTGCGACGTGCCTTTTAGGGCTGCCTTGTGTGTGAAAGTGAGCATTTTACCAGATGTACCTTTCCACGTTAGAAAGCATCAAGGGTTTGAACATTGCCATCCTTTGGAATTCCTATGTCTAGGCCAGGGCAAGGCAACTTGTGACCCTCCAGGTGTTTTGGCTTATAATTTCTGTCAGCCCCAGGCCAGCATAGTTAGAGGTAACAGATGATGGGAGTTATAGGCCAAAACATCTGGAGGACCACAAATTGGCCACTCCCACCATAGTCTAGACCTACTTCAGCATTGCATGGTTGACTCCCCCCCCCCAACCTATCCCCCAAGAATGCTCTTTCTCAGTCTGATAAACCATGGTTTATTGGATGACGTATCAGATTGAGATCATTATGCCTGAACCAGTCCTAGGAGCAACGTGTTTGGTGACTAAACAGTGTGAGCTATGAAGTCTTTGGTTCAAATTTTACTGCAGCCATAAACATGCTAGGTGAGCCACCATCTACAAGGTCAGGTTCTCTCCAACAGATGAGAAAGTAAGCTTGATTGTGAGTTTTATTGGTGCAGATGGAGCCTAACAGGGCTGAATTCTTGGGCAAGGTGTTAGAGCATGTGGTGACTTCTCAATTCTAGGTAGTGTTGGATGATGATGATGATGATGATGATGATGATGATTTGGATCCACTTCAGTCCAGGTTCAGCTCTGGCTTCAGTTGCCTTGATAGGTGACTTGCTCCAGAAAATAGATGGGCAGTGAAAAGGATTGTGATCCTGTTGGCTCTCCTGGACCTCTCTGTGGCTTTTGATACCATTAACTCATAGGCGTGTGCAGCTCATTTCATTAGGGTGTGCACCTTAAAGGCCCTGATTGGAGCGGAGGAGGGAAAAGCGCTCTTTCTGGCCCCGATTGGAGCAGTGTGGGGGTGAGAAAACGCACTTTCCAGGGCTTCAGGAAAGTACATAGTTCCCCCAGGGACGCTAATGGCAGCTTTCCAGAGGCTTTCCCGTCCTTTTAAAAGCCCCAATTCAAGTGTGTGGGGGGAGTAAACAGAGGTGCCCTGGGAAATTAGGGTGTGCCAGGACACACCCAGCACACCCTGTGTGCACACCTATACATTAATTATTATATCCCCCTGGACTGTTTATCTGGGTGGGACATAGGAGGCAGAGTCATATGCTGGTTTTGATCACTGCTGGACAAACGGTCTCAGAGGGTGGTGCTTGCTCGAGGATGTCTGCTCCACTCCGTGGCCATTGGTTTCCTTGGTGCCACAAGGTTTCATAGAATCATAGGATCATAGAATCGTAGAGTAGGAAGGGGCCTCTAAGGCCATCGAGTCCAACCCCCTGCTCAATGCAGGAATCCACCTTAAAGCATCCCTGACAGATGGTTGTCCAGCTGCCTCTTGAATGCCTCTAATGTCCAGCCGGATGTCCAGCCGAAATCTGGTTTCCTGTCACTTGAGCCCCTTATTCCACGTCCTGCACTCTGGGATGATCGAGAAGAGATCCTGGCCCTCCTCTTTGTGACAACCTTTCAAGTATTTGAAGAGTGCTATCATGTCTCCCCTCAATCTTCTCTTCTCCAGGCTAAACCTGTTCTTTCAATCTCTCCTCATAGGGCTTTGTTTCCAGACCCCTGATCATCCTTGTTGCCCTCCTCTGAACATGTTCCAGCTTGTCTGCATCCTTCTTGAAGTGTGGTGCCCAGAACTGGACGCAATACTCAAGATGGGGCCTATTCAGTGCCGAATAGAGGGGAACCAGTACCTCGCGCGATTTGGAAGCTATACTTCTATTAATGCAGCCCGAAATAGTATTTGTTTTTTTTTGCAGCCACATCACACTGTCACTTTGTCCCTATGCTTTTCAACAACTAGATGAAACTGCTGGAGGAAGTCATTCAGAGTTTTGGGCTGAAGTGCCAAGAATACACAGGCGACAGGGAGACTGTGAGATGGGTAATTTCTTTTTGCTCTGTGACAGCTGTTGACCTCCTGAACTAGTGTCTGGAGGAGGTTTCGGGATGGATGAGGACAAACAAATAGAGTCTTGATCCAAATAAGATGAAGTACTACAGATAGGGAAATGGGTATTCTAAAACTCCTTTAATTCAATGCTTTTGCATTTTTGGCACCCCAGAGATTGAAGATTTACCACATTATTTGCTGTCTTGCCTCTTATATTCTGAACCAAGGTTTAAATTTCTGGGTTCTATCTTGTTTTTACCTGCATGGTAATACTGTCCCACAGAAAGGTTTTTTTTTGTTTTTTTTTAACTGTAACTTACAAGATTTCTCTTTTAGCTTTGGCAGCATCAAATAGTTGGGCAAAGTTTATCTCTGACAGTGCAGTTGATTGTTCTGGGTATGCACTGACTTAATGGTCTCCTTAGCTGTTTTAATTTTCAAACTATAATTACCTCTTTTTTAAATAATGGGTGTATTTTAATTTAAATGAACGTTACACAATGTATTGTGAATCTATTTTAGCTTTAAGTATTTTAGATCTGGAGCGTCATCACACAGGAGGTTTAATGCACATTTACCGTGACTTTGATCCATTTTTTTCAGGGCTGGACTCGCCCAGTGTGAGAACAGCACAACGGGGACGACGTCATGCCAGTCTAATGCTGAAAAAGTGGATCAAAGTCACGGTAAATGTACATTAAACCTCCTGTGTGATGATGCTCCTTGTTTTATAGTGTATTTGCCTTATTTTGTCTTAGCTGTTATGTATGCGAATGGCCCATGGCCCAAACAAGAAATAAGAAAGAAAGAAAGAAAGAAAGAGAAATGGACCGATCTAGATAGAGGAATTCATCTGGTCTTCGATGAGGTTGCATTCACCATGAAGGATCAAGTGTGCAGTTTGAGAGTGCTCCTGGATTTGGTGCTAAATGGTAGTTTGGTCATGTGTCCAAATAGAGGACAACCCTCCATTTGAACAGCTGCATGACCATCCTCCATATGAAGGTGTCCTTTATTTGAAGGGCTGTCCTGTCTAATTCCATGCTGGATCAGAACAAGGGTCCATCTAGTCCAGCATTCTGTTCACAGAGTGGCTGCCCAGCTGCCCACGGGAAACCCAGAAGCAGGACATGAGTGTAACATCCTCCCGCCCATGTCCCCCAGCAACTGGTGTACATACGCATACTGCCTCTGATACTGGAGGAAGCATATAGCCATTAGGACTAGTAGCCAGGGTAAACTTCTCCTCCAGGAATTTGTCTGATCCCCTTTTAAAGCCATCCAAATTGGTGGCCTTCACATTTTATTGCAATTGTTTGTTTTTTATCTTCCATGCTACTTTGGGAGAGTCCCACCTTTTACAGCAGCCTCAAAATTATTTTAAATAAATAAAATACAATGTTTTTATTGTGGGGGTGCAACCCTGGCTCCTTGGTCTCTCAATCTGAGTGATTTGTGCTTGCTTGCAAATGAGATATTGAACCCAGCAAGGTAATTGAGGAAGTGGAAGTGGAAAATGAGTTCATGTAGCAAGTGGCCTCCAGCAGGTGGCGCTGTTTGGCGAGTTTTGCCCCACTGCCTTTATTACCTAAATTATATAAATGCTTTGATAATTGATTCCCCCCCCTCCCCTCCATTGACCTCTTTCTGGAAATATTGAATAAACTATTTGCAAAAAGGGGTTATAGGAGCTGCCTATATATATATATATACACACACACACACACACACACACACATGTATCCACAGGTATTTTCCTGATGGCTTGTAAAGAGAGACCAAGCACTGCTTTGTTTGTCAATTGCTGAATCGACAAAGGATTCAGAAGCTTCATCATGATCTGGAAGAGCAAAACATGCCCACCTCTCTCAGAAAGGGTAGTGAGGCTTAATTACGTTTGGTCAAAGTGCAGGCTGGGGTGACGGGGGATTTTCCAGCACGTATGGCGTCATTTTCATGCACACACCATCGTCCTTTCCATCGATGTTGGTCTGTCTGTTTACAATGCGTTTTTGCCTTTAAAGTCCTTCCTTTCTGTTGTCAAGTTCTGACAGAAGCGATGTTAAACATGAAAACTAGACACTGGGAAGAAGCTTCTTTAAATTCAAAAACCGCAATATGGAAAGCACATTCACAGTATAACGGTATACTGGGAGGGATCTACACTACCACTTTAAAATGGTTTATAGTGGTATTGACAACTTGTGGGGCCCAGGACACACTCGATATACAGTTTTCAAAGTGTCATATCCTTCTTGGTGTAGATCTGGCCCTGGTTTCATGCCAATTTACTGTCATTACTTCCCCTAAACAATATGGGGAATTGTAGCTGCTTATTCTCAGTTATTCTCTCTCTCTCTCTCCACACACCCACACCCACACTCACAGAGGTTCCTTGGGGAGAAGGCATGATTATTAAAGAGGGATGTGCAACAAAAGAGTGTAGTGTGGAGTGTTCCAGTTTGGGGCGACAGCCAGCCATGCCCTCTTCCAGGATACTCTATTCTCTTCTCCCCACCCCTTGGTTTTCCACTCCACTCCACTCCACTCCCCACCCCAACACTCAGCATTCTGAGCCCACTGAACATGCTCAGTCCTTGTTGGGTAGGCTGACCATATGAAAAGGAGGACAGGGCTCATGTAACTTTAACAGTTGTAGAGAAAAGGGAATTTCAGCCAGTGTCATTTGTATGCAATTAGTTCCTGGTGATATTCCCTCTTCATCACAACGGTTAAAGTTGCAGGCACTATACTAGAGTGACCCTATACAAAAGAAGGCAGGGCCCATGCAACTTTAACAGTTGTGATGAAGAGGGAATATTTCAAAGAAGTTGAGGGTTGTTTTTTTAAAAATCCAAGACAGCAGCATAAACTAACCAATACCCAGGTGGGGCACAATCCACATGAACGCTCCTCTGAATAAACTCCAATGAGATGAAAGAGTCTAAGCTCAAAAGCACAGTAATGCGTTTCACAGCTCCCATTCTTTTAATTGGGGCTTGCACAGAAGTACTTCCCAGCGGATCGCGGCCTAAGTTACGTTTGCTGTTGATTTGCTTTGTTTTGTTAAAACCACCAAAAATAAATAAATCAGTAAAATAAAATATATGTTTGTTGTTGATATTCAGAAGTGCCACAAACTGCAGCACTGAGCACCATTCTTTCCTTGAGGCTAAGGAACATGTTCTGGGAGCATCCTAGCCAATGTCAGTTTTAAACTGGTGCTACACAAGTGGAAATAAGGGCGGGATATACTTTTAGCATCCGGTGTGGAAACACCTTGGCTTTTGATTAGTCCTTGGGCTTTCAATTTGCCTTGATTTTACTTTGTAAGATCAACAAAGTAGATCTTGACCACTTTGAGTGGCATTTATTTTGGTAGAATAGCAGGGTTACAAAATAAATAAATAAATCATTCTACTTCAGAGGCCTTTTGCTCTCAGTGCCACCTCGGGACATTCGGTGAGTGACCACAGCTGCCTCTACATGAGAGGTTTAAAGCTCTTTCAAGTCTCATTAAAATGTTTACCTCTACATGAGCGGAGTGCAAATCGGGAGTTGAGGCACGTTATCTATCCAATTATGCACATTATCGAATGCGCGTTAAATAGCGAGTTTTATTTTGCTGCGGCCCGTTAAAGCGCGTTTTGACTATGTGAACAAGCGATTCTCCGCATTAACTACTTCTAAAGCTCATTTCAAACAACCGGTAAGGCGCTCAATTACCTCTCGTGTACAGTCATTTACCATAAAGAGCTTCAGAGAAGATGCGCATAATAGGAGAACCAGGTGTCAAACTGAATTGTTGTAGAGGGGGTCCACAAGAGGCAGAGTTTTTTCTGTGTTGGCACCTCAACTCTGAAATGCTTTCCTAGTTGAAATCTACCAGGCTCACTCTTTGGCTGAGTCCTCACAAGACCTTGTGTTTGTTTGCCTGCTTGTTTCTGAAACGCCTAACTCACTCAGACCCAGAATCCATATGTTGCAAGTGCCAACGCATTACGTTATCCAAGGTGTTAAGCTTCACACCTTGGACAGCTTCTTTAGGGTTCTGACTGATTCTGATTGTAATCTGGAGCAGATTCACCGCCCCACCGCCTTCATTGGATATAGTGTAAGGTTGACATCCTCGTGGAAAGAGAGTGGTAAACCTGCTTTAAAACAACAACACACTAGCAGGAGAGCATTGCTACACAGGAGAAGGATCCACTGTGTGGATCCACATTTACTGTCTCTTCTGTCTCAAAATGAAGACACTCTTGGTTTGATGGCTTTTAATATGAAGCACCAAGTTTTATTGCTGCCCTCGTGGTGCCAGATGAAGACCTTTTCATTCACTTTCACCTTTTCACTTTTTCATCTTTGAATCTACTCTTAGACTGTTCAAACTCTTGCTCCAAAGTAGCCCGTTGTTGCTGTTCTTATTGGAAATTCTGGTATTGAAATCCAGTGTTCTTACTGTTTTTAGTTAACATCGTATGTTAGCCTCAGAGCTGTTGCTGTTGCTGTTGTAAATTCGAAGGGTGGGATACCAAACAAACAAAGACGTTTTGCCCCTCAGTCCTTCTCCATTAGACTATGCCCCCCTCTAGATAAAATCCTGGTTCTTTTGAACCGTATTCGTGTTTGCCTTTCTCATCGTTTCCATGAGGTTTGGGATGCTGTGACGTTGTGTTGGCAACTTCAATCCTCCAACAGCTGGCACCGGTGCTCTTGTGAGAGCTGAGACATCGGCCTGGAAAAGAAATCTCAGCAATATATAGGGCGTCTGCCGAATATAATTGATCCCCCTGCCTTTTATGCCTAGCCAAGCTATTGCGCTGCTTCGGTACCTTGCAGAGATCTGGAAATAAAATGTTGTTCTTTTGGGTAAAAGAACGGCTAGCTGGCACGCGCTGGGTTTCTGCTGCTACTCCTTGCGTAACGCAAGAGTTATTTTTAGCAGTCGAAAGGGCAAAACATGTTTAAGAGAAATAGAGTGGAAAATGTGACATGTCTAACCCTTCTTTGCGGTGGACACATTTCCCCCCTCTCATCTCTTCCCCCCACCCCCTCACAGCTTTGCTCTCATTTGCATCCTCTCATGGAGTAGTAGAGGCTCCTTTGAATTAAGGATGTGTTCCTTCGTTCAGACCTCTTCCTGAGCTCATCTTAAGAAGGCTGGGAAAATATCATCAAATGATATCACATCAAAGGTGGCAGAGTTGCTGTAATCGTCCAGGAAGAAATAATACTTGGCACTCTGATTCAATGTTTACATTTTGTGTGTTTCATCCTAAAACTAACAAGGAGGAGGGTAGAGAGGGATCGAGACAATTTAAACAGCATTTTTATTTTTATTTTACATTGCAGCAGGGTAAAAATGAATAAACCCAAATGCTCTGAACTAGGCGTGGGAAACACAGCACACAGGCCACACAGGTCCCTGCCACTGCCCCCCGTCCCCAGTGTGGCCCCTGCTGTGGGGCAGTGACAGCAGGAGTAGCCCCAGACCCTCCGAAGTTGCCCGCCCCTGCTCTAGATATCGTACTAGGGATAGTTAGGCTGAGTTTACTTCTGAATGATCTCATTTAATGTGAAGGAATTGAGTATCAGGGGGCTCTAACCAGACTCTCAGAGTGAGCGCCTAGCAGCTTACTCTTGGTGCCACTGAGGTAGCTCACCAGAAGTGAGGGCTTCTGCTCTCTGGCACACTGCAGGTAGCTAGGAGGGGAGTATTGCAGCAATCACCTCAGCAGGGGGTGACTCTGGGTACCTCTAGATGGCCGCTTTTCCCCACAGTAGATTCGGAGTGGCGGCAGGTGGATTTCATGACGCTGCTGACACTCCGAAGCTACTGTGGGGAAAAGCCCCAAAGCTCCGCTCTAAAAAAGTCGGGCATTTACCCCAACTTTTTTAGCTTGGTGACAACGGCATTTGCCATCTGTCGCTCTTCCTCCGGAGCTTCCGGGAGGCCTGCCACAGTCTATGGCGACCACTGATTGGTCGCCATGGGCTGGGCAGGGAAGGGGATGGACCAGCGAGCCAAAAGCTCACTGCACCACCTCCGTGCCACCGCAATCCTCCCCCCATTTTAAAAAGTAAAAAATATATATTAAACTTACGATTGAAGAGGGGGGGGCGATGCTCCCAGCTGCCCCTACAACTGCTGCTGATGCTCTGCTGGGCAGGCATGGGCTCGGCAGTGGTGGCGGCGGTGGCAGGAAAGCCAGCCATGGCACTCCTTCTGCTGTAGATGGGCGGAAGGAGCGCCAATGCAGGGTGCCATGTATATGAAGGCTCTGCCCTCACTCCTCGTCTGAGCAACTTAGTATTCTGATGCAGACTGAGCTGAATACCATTTTTATTAGAAATGACGCAAATAGATTTTTAATTGTTGGAAAGGGGAATGGATTCATTTTGCGCCTCCCAAACTCTGGAATGGAGGAAGGCATTAGGAACAGATTCTGCAACCCACACCAGCCACAAAGAGTCAGCCTATCTTCCTCAGCTTCTAAGAGGGGATTGTTGTTGTTGCCTATCTTTACAGCCAGAAGGAGAAATAGTTTAGTGCAGTATGCAAAGTGAGAGCCAGGAAATTCCCTGTTCAAAACTTGCTTCATCTATGAAACTAGGTAGCCTGGGTGAGCCTGACCACTACGCACGTGTGAGGAATCCACACCATTGTGTTTTTCTGGTGGATATTCTCCAATCCACACCATCTGGAAATGGACGATGATGCGGATGCATTTTGGGTTCAGAAATCCATACATTTCCAGACTTGAGATGAACAGGAAAAATGTGTCTGACAAAATGCACTCACCTGAAAATATGGAAAGAACAATGTATACCTTCCAAAAATATATACAAACACACTTTAGTCAATGTGTGGATTCATACAAAAATGTGTACAATTTGGAAAAATGTGCAGGAAAATGTGCACATTTTTAAAAAATATGCAAAAAAATATCTTTTTTTTATAAGTAATTTTATTAATTTTTAATACATACAACAATACAATATGACTTACAATAACTAATACTTGCTCCCCCACACTAATGGGTCCATCTATTTCTTAATTATACATCCTTCCAAAACTGTAATGCGTCCTGCATAGGTGTACATACTTTCCCTTTTTTAATACAAAATCTACAAATATTCCCCGAACATCTTCAAAATAATTTCTCTTCATTAAACCCTTTTTAACCTTTATACTACTAGTTAACGTATCATTAATTGCGATATCCCTTACTTCTTTATACAATTCTGTCATTTGGTAATTACCTTGTACTTTCCATTTCCTAGCTATCAGTAATCTTGCTGCTGTCATTAAGTTTGTACTTAAATCTCTTACATTTTGAGTCCCCTGACCTTTTTTATAAATTGATAATAAAGCTACCTTGGGACATACCTCTAAATTTAAACCAGTTATTTCATTTATCTCTTTAAATATATTTTGCCAACATTTTTGCACATCTTCACAAGTCCACCACATATGACTATAGGTGCCTGTTTCCTGGCATCCTCTCTAGCATAACTTTGAATATTTTTTATCGATCTGGTTTAATCTTACTGGAGTTAAATACCACCTCCAAACTAACTTGTAATAATTCTCTTTTATCCTTACCGACATGCAAAAAAAAATCTGTACATATTTTTTCCATTTAAAAAGCCCACGTACATCTGCACAGAAACGGCATGGAACAGACTGGAGGTGGAGAAAAAGAGGACTTCTGCAGAATCTGGCTTTACAGATCCGCCCATCCTTACTGGCCATTATTGTCTTCAACAAGAGGTTAGTAAATGGATGAATCCTGCCCATCTTGACTGAGGCTGTGTTCATTTTTCCAGAGGATTCCCAGAAAAAGCTTGGGCTTCTTCAAAGAGCTCTCTGAAAGCTCCAGCCATGACGAATAGCAATGTCACGAAATTCATAAGTTCCTCGCTGAGAAGATGAATTCATCCTGTGTGCCATGCTTTCCCCAAAAAGGTCTTCTCCAGATTGGAATATAAAATGAGATTATGTCAATTTCTGCAGATGTTCCATCTACGCTCGCTAGACCAGGAATTCAAAACCGGTTACTTTGATGCAAAAGTTCTCTAAAAATCCCATACTGCAGTGAAATACATGACCACCCAGCCAAGCAGCCTTTTTATTCTCTGGCATCTTCTCCGTTAGAGTCAACTATCTCAATTGTATCTTGCAATCATTTCCTGTGGCTGTGGTCCCACATCCAGTTCTAAAAGGCACTCTTGTGTCTAGGAGTTGTTTCGGGAGGGGCAGGCAATTCCGTTTCCACATAGCTCTCCAGCATGGCTAATGCAGGGAACTACAATCCACAGGACCTTACATAGCTACAGATGAAAATAGCAAGCTGCTTTTTATCAGGTCAGGCTATTTATCCATCTAGCCCAGTATGGTTTACTGTGACCAGAAATAGCTCTCCAGGACCTCAAGCAGAACGTGTCTGACATTTCCTGCTTCCTGATCCTTTTAAATGGAAATGTCAAGGATTGAAGGCCAAGGACCTTCTGCATACAAAGCATGTGCTATACCACTGAGCTACAGACCCTCCCTAAATTTGCAGGGGAGAGTACAATAATGTGCATGCATGAAGCACTATCAGCACCCAAAAGAAGGAAAACCCCAGCCCTTCCCTGATGACATCTGGAGGCCTTTCCACCCATAACCCCCTTGTGAGGCACTCATCTTCTTCCCTTTTCCCCAGAATTACCTTCCAGTAGAAGTGATATGGGAGGGTACATCCTTTATTAGGCCATTAAGCCTTACCAACAGGAGATTTCGAGCACAGAGGTACTCATGAACAATACTTTGCCAGAGTTTCCAGGTTCTTAGTAAGGGTAGGTCAGAATGGGCCAAACGTATTCACGAGCCAAGCCAAAAGGAACTGTGGTTCAAATCATAGTGTGTGTTACTTCAAAACTGGGGGTGGGGCGAACTTGCTGACATTCGTATTAATAATGACCTTGGTCTAAGGAGGGCTGAGACTATGTTTTTGAAATTGTCCTAAAGCCTTCCAGTCAAAGATTAAGATTTCAGTTTGTGAATTTTAAGATGAATATTTTACTAAGATTTTTTTATTAACAAACATTTATGACAGTCATAATAGATGCTGGGTGACAGCCGCAGGTATTAACATTGTGGGCATAACATCCAATTTGCTAGAAGAATTTTGACGACTCAGGTCTTCTTAAGAATCACAGGGCATATCCACACTAGCCATTTATCCCAGGGTCAGCTCGAGGTCATCCCTGTGTGCTCAAATGACGCACAGAGGATCCCAGGGTCAGCCGGGGATGACCACTCACTTTTCCTGGGATAAAATGGGCTGGATATTTCCAATTTTTCCTGCGGTCCTGGGACAATCCCAAGGACAGCGGGCAGTGTGATGCAAGCCCCTGGGTCCACCCTCCTCCCCGTGAGTAGGGAGTCAGCAAACAGGCACGGAGCTGTGTGTGTGTGAGCTCCATGCCCAGCTGGGGGCGGGGGTAGCAGTTTCACCAACCCCGGGATGGCTGCCGGCACTGTTCGATGCTGCCAGCACTGTTCTTTTGTTTTTTACTTACATTTTTTGCAGTATCAGGGCTGTGCAATTGCACAACCAGCTCCTAGTTCAACCCCCCCCCCCATGCCAGAACATCCCTCTTGACTTCCAGGATGTCGTGATGGCGTGTGCACCCTGGGAGACAATCCCGGAAGCTGTAAAGCCCAGGATCCTCCCCCTCCCTCCTGGAAGGCTCATAGATGTAGACGAGCCCTTAGAAACGCTAGATAATGACCCTGTTCTTCTAGAATTGGACTAGTAGCAGGACCAATCTTTTCTTAGGATACATTCATCTACTTTAGTCAAGTAGTCCTAGCATCCCTGAATGAACACCTTTGGGCACCTGTCAGGGTGCCAGCACTCCAGGGCTAGATCTACACTATTAATTTATAGTGATATTGAAGTGCATTGATAACTGTTGGGGCACATTACATAACCCTTACCATATTTCTTCGATTCTAAGACGCCATCGATTGTAATTTCAGTACCACCTTAATCAGTACGCACCTTAATTTCAGTACCACCAACAGAAAAAAAGCTTGGATTCTAAGAAAAATAAATAAAAATAAAATCAAACCTTTGCCTTGTGCAAAGCGCGGGAAAATTCAAAAACTGCGATTCTAAATCGCCAATGATTCTAAGACACACCCTGTTTTTAGAGATGTTTATATGGGGGAAAAGTATGTCTTAGAATCGAAGAAATATGGTATATCGCTTTCATCGTGTTATTTCTTGCTTTCTATTCCACACTATCCAAAATACTGCAACCAATGTCACTGAGTGTTCTACGAGGTATACGTGCACAGGAGGGATATATAGCATTACCATGATGGGATCATAATGATTGGACACAAGGTGTAGATCTGGCCCAGGAGGGGCCACAGCTGGGTTTGAGCTGCTCTTTTAATTTCTCATAGTGCAATGCTATGTGGCAGACATTGCAGAACATGTAAAGAGTGGCATCCATTTGCCACTGTCAGGTAAATCTGGAGCCAGGCCTGACTTTAATGTTCCCTAAAAGAAGACATGAATTTTAAAAAGAAAATGTTACTACTTTAAGAGGTGTTATAGGTTTTTTTTTAAAAAAAGACATCCCACATTATAAAGTCATACTCAGTTGACCCTCCATACAAACATGTGCGCACGCATACACACACGCCTCTGGAAGTTGAGAGGGATCTGCCGTGTGGGTGGCAGTGGGAGAGCCTGTTTAATCCTTTCTCTTCTGATTGTCTTTTGCTTCAAATTTCCCAGTTGCTTTTTGCCCTCTGGGGAAAGATTTGGGTACTCTTCCCTTTTGCCCTGTACTACAAAATATGGAGTTGGGAGGAGATCACAATACATGCGGGTGAGTTGCATTTGGTTTGCTGTGCATTAGATGCTGCGCAGGCAAGCTTGGACAATGTAGCCCACTAGGTCAAGAAATACAGGCAAGGAAAGACTTTGGTGGGAGCGACTGAAATAACGCAGTATTGTTATTTTTGGAAAGGACTTCCTTTTAACTTATAAACCTGCCCATATCATGCCAGCCTCAGGGCATCCCTACATTAAGAAACCCCACCACCCACCCACACACTCTTACCAGGTCTCAGATTTTTTTTCGCACTCAGAACGGCAGTGACCAACAGCGACCGCATGACTTTGAATTGAAAAGAGAATGCTATTGCAGCCTATTCTTTCCAATGAAACAGCGCCATCTAAGGCAGAATAAATCTTATCTTAAATTAGATACTGAATGATTTCTGTTTTTAAAACACGGAATAACGGGGGAAACCGCGGGAGACATCCTGGCTGTTGTCGACATCATGTAATCAACCTGCAAACTTCCACGAGTAATTGCTAGTTTAGAAAAGCCCTCTGGCACTTCAGAGCCCCTCCCCTTGCTGGGCTGTCCACACTTCCTCGAAAACCCTTGAAATCACCACAAAGCACAGGCAGCCTAGAGGCTGTGTGCATGTGTGTGTGAATGCCTAGGAGTTTGCCCATGTTTTTCTCCATCCCTGCCCACTGCAGGAATGCAGCCACTGCGAGTTTGCCCACAGGGCAATGTGGCGCTTGGGTTCAAAAAAGAGCCCCACTCCCTAAACATACTATACAATGGGCCTGTCTTTTGAGTACACATTCATAGGATTGCACTTTTGTGTGTTGTTTGGTCTATTTATATCCTGCCCCTTCTCCAAATTGACTGTTAAGGTGTGGTTATTTTGAGGGACAAGAAAGCCCTTAATGGTATCATAGAATCACAGTCTTGGGAGGGCCCCCAAAGATAATATTTCATTTATTTATTCATTTATTTTGCAAGCATATATCCCACCATTTCCCAAAGAATGGATTTAAGGTGGGTTATAAAGTGATGTAGGGACTGCACTAGGTGGCTGACCACACACAACTCAAAACATTCAGACAATTTGGTAAAATCTGTTAGAATTTTAGATCTTACTTTAGAGCTTGGACAAGCTGCTTTCCCCACACTGCTCACTGTGCCACCAGGTGCTTCCAGACGAGGCTTTTTATCATGCTATGGCCCTGCCGTTTAGGGTGGCCATGCGCCCTCTTTTACAGAAGACAGTTCTTTATTGGAAGGGCCGTCCAATCCATTTCTGCTGTAGAGATAAAGAAAGATAAGGAGGGAAAGCCTTAAATTGCCTAGCAACAGTTAGCACCTGGACAGCAGACTGAAAAGGCAGGCACGCAGGTCACCTGGGTGTGTGTGTCTATATGGCTTATTTATTCCACTGTGGCTACACAGTAGCGCTGTGTTGTTTATACGCTGCAGCCGCCAACAGTCACGTCGGGCTTTCCCCCCCTCAAAACTGCCCTTTTTTGTGATGCTGTTTTACCTTGACATGTTCAATTGCCCTGACGTCACCATGTTGCTTCTCCTGTCTGTCACTGGTGGCTTCACTTTGGATTAGTGGGCGTAGCTAGGGACGATTCCTAGTGCAGGGGAGGCGCAGGAACACAGGACATGGGGCTAGTTGGACAAGCTGAATAATGGCCGCCATGGCAGTATAATATGTCTAGTAGTTGTGATGTCTACTGCATCAATTCAATGAACTGTAGCAGTGCAGAAATGCTGCTACAGTTTTCAAAGTTGTGCAGAGCTCCCAGAAAACAACAACAATCACCACAACAAAAGGTTTGCACAGTTTTTGGTCTGTTGCCCATTCCCGTCATCTGACTACAGCACTGTGCTTTTTTCTCTCTGGATAGTCCACGCTTAGTCCTGCCATTTAAACATATTGATGCTGCTTTGCAGCAGGGATGCCATGGCGTTTTTTTTGGGGGGGGGGGGGTCAGGACGCAAAGCAGCGTCACATGGACATGGCCTTGGTCACAGTCTTCCCCATTATGAAATTGTATTTCTATTTAAATTACGATAATTATCTCTGCCTCCGCATTTATACGTGAAAATTAGCATATGCAAACGTTTAAAGCAAATTGTGTCTCCTTCGATCCTCTTTTTTGTTGATAAGTGCCCACCCTACCCATTCACAGAATTTTACGGGGAACCTAGATGTCATTTGTGTTCCATTTGCAACCCTCTCATGTTTTCCCGCGCTTCTTCTATCCTTTTTCTATCCACACAAGAATCCATTAAGGAGGAAACCGGGATCAGCGTCACAATGTCTTTTGATTGGTAGTGCTGTGAGCCGCCTGTTTGGAAGCACCTGTGGCTATGCTTCCTTTTTTTAAAAAAAGCTGCCTCAGAGTCCAGAACCGCTTAATATCTAAAAAGGAGGATGAGCTTTCAAGGCAAAAGGAGTAAATGGCTTATTATCTCTGTAGCAACCATTTGTAAAACAACTGCTTGGAAGGTTTGCCTCTTGCATTATACCACAGATATTGTATGAATTTCTCTTGACTCTTCCAGGTGCTGGTGTCTACAGACAAATATACCCTCCAATTCCCAGCACAGTGATCTGTCTAAACACAATTTGACATGCGTTACTATTAGCGTAGCACCTTATCAAATAATGTGCCCTGATAGAGATAAAAGGTTTTACAACCTTGCCGCCTTTGTTTCTGTATGCGTTCACCCACAGAGACGGCTCTGCAGCAGCTAATAATTAGCACAAAAGACAAAGACAAATCTATATGGCTCAGAGTTGGAAGCTCCAATGTGCATTTTAAGCAGTTGGGGATGTGGAAATCTTACAGCATGGGGGACTGAAATGGTGTCTTCAAATGAGCTTTAAAAATGAATTGAAGACAGTCTTTGTTCAACACGGTTTTTACCAGACAGTGCAGGTGCTGGACTTGTGAACTGGAACATTTGCACAGTTATGGGGTAAGATTACACTTTTGTAAAATGAATGTGTGAATCGGCAATGTACAAAACGTACATCAGTGGCAACTGTCACCCAAAAACTCTAAGGCCCAGTAGAACGATAAGGAACCACTTGGAATTTATTTATTTATTTATTTATTTATTTATTTATTTTATTCCATTTATATACCGCCCCATAGCCGAAGCTCTCTGGGCAGTTTACAAAAATCAAAAACATTGAACAATTAAAACACCAATATACAAAATTTAAAAGCTTAAAGCATAAAAACAAGTAAAAATTACAATATCCTTCTGGGTCAAAGCACAACAACAACACAAAAACACAAAAAATCCTCATCATATGCTGTTAAATGCCTGGGAGAAGAGGAAAGTCTTGACCTGGCGCCGAAAAGATAACAATGTTGGCGCCAGGTCAAGACTCGTCAGGGAGATCATTCCACAATTGGGGGGCCACCACTGAAAAGGCCCTTTCCCTTGTTGCCACCCTCCGTGCCTCCCTTGGAGTAGGCAACCGGAGGAGGACCTTTGATGTGGATCGTAGTGTATGGGTAGGTTCGTGTCGGGAGAGGCGTTCCATCAGGTATTGTGGTCCCAAGCCGTGTAAGGCTTTATAGGTTAAAACCAGCACTTTGAATTGAGCTCGGAAATATATAGGCAGCCAGTGCAAGCGGGTCAGAGTAGGTCTTATATGTTCGAACCTTCTGGTTCCTGTTATCACTCTGGCCACTGCATTTTGCACAAGCTGCAGCTTCTGAACCATCTTCAAAGGCAGCTCCATGTAGAGTGCATTGCAGTAATCCAATTTAGAGATTACCAGAGCACAGACAACTGAAGCCAGGTTATCCCTGTCCAGATAGGAGCGTAGCTGGGCCACCAACCGAAGTTGGTAGAAGGCACTCTGTGCCACCGAGGCCACCTGAGCCTCAAGTGACAGAGATGGTTCTAGGAGAACCCCCAAGCTACGAACCTGCTCCTTCAGGGGGAGTGCAACCCCATCCAGAACAGGTTGAACACCCTCCATCTGGTCAGCAGAACCACCCACTAACAGCATCTCAGTCTTGTCTGGATTGAGTTTCAGTTTGTAGCCCTCATCCAGTCCATTGTCGCAGCCAGGCACCGGTTCAGCACATCCACAGCCTCACCTGATGAAGATGAAAAGGAGAAATAGAGTTGTGTGTCATCAGCATATAACATGGTCTGAGGCCTCTGATGTGCCAAGGAGGTGGTGATACATAATTTAGCTGCCTGTTCAGTACACTGGAAGCGTAGCTAACAGGAGGCCTAGAATGGCCCAGGGGACTGCATTTGTTAAGAATGTTCCAGCACCAGGACTTCTCTGTGGAAACAGAGATATCTGAATCTATCTCCAAAGCCAAAACAGTTCTCTTTCATACGGAACCAGAGCTATGTGTGAAACCATGGTGCTATCCCATGCAGCTGTGGCCCATCTGTGAATATCAAAACCACATGGAGGGGCTGGTCATGTAGAGTGGCCATGCATCCAACTTTACAGAAGACAGTCCTCTATTTGAAGACATCCTCTGTTTGAAGAGGTATTCAATCCAAGTCCAATTTAACAATAAGGAACCATAAGAAAATTGAGCATGGGCCTTGAGGTTGCCCATCTAATGTTAGAACCTGGACAGCAGACTGAGCAGGCACACAAGTCACCGGGGGGAATCTACACTACAGGTTTGTTATGTTTTTAAAGGGTTTCGACTACTCTTTGGCCCACATGACACACTTACTGTAATGTTTTAAACACGTGATAAAGTTTAACGATCTAATGTGTTTTGTTCCATTTTTTAAATTGAAAAATCGTTGTAAATTGAATAATGTGTCTTTCCTTATCGTCTTATCGTCTCTGCTTCCAAACGTCTGATATCCAATCATGGAAGTGTGGGGGCGTGGCATTCATTCCTGGCTGCCAAATGCTTTCTATTGCCATAGGCTTCCCTCGTGGCTGCTGTACGTGATTGAATGCTAGGGAAAGGAAGGGGTTGTGTAATCTATGGTGAGAGGAAGGAACATAACATAAAGAAACGAAGAGAAGCAACAGTGAGACCAAACTATACGTGGAAAAGACGGTAAAACCTATGTACTAAAACAGAAGTATAAGATAATGTGGCCTAAGACATTTTAAAACGATGAAATTAAATACGTTAAAATCAACATTTTAAAATGTAACAAGCACATGTGTAGATCCCCCCCTGGTCTACTATAGTGAGATGCTTCACATCTCTATTAAAATTATAGCAATTATTTCTATATTTGCATCTCTACATATAAATCAGGCCATGCAAATTTTATGCAAGTCCATATCCTCTTTTGTCCTTGCGGTGTTTCTGTTCCCAGTGAGAATTCTTCTTCTAGAAGGCCATTCCCATGGCAGGCAATACCTTCTTCCACACTGCAACCAGGACCTTCACACTTAATTCACAGAAATCCTAATCACCCACTATCTCATCACAATCTATCTTTCCACACTCTCCCCAGACCCTATCTTGGAGCCTATCTACACTACTGCTTGAAAACGGTTTAGAACAGTTTTAAACTGGTTAATAACCGTTATTAACCAGTTTAAAACTGTTATAAACTGTTTTAAAGCAGTAGTATAGATAGGATCCCTGTCTCTCTCTCTCTAACCTTCTCTTGTCACAAGCCCTACCTGCCTTCCACATACACAGCTCCCTACTTATATATCACACACACACTTCACTTCACCACCACACCTGCTCACTCACTCAGCCAGTCATCTCACCTACACAAATGCACCATACCACCTTGCACTCATACCACTCTCACACTAGATCTACTCACCATACGGCACAGAGTCGTAACAGGAATACACACCTAGAACCAAAATTCATAATATATGTGCATGTAATGTCACAGTCCTCTTTTTTGTGATGTGAAAGTTGACACCCCAGTCACATTGCTCATTGCCAACTGATTGGCACCCTACTGAGATGATGCTGATTGCAGCCCCATCCTGTGAACAGCCCCATCCATGAGGTTTCAGTATTCACAAGCAATCTACAGCTATATGCAATAAAATCCCATGGAAGTGGTTATCACACAGCTGCAACTCTGTGGAAGAGGAGCCAGATAACTGGCTTACTAACTGGTAATGTCTACACCATGGTAAATTTCCACTTGGTAAATGCTTACCTGGGCCAGATCTACACCAAACAGGATATAACACTTTGATGATGGTTTGAAAACGGTATATGTAGTGTGTCATGGGCCCGATCAGTTGTCAATACTGCTATAAACCATTTTAAAGCGGTAGTGTAGATCCCGCCCAGTAAAACGTTATAAACTGTTACAAAGCAGTATTGTAGATCCGATCTAGGCTGGCCATATAAAAAGGAGGACAGGGCTCATGTAACATTAACAGTTGTAGAGAAAAGGGAATTTCAGCCAGGGTCATTTGTCTGCAATTAGTCCCTGGTGAAATTCCCTCTTTATCACAACAGTTAAAGGTGCTGGCACTATACTAGAGAGACCATATGCAAAAGAAGGCAGGGCCCCTGCAACTTTAACAGTTGTGATGAAGAGGGAATCTCACCAGGTACAAATTGCATACAAACGATGCCAGCTGAAATTCCCTTTTCTCTACAACTGTTAAAGTTACATGAGCCCTGTCCTCCTTTTCATATGGTCAGCCTAGTAGATCCTGCCCTGCATTCACCTTCTGAGATGAGGGCCAAATGGAAGAAACATGCTGTGCTAGGGTGGTGAGTTGTCCTACTTTTCAGAGGATAGTCTTATTTGAAGGGCTGTCTAGTCCAAGTCTGGCTTGACGATAAGAACTATCAGAAGGGGCTTTGAATTTGCCCATCAACATTCGCACAGCAGACTCAGCAGGCAAGTTTTCGCCACTATGGTGAGATGAATTGTATTTTTATTTAAATTACAGTAATTGTTTCTTGCACATGTACACATCTTATGCAAATCTTTGGCCTATTTTTTTTACGTATTTCTTCTGTTTTGCCAATGCATAAGCGATAACCCTATATTTGTGTTGATGTATCTCTGGATCTATTCAGATGCTATGTTTTAACAACAGAAATTCCTGGGCTATCCTGGGGGTGTTGGTTGGGGGCTACTCTAGGTTTCTGAGAGATTGGACAGTAGTTTAACTGCTGATAGATGCTAGCCAGATATATTAGTAAGCTAACTCCAGAACTACTGAAATCCACCAAACTGTCAAAAGTAAATGGAGACACTGAACCTAAAACCTTACTATTATTTCTAGTCTTCTATTCATTTAAAAAGCTACCCTCCCCCCCAAAACCTGGAGAGTTTAGAGGCTGACACTTCCTCTAAACACTGCATTCATTAATAAACTTCAAGCTCAGTTTTTTTTAATTTATGTAATGTATTTTCTTTCTATTGGACAAAATAGGCGATTTTCCATTTGTGCCATAACCAATCTGAGAACTTCCTCATCTTTCTTCCTGATTTACAGCTTGCGGAGGGAAGGCAGATTACTCACTGCATTTTGATTTATCTCTTCACTGACCGTGCTTTTGCTCTGGCAAGATAGCTTTTTATTTTGTGTGTTTGTCCTTTTCCTGAAGGTTGCTAACAAGCTCTGCCTTCCTAGGCCCCATATCTTGAGTAATTTCTAGATGTTATTTCAGAACAGGGGATAAAGTAATCTGCAGAGCTATGAATGTGTCATGGAGTATGGAATGCAACCTCTAACTCAGCAGGTAGTGCAGAATTCAAAGAATCTCAGATTTTAAGACTGCAATCCTATATTCACTTACCTTGGGGGTAAGCCTCATTGAACTCAGTGGAACTTACTTTTAAGCAACCATATAGGATTGAGTGTTAAGATGAATTACTTTTATGATGATTTTCAAAATAGTTTTTTGCAACAAAGAAAGTTGCAGAAATTTTATGCTTCCTCATCTTTATCTTCTCCCTTCTTCCCCTCCACACCTGCCTTTCCCCACTTAGATAAGGAAGGGGGAAAAGAGGGAGGGGAATTCTGGAATGGTACCCTTTATCTTTTTTCTGATAATGGTGGTTCAAAGGACATTTGGGTGGTATTTGGTCTAAGGGATTGAGTTGGTCTTGCCAAATTCATTGAAACTTTATTCATTTTCTCTTTTGGTAAAGGTTCTTTCCTTCCATGCTTCCTGGTCCAGTATCAGGTGTAATAGACAATTTCCAACATCAGCTAAAGCTGCTAAGGTGGGCCCTCAGGAGCCATGGCTTATGAATGGGTCTTGGGACCTATATTAAGACTATGCAAGTGATTTTGAAAGTATAGGATGCATTTAATGTCATATCTAATAGTTATTTCCTTCCAAAATGTGGAAACGAGCTGGGCAGTGCTGTAGGGGATGTGCTGAGCTGATCCCTTGGGAACTGCAGTTCCAGCAGCTATCACCTGGGGATATTTGCAATTCCAGGAATATAGTCAGTGTATTCAAAGTAAAGAATAGCCTGTTGGACGAGGCAGAGATGTACAGAAGAACCTTTCATGGCTGCTAGAATAGATTGCTATTGCAGGGGTTGGATTGGGAGATCAATTTCTGTCTTTCACTTCTGGCAAACATTGTACAGTTGTGGCCTTTCTGATATATTCATATAACAACGTATCATCCTTGTTAACCCTAACCCATGGTTTATTTAATCCATGGTTTCTTTCATGACGCATGAGATGGAATGAGATGGGATTGAGATATGTGTGTGAGAAGGTGTTACAAGTTTGTACTGGACCCAAAGAGATGATGCTTGGGCCCTGATTGGACCAAATCTGGACACATGCATAACGGTCAAATTAGTATGTTACATACATAGTGTGTTACTTGGGTCTTAGTTTGGGTGGGACCATTAGTATTGGGGACAAGAGCTATGGAACAGAATAGAAGAAATCTTTCGTTTGGCTTATAAACAGCAAGATTGTGTTCTGTTGGAAGAGAGGGGAGAAATTATTTTAGCTTGGACCTCTGGATTCTGGAAGGAGGGAAATGTCCGATAAATGGTTGCTGTGGCTTGGCCAAACTATGACACAATGGACTACCACGGAGAAAGTACAAAACTGGATACTTCCAATGGCTCTATGCCCACCGTGTAGCCTGATAAGACCCTAGGATCATGTCAGTTGCCCCAAGAGAAAGGGAAGCTATTTCTGGGCACAAAAGAAAAGTGGTGTGATGAACTTTCCCCCTTCACCTGCCATTTGTCCATACAGAACTAGTTATGATGGAAGAGAAGGAAGCAGTCAGAGAACAGGAAGAGCTTTTGTGGTGTTTTGGATGGAACAGAAAGAAGAGACACTTCAGTTCTTCACTCCATTTTAGCTTGAGCTCTCTCTTATTCACGTGTGTGTGTGTGTGTGTGTGTGTATTCTTCTGATATCTTGTGTGAGCTTGAAACTTATCTCTCTTAGAGAGAGACCCTATGGACCATGAGAGTGCATCCCAGGGACCATAGGATTGTTTGGAGTCCCCCTCTTGAGGCTGCAGATGCTGTTATGGCTTTGGAAGAGTGGCTCTGAGTTCTGAACCCCTCCCCTTCACAACCACTGTGGAAAGAACTGCACCTGTTGCTTCCTGAGGTTGCAAATGTGGCTTCAAAGGGAAGGAAAAGGGGGGTGTTGGGGTGGGTGAGGAAAAGAGAGAAGAGAAACCAGGTTATGAGGAAACCTATGGCGTCTCCAGCCCAGCCTGCTTCAAGCGAAAAATGTCGGGGTAAATGCTCGGCTTTTTTAGAGCAGAGCTTTGAGGCTTTTCCCCGCAGTAGCTTTGGAGTGGCGGCAGCATCATGCAATCCACCTGCCGCCACTCTGAAGCTACTGCGGGGAAAAGCGACCGTCTAGAGGTACCCGTAGCTGCAAAGATGCTCTTACATGGACAGTAATGATTTGCACGTGGGGTTGGGGGAAGCAGACGTCTGAAGATGCAGACTTCGGAACTTGTAAAGAATCAGCGTTTAGCAATGGGGATGGGGGCTGCTCTGCACGTGCTGCTTGGAAAACGTTTAGTCCTTTCTATTCAGTCCCCACGTCCACACACCCAGGAGAGAAGTGTTACCCCCTTCAACACAATCCCCTCTCCCAGTGTATAAACAAATGAGGAAAATGTTACTATTGCTTTTACAGGGATATAACTGACTTGCGGGGGGTGGGCAGATCTCCAGTGACACAGATTTCTGAACTTGGGAGGGAGTGTTTCATTTCACACCAAGAGAGGGGAGGGGCCATGCCAGAGGGGTGGACACCCGCTGACACCCATCAGGCTCCACCCACCCTTGCAAATGGCATATAGCGTTAGGCATAAAAAGAAAAAAAATGGCAGCATAAAGACCGCATTTAAATCCCGAAAAGAATCCAGAACAGGAAGAAGCGTTAAATCGCGGGAGAAAACGGCCATCTCAAGACGCTCTCTGTCTCTCAATCTTCAAGTCCTATTTTAACAGTACAAACACTTCTCTGTTCTAGAGAAGGCTCTGGCCCAATAACTAACTGTTCAGAATGTTGCTTGTACTGCTGTAAAACTGCTTCTGGCTGGCTCCAAAAAATCTCCAAGATGTGGGCAACAACAACAATAAAAGATGAGGCTAAAATTTAGATTACATTTGAGGATATCTATGAAAAACTATTCCCTGTTTGTGCTTCAGTTTCCATAAATATGCTCAAGCATGATTTACAATCATAACCTCAATTTTTTCCCACTCATGGTAATGGGATGGCAGCCTGTGCCAATCCTTCTCTGTGCCCTGGTAAATTGGGCCCTAGGTCCACTTAATACTAAAACATTCTGTGGACTCTCTTAATTTGGGGGCTGATTGTTTCACATTTGCTAAACATAAAAAGGGGTCTTCTGCATAGAAAACCAATTTTATGTCTTGGGTAGGGATGTATGAGAAATTAGTTTCAGTTCATTTTTTTTAGCGGAATTTCCCAGTTCTCATCTCTTGGAACAGAAGAGGCCACCAAACACAATCTGTGATGAAAGCCCATACCTTTCCAAACTTACAATGTGGTTCATGGAACAAAAAATGCATTTCCAAAATACACACATTTGAAAAATGCACACATTTGGGGGGAAATGCACACCGTGGTGGATAAGTTTGGGGGAACGTGCATTGTGAACAAAGGATCACAAGTTGGAGTGAACTTTAAGGTTGGATTCGGAGAACCTTGACAAGCTTGGATTTTGCTGACGTACATTCCGTGTCCTGGGCGTCAATCTTTTGTTGCTGGAATTGTAGATTTCCTAGTGGCGAAGGTGAGAGGTTCAACTGCTAGAGAGAGGAAAGGCCTTCTCTGCATCCAGTGATAATACTAGGAATGGATGACACCTCCTCTCTGCTACTGCTATGACACTAAATAGA
Organism: Anniella stebbinsi; assembly: GCA_029215795.1. Classification (NCBI taxonomy): domain Eukaryota; kingdom Metazoa; phylum Chordata; class Lepidosauria; order Squamata; family Anniellidae; genus Anniella; species Anniella stebbinsi. The sequence continues at coordinate 251,243,155 of JARDYH010000002.1, forward strand.
AGTTTGAGGTTGGTTGCTCCCCATTTTATGGACAGAATGCCTACCTGGATAGGTTGTAGGATAGTAGTGATGCATGAGGCAGAGATCATTTTGACATCCATATTGGTGAAGGAGATTGGTGTATAGCTTTCATACAGTTGTACATATATAGCTGGCTCAAACAGTCCTGAAATGTTTGCCGCATACGTATCTCTGGTTGATAAATCCTTTCATACAATCTTGCATAACAGCTCTGCCATCATCGGGCTGAGAATTTCTCAGAACGAAACTGCAGAGGACTGTCCTGGTTTTCGGTTTGTTCTATTTCAGATGCTGTAATTAGGGGGAGGGGGAATTCAATAAATCCTTGTTGTGCCTCTGAGAGCCGAGAGTCTGAACAGATTGGAGGAAATCTGTTATCGCTCTTTCCTTAGAGATATGATCTCTTTGTGCAGGTCTGAATAAAACTGCTAAAAGAGCATATTGATTGTTCATGTGTTTCTTTACCGTTGGCTCTTGAGATCTAGAAGGGGTAGTGGGTCTACTTTTAGCTTGCCTATGGTTAAAGGGCAAGTGATGACCAGCTTCCCCCATCCCAGAGATGTCTGCTGTGCGTATGTGAATAAAAACATTGCCCGCCGTGTGTGCCATATTAAGTGCTTAGGAATTTGTCATATTTATCAGTTGCAGCATTAGACAGCTAAATCCCGAGATCCTCTTTTAGTTTTGTCTTCTCATGGAAGGGGAGCAAGGCCTGCAACTACAGCCACACTGGCTTGACGACCCATGCCACTCCACGTACCTCTCACACCATTCATTTTAACCAAGCCTGGCTCGAAAAGATACAGGCAAATTTGAACGTTTCCCCTTGCCTCGGAATGTGCTGTTCAGATTCTTTTGATTTCTCTTGAGGAGGAGGATTTTATGCAAAAGGGGAAGAACCAGGACTCTGACAGACAGGTGGCTGGCTACCATTTTGTTTTTTTGCATTTAGGAAAAATAGAAATAGCCAAACCTCTTCCTGTCATTCACTCATTCTAGGAGATAGTAGTTGACTATCCAGGAGGAAAAATACCGATAGTTAATCCAAGCAGTTTATTTTATTCATAAAGTGCAATGTTAAATACTCCTCTAAATAGTGAAGTAGACTTGTCATATAAGAAAGACAAAATCATTCTTGCATCTGGTTTGCAATGACATGGGGGTTGTTTATAAGCCACGGTGGCTTATGAACAACCCTTGCAAATGCCCGTCATGCATGCTCTGTTGTAGGGTTGCTGGATGGTTTGTTTACTGCCCCACCACGCCAGGTTCGCAGATCAGGATAAGCTGCGCCAAGCAAGGATTAGGGAAATGGGCCAGCATGTGACCGGTGTGCGCAAGCGTGGTTAATAAGCCGCCATGGATTATTAACCACCCTCGTGTCATGTGAACGAGGTCAGTGTGTGTTGTTCAATGCAACAGTATTTTTAAACCTGAAAAGATGAAGAAAACTTGTTTTATTGGATCTCCTTAAATCTTGAGCCCCTGGCTTCTCCCAAAGGTGTTAGAGGATTCTCCCCCCACCCCGAAAATTGTAAGGGTAGACTTCATGTATGGTGCGCTTTAAATATCTACACTTAGCCAGGACAAATATTAAGTATTTTTACTGAATTTGATCAGATGAAAGAACAAGCTTATAGCACTGCTTTCTCCTTCTAAATTCTGCACACATACTTGGAGAGGTTTTCCACCTGTTCAGAGAGTCTGAGCAAATTACACTCTGCAGATATATAGATGTCTTGATTTTTAAAGGAATAATAATAATAATATATAAAATGAACATTTCTACCATGTACTTTGTGCCATGTAGTTTTGCTGGTTCATGAGGTGATTATTTCTGTGTAACCGATGGTGCCAATATCCTTTGCCCACATATGTGGGAGTAGGCTTCACTAGCTTTAATGGAACTGAGTAGACATGTATAGGATTTCAGTAAATCGCAGCTTGCAGGATGGAAGAAAAAACACCTTGTATATGCTCAGAGCACTCATTTTATTATAGCAACTGCTCTGGGAGTGAGGGAATTACTTTTCCACCCATAGGGGAAAATGTGGTGGTGGTGGTGGGGAGACTCAGTCTTGTTGAATTGTACCTGTAAACCTTTATTACAGTCAATAGACCAAAGGTACAAAACATTAAACATTAAAACATTAAAAACATACATTGTCATTGATTTAATACAATAGTTAATATTAAAATTTAAAATACTAGGGTTATTCAGTCAATAAAATCCTTGTACACATTGCCCAATTTAAAAACTTTGCTATTTGTACAGTTATAGTCTTATCCGAGCCCTGCAAGAGCAAGACAATTAATTGATTTATGGATCTACCTGGAAAAGTTTGGGTAATGGGCCAAATTAAATCTGCTCGAGCCTGTTTGTAAAAGTTACAAGAGTGTAGAACATGTGATACTGATTCTTCCTCTATACCATTACAAGGGCAACATCTGCCCTCAAATAGTCTAGATGGCAACACGTTAAACCTTGACAGTGTGAAAGCTAGGCTGACCATATGAAAAGGAGGACAGGGCTCCTGTAACTTTAACAGTTGTAGAGAAAAGGGAATTTCAGCCAGTGTCATTTGTATGCAATTAGTTCCTGGTGAAATTCCCTCTTCATCACAACAGTTAAAGTTGCAGGGGCCCTGCCTTCTTTTGTATATAGTCACTCTAGTATAGTGCCTGCAACTTTAACTGTTGTGATGAAGAGGGAATTTCACCAGGAACTAAGAGCATACAAATGACACTGGCTGAAATCCCCTTTTCTCTACAGCTGTTAAAGTTACATGAGCCCTGTCCTCCTTTTCATAGGGTCAGCCTAGTGAAAGCCCGTCTGTACTTGGGCACGGTTAACCATTTTAGATAAGGTGCGTCACGTCCATCATATTGAGCTGACAAACCCAGAGACTGTGGAGCACAAGGGCCCCTGGATGCCTCCACTAGTTCTTGCCCATCTATGTCCAATAGTCTCCGTTTAACTATTGCTCTAGCATGGTCAAACCCCATCATGGGTAGATAGGGAGCTGAAAGCCCTATGCATATAAGTTTATTCTTTAAAGCCTTTAACCAGGGGGAGGTGAAAGAATCACAAAGTGTTCTATGAGCTAAATGTTCGGCGGATAGTACTAATGAACTTCTCAACCAAAAGCGCACTGCATGAATCCATGCTAAGCACTTTAATGATTTGAGACCAGCTTCAAGATTTAACGAAGCTCCAGCAACGCATCCCGGGACTCCAAAAATTGACCTAAGAAAGGAATTTTGAATACATTCATACGAAGGCCTTAGCAATGGATACCATATCGGTGCTCCGTACAAGATCTGCGGTACTATTATAGCTTTGTGGATTTGCGTAGTCACTGGGACATAATTCCCCCCTTTTGTAAAATGGAATCTGGCTACTGCTTTAATACTTTTGTCCGTTTTCAATTTTGTATGCCTCAAATGGCATTTCCAACTAAGATGTTCATCAATCCAGATTCCTAAGTATTTATAGGCAGTTGTTTGCTCAATTCTCTGTCCATCCAGTGACCACACATATCTAACTTTCCTCTTTGAGAAGACCATCACTTTAGATTTATTTACATTAATAGTTAGGTTATTAATTTTACAGTAGTCAGTAAATCTCTTTAATAGTCTTCTAAGCCCCAACCTAATCTGGGATAATAGAATAACATCATCCGCATATAGTAAAATAGAAATTTTAGTCGGTCCAGTCTTAGGGGAATGGGACTGCACCATCTTGTTGAATTAAAGATTTTGATTTTGATGAGGGGGGGAACAACTTGAATGGGAACTGCTATTATCCCTTTCTAAAATCGCATTTGCACGCCCTATCAGCATTTCCTTTAGAATAAAATAAAAAGTGAAGGTGTGAGGAAGAGGTAGAATGCAAAACTGAAAATGTCTCAGTGGGGAAGATCTGAATTGCAGTCTTGAATGTACAAGCAAGATGCGTCTTACTAACTGCCTTTTAAAATTCAGAGCTGGTGGCTGTGGAGATCAGGAGACCATGTTTTGAGGTTCTGGCAAAACTTCAGCCAGACTGCAGAGCCCAGCACCAAGGGGATTCAGTCAGAGTTCTGAGAACCAGAGGGCACTTCAGCGAGAATCCTTGAAACTAAAACCATCCCAGAAGCTAAAAGCAACAGAGCTGGAGGCAGAAGAAGACTGCTGTACAACTTTGGTTCCTGGTTGTGTGGGATTGGCTGGCGTGGAGTTTAGGGGAAGTTAAGCTCAGGGACATAGGCGTGTGAAAGGGGTGTGCCCGGTGGGCCCAGGCACACCCTAACGCCTCAAGCAATAAGCGTCGAATTGAGAGGCCCGCTGAGTAGGGATCCATAGGGAGATCCAGACGCAGTGGGAATGGTTTTCCAGCTGCCCTCCAGTTGCTCTGCTGTTGTACCGAAGAACTGCTGCCTCCAAGAGAGCACAGTTGCTCCTGGCAGCAAGAGAGAAAAGGAATTGCTCTGCTGGAAGCCTCTCTGCCAGGAGCCATCCCGCCATCCCCTCAGCCACTAGGCCTCTGCTGGAGTGGCTGCACCGACCGGCATCGCGCCAACGGAGGCATATGGAAATGATACCAGGTGCACGCTGTGCCGAAATGTCGCCCACGTGGTGGGAATGGCCTTCCAGCTGCTCTGCTGCCACTGCCCCTGACAGGCTGCCGTTGCTCCTGGTAGCAGGAGTGAAACAGTATCGCTCTGCTGGGAGCTGCTTTGCAAAGAAGCTAATATCACCTCATAAGACCCTCCTCCAGCCAGTGTCTCCTCAATCCCCCCCACCACCTGCAACGGCCCTCCTGTGATCAGGCAAGCTGAAGACAGAGTAGGGCATCAATGCCTACAGTGTTTAATAAATAAATGAATAAAAATAATGACCTTTATGACCGGGTATTCGATAAATGTCCGCTTTTAAAAATAAATAAATAAAATTCCCTGGGTGCGCACCTTAATGAAATATGCTGTGTGTGCCTATGCTGAGGAGAAATCTATTAAGAGCTATCAGCAGGGAAGTCCAAAGGTATTTAATGTAACCAAAGATATCTAATTTAAGTACATTTAAGCATTCCCATCCTATTATTTGAAAAAATAACACTCTATGCCCATGTTTATATAAATTAGTTTTGGTGATCTCATCTCTGGTGCTAATATCAATCTCATGCCTTTGCCTTAGATACCAGTCCACAGAGATATACAAGATGTAGAAAATTTATTTTGGTAGCGGTGGTTTTATGGGCAAGTGTTTTTGTAGTTGAGATGGGCTTGTGGCATGGAATTCCATAGACCCAAGTCTCAGAGCATTAAAAAGGGAACAGTGGAGGAGAACTTGAAATGGGAACAGTGGGAAGAACCTACGTGGGGGCACGCGGCTGGGTGGGCAGTGGGTAGGGTGACCAGATAAAATCCAGGTCAGGGCTCATGTAACTTTAACAGTTGTAGAGAAAAGGGAATTTCAGCCAGTGTCATTTGTATGCAATTAGTTCCTGGTGAAATTCCCTCTTCATCACCACAGTTAAAGTTGCAGGGGCCCTGCCTTCTTTTGTATATGGTCACTCTTGTATAGTGCATGCACCTTTAACTGTTGTGATGAAGGGGGGGATTTCACCAGGAATTAATAGCATACAAATGACACTGGCTGAAATTCCCTTTTCTCTACAACTGTTAAGGTTACATGAGCCCTGACCTGGATTTTATCTGGTCAGCCTAGCAGTGGGTGAGGCATGTGGGTAGTGTGCCCTGATTCGGATGTCTGAATCCCATTTCAGATCCAGAATCTGAAGTGTGTCAGACTGGATCCAAATCAGGCGAAGGTGGGTTGGAGCCAATTCAGAAGCTCTGAATTGATCTCCTAAGCAGGTTGCGGGCTCCGTGCACAGTCCTAGTTTGTAAGAAGCCAGGATCGTGGATTAATTATGCATTTAGCTGCCACTGTGGTATGTACTCCACATAAAACATCTCGGATCAACCAAGAGTGAGATTGGACCACAGTATGAGGTTTGGACTACTGTATTACACTCTAGGTGGGGCTGCCTTCGAAAACTGTTCAGAAAGTTCAGCTGGTCCAGAATGCTGTGGGCAAACTGTTGACTGGGGCTGCTTACATGGAGCACTCGACTCTCTTGCTAAAGCCGCTTCACTGGCAACTGGTCTGTTTCTGAGCAGAATTCAAAGTGCTTATTCTAACCTATGAAGCCCTATACGGCTTGAGACGAGGCTCTCTGAAAGACTGCCTTCTCCCCATACAAGCTTGCCTGGTCCTCAAGGCTCTTCTTTTGAGATTGCCGACATCAGAGGAATGTTTGGAGGCGACACGAGAGAGTCACTGTTCTCGTGCTGTGGAACTCCCTCCCAAGGGAGGCCAGCTTCACTCCCTCTCTGCTGTCCTTCTGCCGGCAAGCAGAGGATGGTTTATTCAAGAAGCACTTTGGTCTCTAAGTGGGTCTGCTCGGTTGGTTCGGATGCTGTTTTTATTCTGAAATTGTTATGCTTTTATTATATTTTAATTTGTGTTATGGTTTTAATCTATTTTAATTTTTTTCTGTAAGCTGCACGTAGGGGTATAAATTAGTATTTATTTCATTTCTATACCGCCCCATAGCTGAAGCTCTCTGGGTGATTTACAACAATTCATAAAAAACACAACAGCAAAATTACAAAATATAACAGTATGATGAAAACAGACTAAATATAAATAAAATACATATAAATAAAATGCATATAGATCAAATCAATCAATCAGTTTAGGATTGTTCCTATGGAGCTTTATAATTTGTCTTCCTAGGGGACTGGATACTAAAAAGTATTGTCTGGAGCTGCTTTTATAGGAATATGTAATCTCTACTGTCTGATGCACTCCAGACATCTTGAAGCTCTGTTCATTCATAAAAATAAACATCAGAACAGTTCATGATTTGGACTGAACTCTGTTCATTGTGCTTCTGTCTAGAAGCAGATTTATAATTTCATTGAAGTCTCCTTTACAGATGGTTTTGGTTTTTTTATTTCCCCTTTTTGGAGATCTCATTGAAGAATTCTGAGCTTCTGAGAAACTTCAGGCTTCTCTAAAATGCCATTTGAAAACCACTGTTTTATGACAAACATGAACACTGTGCCAAAATATTATAAGTTCTCTTGCATTTCAGAATAAGTTAATTCATTCCTCCAAACAGTTTCCCCTTTGCAGCTATAGCTTTGTGTCCATTTACATAGTTATCTCTACGGACCACCCTTTGTCATCGATCGTATATATTTTTTCTGCCTCAGGATTTCCTTCGTAATCTTTTGAAGTCCAGACCAGGATTTCTGGGGAGAGGTATGGCTTGATTAACTTCAAAAAGGCTCACCACTGACTGTCACATCAGGTCGTCTGTTGGCCTGCAGCAGATGCTCCAACTATGATGGGAAACTAAACGTTCTTCCTATACACATTGTAATTTGCTTCTTTAACTGTGCAGTGGTAAAGAGAATTCAACAGCCATTTCAAAATGTTTATTATGCTAGTTTAACACCATGTCTATTGTGCCTTGAAATGAAATAGTCAAGGATGCCCGGGATTGGTTTAGAAGTTGGGAGATGATCTAGCCAAAGTTAAGCACTTAAGCAGAGAGCGTTGGCTATGGGGCGGTATATAAATGTAATAAATAATAATAATAATAATAATAATAATAATAATAATAATAGACCCAGTGTGGTGTAGTGGCTAAAGTGTTGGACTGGGAGTCGGGAGATCCAGGTTTGTAGGAGTGTGCATGCCAAAAAATATCATCGTTTATCGTTATCATCATTTCAGACCAAAAAAAATATCGTCTTCATTCATATCGTAGGTGAACCGTATCATCTTCACGATAATTATCGTGAAAAAATGATAATTTTTGTATCCCTATTTTTAAAGAAAAAAATGCCTATAACTTCTGTATTTTAAAAGTTAGAGGCTTGAAAACTGGTCACAGTGCTTCTGGGATATGCCTGTGTATGAAATTTGAGATCGATCCCTCCAACCCTCGCTTTTATATGAATTTTTTAAAGATCGTTTCCGTTCTGACAGGTCAGAATGAATGCACGTGGCGAGCTGTCATTCAGACCTGTCAGAACAGAAACGATCTTTAAAAAATTCATATAAAATTGACGGTTGGAGGGATCGATCTCAAATTTCATACACATACTTAGGCATACCCCATAAGCACTATGACCAAGTTTCAAGCCTCTAACTTTTAAAATACAGAAGTTATAGGTATATTTATATGGCAGTCCGATAAAATGATGAAATCGCCCGAAAATTATCGTCTCCAATGATTATCGTAGGTTTTTCTATCGTATCGTCATTGTTAAACACATGCACAATAACGACCTTATCGTATCATTATCGTACATTTTAATGCTACGATACACATCCCTAGGTTCTAGTCCCCACTCGGCCATGGAAGCTCACTGGGTGACTTTGGGCCAGTCACAGACTCTCAGCCCAACCTACCTCACAGGGCTGTTGTCGTGAGGATAAAATGGAGAGGAGGAGGATTATGTATGCAGCCTTGGGTTCTTTTGAGGAAAAAAGGCAGGATATAAATGTAATAATAAATGGATAATATTTACTGATGTATATATTCTCTTAAATTATTTGCCTGCTTCTTGGAATGTACACATGGTCACCATAAATGGATTTATGTGTATCCTCCTGACTGCTGAAAGACTGATACTCCAATACTAGGAAGATAAAAGCTCACCACTTATATTGCAATGGATTGAAGACATAACAACACTAACAACATTTGAAAGAGTGGTATCTAGGTGCCATTCATGAAGGGACCTATATTTGGATATTTGGTCTGAAGTTTTTGTGTAATTTACTCCTTTTTCATTTTTTTTAAAGGATGTTGAAATATTTGAAACTGAGGCTTTTAAAGCATGTAGTTGCACTTGCAATTTTTGTTTGCTTTGTTTTGGTGAAACTTATAATAAAGGGATTAAAATGTAAAGTGTGCACCATGATTGGTATAGTTCCCTGTTGAGCATGGACTAGGTGGTAAACTTGGGTTTGTCTGTGTTTAAAGTGTGAAATTCAGTGTAGGTTAGCTGCAGAGAAGAGATTTCTTTCAGATGTACTCTAACATTTTGCATGTTATGTGCACTCATCCCATTATTGCTTGTTTCCATAGGTGGGGTATTTGTGTGTGTGTGTTAAATAGTACTTCAAATTATAACTTATTGCTGTAAGCTGCCTTGCGAGGGCTTCTGCCCTGAAAGGCAGCCTTCTCACGGAGAAGGACAGGGGTCCTTCTCCGTGAGCCCCTGCCAAAGGAAGTGAGGCAGGTGGCCACTAGGAGGAGGGCTTTCTCCGCTGTGGCACCCCGGCTGTGGAATGAACTCCCCAGAGAGGTTCGCCTGGCGCCTACTTTGTACTCTTTTCGTCGCCAGGTGAAGACCTTTTTATTCTCCCAGTATTTTAACAGTTAAATTAACTCAATTTGAATCCTTGCTGTTTTAAATTTGTATTTTAATCTGTATTAATTCCTGCTGCTTGGTTTTATTCTGGTTGTGTTTTTATATTGTATGTTATTTTATATTGTATGTTTTATATTTATTCTGGTTGTGTTTTTATATTGTATGTTATTCTGTGTTTTTAGATTGTGGCTTGTTTTATATTTCTTAAAATGATTTCATGGTTTTAATTTTTGTGAACCGCCCAGAGAGCTTCGGCTATGGGGCGGTATCAAAATGCAATAAATAAAATAAATAATAAATACATAAATAAGAAATACAATAAATAAATAAATAAATAAATACAATAATTCCCAGAATTCTTTTAGGGATACCATGACAATTAAGTTGGTATAAAACCAATATAACTTTGAGGTGCAGATCTGCCTTAAGTCTCTTCTTAAAATATCTAACTCAGAGAATGGAGTCTGATCTCCAATGGAGTTTCTTTGACCTAGTCTTAATCAGCATAAGCCTTCAGCCCAGCAGGCAGGTGCCATTATAACGGTTCGTTTACAAGGTAAGTACGTACGCTATGCGACAAGTCCAGAATTAGTAATGCAAGTCATCTGTCATTTTTATCATTGGACCCTGCAGGGAGGATCTGATTAAATGGATATTCAACTCTTTGCATTAATGTGCACCCAATTTTAATTTGCATTTCATTAACGGCACAAAAAAAAGGCATAATTTTATTATTTGCTGTTCAGAACAGAATTCTGCCAGCAAGTAGCTATGCAGAGTTGCTAAAGTGCAAGAGGAGTGACATTATCTTGTACTGGTTTTAAAGTGAAAATGCGCCTTTTTCCATACTCCTGTCACACCAGCAAGGTTCAGTGGTGATTCAGCTGTTGCTTCGAGGGTAGTGGGGGGGGGGGTCACAGAAAAAGTAGGCATGTATGTGGCCCATGGGCCAGCGTTGCTCATCCCTTCTCTAAGTAAATCTTTGTGTGTGAATAATAGAATACAGCTACCAAGTGGTCTTCAAAGGCCCACGTGTTGATTAGAAATCAGATGATACAAAGTATGGGTGTGTATGGGTGTGTGTATGGGGGAGAGGGTTGTTGTGTGGGCAATCTTATAGGGTAGCCTATGGGCTGATATTTTCATGGGGCAGTGATGGATTGAGATTTCAGCCTTTTCTACACAAACAATTCATTATAAGAACATAGGATCAGACTAAGGTTCATTAGGCTGACCATAGGAAAAGGAGGACAGGGCTCATGTAACTTTAACAGTTGTAGAGAGAAGGCAATTTCAGCTGGTGTCATTTGTATGCAATTTGTCCCTGGTGAGATTCCCTCTTCATCACAACAGTTAAAGTTGCAGGGGCCCTGCCTTCTTTTGTATCTGGTCACTCTAGTATAGTGCCTGCAATTTTAACTGTTGTGATGAAAAGGGAATTTCACCAGGGACTAATTGCATACAAATGACACCGGCTGAAATTCTCTTTTCTCGACAACTGTTAAAGTTACATGAGCCCTGTCCTCCTAGGTTCATTCTTGTCAAGCACCTTCTTTCCAACAGTGAACAGGCAGAAACTTCCAGGAAGCCCACAAGTGTGTGTGTGTGTGTGTGTGTGTGTGTGGTGGTGGTGGTGGTAGGCAACAGATCACATGCTTTCGGTTTGCTTTCCAGCAACTGTTATTCATGAGTATATTGTCTCTGAACCCAGAGGTACCATTTAGCTATCATAGAAAAAAACCTGTTCTACATTAGCCTGCAGGAATCACAGGATTAAGTGCTCCCCCATATATATATATATATATATATATATATATATATACCTCCTCTGAAGGTGCTGTCTGCAATTCAGTGGGGATTGTTACGTCCTGATAGCATGTGCTACCTCCACTGGCAGAGGCAGAGGCAAATAGCTGGAGAACATGGATGGGAGGGTGCTGTTATACTCGTCTCTAGCTGGTGGGTCCGTTTACCACTGTGTGAACAGAATGCTGGACTAGGGCAGCAGCAGCAGGCGGAGTGACGTGCATTTGCGCTCCCTCCGCCCCTCTTCACTGGCAGCAGCGTCGCCTCCACCATGCCCGTACTGTTTCTATGGAGGTAAGTTTTGTTGTTTTTTACTTTTTAATTTGGGGCAGGAGGACCGAGGAGGTGCAGTTTTTTTTGGAGGCGTGGAGATGGTGCAGTGAGCTTATGGCTTGCTGCACCACCCCCTTCCGTGCCCAGCCCATGGCAACCAATCAGTGGTCGCCATAGACTGGGCACGCCTCCAAGAAGTGCTGGAGTAAAAGCGACAGATGGCAAATGCCGTCGTCGCTTCACTCCAAACTAAAGAAGTAGGACTAAATCCCCACCAATCCGAAGCCACCACAACGGAAAGGGACTGTGTAGCGGTACCCTAGATGGACCCTTGGTCTAATCCAGCATGGCTATTCTTATGTTCATATTTCCTACCCATGCAAATGGCACCTTCTGAGGAGGGCTATTCAGATGATCGCAGCAGGGAAGGATAGGGTTATATTTAGGGGTGTGCATGGACCCCCCAGATCGGATCAGGACCCCGATCGGGTTAGGGTTAGGGTTAGGGTTAGGCTCCACGCACCCCCCTCCTCCCCTCCGCGCGCCCCCTGCTTACCTTACAGGGACGTCCGCTCCCGTCCGGCGCCGGCTGCTACTGCCAGCGGGCTTTGCGGCCTGCTCCAGAGTGGCGCGCCGGGTGATGTCATCACCCGGCGCACCACCCTGGAGCAGGCCGCGAAGCCCGCTCGCAGTAGCAGCCGGCGCCGGACGGGAGCGGATGTCCCTGGAAGGTAAGCGTGCCGTGGACAGCCCCGCTAGGGAAGCCCCCCCCCGCTGTCTACTTTCATCGGCGGGCACCCGCTGGCGCCCGCCAATGGAAGCGGCGGTAGGCACCAGTGGGCGCCAGCGGGCGCCCGCCGATCCGCCAATCCATCCGAACCGGATCGGAATCTTTTCGGATCGGTTCGGATTGGATCGGCCAATCCAGCTGTGAGATCGGAAATCGGATAATTTATCCGATTTCCCTCTGGATCGGATTCGGATCGTGGATCGGATCCGATCCAGTGCACATCCCTAGTTATATTGCCCTTATATTCATGCTGCAACACCAACAATTACCTCCTTTCTGTTGCTGTTTTCATTTTTTAAAATCGGTATATTAAATGCAAAGATGTATTTAAGGTCACATCTAGTTTCCACTGGATTAGAAGATGGGGCTGTACATCTAACAGACGGCCAATAAAGGTACAGATGGGTAGTAGGGCAAGGGCTTGAAAGGCTTGAGATTTTAAGACTTAGATTTCAAGCTTCATCTTTTTCACTTTTGCCCATCTGCATTGAGGAGAACTTTAAATGGGAAGCCCTACCGTGTTAGATGCCTTGCTACACAAAGAAAGCACTCCAGCATCTCACAGCTCTTGAATTATTTAAATTACAGAAGACAAAAAGTGAGGATTAAGAAGATCTGATACACCCTCCAGACTGAAATATCAATTATAGACACTTAAACTCTTAAAAACTTGTTTGTGAGATTAAGAATTTACTATCGAGCTAAAACATTAATTAGAAGGTCGCCTCACAAGACTTGCAAACCCTTTTGATTTGAATGTGTTATGTAATCCCCCCTTCATATTATTGAACTTTTGATAATAGGTACGCTCCAGAAATGGAAGGGCAGCTAAAAAGAGTTCCATTGCAATCCTATGCATGTCTACTCAGCATTAATCCCCACTGAATTAAATGGGGTTTACTCCCAAATAAATGTGCATAGGATTGTAGCCTTAGATGGTAATATACTCCTGCCCTGTGCAGAGGAACTATTTTGGTGCAAAGGCAACAATTCCTTCCATTACCCTTGAATATGGATGTTTATAGGTTGGGATAATTTCCTCTTGAACAGAGGAATAAGGTTGCAATTTAGCAATATCTGATGAGCCTGGGTTTGTTTTGTTTTTAGGTTTATAGCTTTTTAAAGTTATTACAGTGGTTTTAAATGTATGTGTATATTATGTGCATATTGTATGTTTTTGCTGTTTTAATTTTTGTATATTGTTTTTAATTGTTTTAATCTTATGTAAACCGCCCAGAGAGTTTCGGCTATGGGGGCAGTATACAAATGTAATACAATAAATAAATAAAATAGAATGGGAGGGGGAATCACAAACTTATTCCTTCCCCTGTACTTTCCTCTACTCTCCACTCTCCCAGGTTGGCCCGCAACAATTTTAAAGCAATATTCAGTACAACCACGATAACAAAAACCCAGTTAACTACAGAGGCCTGAGTTGCAACTTGGCAACCCAAGTTGAAAATTGGTGGTGGGGGAGCAATGTCACTGAAATATTAGCCCTAGTACTTTGTAAATTGTGATGATAGCTGAACGTATCTTTAAAAAGGGCACTTCCTCTCTCTCCCGAATCTCTCTTCATTTGTTTCTTTTAGTTACCCATGTTCTAGGCTATGCTTTGTTTGGAGTATATGATGTCATTCTGTTAAGACCAAGCTTCGTGCATCTGCCTGATCCCTTTGTCTCAGGGCAGACTTCTTGGGGGCAGAGGTACATGAATATGTATACCCACTGAACCCTCACGGCAATGAGAAGCCTAGTATATAGACCTATTCAGGCATTCTAAAACTGAATAAAATAAACATGAGGAGGGGGAACGGGTTAGTCATGCCCCCTGCTGCAGTCTCCATTGCCCTCTATGCATGGAGGGAGACTTCTGAAGGAGAGAACCTCCGGTATCAGTGGAGGTGCTCAGTTAGAAAAATGTGCACATTTGAAAAATGCACCTGAAGAACATGTACTTTTGGAAAAAAAAATGCACACAAATGCATAGACTCCCCCACTTCCCCAACACACACACACACACACACACACACACACACACACACACACACAGAGAGAGAGAGAGAGAGAGAGCTCTCAATCTGATATGGACATGAGTCAGCCTGAACTTCAAGGTGAGATTCAAAAAATCCCAACAAGCTAAAGTTTTGCTGCGTTGCACATTCCTAGTAAAGGAACAAAGCCAGAAAAAGGCAGCCATCACATGCACCATACTCTCTCTCTCTTCCTAGAATGCAGGTTAAGAATTTGCATCTCGTTGGATGTGGGGATGTGTGAACAGTTCTGTCTACATAGGCTGACCACATGAAAAGGAGGACAGGGCTCACGTAACTTTAACTGTTGTAGAGAAAAGGGGATTTCAGCTGGTGTCATCTGTATACAATTAGTTCCTGGTGAAATTCCCTCTTCATCACAACAGTTAAAGTTGCAGGGGCCCTGCCTTCTTTTGTATATGGCCACTCTAGTATAGTGCCTGCACCTTTAACTGTTGTGATGAAGAGGGAATTTCACCAGGAACTAATTGCATACAAAGGACACTGGCTGAAATTCCCTTTTCTCTTCAACTGTTAAAGTTACATGAGCCCTGTCCTCCTTTTCATATGGTCAGCCTATGTCTACAGACTAAAAATAAGGAAGGAGGAACTAAACTGAAACACTCTGGAGTTATGTTGAGCTGATATGGCCCATACTTTGTAATGTTGATTTCGCTTCCGCTTTTGAAGACTATAGTGGCCTTTTCATAATTTTATTCCACAGCAGTGTTTCGTTCTTTGGGTAGAAACTATTGACCTATTAAGTTTCCAATTATACTCTTTGGGACCAGAAAAAACAATCCAAGCATGAAAGGAGTACAAAATTGAGAATTAATGCTTAGAATTTTAAATTGAACATTGGGTCTTCAGCTAGAGGAAGGGAAAGGAAAATTTCCACTGAATGCTGCTGGTGTGTAAACAAAATTCAAGTATTCCTTAAGCTGACCAGATAAAATCCAGGTCAGGGCTCATGTAACTTTAACAGTTGTAGAGAAAAGGGAATTTCAGCCAGTGTCATTTGTATGCAATTAGTTCCTGGTGAAATTCCCTCTTCATCACAACAGTTAAAGGTGCAGGCACTATACTAGAGTGACCATATACAAAAGAAGGCAGGGCCCCTGCAACTTTAACTGTGGTGATGAAGAGGGAATTTCACCAGGAACTAATTGCATACAAATGACACAGGCTGAAATTCCCTTTTCTCTACAACTGTTAAAGTTATAAGAGCCCTGACCTGGATTTTATCTAGTCACCCTAGTATTTCTTTAAGATCGACTTACAGTACAATTGACTTATTTCAGCAGACATGTATAAAATGGCACTGTTACTGTTGCATTTCTGGAGGAATGTATCTCCTATTAAGGCACTATAAACATGAAGTGAACTGGGTTGATGGTTCTTTAATAAAAGGCATAGAGACACAGAGCTCCATCACACCAGTGATTTAGTGCACTCTCACCATGCCTGGTGTGCGGATTTGCAGCATGGTATCACATGGCGCCGTGCCTGTCCTGCTGACACCCCGCCTCTTCCCCAGCATTTTCTGTTTTTTCCTAGAATGCTAAAAGTCTGGATTATTTTCCCTAAACGCATTCAATGCACCCTAAGCCTCCGTGTAGTTTTAAAGGAACTGGGGGTTGAATGGATTGCATCAGGTCCTGGCAGGGAAAAACGATCTCTCCCAGCAGCCGGCTCCAAGCCTCAATATAAAACCTAAACCTTGCATCCCAGGCTAGAAAGCCTTTTTTAAAATCATACAACCTCTGCAGAGACAGGATTCCACTCCCTCAATGCCCCCAACGAGCCAGACTAAAGAGCTGTTCCATTTTTGCCTGGCAGAAAGGGGGTCTGGTTGAAGTACCCACCTGACAGGACCTGACTGGAAGGAAAAAAAGAAGGGGAGGGGTGGAGTGGAGCAGAAGAGCTAATCAGCGAAGGACCAAAGGAGCAAAGGGATCATAAGCTTGATGCACTTCTGCCTCAGAGGTAAAAAAAAATGCAGAGGCAAACTGGGGGAAATCAGGTATGATTCCAACAACAGAAATCTTGGGCTGTGTTCTATTTCCAAGACTACTATCAGTTCCCTTCCCTTCCAGTACAGTGCTGGCTTTATTAGTTGGACTGGGTCACAGTGGCATTTGGAATCTTAGGGCTGTACTATATTGTAGTTATGCGGTTCTTTTTCCTGGTGTGTGCGAGTGGGATGAAATCTTGAATCAAGGACCCATGCATGAGGGATGGGGCTGTTTACCCCTTTCCTAAAGGGCTGCCTACTAGGGCTGTGACCAGATCTGGATCTGGATCCGCTGTGACCAGGAAATGCAGCAGCCCACAGCGAGGATGGAAGATGATGGCAGGATGATGGCGGAGGAGGCAGCAGATCCAAGGCAGATCGGATTGGGCCAAATCCGACATGAGTTGGATCGGACCCAATCCGGACCTCCCAGATCGGGATCCAGATCGGATCAGGGGGTCCGTGCACAGCCCTACTACCTACTGTCTTTTCTTTCTGCTTGTTGCCTAACCCAGAAAGCTATGCTTTTCGGTTAAGGCTGGAGAGAGATCTCACAGCTGGGTTTTATCTTCTCAAAATGGGGGTCAGCCATTGCTTCTTTCTTCCACAATCCTAGGCGTAATCTCAGCAGAGATGAAACAGTCTGCAGTCTTCATCTTGACACTGAATATAATGCAGAACAGATAGCTATAACATCTAGACCGATTTTGGGGTGGGGTGGGTGAGTGACTTTTTTGTTTATTCGTCTGTCCCCCAACCCCCACTTTCTGTAACTTTCAGAATAAAAAAGAGCCATTTTGTGATATTTTGGCTGGTCTTAATAAAGTATTACCCAACTGTGGATCTCTCTGTGCGTGTGCATGTCCGTGTGCGTGTGCGTGAGTGTAGATTTTGAGTGGTGACACGGCTGGCAGGAGGGGGGTTAAGCAGCCCCCACCCCTGCACTTGTCTTCCACACAATAGTCCAACACTCCACAGGAGTTTTGTTTGAGGGGGAAAAAATAGTCAGGAGAAAGAATTAAGCAAGTACACATACTTGTGTACTAAGTGCATATAATAAATATGCTCCACTTCTGGCCTACATATGTTCCTTAGAACATCTGACTGGAACAGCTGTGGATGTGGAGGGCTCCCCACACACAATCTGGAATATGCATGAGTGAATTAAAACTTAGACTGCGGGCTTCATCACACCTATTTCCTCCCCTGGTATGCCCCCGTGTTTTTTACCTCCATTTCATAAGCAAATCAAGGGTTTGTGGTATTGAGCTGCACCGTGAAACCTCCCTTGTGCTTGGTTGCTCTTCCACTCCACCCCGCCCTTCTCCTTCCACCTCCAGTTCATTGGTTGTGGTACTCTGATGGGCGTGGGCTCCTCCCCGCCCCCTGCTCTGGCTTTGTTGTCTAGTGATTTACTGATTTAACGTTTCATTGGCTGGGCTCCCTTTCTGCAGGCAATGAGGGTGGGGTTGGAGCAGTAAAAAGTCCATTCAATCGAAAAAGCAGAAGTCCCTTTGTTTGTCACGGAGTGCTGGAGGAGGAGAACCGCCATGTCCTCCCCTTTGGTCAGCAAGACTCCAGTCAAAGCAAACCCCCCCCCCCCCAACAAAGGGAAACGCGAGAGAACAGCAACACACGGAGGCTTAAGGGCAAATTAAATACGCTTGGGGAAAATAATCCAGACTTTCCCCGTGCCAAAATAATACATAAAATGGAGGAAAAGAGGCAGGACAGGGACGACGTCATGCGAGTCCTACGCTGCAAAAGCAAATACCAGATGTGGCGAGAGTGCGTTAAACCGCTGGTGTGATGGAGCTCTGCTACTGTATGATGAGCATAAAGCCAACTTCCCCCAAAAGGTGCCCTCCAGATCTTTGGGATCTCAACTCCCATCATCCCCAGCCACATGACCAATAGTGAGAAATGCTGGGAGCTATAGGCCAAAGCAGCTGGTGGGCACAAAGTTGAGGAAGACTGCTAGAGTTTACAGCAGGGGTGGGTAACCTGTGGCGCTCCAGATTTCTGTCTTAAAACTCCCATCACTCCCAGCCAGTGTAGCCATTGTTGCCGGAAGATGGGAATTGTAGACCAAAACATCTGGACGGTCACAATTTTCCCAGTCCTGCCTCAGATATCAGAACAAAACAGTCAGTCTGCAAAACAGTCTGCACAATAGACTTATCACCTCATGATAGAGAATTTTAAATCTGGTGCAGCAGGAGACATTTGTTTAAATGTGACAGGGTACATATGGAATGCTCACATGATGCCCTGTATAAATCAGGTCTTAGTTGCATTGCATCTAGTAAAACCTGTTCTTTTTTGTCTCCTTCAGTTAAGGAGGCTAGCTGTGACTGAGCCTATCTACACACGCAGGATAAAACACTTTGAAAACGTTTTGAAAACTGTATATGGAGTCTGTCCTAGGCCTCAACAGCTCTCACTACTGTTATAAACCATTTTAAACCGTTTTAAAGCTGTATTGTAGATAGGCTCAAAGTCTAAGATAGCAAACCCCCTTAATGCAGACAACTTTTGTAAGCATCCTTTTCAGGACACAGTCATCCTTTAATAACAACCATGCTTTAATTGTATTCATAAAGCTCCCCCCTTCCCCCCCCCCCCCCTTCACAGCACTGGGAACGCTGCAAAACATAATGAAAGCAAATTACAATACAAGAAACAATTAAGTTCTTTTTTCTTTTTTTGAACATAGTAAAAAGTTGTAACCTTGTTTGTTCCTTTGTCTGTCGGCTAATCATGCTGGCCGGAACATCCATGCTAATATGGCACTTAGTGTGTCTGTGAATGAGCCATAGCATCATAAATAACACGAGGCTGTCCAAGCTGTACAAAGCAGAAACACGATTATCATTGGGTAATTTACATTATCGTAAGGAGGGCAGAGTATTTAGGGGGCAGATTGATATCAGTTTTGTATTCCTGAAAGCACGAAAGCTGGGGAACCACTGGCCCACAGGCTGATTGCAACTCATGGAGCCTTTGGATCTGGTCTCTCCCCCCCCCCCCCCCCCCAGTGATTAGGTTTAGGGAAAAAAGTTCTCATTTGCATGAATGGGTCCATTTTTAAAAGCCTAATTATCATGCAAGGGGGAATTTGGGGAGAGCTGTGGAGGGAAGAATTTACCCTCCCTTCTTCAAGCGTGCTCACCCCTCCAAATCACTCTGTCCCCCGGATGGTAATTGAGCTTATGTAAAAAGGCCCCATTTGTGTAAATGGGATGTTTATTTTCTAAACCTAATGGAGAGAAGTGAAGGGGCAGAGAGATATAAGGAGAGAGGGATAGAGAAGGGGAGACATAGCAAGGGTGAGAGAGAACGAGGAAAGGGAAGGAGAGATAGAGAGATATGGTAAGGGGAGGGTTAACGGATCGTATGAGTGGTGTGGTGTATGGATGGGTGTAAATGAGGGGAGTCTGTGAGTGGATGTATGGATGGTGTGAGTGGGTAAGGATCTATGAGAATCTTGTTTTTGTCCACAAAACATGCACACATGCCCTGTTCGCAGCCCCAAACGTAAGCGTGCGCACGGGTCCGCCAAACTATCCACAAATTGTCGAATATATGCTCACATTCTTCTCGTTCCCGATTCCCAATCCAATTTGCGCAAATTTCCTAATTTGTGCAGATTTCTTCAGTAGATTGAATCGACCCTTCTTTAGTCTATGGAGGAAATTTGCACAAATTGGGAATGTTGTGCAAATTTGGGGAGATTTGCACAAATCTGCCTTTTGATCGCGGCTCGATTTCCCGTTCGCAGAGAACAAGAGGCGATTTCAGATGCCAGTCAGGCGAGCGTCAAGGCAACGTTCCGAGAATCCTGGCCATCTCAAACATCGCTCATTCACCCATCCTTATGAGTGGGTGTGTATATGTGGAATGGATGTGTGTAAATGGGGTGTGTATGTGGCTTTGGCACACTCATGTTTGGCTTTCAAACCCTCCTGCCATTCACACACGTCCCTTGGAAGGTTACTCATGAGGGAATGTAGCCCTTGGGTTGAAAAAGATTTCCCACCTGTCCCTTAAATTCTATAAGAGCATAGGGCCTTTTGATAGTCACTTGAGATTTGAGAGGCAACCTTCTGCAATCCTATTCTCTTCACACAGAGATGACACCAGGTACGAAGGCTGGGAGGAAGCATTAAGCTGGACTAAATTTTGTTTTCAATTTATCTTTCCGTGTCTCTGTTTAAGAATAACTCCAGCCCTTGTTAAGTTGGCTCTGTGATAATTTCTCACCCCGAAATGGTGGCAAATAGCAGGGAGGGGGCATCTTCAGTAGGAAATTGGTGTACCCCCTCCATTTTGGTCTGAAAGTGTGATGCCTAATTGGGACCCCACTGGCTGCTTTTCATTCAAAACAGTAGCAGCAGTGCTAAGCAAACGTCTTTTTCAAAGCATGATTCACATCATGTGTAGTTTGGCCCTGAACTGCATCAGAGAAGAGTAGTGCACACCAGAGGGGATGGGAGGATACAAAAAGAAAGTTGATAACAGCCAGTGTGGTGTAATGGTTAGACTGTTGGACTGGGACTTGGGAGATCTGGGTTCTAGTCCTCATTCAATCATGGAGCCCGCAGGGTGACTTTGGGCCAGTCACTGACTCTCAGCCTAATGTATCCCACAGGGTTGTTGTGAAGATGAAATGGAGAGGACGAGGACTATGTATGCTGCCTTGGGTTCCCTGCAAGAGGAAAAAAGGTGGGATATAAATCTAATAATAAATAATAAATACCCCCCCTCCCCCAAATCTGGTATCGGTGCAAAGCACACCTGTGTATGAAAGTCTCAGTAAGATCTGGGCTGAGGAGTCAGGGTTGCTCCTTCCTTCAGTTGGACAGCAGCTCTGGCTTGGCCACTCAGTCTTCTGGTAGGCAGCATCAGCCGAAATCACAATGGGGCAATCTCTCACTCCTGGTAGGCGGCATCAGCTGAAGTCACAAAGGCCGGTCTAACTCCTTCACACTGGCGGCATCAGCATGAGGTCACAATGGTTTGTCCCTTCCCTTCAGGCAGGCTTCATAAATGTGGTCTCAATGGCCAGTTTCTCTCTCACTGAAGGAGGCAGCAACATCTGTGGACAAGCTCTCATTGAGGCAAGCAGAGTCAGGTGAGCATACACATGAGCGTGAGCACAAAATCTCTGTTTTTCTTATTGAGGTGGGCATAGCAGTCACCAGTATCCCAAGGAAATGGGCAGCGGGTCATCAGCAGAGAAGCCGTAAGTAATGAGAGGAGGTTGTTTGGTAGGCAAGCAGGCATTCGAGCTATATTGCAGGGGTTCAGCATGGAAGGAGGACCTCATAGAGGTCTGGCACCGAAAGAGGTAGAGATAATGGAAATGGGTACAGGGATGTTAGCTGCACCCTGCGTATAACACCACAAAACCTTGCAAAATCTGCTAAGGGAGCACAGTTTGAAAGACAAACCATCAGGCTGCCGGAGGGAAACAGTCTAGGACAGGGAGAAGATTAAAACCAAAACCAAAAATTGCTATTGAAACAAAGCACCTAAGTAAAACTAAGGAGGAACGAAGGAAGGAAATACAGAGACAAGCATTCCGCATGCAGATTTAGCAGCAGAGCAGAATTTAAAGCTGACTTTTTCATTTGTTTTACTTTATTTCCCTTGCTTTAAAAAAACCCAAAACACCAGCTGTAGAATGCTTGGACCACTGATATCGGTGCACCGGCTTAGGGGTGTGGATGTGATATAGAGGATTCATTTCCTCTGCCCAATCGAGATATCTTTGGAGCAGTGAATGGGTGCCTGCATGTTCTGGATAGATGTGGTGGTGGTGGGGAAATGCAGAGCCGTTGCCCTTTTTGAAACTGCAGTATCTCCATCCGAAAGACTCCCACCTCTTGGAGCCCATCTTCAGCCTCCTCTGTTCACCTCCACCAGCTTTTATTATGGGCTGGGGAAGGGGAGAGCTGACCTGAGATGTGTTATTAACATAGACAGTGAAAGGAACCCACCCCCTACACTTTTTAGATGGTGTGGGAAGCCGAGGGAAAAATTAATTAGGGATGCTCTGGATAGTAAATTAGTTTTGGAGGGAATCAGTTGAAGGGACATGGGCCATACATTTTGGTAACTTAATTGGGGAGATCAATTGAAATTCTATGGATTTGGAGGAATCTGCATGACAAATTAATTTGTGTGTATGTGTGTGTGTGTGTGTGAGAGTGAGAGCGAGAGAGCGAGCGAGAGAGAGAGCATTAAATCAAATGAAGGAGAATTGTTTTGTGGCAGAATCTGAGAGAAATGCATATGGATTTCTTTAAACAAGCAATTTATAGCACGCTCATGACTGGCCACTCATGTATATCCTATGTGTCTCCAGCTCCTTTTCCCAGTTTTTCCATAGAAAAAATAAATCTTAGAAACCCCAATTTTTCAGAAATATTTGTTGGGATTTGCTGCTGTGTGCAGTTGAAGTTGCACTGTAAAATGGCCCCTAGAAGGTGCTACCCCATTAAACTGTATGGGCTGGGAGGTTTTAAATTGCAGGCCACGTGGCCGCTGCTCTCTTCCCGTGTAATTCAGCTCATTTCAAATGTGGAAGAGAAGCAGGATGCAGAGCGACGGTAAGGAAACACTATTTCTGCCCTGTCTGAAAGTCCTCTACACATTGCAGCAGCAAATGCAGGATTAAAAGAGTGGTTAGGTTTTTGGGGGCTCAAATCCTACAGCTGATCTTCAGTTTGTGGCCTTGGGCTATCTCCATGTAGTCTAACGTCCTGTTTCTAACATCAGCCAAATGCCTGTAGGAGGCTTACTAAACAGAACATAAGGGCAACAGCCATCCCTTGCACATTGCCTCTTGGGTATTAATTATACCATGGTTTTCAACCACTAGCTGAGTAAATAATTTCCACAAATTTACATGCTTTTCCTTTACCGATGCATATCATATGGTTTGGCTCACTTTCTTGAGGTATTTGCTCTATAGTTTGGTTATTTCCTGTTTCCTGATTGTAGCACAGTCATAGTCCGGATTGTTTTGGTCTGTAGTGGCCTGATACAATGTGTGTACCAGGCCAACACAGGGGATTTGTAAGTGTATGCAATAGCTCTACATCTACATTTTTTATGCTTCTTGAACTGCTGCCAGGCTTTGCTTTCTGATTAGCCAGGCTCTGTTTCCTGAGCCACAAGATGCTGCCAGGCTCTACGTCATCACCTGCTAGATGCCACCAGGCTCAGCTTCCTGATCCACCAGGTATTTTCAGGCTCCATTTCCTGAGTTTCTTAGTGTTGCCAGGCTCCACCTCTTGGCCCACAGGCTCCACTGGTGGGAGTAGCTTGGCAGGTTGGTTGGGAAATGGAGCACTCCCACTTTTTGAAGGCATCAGGTGCTCCCTCCACATGAGGATGGACATTTGGAAGTGCACTCCTACACAAACCAGGTCGTTTTTTGTGGGTCTACACTGGTTATCATGCATTTCGCAAGATGTAGCTGAGGGGGAGAGGAGTATTTTGCCCAATATTTGGTATTCTAATTTGGTTGAGGACAGCTTTTCCACAGTTTGGTTGCCAAGGTAACCATGTCCTTCATCTCCATGTGTTCCGCATATGTGTATCACTTCATCTCATATCTCCCAGAGGCAATATTATGCCATTGGATTTTAGTTTTTTCTTTTTTAAAGGCTCATAAAACCTTTAACATCTAGAAGATTCATTAAATGGTTTTGCTCAACAGCAGTTTAACTTACTCTTTTTTGGGCACTATGGTGATGAGGTTGTCACTTGTCAATGCATCTAGGTCCTTTTCATTATCTTTTTGGAATGTTTGATACCAAAGAGGTTGTTTTTAATTTTTTTTTACAAATGAGCAAATCAGTAATGATGGTTTTGTGCATTCAGGCAGAAAGGTATGTAAAGTGCTCACATGTTCATCCACCTATGTCAGGGGTGGACAGCTGTGGGAGTTTTGGGAGCCATCTTGGCCCCCTGGATCCCCATCCCCACTGTGGGCCATGCAGTTCACAGGGCACACCAATAATAATAATAATAATAATAATAATAATAATAATAATAATAATAATCCCAGAAAAAATATCAGCAGTTTGGTGGTAAACTGCTTGGTAGTGCTCCATAGCACTAAAAGGATTAAATTTAGCTTGTTATCCTCAAGCTAAATTTGATCCTTTTAGCATTACAGAATGCTGAAAACACAATTCTTTAATTAAAATATGTTTTTCTATAGCTGCCAAATTTGGCAGGGCAGCATGGGTGCATCAGGGGTGTCTCATTCAAAAAAAAATGCCACATGTAAATGGCAATGGACTATATGTGTGCATGTGAATTAAATCTGGTTTAGGAATAGCTACTTGCCTGCGCTGTGAGTAAGAAGAAGTGGCTCCAGGCAACAGAAGTACAGAAGCTTTTCGAAAGTTATTTTTTTCTTTTTGAAAGGCCACAAATGACGACTAACAGGGAAACGTTCCCCCGTTGGGATTGGAGTAGAGCTTGTCCCCCACACTCCCAGGAAAATGTTTTAGTTTGGAGCCTCTGTTGCTCCTCCAGTGATGTACTTGGGTCAAATCCCTCCCAACACCCGCTGGGGAGCCTTCATTCCCGTCCCTCCCACCTTCTGTTTTCTGCGCCTCTGGCAGTGGCAGCGGAGAAGGTGGAATGAAGGGGGGGGGGCAAGTCTCTCTCCCCATTTCAATCTCTGATGCCTGTGGCAGCTGTGTGCCAGGAATGTTGGGAAATCGAGTTGCTAAGAAAACGATGTTCCCCAGTGCTCCCGGTGCCTTACAGGCGCTGTGACGATACCCCACATTTCCATCTCCCTATGTATGTCTGGATTAGTATGTCTGGAGAGTGCGGAATGTTGGTCTGAGTGGGTGTGGCTGATGATGCTGGGAAAGGGAGGGGGAGGAGTATATATAGAGTGTGAGGGAGTGTTTTAGTTTATCTTTACGTCTTATCATCTTATTGTCTTGGTTGGGTGGAGGGCAGTTGTGTGGAAGATAGCTGTGTGTGATCTCGTCAGGAGTGTGTGTGAAGAGATTATTAGGATTTAGGATTATTAGTATATTATTAGAAGTGTTAAGAATAGGCAGGTGTGATATTGGTTTGAAAAGAACTGTTAACAACAATAGACATTTTCTTTTATTTTTGCTACCTCAAACCACGTGTCAGCTTGGCTTTGAAACCTGCTCTATGAGTTTAATAAAGAAACACATATCATTACACCTTCAGCCAACATACACACAGGAGAACCTTATTCAAAACCCTTAACACCCTTTCCCCCTCTGCTATAAGGGAAAAGTGATGCGTCTTTTACCCTTCCCTCAGGTATTTAAGTGGTGGTGCTTAGCCTGAGAGGGGTGTGCTCGTCTAGGCCTGGTGTTTGAGGCTGTGGCGGCACAGGCACTCATAATAGCATTCAGAGATGGGAGTGGGGAGAGAGATCGCTCTAAGAATCCTCGGCTTGATTTTGACGGTTCAGCTGTTTGCTGTAAAATAATCTTCTATTGGTTCATGCCCCTTTGATATTCCAGTTCTATTGACTACCCAACCTTGCACAGCCGACGATACAGTGATTCATGTCGGTTGGGGTGGGATGGGGCTTGATACTCCATTCATGCATCCCACTTGTGTGCTTTCATTCTGTGCATGTTCAGTCATGCACATGAACTAGATATCTTCCATTGGCTCAATTCATATATTTCATAGGGAGTTTTACAGATACTTGGCAGGACCAGCAGTCTGCGAGCAAACTGGTAGTCAAGGCTATTTGGCTAGGATTGCCTGAGCAACATGTTTGCTCAAACTGAGGGCCATACTCAATGTGTTGGAGCAACCATATATTTCGGTTCATGTGTCTGCCTGTTCCACATTTCAAGTGAGATGGGTTTCCTCCCATATACAGCCTGATGTATGGGGGTACACAAACCTAGTAAAGGAGTACACCTTCCTACATTTGCCCCTTCCAACATATTTATCTGCCTCTACAAGAGCAATTTGAAGCTCTTTCAAGGTGCATTAAAAATTTGACCTCTACAAGAGCGGAGCGCAAATTGGAAGTTGAGGCGCTTTTTCTGTCCAATTATGCACATTATCGAATGCACATTAAATAGCGAGTTTTAATTTATCGCGGCAGTAAAAGCGCCTTATGACCATGTAAACAAGCGATTCTCCGCATTTAACACCTTTAAAGTACATTTCATACAACCGGTAATGCAACCAGTTATGTGCTTAACTGCCTCCCGCGTATAGTGATTAGCCGTAAAAGCACTTGCGAAAAGATGCGCATAATCTGACAGCCGGGCGTCAAACCAAATTCTTGTAGAGGGGACTTTTGATCAACTACAGCTCAAGAATTGCCTGATGTTCTTGTGTTTAGTTGCCTATGGGATGACTGTAGCTCACAAATAAGCATCTCTTTTAATTGTGTGATGTCAGCCTATTGCGTATTTGACTCTGCAAATCATTTCCCCCTATTAGTTTGGTTACAAGGGCCCCAGGATTAATTAGCAATGAGTGGGATCTGCCTTGAAGTCCAAGGGCCAAGCAATTTTAGAAACATCAGTTTCCTGCCATGTCACAATTAGTCTCCGGAGTTTTTCTCTCTGTCCTTTTCATGCCGTGAATTTCAGTTCAAGCCACATTTTCCTGCCCAAACATCAATATCCTAGATGCAAAATCACGCAAGAGAATATTTTCTTTCTTCACAGCATCAAAAGAGGTTTACTATAGCCGTGTAATGAAGCAGTCCCTGTGGGTGGCATCCAGCTGGGCTGCTCCATGTATGGCCAAGCCCTGCCAGTTCTGCTCTGCATGTGGCCAGCACCACTGGCCTCAGTGTGCAAGTGGCCCCTACCACTTGCATGTCATGATCTAGTGCGTCTGGGGAAAGCCCTGAAACAAGCGGAAATGCTCGTTTCTGGAAGGGGAGAGGGTTGCCGGAACACTGCCCCTTCCAGAAAAAAAAGCATTTCCACTCGTTTTGGGGCTTGCCCCTGGAAGCGCTATATTGCATCATACAAATGGCAGGAACCGCTTGCAGACTGGGACCAGCAGGGATGGTTGCAAGTGGATGGACCAATTCAGTACTGCTTATGTATGACTTAGCTATTTACCCAGGAGTAAAACCCAGTCCGAGTGTCACTAGCCCTCATTAAGGCCATATAGGATCCTTGAACTAGGACCTCTAGCAACCAGCCCCAAACATTTTTCTCGCTGCCCCATCATTTACCCCCCCCCCTCCTTCTGGTTTGCTATCTCAGGGGGGAATCCACACAGTCCTTTGGAACGTTTTAAATTGTATTTTAAAACGTTCCAATAGGTGCGTTCTAAAACATCTTAGGCCACATTACTGAGTACTCACGTTACAGGAGAACAGGCTTCTGTCTTTAAAGCGGTGTGTGCAGTCACACACTGTTCTGCCCTGTCTCTTTCTCTTTTGTTTTTCAATGAGTTTAGGGCAAGGCATTGTGGGGGTTGTAGTTCAGTTACACACTTCCTTCTTAGTTCCTCTGTCATTCCCTAGCGAGTATAGGGCTAAGAATTGTGGGTGTTGTAGTTCACTGGTCCACTTCCTCTTTCTTCCCCACCAATCAACTGCTAAGCATTTGGGCACCAGTAAAGGAAGCACTGCCCCCATGAATCACAAACGGTAAGGAAGGACACATTCTTTTACTTAAAACGATTTATTAAAAGTGAAACCGTTGTATATAACTGAAGTGAGTTTTAAAAAACCTCAGATATACAACGTTATAGGGAGTGCGTCATGTGGCCCAAAGAGTTTTCATAACCCTTATAAAACATCAAAAACCTAGTGTGTAGATCCGCCCTCAGTCTTGCCCCAAAGTTTCAAATTCTTTTTAAAAAGAAGCAGAAAGATTATACAAATTAAGCCATCACGTCACGATTTCCTTCTTTTGCACACCTTACTGTGAGAACTGAATTTGGTTTTGTTTAAAGTAGAATTTCATTTACTATGGCACATGCATGTGATGGGGTTATGAGGGACCTGCTAACAGTTCCAATATAACTTGTGAGTCTAAGGGTGCAGCCTTAGGGATGTTTAGATAGAAAAAAGTCCTATAACTCTCAGCATTTCCCAGCCAGCCATGCTGCAGAATGTTGGGAGTTGTAGGACTTCTATCTATACATGTATAAAATTGTGCCCGAAGACTCTAATTGAAGAGGTTTGGCTAGTACCTGCACACTTCATTAACAGTTATTACTAATTAGTGGAATCAAGCCATTTATAGATGTAATGCAGGTTGAGCAGACTAACTTTGCGAGTCTGGATTTTAAACACACTCTACATTTGCAAATGAAAACATTTTGCATGGCTGTAGGTGGCTTGGACAAGCATTAATTCCCACTGTGGCCTTTTGCACAGGGTATAATACATCATCCATATCACTGCTGGCTGCTGCTGCAGAGGGCAAT
The DNA here is from genome assembly GCA_029215795.1 of Anniella stebbinsi. Classification (NCBI taxonomy): domain Eukaryota; kingdom Metazoa; phylum Chordata; class Lepidosauria; order Squamata; family Anniellidae; genus Anniella; species Anniella stebbinsi. Next base: position 251,271,973 of record JARDYH010000002.1, read on the forward strand.
TGAGGTGGTATACATTACTCAGAATTACATACCAAACTAAGGTGTGTTATTCTGGAACATACCACTTCAGACTAGTACTGCACCACATTTTCATGGGGCTTAATTGCTGCAAAGGTTGGTGTTTTGGGGGTGGCAAAACTGTTTCCAAGCCCCTCTTTCTTCCACTCTGCTGTGTATTTTTTATGGCTGCTTGCAGCCATTGTTCCCCATCTGCTACCGCTTGAGCATCTTTGCATCTTTTCCCTTTAAAGACTGCTTCAGTGCCTGATTCCAACCTATCGGAGATCACGTAGTGGACATGGTGCCATCATGGAGCCATATAACCAATAGATTTTGCAATGTGATCGGAAGACAAATGAAGCCTTCCCACTGCTCTAGTTCTGAATGTGATAAACATGGTGCGGGATCACCATCAGACCAACCAGGCCCACACTTCCTGTCTTGCCAGGCTAGGTGCCTCTGCAACAGGGATGGATTCCTCCTGGCGCTCATCCCTGTGAGAATGGCTTTTCTGTAGGTGAGCTAAAATCACTGAAAGGTGCGTGTTCATTTTGTGCACAATGTTAACAAAACGTGAACACACATCATTTTGGCTCAACAGTACTTTAGATTGCGTGTGTTAAATGTTCTCCCATGTAGAAAGCTCCTGCAGGTAAATCATTAGTACATCAGAGAGAACATAAGAAATGCCATGCCGGATCAGACCAAGGGTCCATCTAGTCCAGCACTCTGTTCACACAGGGGCCAACCAGCTGTCGACCAAGGAACCACAAGCAGGACATGGTGTAACAGCACCCTCCAACCCATGTTCCCCAGCAACTAGTGTATACAGGCTTACTGCCTCTGATACTAGCACCTAGCCATCAGGACTAGATGCCATTGATAGCCTTCTGCTCCAGGAATTTGTCCAACCCCCTTTTAAAGCCATCCAAATTGGTGTCCATCACCATATATTGTGGTAGTGAATTCCAGAGTTTTAACTATGCGCTGTGTGAAGAAGTACTTCCTTTTATCTGTCCTGGATCTCCCACCAAGAACGATACTTTCTCTGTAATGTGCTTTTAAAAAAAATGTGCAGGAACCTTACAAAATTCAGTTGCTTCCCTGCCATCCAAAGTGGTACACTTCAGAGTGTTATTACCCCAGTCTTCCACAGTTTGCATAACCTATAGAACGGATTCTATTCCACATAGCTAAAAATCTCAATTCATGTTGGTAAGTACTGAGTCATGAAGACTGCTGGTTCAGAGGCTCATTCACGAATTGCCCTCTTAATGTGGGAAGATATATAATCAAGCAGCTTCATGATTTAGCCTTTGAAAGAAGCAAACAGGCTCCCATCTGGGCTCACTGATGCGTCAAAGGCTGCAGAACAGTTCCAAGCACACTCGCTCTTCCTTTCCTGGCAAGGAGAGTTTCTGAGCTACTAGTGAAGGAATTATTCTTAGGCCTTGCAAGTTTACTGAATAAGTGTAAGGGGGTGGGGTTAGGTCTTATTAGCATAGCATGAGGAAAGAAGCTTTAGGGGGCATAAAAGGGGTTTTAAGGGATGTACAAGTAGTGGGGTAATGCTTTAAGGTTAAGGGGGCAAGTAGAGGTACAAGCAAAACATTGTATTAGGGGTTAGATGCTTTGGGGTATAAAGATGGATAAAGCCTGATGCAGTATGATTTGATATCACTTGCTGTATTAGATCTAATCGTCCTGCATTTGTTCCATCTGTCTTGTTCCTTATAAGGTAACTGGGTGACAAGTACAAGGGTAGAAAGAACAGGGTTATGGTTTGGAAATCCCCAACACTTGGAGAAAGGAGAAACAGACAGGAGTTTTTCACCACAAGTAACAGTCAAGGGGAGGGATTCTTCCAAGGGAAAAGACAGAATTTTCCAAGAAAAGGATGACCTTAAAGGCGATGTGGGCCAATAGATTTGAAAGTTTGGAGTATGTCAGAGAGAAGGATTGTCGACGTCAAAAAGAGTATTTACGAGCAAGCACAGCAAGAGGGGCAACTCTTCTTTCTCTTCTCATACCAACGAAGTCTCAAGCTGATTAATCAGTGTGATTCTAGGCCCGACTTCTAGGCCCCCGGTCTTTCTTAGAGGAAAGAGTGGCGTTCTTCATTGATGAAGTTAGTTGGGAAAGGGAGTGCGGGTAAAGTGGAATCTTATCTTCTAAGGTGCTAGACTTGCAAGTATTTTGCTGTTGCTTTGGGTAATGATTTGTGATTGTGTTAAACTTTCTATTTTCTTTAATAAATTCTTTTGATTTAAAAGCCTGAGTAGATGTTTTAAAGTCTGGAGGAATGCAAACATCCTGTCTTGAATACTCAAGCTCACCTGTACCTACAGCACTTGGGTTAAGCCAAGGCTATTTGAGATGGGTGTGCCTGAATATCTAATACCACACCCCCGTCCTGGAATTTTAGCCTTTTAGTTTTCCCCTTACACTAGTTACTTGCTCTGCTTCATTGGTTCTATTCCAATACCTGGAGCTTTTCTACACGAGACCATTAATCTACTGTATCTACTTTTGGTTTCATTGCAGAATTGAGAGCCGAGAACTATACGAGGAACATTTCCTTTCCTGCTTTTTCACTACATAACCTCTAGGCTGCACTGTGGTATAACAGAATGGTGCAAATACGCAAGGGAAATTGCACTTTCTTTCACTTTCACAATTAAATTCCCCTGCTCTAAAAAAATTTGCCAAAAGTGCTGTTGAGACATCATCTAAAGAACTCATCAATGGCTGAAGAGTTATTCAGCTGCTGCTTTAATTTAAAGAGGTGGTGACCAGGGTCATGCAGAGCTGGTCATATGCCCAGGCCGGATGGGAAGTGTGTGCCCCCCCCATTTCAAACTGTTCATTAAGTATTTATTAATCAGTGGCACTGATTCAGTGCTAAATACATATATAAACTAGAACGTTTTATAAAAAAGGAAGCACTTTTATTCAAGACGTAAGACATCACTTCTTCACATTCAAAATTTCACGACGGACGGCTTCTGCGCTGTTTCCGCAAGGTGGGCTCCTTGCTTCTCGATGGGCCGCTTACGCTACGGAAGCAGTAGCGTAAGCTGGGGGGGACCTCCTCGTCAGAGTGTCCCCTCAAAATCTTGGGCCCTGGGCCAACTGCCCCCACTGCCTCCCCCCCCAGAACGGCCCTGGTGGTGACTGGAAGAGTACTACCAACTGCAACTTGTGCAAACCTCAACTCTATCAGTAGGGCCAGCTGGTGACATTCTGTTTGTGGGCTACTAGTTGCTAAACCCTTTATTAGTACCATTCTGTTCATGATAGGTTCCAGCCTAGCCCAACAACACCAAACAGCTATTGATACAAGGCTGTTGCAGTATGTTTGCTTACAACGGCTGCAGCTAATTTCATTCATTACATTTCTATCTCACCTTTCTTCCATATGATTCCCCTCTTTATTTTATCACTACAACAACGCTGTGAGGTAGATTATGCTGAGAGACAGTGAAAAGGTTGCCTAGTGAGCCTGGATTTCTCCGCTCCTAGTCTGATGCCCTATAACTGGTACACCATACTCTCTTATTCTGGGCCACCATTGAAATCTTATGGGCTGACAGGGTTAGGATGGAGACAGACAATAGATTTTAAGAGCTGAAAGTGGATTGAGAGAGGCTTTACACTGCATGGTGTACAAACATTTCTTTTCTCCACTATCAACTCTGATCTCATAGGTTTTTGTCAGTTTGAAACAGTGCAAAAAACTGCCAAATCTGTTTACTAGCGGCAAAAATTGGATGAGTCTACACATCATGAGCAGCAACCACACTCAAACTCTCTACAACATTCTGAATAAACTATCATTTGTCTCCATACTTAATTGTCTCATGCAAAAACAATGTAACTTTTTTTTGAATGGTAGGGTCAAAAAGGGCCGGCTGGTGTAAACAAATGTAAGTATTGAAAACAATGTGTTATCATGGACTACAGTCAGAGCATTTCATATCATTTTTTTACATCAAGTCAAGATCATCAGAGAGTTCAATCCGGGGAGATTTGATCTAACTAAATCAATCTAGCAGTTTCTTTTATTTCACTTCCTTGATGGGTTTTGTTTGAATTTTCTTCATTCATTTGATTAGACACTTGACACCTTTTATCACGAACGTCTTCCCTATTTTCCATCTGTTTTTCAGACTCTGCAGATCAAAGACTTGCAAAATGACAGTGTTTTGATATCCCAAAAACAATTCTGATCTGAAAGAAGGGCTATATAAGCCAATGTAGACAAAGGTGGAAAATTCTCTTGAAAAAAAAGCATAGAATGATACTAGAAATAATGGAGGGTGAAACATTTTAAATTTAGAGTAAGGGCGAGCTACATCAGAAAATAACAAACTAGACTGAAAAGATTTAGAGTCCAACTGTAAGTATGTTGACCCAGAAATAAGTCCAACAGAACTTATTTCCAGATAACTACACTTAGAATTGCAGCCCAGTGTCATGTATCTTTACTTGGAAGTAAATACTACGGAGGTCAGTGAGAGCAGGATTTACTTGCTTCTTATCTACCAAACTAATTAAACTGATTCAGAAATGTTCAAGAACCTTGTTTTTTGTGAGGGGGAGGATTCCAGCCCTATGATTAGGCAGGTAAGGTGGGCAAAGTTGCTGAACTGATTTGCCAGATTTTGCTTTGCCATTAAAGGTAAGTAAATTGAAAAATATTTGTTAAATTTTTACCTTACTGGAGGCATGTGGACAACTGGCTCTTAGGGTGTCGCCCTCTATTCCTATCATCAAATGTGGAGAATCACTCCTTACCACTAGGAAATCCCTCCCTTCACTTCCGTTGCCACTATTCAGCTACACTCCTTTATTAAAAGGATGCCTTTTCTCCTAAGGTAGGGTGACCAGACGTCCAGATCCCCCCGGACAAGTCCGGAATAAGGGGGCCAAATTTGAATGCGGGGGGAAATTGCAGAATATTCCTCAAAGTCCAGAAAATTGGGCCTCACCTGTGCCATCTACGTCTTGTTCTTAGCCGGCGCTACTGCGCCCGCCAAGAACAAGGCCTAGATCGGCTGGGGAAGAGGCTGGAACGATGCGTGCCCGCACTTCCGGGTACGCGTCGTTCCAGCCTCCTCCCCTGCACCATCCGGGGCTTGTTCTAGCCGGCGCCAGTCGGGAGCGCACGTCCCTGCAAGGTAAGAAGGAGGCAGGAGGGCGGGGGGGTGGGGGGGCGTGGCACACTTACCTTGCAGGGACGTCCGCTCCCGTCCGGCGCCGGCTGCTACTGCGAGTGGGCTTTGCGGCCTGCTCCAGAGTGGCGCGCCAGGTGATGAGATCACCTGGCGCGCCACTCTGGAGCAGGCCACGAAGCCCGCTCGCAGTAGCAGCCGGCGCCAGTCGGGAGCGGATGTCCCTGCAAGGTAAGCAGGGGGCAGGGGGGAGGGGGGCAGATTTTATCTGGTCACCCTAGCCCCAGCACCACATTTTATAACTTAATCCCTGGGAATTCTGCAAAGTACCTATTGAGTTGGAATTCCAGAAATGTTATGCTTTGTCCTTTGTGTGTATTTTCAATACCAAGTTTCTAGTCCTGATGGTGTAGAAATGGTTTTGAATATAAAATAGCAGTGCATCTTCAAAAGATTCCGGAATTCCCAAAGGTGGAATCTGTATACCTTGCACAACTACCTGGCCATCCATCATCATTTCTTGGGGGGGGGGGAGGTTTCACACACACCTCCCTAATGCATTCAAAGAACATGTGAGGGGAATCGGGGCTGCACAAATTAGCCCTACTCCCTGACAATGTGTATGCATGAGATTCTGCATGGAAGAGGAAGGGCTGGATGTGCATGCTGACATACACACAGCTCATCCATGCAAGGAGATCTATGTGCATATGTGTAGAGACATGCCCAAAGCATGGTTGGTAGGGAGTTGTGGCCAATAGGCACATCAGCAACTACGAACACATGAGAGGGGTTGCCTGAATCTCCCTTCTCAAGACACATTCCTCAAACCAAAAATTCCTCATATCACTCTGCCAGCCATCACCTCCCACACTTATACCAGGTAATCAAGTTTTACGCTAGAGAAATAAGAACGTTTGACTCCCTTTTATTAATGGGACCAATAGGATCTGGAGTGTAGAACTGGTGTTGTTGCTTTCGCATCTGTTTAGGGTGGAAGTTGAGCAAAGTCTGGATTTCTTTTTGTTTTGGTTTCCTGATACAGATAAGGAAAGCATGTGACCGACAACCTTTATGTGGCCTCTGGGTTTACTTTGTATACCAGGGCTCAGAAGGATGTAGCCAAACAAGCTACATTTTTTTAGATGGAATATGTAAAATAATAAGAAAGGGGATGTTGCCTCTGAGTATGTGCAGAGTGACTCTATCACACTAGGTAATCACAGCCAGCCTGTATACAATTGGGATTAGGGAGAAGAGAGTTTCAGGGCATGACAATTGCGCAATTTGAACCTGCCCCATCAAATTTCAGAAATTAATTTACTGCTGCATGGTTTACCCCACCTTCCAGATGTCCTGGACTACAATTCCCAGCATTCCTGATCAATGGCCATGCCGGTTGGTACTGAGGGGAGTTGGTCCAAACAATCTGGACGGTACTGTGTGTCTACACACATCCATTCCCGTTTTTAGAGCTGACCCTCCTCTGCTTCCCTCAAGCCTCCTCCTTAAAATAGGGGTGTCAGTTTTACAACTAGCAGTGGTAGCTTTGCCTTTTATAGCAGATGGATGTGCAGGCACTAGCAAGCGAGGTTTAGCTGTGCTGTGGGGGGAAAAAGCTTCCCTTGTTGATGTCTGCACCTCAAGCTGAAAAAGGAAGTAATATTTCATGCAACACATAAGCCCCTTTTATGCACGAATTGAACCAAGGAACATCACATCTAGAAAAGGGACACACCACTGGCCACACCGTTAAGGTCGCATAACTCCATGACCCACCCCTGACACATTTCATTCATTCATTCATTCATTCATTCATTCATTCATTCATACAATTTGATGGCTGCTCTGTAATCAAAGTTCTCTGGGTGGCTTACATGAATTGAAAAAAAAATCTATTACAAGAAAATGACATAAAAGAACCTATACAACACCATTATAAAAAACAAACACGCAAATCACTTTCAAACAGAAAGGTGCATAAAACTGGCATCAACAAATGAATTTAAAACTGAGGGCAAAGGATAAAGGTGATCACCAAAAAAGAGGACAAGAGGCCACAGACTACACCACATGACACCAGTGTAGTGTAGTGGCTAAAGTGTTGGACTGGGAGTCGGGAGATCCAGGACTTGTCCCCACTCAGCCATGGAAACCCACTAGGTGACTTTGGGTCAGTCACAGACTCTCAGCCCAACCCACCTCACAGGGTGGTTGTTGTTGTGAGGATGAAATGGAGGAGGAGGATTATGTATGCCGCCTTGGGTTCCTTGGAGGAAAAAAGGTGGGATATAAATGCAAAAACAATATTAATAATAATTTTAAAAACGTGCCTATGCTGCTTAGAGGTATGTTTGGAAGGAATGACTACAATTTCAATAGAAATATAATGCATCTCACCATACTGTGGAGCATTGGGACCAGGGGACCAGTGTTCCTGCCTGCTCAGTCTGATGCCCAGGTGCTAATTGCAGCCCTTCAAACTGATCCACAGTGGAAGCTCTTCTCAAGATACCTTTTACTTGTATGACCACTAGGGAAAGAGACTTCTCTGTTGTGCTACCCCATTTGTGGAACAACCCTCCCCATGGAGGTTCGGCTGGTGCCAACTATGCTGTAACACCGGCAGCCAGGTCAAAACATTTTTATTTGTCCGGGCATTTTAAGCTGGCCAGTCTGTTTAATGGCTTATTACTGAATTTCATTGTGTTATGCTTATTGCTTGAGACATTAGGGTGTGCCTGGGCACACCTGGCACATCTCATGCGCCCACCTATGCTGAGCAACCCCTTGGCTCCCATTGGCAGTGTGTTGATGCCACCAGCTCATAGGGGATGGGAATTAGTGGCAGTTGGGCCTGATTGACAATGTTGCTGCTGGAGCGGAGGAGGTATCAGTGCCAATTTGCCAAGAGCCCACTCGGGCTTGCCATTGGCCTTAGCCAGTTCCTATAGCAGCCATGAATGCCGTTTCATGTAAGACGCAAAGCATGCAATCTGAATAAACCCTTCAAAACATCTCCAAATATTCAAAGCTATCACCTCTGCCCTCCTGCGTTCCACTGTGTCTGCTGCCCTTAGTCACTATTTCCATGGCTTCTGTCACTGCTCTGTGGCCATCCCTGACTCAGAACCTTGTATATTAATTTCTGAAAAGGAAAACCTAAGCATGAAACACCACCTGCTCCTACCAGATGGTAAGTTGGTAGGGGCTTTATCAGATGCTGATGTTGCAACGGTGTTTTTGTACATGCAGGGCTAAGGGATTCTTGTTTCCGTTCCCAGCCTCCTCCTTTCCCCCTTTCAGCTCGAGTGCCACACAGAGGTTCAGCTGCTTGCTAAGCAGACCCAAAGCTCATCAAAGTGTCTGGCATTGTTCACTTACAAAGTGAAAACCAGTGCTGGCTTCTTCAAGCTGTAGGCATATTAAACGTTAATGGAACTCCTACACTGCCAACAGTACGCTAATGGCGTAGGAGATCCTTTTGTACTGGGACGCTTTCCTCCTTTGCTCTGAGGTTTTTATTCCTCAGAGTTCCACAGGGTTTGGATTAGCTTGAAATGTTCTAGGAGCTTCTTGGTAGCGATCACAGTTTTCAGAAAGCTTTGCACATCTAGTGCCTTGGATGTGTGTGGGGGTGAGGGTGGATTGTGCACAGTCTGCAGTCTTCAAGCTTTTCAGACCTCTGAGCTTTAACCTCGATCTGCAACTTGTAAGCTGCTTTGAACTGTTTTGCCATCCATGCTCTTCTGTCGTCGTTTCTCTGTAGTGTAACCAGTTGAAAAGGAGGGCAAGGCAAGTCTCCTTTGCATTTAGCAGTTATGTAGAAGTGGGCATTTTTGTAAGTCATGGGTGAATTGAAGGAAGCTCAGAACACTCCAGGGGCTGGACTCCTCCCTCATTACAGGCACCATCATAGTCGGAACTGGGCTCTATGAGCTGTGAAGCCTCCAAACCAGCATCTCCTCCAATGTACGCTAAGGCTTGGGGCCTAGGCTGACCATATGAAAAAGAGGACAGGGCTCATGTAACTTTATAACAGTTGTAGAGAAAAGGGAATTTCAGCCAATGTCATTTGTATGCAATTAGTTCCTGGTGAAATTCCCTCTTCATCACAACAGTTAAAGCTGCTGGCGCTATACTAGAGTGACCATATGCAAAAGAAGGCAGGGCCCCTGAAACTATAACTGTTGTGATGAAGAGGGACTTTCACCAGGAACTAATTGCATACAAATGACGCCGGCTGAAATTCCCTTTTCTCAACAACTGTTAAAGTTACATAAGCCCAGTCCTCCTTTTCATATAGTCAGCCTATTGGGGCCCGTTTTGTGCCACAAATCCCAAGTTTTGTGCCATCACCCACAAGTATGTACTGATACATCAAATGTAGGTTCGTAGTTTACCCAGAGACACAAAACCAACACTGTACCATCTCCAAACCTGTGCCAAAGATTTCTGCTGGCTTTGTGCTGTTTTCTGCCCCAAACCCCGAGTTTTGGGCCACCACCAAAAGCATGAAAATGAGAGGACAAAACTAGCACGAAACTTTGGCATTGGCTTGGAGGTGATATGAAAATGTTGGGATTTTTTTTTTAGCATTCTCCAGGCCCCACCAAAGGGTATGTCATTTTCATGCTTTTGGTGGTGGGGTAAAACTCAGGATTTGTGGCACAAAACAGCACAAAAGTGGCACAAGATTTTGGCAAATGTTTGGAGGAGATACTCATTCGGGGGGGGGGGTCATAGCTAACAAAGCCCCAGAACTGGACACACCACAACTGGAAGTGACTGCATTCCCAATTATTTGGGGGGGGGGATGCTGCAGAAGTGGGAGACCTGATGAGGGCCACAAAACTCCCCATGGGAGGCACAATCCTACTTTATGTGCAGCTTGTCATAGAGGGATGAAACAGCGCTGTACCTGCTGAAATGTTCTCTTCCATGCAATGATTAAATAGGGAGCTCTGTCCTCCTTTGCACCTGGTCACTTTTGTCTTTTTCCTTAAAATAAAATAAAACCGTAAACAATAACAAAAAAGGGAATAGTGGCACCATAGTGAGAGTCCCTTAGGTTAAGACTCAACCTAGTTGTGTGTCCCAACTCACCAGCAGAAGACCAATGAGTATGGACTCTCCAAACGTTGAAATTCAAGTTGGAGGAGAATTGCTGGTTTTCCTGGCTAATGAATGCTTTGCATGGGCCAGGAGAGAGATCTCTCCTAGTTGAGTAAAGCTTTCTGTTGGTCACATATTATCCAACCCAGCTTCAGAGACTCTCTGATTGGTGGTGGAGGTGGAGAGGTCTCTGAGGCTGTGCTGGTTGGCAGCCAGAGATCACATGACCTCATCCAGCATCCTCACCAGCCAAAGCAACCACTCTGGCCTCAGGCTGAAGGGGCAAAACCAGGGGGTGGGAATCTCATCTTGTAAAAGTTCTTCACAGGGAATGGCTTTCCCTCCATCCTCATATTATCTCCCCCCCCCCCCCTGCTCCTGCAGCCTGTTAGGGCCAAAACAGACATCACTTTAAATCCATATCTAGCAACCATATAGATATATATTCATTTTTCCTCTGCTCAGTCTTGCCTGATGAATTGTCTGCACTGCTGTCCTTGTCTAACCTTTCCATGTGTCCCATTGATCCCATCCTGACCCATCCTATTTTCTGGTTGCCATCAATGTCACATTATCCCTCGTCTCCACATGATGAACTTCTTTCTCTCCTCTGGCTCCTTTCTTACTGCATTCAAACAGCCACTGTCTCCTAAAAAAAACCACATCATTATATTATTATTATTATTATTATTATTATTATTATTATTTATTTTATTTCTAACTCGTCTCTCCATCCAGATCAAGGTGGGGAACAACAATAAATAAATATAAAAATCTAGGCTGACCATATGAAAAGGAGGACAGGGCTCATGTAACTTTAACAGTTGTAGAGAAAAGGGAATTTCAGCCAGGGTCTTTGTATGCAATTAGTCCCTGGTGAAATTCCCTCTTCATCACAACAGTTAAAGTTGCAGGAACTATACTAGAGTGACCATATACAAAAGAAGGTAGGTCCCCTGCACTGTTGTAATGAAGAGGGAATCTCACCAGGTACGAATTGCATACAAATGATGCTGGCTGAAATTCCCTTTTCTCTACAACTGTTAAAGTTACATGAGCCCTATCCTTGTTTTCATATGGTCAGCCTAAAAAAATCACAAAATAGATAAACCATTAAAACAGATAAAAATAAATGCATTATTAAAAACGTATTAAAATTCAACTCCACATCCACCACATCATCTCCCTTGTAACCATCATTTCCAAACTCCTGGAGTGTGCTGCATATTCCCACTGACGCTATGTTCTCTCCTCCAGCTCTACGCTTGACAACCTCCAAACCATTTCCTCTCTGCTCTCCATTGAAACTGCCCTCATAAAAATCGCAAATGGCTTCTTCATTGCAAAATCTAAATGCCTCTATTCAGACCTTATTCTTCTCAACCTTTCCACAGCCTTTGATCATTTTCAACTGCTTTGTTTTCTTTATGGCCTACATCTTTATGATTCTGTCCTTATTCTGTGATATTAGTTCTCTTCCTACTTGTCTACTTCTTCTTTAATTGTTTCCATAGGTGGGAGCTCTTCTTCTGCTTTCCTTCTCTCTGTTGGGGTCTGAGAGACCCCAAATCTCTATTTGTTCTTGGCCTTCTGCTTTTCTCTGCCTATACGCTCTCCCTGGGTGACTGCATCAAATCTCATGGCTTTCAATAGCACCTGTGTGATGAGGACACCCAGCTTGGTCTATCCCTGAACTGTCTCCTGCAGGTGGGTCCCTCATCTCCTACTGCCCCTTCAACATTTCTGCTTGGATGCTTTGTTGTTTGCCTCATATTCCAAGACTGAAGTCCTCATCTTCCCTCCCAAGCCCTCCTCTACCCATACAGTTGCCTTATCCATTGACAATGTTACCATCCATGCTCTTGAATAGGTACATAGCCTTGGCTTTGTCCTTGACTCTCTTTTGTTCCCAAATGTATTCGGTAGCCAAGATGTGTTGCTTCTCCCTTTTCAATAGGAGTGAGCAACATCAGGGGTCTGGGGCCCCTTTTGACCCTCGAAACTCCTGCTGGCATGCATGCTGCTGAATCTGCCAGTGTGGCAGCAAACAAAACCTGTGGCTTGCCACTGAAATTCAGTGGAAAACCACTACGGAAGCTTAAAAAGGAAAAAAAAATGTAGCTTGGATTTCCGTGGCAAAACACTGTTGATTTTGTTTTTGCTGCTGCATCACCGAATTCAGCAGTGTGGGGGGCGTCGGGGATTATACCTGGAGACAGGTTGGCCATGTGGGGTATGTTCAAAAGTAGGCAGTCTGGTTTTCTGGTTACATTCTGGGCCATTTCACACATTACGCAGAAGGAAATTCAGGTTTGCCAGTATACCTCCAGGAAACAACTAGATGTTTCTGGAAATGCACGCTTCGGATGAAAACAGCTGCCCTGTACCTCCTCTTTTCCCCTGCCTAATATGTGGTAAAACAAAATGTGTGACAGTGTCATGTCATACACGTAATTTTACTGGGGTGTGTGTGTGTCTGCGTTTGAGAGAAAGAGAGCGAGAGAGCGAGATTACAGGTGGAGATGGTGGGGAAGGAGATGCGGCTGCTGCTTTTGGTGATGGCCAACAACAACTCCCAGAATGTCTAGGTCTGTTCAGAGCAAGGAGTTACTGCCAGTCATAGCTGTTTGTTGAATGCATCTTTGTAATCACAAACCCATCAAGTCTGTAATGTGGGAAATGGCTGATGAGGCCACAAAATTCTGTGCAGTATATAAAAAAGAAAGTGGTGAAAAACACAGAAGGTCAACATACCTGAAGGTCACTGGTACTAAGAAGAATAACATGCTTCCTCTTCAGACACACTTCAAAAATAAAGACTCCTATAACTTTTTAATGAAATAAAATAAGGATTATATTGCTGGCTTCATAGAAGTTAAAAAGATATTATATCCATTCCCTTGTCACCCTCAGGAAATTCCATAAACTTACAAAACTAGGAGTGAAATGACCTCATGGTGATCTCATTTCTCTCTCTCTCTCTGCATGAGGTTATGAAGTTTCTAATCCTGCCTTTTATCTTGTATCCACAATTAGAATGTCAAGATTTAGCACCCTTTATCTCCAGGGTGACAGCAACGGAGAAACTTCAAAAAGGACAATTTTGCCAGCATCTAAAGACTCTTCTTAATTACTATATCCTTCCTGGAGAAAAGTGAAATAAAAGAAGAAAAATGATATCTGCTTTTGACAACCCTTTAAAAAATGCCAGTGACGAAGTAGTACATTTTAAACTACTTGAACTATGCATTTAACTGAGATCAAGAACCTTTATGTCCTAGGATCAGTTAACATAATAGTAATGTTGGAGAAAATACATCTTATTGTGATATTGGCATGCTGGGCTGACTAAATTGCTCAAGGAATTAAAAACAGAAAATTAAGTGTTTTGTTAGTTCAATGTTCTTGCAAATCAAATGGTGCTTATGTAAATTATAATTTATTTGTCGCAGTCAAACAGCTTAGTAAGCGTCTGGCTGATTGGTAAGAATACTAAGGCCTGGTCTGTAGATTCAGGGGAATTGTGTGGTAGAATCCTAAAGTGGTAGAGTGGATTGTACCACTTCAGATTGCAAGTGGGTGATGACATTTTTGAAAGTTTGCCACATAAACAACAACAACTACAAATACTTGGTCCAAGTAAAAACAAACAAACAAATTTGTAGCCTAGCTTGCTCCCTATTGAGCTCATTTTCTACATGTCAAAGATTTTTCATATTGGAGAGCATTCAAAAATGTGATCTCCACTTGCAGTTTGAAATGGTACAGTCCACTCAGCCACCTCAGAACTCTGCCACCTCATTCCTCATTCATTCTCCCCGTATGGATGGGTAGATGGTTCAGTGTCATGTGAGGGTTAGGGTTAAGCCTCAGGTTAGGGTTAGCAAGACCAGGGTCCCAGTGCAAGAACAGGGGCCCTGGATAGAGCCTAGGGATAACCTGTCTTCAGTTGTCCATGCTCTGGTAACCTCCAAGTTAGATTACTGCAATGTGCTCTATGTGGGGCTGCCTTTGAAGACAGTTCAGAAGCTGCAGCTTGTGCAAAATGCAGCGGCCAGATTGATAACTGGGACCAGAAGGTTCGAGCATATAAGACCTACTCTGGCCCACTTGCATTGGCTGCCTGTATGTTTCCGAGCCCAATTCAAGGTGCTGGTTTTAACCTATAAAGCCTTACACGGCTTGGGACCACAATAACTGATGGAACACCTTTCCCGACATGAACCTACCCGAACACTCCGTTCAACATCTAAGGCCCTTTTCTGAGTGCCTACTCCGAGGGAAGCTCAGAGGTCGGCAACAAGGGAGAGGGGCTTTTCTGTGGTGGCCCCCCAATTGTGGAACGATCTCCCTGACGAGGCTCGCCTGGCACCAACATTGTTATCTTTTCGGTGCCAGGTCAAGACTTTCCTCTTCTCTGAGGCATTTAGCAATATCTGATGAGCCTCGGTTTGTTTTGTTTTTAGGCTTATGGCTTTTTAAAGTTATTATAGTGGTTTTAAATGTGTGTGTATATTGTGTGTATATTGTATGTTTTTGCTGTTTTAATTTTTGTATATTGCTTTTAATTGTTTTAATCTTATGTAAACCGCCCAGAGAGATTTGGCTATAGGGCGGTATACAAATGTAATTAAATAAATAAATAAATAGGTTTGGCAGACAGACTGAGTGGTTAACAAGGGCGGCTTTCATATGGTCTTTGAGTATACTGTGTGGATGGGGAGGTGATTCAGTATCACGTGGGGGTTAGGGCTAAACCTAAGGTTAGGGTAAGGATTGATAAGACCTGGGTCCCTGTGCAGGAAAAGGCCCTGGTTCAAGGTCTAAGTTTCCATCACATAAGGTATTATACAGTAGAAACTGCCAGTTCTGAAAGGATGTCTGGATATGTTTAGTTAGCTATGTTTCTATATAAAATATTCTGACTGTGTTCTATATTTTGTAAAGTGCTCTATAATGAGGCACAGTCTATGCACTCTTGCATGTTCAGGTCTGCACATTCCACCGAGCTGTGTATAGGGGAGGGGAGTTTCAAAGGGAGTCTTTTGAGCTTTCCCACCCTGTCCGGTCCTGTGCCTGCTGTGCACTGCACCTAATCATTACTGTGAATGTGGACCCAATCTGCACTTCATAGAGAAGTATCCTGCAGTCCTCTCTTCTCCAGGGCCTCAGCATGCAGGCTATTTCTACAGACAGATTAAGGAGCCTCTGCGGTGGCAACCTAGAGAAGTCTGCTCTACAGAACTGACTGTGTGGAAGGGAGACCGTGTCACTATATTGTGCCATTGAGAAGGCTTGTAGAGTGTCAAATCTACACTCAGCCATGGGCATCTTTGGGCAGGTTGGTATCTCTCCGACTAACCTACCTCATAGGTTTTGTGTACAGGTTATAAATAGGATTGTGGGTAATTTACATGTTTCTTTTCTTAGTATCATGATTTGCTTTTTTAAAAAAATCTAGATTGTTCTGTGTCTTTTATTTTGTCCTGTTTTATGTTTATGGTATCATGGACGTTGCACTTTGTTTTATTTTGTGAGCTGAATTCAGGGCCGTTCAAGTTCAACGGTATTGTAAAAATTTGAAATTAACCAAGAAACAACTCTTTGCAAGCTGCCCAGAGGTCTTTTGCAGAAAGGTGAGATATGAATGTGATAAATCAAACTATTCCAAGCAAGCTATTCTGCAAGCTGCTGTAGGTTTTGAATGGTTAGAAGAGGAGTGCCAGCCTCTCACCCTGCCCTCCGCCCAAAGAAAGTTCAAGCAAATCATTGTTGCAAAAGAACACATGAAAAGAGCAGTTCCAAGACAAATATTAGATCGGCTTTCCACATTTTCTCTTCCTGCCCTTTTCTGGATTGAATTATAATTTTTGCCGTGAAGTGGATGCAATAAAACCTGCAGAATGTTCCACTTGGCCGCAGCATCATTGCTCTTGACTTCTTGCACTTTTTTTTCTTTGCCATTATTAATTTGATCTCTGAAATTTGTAATGCAAATTTGGCATCGAAATATATGGCAAAATCTGATTGAATTTTAGACTGTTGGTCCGTGCCAAATCTATACTGGGTCAATCTGAACAGAGATGCTATATAGTAGCAAAATGCACGTATGCCCTAGGTTTCACAGTGGGCTTGTTCACACTTGGCCATGGTTAGGCTGCTAACCTTTGCAGCAAGTGGTTAGTGAGCATGTTTAAACCGTGGTTATATAGCCACCATGGTTAGGGATGGTTCACATGACACATGGTTCTCATGACATGCTAAGCCATAATGTTTAGCTGAAAATGCTTAACCATCGTGGTTTAGTGTGTTGTGTGATCAGGGCCAATTTTTCATTTTAAAAATAATGTCCCACACAGAGAGGCCATGAGACAGAATGTAGACAGGTGGAGGCTGCCTATGTCCTCAGGCACTGAAGACTCCTCTCCAGAAACTCCCTCACCCTTGGAGATGACAGTTTCACTCCCACACCAGCCCCAAAGGCAACAGGAGACATCATAGCCTCTCCACGGCTATGCCTCAGGAACAGACCTTCTTCCAGTGAGATGGTGCCTATGACAGACACTTCCCGGCAGGGTTATTTCACTCCCCAATAGGATCCAGACTATTGTTGGAGCAATGCTCCAGGTTACTTGCTTCTTCTGCTGGTTAACCTAAAGTATTTCTTTTATTGCACATTCGTAATTGGTCACTCACAGACCTTTGAGGGTCCTTTACATGATGTTGTCAACCTCCAGGACATCTCCCATGCATTTGAAAGAGCGGAGCTAACGCAACAAGGAGCATTAATCCGATAGATTGGCTGTGTGTAATGGTGGAGTTGCACTATATGGCAGTGTCATCTAGTGGTTGTATAAGGAAACATATAGAACCTGCACACAAATGAATCAAAGTACATGTCTGCTTTTGTAAAGGAGCCGATCTCAATCCTCCAAAGAATCTGGGAGCAAAAGCTCTGGTAAGTTGCAGGACAAAAAGCCTGGTGTGATGGCAGCCCTAGTCTCTAGCATTTAAAGTGTGCTGACCAAGGTACTGACTTTGGATGCTACTCTGTTGCCTGTATGCCTTTCCACTGAACTCTGTAGTGCATCCTTAATTGGGAATGCAGGCTCTTCCCAGCTGGAACTCTACTGTCTGTGGGCTGTAGCTGCTCTGCAGACACCAAACACAAAGAGAATTACAGGCTTGGGTGGAGGCTGAGAGGAATCTAGGAGGTTCTTGGTGGAATCTAGAGGATTGTAGTATATCATACCTAGAGCCAGGATAGTGTACTCTTGCAACCTATGATGCCCTACATGGCCAGTCCTATACTAGCTCACTGTTTCAGGCAAAATTTAGACCTTTGGAGTCAAGGTGCTGGGGAAACGTTTTAAAACAATGCAAAACATTGTTCCTTGGCAACAATTTTCACTAAGTATTGGTGAAAAATTTCTACCCCACTGAAATTGCCAGCCTACTCAAAAACATCTGAAGAGTATTTGATACATTTTTAGAAAAACAATAATTATCGTCTGTCTCCAGCCTTTCTTGTCCTTCCCCTTCATGCTCTAAGTCATGGTCAATGCTGAGCATTTTATCTGAAACAGCTCTCAAGTTAGTTCTTCAAGAGGAGAGGCTCTTTACTAATTGTGTTCTTGGTGACTTTGAGTAGACCTGACATCCTGCTAAGACATGCCACCCTCTGTTCTTCAGCTGTAGAGTGTCCATCCACTCTTTCTGGCTTTATCAGCAACATTGATATGGAAGCAATTTTTTTTTTGAAGAAGAAGAAGCAGGCTAGAATATTAAGCCCACCTCCTCACTGCTCAGGATAGGGAAGTGAGAGGCACGGTCTTGCATTCTATTAAAATAACCTTGTAGTGTAAGAATTACAGATAGAAAATATCTGGCCCAGCCTTGGTGTCACAAAAGCACTTGCCTTGGAATGGGGACAACAGAAGTTTAACGGCACTCTCCAAGAGTAATTACTCTTTCCTAGCAGAAAAGATTGATGGCATCATTTTTTAAGTGTGTCACTCCTAGGAGCAGTTTATTTTAGCAATTCCCCCCTTGCCATGAACCATGGCAGGGGGAAAAAGAAGGCTGTGGTTTAATTGGAGGCATTTCCACACAAAATCTTTGAATGCTGCTGGATATGAATCATGTCACGGATGAACACTGGACATTACTTGGAGGAGGGGATGTCGTGTTCTCTTCAGAATCCTTATTAGGCACAGTCCCACATGGGTGTGTCTTCAAATGTATGAAAAGGCCTAAGATTGGGTCAGATCAGTGGTCTGTCTGGATGAGTACTGTTTGTTTATTCTGCTTGGCACTAGCTCTCTTAGGTCTTATCTAGACTTGCTGCCTCAGATCATTTTAGAGAGAGATGCTGGAGATCAAACCTGAGAGCTCTTCCTTGCATAGCATCTGTTGGACCACTAAGCTGATGTCCTTCTCTAGAAGCAGGATATATTCACTGTTGTTCAAAAGTCACTGGAAAGGCCTTTCCAGAATTCCTACCACAAGATGGAGTGATGGCCTTCAATTTGGATGGCTTTAAAAGGGGGTTGGATAATAATAATAGTAATATTTATTTATTTATTTATTACCCGCCTCTCCCTCTGGATTGAGGCAGGGAACAACATTAAAAACAAATGATATAAAATTGATAAAACTGATTAAAAACATAAAAACGTATACATTGTTTAAATACCAATAAAACTCTTAAAATTCGACTGGGTAGGCCTGCCGGAAGAGAAGAGATCAGACTTTATAGCTTTCTTAAATTCTGAAAAACTGTTAAGTTGGCGAATCTTTTCCAGCAGGCCATTCCACAGTCTGGGAGTGGTAGAAGAGAAGGTCCTCTGGGTAACAGTTGTCAGCCTAGTTTTGGCTTACAGTAGCAAATTCTTCCCGGAGGACCTGAGTGTGTGGGGTGGATTGTACGGGAGAAGGCGATCCCACAAATAATCTGGACCCAAACCATGTAGGGCTTTAAAGGTAATGACCAACACTTTGTACTTCACCTGGAAAGTAATTGGCAGCCAGTGGAGTTATTTTAAAGCTGGTGTAATATGGTCACCCCTAGGTGTACGGGTGACCAACCTGGCTGCCATATTTTGAAGTTTACGGACTAGGCACAGAGGTAGCCCTATGTACAGCACATTGCAGAAGTCGAGCCTCGAAGTTACCAGCATGTGCACTATAGTCTTTAGGTCTTCCAACTCTAGGAAGGGGCGCAGCTGGCGTATCAGCTGAAGCTGATAGTAGGCACTCCTGGCCGTCGCATCTATCTGAGCTGTCATTTGGAGCGATGGACCCAGGAGCACCCCTAAGCTGTGAACACAGCCTTTCAGGGGGAGTTTAACCCCATCCAGAACTGGTTGACACACCTCCAAACCCAGGTTGGGGCCTTTGATAGTAAGCACCTGTCTTTTCTGGATTCAGCTTCAGTTTGTTTTTCCTCATCCAGCCCATTACCGCCTCCAAACATTCATTCAGAGGAGACACACTATCCTTAGCTGATGCTGTTGTCAAATGCATAGAGAAATATATTTGGGTGTCATCAGCGTACTGATAGCACCCCGCCCCATGCCTCCAGATGATCTCTCCCAGCGGTTTCATGTAGATGTTAAACAGCACTGGGGATAGGACAGCGCCTTGTGGTATGCCATACAACAGCTCCTTCTTTGAGGAGCAACTATCCCCAAGCATCACCATCTGGAACCTACCCAGGAGGTAGGACCGGAACTACTGAAGTACAGTGCCCCTGATTCTCAGTCTCCTCAGGCGTTCCAGAAGGATACCATCGACCAAGGTATCAAAAGCTGCTGAGAAATCCAGCAGGGACTCACTCCTCCTGTCAATACTCAAGTGTAGATCATCCACTAAGGTGACCATAGCGGTCTCAACTCCATATCCCACTCTGACGCCTGTTTGAAATGGGTCTAGAAAAACTGTATCATCCAAAACTGCGGAAGGCAACTACCCTCTCGATCACCTTGCCCAGAAATGGAGGATTTGATACTGGTCTGTAGTTATTAAGGTCCAGGGGGTCCAGGGAGGGCTTCTTTTAAACATGATGGAAAATTCCCCTCCCTAAGAGATGCATTAATAATGTATTGTAATTATGATCTAACTGCATCTCCTCCCTGGGCGACCAGCCAAGAAAGACAGGGATCGAGAGGTCAAGTCGTCTTCCTCACTCGTCCAAGCAGCTTGTCTACGTCCTCAGTACTCACCAACTGAAACTGATGCAGTGTAATTCTACTCGCAGAGTTGCTGGACACTCCATTGTCAGCCTCTGCTATAATGATGGCATCTAAGTTGGCTCTTATCCTAGAGATTTTATCTGTGAAATGATCGTTAAAGGCATCACAGTGAACTACTGAAGGCTCTAAGATCGGGTTCAGGGGGGAAGGTGCCTAGGTTAGACCCCGCACCACTCTGAACAGTTCTGCTGGATGTGAATTCGCAGACGCAATGCGTGCAGAGAAGAAAGCTTTCTTCGCTGCACGTATTGCCACCCCATAGGAACGGAGATGTTCTCTATGTCGTGTCTTGTTGGATATAATTGAGTTTTCCACCATTGGCGCACCAGTTGTCGTCCTTCACACTTCAACTCCCTGAGATCTTCTGTATACCAGGGTGCCCGGTTAGAAGTGGGTCAGAGAGGACGTTTGGGGGCGATCGTGTCGATAGCCCTAGTTAGGTCTTGATTCCTGGAGAAGGCTGTCAATGCCTACAAGTCCTGATGGCTATGTGCTACCTGCAGTATTAGAGGCAGTAAGCCTATATACACCAGTTGCTAGTGAACATGGGCGGGAGGGTACTGTTGCACCGGTGTCCTGCTTGTGGGTCCCTGGTCGACAACTGGTTGGCTACTGTGAGAATAGACTGCTGGACTAGAAGGACCCTTGGTCTGATCCTGCATGGCTATTCTGAAGTTGATTTATTTATTTACTGCATTTCTATACCACCTAACAGCCAAAGCTCTATGTTCTTATGACACCAGTGCATCTCTTTGCTTCTGATCAGACGGTAAGGTGTTATGGCCCAGTCCTGCTAAACCTGTCTGACAGTGACTCTTTTGATTATGATTTTAAGCTAGGATCAAACATCCAGGGGATCTCATGGTTCCTGTCTATCAAACCTGGAGGTCTCTTGTATGAAGGGATGGACAAATGTGTCCATTTCACTTTCTCATGGCATTTAGGTTTTTAAAATTTCAAGTTGTTTCTGTCCTTTATAGGAAGGAATTTGCAAATTTTAAAATGTTCTCATCAAAAGTGAACCGAATAAAATCGTCATCCATCTGCACCAGCCAAATTCAATAGGTACTGGGATTTAAATTCAGATTCCTAGGGGCTAAATACTCAAAGCCCTGAATGGATGACTCTGTCAGTTTGGGTTTCTCTCACATTCATTAAAAACAAACAAACCCTAAGGTACTTATGTCATGTTTATGAGAGAAAAAAAATCCAATTTTGTTAAGTTCTTATATAAAAACAATGAACTGAACAAAATTCCCTAAAGCCTTCTCAGTAAAGGGGGATGAGTTACCAGACTCTGAGCTCCATCAGTTGAGCGTTTTATTACACGCTCATTACTGGGCACTCACAGATTTTTGCGGGTCCCTTTTATGATGTTGTCTGCCTCCTGCACACCTCCCACCCCTTCTAGCCTTCTTCGCGTGATGAAAAACCACCCCAGTAAGTCCGACTTATTATTTGAGATGGAACTTGCCACTATCTCCTGCTGCGTGCAGGAGAAGCAGTGCGATCCAAACAGCCCACGAAATGGGTCACGTGCACGTTGTTTACTTCCTGTTTCCTCTCCCTTGAGAATGAGGAAGTAATTGGGACAAACGCACGGGTGGAAAAGTGAGGGTAAGGAAACACGATTTCCCCACGTGTGATGACGCTGTCTGAATCACAGTTGCTATCCAGTGCTGTTCAGTCCCCTAATGGTCTCCACTGAGGAAGTCAGAGGGTACAATCCCCACCTCCTTATTTGAGGGGTGGAGCTCTGCCATTTATCCATTCCTGCCATCAGTCTGTACTGTGAACCTGGAACTGAATGATCCCATGGTATTAACTCATATCTAGCACTATAACTGTTAGGGTGCAATTCTACGCATGGCATGGCTGGCTGGGGCATGCTGGGGATTGTAGGACTTTTTTTCTGTCTAAACATGCATAGGATTGTGTTCTGAGATGATTAAACAATTAGATACATTTTATTAAACATCTATTGGATCAATTAAAAAGATGGCCCCTGATCAATCAGGCAGCAGTTTTGCAGAAAAATAAAATGGATCATTTTTAATAGAGTGAACTACAGAAAATGTAAGCAACAGTTTAGCATCCTGCCCACCCTCTCACCTTCTTTCTCATATAGGAAAAGATGCCCCTTTCTAGGACTGAGCTGCAGACAACATGACTAGGGCCCCCTCCACAAGGATGCGCTTTTGCGCCCGGTTTGGCGATTATGCGCATTATCGCGGAGGCGCATTTACTCCTAATCCCTCTGCACGGGAGGCGGCGAGAGGCGGCGAAGCGCATTAATTGATGTCCAAAAAGCGCTTTACAAGAAGTTAATGCGCATAATCGCTTGTTCACACGGCGAAAATGCGCTTTAACGGCCGGAGCAAAATAAAAGTCGCTATTTAACGCGCATTCGATAATGCGCATAATCCGGGACATAACGCGCCTCTACGCCCGTTTTGCGCTCCGCTGGTGTGGAGGTAAAATTTATAATTAGCCTTCAAAGAGCATTAAACCTCTCTTGTGGAGGTAGCCTGGATCTCCCAGTGTCTTAGGCTGACTCTACATGAGAGGTTTAAAGCTCTTTCAAGTCTCATTAAAATTTTTACCTCTACATGAGTGGATTATCGAATGCACGTTAAATAGCGAGTTTTATTTTGCTGCTGGCCGTTAAAGCGCATTTTGACTATGTGAACAAGCAATTCTCCACATTAACTACTTCTAAAGCGCATTTCAAACAACCGGTAAGGCCACCAGTTGTGCGCTCAATTACCTCCTGCGTACAGTCATTTACCATAAAGCGCTTCCGAGAAGATGTGCACAATCAGAGAACCAGGCGTCAAACCGAATTCTTGTAGAGGGGGTCTTATTCTTTACTTAAAAGCAGCTGCAGTTCAGCCCAAATTGGTTCAGAGCTATATCACTCAGGGAAAGAGATATTTAACTCTCCCCCAGCTGCCCCATGTTTACCCAATTTAAATCACCCCTCAAAGTTGTTATTAGTTATAAGGGAGAAAAAAAGGAAGGTCCAATATTTGAGCATTGTCTCCCCACTCCCCTTCTGCCATAGCTAATAGCATCTTCAGGGGAGCCTTTCATTGGGGAATGACAGGGAGAGAAAGGGTTGGTCCTTCCCTCTTCGAGCACTTTTGCCCCCATCTGATTTGGCCCTTCCCTGTAGCTGTTTTGAAGCAAAGAAAAAGCCAACGGATAATCCAATCACAGATCTCCCACATCACGTGTTGTTTGGCCCTCAGGTAGTCATTGCATGTGTGTGCACAATCTATTCATTACATTACATTACATTGGTATACTGCCCCGTAGCGGAAGCTCTCTGGGCAGTTTACATAGGATTAAAAACGATTAAAAACAATATACAAAAATTTAAACAGCAAAAACATACAACACACATACAATACGCACATACATTTAAAACCACTGCAACAACCCAAAAAGCTACAAAACCCAAAAACAAAACAAACCCAGGCTCCTCAGATATTGCTAAATGCCTGAGAGAAGAGGAAAGTCTTGACCTGGCACCGAAAAGATAACAATGTGGGTGCCAGGCGGGCCTCGTCAGGTAGATCGTTCCACAACTGGGGGGCCACCACAGAGAAGGCCCTCTCCCTTGTTGCCGACCTCCGAGCTTCCCTTGGAGTAGGCACTCGGAGCAACTATTTTAATCATATGCAAATGTATTTAATGTGGTTTGATCCTGTTGTTCAGCCAAGAAGGCTCCCAGAGTGTCTTCAAGCTCAATAAAAACAAGACTGTCCCTGCCCCCAAATAGGTCCAGCGCCTTGGATAGCTCCTTTAGAGTTCTAGCTGGTTCTGACTGAAACCCAGAATGGATACACTCAGGACCCACTGAGATTGGAGCTACCAGAAGGTACCACAGAAGGTACCTTCTCACCACCACTATCAGCAGCTGCTATTGCCTCCCGTCCTCTTTCTCTGTAGTGCCACCTCTTGCTTGCTTGACAGGAGGAAAGCCAGTGAGCAGGTAGGCAGTGGCATCTCCGGCTCCTCCTTCTCACCACCGCTGTTGTCTCAGACAAAGCAAGAAGCAGGTGAATGGGCAGGTTGCAGTGGTGAAGAGGAGGAGCAAGTCCAAGGGAGCTCTTGTCAATCCCCCCCCCCCGTTGGAGAGTGGGCCCTTGGCATGTGCCCAATCATGTCCATCCTTGACACTGGCCATGTCTCTCTCCTAGGCTGACCATATGAAAAGGAGGACAGGGCTCATGTAACTTTAACAGTTGTAGAGAAAAAGGAATTTCAGCCAGTGTCATTTGTATGCAATTAATTCCTGGTGATATTCCCTCTTCATCACTATACTAGAGCAACCAGATACAGGCGCTATACTAGAACAACCTGATACAAAAGAAGGCAGGGCCCCTGCAACTTTAACTGTTGTGATGAAGAGGGAATATCACCAGGGACGAATTGCATACAAATGATGCTGGCTGAAATTCCCTTTTTTCTACAACTGTTAAAGTTACATGAGCCCCATCCTCCTTTTCATATGGTCAGCCTAGTTGTGGAGGTATATGTAGGCTTTTGGGTCTTAGGGTACAATCCTATATGATCAACCCTGGGTACTCACATAAGCCTCTGAAATAGGAGGCTTATGAGTCTCCTATGCAGAACAGCAGGTGCAATGACTTTGCCCATCTAGTGGAGGTTTTGGGGATGGGAGTGGAAGGAGACTGGGGCAGCCATAGGATGCCCCTGTCTCCTTCCCTGCCCGCCCAGAAGAATGCTCCCCTTTGTCATCTCTGCACTCCGTTTCCGAGTGCAGAGACATAGCCAGTATGGAGAAAGCCCCGCCAGCTACAAGAGTTTCGGGATTCCAAGGTCGGAGCCTTGTTTCCGACCTCGGAACCCATAAACCACATAATCCTGTCTCCTTCTCCCCGATGTTGTCTGGGGAGCATAGGATTATTCCTTAGTTGATGTTTTGCTTTCTCCCCAATGTGCCTGAGAAGTCTAAGCACATAGTGGTACAACTGAAATGACCCCTCTGTTGAAGTAAAGGCCAAAAAGGAAGCTGTGTGTTGATAATCCAACAAGGAAGAAAATGCAAAGATTAAAGAATGGCCATGCTCCATTTTTTTTGGTATTCTACAGATTGTGCTCATTCATGAGGCTGACTCACACTAGCCTTTTTCCTATACACCATTAGTTCTGATTCACTGATGTGGAGAATTATAATGTATGAACCAAGTGAATCATATCTTGTAAGATACTGTTGTTCTGAATGTGACTAGAATGGTGCTGCCAAACAGTCTCCTGTTTCAGCTCAGAAATAACTATTTCAGTGCAGCAGAAGCGGAATATTCACCTTTGCCCACCCTGTTCAGTCCCATTATTTCTTCAAGCTGCTGTCTCCATAGCGTCACCCCCATCTGACTGTTACTGCTGCTTCGTTTTCTGGATTATTCACATAGATTAGCTCTTCACCAATCAGGAGTAACATAGGGAATGGGATGGATTCATGACTATACACAGGAAATCAGATCTGGCTATATGATGAAACTGCTGAGGATAAATCGAGATCAGTTGAGCATGAAGGCAATACTTGCTGCATTAATAACATGAGTAATCCCACACAATCAGGGATCACATGCTGAACAGGATGACATCATAGTATATATATATATATATATATATATATATCCAATCAGATTTAGTTATATGATTTCACTGAGGATCAGCAAAGACAACTGAGAGAGCCTATCTACACACGCAGAATAAAACACTTTGAAAACATTTTGAAAACTGTATATGGAGTGTGTCCTGGGCCCCAACAGTTCTCAAAACTGTTATAAACCGTTTTAAACCGTTTTAAAGCAGTGGTGTAGATAGGCTCCATGTGAGAGCACATAAAGGCAATGGAAATAAACAGCTGGACATTTTTTCAAGGAGTGCCAAAATGATTTTGAAAAGGAGTCATTTCCCCCCCTAACGATTAGGAAAGGCCAAACATCCTATGGCTCCCTGAACAATGTTTTCATCAAATGCAAAAAATCCTGTGGATTTTTAGGTATTTGATATGAACACTAGAAAAGCCCAGATTAACCACTGCTTCCCCTTTCTAGCCAGTCCCCCCTTCCTCATCATGCCCCCAAATGCCTTATCTTTGGAAGCGGAGGATAACGTGTAGGGAGGGCTGCCATGGGAACAGGAGGGACCCCAGACGGTCTCTCCTTCATGGCAAATGAAGAGGTGTCATTTCCTACTAGGCATTATGGGAATTGTAGTTTCAACAACAACAGGAAGGTGATAGGCTCCCCCACCCCTGAACTAAAGTTTCAGCTCAACCACACAAACAAGTAATACTTTCTGGTTTCCACACATGGACAAATTTGGGGAAATTTCAGCTTAATTTAGTGAGGTTAGGTAATCTGTCACTGGTGTATTTATGTGTGGATATTTTGTAAATGCTGCCTTCCATGTTACAAGATGGGATATTGTGTAAAGGCATCTGAATAAAGCAGGAGTAGATAGGGGGACCATATGGAAAAGAGGACGGGGCTCCTGTATCTTTTAACAGTTGTAGAGAAAAGGGAATTTCAGCCAGCGTCATTTGTATGCAATTCGTCCCTGGTGAAATTCCCTCTTCATCACAACAGTTAAAGCTGCAGGAGCCCTGCCCTCTTTTGTATCTGGTCAAGAGGGCAGGGCTCCTGCAGCTTCAACTATGGTGATGAAGAGGGAATTTCACCAGGGGCTGCATACAGACAAATGACAACTGCTGAAATTCCTATATATATATATATATATATATGTCAAGGATACAGGAGCCCTGGCTTCCTTTCCATAGGGACCGCCTCTATACGAGGTTGTTTTGGCACCTCCTTATCCAAATGCTCGCATTTGCGCCCCTCCAGAGGAGCACCAATGTGGGCTTTGGAAGTTCACGGGGCACAGTTGCCCCTAGCCCCCCGTTGCTGCAGCCTCCCATCTTCACCTGGACAATGTCGCTGGTGTAGAGGCAAACCGCCCACCCCTTCCCACCCTGCTGTGCCCACACTGGGGACAAACAGGTTCCTCATTTTTTTTTCATGTCTTTTTAACTGCGCAATTTCGCAGACTAGGGAAGCACTGAGATGGACTGCCACCTCCCCCACTGTCCCAGTGAGCCCTCCGACATTTTTTTTTTAAAAAACCCTTCTGTATTACTGTATTTCTTTGATTCTAAGACACACTCCCCCCCCATATAAACATCTCTAAAAACGGGGTGCATCTTAGAATCGATGGCGTCTTAGAATTGCAGTTTTCAAATTTCAGATATATTTTAGCGTTTTATTTTATTTTTTTCTTATAATCAAAGCTTTTTATTTCTGTTGGTGGTACTGAAATTAAGGTGAGTCTTACAATCGATGGCATCTTAGAATCGAAGAAATACGGTATTTCTTATTTAGTACTGGAAGCTCTGCAGGGTCCGTGGAGGTGGAGAGTCAGTCATTGTCCATTGGCCTCATTGGTCCGCCCCTTCCTACCCCCTCCTCTTGTCCAGCCATAGCAACCAATTAGGGCTCGCTACTGCATCTGTGCCTCGCTGGGAGGAAAAAATTACGGTTAGTAGCCGACTTTTAAAAAGCACATCTTTGGGGGTTTGACCTTAAATGGCTTTGGGATGACAGCTGCATTGTCTGCCCAAAATGCCGCCACTGCATATTTACAGCGGGGCAAACAAGCCGTCTAGAGGTACCCAGGGTCACCCTAAGGGGTAGTTAACCTGGTGCTGTCCCCAAATGTTTTGAATGACAACTCCCACAATCCCTGACCATTGGCCATGCTAGCTGGGGCTGATGGGAGTCGAAGTCCATAAATCCAAAGGGCACCAGCTTGGAGAAGGCTGCTCTGAGCAATACACCACACTAGCTCTCCTCAATGCTGTTTGGATTACAGTTAATTTTGATTTTATCTGAGGATTTGGTCCAGTATTATTATTTTTATTAAGTGACCTTAATAAGTCACCTTTGTGGTCGAGAGTTGATGTCACTTCCTCAATGAGTGGCCCTATCAAAATGTTTAAAAGGAGGAGGGTTTTTGAGATAGAGAAAATATACAGAAATCAATATGAATGAATGAGTTGTTTGTCTACCTGAAATGACCTGAAATTCTTCTCTGCAATCCCACCCCCCAATAAAAGGTTTTTTTTAAAAAAAACATCCTTGGAACAATTTTGCTGTTCATTTCTGACCTTTTCAGATACACAGCTAAGCAGTAAGGAAATTGGGTTTCCTGTCAGTTTTCTCTAGCTACTGTTTCTCTATTTCTTGTGGTCAATACTTGCTTTTCTTCAAAGCTTTTTCTTGGGATATTATTGTTTCAGTTAGACCATAAAGACCCTCATCTGCCACTGCCAACGTGTTTCCTAGCAGAAATAGATTAGCTCCAATTGACAGGAAGTTCTGCTTTAATGTCTGGGGCCTTATAGAAACGTAGCGGGATGTGCTGATCTGTGGTTTAGCTTCGCTGCAGTGTCAATATGTCCCTCTGCAGAGGTGCTATTCTCTCTATAATCCACCTTAAAGGCAGAGATGGGATAGAAAGTCCCTGTTTGGAAGGGATCACGTTTCTGGATTCCTGCAGGATAGGCTGACAGTAAAGGGCAGGCACCAGGCAAAAGAGAATAACAGAGAAAATATTAGAAGTGAAAAAGATCAATTAAGCACATCAGCCCAATTTGCAAAATTGATTAAATCAGAAGGGGGAAAGTCTGGAGGCCCAAAGGGAATATTATTTATCAGGATTGATTTACAGGATGTTGGACAAGCATGGTGGGACTGGTCCCTTTTGTTAATTGGCAAAATTCTAAGACAGTCTTCCCCAGTCTGGTGCCCTCTGGTTTTATTTAAACAAAGCCTTTTGCACAGAGCTCTCTTAGGCTGTGGCCTCTGTCTCCTCAAGCCAGAAGCAGTGGGAGTTGCCCTTTACTTCTTGGCTCCTCCCAAGATGCACACCCCATCCAGGCCAAATGCAGCAGTCATTTCATATTGTTATACCCACCGGTGTTTGTTTGTTTGTTTATAAGCTCATGTGGCACCCCAGCTGTGGAATGAGCTCCCCAGAGAGGTTCACTTGGCGCCTACTTTGCACTCCTTTCGTCACCAGGTGAAGACCTTTTTATTCTCCCAGCATTTTAACAGCTAAATTAACTCAATTTTAACCCTTGCTGTTTTAAAATTGTATTTTAATCTGTATTAATCTCTGCTGCTTGGTTTTATTCTGGTTGTGTTTTTATATTGTATGTTATTTTGTGGTTTTAGATTGTGGTTTGTTTTATATTTCTTAAAATGATTTCATGGTTTTAATTTTTGTGAACCGCCCAGAGAGCTTCAGCTATAGGGCGGTATAAAAATGCAATAAATAAATAAATAAATAAATAAATAAATGTATTTAAGTACTTTTAAAATGTTAATGTCTGCTGTTTAATTCTAACTGATGAAAGATCTTCCTCTCAGTAATCTACCCCAGAGGATAGATCAGGATCTAGTGGTAGATCTCTGGTTAATTGGTAGTAGATCAGCAAGGGTTTCTGACTCACAATATGCTTTGGGGGGGGGGGAACAGGGAGTGGGTTTTTATGTGAAAGGGCTGGTGGGCTTGGTTCTGTACTGATCACAAATGCCTGGGCTGAGCATGTGCTCAGAGGCACCCTGTTCCTTAATTCTTCTTGTATGTCTGCATGCCTGAGCCAGTACTTTGCACCTGGCTCTGACTGGTGGATCTCAGGATTCTAATAAAAACCAGTGCAGATCCCACAGGCCTGAAATCTGCCTACCCCTCTTCATCCCAATTAATTTACTAATCATTGCAACAGTCCTATTTCTAAGGTCTGGAACGACTTCAAGGCAGACGACGAGCAAAAAGAAAGAGGGGCTGCCCTTTGTGTGAAAAATCTTATTGTTAGACAATATTATTTAATGCAGGTTTAAAAACAAATGTAATATTTCCAAAGCTCTAATTAAAACTCATCTACAGGCAGCAATACAAATATGAATAAACACACACGCACACACAAACACGGGGACCAGCTCATTCTAAATGCTAATTGTTACTGTGCCTATTGTGATCTGCAACAGCTCCTCCTCTCCTTCAGTGATGCTGTAATTAATTGAAGGGAATTAATTATCATGTTGTGTTATTGCAGTAAATGCCAGTAATGGGGGCTATGCGGATAATGAATCACACTAAATAGGATATTCTGCTTTATCTGCCTCTAGCCCTCCCATTCCTCATCAACCCACTGAAAGAAAACTGTGAGAAGAGATTAGAAGGGGCTGCTGAGGAGTGTGCTAAGCAAGGCCTCACAAAGCGTATTTGGGTAGATAATCAGACCCCACCTACCCATATGTTACCCTGACATCAGGTATACCATTTCCTTGCTTTTGTTTTACCCAGAGTTTTTTTCTTCTTCTTTAAAGATAGAAATTTAATTGTTTTATTTGCTGGCTCTTAAAGAAATAATCACTCAATGTACTTCAGGCTGCCTCTACAAGAGAGGTTTAAAGCTCTTTCAAGGCGCTTAAAAAAAATTACCTCTACAAGAACGGAACGCAAATCGGGCGTAGAGGCGCGTTATCTCTCCGATTATGCGCATTATCGAATGCGCGTTAAATCGTGAGTTTTATTTTGCTCCGGCCGTTAAAGCACATTTTGACTATGTGAACAAGCGCTTATGCGCATTAACTACTTGTAAAGCGCATTTTGGTCATCCGTTAATGCGCTTCACCACCTCTCGTCGCCTCTCGTGCAGAGGGATTAGGTGCAAATGCGCTTCAGCGATTATGCGCATAATCGCCTAACCGGGCGCAAAAGCAAATCCTTGTAGAGGGGACCTCAGTGTGTTAACACTAGTGTACTTGAATGAAGGTTTAAAAAATGCTCGGCAGTATACCTCCAAAGCAGGTGGAAATTGTCACTCTGCAAACATTGATCGGGTTCGGGAGACATGCTGCAGTTCATCATGGGTTATTTAACCCATGACGAGCTGTGGCACTCTCGCTAACCTTTGCGTCTACCATGTTTGCATGACACAACAACCCCTGAGCGGGGTGGGTGGGGGCGTTGCACATTCAAAATGGTGGCTGTGCGTGCACCACACTTCTCATGTTGTGTGTACAGCCCCGTTGTAGTGTATGGTGAAAAGGGGAGAGCTAAAACAAGGTTATTCCAACCAGCGTGAAAGGCTGCATCTTGTTAGTTTTGTATTTCTGACTCTACATCCAGGATGGGCAGACTTCAAGCTTGTGGGATCTATTGCGTTTTTCCTAGAGGCTGGAACACCAGCCAGAATCACATGCAAAATACCGGCTCAGGTGAATGGACATACTTTAAGAATTAAGGAACAGGGTGCCTCTGAGCACATGCTCAGCCCAGGCATTTGTGATCAGTACCAGACCCAAGCTCACAAGTCCTTTCAGGTAAAAAAAAAAACCCGCTCCTAGCTTTCTCCCAAGCATTCTTTTTCAACAATGTAATTTGTGTGTGGCCCTTTCTGCACCATAGGGGTGTAGAGGGAGGGAGGGAGGGCGATCCCGGAAGTACCTGATACACACCATCGGCACACAGGGACCAGCCGGGGGCCATCCCAGGGAAACAGCCTGGTGTAGAAACAGCCTGTGTGTGTGTGTGTGTGTGTGAGAGAGAGAGAGAGAGAGAGATTTTTACTTGTTGATACTACCCTTGTTGATCTACTTCAAATTAACCAGAGATCTACCAGTAGATCTTGATCTACCAGTAGATCTTGATCTGCCTTCTGCCCATTTCTGCCCTATATCCCATGACTGGATTTTCTAGCAGTAACCTCTGGCCTCATCACCTGACATTCCAGCTGTAGCCTTGCTTGTGGTTACCCGCTTCCTAATACCGCTTACAGTTGATCCTGATCTTTCTTGTGTTCTTAGGAATCTCGGGGATTCTTGTCTTTCCTGCAAAGCTGGTAGCTTCGAAAGTACTGTTTTGATTTCATTGGGGGCAAAGAGGTTTTGAGGCTGGGGGGGGGGACAACATTTACAGCAAAGTTCAAAGGCCAGTTCTTTAATATATTCACAATTAAGTTGCGAAACAAAATAAAAATCCTCAGTTTTTTTAATTGTTGTGGTTACTTTGCACACATCCTATAATTAGGTGCCTTCCCCCTGCCCTATCTGAATTCAGAGATTGTCTACATGACACTGTGAATGTGCTGTACCTACTTTGGGTTTCCTTGCAGAATTCACCTCCAAGCTCTACACAAAGCGCTTTCCCTTGCCAGCTTTTTCCACTGCATAACCTCTAGGTGGTGTTGTGCTACAGCAGAATATTGCAATTGCACAAGTAGGAAAAACACACACCCTTTCTTTCACTTTCAGAAATCATACTCCATTTCCCATGCTTTAAAAACAAAACAAAACAGGAATCTGCTCTTAAAAACAGAAGTGAAACTGGATGGTCATGTCATCGTACAAAGAACCCGTAAACAAGCGTGAGTAAGGAATCACGAGCACCAAATAAATGCCTTGTGTAGAAAAGCTCCAAGCAATGCTTCCAATGGCTTAGTTGAAGAAATACATGGCTGGGTACTCTAGAAAGCTTCCCCAGTGAATAATTAAATAACATGGGTTATAACATTGATGCCTATGGACCCCACTCCCTGGTGGACTCCTCAAGAAGCATACCAGGGCCAGATCTACCCCCAGCAGGAAGAAACACGTTGAAAATGTTTCAAAAACTGTCTATGAAGTGTGTCTTGGGCCCCAACAGTTGTCACTACTGTTATAAACCGTTTTAAAGCAGTCATTTAGATCCTGCCCAGGCATCTCCAGTAGCCACTTCTGGGATGACTCTGAGAAAAAGGAGGGAAGCCAACAATGCTATAAAATGTTTCAGATGATGCAATAAGAGTTTCAGATGATGCAATAAGATGTCATGATCCACAGTGTCCAGTGCTACCCAGAGGTCAAGGAGAACCAGGTAGGAAGCATTTCCCCTGTCTGTTCCCTAGACAAAGATTGTCCACTGGGGCAATGAAGGGTGTGTCATTTCCATTACAAGGTTGCAAGCCAGATTGAAAAGTGGTTGCCTGGCTTTATGGACTGATTGTATGAGATTGTTTTGAATTGATGTAGGGCCCCTTAAACAGTGTGGAAAGGTGGGATATAAATGTTTTAAATTAATGAATGGCTATAGAATTGAATTAATGGCTATGGCAGTACTAACGTAGATGGAGCTTTGGTCCAATTCAATATAAGGCAGCCTCCTATATCCATCTCTCCAGCTGATGAGGGCTAGACCTTACCAGCAAGCAAACCTGGGTGCGTGACAGATTCACCCAACAGTGTTCCAAGCCAAAATATTTTACATGATGAAATGTTATGACTGAAAGCAGCCATTTAGCACAGCTTTCCCCAAGCTTGGGCCCTCCCATTTTTGGGGGATTTCAATTCCCATCAGCCCCAGCCAGCATGGCAAATGGTCAGGAATTGTGGAAGCTGTAGTCCAAAACATCATGACAAATGGTCAGGAATTGTGGAAGTTGTAGTACAAAACATCTGGATGGCATCAGCTTGGAGAAGTCTCTTATGGTCCTTAACTCTGTAGACACTGTAGTCTGTTTTGACCCTTTCCACAAGGAGCGAATAGTTGAATGAGCAGAAGGAAAGTTGATCTTGTGCCATTACAGGCAAGTGGAGTCGAAAGGGTTAGCATGTATATATGGATGAGCCAAGCTGAGGAAATAGTTGTTCATATGCTGAAGGTACAGTCAAGGGTTTGTACATAGCCTTTTGGTCTATCGATCAAGCACAAGCTATTAGCTCTCAATTCACAAGAGAATATGTAAAAAAATGGAAAGACAGATGGAATAGCCTAAAGGAAAGGAGAATTTTAGCTGGGGGGGGGGGAATCACCTAGAGAGAAATGCAAGGCTATCTATTGTTGATGTTGCAGGAGACCTCAGTGAAAATGAACAGAGGGCGCTCCGACATCTCTTATGCCGTTTTCCTTTGTTCGGAGTGGGACTGCCTATCATGTTCCACCGCAGCGGCCTCATCGCCTTTCCCCTCCCCTTTACGTTTTCATTACTTTGCCGTACTCATTAGTCACTGACAACATCCTGCGAGTGCCGGAGGATCGGCACGAGACCAGGTCAAGGATGTGAAGAGCTAGACAGCACTCTCCGAAGAGACGCAGTGGGACAAAGCAATTGAAAGACCCAAAGCACTGGAGCACGTAGTAATGCTACAAAATGAGGCAGTGGCAGCAGCTATAGGGTACCACGGTGGGTATCCTAGCAGGCCCAAATGTGTGTTCTTGCTGACATACAGTGCATTCTCTGGAAAATACCATCTGGTTGGATTTCTGCTTTTAGCAAATTCCAAAAGGGCAGCTGGTTTAGTCTATTGTACAAAAGTCAATATGGAGTCTTGCCAGGCAATAGACAGATGGTAACTCATAAGCAAGGTTTGAAGGTGATGGGCATCTTTCATTGTTTGTTCCCAGAATCTCAGAGGTGTTCAGGGGTAGACTGCCTCTAGACAAGGAAGTTCCATTAAGGCACCCTGCAAAATGTGTAACTTATCAAGCTGAGTAGAACCCACCAGTCACATAAAATGGGTCATTATCAGCTTGATAAACTCCCCCAACTTTTTCCAGCTTGCCTGCAACTGCAAAAATAAAAATAAAAATGGGAGGCTGTTTCACTTTGGCAGGCCACAAAATATGCCTCTTGTGGCCGGGCTTAGTCTGGGGGCTCAAAGTTAGATATCATGACTAATAGCCACTAAGTCTATGAATTTGCTCAATCCTTTTAAAAAGTTATCTAAACCATCACCATTTTTCTGTGAATCCCATGCATTAACATGCCAATCCCACCCATACTTAAATGGCATAGACCATTTAATCCAGGATAACCAAAGGCATGCGGACATCAGAAGAGGGAATTACAATTAATGAACAAGGAGGTTCATTATTAACATAAGAATTCATGACTGCAAAACACATCCATAGCTGGCAGCTTAGTTGGTTTCAAAAAAGGGCTCATCCACTAATTACACTATTAGTGGCTATCAGCTATGAAAACTAAATGAAACTTCCATGTTTAGAAGCACTTTACCTCTAAGCTCAAGATGCAGGAAAGAACAAATAAAGGTAGTAATTGTAATACTAGGATCATAGGAACATGCCATATACTGAGCAAGACCCTTGGTCCATCTAGCCCACCATTGTTGACATTGACTGGAAGCAATGGCTCTCCAAGGTTTCAGGCTGGTTTTCACTAGCCCTACCTAGAGAAGCATAGGATTGAACTTGGGTCCTTCTGCATGCAACGCAGGTGCTCTAGTACTGAACCATGGCCCCAATCCATATGCTGTGCAAGTGCCTTATGATGGACCTTGATCTGATCCAGCAAGATGGATATTATTAGGGGTGTGCACAATAA
The DNA here is from genome assembly GCA_029215795.1 of Anniella stebbinsi. Taxonomy (NCBI): domain Eukaryota; kingdom Metazoa; phylum Chordata; class Lepidosauria; order Squamata; family Anniellidae; genus Anniella; species Anniella stebbinsi. The sequence goes on from JARDYH010000002.1 coordinate 251,307,942, forward strand.
AAAAATCGGATCAGAATCAGAATCAGAACCGGAATTGATGCCTCAGATTGGATCGGAGGCTTTCCGGATCGGATCGGATCCGATTCCGATTTGAAAAGCGGATGTCCAATTTTTGGATCGGACGCCATTTGAGGTGTTTTCGCCATAGGCTTGCCTTGGGGGAAAGAAAGCTTTTCCCCAATGCAAGCTTATGCGGAAAGCATGGGGGCAGGTGAGTGGGGGCCTAACTCCCCCCTCCCTGTCACTCCCCCTACTCGTGCCCCTTACCTGCAGGGGCCGCCCGCTGCTGTCCGCTGCCACCCGCTGGTCCCTTCTACTGAGAAACAGGCTTTGTGGCCTGCCTCTCAGTAGCGTGTTGGGTGATGTCATCACCTGGCGCGCTACTGAGAGGCAGGCCGCAAAGCCTATTTCTCAGTAGAAGGGACCAGTGGGCGGTAGCGGACGGAAGCGGATGGCCCCGGCAGTTAAGTGGGGACCTCCCTCTCCCCCTCCCCCCACTCGCACTCCTTACCTGCCGGTGTCCCTTGCTGCTGTCCGCTGCTTCCGCACTACTGATAAGCAGGCAGAAGCAGTGGACGGCAGCGCGGGACACTGGCAGGTAATGGGGGACCTCCCCCTCCCCACTCGTGCTCCTTACCTGCTGCCTCCTCGCTGCGGTCCACTGCCGCCCGCAACTTTAGTACTACTAAGAAACAGGCCTTGCGGCTTGTTCCAAAGTAGAGCGAGGGCATGCCGAGTGATGATGTCACCTGGCGCGCTGTCAATCTATTGTGGAAGAGGCCGCAAGGCCTGTTTCAAAGTAGTATGGAAGCAGTGGGCGGCAGCGGACGGCAGTGAGGAGGCAGCAGGTAAGGAGCGCGAGTGGGGGGAGGGGGGAGGAGGTCCAATCCTCCGATTTTTCCAATCCAGATCGGGTCCTTTCGGATCGGATCGTCCGATCCAGATTATCGGAATCGGATAATTTTATCCGATCTCGTCCGGATCGTGTCGGATCGTGGATCAGACCCGATCCCTTGCACATCCCTAGATATTATCATCTTATGGGCAGAGGGCTCAGAGCAAATGTGCTATTGGCAAAGTAAACCAAAACTGCACTAGAACAAATCCAGAGTACCATGATGTAGTTCCACCTCCTTGTTTTATGGAACTCACAGAATTATTACCAAATATAAGACCCCTTCCTCTGGACCAAAGAAGGTTTTCAAGCTGAAATATCACATCCACACTGAGATCATATTTACTTTTCCTAATGAGAACAAATGTTTGTGTTCTTGTTTGAAGCCAGCTTGCTAGGACTGAATGTGCTGTAGTTTCTGTAAAATATTAACACCCCCCCTCCCCGAATTACATCACCGTGGGCTAAAAAAGTATCTGTTTGTTGTAGCAGTACCTGCATATGACTCAGTGGTTAATCTGAGCCAGTGATACTCATTATCATCTTTGCCAATCTCACTGGCCACCTTTTAAGTGCCCGTATAAACATCTTGAATCATGAATTCCAGAGCTAGACTTTCAAAGGTCTCACAACAAGATACGTATCTCTCGACATTTGAAAATCCAAAAGATGTAGACTAGATGTGACAGCAGCAGACCTGTGCGTCTGGATTGGATTGCTGTTGAATCCATACAAAACTAGGAAGGGAGGTCTAAGGGTCATCATGGGTTGGCAGGACAGGAAGCGGGGAGGGGGGCTTTTCAGAATGCTCAAGCATCCGGAAAGTCTGCAAGGACAGAATAGGCTAAAGGTGGTAAAATAAAGAGTGCACCCACCCTCTTAGCTACCTCCTTACAGTAAGGTAAACACTGAAGCCCTACAAATAGAGATTTTTTCCCCCTGAATTTCTCACCCCTTCCCACAATTTTCTGGTGTAATATCTTCAAGCCCCTCCCCCTAATGAATGGCCAAAAATAAATAGATTGAAAAATTCACCACCTTGCTACATTGATGTGTAACTGCATTTCAGTTCACGGATTGCTTTGGGAAGTGTGAATTAGGTAAATTTGCATTAAAATGTAAACCAAATTACCCCCCCCCCCCCGATCCCTATTATAAACAAAGTACTTCAAATCAGACTTGAAAACAATAATGGTGGAGTAAGATTGCAGTGAAATGTTCCGTTTGGCAAGCTCCAGTAATACTTTAGCAGTTGACATTTCTGAATGCTCGTCAAACTCAGCCCCACCCGGAGTGTGTAATTTATAGTTGTCCGATCCAGATATTACTAGGGCATGATGAAAAGTGGCCAGGTCTGTTTCCTCCAGGAAAGGGTGCAGCTGGTGAACCAGCCTAAGCTGGGAAAAGGTCACTTCTGGCCAACACAGCCACTTGGGCATTCAGGTTCAGGAGAACTCCCAAGCTGTGGCCCTGATTCTTCAGGGAGAGTGAAACCCCAGTGCATTGTGCATGTGGTGTGTGTATGTGAACCTCCGTGATATCACAGTGCCATATCGGTAGAGCAGGCCTCTGCATACCCAGTATGGTCTACAACTTTGACAAAGCTTCCCCATCTTTTGGAACCCATCGTTTCCCAGAAAATCTGGCGGCAGAGTCAGGACTTCATAAGCTAAACATATTTCTGGAATGCATTGTGCAAAGTTAATGAGAATTTCGAGGAAAGTCTTGTTTCTGCCAAACGATTTCCAGAGCAGAAGTCAATGGTTCTGCTCATGCCTATTTCATGGTTTTGATGCTGCCTGTAGTCTTCCCTCCCTCCTCGGATCTTGGGCACGCCATTCTCCATCCTTCTGTTTTACCTTCTGCAATATATGGGACTCTAGTTTTGACCCACAGTTCGAGAACCCAGAGACTAAAAGAGAGGGGCATGAAGAGTTACTCTGTCTTTTTCCCTTGCACAAGAGAGGGAAAGGACCCTGCCTCAAATAACTATAAAGTGATATATCGAAGGTCCTCCTCCAGTTGCCTACTCCAAGGGAAGCATGGAGGGTGGCAACAAGGGAAAGGGCCTTTTCAGTGGTGGCCCCCCAATTATGGAATGATCTCCCCGACGAGGCTTGCCTGGTGCCAACATTGTTATCTTTTTGGTGCCAGGTCAAGACTTTCCTCTTCTCCCAGGCATTTAACAGCATATGATGAGGGTTTTTGTGTTTTTGTGTTGTTGTTGTACTTTGACCCAGAAGGATATTGTAATTTTAACTTGTTTTTATGCTTTATGCTTTTAAATTTTGTATATCAGTGTTTTAATCGTTCAGTGTTTTTAATTGTTGTAAACTGCCCAGAGTGCTTCGGCTATGGGGCGGTATATAAATGGAATAAAATAATAAATAAATAAATAAATAAATAAATAAATAAATAAATATAAACAGACTAAGGAATTCTACAAACTTATAGATTCACTACACTTTATGGCCAGAGGAATTCTTCAGTGGTTAGTCTAGGCAGAATTAATTAAACCCATATAATCCCTACCCATATAATCCCTGCCAGATGTTTATCCACTGCCCCCTAAACTACTCCTGACAGGTTTTAATTTTAATACATTTCCAATTTTGGAATTTCTCCACCTCCCTAATACGTCTGCACATCCAAACCTGTGGAAAAAAAGCTTTTCATTCTGGTTAACCTAAATCTTCCTTTCTGTAGATTCAGCATCTTGCTTCTGGTCTTACCTTCTGTTGCCATGGTGAACGATTTATCAGTAGCCCCCTTTATAACAACCTTTTACATAGTGGAATATGGTTACGTCTCCCCTTTCATAGATTCTTTCCCCCCACCAGGCATAGCGTGACCATTTCTTTCAATAGTTCCCTAAACAATTTCCTCCCTAAACAATTTGCTTCATTACATTCTTCTGAAACTACACTAGGTTACTTACTTTTTAGAGTGTATGCCCAAACAGAAAACCATACTCTGGATGGAGCACAAATTTTGTTGAGCAATTACACATTAAACTGATTGGCTGCAGGTTTGTGACAGGCATACAAGTAGTGAAGTGGCCGCTTCAAATATGGCAGTGTATACCATACATTTCTTGTGTGAAAGGGTAAGCATGCGTAGAAATGGGTCACGTGGATGTCTGAGCTGGGGAGGTGCTTGTGTGTAAACCTGTATGTGTGAACAATTGCCTGGGTTCTGGAATTCTGGTCTTTGTCTTGATGTCTTCTTTGTCCTGGGGTGGCTCTGAATCTTCATGACGTCGGTTAGATGATGCAGCCACAGATTTGAAGCCACCAGGGGGCAAAGAGCCAAAGATGTGCAGCTGAAAAGTCAGGGACGTACCTTGACTTTTCTAGCCAGAGCGAGGACAGCCCGGCTCTTCTGCCAGTCTGTCCTCGCTCCATGTTCCAGCGGATGGTGACTCCTAATTGGTTGCCATCCACCCAGGCAGAGACCAGGGGATGGGCCAGCGAGAAGAGTGGGCTCTGGAATGCCCTGTGCTGCCTTGCTGTAGGGAAAAGAATTATTTTCTTCCCCCCAGCTGCCTCCTCCTCCTAAAATAAATGTTCTTCCCCCACACTGCCTCCTCCTCGCCCTAGTCTCAGGGAAGGATGGGGAGGGGGTGGATGACCATTGTAAACCCCATGCTTGCTTCTTGGCATGGGGATTATCTGGCGCAAACCTGCAGGAATTGGGGGGAATGTGGCGTCAACTCGGTGCCGTGAAAGTAGCCCTCTGATCACACAGAGATCCAGAACCAGGAAAACCTTCGCATATAGAGATCGATGCATAAACGCTTTCCCACCTCAGACATCTAGGCAAATATGTGGATGGCTGGGGCAGGAGGAACTGCATGTCATCGAGGTCAATGTTACAGTCATGGTCCGGTGGCCCCTTTCTACAGACTCTGCTCTTTCATGCGAGTAACTCACAAATGGGGCTCCTACGTGCGTACATCCTTGTGATTCAAAATACTCTTAATGGAATGTTTGTTTTGCCATTTTCATGGAGCTCTTGCCTTCTGAGGAAGCCCTGAGCATCTGCCATGGAAGCCCTAGACGTTGCAAAGAATCCAAAGGCCTACTTGGGGTGGCACCCGGCAGGCGTGGCTTCACTCCAACAGGGCGAGCGGAAGGTTTCCAACTCTGACAGCTGCACAGCTTTGCTTGCAGCCTTCGCTGCCCCAAAGTAACGGCTGTTCCCACCCGATCAAAGCCAGGCCCGTTTGCTTCGCAATAACAAAATTCAATGTTTACCACATGGTGCCTGTACCCAAGTGGGGAGCTGGTTGCATATAGCCTCAAAGTATGTGGTTAAGGATGGCATGGAAATTCCTCTCCAGCCACTTGGACATCTGGGAAAGCAGAGGAATATGTTACACATCTGGTGGCGTGGACTTTGCCCATAAAGGATAGGTGTCCTATGGGGCTTGGTTGCCTGAATCCATCCATTTCAATGGACCCTAGAATGACCCACTTCTTTTCAAAATTGTTGAGCTGGATATAGTAGAGCTCTCATTCATTCTCTTGGGAATTTATGCAATATTCTTTCCTCCTTATGCCTCAGAGTTTACATCTGTCTTAATTTCACTGTTTTGGAACCACCTTTTCATTATACAATGTTATGCCATTTTTAAAATTCCAATACTGACCTTCAAATGCCATTTGAGAACATTTGAAAGCTGGTGAAGGACAGTGGCTGAGCTGGGAGTCGAGAAATCACCAAATCTTACCTCAACCATAAACTCTCTAAGTGGCTTTAGCGGAACCATCCCTTGCCATTTGCAAAACGGGAATCAGAATACTGACTTGCCTTACAAGGGTGTTGTAAGATTACAAAGATAATGTATGTGATCAGTAAAAGGGGATCATCAGGAAAGGAACTGAAAATAAAACTGCTAATATTATAATGCAAATTATAGTACATTGCACAAATCTGTGGCGCAAACACACTTGGAATAGTGTGTAGAGCTGGAAAACATGCAGAAAGGGGCAACCAAAATGATCAAGGGGTTGGATCAATGGGGAAAGTTGCAACGTTTGGGGCTTTTTAGTTTAAAGGGAGAATGATAAAAGTCTATAAAATCACGAAGGGTGTAGAGAAAGTAGATAATTCTAGTATCTCATCATACTAGAACCCAGGGTCATCCAATGAAGTTGAATGATGGGAGATTCAGGGCAGGTGAAAGAAGTACTTCTTCATAAAATTCATAGTCAAACTATGAAATTTGCTACCACGAGATGTAGTGATGGCCACTAACCTGGATAGTTTTAAAAGGGCATTAGACAGATTCATGGAGGATAAAAGGTATCAGTGGCTACTAGTCATAATGGATATATTTTACCTCCTGTATCAGAGGTAGTATGCTTCTATATACCAGTTGTGAAGAACCCAACTGGGAGACTGCTATTGCACTTAGAGGTGCGGGAGAAATCTGCAACAGATACAAATGAGTTCAAATTTCTATAAATCTGACCTGTGAAATCCACAGCAGATTGGCTTTTTCTGAGTTGTGTGGATTCTATGGACTTGCAGACCATACTTGTAACTTTTGGGGGGTGGGATTTGCACAAATGCACATTTGCAACGAAATTCTTGTACACCCTAAAAAAATCCAATTCCAGTAATGAGCACATGATGGAACAAAAGATGCTTGACAATCCACAAAACACCATGGATGGATTTAACAGCACCCATATTGCACTCATCTCCTACTTATGGGCTTCCCATAAGCATCTGGCTGGCCACTGTGTGAACAGAATGCTAGACTAGAGAGATTTTTTGACTTGATCCAGCATGGCTTGTCGTACGTGAAGTTCTCATGAAGTACTTTTAGTACTGTCAATGCACTACATAAAAATAATGTGTGTAATTTATTGATAAAACTTGCAGTCTTCATAAAATATATAACTATACCAAATGTATGATATACATCCAAGGAACCCCAACTGCTGTCTAGCACCTCAGTTTTTTCAGATCAGATATTACAATTCTGCAGCCCAGACGCCTTAATGGTCATGGTGAACAAAATAAATTCTACACATTACATGCTTAAGTAACTGCGGTTTGATTATGTAATGAATCAATCAAGTTTGATTTATTAGTCACTATCTCCATTCAACATCATACAATGTGGCAAAAGCTTATTCAAAGCAATGCCAACCAATACTAATTAGGTACCCTGTGCTATTTGTAGTATAATGCAATAATGCCATGGATGGATGCATAGGACTGGAAGGGAAGCAGAGAGAGAGAGAGCAGCTGAATCCGCACATACTGCGGATGGTATATGTGTGTGCTGGGCTTTTCGGGGTGAGATCATTTCTTCTAACAGTGAACTCAGGTAGCGTCACCAGGACTGTAGCCAAAACAGGACCACTGAGAAACAAGAGGGAAACATCAGCAAGCTTGGAGGAACCCCCAGATTTGCAGAAGTACAGAAACATATGTTTAAAAAGTTAAGGGGCAACCCCCCCAGCCTGCACCAAACAACACAATGAAAATTGAGCATGTTCAGTAGCCATGGTCTGTAGAGTGACAGTTGAGTGGGGGAGGAACATGTGGGAGAGTGGAATGCTTTTCTTGGAGGAAATGGCTGGCTGGAACCCTCCTTATTTTAGGAGGGTTCCAGACAGCTTCCTGGACAGATCTATGGTGAATCTAAGACCCTTTCCAAGAATGATGCAAGGCAAGGACCTCACAAATGGGCAATTCCCCCTTCCATTGCCTGAGATTTTTGCAAATCAATAAACAGCCCACTAATAGAGGTTTGTGGCTACAATTCAGGTTTCAGCTTCATTTTTTCCTACTCATTTCCCCCATATTCATTCTTTCCATTTTCTGAGTCCATGAAGTAGCAAGGGCAGGATCTACACGTGGTTCTCCATGCGCCCTCCCTGTGCCACAAGCCGCTTTGGAGTGCTTCACCCCGCCTAGTGTGGCTCAAGCCTCGGAGGCTCTGCCCCCGCCAGTGCCACCGCGCCCGCCGCCCTTTCATCCAGGCCCATCCCGGGGAGGGGGAAGGGAGGAGGGAGGGGGAGGGTTGTAAACAAAAGCCAGCGATTGGGAGAAGGATTTCCAATTGCTAGCTTTTGTTTATAACCCCCCCTCCTCCCTCCCTGGGACCGGCTGGGATGAAAGGGCAGTGGCGGCAGTGGCGGTGGCGAGAGCGCGAGCAGAGCCTCCGAGGCTTGAGCCATACTAGACGAAGTGCAGTGCTCCAAAGAGGCTTGTGGCGCAGGGAGGGCGCATCGAGGACGACTTGTAGGTCCGGCCAAGGTGAGGCAGTTGTCAGGATCCTGGGGCCGTCAGGGCAGGGGGCCCACCGAGAAGACCTAGGGAAACTGGACAAACGCTTTTAAACAAAGGCAGCAATATGGCCTTTGCTTTTCCTTTCATTTTAATGAGGGTTGTTATCGCCTTCACCTGAAAGAAACAGATACCAAACTTGTGGATATGTCTCCCGAGAAAGGGTCGTGGTCTGTGGTTCAGCTTCTGGGCACGAATCACCTGGGTGGAGGACTCTAGGATTGTTCATCATTTCGCTCATCCCAACCCCACTGCTTCACACAGGTTCAAAGAGCACCCCCATGTTTTCTTGTCAAGGGATCCCTGAATCCTGCAGCTGTCCCTCTCCCCACTGTTATTTTGCAATGTGAAGGGGTGTGTGTGTGTGTGTGTGTGTGACTGTATACATGGTTTAAGTACATTGTTTGTTTGTTTTGAAATGAGGATTTGGATCTAAATCACCTTTTTAATAACCCTGTTCGATGAAAAAGCGAATGAAATGCAACAAACGGAAAAGTCAATCAAAAGACTATTTCCTCTAGCAAAACCACTCAATTAATCTTTCAAAGAGCAGGGTTCTCCCCCCCACACTCCCCACTTGCCCCTTTTCTTCTTTAAATAAATGAGAAAGAAACAGCTCGCTGTGCCGGGCTAGAAAATTGTGTGAGGCTGCCTGTGTTTCCTCGCAGAGCTGTAGGTGTCAGTATAAACATAGCTTTGAGGTCAGGTGCTTCTGGGATGTCATTCGAACCCATTGAGCTGTCCACATTATTGAAGGAGTCGGCATTCAGATGTTCAGCATGCATGGGACATTGTCTGCTCGGCTGTTTGAAGCCCTGGCAGCAGCCGATGACATCTGGTGACTAATGGGCTCAGATGTGAAAGCCGTTCCCACAATGCTTTGGGCTGCAGCTGCTCCAAAACCACGGCAAGAAGCTGGAAACAGAGAGGAGAGGATCTGTCGGGGGAAGGAAAGCACAAAACACACACACACACACGCACAAATCAATACCTCCTGATTTCGGAGGAAGTCAAACATGGCCCCGACTGCAAATACATATTTCCATCTTAGCCTTTCTGGCTAAATTAAAAGGGACCGTACAGCTAAGCACCATGGTTTTGTTTATGCCCCAGCATAAACCTTTATTAAAATGGCAGCACGGTAGGTGCTGAATCAGGTTGAGATGAAGCTGGGTATTTCCCAGGCTAAATTTCTTTGGATTTCTTTTGATCGAAAGGAATTGATGTTTGGGGGAGGGGCGCGATGGTGGATGGTAGGATCTGCTACACTGTGAGAATAAGAACAATGTCCTGAGTGGATGCATTTTGCTACATGTTCGGAGGCCAGTTAATGACTGTTTGGGGGAATCGTAGAGCCTATCTACACTATAGCTTTAAAATGGTTTAAAATGCTTTGAAACAGTTTATAACAGGTTTGAGAACTGTTGGGGCCCAGGACACACTCCATATACAGTTTTCAAAACGTTTTCAAAGTGTTTTATCCTGCGTGTGTAGATAGGCTCGTAGAAGAGATTGGCAAACAAGATGCTCATTTTACAATGTAATTCACTTAATTAATTGTTTCCAATGTGTAAGGCCTCCTGGAGTAGGCTGACCATATGAAAAAGAGGACAGGGCTCATGTAACTTTAACAGTTGCAGAGAAAAGGGAATTTCAGCTGGCTTCATTTGTATGCAATTAGTACCTGGTGAAATCACCTCTTCATCAAAGCAATTAAAGTTGCATGCACTATACTAGAGTGACCAGATACAAAAGAGGGCAGGGTCCCTGCAGCTTTAAGTGTTGTAATGAAGAGGGAATTTCACCAGTTACAAATTGCATACAAATGACGCTGGCTGAAATTCCCTTTTCTCTACAACTGTTAAAGTTATATGAGCCCTGTCCTTCTTTTCATATGGTCAGCCTATCCTGGAGGCTTGAATGAATAAGAATAAACACGACCATGTGGTCCCACCGCAAATTCGCTTTCTATTCCCCCCTTCAAATCCCAGCTTAAAATTTAGTTGCCTGTGAGGCTAATGGCTTAACCTATTAGACTTCATCCCCACAAGTAATAAGGTATGTGAACTGGTATTTTGCTTATAGTTACCCCTTCTCTTCCTTTCCGCTGTTGGTGCCCTGTTACCACGAGCCCTCATTTACACGTGGAGCCTATCTACGCAGTACCTTAGAATGTTTTAAATTGTATTTTAAAACGTTCCAAATAGGTGCATTCTAAAACGTCTTAGGCCACATTAAGGAGTACTCATGTTACAGGAGAAAAATTCCTCAGTCTTCAAAGTGGTGTGTGCGGTCTCACACCCTTCTGTCTGTCTCTTTCTGTTTCATTTTAACAATGAGTTTAGGGCAAGATATTGTGGGCACTGTAGTTCACTCGCCCACTTCCTCCTTAGTTCCCCTTTCATTCCCTAGCTTTCAATGAGTATAGGGCTAAGCATTGTGGGTGTTGTAGTTCACTCGCCCACTTCCTCCTTAGCCCCTCTTTCTTCCCCACCAATCAACGGCTAAGCATTTGGGTGCCGGTAAATGAAGCACTGCCCTCACGAATCACAAATGGTAAGGAAGGACACATTATTTTACTTAAAACAATTTATTAAAAGTAAAAACCATTGTATATAGCTGAAGTGAGTTTTAAAAAACTTCAGGTACACAATGTTCAAGAGAGTGCGTCATGTGGCCCAAAGAGTTTTTGTAACCCTTATAAAACGTTACAAAGCTAGAGTGTAGATCGGCTCGTGTATGTGAACTTGTATGTATACGTGTGTACCTGACAGACTCAGAGGGGTGGTGCATGCATGGTAGATACCACAATGTTTAATAGGCAATGGAAGTCAGTGGAGAGTCCATTGCACTGGTGGGATCATTGTTGAAAGCATGCCCCTGAAGAAGGATTTCCGAAACATGTTGGGTCCACAATTAATCTTCTTCTGGCATCTGGAGTTTGTTCATCTTTTTTTTTATTATTTTATTTTCCTGTTTTCCATTTTTTTGTTATTTTTTTGTTATTTTTTTGCACACATGGTAGATCTCATACTGTTCTTTGACAAAATGGAAAATTAGCTCAAGGACACTGATAGTTGAAATACAGGGTTTGTTTGTTTGTTTTTTAAACTAAAAAAAAGCTACAGAAAGAATAAGATTTGATTAGGATACCAACCCCCATGCACTGGGACTGGCACACTATGTAGACTATTTATGCTGACAATGTTGTGCAAATTGTGCTATTTATGCTCACAATGTTGTGCAAATTGTGATATCTGTAAATATTTACAGCTGCGATGGTATGCGCTGTACCTCAGATTCAGGTGTGTGACAGGTGGGCCCAGCTCCCAAGCTGGGTTGGGGCCTTGATAAAACACCCCAGTATTCTTTTAAGGAATCCACTGATGGGGAATGGGGAGCCCACCCCCAATTGCCCCTACTTTGAATCTAGACTAGTGCCTCCAGGCCTGCAGTGAAACATTGTAATCAAATTATAGTACAGCATAATTGGACGAAACACTAAGAATATTGCTATGGGAAACACAACACCCCATGTTGCAGAGTCAGTTGCACAGTACTCTTCCGGACCCATTGACTGGTGGCTAATATTCTCCTGTTGCAGGCTAGAAGGCTTGGGCAGGTGGGAGGGAGGGAGGGAAGTTGATGCTGGTGATAGTGATGCTAGGCCAGCGCCCCTATCTAAGTCTTAGGAGTGGTCCAGAAAGAGTAGATTCTCTCTCAGCTCTGCTCCAAAGCCCCACCCCCAAGGACCAGCTGGTGTAAGGGATTGATTGCAGCATGGCCAGGTGGGAACTGATTCAGATCAGCCCTTGCCACGCAAGATGGAGGATCCTTTTCACCCTCTTCCCTCACCCTCCCCTGCTGCCATGGGACAGGCATAGTGGAGGGGCTCCAGTATGAGGAGAATAGGGTGACCAGATAAAATCCAGGTCACGGCTCATGTAACTTTAACAATTGGAGAGAAGAGGGAATTTCAACCAGGGTCATTTGTATGCAATTAGTTCCTGATGAAATTCTCTCTTCATCACAACTGTTAAAGTTGCAGGCGCTATACTAGAGTGACCAGATACAAAAGAAGGCAGGGCCCCTGCAACTTTAACTGTTGTGATGAAGAGGGAATATCACCAGGGACTAATTGCATACAAATGACCCTGGCTGAAATTCCCTTTTCTCTACCACTGTTAAAGTTACATGACCCCTGACCTGGATTTTATCTGGTCAGCCTAACCATTGTTTAGTCCAGGTGAATTTGACTTTGTCATCTCTCCCCACACACCCCTCACACGCAGACCTTCAGAAACCAGGACATTGGCAGCTCTGCTTCTTACAGAGAACAGGAAAACTCTTCTGTCACAATTGTTGCTGAATCAAAGGTGGAGGTATGCATTGGGCTCCAATATATTTATATGCAATTCAAGGATCTATTGTTGATGTTGGTACCCCAGGAGAAATGATAGGAAGGCCTGTGTGCAGTACATGGAGGTAATTTCTGTGTTCAGAGAAAAAATGATGTAGCAAACCACACAGATACATGTGATGGGGGAAAGAATGCAGTCCTTGGTGGGACGCTAGGATGTCTTTAGAGCTAATGTTGAAGCCAAGTCATTTCTCAGGCACTACATTTCTAAATAAATTAGTATGTGTGATTCAAGAGCTGTATCAAACCAACTGAAAGCAGAAATGGAATGGCAGGGGAGGGATAGTGTATACGTACACACACACACACACACACAGTTTTTCACCATTAATGGTTAGTGCTGAGCTGGGGTTGTTGTGGGTGAGAAAGAGCCAGTGTGACTGGGAGATGTGGCTTCATTTCCCCAAAGCCACAGTTACTCTATCTCAGCCTAGGGTTGTTTTGAAGGTCAAATGGGAATGGGAAAGGAGATCTTGAGCATTTTCAGAAGGGGGGGTCATGTTTCCCTACTGTCGCTTTGCCTCCTGCTTCTGTCCCACAACAGGGATGAGCAGCTGCTTCTTTCTTCACACAGGGAAGAAAGAGGAAGCCAGTAGCGACCACGTGGACCATGCAGTGGACGTTTTGGTAGCAGTGCTTCTCCTGCGCACAGCAGGAAATGGTGCTAATTACCATTCAAGTAAGAAGAATGGATTTTCCAGGTCGTATTTTGTAGTGGAAAAAAACAACTGAAGGCGCGGGAGATACGCAGGAGGATTGCTGGGTCATCAGAATGACCTGCAAAGCGTGCGATAAAACATTCATCTAAAGATGCTCCTAGTGGGCTGCCCTGAGCAACTAGAGTTGGGAGAGGAGAGCAGGATCGAAACGTAACAATAAAGTCAAAAACATCATTGCCCTCTTTGGCAAGTTTTGCATCCCTTGGTGAAAGAGTGTGCAAGGGTGCCTCTACAAGAGCGATTTAAAGCTCTTTCAAGGCACATTACAGATTTTACCTCTACAAGAGTGGAGCGCAAATTGGGGGTTGAGGTGCTTTTTATCTCAACTTATGCACATTATCGAATGCGCATTAAATAGCGACTTAAAATTTACCGCGGGAGTTAAAGCACCTCATGGCCATGTAAACATGCGATTCTCCGCACGTGAACAACTTTAAAGCGTGTTTCATACAGCCCGTAATGCGCTTCACCACCTCTCATGAATAGGTATTAGGAGTAAATGCGCTTATCCGTAAATGCGCATGATCGGGCAACTGGGCGTCAAACCAAAATCTTGTAGAGAGGACCTAAGTGTGTGCAATTGGTGGGCGTCAGGGAAGAGGCAATGCCTCTACTGTGCTGAAACAAATGGGCCAATACTCTTTCATGGGGATGGCCATGAGGATCACATTACCTCTTTCCCTCCCCCCTCCTCCATGCATCAACAGCTCTCTGGGAATAATGTGCAGAAGAGTGGAAGGTTCCCCTTCCCCCCACAAACATTCTTGGCACTACCCAAAATAGCACCTTTTGCACCAAAAATCAAACCACATGACAATTCAGCCAATGAGTGATACAGCTGAGGCACCGTTTCCTGCTGGTCCCTCCCACCACATCTCATCAAACAGGGCAAAGGGGCTGTTCTTGGTCCAGGCAATTGACAGTTCCTGGCTCTTATGCCACGAATGGCAGCGAAACGATCTTCGTAGGCTGACATGCCTATTATTGCTGCCACATCCTTGTGTTTAATTCAGTTCACTGTCATCCCGTATAATGTGTACTGTATGCGCAGCTGCTTACAAGATGCTTGAGAAAGGGTGGGGGGGGGAAGAGGGAGTCATAAATAGAGGTATCTTGGGGGGGGGGGAAAGGACCTCTTCCTGCAACTGCATCACACAAGACTTCACAGAAGAAAATGATTGTGTTTTAGGATATTCCTTTGTTGCAGCCTTGGCTGATAAAATATTTAAAAGTCATGTCTGCACGGAGCATGTCAATATTCATGGATCACCACTGGTCCAGGCCTTTGTTGAGCCCAAGCCATCAACAAAGGTTTCTATCACTCCTGACTTACCACCAGGAACAAAGCTCTGTTCTAGGAATAGTTCCTTATTTGAACAGCATTCCGTGATGTGCAGGTCTAAGATGTTTCTCAGATTGTTAGCTAGTAAAGGACAGTCCATTCTCCCATGGGAGTGGGTTGAGAGAGGGAAGCTAGGACCTAAGGGACCCTAAGCAATTTCTTGGCCTCTTCAAGAGTGAAGGGAGGGCTCTCACACTGGATAGAAGGCTCACTAAGGCAGGATCTACACTACTGCTTGACAGAGGTATTGAAGTACAATGACAACTGTTGGGCACATCTACATCAAGCAGGATATAACACTATGAAAGTGGTATGGATGCAGTAGATGGCATGTGAGCTCCATCACACCAGCAATTTAGTGCACTCTCGTGATGCCTGGTGTGTGGATTTGCAGCACGGTACTCACAAGACGCTGTGCCTGTCCTTCTGACATCCCGCCTCTTCCCCAGCCTTTCCTAGAATGCTAAAAGTCTGGATTATTTTCCCTAAGCGCATTTAATGCGCCCTAAGTCTCTGTGTAGTTTTAAAGGAACTGGGGGCTTGAATGGATTGCAACAGGTCCTGGCAGGGAAAAGCGATCTCTCCCAGCAGCTGTCTCCAAGCCTCCATATAAAACCCAAACCTTGCATCCCAGGCTCGAAAGCCTTTTTTTAAAATCATACAACACCTGAATCTCTACAGAGACAGGATTGTACTTCTTTGATGCCCCCAAAGAGACAGACTAAAGGGTCATTCCATTTTTGCCTGGTAGAAAAGGGGTCTGGTTGAAGTGCCCATGTGCCTGGACCTGACTGGAGGGAGAAAGAGAAGGGGAGGGGTGGGCTGGAAGAGCTAACTAGCGAAGGAGTGAAAGAGGAGCTATTCAGGTGAAAGGGATCATAAGCTTGATGCGCTTCTGCCTCAGAGGTAAAAAAACACGGAGGCAAACTGGGGTTTGGGGAAATTAGGTGTGATGGACCCTTGTGTCATGGGCCCCACAGTTGTCATTGCACTTCAATACTGCTATAAAGCAGTAGGGTACATCCTGCCTCTATATACTGCTATCGTACCACTTTCATAGTGCTATATTCTGCTTGGTGTGGATCTGGCCTAAATCGAGATACATTTGTGTATATTATCTCATTACCCTTACTGCTGCTGTCTTTCCACGGACTCTCCCCTGTCTCAAATGTCAGATCCTCAGAGCAGGAATACCCTGTTTATTTATGTTGCTCTATAAAGGGACAAACACATAAAGATGGCCCTGAAGTTGGGAATTGCCTGGCTTGCTATACAACCCTGTTCAGCTGGTAAAGCAATTCTAATTTATGAACCCAGAACTCCCCCACCCCAGACGTTCTTCTCCAGCTCAGAATGTTGAATATGATTCTTCACAAGTTTTTATTCATTTGTTTGAAGGATTTTAATCCTGCTCTTCAGCCAAAACAAATGCTCCCGGAGTGGCTTACAAAGATCAGCAATAATACTGATCTGCCCTCATGCTTACAGTCTAAAATACATGACACAAAAGGAAAAGGAATTGGGAGGGAAGAGGAAAAAAAGCAAAGTCAGGCAATAGTTCTTGGTTCCACAAGTTCTTCATTGTGGTCAATGATCAGAACAGGCAACCAAAGCTGGCTGCTTTGTAACAGCATACATTATTTGATCAAGAAATGGCTGTAGTCAAACATCTTATCCCTGTGCTATTCTGCTGCCAGCAGTCAGTCACAAAAGGATAGGCTTTGCATTCGCTGCAGTTTCAATCTAACTAAACTACAGTTCCCTGGAGGCAATGTGACCATGTGCATGGATGCATGTGGTACTCATGGGACATATGCACCAAGGTTACAAGCAGGAGGAAACACTGAATAAAACAGCTGAGGTTTTTTTCCTCCCCTGAATGCTCACTGAAAAAGCTTGTCAATACCAAAGCAGTTCTGAATTGAGGTGTGGGAGTTTTGATTGAAATCTTCACCTCATTTATTCTTGGTATATTTATTTATTTCATTTTTATACCGCCCAATAGCTGAAGCTCTCTGGACAGTTCACAACAATTCGTAAATAATAAAATACAATATAACAATACAGCATAAAATACAGCATAAACATTTACATATACAAATTTAAATGAATATAGGCTGCTAAAAATAATTTCAATAAAAAACTAGAGCTGTTTAGGTAACTGTCATAAATGCCCCATCATATGCTGCTAAATGCCATTAAAAGCCTGAGAGTACAGAGCAGACTTAGAGCCAATCTACACAGTCCTTTGGAACATTTTAAAAAGTATTTTAAAACGGTCCAAATAGGTGTGTTCTAAAACGTCTTAGGCCACATTACTGAGTACTCACGTTACAGGAGAACAGTCTTCCGTCTTTAAAGCGGTGTGTGTGGTCACACGCTGCTCTGCCCTGTCTCTTTCTCTTTCGTTTTTACAATGAGTTTAGGGCAAGGCATTGTGGGGGTTATAGTTCAGTCACCCACTTCCTTCTTAGTTCCTCCGTCATTCCCTAGCGAGTATAGGGCTAAGAATTGTGGGTGTTGTAGTTCACTCACCCACTTCCTCTTTCTTCCCCACCAATCAGCTGCTAAGCATTTGGGCACCAGTAAAGGAAGCACTGCCCCCATGAATCACAAATGGTAAGGAAGGACACATTATTTTACTTAAAATGATTTATTAAAAGTGAAATCGTTGTATATAACTGAAGTGAGTTTTAAAAAACCTCAGATATACAACGTTATAGGGAGTGCGTCATGTGGCCTAAAGAGTTTTCATAACCCTTATAAAACGTCAAAAACCTCGTATGTAGATCGGCTCTTAATCTGGCACCAAAAAGATGATAGTATTGACGCCAGGTTGGACTGAGTGGGGAGCTCATTCCATAGTCAGGGAGCCACCACAGAGAAGGCCCTCTATCTTGTCACCACCCTCTGAGCCTCTCTCAGAGGAGGAACTCAGAGGGGTCCCCTGGATATTGATTGTAGTGTCTGGGTATGTTCAGTTCGGGAGAGGTGTTCTGTCAGGTCTTTGGTCCCAAGCTGTGTAAGGCTTTATAGGTTAAAAGCAGCACCTTGAATAGGGCTCAGAAGCATACAGGCAGTCAATGCAATGCTTTGACTTTCTGGTCTCAGTTATTAATCTGGCTGTTGCATTTTGCACAAGCTTCAGCTTCTAAACAGTCTTCAAGGGCAGCCCCGTATAGAGTGCATTGCAGTCTGTCTGTACCATTTGGTAGAGAGGTACAGACAGGCAACTTACCAAATTAGTCACATGCACACTGTGGTCAGTTATTATTTGGTAAGTGATCATTTGTATCCATCCAACGGCCCATTCAGGGGGAGTCTACACCAGCCGTTTATTGCAGGACTGTATCGCAGTCATTGCTAATGGGACACATGACATTCACCTGCTCCCGCAGTGATCTTGGCTCCATCTCTCAGTTTTCCTAGAATATCCCTGACTGCTTTTGTTGCGTTTTTTTCGGTTCTCCCACTTCTATTCCGAAGAACGTTTGTGGTGTGTTGCCCTTTGCGAGGTTGTTGCTGTTTGCCACGAGTTCTGGGCTCAGCGAACAGCCAGTCAGCTGTGAGGGGCGTGTGCATGGGTATTGGAGGTGGGCAGGAGTGGACCTGTCCGCCATTGTCGCCACATGTTTTGGATGGGTATTGGCGTGTTTACTGCCGAGTGTCTTTTATAAAAAAATACAAACATATCTCTGTGCAGGAACGCATATGTGATGGAGTTCCAATCCCCCCCATATGTTGCTGTATGTCTGCGCTCGTGCGCATCCTTCACGAGTCATTAAAAAAAGTCTGCCCTGTAGCCCTCTGCCTAGCCCCGCCCACTTCTACTGATACGCATGCGGAAGCACCGTAATGGGGCCCACAGAGTGGATCGGCCTGATCTGGATCGCCCGGATCTGGATCCAGATCAGGTTTGGGAGGGGGCTGCACAGCCCTAATAGGGAGGTCATCGGTCATATGTTGCTATTTTCACTCGTGACATGTTGAAGGGTGAACATTTATTCAGATTATCCAAGTCTGTGCCTGCACTTTATTTATTTATTTATTTAATCAACACTTACAAAGCACCTGATTTTTCCACATTAAATGGATTATTTATTTCATGGGTCATGCATATCTGCCGTCCTGCTCTCAGGGGCTCACAGGAGAGTTCACATATTTCATGCATATCTGCCGTTCTGCTCTCAGGGGCTCACAGGAGAGTTCACAGTAAAACTGTTATAAATATAGGGACATTAAAATAATAATTAAAAACATCGCAATCTCAACAATGAAGAAAATAGAAATAGTAATGAATAAAAATTCAACATATAAAATCATTGGACCTTGCAGAACAACAACAAAAGTTCTTACAGCTGTATAAACAAAAAGGTTGTAATTCCTCTTCTGAAAAGCTGAAGATGTTAAGGCTAGTAAGCCACCAGCGTGTCCTCAGATGAACAAGGCAGGGTGTACGATTGCCAATTCAGCTTTTCCTGAAGCAGGAGCTCAAACAGCGACCACATGATTACATGATTGCTTAGCCGTCTCAAACCACTTGCGGGAGTTTGGACCACTAATGAGTCCTGAACCGGCTTACGTTGCATGAACTGGTGCAACCATATGACTCTATTCCCTTTCCTAGGCAGTAACATAGGGATTGCACAGGATCTTCAGTGGGCCTGACAGCTGCATTACTGTACAGTGTAGATCTGCATGCTTCTGCCTTTCTCTGGCCACATAACGCCAAATCATGATTGGCTGCACAGTGATGTTAGTAATTCACACAAATGGATGAAGAAGGAGACCTTTCATCCAGCATTCACTGGGTGAAAATAAGTATATTTGTGTGTCACTGACTGAGTCAGTGGCAAATAATATAGCAGTGCGAGATAGAGCGAAAAAGCCAAGATACTTCCAGAAGGTCTGGCAAGAACATCTTACAACTGCTTATTTACAGTTTGAAAACACATTTTAAGAAGCTATCCACATATTGTCAAGGTTTCACACAAAATCTCATACTTAAGCTGTACTCCTATGTTCACTTACTTCTGAGTAAATATGTACAGGATTGTACTGTACATGCATAGGAAAGTACTGTCAGATAAACACATCCTCCTTTGAACTGCATGATTTGGATATGTTATATTTGCATAAATGAAGATAAAATCAATGATAAGGATAGATGATATCCTCTTCTGAAGGTCAGAAATGTGCATTGGACTTCCAGTCTTCTCGTAGAACTTCAGCTCCATAGCCTTCCTATTGTAAACTCCTCGGGTCAGGGACTTCTGCCTTTTGTTTTATATAATTCTGTAAAGTGCTGTGCATGTTGGTGGTCAGGCCAGGAGATTATATCCCTATGTCAAGGCTCTGCAAGGAGCAATTCTGGGCCCAGTCTCACAGTAAGGGTCATGAGCATGCCCGTTCCCTCTGGCATTCACACGTGCTGGCAAACTGACATGAGACACTCATGTCAGGAGACTTCTTTTTTTATTTAGGAAATCACATGGTAAAAAGCCTAATGGTTACATTCTCCAAACGACACCACTTAAAGCTGGTTAGAAAGCTTTAGGCTCCTTTCCTGATATGATTCTTCTGGCAATCACTTGGGGGGTGGGGGTTAGGGTTAGCCACCATCCGATTTGAGCTTCTCCAGATGCCACATATGCTGGCACCCCAAGGGACATGGCCAAAGCCTAAACAAGATCCCAGGGAGGGGGGAAATACTTATGCTCTGAGCCACCAGAGCCAGGCAGAGATGAAAGATCACGCCCCATCAAACACAGCCTGCTGAATGCTGAGCTGATACAGTATGCATGATCACAGGGAAGGTAAAACCTCAGGCCCAGGAGTCCCGTCCTTCTGCTAAAGACGGGCAACTCCCTGCCACCTGAGTCTGGCCATAACCACATAATCCAGAGCAAACGCAAGTTCAAGTCTATGAAAAGCCTCCCAGTACTTTCCATGGCACAATCCTTAAAAATGCAGAGTCCAAATAGCAAGAGAGAGAGAGAGAGAGAGAGAGAGAGAGAGAGAGTGGTTCAATTTGGACGACACAATAAACAACTGGTGTGGGGGAAACAATTGTTAGTTGTTTTGACTATTGTGTCATTCGAATGCTGCCATAGTCAACTCAGCGCTGATCCTCATCCACCCCACAGTTGATTATTTATTACCATGTTGTGTGGGGAGTGCCCCCTAGGATTAGCGAGAGGGTTAGGGTTAGTCAACCCACCATTGACTATCGTGTCGTCTGAATTGAGCCAGTGTGTGTGCAGAGTGCTTCCAAAGTTCCCAAAACAGATGGAATCCAACAGGAGGGGTTTCAGGCTTTGCATCAAAAAATGATCTCTAGCAAGGCTCTTCAGCCTTGCTCCCCCCAAATATAGACCAGAGGCCTGGCCTATTCAAAGCCACTTGACAGTCAGGTCCTCTCACCTGTAAACCATGCCCATGTGCTAACAGGACGGGATTGTTCCACCCACTACGATGATGCTACAATCTGAGTGTCAGCTTCCAAGAGTGCCCCCCCCATATCAAAACATTCCCAAGTTCTCAGAGACTCTAACAGCGTCAAGGCTGAGACAGGGAGAGCAGCAAGCAACTCCCGTGGGAAACACTGGCAGAGATAAGCTCGTAGAGACATTGGCTGAATTCGGATGACACAATAAGCAACTGGGGGGTGGGGAACAATCGTCAGTTGTATTGACTATCGTGCCATCCGAATGCTGCCATAGTCAACTCAGCGTGGATCCTAATCCACACCACAGTTGATTATTTATTACCATGTTGTGTGGGGAGTACTCCCTAGATGAACAACTGTAAAGTTGATTATTACCCCACCATTGACTGTCGTGTTGTCCGAATTCAACCACTGACTTTCTAAAACTATTTCTAATGCATCAACTTATACACCACAAGGCTTCTGGCCTTGTGGTACACATGAAAGTAAGTTTTATCTCTCTCTCAGAGACTACTGTGATTTACTGTTGGCCTCCTGCTACTGGACTTGGATGTCACTGACCTCAGCTTCTAGATGTCCTAACAAATTTGAACTGCGAAGTGTTAAAAAATTATCTTCAATTTCATGCATGAGGCAAGAGAGAATTGGTTTCGAAAGCTGTGTGCATGTGAGACATATCACCATTTTTTTTTAACATTGGTTTTGATGCAGGAGTGGGCAACTTGTGGTTTTCTGGATGTTTTGGACTACAATTCCCACTGGTCCTAGCCAGCATAGCCAGTGGTGAGGGATCATGGGAGTTGTGGGCCAAAAAATCTGGAGGGCCACAAGTTGGCCACCTGTTATACAGTGTACACATGAGCAGGACCCATTTGCACAGCTGGGCTTTCCCTTCTCCTCCTAAGCCCCTGAACTACCTAAAAATCCCATTCTGAGAGCCAGAGGCCTTCAGGAAAGATCTAGGATATAGTACAGGGAACTGCAGTGGAGAGGGAAGCAACAGAGAACATTGGGCAGAGACTGTGTGCATGAGTAGAAGTTAATTAGTTAAGTTGTCTTGCTACTGAGGGACAGGCCGCGAAGCCTGTTTCTCAGTAGATTCGAGCACCGGAGGGAAGCGGACGCCCCTGTGGATAAGGAGCGCGAGGCGCGAGGGAGGGCACTTACCTTCTGGGGCGGCCGCTTCCCAGGCTCCTCCGCCGCCACCGCCGCCGGGTTTACCGCCGCTCCTCGCTTGCTGCCACTGCCGCGTGTCCCCCCGCCACCCCGGTTTGCCCCCACCGCCCCTGGTTGGGCCGGTTGGCCCCAGGTTTCCCGGTTAGGACCGGGAAACCCCGAGCCATCTGGACACCCTAAGTTAAGTGGCAAATCTATCTGGACTGGGCTGTTGCCACAAATGGATTATTTTCTTTACAGAAATATTTAGATTTGTTTGCAGTTAGTAATATTCACCGTGGATAGGGATGGGGCAGACAAACAAGTACATGCTAATAATGTGACAGCATTCTTAGCTGGAGATTTAACTGGGATATCTGTCTATCCACAACTGAAATGCATGGATGTTTTGGCCGCTGTTCAATAAGTATACATAAGTGTATCCAAGTGCAGAAAATGAAAGTCAGTAGTGACATGTTTAACTGGCACCCATTAGTGGATTCATTTTTAGCGCCAATCACTGGTTTAAAGTGTTGTTGTTGTTTTTGGTGGGGGACATCTATCTTTTTCCTAGACAGGAAAAATTAGATTGGGAGACCCAAGGACTTAGTTGACTAATTAATCTCTCTAGTGCTTCTAGTAGACTTTTACAAGGGCAACTGGGAAGAACCCTTTACCAGAGATTCTTTGTTTGGTTTTTGAATGGTCCTTGTAATTTGGTTTCAAATCACCTGTAATTAAAAATACTGTTTTATGCTCTCTCACCTCTCTGACCACTACAAGATTTCAGTGCTAGCTTTGTACAGGGCCAATTTCCTTGTGAGTAGAGTGTAGTCCTTACTAGGAATATAAGAAGAGCCATGCTGGACCAGACTAAGGATCCGTGTCATCCAGCATTCCGTTCACACAAATGACTGACCAGGAAGTATCGAATTCATTTCCATAAAATGCACTGATGGCTACCAATTGGGATGTTTTTAAAAGGGGATTGGATAAATTCCTGGAGGAGAAGCTATCAATACCTACTAGCCCTGATGGCTATATGCTAGTTGCAGTATCAGAGATCCTAAATGACTGTGTCTTAGAACAGTTGCTCATGGAACAGACCAGAGGGGAGGTGACCCTGGATTTAATCCTAAATGCTGTTGCCCAAGACCTAGTACAAGATGTTTCGGGCACTGAGAAATTTAACTTCTTTGTCGTGACTGGAACATACATTTAGCCAGTCAATGTGGGGGGAATCGAAGTCACCCATTATTATAGCAAATTCCTCTTTGGGAGGCCTCCCTGATTTTGTTTTCCATCTCAAGGTCACCCTGAGCATTTTGTTTGGGTGGGGGGATGATAGCACATTCCTAGTACTAAAGTAGTTTTGGAGCATGGTATTATCACCCACAAAGCTTCTGTGGAAGACTCTGCCCCTTTTAGGATTTCTAGTGTGTGCAACATTATGTCCTCTTTGATGTTTAGAACAACACCTCCTCCAGCATGTCCTTCTCTGTCCTTCTTATAAGGTTTATATCCAGAGATGACCGTAACCCACTGGTTCACTCCATTCTGCCAGGCTTCATAATGGCCACTGTTTCTAGGATCTCCTTTAAAACCAGGCACTTGAATTCTCTCATGTTGGCCCGGAGGCTTCTAGCATTTGCACAGAAACATGGGTACATGGTGTCCCTCCCCAGATGTCTCTGGCATGTGTGTCTTCTGCTATGGTATTTAGGTCCCTTGGACTGGCTATTATGTTTCACCATATGCTCATGGCCTATTTCCTCCACTTCTTTATTTGGGCATTTGGAAACATTTGGGCATTTCATGAACCTACCCGAACACTACGTTCAACATCTAAGGCCCTCCTCCGAGTGCCTACTCCAAGGGAAGCTCGGAGGTCAGCAACAAGGGAGAGGGCCTTCTCTGTGGTGGCCCCCTAATTGTGGAACGATCTCCCCGATGAGGCCTGCCTGGCGCTAACATTGTTATCTTTTCGGCGCCAGGTCAAGACTTTCCTCTTCTCTCAGGCATTTGGCAATATCTGAGGAGCCTGGGTTTGTTTTTGTTTTTGTAGCTTTTTGGGTTGTTGCAGTGGTTTTAAATGTATGTGTGTATTGTGTGTATGTTGTATGTTTTTGCTGTTTTAATTTTTTGTATATTGTTTTTCATTGTTTTAATTCTATGTAAACCGCCCAGAGAGCTTCAGCAATGGGGCGGTATACAAATGTAATAAATAAATAAATAAATAAATAAATAAATAAATAAATATCTCCATCCGCCAAACAGGGTGCCTCCACTGAAAAGGCCTTTACTCTTGGAGCCACCTTCCTGCCTCATCTGAGGGACTCCGATGATAATCTTAAATCTCTGGGTAGGTAATATGGGAGATGTTCCTTCAGGTAACCAGGCACCAAGCTTAAAACCAGCACTTTAAATTGGGCCTGGAAATGGACTGGCAGCTAGTGCAGATGAAGAAGGATATCATAGGCCAGTCCCACCTTTACTCACAATTCTTTGGCCCAAGGACAATAGTTATCTTAAGTTTAGCTAAGGCATTATAGCCTCCATAATAGTACCATAATATTTTAGATGGCAGGGAAGATTTGCATGTGAAGTTCTCTGTTAATAACATCTGAAAAGCCATTCCAGATTTGTATTAAATTGCAAGAGAAATATGACGGGCTTGTACACTGTTCTTTCTCTCTCTTTGCCTTGCCAAATGGATTAATGTTATGATAATGAATACCAGAGAAATTAAGTGTGATTTGTCACTTGTAAAATGTTGCCCGCAATGGCAATCCATCACTGCTTTGTGGGAACGAAGGTTGATCTGTCAATGAGATTGCAGAACAAGATGGTAATATCTTCACAGAATCTCCCTCCCTCCTCCCATTTCTGCCATTAACAAAGAATGTTAATTGTACCCATCCAGGTGAACTCCTAGTCACTGGGGAGAAACTAGGGCTTAATGTGCTTTACTGTAAGTCACATGGATCTCCCAGTCTGCAACTGTGTTTTCTCAGGTTTTGCCACCTCATATCCTAGTCACAGTCATGCGTGTCGATTCTGATCTTCCCTGCAGCGTGCAGCGAGCAGAAGCAATGGTCAGCGACTCAAAGTGTGAAATAGCGAAAAGGTCAAAATCCAACAGGATGCTGCTGTCGGTTTCATCTGTGATCTCTTGTTCTTGTATCAAAAGTCATCATAAGGACAGTAATGAGAACATCATAAATCTAGTCCTCTCACCTAGAGGCTGATGGCAAAGGATGAGTGAATTCGTAGTGATAAAGAAACTCAACCTGCTACAGTTTGCTATGGGAAGGAAGGAGGATGGCTTTCTGAATCAGCACAGCCTGACCGGTTCAGAACAATGATGCATCCGATGCGGTATCTTTCGTCTAATAATGGCCAGATCGCCTCATTGCTTCAGGACATTTTAACAATATATGGTGTCTTATTATAACATTCAATTCCCAATGCTGCTCTGTAGATAGTATTAGAGACATCTTGGTCCCAATCCAGAGACAGTTGGGTTTAACTCCATCGACAACAGTTATTCATATAATGCTGGGCTGCACAACAGGTAGCCTACCAAACTCAAGGCAGTCCTCCAGGCATATGTGGTTGCCCATCAGGAGCTCAATAAGCCTGGGGCATGTCTTGATGAGGGGTTTGCCCTGGGGTGGCTCCGCAGGGGCGGCAGGTAATTTATATGACGCAGCTGCCATCGTGGAGCCATCCTGAGGCATTCCCCCGAAGAACAGCTTTAAAAAAGTCGGGCACTTATCCCGACTTTTTTCTCTTGGAGCGAGGTGACCACGGCATCTGCTCCGGAGTTACTTCAGAGGCATGTCTGGGCAGATGGTGAACCCTGATTTGTCACCATCTGTCCAGACAGGGGAAAGGGATGGGCCAGCATGGGGAGAAACCGAAAAAAGGTAAAAAAATATATAATCTGGGACGTGAGGAGGTGCAGGCGTGAGCGCCAATGCACCAGGGGGCCTGCGCCTCCTCGCATCCCAGATTATTTTTTTTTAACCTTTTTTCAGAGGAGGCGCCGCACCCATGCACCTGGGTGCCTGTGCCTCCTCGCATGCAACCCTCCCGCGCTCGCTCCTTCGCATGGGGATAATGCGAAAGAGCACAAATGCGGGGGTTTGGGGGCTCGCTGCGCCAAAGCGCCAGCATTAATGTGAACCCATATTTTTTCCTGCCTGCTGACAAGGATCCAGCAAGCTACCATGCATGGCTGCTGGGCTTCATTTTGTTTCATGAATCATGAGTTCTGCAAGCCCAACAGAAGGAACGATTGCACCCAAACAGTTGATTTTATGTTCTGTTGATTTCAGTGGGAGAAAAGTAAGCATACAAGTTTTTTTTTTAGCCCCCCCCCTCTCTTTTACAAAACAGAAAGAGATTTGCTTCTGGGTCATTCACCAGCTCAACTGCCCTTGGCGGTGCTATATCAGAATGGAATGCATTTGTAGGGGGGGAAACAATGGCT
Organism: Anniella stebbinsi; assembly: GCA_029215795.1. Lineage (NCBI taxonomy): Eukaryota > Metazoa > Chordata > Lepidosauria > Squamata > Anniellidae > Anniella > Anniella stebbinsi. Next base: position 251,334,724 of record JARDYH010000002.1, read on the forward strand.
GTTCCCATTGGCTAATGGGGGCACTCATATCTCTTCCTGTGAGGATGCCCCATGAGTCTGATACTACATGGTGATGCTACTGCCAGGTTGATGAAGGTATCCAATCTGCCACTTGAAGTAGTGGCAAAGCCTCCCCCCCTTTCTTAAACAGCAATGGAATCAACAAAACCTTTGACTAACTAGTTCGGGCTCAGCCAAACAATCCTACATTTCTCCTCCCAGATATTAATCCAGGGTGCCTCTACAAGAGCGATTTAAAGCTCTTTCAAGTCCCATTAAAAAAAATACCTCTACAAGAGCGGAGCCCAAATCAGGGGTTGAGGCGCGTTTTCTCTCCGATTATGCGCATTATCGAATGCGCGTTAAATAGCGAGTTTTAATTCTCCGCGGCCGTTAAAGCGCATTTTGACCACGTAAACAAGCGATTCTCCGCATTTCAGCCACTTTAAAGCGCGTCTCATACTGCCAGTTATGCGCTTCACCACCTGTCGTTTACAGGATTTAGGCGTAAACGCGATGGTGAGAAGATGTGCATAATCGGACAACCAGGCGCCAAACCGAATCCTTCTAGAGGGGACCCCAACCTTTGTGGAGTGTTTCTGCCGCTTCCCTCCAAAGGTAACAAAAATGTCTGGGCTTTATACTTCAGCCCAGCAGTAGTCTGAGAACACACCTGGGATTAGAGAGGGTGAAACCCTGCTCCCTGTTCCTGGTGACAACACCCGTGGCATATCAGTCCTGCTCATATAATCATAGCCACATCCTGAGTTCAGTTTCTTTGTCAAGCTAGAGTGTGACAGAACCTTGGAAACCCACTTTTATATCTGAGAGAGTGCATTATTAAACAAAATTCCCACAGCAGGGCCTACTGTGCTCAATAGCATGTAGGTAGAAGGAAAAGATAGATAATCTCTCTCTCTCTCTCTCTCTCTCTCTCTCTCTCTCTCTCTCTCTCTCTCGTGTATTTTTTATTATTAAAAGAAAGGACAATAAGTGAATGCAACAGGCAAGGCGAAGCACAAAGAAACAATAAGGCAGCGTTAGCCAAAGGTTTCTGCACAATGGTTGCCCGGCTGTTGTCAGGTTTTAGAGAGCCCAAGCAGAAGTGTGGAAGAGGATCTCTTTTCCATTTCCAAAGTGGCCCACGGGGAAGGCACCAGCACAGACCCCTGGGGCTCAATAGAGCATCTTGGGGAAATCATGCTGCCTGGACGATAAAACCAACCGCTGCAGATCCAACTTTAAATTCTGCTTTTTTTATTTTGTGAAAAGGGTTTCCTGGAAGAGTGTCTCTCCCCCTCTGTTTTGTTTGTGACTCTCCATCCCTCCGCCAAGCACCTCACCCCACAATTCTCATTCCCCTTTAATGAACAACAATTTCGCCAAAGTTCAAGAACAGAGGGCTCTCTGCATAAATGCAGTTATGATTCACTGCTGGGAGTATTTCCGCATTTGGGGAAAACAGTCTCTTGTTAGATGGTGAGAGGAGGCTTAAGGAATGTTTGCTATAGGAGGGATGAATGGATGGGTTTCTACCCACTAACAATGTGTGGGGGGGGGGATGGGGGGGTTGGATGTGATCCTCATCAGTAGTGCAGTTTAAAGCATCACGCTAAAAACAAAATAAAAAACACCTTACCAGGGGTACCTCTTGAGTCTTCACAGGCACATTGCCTCATGGTGGCTTTGAAATGGCAGCAGTTGGGTTACACGACTGCCACCAATTCGAAGCAATCTAGGGGCAAAGGCCCTTTGCTCTGCACTAAAGAAGTCGGGCATTTAGCCCGACTTTTTTCAGAGTAGAGCGGGCTGGGCAGGGAAGGGGGTGGAGTAGCGAGCCATAAGCTCGCTGCACCTCCTCCACTGTCCTCCCTCCCATTAAAAATAAAATTAAAATACCCACTTACCTTAGAGTAGGTGGGCCCCTGTTCCAGCCACCCCTTCAGTTGATGCTGGGCAGGCGCGGGCACGGCAACGGTGACAGGAAAAGCCGCCGTGGCGCTCCTGCCGTGAAGACTGGCGGCAGGAGCATCAATGTGCGGTGCGCCGACTGCCATTGGCAGAAGAGGCACCATGAAGAGGTGGCCCAAGAGCGTGAGATTAGACTGCAATCTTAAACACACTTACTAGGAAGCAAGCCCCATTAAACACAGTTAAGTGTCCCTAAGCATTATGGGAGAGGGAAGGATACCAGCAGTGTGCTGTTTGGGGAGCGTTGGCATGGCTAGGGTGGGGGATATGAGGGAGTCACTAGTCAGGCCCAAACACCAATGCCCACATAGATTTGTTGTTGTTGCGCATTTCAACGCTTCTTCAGCACCAGGAGCTCTGAAATGTCTTTCTGAAAATGCTGGTGGAAACCATTTAGAGCGTCCTCAGATGAGCGTTTCATTGCATGCTTGTTACTGGGCACTCACGGGTTTGCACAAGTCCTATTCATGATATCGTCCACCTCCCGTGTGGCTTCCACCCCTTCTGGCCTTCTTCCCGTAACAAAAATGACCCTGGTAAGTCTGACTGATTTTTAGAGATGGAACTTGCCTCTATCTCCTGCTGTGTGCGGGAGAAGTGGCATGCTAAAACGTGGACGTTGTTTACTTCCTCTTTTTCCTCTGTGAGCAAGAGGAAGTATTGAGCAACAAAAGCAGGGTGGAGAAACAATGGTAGGGGTCTGTGATTTCCCCCCATTTGATGGAGCTCTTAATCTTCACTTCTCTGCTCTCGGGCCGACACAGTGATGCATGCCATGCTGTTTTGCAAGGTAATAGTCCTTCTGCTGGTCATGTGACACACAAACATGTGCAAAATATGGATCCATACGCTGAGGTATTAGTGGATACTAGTTTTCCAGATAAGGGGAGATGTCTTCAGTAAATTGTTATGATGGGGTCATTAATGTTTATGATGCTTTACTGAGTAACGCAAGCAAAAGAGAGATCCATACCCTGAGATTATAGTTTAAATGCACACCAAGGTAGGAGGGAAGGAAGACACCAGCAAGGATGATGAGGGTAGATGATTAAGAGTTAAGGGTAAACTCTCACAGAGGAGATGGGTTTTCAGCTGAAATCCGAAAGTACAGAGGTATGGGGGAGGTTGCCAGGTCTCACAGTTTGACCTCAAGTTTCAGCATTTTAGCCTCCCCTATTCATGCGTTCCTCTGTGTGTAGGGTAAACACATGGAGGACATGCCTCCTGGCCTCACCCCCAACATCACATGCTGACATCCATGCGTTGTGATATCTGCAAAGGGGAGGTCTATGCGTGAACAGCTGGATGTGCATAGGTGTGCCATGCAGTCAGGACACCTCATTGCGCACGGGTCCCTGACATGTGGAGAAGGTGTAGAAGAGGGCAGCTCAAAAGATCGAGGGGCTGGAATAACTCCCCTGTGAGGAAAGGTTATAACGTTTGGGACTGTTTAACTTAGAGAAATGGCAAGTAACGGGAGACAGTGGTGTACAAAATTATGCATGGCATGGAGAAAGGGAAGAGGGAGATGTTCCCCCCTCCCATCATAATAGTCTCATGGGCATCACATGAAACTGATTGATGGGCGATTCAGAACAGATAATAGGAAGTACTTCTTCACACAGCACATAGTCAAATATGGAATTCGCTACCACAACATGTAGTGATGGCCACTAATTTGGATGGCTCACTCCTGGCTTTAAAAGTGGACTGGAAAAATGCATGGAGGATAACCCTACTAGATTTTTTTGCTATATGGTACCTCCATTATAAGAGACAGTATGCCTATGTATCCAGTTGCTGGGGAACACAACTGGAAGAGTGGCATTTCACTCATGCTCTATTTGTGGGTTCTTCACAGGCACCAACAATATATAGTTGTGAGCTATCCCTATTGTAATACAAAGTGGTGGCTTGGTCTTGAATGGGCAATTACAATCCAATAGCTTTACAAAAAACCCTGCTCCTGCTAAAGACGGAAGTGGCTTGAATTGGTTCACCTATATTGATTAAGACAGCTGCCTCCATTTTTGGCCTCTTCTTGGGGGTATAGCTACCATGGTGACTGTCATGATGAGCACCAAAATGTACTGGGGTTTTTGTTATTTGTTCCATTCATTAGTTTGTCAGACTCCACCTCCAGTTCCCAGCTTCTGCCCCCTGATCCCCTGGGTGCCACCCCCCTGATCCCAGCATGTTCTACTAGGCTCCACCTCCTGACATACGAGGCAGCAGTGTTTGGCTCCTTGAGTCTCAGGCTCTGTGGTCCTTGAGACTGGCAGTGCTGGGATGGGGGCCACACAGGTATCCTGGGATGGACATCCAGGCATAAGGGGCAACAAGGGAGAATGGGTGCTGTTCTTAGACAAAAGGAGAACTTTGGTCAACTCAAGGTGGGAGCGTTGGAAGAGTGAAGTTCAGAGAGAGAGAGAGAAGTCACTGGGAGTAGGCCAGGGGAAGCTCTAAGGAGTTCATCACATGCCTGGTTTGAGCACACCCGCCGCAACTTTGATCCACATTTTCAGCGCTGGACTCGCATGACGCCGTCCCCGTTGTGCTGTTCTCTCACCCGAGTGCGCCGCTTCTCGTTCCCCTTTCAATTTAGCCCTGAACGGGCAAAGTCCGGAAACACAAATTGGAACAGGCCAAGCTGGGGTATCGCAGCAGTACCGACCACGTGCAATTCAAAACACTAGAGTCGCATAGGAAACGGAGGGAGAACCCGCAGAAGCAACCCGGAGGTGGGGGGAACAGTAGGTGTGATGAGGACCCCAAGGTAAGCATAAGGAGTTTGTGCTGGATAAGTTCCACTGCATTCTGGTATTACTGTGAATGTCCCCTTCTTCTTTCTAATGTTTTCTAATTAGCCATGTTATGGAGGAAGCTTGAAGAAGATGAAGGAAAGCACAAAGTGAGAGCTATGCATAATTTATAAAACTGAATGTTTTCTAATTAGTTCTTTTAGGTTAATGGCATTGCAGCTCGTTTCCCACCCCTTCCCCAACAGCCTCTGGCAATGACCTTCCCCCTTCCCCGTTTTAACACTTTCTTTGCGTTCAAACATCACCCCCCCCCCCAGGGGTCACCTTCCACCCACCCTCTTCTCTGTCATGGGGGAGGTGTAAACCCCTGGACAATGTTTACGGGCTCTTCCTTCCCCCACCTTTTAAAAGCAGACCAACATTTCATTGCCTTGTGCTGACCAGGGGGAGGCTACTCGATGATTTTGTATATGGCTTCTCCCTGAACAAAGTCTGGTTTGAGCAGATCCCCCGAAGGATGCTGGTGAAGTGCATCCCTTTAGTGCTTTCCTAGAAACCAACATGAGCCAAGGATACGAAGGTGGTGAGGTCAGGCAGGTGGGGAGGGAAGAGGATCCTTCCTCAAAAGGATTCTAAAATAACATTTTGCATCCTCAAGTAATTCCCAACTCTCCCTGGCAACCATTCATTTCTTCCGACCGGCAGAAATCTGCAATATGAGAGTGGATTGGCTTCTTTTTCCCATGGGGCCGTGTATCTCTTCATCCGCCGCCTAGGGTAAAAAGCAATGCATACGTTTACAATATAAATGTGATTTAATCGACCTCCCTGTCAGCAAGAAATGGCAAGCATATCAAACAAGACCAAGATGTTAGGAAAGGGGAAAAAGAGGTATGTGTGTGTGTGTGTGTGTGGGGGGGGGGTAGGAATCATAAATTATTGCTGTGATGAGTTTCTGAGCTGGGTTTTTTGTGGGGGGAGGGGGACACTATTAGATGATTTTGTGCAAAGCTTTTCCCTGAAACAATAATTAAGATAATCCTGTATGACACGGAGAAAAATGTTCAGCTTTGTACGAAATGTGCTTTATGTTTAGCAAGCTGAAAGCTCTCTTTATTGATTAGAATTCCCTACCGCCCTGGCCATGCAAAGCTGAAATTAATTGAACTGCGGTCCATCTCTTTTCCCCGAATCCTTATTTACTGGATCCTGTGTGTATCTTGAACTGAAAATTGATAGGTTCCTTTGTGGCATGTGTGTGTGTGTGTATACACACCAAAAAATTGATAGGCTAGACCTATCAATAAGGCAGCTTCCCTAACCTGGTGCTCTCCAGATGTGCCAGGCTGCAACTTCCAGAATTCTCAGTCTTTGGCTATGCTGGCTGGTAATTATAGGAGATGCAGTCCAACACATCTGGGGGTCGCCAGGTTGGGAAAGGCTACAATAAGCAGCTGCCTCAGGCAAGAAAGTTTGGGGTACTATTAGAAGGCAGCAATTGTCAATTATTTCATTTATTATTGTATTTTTACTACAAATGGGGCACCATTTGGATTTGGATTTTTTTGTTTGCCCCAGGCACCAAAAGAAAGAATGATTTAAGCTCCACAGCTCCACATTCCTACAGTTAATACAGGCACAGTTCACTGGGAAGTTCTCCTGCATGAGCTCCCTTGAAGTGAACTGTGCAATAGTTACCAACACTGACTTTCAAATGGTCTGGATGGAAGGTTATATTGGCTGATTCTTCCACATTAACAACTTCGAGCCTATCTACACACGAGTTTTTTGACGTTTTATAAGGGTTATGAAAACTCTTTGGGCCACATGACGCACTCCCTATAATGTTGTATATCAGAGGTTTTTTAAAACTCACTTCAGCTATATACAACAGTTTCACTTTTAATAAATCGTTTTAAGTAAAAGAATGTGTCCTTCCTTACCGTTTGTGCTTCATGGGGGCAGTGCTTCCTTTACTGGTGCCCAAATGCTTAGCAGTTGATTGGTGGGGAAGAAAGAGGAAGTGGACCAGTGAACTACAACACCCACAATTCTTAGCCCTATACTCGCTAGGGAATGACAGAGGAACTAAGAAGGAAGTGTGTAACTGAACTACAACCCCCACAATGCCTTGCCCTAAATTCATTGAAAAACGAAAGAGAAAGAGACAGGGCAGAGCAGCGTGTGACTGCACACACCGCTTTAAAGACGGAAGACTGTTCTCCTGTAACGTGAGTACTCAGTAATGTGGCCTAAGACGTTTTAGAACGCACCTATTTGGAACGTTTTAAAATACTTTTTAAAATGTTCCAAAGGACTGTGTGGATTCCCCCTTCATCCCATGGGAGTCCTCCTGGAAGTTGTTCTCATGCCTGAAAAATAATACTGCACATAACCAAATTGGGGAAAGATCTGGACACTGCAAATTATTAATAAGCAGTCCTTCAGCCCTCTTGTATGTGCTAGATATTGTGTTGGCTGTTTACAGAAGGATCAGTGTCTTGGGCTACTCTAACTTGCTGCTTCTTTCTGGTGAGCATCATCCCATAAGATCCATTTTAACTTCCCTGCATCTGCAAACTATACACCACCAGAATGTCGAGCTCTGATAGCTTGTTCCCATCACTAGGAACGTAGGGAAGGTTAAGCCAGCTGTGCTTCATAATCTTCCAGGGTTCCTGCAACAAGACAGAGGCCTAGCATTTTTCTTTGATTCTTCCGCAAGTTTCCTTTGGATTTTCTTGGCTAAATGGAAAACCCATGTTCAGAAGCACTGTACCTCTGAATCCCAGATGCCAGGGCCAAACAACAAGAGAGGGCTGTTCCCCTACTCCCCTGTGTGTGGGCCTCTCATTAATACCTAGGTCAGCCTTCTGGGGTCCTCCAAACATTTTAGTCCAGCACATCTAGAGGGCACCAGGTTGGGTGAGGGGCTGGCTTAGGTAGACTAAAGGGTCTGTCTGAGCAGGTGACATTTCTGTCTCTCCTTCCAAGTTCAAACACTTCCACTTTCCTGTTGCTTTCCCCATCCTCATCCTCCATTCCCCAGATTTCACATTATTTATTGCTTCTAAAACCCTGACAAAGTCCATATTCCCTTGCCACAGCAACACCCCCAACATTCTGCAGAATTTTTATAACTCGCTTGCTAAGTTTTCTTCCTCTGACCTCATGAAATATATTTCTTTCGAACTACCTTTGACAAAATGTGTCATTTTTGAACTTTACACTTGAATTCTTGGCTCGAGCTCGCTTTGAGTTACAGCCTCTCTTCCCCTCTCTTGAATAAATCACTCTTCCCACCTTTTAGAGGACTGCTGCACTGTCTCCTTCGGTGACCCCCTGTTCTTCATTCGCTTTGAAATTTCTCATTATTGTGTTTAAGCCCTCGTGTCATCTCCTTTTTATTTTCCCTACCATGATTTTTTTTTTTTGGTTCTACAGTCTTCAGTTCTACAACCTTGCTAGTGTTCTCCTTTTCTTGGAGGGGCAAAATCTGAAGCACCTTGACCAGATTTCAGGTTTGAGTAATTATTTTCTGTCGCCTTAAAATCCGCCTTGCCCTGACTATTGAATGCAATTCATAGGGTACTTCTTGGCTTCCTGCCCTGGTGTCTTTTGTTTCCAGACTCCTGTGCTCAAGCCTTTGCTTAAGGAAGGAATGTGACGATTTATCCTATGTTCTCATTCTAATCAAATAAACTTCTTTTTTTTTTTTTTTTTTTTACAAAGTGCTCAGAAAAAGACTTGAGGCCCTCAAGCTCAGTTCCGAGGTCATATAGCTTACCTACCCAGTTACAAGACCTCCATGCTATGGGACTTAATTAAGCTGATACCCTCCTGCAGCAAATGCACCTTCCGGGACCATCAAGCTCAGTAGGGATGGAGGAGATATTTGTTCCGTTTGCATATCAATGCAAATGTACTTAATTTTGCACTTTTGAACCACTATGCAAACTGAAACTCAATTATCCTTCAGAATTCACACTTCTCTGAATTTTGCAATGGATGAATGGATGTGGATGCCCTGCGTCCCCTCTTGATGCCTTGCGGCTATGGGCAACACACCCAGCAACACACCTCAAGTTGGCAGTGGTGGCCATGGGTTGACAATGCCATGGCTGTCCTAAGCTTTCCTTCCTCCCCCTTAACATGTTTCTCCAGCAACATGTCAACATGTCGCCTGTTAGCATCCCTGCCCATGCCATGCCAAAATCTTGTATAAGCCTTAGCAATAAAGTTGTGGCTGGTTTTAACCCAGGCCCCCTCCACAAGGATGCGCTTTTGCGCCTGGTTCGGAGATTATGCGCATTATCGCGGAGGCGCATTTACGCCTAATCCCTCTGCACGGGAGGCGGCGAGAGGCGGCGAAGCGCATTAATTGATGTCCAAAAAGCGCTTTAGAAGACGTTAATGCGCATAATCGCTTGTTCACACGGCGAAAATGCGCTTTAACGGCCGGAGCAAAATAAAAGTCGCTATTTAACGCGCATTCGAAAATGCGCATTATCGGGGAGATAACGCGCCTGTACGCCCGTTTTGCGCTCCGCTGGTGTGGAGGTAAAATTTATAATGAGCCTTCAAGGCTCATTAAACGTCTCGTGTGGAGGAGGCCCCAGTCACTTCCTTTGTGTGGTTTTTGATCGCTTAGTCCGCTCCACTTCTCACTGCAGGTACATTGAACGTCTTACAGGAGGCAGCTCAGCATTTCCCAGTCTTGGAGGGTCCACAGCATACCATGTCAGACCATGGCACTCTTTTAGGGTTTGCCGTGGCTTGTGATCAGTGCACTCAGGACTGTCAATAGATCCTGGTGGTTGGGTGGCATTTATGCACACAAGCCCCAGTTCATGCCCAAGGTTCTACATATGCAAAGGGAGAGTGTGTAAGCCTGCGGAATGGCAGCACACTCATCGTAACAAAAGTCTTCATGCTGGGGCTGGAGTACAAAACCATCTTTCCAAGAGAGAAAGCAGAACACAAGTACAAGCAATACTCTGTCATAACCATAGAAACAGTCTGGCAAAACGAGGGACATGTAAGGATTCTTGAAAATCCGATGCCAATCCATGTGACAGTCAGAATGTACACTCTGAGACAGATTCAAGGAGAATAATTGAAGTCTTGCAGAAAAGCAAGCCAGTGTGTGGTTGAACACTTAGCAGAAACTGAAAATAAAACACCCTACAGAGAAATGTGTGTTGTACAGTCTGAAAGAAAGGAATGTTCACGTCTTTAGATCAGAACACTGAGATCACGTGTTCTCCTTATTCAAGGAACAGAGATGAAGAGGAGGAGGAAGAAGTAGAAAGAAACAACAAAACAGCCCCAGAAAAAAGGGATACAAAACAAATAAGGGAGGGCTGTGTTACTGCTGCTGTGATTGTTATTAATGTATTCATAGAGTGCCATCTACGTAAAGAGTTTTAGAGAATGACACAAACAAAAACAGGAATTACTGCTCCAAGGAGCTTATAATTAGGCCTGTGCAAGCCTTGGGCCTTGGAATCCCGAAGCCGAAGCTTGGAGGCCATTTTAGGAGGGATCCGTCATAAAATGGTGGATCTGCCATTTCCTCCCCCACTCCCAGGCCCCAGGAAAGTCTACAGCTCCCAGCATACAGTGCCTGGGAGGGCTGGACTTACGGGGGCCCAGCAGCAGAGTGTAGAGCTATCGTCATTGCTGCCCACCATGGTGTTGCACGATCCTCGGCACCAGTAACTCTATGCTCCCGGTGCCAACGCATCCTCCCGACGCACGGTGCCATTGCGTCCTTTCTGGGGAGAGATCTCATCGCCGGCAGCGATCTTGTGAGATCTCTCCCCGGAAATGATGCAGTGGCGCCGTGAGTCAGGAGAATGTGCTGGTGCTGGGAACATAGAGTCACTGGTGCCGAGGAGTGCGCAACACCATGGCGGACAGCAACGGTGATAGTTCTACACTCTGCTGCTCGGTCCTGGGTTTCTGAGGCCCAAGGCTTGCACAGGCCTACTTACAATTTCAGCTGGGGGAGGGGAAGTCAGAGCAAGGGGAAGGAAGACTGAGGCAAGGATACCTCTCAATCCTTGGCTTCATTTGCTCTCATTGTCATTAAAACTGTACCATTATCAATATGAATATATTTCAATATGGTGAGAACGTATTAGGCCCCCTCCACAAGGACGCGCTTTTGCGCCCGGTTCGGCGATTATGCGCATTATCGCGGAGGCGCATTTACTCCTAATCCCTCTGCACGGGAGGCGGCGAGAGGCGGCGAAGCGCATTAATTGATGCCCAAAAAGCACTTTACAGGTAGCTAATGCGCATAATCGCTTGTTCACACAGCGAAAATGCGCTTTAACGGCCGGAGCAAAATAAAAGTCGCTATTTAACGCGCGTTCGAAAATGCGCATTATCGGGGAGATAACGCGCCTGTACGCCCGTTTTGCGCTCCGCTCGTGTGTAGGTAAAATTTATAATGAGCCTTCAAGGCTCATTAAACGTCTCGTGTGGAGGAGGCCTAAACCATCAGCTTCTCTAAACAAAGAACTAGGGCATAGTGACAAAGCAATGCATGGAAGGATAGGTATTCACAAGCAGAATAAGTCAATAAACAGGTTGAGCAACAGCAAACACTGGGTTGGAACCAGGGAGCATCTCTACATTAAAGGGAGATTGCGTTGTTTACACAGGGCTGTTGTGCTACCTGGTTCTTTAGCACGACTGATATTGGCTGGATTACACGGGAGAAGAGTGGCAACAAGGCAGAAGATCCTTCTGCTTCTCGGGGCTCCTTGAAATGGCAGAAATGTTTGAATTGAACGAGCGCCTCCCTCCCTGGCATGTGTGCAAAGGGGGGTGGGGAATCTTGTGTTCAACTGTTTCCTCGTACCCCCCAGCAAAGCCAGGACTTACTTCTGAGTAGATATAAGATTGTGCTATAAGTCTGCAACCCTTGGAATACTTACTTGGGAGAAAGCCCCACTGAACACAATGGGACTTACTTTTGAATACAGACCCATGGGAAGTACTAGCACAAACCATCAGAAAGAAGAAACAGTCATGAAAAAGAATCACATTGAATTTAAATCTAACACAACTATGATCTAGCATAGTGAAGTTCTTATGGTCTTATAGAACCCTCTATGTCTCCCGTGGCACACCTACTTGGGAGTAAACCCTATTGAACTTAAAAGTAGTGCTCTTGGTGGGGTGGGAGATCAGAACTGCCTCCCTTCGTTGCAGGGAGGTATTATACCCTCTTCTCCCTCTGATCAAAGTTCTTCCTTGACAAGTTCATAGCACCTATTTTGCACCCTTAAGGGTTCATTCCAGCTTATCTCTTCTTCTTCTTCTTCTTCTTCTTCTTCTTCTTCTTCTTCTTCTTCTCCTTCTCCTTCTCCTTCTCCTCCTCCTCCTCCTCCTCCTCCTCCTCCTCCTCCTCCTTCTTCTTAAAAAAAAAAAAGGATTAAGTGGGGGAAACCGCAGGAGACGTCCTGGCTGTTGCTGATGTCGTCAAAAGGACCCATGAATTTCTGTGACTGGCCAGTCACGAGCATGCTTTATTTCGCTCATGTGATGAAGCCCAGGATCTGCTTTCCACGAACAGAGGGCTCCACTCTGCCCCAGTTTGGGGTTCCCCCACCACATCACAGCCCAACCCATTCAGCAGGATCCCCTAACCCTCTGTGCAGCATCTTCAGGGGGCTGCCTGCAGGGGTTGCCATGGGGTGTTGAGAGCAAAGACATGTCCTTCCTCCAGCACAGCTTCACATGTCTCAATCTGGATCTAACCCAGAGTTTACTCCAAAGCTAATTAGGCTGGATCTTGCTAATTTTATTGCTATGGGATTTTATGGTTATACTTGATAATTGTTTGATCTATTTTGAAAAAAAATACATTAAAAAACCGGTCTTCAGTATTGCTGTACTTTTTAGAACACCTTTAAGAAATAGACACACCTTCCCACAGTTACCACTTGGAAAATTGATAATCTCTATTCACCAAAAGTCAATACTGACATTTGAAGGGAGAATGTGGTGCAGTCATATTCTGGAGCTTGCAGGTTCCCTGAGCATTCATTAAGCCCATATCCCCCCTGCTCCTTCAGAGCACTGTGGGTAGATGAAGGAACCATGCCACAGCCACCTCACAGCTAAAAAGTCACTCGTTGAAACCATTTCTTCTTGCTTGTCCTTAGTCAGAATGTGCTCTTTCCAACTCTAGTATCAAAATTACAGGACATTCAGCACAGACTTAGATAGTTTAGGCCTAATCTACACCTACAGCCCTTTCGCAAAGGAGGGGAGGGTGATTGCAAGGTTTCCCACCTCCGCGATTGGCATTCATGGGGCACCCGAGAGCAAAGTTTCCCGCAATGACAGGAGTGCCGTTGCGGGAGGATGTGTGCTCTGTGACGGTGCTTCCGCATGTGGATTGGCAGAAGTGGGCAGGGCTATGCAGATGATGCAGCTACGGGGCTGTTTTTTTTTAATGACTGGGGAGGGATGCGCACGAATGCAATATCACAGCTACACATAGAGTGGATAGGAAGTCCATCGAATATGCGATGCTGTGCATAGATATGTTTGTGTTAAAAAAATACACACTCTCAGCGCCAAAACATGCCAATACACACTGAAAACATGTGGCGAAAATGGCAGCTGGGTCGACTCCCACACACCTCCGAAATTGCTGAGCCGGGAACTTGCGCTGAACAGCAACAGCTTCGTGAAGGGGGGTGGGGGCACACCAGCTGCGGACTTTGGGATTGTAGCGAGACAGCCGGAAAAGCTATGACAAAAGCAGTCAGCGATATTCCTGAATAGCTGAGGGGTTGACCCGAGATCACTGCGGGAGCAGGTGAACGTCATGTGGTCCATTAGCGATGACTGCGATACAATCCTGTAATAAACAGCTGGTGTAGACAGCCCCTTAGTCTGAGTAGGGTTTGGAACTAAGCGGTTAAGACAGGAGTGGGAAACTTGTGGCCCTGTAGATGTTGTTGGACTCTAACTCCCATCAGCCCCAGGCAGCATGACCAATGGTCATGGATGATGGGAATTGTGGCCCAACAACATCATGCATTACTCATCCCTGGATTAAGTAAAAGCCTTCATGGAACTGGTGGGTTATGAGGAGAGTTTTGAAGGAAGAGGGAGAGGTGGAACCATATCATTCTTCTGGGAGAAGGTCCAGGCATGAGGGGCAGCAACCCCTACCCCAAACCCCATAAATGATTCCACTCGGGGGATATTTTAAAGGAACCGGAGGTATCTGATTGTGTTAAATCACCTTCTTGCTTTGTTTTGGGTTGCTACTTTCAGCATTGGGAAGGCCCTTGGGTTAGGGTGATGAGATAAAATCCAGGTCAGGGCTCATGTAACTTTAACAGTTATAGAGAAAAGGGAATTTCAGCCAGTGTCATTTGTATGCAATTAGTTCCTGGTGAAATTCCCTCTTCATCACAACAGTTAAAGTTGCAGGGGCCCTGTCTTCTTTTGTATTTGGTCACTCTAGTATAGTGCCTGCACCTTTAACTGTTGTGATGAAGAGGGAATTTCACCAGGAACTAATTGCATCCGAATGACACTGGCTGAAATTCCCTTTTCTCTACAACAGTTAAAGTTACATGAGCCCTGACCTGGATTTTATCTGGTCAGCCTACCTTGGGTAAGACACTGGCCATGGGCTGTCTCCCTAGAGGGAGTCTATCTTCTCACCCGCCCCATTTTCACCATCTGCTGTTGCTCCTCCTCCTCTTTCTCATCTTTGCCACTTGCTTGCTTGACTGGCAGAGATCCAGTGAGCAAGTAGGCCATGGCATCTACTGCTTCTCCTTCTCACAGCCACCACTATCTAGGCCACAGAACGAAGTAGATGAACAAGCAGGTTGCAAGGGGGGAAAGGAGGAGCAGCTCCAGGGCGGGTCTTGTCAGTGTCCCCTGCTGGGGTCTTGGTCCTCGTCAGGTGCCCAACCATGATACCCTCCCTGGCTGGTTTGTAAGTAAGCAAGAAGCAAGGAAACAGACACTAGAGAGTGAATACGAGAGAAAGAAAGGCAGAGAGATTACAAATCAGCTTTAAGTAGGAGGAAAACAATCCAGGGCTTGAACAATAAACACGGCAGCATTGCTAAATCATATACTTAGAAACCTGGTGTTCTGGGCATATTGCTGTGAACAGATGGGCAATATGCATTGCGGCTGCCAAGGCTTCCTGAGCCCCACACACTTTGCCATGGCAGCTTGTCTGGAAGTTTACAAGTGGGAGGCAATTTGGGAACTCCTCCCAAGCACTTGTCCTTCCCGCTCCCCTGTTCTGGGAGAGGAGCAAGAGGGGCCTTTGTTTTTCTTGACAACGCTAGCAGTGATGGTAACCTCGCATTCTCATAGATCTTTCATCCAAATTACTTCCTATCTCCAAAAGCAATTTGCAGGCATCATTGACTGATTGTACAAGCCATGGCCCCAAACGCTCCTGACTGGCCTGTCACAGTAGCAAGACTGTGAACATATCTATTCTGCCAGCCAAGGCAGGTTTAAAAGCAGCAGGCCTGAGGCCCATCTTGCCATTAAAGCTACAGCCATATGCAGGCCCACCATCTGGTTCTGAGGGCAGCATATGTATCTGACAAATGCAGGACCTGGCGGTACTCGCCGACAAAAGCAGCCCTGCCCAGGAGATGTGGCTCAGGGGTGGGTTTGTTTGTCTCTCTTTTCTGAGAGAAAGAGGAAATGCTTTCTGAAAGGTTTTGTTCTGATTATACTGAAAGAAGATAGCTCATAAGGTCGTGACGTAGGGTGACCAGATAAAATCCAGGTCAGGGCTCATGTAACTTTAACAGTTGTAGAGAAAAGGGAATTTCAGCCAGTGTCATTTGTATGCAATTAGTTCCTGGTGAAATTCCCTCTTCATCACAACTGTTAAAGTTGCAGGCGCCCTGCCTTCTTTTGTATATGGCCACTGTAGTATAGTGCCTGCAACTTTATCAGTTGTGATGAAGAAGGAATTTCTCCAGGAACTAATTGCATACAAATGACACTGGCTGAAATTTCCTTTTCTCTACAACTGTTAAAGTTACATGAGCCCTGACCTGGATTTTATCTGGTCAGCCTATCGTGACGTGTACTGTCTGGTTAACTCCACAAAAACACACGCTCTGTAGCCTTCTTCAGAAGTCATTTCTCATCCAACACATGAGCAGGGATGTACAAATAAGTGCTGCCCCAGTGGATTATCCTTGCGCCTGACATCTGCATGTACATTGTGGACACCTGCAAGGAGGCAAGCTTCACAGTTATATGGGTGAAGGCTAGGGATGTGCACACCCAAAAATATCGTATCGTTATCGGAATTTTGGACCAAAAAAATTATTGTCTCCGATTATATCGTAGGTGAACCGTATCGTATCGTATACGTTACATATCCGTAGTGAACGCTCTGGCCCTGCAAACATTGATGCTGGATTTGCAGCCACCAGATTATGGGGCTAGATGATGACCCCCCCCCCTTTTTAAAATCATTTTTTAAATTATAAGTTTCAACAAAACGAAACAATAAAATCCTTTTGAAGTATCTACTTCCACAATAGCCCATCTAACATCAGGCACAGGGCTAGTTCATTTCATGTCATGTTCATTTATTATATGTGTATTCCGCCCCATAGCCGAAGCTTTCTGGGTGGCTCACAAAGATTAAAACCTATTAAAATACATTATACAAAGTGCAAAAACATTTACATGAAATCATATAAACTGACAATACACACATCGACAACAAATATCTAAAAACAATTGTCTAATCAACCAAAGACAATCTAAAACCAGATTAAATACTCTTTATATGCTGCCAAATACCTGAGAGAAGAGGACAATTTTAACCTGGTGCTGAAAAGATAATAATGTTGGCACCAGGCAGGCTTCATCGGGGAGATCATTCCATAATTGGGGGGGGCACCACTAAGAAGGCCCTCTCCCTTGCTGGTGCATTCCTGCTCCCATATTGATCTGCACATGAGTAATACCTTTTGAATAGGGCTTATGATTCACTCAATTAGATAGTACACCTTTGAAGAGAAACACCTAACACCTCTGACACTGGATGTTTTCTTAATACATGCACACTCATGGGGAAAACTCTCGTATGTGTGTGTGAGTGTTGTGTGTGTAATAGAGAGAAAGAGAAAAAAATCATCCCCCATCCGAATTCATTATTACTGCAGTTTCTGTCATGGTATTCTCTAGAGATCTCCCCTTTTTGGACATGTTACTAGAAGCAACAGAAGGCTCTAGTATACTGCAAAAAGAACTAAAGGGTCTTATCAGGGCCAAAGCAGACATGACTTTAAATCTGTGTCCAGTAGCTACATCTTTGTTTTTGTTTTTACTTTAAAGTAGGCCCAGGAGACCTGGTCTGGATTGATACCCACACAGGGGGTGTTTTTTTTTTAAAAAAAATCTCGATCAGCTCCCCTGCACCTACTCTAGAGTACAAATGAAATGAAGCTGTCCCTGCTAGACCCAGGTCCCCTCTACAAGAATTTGGTTTGGTGCCTGGTTGTCCGATTATGCGCATCTTCTCACCATCGTGTTTACGCCTAAATCCTGTAAATGACATGCGGTGAAGCGCATAACCGGCAGTATGAAACGTGCTTTAAAGTGGCCGAAATGCAGAGAATCGCTTGTTTACATGGTCAAAATGCGCTTTAACGGCCGTGGAGAATTAAAACTTGCTATTTAACGCGCATTCGATAATGCGCATAATCGGACAGATAAAGCGCCTCAACCCCCGATTTGCGCTCCGCTCTTGTAGAGGTAATTTTTTTACTGCAACTTGAAAGAGCTTTAAATCGCTCTTGTAGAGGCACCCCCAGGTTTAAAACTCTGTTTTGGCTCTCAATTCCTGCAAGGACTCAGGATAGGGAGGGGTGATGGTGGAACAAGAACACTTTACTAGAGCTTGGGATCCAAGGAAGCCCAGCTTGGCGGAAAGCCTATTGCTATGGGGGGGGGGGAATTAGGGTAAATGATCGATCAGGCTAAGGATGTTTATTCAAACTTATTTTCCTCTGCCTGTCTATGCATCCATCCAGGGGTGTTTGAATCTTCTAAGTCCTTGTAATATTTGTCCGAGCCAATCAGAAGCAGCAGCAGAATAAGCACAGTTTGAACAACGTGCTGCTGGCCCAGGCCCTCTTCTCGAACTATAATCTCATTAAAAGCGAGACGTAGGCCTTTATCACACCTACCTATTTTGCTTATGCGGGTTCCCCCTCCGTTTCCTATGCGAGTGTAGCCTTTTGATCACATGTGGTCGGTTTTGCTCCGATACCTCAGCTAAGACCTTTCTCACACGGGCGGTTTGATCCACACCCGCCGCGACATTGATCCAATTCTTTCACATGATGTCGTCCCCCTCATGTGCTCTCACGCCCTGAGTGCTCCTTCTTCCCTTCTTCTTTCGAAATATCCCTGAACGGGGATTGTCCGTTTTCTCCCCTCCTCCACAGGCTGAGCTGAGGAATCGGAGCAAAACCGACCACGTGTGATCAAAAGGCTACACTCGCATAGGAAATGGAGGGGGAACCCGCATAAGCAAAACGGGTAGGTGTGATAAAGGCTTAAGCCTGCGGAGGAGGGGAGAAAACGGACAATCCCTGTTCAGGGATATTTCAAAAGAGGAAGGCAAAAAGGAGCACTCAGGGTGCAAGAGCAGTGTGAGGGGGACGACGTCATGCGAAAGAATTGGATCAAAGTCGCGGCGGGTGTGGATCAAACCGCCCATGTGATAAAGGTATCATATTCCATGCCCATATTCAGTGTCGACTTTGAATCTTCATTTGCTACTTTGCTAGGTGAAAGTGCAATGCAGCTGCATGCCAGTCCCGTGCAGGGTTCCTGCATACAACTGAGCACTGGATTTGGGATGGGAGAGGGTCTGGTTGGGGTGAACGAAATGGATCTTTGCATGGAGGCAGGCTGTTTGTTTGCAAAGGTAGCAACCATTTTTTTAAAATTATTATTTTTTGTTTCAATAGAACATGTCTATTTAAGACAAGCCACCAACATTTTGAAATTAGATAAAATCCAAATATTACTATATTAGTAAGAATGACTAAGTACACAAATCACTAGCTTAAACAATTAGAAAAGCAACAAATACAACTATAACAATAAAATAAAAACAGAAGCTAGAGCATTCATCACAATAAAATCAGAAACCAACGTTAAAAGCTATTAAAGGTCCACGGAACAATATACACCTCCTATCTAATTTTTGTGAGCTGCCCAGAGAGCTTCGGCTATTGGGGGGTGGGTATAGAAATGCAATAATACATAAATAAATAAATAAATAAATAATAAAATGGTAGCTAGTCTGCTCTCCTTTGGAAGGAAATTCCATAACCAGGTGCTGCTACAGAAAAGGCCCTGTTTGGAGTGGCCACCATCCTAACCTCTGTAGGTAGTGGGACATACAACAGGGCCTCCACTGATTACTGCAAGTTACAGGCAGTTTCATATAGGAGGAGGTGGTCTTTAAGATATCCTGCCCCCAAAGTATTTACGCCATTATTGGTAAGAACCAGCACTTTAAATTGGACTTGGAAACAAATTGGAAATCAATGAAGCTGATTCATGACTGGAGTTATACGGTCTATAAAAAGCATGCTAGGCTGCAGTCAGGGCTGCTACATTTTAAGGTAACTAGTTTCTGAACATTTTTCAAGGGCAGCCCTGCATAGAGCATGTTTCAGCAATCTGAGAGATGGACTTATGAAGTAGATGGACCATTGGTCTGATCTAGCCGGACTTTTATTTTGTTCTCATGCAATCGCCACTGATATAAAAAGGCACCAGAAGTATACACATGCTCAGAGATCATCCCCACATCTTTGCATGAATACTGCTCTATGTAGGCTTCTTTGTAATCATCAGGCATGCCTACCTAAAACAGACACACACACTTTACTGTTGCACTTTATATCATTTGTGGTATAAGAGTGAAGCACGACTTCCTTTTTAATTCCAAAAAATAGTGTGTGTCAAATCAAAAACTACCAGAAGAGTTGGAGATGCTGACCTAATAATGAAGGGTGCAGAATACATAAAGGGAGAGTTGGATTTTCCATTATCAGTATATAACTATAAAAAAGGCATGCTTCTGGCTAATCATCTGATATTATATTTGCTCTTAGTGTTCAGGGTTAGTGCATCAGGTCATGCCCCATTTGAATTTACTAGTTTTCATCAAATCCTGGCAAATAATTATCTCGGCATGTATCATTTTAAGCTGTCACTACTCTATACTTCTCCCAAGGACCAGAATCAATACCGATCTCACTTTGAAAGCTCTTTTGACAGGGCTCATATTTGTAGATCTGCAAGTAGAACTAATATGTGTTAAACCCAGTCAGCCTGGCATTTGGCAGCCTCATTGACATATTAAATATAGGCATCCACCATGACTATTAACCTTACAACTATTAAGCAATAAACCCCCACATACATATTTATTAGCTCAATAGTACACTGTTGCATTGTGTCTTACAAAACAGATGGGATGTGGAAGGAGACCCTAGAAAACCAGGCTATATAGCTGCAGAGAAAGAAGGATTAAAGAGTAGAGATATTCCTGTTTCCCATTGCGTTCAGTCGCTTGATACTGATCATGTGATGAGACACTTTAGAAAAAGTGTGAGTCCTTTTCCACAGGGAGTGTCATTCTTTCTAGTATCACATATGATTTGACAATCTTTTGATTGGAATGTTTAGAAAATGCATCAGAGAAAGATGTGTTCAGCAAAAGATTACACTTGCTATCTAAAATGGTTTGTGACATTCCTGCTCAGGAAAAGATCTGAGGGTTTAGAAATGAAGCCTAAAGTTTCACTAAGACTGGTGAAATTATTTGGGGGAAGCTCTGCATACCCGTAGGTTCTCAATGGATTTCACCTGAAGTGAATCTGAAGGCTTTTCCTCAGGTGAAATAGACCTTTAGCAGCCATACTACATATTTACGGACAGAGAAGAATAAAAATGTTTTGATATGACTGAAATATTGGAGGGTGTTTTTTTCTTCTTCCCATATCTGTGGCAGAAGATGCTAGTTGTAACAAAATTGCCTGTTCAGTACCAATGGGAGCCTTCCCTTGGCAATTAACTCATTAACAACTGAACCAGTGTTATTGCACATTTGAACTATTATATATTTATTTCTACAGGGCCCATCTTTGTATCTAGGCACCTTGAAAAGAACCACAACTACACATTTCACTAAGGTCATCCTGGGCTGATACACACTTTTGAGAGTTTGGTTAAAACTTAACTTTGCTTTCCACCTCAGTTTACACGTGACTAGTGATGGACAAATCTGTCAATTTCATTTTCTTCAGCATTTGAAGTTTTTGCATCTCAAGTTCTTTCTCTCCTGAATATGAAGAACTTTGTGAATTTTGGTAAAATCTGATCACAAATGAACTGAACTGAAATTCTCACTCGTCGCCACAAGCCAAATTCAATTGTACCCGTGTTCCCAACATGGAGAGGATCATGATGTACCTGCCTTCTGAAGAGCCTGCCAGAAAACAGAGGCACAGTTCTAATTAAGCACTAATATGGTTGAATACAAAGGGATTCAAACCCAGACTTTATGAGAATCACATTTAAAGCTCTTGGCCTGAATGGACAAATCTGCCAATTTTGGTTTCTCCCACATTCCATAAAAAAAAAAAAAATCAAGTTTTTTTGTTTCAAATATGGAGAATTTTGCAAAGTTTGGTGAATTCTGAACTAATTGCATACAAATGACACTGGCTGAAATGCACTTTTCTCTACAACTATTAAAGTTACAGGAGCCCTGACCTGGATTTTATCTGGCCACCCTACACTAATTGGGCCTTTACATGAGTTACCCTGTTGGTTTTCCTTAATAAATGAGTTGTTACCATAGTAACTGTCACATTACATGGGTCTGTACTTGAGATCTGTCTGAGACACAGATCAACAGCTCGGATAAATAAACTTCTCAACATGACATAAACAGCAAACCTCCTTAAATCGCTATTGAGATGAAATAGCGACACTTGAAGCAAAATAAAAATAAAAAATAAAAAAATCAACCCCCACAAAACCCCAGACGGTGCTTCCCCGTTTCCCCTCCCCCCATTTTTACACTCAACTTGCATTTCTCAATGAAGTCTTTGAATTTAGTCTGATGAACTAATGGAAGTGGAAAGAGCTGTGGCTTAAAGGCATGAAAGGAGCTCCTGTAAAATGGCTTTTCAGGGCCAACTGCAGGTGTGAGCACCCCCCCTCCTCCGCAAAAGTGCTCTCTGGTAAGCCCTTTGTGACATCGGTGAGCTGGCTGGCAGCCGGGAGGGGTCAATGAGCAGCAGCAGCAATAGCAGTGCCATGATCTCTGATGGGATATTGCAACCTGCCTGCCGTTGCCATTACCCATAGTTCCCTGATGCAGCATTTTTGTGGAGCACTGTGGGGGATTTAAAATGGTGGCTTTCTAGCTGCCTACTACTGCCACTGAGTGTGGCTGGGATGTGGACCCCAGAGCAGTAAACAGCACCGGTGGGCCCCAGCAGCTGACCAGAGATGGTGCTGATCCCACGGTCTTGTTTTACACTGTGAGGTAAGAAGTCCAGACTATTCTCCAAGTGCTGTGAATTTCAAGAAACTGAGGGCCATTTCACACATCGCACAGGGCCAATCCTAGCTTTGCTACCAAGCATACATTTATCAGTGGCAAAACCTACGGTGGTTTTTGTGAATTATGGTTGAACGGAACACACAAAAGCTGGGAAATCATTTTTCCCAACCATAATGCCACCCACACCCCCTTTTAAATGACAAAGCACCTTGGGAAAAGGGACCAGCACACGTGTGGCAAGTGGCGAAGGGCGGGAGTCCATTGGGATGCACATGGGACTGTTGAACCATAGGGCTTGAAGATCTATCAGCCAACAGCCTAAGTGCTCGGACCTGTGAGAGCAGTCTTGCCAGTGGTGACTGTGACGTTCCTCCCTAGGTTCTACTCTCTCCATCTTCAACCCTCCCCACCCCCCCACCCCCAAGCCCAAATATGTTTTTACACAATGTGCAGCCCAGGCTCAAATGCATCTCCCTAACCCTTATTTATTCAGTCGCAAACACCATGGAAACCAAAAGTGCGAATCAACTACCCTTCTGCAGGGGGTGGGGTATTCCCTCTCCTTGCCTTGAACCTTGATTGATTGACCTGGCCAAGCTGCTCTGCCCTTGGGCTCCAGAGGCTCCCTTTAACCCCCCCCCCCCCAATCTGGCTGTATGCTCAGCAACAGCAGTCTAAAGGCTCCAACCGACTTCCCTCATACAAACAATGGCTGAGTTCGGACGACACTTTAGGCAACGGAGGGGGAAAGTGGCACCATGCTCACAGGCTTTTAAGAAGGCCTTCTCTTAAATGCTGTTTTGCTGCTGTTGCCCTTGCTGTTTTATTACTAGTTTTTAATGTTAGCTTTTATTGTTTTAATTGATATTTTACTTTTATGTTGTTATGGCTTTTAATGTGCATGCTGTTTTTATAGATAGCTGTTTTTATATGTGGTTGTAAGCCGCCTTGGGAGAGCTTCTGCCCTGAAAGGTGGCTAAGACATGTTTTAAATAAACAAATGAATAAATAAATCCATTGTGTTGATTATTGTGTCATGGGGGGCACACACAACGGGCACACAACGGACAGCATATTATTTAACAACAGGGAAAAACAACAGGCTGCTGTGTTGCTTATCGGAGACCCAATGCTTATCACGAGTCTGGGACTTTCAGCTGCACAATGGGGCGAAGGGCAACATGTCGTGTGTTGGGCACCGCAAAAATAATGAACCTTCAGTTGCCTCTTCCCCGCTCCGTTGCCTAAGGTATCGTCTGGACTCAGCCAATTTTTTTTTTTTTTTTTTTTTAGGAGGGAGCTCATATCTCCCCCAATCCTTGACCAATCTGGCTGGATTTCGAACTTGCTGCTAGTTAACCCATTCTCTCCCTGCGTGGCAAATCTGGTGGACCACCACCACATTTTGCGAGACAGCTGGCTGGTCGTGCCTTTTCACTATTGTTTCTCAAATCTTCACATTAAAAAAAAATCTACCATAGCCTATGCACTAGAAGAACTTGCCAAAGAGTGGGGATTGGCCTGTTGAATGTCTGGGCAAAACTGGCTTTGTTGCTGCGAAATGTCTAAAATAGCTTTACTCAAAGCAGTCAGGATATGAAGAGTATAATCCAACCCATATTAAAATGCTTTCTAAACCCCATCAATTTCAGAGGGAGAGTTAAGCACATACTAATTTCAGATTGAATTAAATAAATATTTTCTATAGTACAATGGACAGTTCGCTTCCTCCCCACACCATTATGATAGTATTGAAGGGTGGAGGCGCACAAGAGAACTACAGCTGTCACATTGGATTAATCTCCTTTCGCTCAACTTTGATGGAAGATTTGTGGCAACGGAGCCCAGAGGCAAGTGACTTGGAAGATACCAGGTGTTAAGAAAGAAACTGGTGGCCCTGAATTATTTAGTCTGTAAATGCCGCTGCAAAACAATAGGTTGCATATTCTGAATTGGTCAAAATGTCATCCACCTAACATGCCTGACAGAAACAGTGACGTGTTAAAATGGTCAAATTTGGAGGACTAACAAAAGTATCGTTTCTGTCAAAAGTCATATGCTAGACTTGTAATATAAAATCACCAAAATAGCATAGGGCACTTCAGGTTTGCCCACATTGTTCAATAGAGTTGCCCTTCAGCTAGGCAGGGCTTCTTAAATTTCTGATGGATGAGGTTGGCATTAGAGATTCCTGAAGGCTGGAGTGGAGTGGGGAGGCGGGGAGAAATGGCTTCCTGCAAAAGCAACTTCATCTGTTGAAAGCACTTCAGCCTTGTGACAGAAAAGGATAAGTATTTGCATGTGCACTGTGTTCAGTGGTTGTTGTGATTGTAGTTTTTTTAATTATTATTCTGAGCTACATATGACTCCTGTGCTAAAAGTTCTGCTCTGGCTGCCAAATGGCGACCACTGAGCCATTTTCAAGGCGTTATTGCTCATTTGTAAATCCCTCGGCAGCTCAGGGTTATCTAAGAGACTACCTTCCCTTGCAAAGGCTGCCCCCATCTTTACGTTCTGAGGGGGAGGCCTTATTGACTGTGCCACACCCAACTGGTGTTCACTTGGACATGGTGCGGAAGTGGGCCTTTTCCACGATGGTGCCCACCATGTGGAATGATCTCCCCATTGAGACCAGGTGGGCCCTTACTGTGAAGTGTTCCTGCTGCCAACTTAAGATGCATTTGTTTGCGTGGGCATGCGCCAGAGTGGCAACATTGCCAGCTATCCCTGGTTATTTTGAATGAGATATTTTACTGTTTTATTGCCTTTTTATTGATTGGCTATATTGTATTTTGTTGTCATTTTATTGTTCGAATCACTCTGATATTTTCTTAAAATGGAAAGTGGTATATACAATGAATAAAATAAATAAGAAGTTTGACTAAAGGAAGCAGTATCTAACCATTATATCCCACATATCTGTATATTTCTTTATTGGATTTCTATCAGATTGTCAAAGTCCTTTACAATATTTTAAAACTACTTCATGCATTCTCCCTGCCCCCAGTTCTCAGTACCATATCATTATGGGTTCTGCTATACCCATCCCTTCTTATAACTATCACTCGTACAACATTTTATAATCAGTTGAAGAAAACAGAAATTATGCTCCTCTCAGCTCCAAAACTATTCCTAAGCACTGTTGCATCTTCCCAAAATGATTGGTCCCATTAGGCCTGGTGCCATCAAAAAGCTCATTTTAATTAGGGCTGGTAACAGATCTGGATCCGGAATCCGAACCGAATTGGGGTGATCCGGACCACCCAGATTCAGATCTGAATTGGATTGGGAGAGGTCCAGATTATTCCAGACCAGATCAGATTGTTCTGGATCGATCTGGATTGATCTGGAGATCCGAGGCCCATTGGACTTCCAAGTCCTTGGGTGCTGGCTTTGCAGCCAGCACCCAGGAACACCAGGCCGGCAGTGAGTCCATTGGACTAACCACCCTCCCCCCACTCTCCCTACGTACATGCTGCCATGTCACCGCCATCGCCGCCCGCTGCCCGCCACTTCTTCTGCTCTACTGAGAACCAGGGCTAGCGGATCTGGACCAGATCAGGGGGCTGTTCCCAGCCATCTTTTTAATGTCCTAGGAGCCAAAGCAGAGAGGACCCAGGTACAGTACTGTTCAAGGGGTCTTCCATTGGTATGTATAGAAAGGTTGTTGCCTAGGTGGTGCCCTATACTCTCTTTTCTCTGAGGCTAGAAATCTTTTAATGTCAACTGATGCCTTCCTAACAGACAGTAACACAATAAGGGTACAGCTACACTAGAAATTTAAACCAGTTTTTTTTTAAGTCTATGAAGCTGTCATGACACCCAGTCAAAGAACCTTGGGAGCTGTGGTTCTGTGAAAGGACTATGGATTTCTAACAACAATAAAAATCTCACCATGCTTCTTATTAAATTGCTAAACACAAGGGTTCACTAAACACACCCATGCACAGAGTGAGAGCGCAATAATACAAAGCATAATACCCAATTGATTTAGATTGGCCTCACTGCAGTCCTATACATAGTTACCTGGGAATAAGCTCCACTGAACTCAAGTTTAACAACAACAACAACAACAACAACAACAACAACAACAACACTAAAAAAATCATTTAGCCAGCTGAAATGCAATTTTTTTAACTTTAATGAGAAATCTTGCAAATATTTGTTTACTATTTAAACTGCTAGCATGAAGAAGGAGCCTCATCAAAAAAAGTATTCAGCTTATGCTTGATTATTTTCCTTATTCTCACAGGAATGTGCCTTACACTGAGTTTGATCATTGCTAGACATGGACTGCCAGCAGCTCTCCAAGCCCTCTTCTTCATGCCGTCTCTTCTGCCACACAGCAGCGGCGGCAGGCAACGCACCCCGCATTGACACTCCTTCCGCCCATCTACAGTGGAAGGAGCGCCACGCCGGGTTTTCCTGCCGCCGCCGCACTCACGCCTGCCCAGCAGCAGCTGTAGGAGCGGCTGGGAACATCGGCCCCCCTACTCCAAGGTAAGTGTTTTTTATTTTTATTTTTTAAAATGGGGGGGAGATGCAGAGGCGGTGCAGCAAACTTATGGATCGCTGGTCCACCCCCTTCCCTGCCCAGCCCGCTCCAAGTTAAATAAGTCGGGGTAAATGCCCGACTTTTTTGGAGCAGAGCTTTGGGGCTTTTCCCGCAGTAGCTTCGAAGTGGCGGCAGCATCATGTAATCCACCTGCCACCACTCCGACGCTACTGCGGGGAAAAGCAACCGTCCAGAGGTACCCCAAGACTTTAGGGAAAATTCTTTCCCAGCCCTACCTGGAGGTCCTGGAGATTGAATCTGTGACCTTCTTCATGCAAAGCATGCGCTCTACCACTGAGCTATGGCCCTGCTCCTCTCACTTCCTATATGCTAATCTGTCACAAACCATAGCAAAACTTGAAAGCCTTGTGTTACCACCTCCTTCACTTGCAAGAGCATGGAGAGCCCATCAGTTACCTGGCGTCTGGCAGATGCCATGCTTCCTGCTCTCATGAAAGTCAGAATATGTTATCCAGTATCAGAATAAAGTAGGTGGTAAGAAAGAGAGATGACGAAGGGGAAAGGGATTTTGCTGTTCTCAAGATGACTGGAGAAGTTTTGAGAGAAGAATTTTCTATGCAAGGTTTGTACATGAACAGCTGGTGCTGGCTCACCAAGCATACTTTTGATCCTGCAGAATCAGATGTGACGTGGAATAAAAATGAGCACCCCCCCCAACAAACTCTAGACAACTACATCTACTGCAAAGTTAGAGCAAAGCATTCTGAATATAGGCAAACTTTATTTGGTGCACTGTTCGCTTTGGAACCTTGCTTCAGCAGATCTCACTAGAAATAATCTCTAGTGGGGTAGTAGGCATCTTAGTCTGTTCTAACAAAACAATCAAGAGTCCTGAGGCAGTCTTTAGCACTGGGGTAGGGAACGTCTTCTTGGACTATGCCTACCATCAGCCCTAGCCAGCATAGCCAATGATGAGAGATGATGGGAGTTGCAATCCAACAACATCTGGAGGGCTACACATTTCCTGTCCCTGCTTCAGCATATTCATTGTGGTATAAACTATTGTGGATTAGAGCCCACTTTGTCAGATATGTGAATTGCATAAAGATAGTCTCCTGCTAGAGATGTGCAAATTAGCAAAATTCGAGCTCATTGAGGTGGTCTGTGTTCTACCTCCAAACTTGTTCTGACTAGTGTCTGTAGCAGTTTGCGTCCTTAACTTTGTTTCTTTTCACATGAACATATGTATGTATTTTTGTGTGCATTTTCTCAAATGTATTCATGAATACATGAAGCTCGGAGGACGGCAACAAGGGAGAGGGCCTTCTCTGTGGTGGCCCCCCAATTATGGAATGATCTCCCCGATGAGGCTTGCCTGGCGCCAACACTGTTATCTTTTCGGTGCCAGTTCAAAACTTTTCTTTTCTCCCAGGCATTTTAACACCTTAAGTTGAGGTTTTTAACTGACATTGTGGCCAGGCTTAACAGTTTTAAATGTTTTAAATGTTAGCTGTTTTATGGTTTTAAATTTTGTATATTGTCTTTTTAGTGTTCAATCTTTTAATTTTTGTAAACTGCCCAGAGAGCTTCGGCTATGGGGTGGTATATAAATGTAATAAATAAATAAATAAGTAAATAAATAAAAATACATTTTCTCCCATTAAAGCAAGTTTGTGCACATTTCCCTCCCCAAAAGATGCATTCTTTCATGCACGTTTTTTAATGCACACATTCTCTAAACACTTTTTGGGAGCGCCACGATCACACACACAAAAAATGTATGAACTTCAGTCACAGTTTGTGTTCAGGTCTACATTCGGTTCTTGGAGGTGTGAAATCTGTAAATTCTGGTAAAAAGTGAACAAAATGAATTTCTCATAAATCCCTAGTCTTACCACCAGTGACTGCTCTTGTGCATGGCACATTGCATTCTTGTATACGTTTTTACTTTGTATATGCACATCTATAAACTGAAAATAACATTTGATCAAATACGCACACAAATGAATCAGTGAAGCTCACCCCATTCTCCCCATTCAACCCATTCTCAAACATGTTTATAAATAGCCTGTTCATGACTATCATCCCAGGGAGACCGTGGAACTCTTGAACCAGTGTCTGGAGGCTGTTTTGGAATGGATGACGGTGAACAAGCTGAAATCTAATCCAGACAAGGTGGAGGTACTGTGGGTTGGGAAACCAGCTACTTTGGATGGAGGTTTACAACTGGTCTTAGATCGGGCTGCATTCCCCTTAAAATACCAAGTACACAATCTGGGAGTCTTCCCGGACTCTGAGCTAACAGGAGAAGCCCAGGTGACTGTGGTGTCCAGGTATGCCAGTTGCGGCCCTATCTGGAAAGGACAAACCTTGCTTCAGTTTTCCATGCATTACTCACATCTAGGCTGGACTGCTGTAATGCACTGTATGTGGGGCTGCCTTTGAAGATCATTCAGCAACTTCAGCTCATGCAGAGCCTGAGTATTTGTGGGGGCAGGGTAATTTGATCACATAATGCCTATATTGCGCCAGCTGCCCTGGTTCCTGCTCGGTATGTTCCAAACCCAATTCAAAGTGTTGTTTTTGACTTTTAAAGCTCCAAATGTTTTGGGGCCACGTTACTTGAAGGACTGCCTTCACCCATATCAACCTGCCCACACGTTAAGATCAAAAGGAGAGGCCCTTCTCATTTGCCTACCCATGAGAGCAATTAGGTGGGTGATCACATGCGAGAGGGCCTTTGGAACCAATTCGCATTGGAGGTCCACTATGCACCATCCTTGCAGGCTTTTAAGAAGGCCTTGAAAACATGTTATTTTACTGTGGCCTTCTTATGATGAGTACTATTATCGCTGCGATTGTTGTTGTTGTAATTGCTGGTTTTATTGTAGATTTTTATTGTTTTTAATTGCTATTCCATTGTGTTTATGTTTTTATTGCTTTTAACATTTTAACTGTTTTTATGTATTTTATTGTTGTAAGTTCCCTTATGAGGGCTTCTGCCTTGAAAGACAGAAAACAAATGTTTTCAATAAATAAATCCTCTGCCAAACAACTGGGCTATGTGCTGCCAGTTAGTACTAGTTGTGAAGGTATTAGCAAGTTACCTTAGGGTGACCAGATAAAATCCAGGTCAGGGCTCATGTAATTTTAACAGTTGTAGAGAAAAGGGAATTTCAGCCAGTGTCATTTGTATGCAGTTAGTTCCTGGTGAAATCCCCTCTTCATCACAACAGTTAAAGGTGCAGGCACTATATTAGAGTGACCATATACAAAAGAAGGCCGGGCCCCTGCAACTTTAACAGTTGTGATGAAGAGGGAATTTCACCAGGAACTAATTGCATACAAATGACACTGGCTGAAATTCCCTTTTCTCTACAACTGTTAAAGTTACATGAGCCCTGACCTGGATTTTATCTGGTCACCCTAAGTTACCTACCATGGCTGTATAAGCTCTTAGATTGTAGATGAACTTATATGCATCTCACAGCCAAGTATATTTTGAGATTTGGGGACAACATCTCTTCTATGTATATTTGTTTCCACAATCACACCATGTATATACATTTTGTGCTAGAGTGGTTACATTTTCCAATGAGTAAAAGCCATATTTCTGAACATTTTCTTAATACTCTAAGGGGTAAAATCCCATTGTTATAGCAACTTGTAAAAGTTTCCTTTCAAGCGAACATTCCATGACATTAACCATTGACATTAACGTTTCAAGCTAGCCATTGTGTATTTGAAATTGTTAATTGTCTCTCTTCCATTTCCTGTTGGAATTTGGATGTTTCAGTTCATTGTCCATTATAATTGTATATATCTTAGATAACAATCCTTTAAAACTAGGTGGGATTGCTAGCAAACTTTCAGACAGTGATGGGGTGAATGCAGAGCTGAAGGAGTTGAAAATGCAAACTCACCCAGTTCAAAAAGCCTCAACCCAATGTGTGCTAAGCTCAGAACTTTCTTAATTCTTCCTGGTTTGTACTGGGGTTCATCCCTACAACTGTGGCCAGTCAGCCCTCCCTCTCTGCCCCACCAACCAAACATAGCTTCTCACAAACTTTCCCCCATGGAGAAAAAAGCCACACCTGGTAGCACATGACAGAAATCTCCATTGCACAAAGGAGACGCTTCAGTTCTCTGCATCAGCTGGAACAGACATGGATAAGAACCTTTCCTACTGAGATGATGGGCATAAACTAGAAGCCCCATCAATGCCAGGAACCTTTGTGAAACAGAGCTGTCATCCACTGACTGCTACTACCTTTCTTCTTCAAACTGAGGCCTTTTTCCTACGTGGGGAAGAGAAAGGGTGTCGGAGTTGGCAGAGGCCTGGTCAGTTATTGTGGCCCATAGACATTTAGAAAACACTCATCAGACCTTCCTGAGGGTTTGTGAGCATTTGCCAGTGCAATTGGTTTTGGTAGCTATGACGAATGGGAAAACAGGATCGCAGGCATCCGGAAGTGGGAATAATAAAGATGGAGCTAAGCCAGGAGCAGTTTCCAAGACAACAAAACCACAAACGGAGCCAATGACCCTGGAAGCGTTACAGGCTAGCATTCAAGGCATGCTAGATAAACAGAAGCAGGAGATTATGCAAGAGGTGAAAAAGGTACACACTTGTCAATTGGAATTACAAAGCAGTTTTCAAAAGATTAATGACAGATATGAATCATTGGAGCAACAAATCGGGCAGAACAAAGAGAATATAGAGAAGCAAGAAAAGACTGTACAAGATATAGATTTACATCTAATTTCTATGGAAGACAGAGATAGAAGAATGAATATACGCATTAGATTTTTCCAGGAACAGCAAGGGGAAAATTTAAAGAATCTGAGAGATAAAGTCATGCAATGGATTAAGGAGGTGGACCCTCAGGGATCTTGGGCTGAAGAAGACGTTGAAAGGATCCACAGAGTTGGCCCTAAAAGAAGTGGGATGGTCCCAAGAGACATAATTGTGAGATTTGCCAGCTTTTACAAAAAAGAGAAATTGATGCAAATTATCAGAAGTGCTGGGCAATTGATGTTCCAATCTTCACCAATACAGATCTATCAGGATCTTTGTTATCAAACCATCCAATGGAGGAAGAGTGTGAAGTTGTGTACAACTATTCTACGCAAGAATTCAATTGTTTATAGCTGGGGATATCCAGTATTTTTGAGATTTATATACAAGGGAAAACAACAGAGAATAACATCATGTGAGCAGGGAATGGATCTGCTGAGGAGCCTGGATCTGATGGAGGAAGAACAAGATAGAGAAGAAGGAGGGGCAGCTGGAGGAAGCAGTTTCTGACTGAGAGATGGTTTAAAGAGGGATAATAATAGAAGCAAGGGAGAGGGGGTTCTGTTTGGGTTCCATGTCAGGTGTTTGCCATCCCCCCCGAAGGGTTCTAGGAGGAGGGGAAGAGGAGCCATTGCTTGGGGGAACCCGGGATGGAAAGGGGGGAAGTGGGGGATATATGGGGGGAGGGGGGAGGGAAGAGGGGGTAATTGTAACACATTAGAAGACCTAAAGGGTAAATTAAAAATGGAGATATGGAAAATAAAGTAAGATTAATAACTTTAAATGTCAATGGGCTGGGTAGTGTTATCAAAAGGAAGAGGATTAAAGGGTTGTTGAATAAAAGGAAAGCTGATATAATATTCTTACAAGAAACACATCAAAAAGAAGATGGAAGAAATGAACTTAAAATGAGGAATATGGGCATATATGAGAAAGCATATGGGACTTCTAAAGCAAGAGGTGTTGCGATAATAATTCCAAAAAAATGTGCAATCAATGTTGTCAAAGTGGTAAAGGATGTGGGGGGAAGATATATCATAATGCATTGTTTACTGGGGGAAGAAAAATATATTTTGGTTAATATATATGCGCCAAATGCAAAGCAAAGGGAATTTCTGATAAAGTGTTTTGCAATATGGGGGATGTAAAGAATACAAATATTGTAATGGCGGGAGATTTCAATATGGTGATGGACAAAAGGAAAGATAAAGATAACATAAAAGGTATAGGAAAAATGGGATTAGCAAAAGTAATGGAGCAAAAAGAATTAAAGGATATCTGGAGATTAATAAAAGGGGAAGAAAGAAAATATACCTTTTATTCACCAAAATATAAGAGTTTTTTCAGGATTGACTATATATTTGCTTCAAAGAATTTGCTTTCTAAGATTATGGACTGTGAAATAGATGTAATTAAGGTTTCAGACCATGCATTAATCAGTATGGATATTAAAATAAAGAAGGATTATAGAGAAGCAAAAAGATGGAGATTAGATACAAAAATTTTAAGTTATAAAAATATCATGGAGAAAATGAAAAAGGAAATTAAGAATATATGGGAAATAAATGAAACAGGGACGAATTTGCAGGGGATAGTCTGGGACACGATGAAAGCAGTTGTAAGAGGAATATGTATTAGAGAATCGTGCAAATTAAAAAGACAACAAGAAGCACATAGTAAAAAGATCGAAGAATAGATTAAGGAATTAGAGGAACAATTTAGAATGAATAAGGATAAACATATATACGCCCAACTCCAAGCAAAAAAGAAAGAACTTGAGGGTAAGGATATAGAAAGAGTTCAAAAAGAATTAATATATTTGAAAAGGAATTTTTTTGAGTACAGTAATAGGAATTCTAAAATGCTGGCAAGGTCAACGCAATCAAAGAAGGAAAAAAATATAGTAGGGACAATCAAAGATAAAATGGGGAAAAATGTAATTTAATGAAGGATAAATTAAAAAAAATTCAGGAATTTTATCAGGAATTGTATACCTCAGAAGCGAGTCCACAAATAAGAATACAGGAATATGTAGAGAAAAATTGGAAGATAAAATTAAAAGATAAGGATAGGGATTATATGGAAGCATTAGTGACGGGGAAAGAAATAGAGGGGATTATTGATAAACTGAAAGGAGGGAAATCTCCAGGAGTGGATGGTTTGGGGCCGGAATATTATAAGACATTTAAATAAATTTTATTATCAAAAATGGAGAAATTATATAATAATATAATAAAAGGAGAGAAGACCCCACCATCGTGGGAACATTTGTTGATAATATTAATCCCGAAAGCAGATAAGGATTTGATGGATCCAGCTTCATATAGACCTATTTCTTTAATTAATCAAGATGCTAAGATATTTACTGCAATTATGGCAACAAGATTAAATACTTTTATAAATGAGTATATAAAAAAGGATCAATGTGGATTTATTCCAGGAAGGCAAATGCCAAATTTAATAGGGAGGGTATTAAATATAATAAACATTATTAAAAGAAGGACTCTAAAAGCAGGATTGATAGCATTGGATATTTTTAAAGCCTTTGATTGCATTGAATGGCCGGCGTTAAAAACTATTATAAAAATATTTGGTTTTGGAGAAAGGTTTATGGGGGTGATTAATCAGCTATATGCAAACAACAAGGCCGTGGTAATGGTAAACGATGGTTTAACACAACAAATTACCTTAGCCCGAGGTACTAGACAAGGGTGTCCGCTCTCCCCAATATAATTTGCAATTGTGATTGAAATGCTGGCAAATGTTATTAGGGAGGACGAGAGGTTGAGAGGGATAGCAGGGGAGGAAAAGATAAAAATCAATATGTTTGTGGATGACACTTTATTGACATTAGAAAATCCGGGGGGAAGCATAGAAGAAATAAAACAACATTTGAGAGAATTTGGAGAGGTTACAGGGTTACAGGTAAATTGGGGGAAATCAAATATGATGCTTTTTAATTATGATAAAGTAGAAAGGGATGAGTGTAGTTTAAAATTAGATTTGAAGGTTAAAAATATAATATGTTATTTAGGAGTTTATATTATGAAAGAGTTAGAAAGCTTAGAGAAAATAAATTTTAGTAGGTTAAAAAAACAAATAATGGGAAAGTTAGAGGCTTATAGGAAAGCATTCATGGTTTGGTAGAATAGTGGTAATTAAAATGAAGATATTACCAAAGATTAATTTTTTGTTTAGAATGTTACCAATTAAAATAACAGAGGTAGAAATAAAAAGTTGGCAAAGTATGATAAATAATTATTGTAATGGGGATAAGAAATCAAGAATTAATAAAACAAAATGGTATAAGATTCAAAGGGAAGGAGGCCTAGGACTTCCGAATATAAAGATGTATTATATAGCTAATCAACTAAGATATGTTATAAATAGTATAGTAGGGGGAAAGGATTTAGAATGGTTAAAGTCGCAGACAAGAGAAATAGAGTTAAAGCTACAAAATGTTTTTTTTTAGTAATATACAAAAGAGTCAATTGAAAGATATAGAAAATCCCATCTTAAGGAATATCAGAGAAATTTGGGAAAGATATAAGAAGAAATTAATGCCAGGAATTTCCCCTCTGACCCCAGTTGTTTTGATGGAGAACTTCCCAGATAACTTGAGAGGAGAATTGGAAGGGTTATTAAGGGAAAAAATAATTAAAGTGAAAGATTGGGTAAGGAGATTGAGTAATAAAAAGCAAATAGAAGAGGTTCTAATAGGGCAAAAAAAATTATGGTTTAAGGTCTTGCAATTGGAACAGTGGACACTAAAATGGAAAAAGAAAAATAAAGAGTGTAGAAAGGAAACAAGATTTGAAATGCTAATTGAGGCTAGAGAGAAGGAGGGAGGAAATAAAAGTAAAAGTAAAAAAGGTTTAACGAGTGATATATATAAGATATTGCTAGAGGAGGATGAGTCTCAAGAAATTTTGAAAACAATCTGGGAAGACGATTTGAAAACTCAAATTGACGGGGACAGATGGGGAAAGATATGGAAATCAAGAACCTTAAAGTTCCTTTCAGTAAGGATAAAAGAAAATCAGTATAAAATAATCTGGAGATGGTATCTCACCCCTGTAAGATTACATCAGATAGATAAGAAAATATCAAAGTCTTGTTGGAGGGGATGTCAGGATGTGGGGACATGTGAATATGTTAAAAAAATTTGGGATAGAGTTTTTAAGGAGATAAGTGAGATATTAGGTAAGAACGTGGAAGCAAGTCCAAATATAGCTTTATTGGGGTTATTTGATAAAGAATATGGTAATAATAATATAAAAGAATTGATAAACAATCTCCTGACACCGGCGAGATTAATGATAGCTAAAAGCTGGAAAATACAAGGGAATTATAGTATAGAAGAATGGTATAAAGAAGTGTGGGATATTGCAATTAATGATAGACTAACATGTATAATGAAAGTTAAGATGGGATTAAGTAAAAATAATGATTTTGGAAGTATTGGGGGAGTATTTCTAGAATATGTTTTAGAAAAGGGGAGAGGTTGTACACCTTCAAAAGAATCAATGCAATTTTGGAAAAATGTATAAAATAATAGAGAAAGAAGGTCTCAAGGGAAGGGGAGCACGGGGGGGTTGTCGAGGGTTATATTTGTATTGTGTTTATTTTATGTGATATATGTTGAAAATTAATAAAATTATTATAAAAAAACCCCACACACATGTAAAGTGGTAGGGAAAAGAGTATGCACCTCCCGGTGGGGGGAGCAGGAAAAACATGCCCCAGCATGCATAGAGCTCATTTGCATGTGGAGCAGAGTGTGCGTATGCCCTTCTGGGACTGTTGAGATAAGTTAAGGGACAAAAGGGATGGTTGGAACCCTTGTGTTTCCATATCTGTCAGCCATCCACACTATGGGTGCTGGCTCACCCTGACTCAAGGACCCTTGGAGAACAGGGGTCAGGACTCTAAACAGACAGAAAGGGTTAGATTCCTTCTGTGAAGAGAAGAACTGAACTTGACTTGTCCTTTGTTGGAAGTGGTTTGTGGCCGAATGGACAAAGAGCGGAGCTGATTCTCTTACTTCTTAAATTAAAAAAAAAAAAAGAGAAACTCAATCATCTTTTCCTAATCATCTTCTCCTAAAATCACTATCTGAAAGGTACTACACTAGTCCAATAAAGCTACCTTGGCAATTACCCTTCAATTTAACCTCTTCATCACAGCGCATCCCACTTCCTCTTACTACCACCTTCTCATAACCCCTATTAAACCCCTCATTCCAATCCTCCCCAGTTCCTGCTGCTACCACCTGCTTATTCCAATGCTCCCTACTTCCATGCCTGGAGGAACTCTACTCGTTGGCCATATCCTTGGACTATCTGTGAGAACAGCAAAGGACATGGCCTTACATTGGCCTACCTAGACCTTGGGAGGGAGGAGTGTTGACTAAAAGGTTGTTGTTTTCTATTGTTAATTGGAATAAACACTAGTACTTATACCTCAGGTGTGTGGGTGAGGTTGCTACTCAGACATTCCTAAATTGGTGTCCCAGGTTTCTTGGGTGGGGGCTCGAGCCAGTGATGCCAGTGATCCATAAGTGAAGAACAAACAACCCTTAGACACAGAACTTGGCCCTGAGTGTTGACCCAAGGGTTACTTCTCAGGATCATTATTCATTTTAGAGATGTTTTAGCTTTGGAACAAGTTCAGGATATATCCTCCTATTTTATATGGAACCTAAAAACAGTTGGTGCTATTGATATCAGTGATTTTTAAACACTTCAGCTGTGTAGCCATCAGGTCTTAGGTTACATTTTAAGACACTAATAGCAGTTAACATTTCCTGCTATGAAATGGGTTTATCAAGCCTAAACTTAATCTGATTAATTCAACAGCCACTTTGGAATATCTTCACCGGTAGTCCTATCCGTCTAATATCATTTACTACAGTACTCAGAGAGATGTTGTACATTTTTCTGTTCCATGAGAGCACCAACATCCTATTAAGTATCGTTATGCATGCAATTGCTTGGTGTGATTCTGTACTTGCTAGCAACTTGGCCAGTAACTTTCCTGGTTTATTTCTGAATTCAATCCCCTGGCCCCTGGAATATGATACAAATCTAGCTGTGTTTCTACATGCATCTGCTAGTTTATGCTTATCTCTCAGGATATTCAGCTACTATTTAATTCCTAGTTCACTACCCCATTTTGGGTTTTTTTTTCTAGGCACTCTGTTTCTCACTATTGCTTGCCCTGCTCTCTTTCGTAATGTCCCTGCACTTATTAGGTGGCCTCTTGAGTATACCATAAATATATTCCATACTCAGTGGTCAGGTCAGCCCCTTTATGACTTCTATAACAACAACAAAGCTAGAATTTACTTATTTAGGGATTTGAAATCCATTTTTCACCTAAATGATGTGAAGGTGGCTAACAGTGCTTAAGAAAGTACAACAATCCCCAAATCAACAGTAAAAACAGTCATTTCACAATAAACCCCAGCAAAGAAAAATAGCACAAACATTTCCCCAACAGCTTAAATCATGAAATCTTTATGAAAAAAAAACATTTTAAGAGCTCCTTGCAATAAGCTGATAGTACAGATTTGGTGTAACTCCTTCAGGAGAGAATGCTACCACTGATATCCCATCACTGAAAAGATCCGCATTCTGTTATACAAAATCAACTTTGCTGCAAAGGTACCTGGGTAAGAACAACATTTCCTGGTCTAAAATCAAGAGCAGAAACATATGGGGAAATTATTTCCTCTGATCCTCAGGTATCCTGGATAAGCCTCTTAATGTCAAAAACAGCATCTTGAATTTAGCTGGGAAATTAAATTGCAGATTTTCTCCTGGCTAGTTTAAAGTTGTTTATAGTTGTTTTTAGATGTATGCCTTTATGTATGTTGTATGTCTTTGCGGTTTTAAATTTTGTATATTGTTTTTAATAGTTTTAATCTTATGTAAACTGCCCAGAGAGGGGTGGTATAGAAATGTAAACAATAATATTATTATTCATAATAATAGAGCCAGCACCTATGAATCTACCACGTTGTTGGCAGGCTGCCGGCCTAGGAGCCTGGCTGACACCCTCTATAAAGATAGGTCTGGGGGAGGGGTTGCATATCTGGTAGAAATTAGCAAGAAGTTCCAGTAATTGAGTGACTCCTAGGTCATGAATTTCTGGTCACATACTCTGTACTGGACTATTCACTCTCATCCAATCCATTACTGCCCTCAGCCGGATCTACACTAAGCAGGATACAACACTTTGAAAGTGGTTTGAAAAAGGGATATGGAATGTGTCCTGGGCCCCAACAGTGTCAATACCGTTATAAACTGTTATAGGGTGACCAGATAAAATCCAGGTCAGGGCTCATGTAACTTTAACAGTTGTAGAGAAAAGGGAATTTCAGCCGGTGTCATTTGTATGCAATTAGTTCCTGGTGAAATTCCCCCTTCATCACAACAGTTAAAGCTGCAGGGGCCCTTCCTTCTTTGTATATGGTCACTCTAGTATAGTGCCTGCAACTTTAACTGTTGTGATGAAGAGGGAATTTCACCAGGAACTAATTGCATACAAATGACACTGGCTGAAATTCCCTTTTCTCTACAACTGTTAAAGTTACATGAGCCCTGACCTGGATTTGATCCGGTCAGCCCATAAGTTATAAAGCTGTCGCGTAAGTCCTGCCTTAGTCATTTAGAGACTTCACTGCCTCTTCCAGCAGTTTCATGCTGGGAGAGCATGAAACCGCTCTCCATATTGTTATGCCACATGATCCCTGATGGGAAAAGTCATTCCACACATTATTTGCCATCAAGGAGGAGGTCCCACTGATCCGCTCCTGTGTCAATGGGGCCCTCTGCTTCTGCCTAACTGCTCCCCCTCCCCCAAAGTAAGGTTCTTTTTGACTTGGGGGAAGGGACACAACTAATTGCAGCTCCACTGCAATTAGTTTTGAGTAGCTGATTGAAAATAAAGCATGGGTTAGCAAGCCAGGTCCCTATCTCTCAATCCTAACTCATCTCCCACTTTTCTGAGCTCTCACTGTCAATGATCTCCTCCTCCCTGACTTTCTCCAACTGCCACTAACCCCGCCCACCATTCCATTCCAGCCTCAGCTATTAGTCATTTCTCCATTCACTCTTCTGTTTCAATGGTATAATCATAAACTTTATTCAGTAATTTCTGCATCTGTCTTGGAATGTTGTGGTTCAGTTATAACGGGGGAAAAGGCAGCATAAAAAATCTCATCAAGTTAAAAGGCCTAGGGAATTTTTTTAAAAATCACTTGGCACTGGAAAGCCATTAATGTAGTCACTAGGCAAGCCTGCCTGGGAAAAAGAAATCCATAAGTAGGGTGCCACAACTAAGAAGGTCTGCTCTCCAGTTGTCTTCTACTACACCTCAGACAGTGCTCAAAGATTAACACGTTAATCTTTGTAGAGTTACGCCTACAAAGCCCAGCATGCCTTGGGCAGGAGGGAAAACTTATCAGGCTTTGGTGGCCATCATCTGGAAGCAGCTCCCCATCATTGGCCTGAAGGAAGAGTGCCTGGGGTTGGCTGTGGGAGGGAAGGAGCCCATTGCCAACAGCAACAACTGAACTGTCAGTCAGTCAGCCGGTTGGCTCCCTCATGGCCTGCCTATGAGCACCATTTGCACAGTGCAGCATGGACTGGCTTGGCCAGCGTTCATAGCCCCCTGCTGGAGCACTTGGTGGGTG
Organism: Anniella stebbinsi; assembly: GCA_029215795.1. NCBI lineage: Eukaryota > Metazoa > Chordata > Lepidosauria > Squamata > Anniellidae > Anniella > Anniella stebbinsi. Next base: position 251,375,110 of record JARDYH010000002.1, read on the forward strand.
AGAAGTGTGGGCCAAGGCAGGCGCAGGCCTTCAACCTGACCACCCTCAGTGGCTTCCTGGCCAAGAGCCCCCAGCAGAAGATGGTTGAGTGGGCCATGGAGAGCTGCGGCTTCAAGGCAGACCTGGCCTGTGTCAGGGGTGTGTGTGAGAGAGAAAACAAATGAATTAAAGTTATCTTACAGTTCTAGCATCGGCCTACCTTGCAGGGTTGTCGTGAGGGTGAGAAAGGAAAAAAAGAAATAAATTTAATTCATTTAAAGGTTAACCCACAGGCCGAGCACCGTCCTTTTACTTTAAGATGATTACCTCACAGACATATATCTTAGGTGGCCTGCTCAATGCCGGCTATATCATCTAGTTTATTGTTAAAGGGAAGGAAGGGAAAAACATTCTGCTACCTCTTCTTATAGAGGTACGTCCTCCCACTCCCCCACCACATTCATTGGTTTCTCCACTTCTGCAGGAGCAAACGGACCCAAGCAAAGTGTGTGTGGGGATATTTGGCATAGCACTTAATCATGCTTTCTAAAGTTTAGAAAACTTATTGCGATGTGTACTGTGTAGTATGGCCGACATGTTGCAACGTGATCGTCTGCGGCAAGACCCAACACTGTCTTATTGCAGCAGTTCATGTAGCCCAAGGGCAGCATGCAGACATCAGCTGAGCTTCATGTAGACTTTGGCCTTGTTTCAAAAACCCCACCCACTTTGCAAACTCTGCCCACTTTGGCTTTAGCCCCACCCACCTAGGCTCCAACTACATTGGCTCTTGATCTGCCTTTGGCTGTCTCTGCCCTCCCTCACCATTGGTAGGGGGCCTCTGAAAGATTACCCACAAATAATACAGCCCTTGATGTTCACCACCACAATTTTAGAGTATGTTGTACGTATTAGATTGCTTTTAAATAGGAAATCAGGCACAGTTAAGCCAGGACTGGGCACTTGAATGAGAAACATGGGGATGGATCCAGATTTAGCCAGGCTTAGAGCAGACCTATTGTAATCAATGGGACTTAACATAGGCCGTGTCTACACCAGCCATTTATTCCAAGATAATATTGAATTTGTCCCTACGGGGCCACATGGCGCACAGCTGATCCCGCGGTAATCTCGGGTCAACCCCTCAGTTATTCAGGAACATTGCTGAATGCTTTTGTCATGTTTTTTCGGCTCTCTTGCTACAATCCCGAAGTCCGCGGCTGGTGTGCCCCCTCCCCCCCTCGTTCGCGAAGTTGTTGCTGTTCGGCGCAAGTTCCAAGCTCAGTGGTTTCGGAGGTGTGTGGGAGTGGACCCATCCACCATTGTCGGCACATTTTTTGTTTGGTTATCTGAGTGTTTTGGCACCGACCGTGTGTATTTTTTAAAAACACAAACATCACCTATTTGCTCGACCTCCTATCCACCCGTGCATAGCTATAATTTTGCGTTTGTGCGCATCCCTCCCGCTTCATAACAAAGCCCCGTAGCCATGTGATCTGCCTATCCCCGCCCACTTCTCCCAACCCACATGTGGAAGCGTCATCAAGGGGCACACGTCATCCCACAATGGCATTCCTGTCATTGCGGGAAACTTCCCTAGCGTATGCCCCGTGAGTGGCGATTGCGGAAGCAGGGAACCATCGCGATCATCCCTCTTCCGTTGAAAAGAGGTATAGGTGTAGATTAAGCTATAGATGGCATATATTCAAAAGCTGGGCTACAACTGCTTAAAAGAAGAATAAACAACTGAGCTACTCCATCTCTGTGCACTGTTTGGCCACTATTCTCTAAAATGTTTGAGGTGGTGTTTTTTTGTTTTTTTTTAATAAGATGGATGTGTGCATATGTTTGCCTTGTCCACATAACTCTCTCTTTTATGATCTTCACTTAAGCTAGGTCCGTGTTTGAATGAGGACCATGTGCAATTGAGCCAAGTGGGCATGTGATGCTCAACGTGTTGAGGTAAAATTTCTCATCAGATGAATAAAAGGACTGGACAGTTGCAGAGTGTCCAGAGGACTGATTATTGCACCTGCTATCTGCTGTTTTTCTATCTGCTGTTTCTAAAGGTCAAAGAGATAGTGGGTTTTCCCCCTGGGAGTTTTTTCTATTCCATTCAAATGTGTGTATATATCTGTAAATGTCTCATAGTTTAGTGAGTGGAGGTTGGAGAGGTTGGACTGCTGGTGTTAGATGGTTGACGGTGATGTTATGTGATATGGATTTTTCCTGGAAACCTGTATTATATTGATGACCAAGACTGCTGTAAATATATTGAAGGAAATACTGAATCTCAGTAAAGCTTTTACTAAAGAGAAAACCGCCGGTGTGTGAGTACTTTTCCTTGAATGGATCTCTGGAGCATGCTTACTCTGTAGAAAGTGAACCCGGACACAACGTTGATGTGATACAATCACACCAAAAATGCAAAAAAGCATATTATTGTGAACAATGCATATCTGCTTTTGTAGAAAAGTGTCCTCAACATTTGACTCCAGTGTTCAGGATGGCAGAAAAAAGTCCCCTTTGACATTATTTAGGACAGTTAGGTTTGATCTTTGTCTTCTTGCAATAAGTTGACCAGAAAAACTGTAGTTCCTACATGAGACCGTGCCAGGTTAATTGCGGAACGGGTAACTGTGTTCATTGTGCATCAGTTCCTGGCATGTTCCTTTCGTTTTGGAACAGCAGGGCGATGATTATTGCTGTGTGGTGAGGCATAACAGTACTTCAAAGTCATGTCCGCTAGCATAATTAGAGCAAGAAATGCAAATAAAACAGATCCCAGGAGAAGAATGATTTTGATACTATGATCTTGTGCAATGAATTGCAGATCTAGTTTAAGCAGATGAATGTACAGTTAAGTCCCATGCATGGCATCCAATGTGTGGGAGGTCTATGTAGTTATGGCTCTAGGGCAAGAGGTCGGCAACATGCATCCCAGGAGCCGCACGTGGACCCCATGAGCTCGAATGCAGCCCCTGCTGCCACCCCTGTACCACCGAAATGTGGTGGTGGTGGCTAAAATAATCAGTGAGTGGCTGCGAAATTCAGCAGCAAACTGCTACAAAGACTCAAAAATGCAGAATTTAGCTTATGTTTAAGCTAAACACGACTCTTTTGAGTTTCTGTAGCAGTTTGCCACTCAGTCTTGTCAACAAACCAATGTTTATTTTGCTGGGAGTGGAAACTGGCCCTGGGCTGCCTGAAATTGCCTGCTTCTGCTCTAGGGGCCCTGGACAGCCAAGGATCCCATGTTGTTCAGACCATGCCTGTTACTCCTGTCCAATAGCTTAGGTTAGCCTCCCACAACCTGGTTTCCTCCAGATGTCTTGGAACACAACTCCCGTCATCCCCAACCAATGGGGTTGGGGAAGGCTGGCTTAGTTCATGTCCCAAAAGATGTTTTGATGTGACAATTGTCTGTCTGTCTGTCACTGGCCCTGCTCCTTTGCCTTTCACAGCAACCCTGACACAGAGAAGCTCCATCAGTAAGCTCCTTCCTAGCACTTACATGTCCATGCCAACCTTTGCCTGCTAAATCTAGTTTCTATGATTATGTCCAAGCAGCTGTTTAAAGTTTTTAAAAAATGGCAACTGTATTTGAAGACCTTGACGAACTATTCTAACCATGCATGCATAGGATCTGCCCCAGCTCCTGGAGCTCTTGGGAATGGTGGGTTTTTCCTTTCCCATCCCGCTTCATTGCAGGGCAATTGCTCAAACCCTCGATTTTATATGATTTTTTTTTTAAAGATCGTGCTCTTTCTGAAAGCTGGTTTGAGCAATTGCTCTGATTTTTTTCACAAATGACCAGCCAGATCCCATCTTCAATGTCCCACAAGTTTCAAGTTTTTAATCTTTCAAAATGAAGAAGTTACAGCGGGGGGTGGGGCTTTTGGGGGACCACTTGTAACTTTTTAATTTGAAAAGAGAGAGACATGAAACTTTTTGGACATTGCAGACTGGATCTTGCTAGTCCTGGCTCCGCAAGTTTCATGTCATTATCATTTAAAATGAAAAAGTTATGTACGCTTTCCCCCAATGCAAGCCTATGGGGAAAAAAGCAGACAAGATGACAGACAGCACGGTGGCCAGGTCAACCACCTCTCAATAAAGTTGCATGATCTTTAGTAAATTCATATAAAATTGAGGGTTGGATGGATCTATATCAAATTGCATACACATGTCTAGCACATGTTGCTATACAATATGTGCCAAATTTCAGATCAATCTTTCCATCCCTGTATTTTATATGAATTTTTGAAAGATCCTGCAACTTTTGACTTGTCGGAACTTAAACGATCTTTAATAAATTCATATAAAATCGAGGGTTGGAAGGATCGATCTCAAATTTCATACACGTATGTAGGCATACCCCATAAGCATTGTGAACAAGTTTCAAGCCTGTAACTTTGAAAATACAGAAGTTATAGGCATTTTTTCTAAAAAAAAAAAAATCAGCTCTATAGGGCACAATGGGGCTGCAAATTAAATATTGTATTTCCAATAATTATTGTGAAGACGATACAGTTCACCTACGATATTATCGGAGACGATAATTTTTTTGGTCCGAAATTACGATAACGATAAAATACAATATTTTGGGGTGTGCGCATCCCTAGTCTCAAGCGTTAGGGTGCCAGTGACCGAGTGGCATTAGGATGGGCAGGCACCAGAACGTTACTAGGTGGAGGCAGCTGCGAGGCAAGCACCTCCCCCAACAAGGAGCTCCCCTCCCACTCCCCCTACGCCCATTGCTGGACTCCTGTCATTACTTGAAGGAAAGGCACTTTTCATGTATACAAGTGCATTCATATATTATCATCTCTGTAGCTCATCTACCGTTCAGATGCAGCTCTTGAGCCAACAAAGGCTTCGTGTTTTGTAGCTACTAACATACTCTGCAAGATGCCAACAGACCAGTGGCAATCCACAGAGGGGGAAGGAGAAACATCAGACATGCACGAGAAAGGAAGAAGCTGAATTTATTATTTATATACGTGTGTATGTGTGTGTGTGTGTGTGTGTGTGTGTGTGCCTAATAGTAAAAAAGAAGAAAATAAAATAAATTCTAACCATACATTAATATTTGTCAGAATTAAAATTATTTTCCCCTTCTGTGGCGTAGACCTAAACTAACTTCCCGCTTGCTTATTTCAGAAATAATATGTTTAGATTGGAAGTTTTAATGTGAAATAAACCATTGTTTTTCTTTCAGAGATCATAACATATGCGACACAACTGGCCCACCTAGAAATATACCTTGCTTTTTCTGTGCCCCCTCCTCTGGATTTTTTTTTTCTGGTGCCATCACTGGCAGGCTGAGGAAAGAGAGAGAAGGACACAGCCTGCTAAATCAATGCTCTTGCCCCTGTCCCCACCCCAGGAGCCCCCCAGAGATGGCTGGGCTTTGACAAGAACATCCCTACTTGCACCTTCTGGACTAATATGCAAATCGGAACTTAGTTCTCCTCCGGCTTTCACACTTCCTGAATGTTCCTTCCAGCAGAGTTCTCAGCTCAGCAAACACATCAAAATGCATTAAAATAAAATATATTTAGAAATGTATATTTTAAGAGAAAATATGCTCAAATATGGGCACACGTTTTAAAACATGCAGATGCACCCAGGAAGACAATGGGCAGCCACCTATCAGGTATGATTTAAAGTGGATTCCTGCACTGAGCAGGGGGTTGGACTCGATGGCCTTAGAGACCCCTTCCAACTCTACTATTCTATGATTCTATGGACAGATTTATGAGGGAACACATACAAAAGTAACGTGGACTAATGTGAAAGAGAGTGATTCCTCCCTCCCTCCCTCGCAGACACAGACACCAGAGACTGGAGCCAGTCCAGACTACTTTGGAGGCAGTGGGGAGAAGCTCTTCCAAACTGACCAATGGGAAACAACCAGGCCTTGTCCTCTTTTTTAAAGAGACAGTGACCCTTGATATTGGCTGGTAATTCCTTAAAGGTCCCAGGCGTTAGTAACTGGGTTGGGTTGGGTCCCTTCCTCGGAGGCAACATTTCCAAAGACGTTTGACACTTGAAGTAAAACAGAAGAGAGATGGGCAGTAAACTAAGTAGGCAAAAGCTTCAAAGGCCACATGAATGAGGAGAGGTAGGCACATAGCCCTGTCACTGGAAAAATTGAGTTCTTTCTGGATTCCCAGGAAATGAAACTTTACTGGTCTGGGAATAAAAAGGATCCGGTGGCAGCATCTACCAGCAAATGGCTTCAGAGGACAATGGTTTCACACTGACTATTGTTATAAACAGTTAAATAGCCTCATGCACTAGGTACATATGCCAAAGATATAACTCTCTGTATTTAAATAATGGTTATTTAATGTTTGTTGAAAACATTGCTACAGTTATTATGAGGTATAAAGAAAGTAACCACCGCAAATATTGCTGCTGCAGATGGTCATGATAATATTTCTAGACTGCCTTTCAAGGAGGTGACCTCCCAATGTGGCTCACATTACAACAATAAAACCCCATATCATTTTTTTTAAAAAAGAACCCTAAATGATAAAACAGAAAAAAAAAATCATAAAATCCAAAAAACAGGCAATAAAATCCCTGACCCAGACCTACAACACAATTGCAGCTACAAACCAGAACAGTTCAGTGAAATATAATCGGGAATGCCAGAATAAGTATACCTGGAGGACTCGTTGTTGTTGTTGTTGTTTTGTGTTAGGTTTTTTTCTTTTTTTGCATTTTAATATTCAAAATAGGCAGGAAAGGGCCTTTAAACCTTTGCTGAGAATTCTGCCTCCCCTGAAATCTTTTTGACCTAGCTTACTGAAAACTGAAAGAGCATGGTACACTTGGATGGGCATCATCATGAACCTGGCTCTCCAGTCCTCCAGTTTGTGGTCACAATCTAACATAGAATTAGGTGTGGTTGAAATCAAACGTGTCTATGCAGATCTGTGTTGGATTGTGGCTTCTGAATATTATCCAGAGCTGTTTTAAGAGGGGCAAACCCTTCATGGATAGGGCTATGGCTGCTCCCCAACAGATGCAGCCAGTGCCCTACATGAACTGAAGGTGTGCCCTTGAACAACCCATTGAAATAAAATATGCCTCTACACATCTGTGTTGGATTGTGGCTTCTGAGTATTATCCAGAGCTGGTTTAAGAGGGGCAAACCTCTTTCACTTAGAGGTTTCTCTAGATTTTGATAGTGTAATTCCATTCTATGTTTGCGCCAGCCAATCAATTGTGGCTATTTTATCATAAGTGCAATACAGCCAATCAGTTTTCTTCCATGCAAAGAATGATAGTCTCACCATAATGGTAGAAGGTGTCAGTCTTGATTAGGCTACACAGGCCAGGCACAAATGGTATGGTTCTTATACAAATCAAGCTGCAATATGAACAATAAAGCAAGATGATTCTGCCAGGGCCTTGTTACAGAACAGTGCTTGTCCTTGGCAGGAAATGGAGATTTTTGAAAACACAATCCTTGTGATCAGGCTTCCAACACAGTACCATTGCCATGTCTTGTAATCCTGGCAGTGAAGGTTGTGCCACTAAGCCAGTTGCTTCCTGCTGCTGTTCCTGTAACTTCGGCCAACTGCAGTTGTGCTGCTCCCTGGCATGTTCTCCAAACCTGGAAAAATGAGCATGCCAGGGATGAAGCAGAAAGTCCTCTGCACTTGTGAGGTGATGGAGAAATGTATGGGTTTGCCAACTTTTAATTTTTTTAAAAAAATCATGGCTTAGAGCCCCATGGGTCAGGTTACGGGTGGAGTCCATCAGGATGTGGAAGTTTAGAGGTGAAGCCTAGCAGAATCTGGAATGCATCCAATATGGGTTACCCAACAAAATATGGTTTTCCTAATAGCACCAGTTAGATATTTACTGTCTGACATCAGGAAGAGTCCTAAGTCTGTGGGATGGCACAGAGACATAGCTCAACGTGTTCACTCTGCAGCCCACAGCCCACCCATAGCTGAAAACTGCATTCAGCTCCATCATCCAGCCAAGACTCCTTTTCGGAGGTTGAGTATATTACAGCTGTTACTTGTAGGGTCAGCACTTCCTTAGCATCTCTACATTAGCAATTTATTGCATGCTCATGATTTGGCACTCATGGAAGTCTGCGAGTTCTTTTACATGATGCTGTCAACTTCCAGGACATCTCCCGCACTTTCCCCCAGTAATCTCGCTTAAAAAAAGATAATGTAGTATTGTGGGATTAATTGTGCCACTAGATGATGCTGTTTCATTGATTGGAACTGCACTAAAAAGTAAAAATGTTAATAAGTGATGCTCAACCACAACCAGTTCCCTGTAGAGTACCCTGGGATAAGTCCATACCTGTAGAACCATGGTCTCTGACACTTGGCTTGTAGGGATAGTGCAAATATAAATACAGCAATGCTGCCATAGTGTGTCAAGTGAAGATACAATCAACTCGTTACAAAAATGCCTTCCTTTCTAATGAGCCCTGATATTTGATATTTCTAGAGAGTTGATGTTTCTAGAACTAGCTGAAGATGCTTGCTCAATGACTTCTACTTAATAGAAAGTCTCTCCCTCCCTCCCCCATCCAATGAGTGTTGATGACTAGTGACTACAAAGCTACATGACACCCCCATGCTAGGCTGGGGCATTGAGAAACAGTTGGGTATCTCTAGGGATGGAGAAACAAGAATGGATTTTCAGATGACTGGAAAATGTGGGTGGGAGTTCCAGCTGATTTTTTTTTGTTTTTTGGGAAACATTACAGACATACATTGTCTGACTACGTGGTTGCACGCCCTCCGTACACTTATAAGCAGATAACACAAAGATGCTGTTTCTCTTCTGTGATTCCTTCTCTCAGGGAAACAGGTCTTGCAACAGCTGCTTTGGAAGTTCCTACCATTCAGGGAAGTGTGAAGCCACACATGTCCTTGAAACAATACATGGAATTATTGTGATGGAGAAGTTAAAAAGAATGATGTGATACAAAGAAAAGCAGTAGTTAATTTGCAGAATGGTCAAGTAGGGATGTCCGGATTTTGTGATATCTGTCCTGCGTGTGTTCCATAGTGTTATTTGTTCTGGCATCCATTCACAGGCAGATTTGATTTTTTCCTGTTATGCGGGAAAATACGCAAATAATTCCATAAGGAATTTCACAACAATTTCTATAATTTATGTTAGTACGTAACAATTAGTGTATTGTCCCCCATTCCATTTGACTTTTTTCAGCATGGCATAAGTCTCAGTAGAAACTTGCATATTTTCCTGCAGATTAATTTGCCTAAATTTTGAGAAAGTAAAAGAATAAACTGGAAGTCCATGGACATCACGCAGCCTGGGGAGACTGATCCCCAGCTGATTCCATGGGTTGGATTCTTAGAAATCTGAACTCAGCTTAGTCCATCTTGGATTTCTCCAGCAAACCTATGGTCAAGCCTGAGACGCAGCCAAGCAGAGTTAGGCTGCAAGCTCGTCTCCATAAACCTTCATGTAGGTCTGGCTTGCTGGGTTGGATTTAGAAGCTCCATCTGTTCACATGCCCAGACAGATGCCTCTGGGAGTACAGAACCAGGAGCCAAAGGTGAATGGCCATCCTATGTGCTTCGCATCAGGACTCAGAGGCATCTCGCCTCTGCATGTGTAGGTTTCATTTAGCTTTTATGGTTGGTTAATAGCCTCTGACTCACCTACCTTTGATATGATTTTTTTAAAAAAAATTCTAACCTAAAGACCATCATCAGCTACCACATTCCATGTGGTAGTTATATTATATATGCAGGCCCTCTAGTTCAGCATAGGCTGACCATATGAAAAGGAGGACTGGGCTCATATAACTTTAACAGTTGTAGAGAAAAGGGAATTTCAGCCAGTGTCATTTGTATGCAATTTGTACCAGGTGAAATTCCCTCTTCATCACAACACATAAAGCTGCAGGGGCCCTGCCCTCTTTTGTATCTGGTCACTCTAGTATAGTGCATGCAACTTTAATTGCTTTGATGAAGAGGTGATTTCACCAGGTACTAACTGCATACAAATGAAGCCGGCTGAAATTCCCTTTTCTCTGCAACTGTTAAAGTTACATGAGCCATGTCCTCCTTTTCATATGGTCAGCCTAGTTCAGTATCATCTACCCTCACAAGCAGGGCCTCTCTGGTAGAGGTCTTTCCCATCACTGCTAACTGACCCTTTCAAAATTGGAGGAAGCAGGATTGAACCTGGGATCTTGTTTATGTAATGCACCCTGCCGCCACGCTGTAGTCCTGCTACATTTGTCCATAGCAAAGGGGCAGCTTTCCCCTGGCTTGAGCAGCTAGTGATGGCCCGGAAGCCGGTTTTAGTGACCAGGCATTGAAAACCCTACAGAAAAATAATGTTTGTTCCAAGAGGCATTGAAGGGGATGGGGGGAAAGAAAAAATATCTGGGAGCAGCGATTGCTTTATCTGTCTGTCATCTTGCTTCAAACACACACAAACACACACACACACACAGCGCACCCTGCTTGTTGTTGAGATGTCTTGTTGCTGGGGAGCTGTTATCCGACACAAAAGGATTCTTTTGTCCAAAATCGTTATACAAACAGCAAAAGGTCTGATTCTTGTAGCTTGTATTCTCCCACCTCATTTCTTAGAAACGGTTTGTGCAAAACCAAAAAAGGGAATTACTTCAGCATTTGGGCAGCAGAACACACACACTAGCAGTAGGTTAGGTGCTGGGCTTGCCAGTAAAGCTAGAGATCTTAGAACAGGGCGCTCTCTGTTTATGTATCCCTTCTCCCTCAGGCAACGTATGGATTTGTTTTTTTGTTTCTAATCTCCCCCTCTTCCTCCTCTTCTACCTCCTCCAAGGAACCTTGTGCGGCTGGGAGGTCTCCAGCGTCGGCAGTACACATCGCATCTGCCAGCAGAGAAGGTTGACAGCAGTGTTCTAGCATGCAAACATATTCTCAAAGGGCATCCACATTTAAAGATGTGGTGGTGCGGGGTGGGGTGGGGGACCAGAGAGAGGAGTGCTATAAAATCCTAGCTTCTCAGATTCCTGCTGATAAAACTCTGCGCCGAATCAAAGGGAGTAGAACCAGTGGGAAGATCATCAACTTAATGCAGCCGTACACAGTCCCTGTGTTCACGACTGGTGCCTCCTTTCCTCTCTCTGCTCCCCTCCCGCTGCTTGTGACGGTCCAAACGGGCCCCCTGAGTTGTTCAGCATGAGCAGAAGCTCTGATGTGCCTTTCTGCAGCCTTCTGAACGAAGTGGCAATTTCTCCTTTTGGCAAATGATTGAGGGTCACCTATCTTACCTTCCCAGACTTTCAAAATTTAAAATATTATATATAAATAACACACACACACACACACTTTGGCTGCATTGATGTGATCAAATCCTGGCTTTGATATATGTGGCCTTCATGTACCCACATGCTTCTGCTCTGCTCCTCACTTTGTGCAAGCAGATAAATAAGGCAGGAAGCCACAGGTGATGATGTCCAAACCAGGAGCTATGGTTAATGGCTTCCAAACAAGCCAGGATGTGGAAACCAATTTAAACCCATGGCTTCATATCCTGGCTTATTTGTTAGCCATTAACCATTGTTTTCCAAGTTGGATTTAAGAGGAAGCTATGTCTACAAGTGGGTGTAGAAAGCTCATACATATCCTCTCTTATTAAGCCTGAATATCAGAACCATGTCATAACATTACAGTCCCAAACCGAGTTTGCGTTACCAAATGACATGTAACACCATAAATGTTGCCTAAGAATTTGATTATAAGCCTGGTACTTCGCCTAAGGAGTTAGTGAAGTTTCTGTGTAATCTCCCCCATCGAAATGGCTATACCAATAAATAATGGACTAAGTTGACTAAAAAGCATCACTTTTTTTTTGCTGACAGTATATGACGTTATATTTCATCACTTTAATAATTTTATAAGTTCTAACAAATAATTCCTCAAATGGTACCTCTGACAAAGTGGGGGGTGTTGGATGTTTTCCGAACTTTACTAAGGTTGCTTCCAGAGGAGGCTTTTATTTTGTTTCCCCACTTCTTCTTCTGTCTCCCCCCCCCTCCGCAAAAAAACAGTTAAGGAGAAAACACCACAGTATTGCTGCACAATGCCTTCTGATTAATAGCACTTGGAGCCTTCTATCTGGAAGCACCCTATGCCTATTATCTGGTTGCTATTAACCGATTCATTGCTAGATCCGTGTCATGTTTCTTAACTGTTTCTTCAAGAGAACAATCCTATGCATGTTTAGACAGAAAAAAGTCCTAAAACTCCCAGTATTCCCCAGCCAGCCTGTTGTAGGACTTTTTCCATCTAAACATGAATATGACTGCACGTTAAGAAGATCTATTGCAGGATACTATGGGATAGGGTATCCTAAAATATTTTCATCCAGTCGGTGTTCAAAGCCTAACTTGGCCATATGAGACAAAGAATCTTCCCATTGCTTGGCTTGTGGATCTTGCTCCCACATATCACATGCTTGGGAATATTCTTTGACCTAGCAGCTATGTGCATCAAGTTTCAGCAACAAACCAGATGCGACATTATTCATGTCTTTAGCCCATGAGTGGCTGGGTCAAGACCATGGGTTTGTTAGTAATTGAAAGGATTACAATTAAGAATGTATTATTTTTAAATGAGGAAGATCAGTAGAAGGAGAGTGGAGATTGAGAACAGGTGTTCTGAATTAAGGAAGAAGACACACCTGAATTAACTGCATAAGTAAGAAAGGAAAAAGCTAAGTTTTGTCAGTCAGGAAAAGGGTCAGTCAGGCGGCGTGGTCAGTAAGAAAGCTGAGTATGCAGAGGCTGGTGTGTTTTTTGTTTCTGTAAATGCTGAAGTGAAAGTTCAGAGAAGCAAGCTGTCTGGAGAAGTAAACTGGAGGAACGTTGCAAGGAACAGGCAATGTGGTTCGTATGAGAAAAAGAGCACAAGAAGGCAAAGGAATGCTTAAAGATTGTTTTGCATCATTATTTTATTAAAGGCTGCTCAAAGGAAGGAAAAGATTGTACAGCATAAAGTTAAGTTGTTTTTTCAGTTCATTATAAAAGCTTGCCTGATCAAGTAAAGTATTTCCTTAAAGAAAAATCCTTGTGGAAAGAAGTGATTTATCTGGTGTGTGGGAGGAAGTGACTCTGCTGAGATTTCAGTCTAGAAATGGAGAAGGAAAACAAACAAACAAAAACTACAAACAAAATTATATATCACCAACAAATGGTTATGGGCCCAGCCAGTGGAAACCCAGAGGGAGTCCAGTGGAAGCCCAGCAGTGTGAGAAAAACCCAGCAGCATGTGAAAAGCCCAGCAGCGTGAAAAGTAAACCCAGCAGTGTGAAAAGCCCAGCAGCGTGTAAAGCCCAGAAGTGTGGAAACCAAGTGGAAAACCCAGTGACACTCAGTGAAAAGTGCTGTGAGTAAACTGAAACTATTTGTTTGGGGAAATTAAAGGACAGAATGGCTGTATCCCTAAGTTCCAGTATGCCACTGGAGAGGCTAACAGAAAAGAATTATGTTAGTTGGAGCGTTAAAATGGAGATGTTACTCCGGAGAGAAGATATATGGGAGCCTGTAATAAATGACTCACCTGTTGACCCTCCTTCCCCTGAATGGCTTCGCAGAGAGGAAAGAGCAAGAGCCACAATAATTCTTGGTTTAGAAGATAGCGAACTATTGACAATTAAAGGGCTGTTAACTGCAAAAGAAGTATGGACTGCATTAAAGAATCTACATGTGAGAAAGACTGCAGGCAGTAAAGTGTACCTTGCAAGAAAGCTGTATCAGACAAGGCTAAGCAAAGGGAGCTCTATGTCTGCACATTTATTGACACTGAAGGGACTCTTTGCTGATTTACAGGAAAGAGATATGATTTATACCCCTTTAAATCAAGTGTATATAATCTTATCATCTCTAGATGACTCATGGGATGGGATAATTTGCACTTTGGAAGCAATGGCAGAGTCAGACCTAACAATGGAGTTTGTTACAGGGAAATTGCTTCAAGAGTGGGAAAGAAGACAAGAAAAAGATAAAGAATGGGGTGTTTGTTCAAGAAATAAGGGTGGAGTAAATATGGAAGAACGAAAAAGTGAAAATATATCAAAAGCTTATGGGATTCGTAAATGTTATAAATGTGGATCTGAGAAACATATTAAAAGAAATTGTCCCAAGAAAAATTGGGAAAATACATCTGTAGATAGAGATAAATATTTCCAACGGAGAAAAGAGCCTTTCTCTGTGCATATTGCTAAAATAAATGCAAATAATGAAAGTATGATAAATGATGTAAAATGGGTAGTAGATTCAGGAGCTACACATTTTCTGGCTAATGAAAGAAAATTGTTTAAAACAATGATCCCAGAAAAAGAGTATGTAACACTTGCTGATGGTATGCAAAGAAAAGTGGAAGGAAAAGGAAGTGTGTATATAGACTGTATAAGAACAATAGTTACAAATGTTCTGTTTATTCCTCAACTTGAAAATAATTTGATGTCTGTTTCAAAACTGGATGCTATGAATTTTGAAGTCAGATTTTTTGAAAGGAAATGTAAAATATTGCAAAAGGGAAAAATCTGTGTAGAAGGAATATTAGAAAATTCATTATATGTTATAAAACAAAATTGTTTGGAAAATTATAACAAAGGAAGTATAAATATGGGAGTGACAGTGACAAATAAGCCTCCACATGATGAATGTATACATTTATTTCACAGAAGATTTGGGCACGTAAATTTTAAGACAATAGGGAAAATGCCAGGGTTATGTTCAGATATGAAACTAAAACCGTGCAAATCTTTTATGGACTGTTATGCTTGTAAAGAATGCAAGTCAACAACTGCTCCTATAAACACTAGTTGTGAAAGAAATACTAAGAGAGTGTTAGAGTTACTGCATATAGATTTGGCAGGACCATTCCAAAGTACATTAGGTGGAGCCAAATATTATTTAATAATAGTAGATGATTATTCAAGATTTGGTTTTATATATTTGTTAAAACAAAAGGGAGATGCAGAAAAGACTCTAAAGAATTTTATAACTTGGGTAAACGCCAAGTATAATACAAAAATAACAGGAATACAATCAGACAGAGGAGGTGAATTTACATCAAAACCATTTGAAGAATTCTTAACTGAAAAAGGGATAAAACATAGATTAACAGCACCATATACGCCACAACAAAATGGAATAGCTGAGAGAAGGAATAGATATTTACAAGATATGGTCAGGACAATGCTAAATGATTCCCCTCTATCCATAAAGTTTTGGGGTGAATGTATAACTTATGCTAATTATATTCAAAATAGACTTTATTCTAGTGCAATAGATACAACACCATTTGAAAAGTTCCATAGAGCTAAGCCTAGAATTAGTCACATAAAAGCATTTGGATCAGAGTGTTGGGTACATATTCAAAAGGCACAAAGAAAGAGAAAAATAAGTGCGAGAGCAAAGAAAGGTATCTTACTTGGATTTGAAAATTCAAGTTATAGAGTGTGGCTACCACAGGAGAAGAAAATAACAATAAGTAGAAGCATAAAAACATTTGAACAGAATTGGAAATCAGTAGGAAAATTTACTGAAGTACATTTAGAATCAAGTAAAGAAAGCTCAAAATTAGTTAACAATCATGAGGTAATCAGAGAACCTGTTTCTCTTGAACCAGGAGTTGAGCAACCATTAGAAGTTAAACAAGAAGAAAACTTATTACAGAAAATGCACGAAGAGGAGGGGAAGGAAGTTCCAATAAGTTCACAAACAATTCCATCCCCAATACCTCTTAGAAGGTCAGAAAGGTCTAATTTTGGTAAACCTCCTGAAAGATTTCAAATAAGTGAAATAAAAGCATTATGTACAAAACTAGAACCTGAAAGCTATACAAATATAGAGAAATTATCTCCTGAAATTGCTAAAAACTGGAAAAATGCTATGCAAGATGAAATTGATTCTATGGAGAAAAATGCCACATGGACATTAACACATTTGCCTCCAAATAGTAAAACAATAGGATGTAAATGGATTTATAAAATAAAAAGAAATGCATCAGGTGAAATTGAAAAGTATAAAGCACGATTAGTAGCTAAAGGATATAATCAAAAATTTGGAAAAGATTTTGATGCAGTATTTGCCCCAGTGGTAAGGCATGAAACAATAAGATTACTACTAAAATTAGCTGCAACAAAAGGTTTACAAGTATTTCATTTTGATGTTAAAACCGCTTTCCTTTATGGAGATCTAGAAGAAACACTGTTCATGGAACCCTACTATGAAAGATTGGAATGGAGTTAAGAGAGTACTTAGATATCTTAACGGGTCATGTGACAAATGTTTGAAACTAACAACCAATGGAACAAATGATTTAGAATGTTATGTTGATACAGATCATGCAGCTGATGAGTCAGATAGAAAATCAACTTCAGGAATGATGATAATATATCAAGATTCATTAATTGAATGGTATAGTAGAAAACAAGGAATAGTTGCAATATCTAGTACTGAAGCAGAATATATAAGTTTATCAACAGCGTGCAATGAAATTGTATGGTTTAGACAACTGTTATCTGATCTACATATAGAAATGAATAAACCTGTTATAGTTTATGAAGATAACCAAGCATGTATTAAACTGGAAAATGCAGATAAATGTTCTAACAGGACAAAGCACATTGATATCAAATACCACCATGTAAAAGACTGTATGAAAAAAGGTTTGATAACATTGAATTATTGTGAAACAAATTGGATGATTGCAGATCTTCTTACAAAACCTCCGAATGTTGAAAAACATGAAAGATTAGTAAGACTAATAGGAATGGTTGAAAAAGAAGGAAAATGATCATAAAACCCTCCTTATTGGGTTTGTTAGTAATTGAAAGGATTACAATTAAGAATGTATTATTTTTAAATGAGGAAGATCAGTAGAAGGAGAGTGGAGATTGAGAACAGGTGTTCTGAATTAAGGAAGAAGACACACCTGAATTAACTGCATAAGTAAGAAAGGAAAAAGCTAAGTTTTGTCAGTCAGGAAAAGGGTCAGTCAGGCGGAGTGGTCAGTAAGAAAGCTGAGTATGCAGAGGCTGGTGTGTTTTTTGTTTCTGTAAATGCTGAAGTGAAAGTTCAGAGAAGCAAGCTGTCTGGAGAAGTAAACTGGAGGAACGTTGCAAGGAACAGGCAATGTGGTTCGTATGAGAAAAAGAGCACAAGAAGGCAAAGGAATGCTTAAAGATTGTTTTGCATCATTATTTTGTTAAAGGCTGCTCAAAGGAAGGAAAAGATTGTACAGCACAAAGTTAAGTTGTTTTTTCAGTTCATTATAAAAGCTTGCCTGATCAAGTAAAGTATTTCCTTAAAGAAAAATCCTTGTGGAAAGAAGTGATTTATCTGGTGTGTGGGAGGAAGTGACTCTGCTGAGATTTCAGTCTAGAAATGGAGAAGGAAAACAAACAAACAAAAACTACAAACAAAATTATATATCACCAACAGGGTTGTGTTTTGTTTTTTGTTTTTTTAACCCCCCCTTCTATGTTCCTAGTCTGAATCAGGGTCCCTGTGCTTGTTACTTATTGCAAAAAATTGTCATGTAAGGGTTAAAGATGTGTGGTTTCAGGCTTCAGTTACCAATGAGGATGGAGGGAAGCTAGTGATATGTCCTCTCTTATAGAGTTCTGCATCAATGACCATTTACATAATACACTTAGAAGAAGGTCTCATCATTATACTGGCTAGAAGCAGATGCTCGATACTTGCCAATGGCTTAGCACTGATTATCTGTACGTCCGAGCACTGGGTATTGTACATAATTTATGCAGATGATCATCCATGTGAGCAAACCCTTTGTACATCCTTGTTTAATCATTGTTCATGTTTTTGTTATGGTTTTTAACAGTTGGATGATTGCTTTTTATCTGAGGAAGAAAGACTTCAGTACCATTAAACTCCCCAAGAATCTTCCCTCAAGATATTGCATAGCTGGCATCCAAAAACAGGATGTTCTGTTGTATCAAAAAAAATCAAGATCATGCCTAGCATAAGCAATTCATAAATGAGGGGAAGATTAGCACAATTCTGCCATAAAGCTCCCTGGTTATTGCTTTCCCCTTCATGAAGTCTCAGAGAAAAGCAAAGAATTCCAAAAGGCATGTGGAAAGAACAGATTCCTCTCAATTTCCCGGTGCCTTGAAAAGATCCAGGACAAAAATAATAACACTTCAACATGTTTTCTTGCAATCTGTTTTGTTTTGGCTTGTTTATGCACATACCAAGTGTACACTAGTTGCAAATCCCTAATGTCTACACGCTCTGATGAAATTAGTGTGTTTCCCAGTGGCTAATATACAGCTACCATTTCCCCAATGGCTACTGTGAGAGACTGAGCTATGAATCATTAAGTTCCTGTTATCAATTGCACCTCTAGCATAAACTCAACTAGGTAGCCTTAGATAAACTTCTGTTGACCTCAGTCCCTCTATCTGCAGTAGTACTCCAGCAAGAGAGCCATTGCAAAGATGACCAAGATAATGTATGTGGAACACTCTGTTTACTGATTCAGGAACTTCTGTGGATCAGGGATATAGGCTTAGATATGTAACTGCACATTGCATCTATCATGTGAAATTCGATACATGGTGTGAGGTGCGCATGCATAGGCTCAGTGTGTAGTCTGAACTGGCCTATAATTGAAAATAAATGTGCTGTGTATCACCTTACAAAGTTCAGTCCATAGATGGTTTTAAACAGGACTGTGCGTATTGTGTGCTTAAAGTCATTAAAACTCTGACTGCAGGCTTTACTAGTCATGTGGAGGGGACAGGAGCTATGCAGGATATTGAAGCCCCAAGGGCTAAAACTTCAGTTTTGAAAACGAGAATAACCACGGAAGGTGAGATCCTGAGGAAGCTGAATTTTGTATCCAACATCACATTGTGTGTTTCTCTTACATTCCCTCAGGATCATGACGTATACACAGCCCAGGTTACAACTAGTAGTCTTTCTTGGCACTAGCAGTACATCTGGTAGCACATCAGAAAGACATATTTTTTCTTTGGTAGACATAGTTTCTAATAGGGCTGTGCATGGATCCAGATCCAGATCCCAAATCCGGATCGGATCGATCTGGGCTTGATCCGTGCTCGATCTGAACTGGATCGGATTGGGCCCAGATCGGGCCCGAATGGATCCGTGATCTAGATCCGCGATCTGGATCCGCTCTGGGTCCGTGCAAAGCCCTCCCGCTCTCCCCACTCTCTCCCTCCCCCCATCACCCTCCTTACCTGCAGCCTCTTCCAAGGCATCCTCTATCGTTGATGTTGGCTGGCTGCTTTCCCACTCGCGGCGGGTGACATCGTCACCCGGCATGAGTGGGAAAGCCGGCTGACATCGATGACGGGGGACACTGCAGAGGACTCCACGGAGGAGGCTGCAGGTAAGCAGGGCAATTGGGGGGAGGGAGGGAGCGGGGAGAGCAGGAGGGAGGGCTCTGCACAGACGTGGAGAGGATCAGGATCCAGATCTGAGGTGGATCAGACTGGGCCCAATCCAGACCTCCCAGATCAGGATCCAGATCAGATCGAGGTGCATAGCCCTAGTTTCTAAGCCTTTTTATTTCCTTATTAGTAATTGGTCACTTGCTGGAATTCCTCCCCCTGCCCCTCCTGTTTTTGCTGCTGCTTCTGTAAAGGAAAATAACTTTGCTTAAACCAAGTGTAAAACAAACCCAAACAAACTCTGGATCCTGAAATGCAAAGCAGCAGCACTTTTGGAAATAAACCGCAATGATTTCCCCCCTCAATATGCAAACGGCTTTTACTGTTTGTATTCCTCTGTACTGGCTGCTAAATATTTGTGAAGCACAAACTGTCCTGCTTGAGCATGTGCCTTTCTTTCTTCAGCACCGTATTCAAATTCCAAACAAATCTGTTGCAGACCTGAGCAGAGCCTCTGACCTCCCTGCTCCTTTAGAAATCTCCTAACTAAAATCTTTAATTCTGAATTTTAAAGCAGAACTCCATCATATATATCACTTGCAGAAGAAATGGGCTGGGAGTAAATATTCCTCACAGGGAAGAGATATGATTTTCTGATATTCTGAAAGTGCAATGACTTCCTAAGTGCATTGCTATTTTTTAGTTCAATTTAGACTAGATTGCCCATGTGTGATTTGCTCAAAAATATCTGGACTAAGCCTGCGCTCTAGCAAATTATTTAATGCTGTGTTTGTTTCTATGAGCGTTTGAAAGTATCTCCCTTTTTTTGGGGGGGGGGGGTGTTCAACTTTCAGTATCAGAAAATATTTGCACTGTTTTTATGCTTTTCGTGGCTTCATTTGCCCCTGCTTGTTGATTAGTCCTATTGGCTGTGATGACCTATGTTAGGGTGACCAGATAAAATCCAGGTCAGGGCTCATGTAACTTTAACAGTTGTATAGCAAAGGGAATTTCAGCCAGTGTCATTTGAATGCAAGTAGTTCCTGGTGAAATTCCCTCTTCATCACCATTGTTAAAGTTGCAGGGGCCCTGCCTTCTTTTGTATATGGTCACTCTAGTATAGCTCCTGCAC
Organism: Anniella stebbinsi; assembly: GCA_029215795.1. NCBI lineage: Eukaryota > Metazoa > Chordata > Lepidosauria > Squamata > Anniellidae > Anniella > Anniella stebbinsi. The sequence continues at coordinate 251,395,631 of JARDYH010000002.1, forward strand.
ATTTAACTGTTGTGATGTAGAGGGAATTCTTGTCCCCCCCCTTTTCAAAGCACATGGCAGCTAAGTGTTCACACAGTGCAAGTGTTTCTGCTTGCAAAGCCAAGGGCTGGAAAGAGGAGTGTGTGTGAATTATCTTGTGGTGCAACCTCCTTGCCTGAGAAAGCATATCCATGACACACGTCCATCCAACCCTTTTCCTTCAAAAGACTATAGTCAGTCCTGGCCACAATGTATAAATAATAATAATAATAATAATAATAATAATAATAATTTATAACCCGCCTCTCCCTTCGGATCGAGGCGGGGAACACAATGTAAGATACAAGAATCACAAACCGTTAAAAAAAATTAAAAACAAGAGAAATACATCATTAAAACATCTTAAAATTCATCTGGATAGGCCTGCCGGAAGACTGCTGATATGTCTAATTTCCTCAGGCAGTCCATTCCATAGTCTGGGAGCAGCTATGGGGTGGTATATAAATGTAAATCATCATCATCATCTTGGCAAATTAGAAACATGGGCTGAGTTTAAGCCAAATTCTCAGTCAGTTTCTGAAAAATTCTGTATATGTGGAGCTTTAGAACAACTAACAATGTTGAATTAACAGGATGCATAATAAAGATGGAGAAGAAAACTTTACAGGTTCAAACTACACTAGTCAGCCATCCTTATCAGGAAAATTCTGTTTAATATTCCCTGCCCCCTCATTTTGCAGCAATAACGATGTGAACGTCCACACAATGAGAACAACTACAGTTCTTGGGTTGCTCTTACCTATACAGCTAAAAGGAGGTCAAGTAAGGTAAGCCACCATTTTTCTAGTCATGTTAAAAACGAAGCAATCTTCATCACACTTTCAGCGAAAAGAGCAGGCCTGTCTTCTGATTAGCTCAAGGGCAGAGGGAGGAAAGGAAGCCGAGACACTTTTAAAATGAAAAGCAGTTAACTGGAACAGTCATGTTGTTGATGGTTTGGCTAGTGGTCTGCATGTCTGTAACAATCTGTACTTCCTGCCCTGAGCTACCTTGCAGGCTTAGTTAACCTTTACCAGCAGCGCGTCAGACATTTTAGGACACTTACTGAGGGGGAAGAAACAGCTTGCTCAGTGTATATGTGTGTTGTGCAATGGATGCATCTGAAAACATAGAAACAAGAGCGATAGCATTGTCATTTGTATTTTGTTGTTCTTGGTTTTTGTATTGGCTTTATAACATGTGTGGGCCACCTGCAACCTCTGCTACCCCTCCTGAAATTATTTAAAAGTGTTTTTTTGGGGGGGGGGCATCTGTAGAAGCTATGGAGTGCCAAAAGGGTCAAAATTAGCTTATTTGCAAGTTAGCCTTGACCCTTTTAGTGCTCCAGAGTTGCTACAGAGCGACATTTTAAAACTAAAAGATAATATATAAATATATTGAAGACATGTTACCCAAGGGGGGGAGGGGATGTTGCCTGTGGCGGATGTGGTCCAGAGGGGCAAAAAAATTGGATCCAGACCTCGCAAAGTTGCTCACCTTTGCTCTATACAACTGACCAATTGGACTTTAGCCTGAAATAGGTTACATCACATGTTTTGTTCAGGTGCAATAGGGCATGATTTCAACAAACCTCGAGTCCAGCATCAGCTCTTTCTTCACTCAGTAATTAGCTTAGCTGGTCTGAGGGGGAACTGTGGGACTTCCAGCCAACAGGTAGAACCTGAATAGCACCTTCCTTGCCGTGGAGTCAGGTGATCAGGAGACGTCATGGCTAAGGTTCTGGTCTCTTACACTTGCTCATGACCCATTTTCTTGGAGGAAAGAAGTGCTAAGCGGGTAAGGCCTACTGCTAAGTTCTCAGGGTATTTTTCACGGGATGTGCACCCCATCTATGAGCCTCCAGGCCTTCTGGCTCACTTTTCTGGGTCTTTATGATAGGGAGAGAAGCCCAGGCCCAGCTGTATGTTTGAAGACTCCCTATCATGGAAGGCTCTCCCCCTGGCCATTCCCAGGGAAAAACTCAGTGAGGCTACAGGCCAGTCTCCACCCCAGTGAGGTACTATGCAGTGACTTAAAAGGTCTGCTGCGCCAGGGGAAGAGGAAGGAGGAAGCCAGTGACACATGGTCATCATGGGATCACGAAAGAAGGAACCAATTGCTACTAGTTCTCTCTGCCAAGGGGAACAAGCTATTTCAGCCAGTATTTGCTGCCCTGGCCTTCAATCACGGGTGCCTTTTGCCTCTCTTAGCAGGGTGATCTTGAATACCCTTAGTTGGTGGTTACTGCTTGAACAAGTTAACCAGGATTGCCTTTCAAGCAAGCCACTGCCAGTTCCAAAGTGCTCATCTAAGCAACTGCACCTGACAAGACGATTCAAAAGACAAGACGATTCAAAAGTGGAACCCACCCTCACCACCTCCATAAGTGCAAAATAGAATAATTATTTTCTGCAGACACTAGCAACTCACTTTCTCACAGACATCCCCAGGTGGATCTGCCCTTAACATCAAAATCCACATTACAACTCAGGTTATTAACCCCTCTGTGGTTCCCTGCATCTCTTTTCTCCCATCAAAGGACAAATAGCTCTTGAGCTTGTGAAGGCCAAATACAACTAATTTACTTCAGACACGAAAGCTGATACCACTGACTGTGGGGAGAGTGAGTTTCTTTACAGCCCTTCACAATGGGTCTTGCCGAACCTGCCTCAGAAGTTCTCCAAACTCCAAATTTGGCCTATAGTGACATTTGAAGGATATTTTGAAACTTTTTGCTTGGACAAATTATCCAAGATGTTTTGAGGGAAGTAAAATGCTTTGCTAAGTAGTGGAATTTCTTGGGAGATTCCCACAGATCACAAACCGAGTCCTACAGAAAACACGAACGACAGTTGTAAAAAGAAGTCTATGGTGTGGTGTCAACTCCTCCATCCAAGCCATGTTTGTCTTTTTGGAAGTTGGTGAAGAAAATTTCATCACATACTGAGCAAAACTGACAATAAGATCTCAGGCCCAAGTTGCCAACCAAAGGATATTCATTGATGGATGGCAATATACATTTAATAAATCAAATCAAATTTTGCCTAAAGGCAAAACTTTTGAAGTAAAACTGTTTGAGAGAAATGGTTGTGCAAGTCCAAATGAAAGGTATATATGCATGAATGTGTATATATTCAAGAAACACTACTGTTCTAACGTCTCTTGTTTACATCTGTTGTGAGTTGTTCCTATACAATGCACTCATATTAACTTTTCAACCTCCGTTTGTGCCAAGAACTTGTCAGAGGAGGGAGTTAGCATTAGCACAGCAAGCTACGTAGGAAGCATTCTTGTATGCTATAAATATAATGAGGGCTAAAAGTTGCAGGTTGAAGAACCCATGCTTAATGCTGCAGGTTAGGGTGCTGGCTGGCTAGATGAATGCAACTTGGCTGGTGGCTGTGATGTCAGTGTGGGTGGTGAATCCAGACTGCATTTCAATCAGAACCAGTCAGAACTCTAAAGCACCTTGGATAGTTCCTTTAGAGTTCTGGCTGGTTCTGACTGAAATCTGGAACAAATTTGCCATCCCTCTTGACGTCAGAGCTACCAGCTTCTACTGGCAAGAACCACTCCACACCATGGGCCAGATGAGGGAAGCTAGGAGGATTGGTCAAGATCACTATCTGAAATCCTGGAGAGCCACCACTTGTCAATGTAGACAATTCAGGGTGAAACCAACCAATAATCTGACATGGCAGCTTCCTCCGGGCCACTTAGAGTGTGGTGACGTGGATCTGATTTTAACAACAAATGGGGTGTGCAAGTGAGGAGCGCGAAACCTCCCAGCAGCAGTGTGCTCCTTGACATCATTTGTCCCTCAGCCAGGCTTCGGTACCACAAGTGTGCTACGGTGGGGGAAAAGTACTCAAGGTGCTGCAAAGAGGCAAAATTCAACAGGTGGAGACAGGCCCATCATACTTCACCACTAGGGATATCGGAGGAATCTGTTTGGGTGTTAGAGCTCGCTGAATTTTTGCCAGGTTGCCCTCCCCCTCCCTCCCTGGATTCAATCACATTCATTTGTGAGCTGTCTCAACTCATTGCATGACACGTTGGGCCATCTCACAGTTTTCCAGGGTTTTTTTATTTGAGCAAAGCACGATTTGCACAAAATTGCAGCTGTAAATATTTGCGGAAATTAGACCGTTTATGGCCATGATCAGGGCCGTGCAGAGCTGGTCATATGCCCAGGCCAGATGGGAAGTGTGTGCCCCCGCCCCATTTCAAACTGCTCATTAAGTATTTTTTAATCAGTGGCACTGATTCAGTGCTAAAAACATATATGAACTAGAATGATCTATAAAAAAAAGGCAATGGGAAGCACTTTGATTCAAGATGTAAGACATGACTTCTTCACATTGAGGATTTCACAACGAACGGCTTCTGCGCTGTTTCCGCAAGGCGGGCTTCTCGCTTCTTGATGGGTCGCTGATGCTACTGAAGCAGTAGCATAAGCTGGAAGGGACCTCCTCATCAGAGTGTCCCTCAAAATCGTGGGCCCCGGGCCAACTGGCCCCACTGCCTCCCCCCCCCCCCCCCACGGCCCTGGCCATGATTTTGCAGAAATCATGATTCGCAAATAAAAATAAAAGCTAGCAAAGTTTCCTAGTTTCGGGAACTGGTCTGCTGCTAGGCTTGCAAATACAAGTTGAATTGGGGGTGGCGTGGGGACCCGTCGGGCCCCAAAAGGACTGAATTTTCCCACAACAGCCATTCCTATTCACTACAGGATTCCTTTTGCTCTTAAAATCCGACCCCTCCCTCACTTGATGCATGATTGGTGCAGATGGATCTGCTGCCATTACATCTTGTTTGGCTCTCATGAAAGAGGTCAGGAATTTCTTCCAGTGTTCTCTAAGAGCCAAAATAGATGGTATGTGAAAGGTGTGACTGCATTTCTTAACACCTGTTTTGTTGTGTTGAAATACCGCAATGTGGTGGGGAACAAGAGACACCCCATGACATACGAGCTTTTAACCCTTCCTCTCTGTGTCATGGTCATGATGATAATCACCTCCTGAGGCTGCTATTTCTTCCTGCTCATTTTATTGCTGTTGCTTTAAAAAAATTTTTTTTTACTAAATGGGTGCAAAAGCAAGCAGTTAAAATATAGCTCTGATCTTGCACAGTGAGCTGTTTGCTTGGTATATCCATGCACCATGTGTATGATAGAAATGCTTGTCTGTTTTCCAACACAATTCAAAATGATCCAGATTCTCTTGGCTTCTACCTCCCACCATCTGGCAGAGGTTTATAGAAAACCCCACTGGATGCTTGAATTGGAAGTGGCTACAATCAGATCAGGGACTGATGTGTATTTGAGACATGCAAGTTTCAGGGTCCTGCTGCTGGATTCCCTTGGGGGATTGTGGTGTTTCTCACACTTTTTTTTTTTTTTTGTCTTTTGCATGCGTGATAGCAAGACCACAGAGGGCAGTTTCAGACCTAACTTTTGTGACTGTAATGAAGGCTGACCCAAGCCAATATCTGTTCCTCCAGGAGAGAAACCTCCCTCTAATATATTCCATGCTGGGTTGCAGCCCAAGTCAATCTGAAGCCAACTAACATAGTTTTTTTTCCAGGTTACACCAGATAATACCAAGGTCTTATAGCAAATCCTTTAAAAATCACCACATCGTCATGGGGGTCTCTTCTTTCTGGGTTCCTCCCGCAGTGCTGTGGAAATATTTAAAGGCCTGCCCCTTTCAGACTTCGTGTTGAATCCATATAGAGGGGAGAGTGAGGTTGTGCTCTATCATGCCCCAATCTATCTATGTATTTTCAGTTCATCAGTTGTTCAAGTTCCTGTTTTTTAAACAGCTACTCTGTCCCTCTTGCTTTAGCCACCAAGCCAGCCTCCTTAGCACTCCTTTCTCCCTTCATCCACATAGTATACATCCCTTCTTGATCTTAAGCACAGGGAAGTTTTCTCAGAGTTCCTTCTCACACTCTCCTTGAAGACACAGGTTCGCAGCTTGGGTGTACACCTGGATTCAGCCCTGAGCCTGGATGCCCAGGTTTCAGTGATGGCCAGGAGTGCATTGCACAGTTAAAACTTGTGCATCAGCTGCGCCCGTTCCTTGAGATGTCGGACCTGGCCACATGCCTTAGTTACATCCCGTTTGGATTACTGTAATGCGCTCTACATGGGGCTGCCTTTGAAGAGTGTTTGGAAACTTCAGCTGGTTCAAAAAGCTGCTGCCAGATTGTTGACTGGGACTGGTTACAGGGAGCACACAGCTCCCCTGTTACAACTGCTCCACTGGCTTCTGGTCTGTTTCCAGGCACAATTCAAAGTGCTGATTATCACCTATAAAGCCCTATACGGCTCGGGTCCAAGTTATCTGAAAGACTGTATTCTCCCATATGAGTCTGCCCGTGCTCTGAGATCTTCTGGGGAGGCCCTTCTCTCAGTCCCACCAACATCCCAGGCACGCCTGATGGGTACGCGAGAGAGGGCCTTCTCCATGGCTGCTCCAAGGCTCTGGAACGCCCTTCCTAAGGAAGCCAGACTGTCTTCCCCTGTGCTACACTTCTGGAAGCAGGTAAAAACTTTTGTATTCCAGCAGGCTTTTTGAAATACCCTGGGGCTATGTCAATGTATAGTTTTGTTTTGTTTTAAAAATCTGTTACTGTTTTTTAATTTTTTTAATGTTTTTAATTTTACTGTAGGTTAAATTCTATTTAAACTTTTGTAAACTTATATTTATATATTTTAATTGTACATGTTTTAACTTTGTAAACTGCCTTGAGTCCAAAATGGTGGGATATAAATATTATTATTAATAATGGTAAGCTTCAGTTGCCTGTCATCTTCGCCCTTTTCCCCAAGCCTCATTACTCACTCTTCATTCAGGTCCCCCCTTTTGCAGTCCATTGCTTACTTTGTACCCTTCCTCTAGCCTCCCCATCTCTAAGATGTCTGTTCCTGAACTTTTCTACCTTCCAGGAGCCATTCCAACCTTAGCCATCCTGTGTGCCCCATGCCCAGCCAAAGTGACAACTTTCCCTTCCCTCACAGAATTTGGACTGCAAACCTCTTTGCTTCTTCACAGTGGCAGCTAGTGATCATTGGGGCTGGTGTGGTGGAAGGCAGGGCAGATGTTCAATATTCTACTGAGATTGTCAGAGGAAAAGATTATGCATGGCAATTGGCAATTTCTTGCCATGCATTGGAGCAAATGTACCTGGTTGTGGGGGGATTTCTCTGCCACAATGGCTGTGGGAACGCCAAACATAGAGCCACCTCTGTTCCTTCAGCAACTAAACATTCTGAGCTATCACACGAGCACAGCCAATCCGTTTTGAGACTAGGGCCCTTTCCACACCAGGCTTGTGGCCTGGGATGGCTCCTGGCTGCTCCCTGTGTGCCAATGGTGTGTATTAGGTACTTCTGGGATTGCCCTCCCTCCCTTCCTCTACACCCCTATGGTGTAGAAAGGGCCTAAATCAGCGCAAGCTCAATACAGTAGAGATTTCAATGGTCTACTTCAGAGTTCTTAATATGTGGTGCTCGTATATCTCTTTTCAAAGCTATTTTATGTTCTCCTAACAAAGTCAATGAACATTGTTGGTTCAGAGGGCTCCATAGCTATCAAGAGACAGATACACACTCAGCCCGGAGCAATCCTCGAGGGATGGGAAGACCCAGTGGAACATTGTTTCGTAGCTGTTTAACTTTAGCAGACTGTTCAGATAAGCATGAGCAGGTGGAGAAAAGCGGACTGAGAAATACGAAGGGAGGTAAAAAGGAAATGAGACACGCAGGGAAGTTTTGAGTACGATAGGTAGTGGCTGGCACTGATTCCCAGTGCATGTTATCTAATAGAAGTAAAATACCTGCACATTTTAGGATGTTAGAGGTGGTGTGTCAAGATACAGGGTGGAGAGGAGCAAAGAACAATACAGTTTTGTGTGTTTTCTGCACAGAGACACATTGTTCCCTGTGCATTCCTGTTGCAGGGGTGAGGCCAGGCAGTATCATCAGGAGTATTGGGCTGGTTTTGCTCCTAGCCTATTTACCTGAACTGGGGTTGGACGAATTGGTTAATTTCCAATCCAAGTCACATTATGCAGCAGAACAAAGTAATTGGAGTCACTGAGCCAGGTCCATGGGTAATGTGCATGCCCATGTAAATGTCAGTATTGTCCTTCTCTTTCATCCTTCTTTCATCCTTCGCTTTCATCCATGTAGTCCTCTCTGGACTGTCTCTTGCTCAGGCAGGAGTGTGACCCAGGAAACTGATTTTTAAATAATATATCAGCAATGCAGACATCATTTGAGGCGCCCCCATGTCAAGTTAATTGGAGGGAATTTCTGACATGCCTCACAACGGGAAATAAACATTGTATGAAATATTACACACTGGTATATATTCCTCTGACCACTAATGGTAGTTTGGAAATGTCTGAGCTCATGACTCATTCATACTTGTTTCTAAGAAACAGAAGCACAGTTGAACATTCATATAGAATAATACCGGACAGCTTCCATTTTGCATTGTAGAAGAATAGTTGAAATTTCAAAGAGGTTTCCAGAAGGATGGACTGATTTAACCCTTGTGGAACATCTATATCTGAACAGTACAGAACCCGTTCTTCTCTACCCCACATTTTATGGTGATACCATATTAAGGTGTTTCCTAAACTCTGAGACAGGTGTTCCACTTGGATTTGAAAGCGGTCATCCAATTTAGACATGGCATGGTCCATGGTTAATGAGTTACCCATGTAGATGTTCTATGTACATCCTATAAAGGCACTTGCCATGTGTGTCAGACCATAGGTTGGGAGTTATTTAACTCTTGCGTATCCCATTCTTGCTGGATTTGCATGACACGATAACCCCTGTGTACGTCTTGCATATTCAAAATGGCAGCCACAAAAATTCTGCATGCGCCACAGGCTCATTGTGGGTTAAATAATCCATGGTGTCATGTGAACAACCCCATTGTCACACACCTGTTCCTGAACTGATGCCTCCCTCACCACAGCAGTTGTATGGAGTTGTTGCATTATTATTATTATTATTATTATTATTATTAAAGTACTTTAAAATTATGTTTTTCAAGCTGTTCTCTCTCTTTCTGGATGCCCCCCCTTGTCTCCTCCCATGTGTTGTTCTACAGTTCAAATTTTTTAATTGTAAAGTCTTGGAATGGAACTGTTGCATTTCATGAAAACTGCAAGCCGCTGTAGGGACTCTGGTCAAAAACAGGTAATAAATCATAAAATAAAATAAAAGTGGCTGGCCTGGGACAATTTTCCTTTTAAATGTTTCCCTATGTTTTGGTTTATGTGAAGAAGGAAGAGGGATGGGACAAAAAAATGCACAGAGAGCAAAGGATTAAATGTGATAAAAAAAATCACTTTAAAAATTAGAAGGAAGCTAGTAAGCAGTGGATGTGGCTTCCTCCCTCATCCAATCTGTTCTGGCTGGGGCTGGCAGGAGCATGTGTATCCAAGGGAGCCCAGGGATGAAGTTACTTGGGTTTGTCCTCAGGGAATATGGGGCATAGACAACTGTGGAAGGTGTGTGTGTATGGGCATGGAACCTGTGGTACTTCTTCTCTGCCACAACTAAGTAAGAAGGAGAAGTAAGAGGGGAGCAGGACAGCTGGAGGGAGGGAGGATTACTTCTTCCCATGGATGTGTGGAGATACAACCTGGAGGCAACAGGAGCACAACAGGAGCTACCTGAGAGCAATTGGGTAGTCGCTCTAGCTCTAGGCTCAGAGGGTGGGATGTGCCTCACTTGGGAAAGATGGTATATCGGGGATGTAACTGGAAATGCTAAAATGTATGGATTTTTTTGGCTGGAAGAACAATAAAAAGGTAAGTTAGGAGATCCATCAACCTGTAACTGTCATTTTGGGGAAGACAAGCTTAGAGGCTGAATTTGTAGCCCTTGTCACAGGGCCCCATGTTGTCAGGTTTGGGATAAAGCTGTGTCTCCTACCTGAAAAGACTGAAGAGTACAGGTCTCGATTAAGGGTAGCTTTAACTCCTGCCATAAGCTCTTCAGAATCAGCAAATGCAGAGGCTGCTGAAGATGAGTGTAGCTGGTTTCACATACTGGCAGACCAAATGTTTATTTTACCATGTCTGTAATGAACTCCATTCCCCTGTTCTTCCTGTATTTTTAAAATCACATCAATATGGTTGCTGTTTCCTCTTGAAAACTGAGTGTTATAGAGTCACAAGGTCAAATTTTGATCAGTCCTGTTCTGTAGGAACTGCACAAGTTGATGTCAGAGGAGCAACTCCAACTTTATAAAGAGTCTCCCCAGGGAGTTTTAATCTGCAGATCGCTGGCATCCTGAACTCATTTGTTTCTTTACTATTAACCATAAAGAGTTTAGCCTTTCAAGGTGCTGTTCACATCCGGTGAATGACATAAGTATGTATGAATTTTAAGAACAGGGAGGTCTCTGAAAGTTCATTTTCTCCAAGCTTAAGCAATTGCTTATGTTCTTTGCTTGGGTGAGGATCATAGAATCATAGAATAGTAGAGTTGGAAGGGGCCTATAAGGCCATCGAGTCCAGCCCATTTAATCAATGCTCAATGGCATTTTAATTGATTAGGGTGATCAGATAAAATCCAGGTCAGGGCTCATGTAACTTTAACAGTTGTAGAGAAAAGGGAATTTCAGCTAGTGTCCTTTGTATGCAATTAGTTCCTGGTGAAATTCCCTCTTCATCACAACAGTTAAAGCTGCAGGCGCTATACTAGAGTGACCATATACAAAAGAAGGCAGTAGTAGGTCAGGCCCCACCCTGGGCATCACACTCATTAGGTTGCGATACGTTACTGAATACATTACCGCATTTGGCATGCCACGTGTCTACAGATCAGGGCAGATCAAGAAAACTGGACCTTTTGGGTCCTGTAATGTTTTGAGAGTTCTGTGAAAAAAATAAATCCTGTTTGGTAACTGCTCCGCGATTGACTATACACAGCCCTATTCGGAAACAGAGACCTGAGCCTCTGTCTTTTTAAATGCTGTAGCTTCCCATGCTGCTCTGAAAGCCTCTCACTGATCTCTTGGCTAATGAGATGAATTGATTTGCTGTGTAACTGCATGCTAATGGATTCATTTACACCTAGCTGCCTGTGTGGAAACATCATTACAAGGGAAGTAGCCTTTCCAGTTAGCCCTGCCTCCCCTCCCAATGCATTCTATTGTCTCATTTTTGCCTCTTGGCAATGATTACTCTGTGTGTGAAAGGTAATGCCCGGTGATTTTAATCACTTATTATTTTCACATAAATTAGTGGCATGGGTAACATATACTTTTTATTGGGCCTAATTGATTTCGGCATTTAGCAAAGCAATCATTTTGGAGTGGAGTGATACACTCTCCAAAGAAAATCGCCGCTGTTCAGGTGCCAAGGAAGGGACAGGCTACGGCTGTCCAATTGCTTTGGCCAGCTGGTGAAGTAGTTTGCAGTGTCTTGGCTTTGTTTTCTTCAGAGTTCATCTTGCATTTCCAGGAATTCTGAGTTTGTGTTGGAAAGGGGGACGGTGGTGGTGGAGTTCCTTTGCTATTCAGCAGAGAGGAGGCGAACTGATTAATTGAGCTCACTCTGTATTAGTGAGGTGTTTCTTCCTCATTTATGGGCACCGACTCTGGAAAGATTTTGTGGGCCCAGTACAGGGCCTGGGGCAAGACACCTGGTATAAGAGGGCAGAAATCACATCCCAGAGATTTATGTGGTCCTACTGACCTGGCTGACACCCCTTTCCTGCACAAAGGGTTGCCAGTTTTACACCTTTATCACACGGGCGGTTTGATCTACACCCGCCACGACTTTGATCCAATTCTTTCGCATGACGTCATCCCCCTCACGCACTCTTGCGCCCCAAGTGCTCCTGTTTCCCTCCCTCTTTCAAAATATCCCTGAACGGGGATTGTCTGTTTTCTCCCCTCCTCCGCAGGTTAGCTTTGGTATCGGAGCAGAACCGACCATATGTGATTAAAAGGCTCCACTCGCATAGGAAATGGAGGGGGAACCCGCATAAACAAAATGGGTAGGTGTGATAAAGGCCTTAGATTTCAAAATTTTCTAGGACTTGGAGGGTGGCGAGCAAGTTAGGGCATACAGCTGATTGAGAAGACTCTGGTGCCTCAGATGCAGTGCTAAGTTTTCACAAAAGTGCCCTCCGAGGACTTTTGAATGCTTGGAGCGAGACCATACTTGTGGGTCCTACTGTCAACATCAGTGTGTGCACACAACTCCGTCTCTGACTTCCTTGCTTTAAGGGGTGGAGCTGCCAGGCACTTTGATGTGGGGCTAGGGCCAGGGGGCATTGTGTTTATTTAGGCTGACCATATGAAAAGGAGGACAGGGCTCATGTAACTTTAAGAGTTGTAGAGAAAAGGGAATTTCAGCCAGTGTCATTTGTCTGCAATTAGTTCCTGGTGAAATTCCCTCTTCGTCACAACAGTTAAAGTTGCAGGGGCCCTGCCTTCTTTTGTATCTTGTCACTCTAGTATAGTGCCTGCAACTTTAACTGTTGTGATGAGGAGGGAATTTCACCAGGAACTAATTGCATACAAATGACACTGGTTGAAATTCACTTTTCTCTACAACTGTTAAAGGTACATGAGCCCTGTCCTCCTTTTCATATGGTCAGCCTAGTTTATTGCATGCATAGGTGGCACTAATATGAAATAGTTGCTATTCATCCCTGTGGCTGCTGCTGGAAAGTAAGGATGCACACATATCTCACTGCTTGCCCGAGAAAGGATTGTTCCTGTGTGAGCACTCAGTTCGAATGCTTGCAAAAAGCTCAGAGAGTATTTGCAGTAGTAAAGCGCACTGTGCCCCCTCCCCTTCCCTGACCAGAGTCGCAATAACCTACCTTGGGATAGGTTAGAGAGAAGTGGGGCCGGAGCCCTTCTCCCCAGTGAAAATGAAGCACATGTCACTGGGCTGCATGCCTCTGGGCCTCATCCTGACTTTCAGGTCTATATTGGCTTTGATTGCGCCTGTGTGCCTGAAGACCTACTGCATTTCAGGTGGCCAGCTAGCAGTATTGCAGAGAAATCAGTGGCGATGCCAGCGAGATATTTTTTTAAAAAAAAGAAGAAGGGGGAAGCCACCCAGGGACAGTTGAAAGTTCTGTTGTAGAGAATATTGCTGCTGCTACTGACTAGGGGCTGAGAATTTGTTTTAAAAATGAATGTAAAAATGGGGTTATGGAGGGTGACTAGGCCCAACATGTATGGTGATGCTGGGACTGATCCTGCAGACCACTGAGCATGCCCAGGGTGGGGCCTACTATGCTAAGTCAGGAGGCGAACTCACAATTAGGGTGTGGTAAAAAAGTAGATATTCAGAACCAGGGATGTTTTAGATTCCCCCCCCCCCCCCCTTTATGTTTTTTTTAAAAAAACCTACAAACTTATAAACTTCCGAATATCAGGGAAACCCCCAAGTATACAGAAACAATTGGCTGGTTTGTAGATGGTCCCATTTTGTTTCCAAACTGATAGGCACTCAACTTTCGCTATTAGTATATATAAGTATCCCAGTCTTAGGCAGCGATCCCATACACACTTATCTGGTATTAAGTCCCATTAAAGTCTTACATCTAAGTAGACATGCGTAGGATGGTGTTGTTAATCATACACTTTTGTGTTTTGCCTGTGGTCTCATGTTCCTATAAAATAATGGGAGGAAACCGTTATTATGAAAGTCCTGTATTAAACGCAGCATATTTTTTGGAGAGGAAAGGGAATCATTTCACAATGATTAGGAAGAGCAATATTGATTGCATTCCATGGTTATCGGTTCTGTGTATGCATATAATACTGGCTGTCAGCAGCTCAGGCCACCATTATCTGGAGATGCCAGCGATTTCAACCTGGGACCATCAGTATGCAAAGCAAGTTACAGCCCTTCCGCATGCACCCTTAATCAAGCTGGAATAACAAACTACTCCTGGTTCTCTTTATCTACTTTTTTAAAAAAAATCAGACTCTAATTGTGAGTTCACCTCCTGGCTTTTTGTAATAGGTCAGGCCCCACACTGGGCATACCCTTGACATCCTCATCTAGGTTCCCCTGCACCTGTGAAATGTTGGAGAAAATGAACTTTCCAAAAGTTCAGTCATACTGCATGAATGAAGTGATTCATGTTGCTATGAATACATTCCAAATACAAATTTGTATGTGCTGGTTCTATTTTGAAGAAAAGTTGAATGGAAAGGTTTACTGGCATATACACTGGCATTCAAAATTCAGCCATGGGTGTTTGCACAGAATTTAAAAAGAATGTTGGGTTGAAAGGCAATTTGGGGTTAGGTCTTCATGACCACCACTGGTTTGCATTTTTGGGTGTGAGGGCACAATGGGAAGGGGGATTTACTGGAGCTCTTTAAAGCTGGCAGCCGCCATTTCGGATTTCCCAGATCACCCAATTCTGAGGGGCATTTCCTGTGTATATGCTGAAATTTCCTTTCTGGTGGAGGAACAGGGAAAACTCTGAGAGCAGATCTACACTGCTGCTTTAAAGCACTTTATAACAGTAGTGACAACTGTTTTGGAGTGTGTCATGGGCCCCAACAGTTGTCACTACTGTTATAAAGCGCTTTAAAGCAGTTTATAACAGTACTGACAACTGTTGGGGACCAGGACACACTACAAAACAGTTGTCACTACTGTTATAAAGCGCTTTAAAGTGCTTTAAAACAGCAGTGTAGATCCTGCCTGAAAGCACTTAGCTCTGGATTATGGCCACCACCACAGTTTATTTTGAGATAGTTTGTGCACTAAAATACCTTGCATTGTGGGCTGTAAAAACTCGAGATGATTGCAAATAAGAAACACTTTTCTCCCCCTCGCCACTCAGGGTTTAGCTCTTCCATCCTTAGAATACTGAACGAGTAATTTGGAAAAAATGGAGGCTATTGGAGTGAAGTGTAGGCCATAAATGATTGGAAGCTGTAATAGCATTCCTGGTATCTACCCGGCAATTTTATATAATCAGATGCCTCCTTTATTTAGTGGTTTGTTAAATCGCCGGTTATAGATTTTTAAATGTGTTGCTGTATTTCTGAGTACATCCAAAGCTTGCGCTTACTGCCCTCCAATTGAAATGGATGGCTAGGAAGGCATTCTGTTCTTTATCGCCTGTTTTTAACCTTTGCCGTTTAAAACATTATTTGGGGAGAGGAGAAGGTGTAGGAATGGGATTCCTATTTTACTGTGATAAAACCATTAAAGAAGAGGCCTTAAGTGATGATTCTGCTGCAGCTAAAAGGCTTAATGGAGATGCTGCAGCAGCCCTGGAAAGACTTCTCTGGATTTTTCTGTTATGGAAATATGGAAACATGCCCTTTTAAGGAGTTCAATGCCACGATGCAAGTATGCTGTTTCAGATTTGTGGTAAATTGGGGATTTACACATTGGGTAAAATTCAACATAAGCCCTACTTAGAGTAGACCCATTGAAATGAATGGGACTTGAGTTAGTACCATTCATTCCAATGCATCCAGTGATAGAATAGAATAGAATTTATTACGGTCGCAAGACCAGCAAAGTAGAGCAGCACTATAAACACAATCATATTCACAAGGCCAACAAGGTAAGGTGGGGCTATAGGTACAATAATAAAAAGAGGTAATAATTAATTAAAAATACAGATAAACAGTAAAAAAAAATTAAAATTAATTAATTGAATTGTACATATCCTGCTCATAATAATATAGGATTTAAAACATTAAAAATTAAAACATTAAAACATTATCACAGTCCGATGATATCCCACGCTGGCATGCAATTACAACAGCACTTGCAATATCCCCTTCACTTGCAACGGAATGAGTAGAGACAGCCTTGCCCTCACACCGATTTGGCTTCTGGCTGTAGCATTGTCACAAAGCCAAATCAGAGTGAAGGCGCTTGCTTCCACCTTCTGGCAAAAACAAAGGCAAAAATGATGCTGAGCAGCAGCTGGGCTCATGGCTGCTGGTGGCAGTAAGATGCGTAATTCTTCCAGGGGTACCTCTAGACAGACAGTATCCACCGCGGTGCCTTCGGAAGGGCGGCAGTTGCGTTACATGACACAGCCGCCAATCCGAAGCCATCTAGGGGCAAAGGGGCTTTGCTGCGAACTAAAAAAGTCGGCCATTTAGCTTCTGCTGTCTGTCGCTTTTTCTCCGGTGCTTCTTGGAGGCGTGCTAAGTCTATGGCAACCACTGATTGGTCGCCATGGGCTGGGCACGGAAGGGGGTGGTGCAGCGAGCCATAAGCTCGCTGAACCACCTCTGCACCTCCAAAAAAAAGTCCTCCCCCCCTATTCTGCAAATAAAAAATAAAATAAACCTAAACTCCACGATTCCTCGGTCCTCCCCCCCCACTTCTGCAAATTAAAAAATAAAACTTACCTTCAAAGAGGCAGCACGGGCGCAGCAGCGGTTCTGGCGGCAAGAAAACCCACTGCGCTGCTGCTGCTGGTGAAGACGGACGGAGGGAGTGCAAATTTTCAGGGCTCT
The DNA here is from genome assembly GCA_029215795.1 of Anniella stebbinsi. Taxonomy (NCBI): domain Eukaryota; kingdom Metazoa; phylum Chordata; class Lepidosauria; order Squamata; family Anniellidae; genus Anniella; species Anniella stebbinsi. Next base: position 251,412,154 of record JARDYH010000002.1, read on the forward strand.
TCTGGAAAAATTGCTGAAAGGGAGCTCTCTTTGTAGCTCACAAACAGGACATTCAAGCTGGAGAGCTGTTTCAGCTCAGGCCTCCTTCAAAGGTCTGCTCTTGTGTATATTAAAGACTAGGGCTATGAAACTCTGCTGAAGATACTACAGAAGTTTTGTTGACAATCTATTAGCTTTCCACAAGCAGGGACACCAGTGACATTGTTAGATATTGTTGCATCAGATATTAAGGTTGTATTGATAACATTTGCATCCTGCCCTCCCCGCCTCCGAAAATTAAGGCTATGTATTTTTTTTTAAATGTTGAGAACTGCCATGTGATAGGCTGAAAGGCAGTGACTTGGCTGAGGCCATGTATTTTATTACATAGGTGAGAGAGTGGCTGCCTCTACAAGAGAGGTTTAAAGCTCTTTCAAGGCGCTTTAAAATGTTTACCTCTACAAGAACGGAGCGCAAATCGGGCGTAGAGGTGCGTTATCTCTCCGATTATGCACATTATCGAATGCGCGTTAAATAGCGAGTTTTATTTTGCTCCGTCCATTAAAGCGCATTTTGACTATGTGAACAAGCGCTTATGCGCATTAACTACTTGTAAAGCGCATTTTGGTCATCCCTTAATGTGCTTCGCCCCCTCTCGCCGCCTCTCGTGCAGAGGCATTAGGCGTAAATGCGCTTCAGCGATTATTCGCATAATCGCCTAACCAGGCGCAAAAGCGAATCCTTGTAGAGGAGACCAGTATTTCAACACAGCACTTTCTGTTTTACATCCAATACTTTATCCGCTGTATCACACTGGGTTTCGACTGCCAAGGCATCTGTCAGGGCCTGTACCTTATTTTTTTATTTTTATTTTTTTTAAAATGTCAGACAAAGACGAAGGCTAGAGATAGAGATGCAGTGTCCCAAGGCTGCTCTATGTGATGGCTTCATGATAAAACCAGCCTCTGGAATCAAAACAAAAAGTGACCCTAAAAAAAAATGGAGCGCATGCCCACCAGCCACAAATGGACCCTGAAACACTTCTCTCTGTTTACAGTCAAATAGCCCAGATAAAACTACCAATAAATGCATGTACTTGTAACTAACTCCCATTGTCTGCACCTCTTTGTACTGCTGCTGGGTTGTATTTGGTTATTTTTTTATTTTATATTGTAGTTTTAAACCTTTAAATTTTATATTGTATTTTGTGGCGTATTTTTAGGGCTTTAATTGTTGTGAACCGGCCAGACAGCTTCAGCTATGGGGCAGTATAGAAATGTAATTAAATAAAAATGAAAACAAGTGCTCTTAGCAAGAAGAGACCAAAAAACATCCATTTGATTCAACTCCTTTGGCGCTAATATTTGAAAACAGCAAACACCAAAACTGTGAAACAACCAGCTGTTCACATTCCAGACAAACATGCATGCACATTAGCAGTTTCTGATTAGGATCATTCAGCCGATCTCCAGCCCTCTGATAAATGGTTGATTGAGTTTGTTTTGCTCAGAAATCGACTGGTTGCTAGCACAACTAGAGCAATAAAGAACTTGCATGCTCCAGAGGCTCAGCCTTGGTCAGAATTTTTGTAGCAGCATTCTGAGCCCGTTGCAGTTCTGAACAATTTTCAAGGGCAGCCCCACATAAAGTACTTTACAGTAGTCCACATGGAAGATCACTAAGGCATGTATCAACTAGGGATGTCAATGAAATCGGCCACAGAATAAAATGAGTTCAAATTTTTATGAACCTGCTCCACAGATTCTACAGCAGGCAGGCTTTTCCATAGTCAGGTGGATTCTGCAGACTTGTAGATCATTTTTTACTTCCCAAATTTTGTGCAAATTTCAAAACAGAAAAATACACAAAATTATAAAAAGAAACAGATGAAAATACATTTTCCCCATAGGTTAAAGCATGAAAATGGGTATGTGGGGCTGGCAAATCCTCACTATAATAAAATCTTATATTTCCTCATTATTTTCTATGGGCATCTCTCACTTCTATCCCTGGGGACATTTAAAAATCATTTCTCGGTGTGAATCTGGAAAGCACCTACCCAGATAAAGAAAAGGTTCTTTCTATCTTTTTTATATCTATGTTACTCTTTCACCATCCTCCTTTTCCATCCACCTATTCCATTCCTTCCCAGTTTTCTGTTCTTATCCTCTCAACAGGCAATCAACTTTCCATGGCCGCTGAGCATGCTCAGTCATCATTGGGCTATTTTGAATGTTCCATCCCCCTGTCTTAGGGATCTCCCCCCAAAAATCTGTGTGCCTCTACAAGCCATGGCATTGCCCACAGCTTGTTGATACCTTCCTTGTGTGTATTAGTGCTGCCATTTTGGTTATGTAAGCATCAGCACTCAGAGACTTGAACTGGAAATAGAATATTTACTTGAGGCCTTGCAACAACATGTTGCAGTGTGGATAGAGATGTGATGGTCCAGAAAAAAACCCAGAAAAAATGGGGAGAGGTGAGGGAGAAAATAAACAAAAACAAAACAGAAAACCTCAAGTATTTCTTTCCTGTTGTATTTCCCTTTTGAAAATTGAGGGGAATTTTTCTCAATTTTGTTTCTAGTTTTGTTATATCCCTCCCCTCACAACCCTTTATATCTTTAAGTGTGATCTTTAACTATATCTTTAACTATATCTCCAGCCAATCCATTCCTCCCCTCTTGCCCCAGTTTTATTGTCTCCACAATAGTCAGCCAGCATACTGTGCCCATTGAGCATGTTCAATTTTGAATGTGAAATGTTACAAAATTGGAATGCTTCATACTTATTGGAATCTCTTGATTCTTTTTGCAGGCATCAAGTATGATATCTCAGCAGCTGCCAAGTACTAAATACCATTGTGTGTTATCTACAGACTCCTGTCTGAGAGTAATACCATCCTATGTGCTACTACTGGATGCCAGCCCTCAAATGCTGTCAACTACTAAATGCTATTATATACCAGTTGCTACATATAGGCAAGTACTAAAAGTTATTTTCAGTCTTCTATCAAATGCTGTCAAATGTTAGTATCATTTCATGCCAACTGTAAAATATTATCAAATACCAACTATTAGGTTTTCAACTATCATTGAATGGCAACTATTTTATGAATAATCACAAAATATTCAAAGGGTATCTGGAGAACATTTGACATCAACATTTGCAAAGGAAATTTCTGAGGTGATCATTTTAACAGCAAATTTATTTCAGATATACACCAACACTCTAGCCACAACACCATAAAGTTTCTTGCCATGAGCTCTATTGCTACATGCTGGAATATGTTTTTTATAAGATCCAGAGAGAGAAGTTTCACATTGTTTCTAGCCTAGCAGCTATATGTATTTACATTAATATCTTACATTTATATCCTGCCTTTCCATCAAAGAGTCCAAATGGGTGAACATAATCATCTCCCTCTCCATTTTATCCTCATAACAACTCTGTGAGGTAGGTTAGGCTGGGATTCAGTGATGGAATCAAAGTGCCTCAACAAGAGGCATTTAAAGCTCTTTCAAGGCGCATTAAAAAAAATACCTCTACAAGAACGGAGCGCAAATCAGGCGTAGAGGCGCGTTATCTCCCCGATTATGCGCATTATCGAATGCGCGTTAAATCACGAGTTTTATTTTGCTCCGTCCGTTGAAGCGCATTTTGACTGTGTGAATAAGCGCTTATGCGCATTAACTACTTGTAAAGCGCATTTTGGTCATCCGTTAATGCGCTTCGCCGCCTCTCGCCGCCTCTCGTGCAGAGGGATTAGGCGTAAATGCGCTTCTGCGATTATGCGCATAATCGCCTAACCAGGCGCAAAAGCGAATCCTTGTAGAGGGGACCAAAGGTACACAGTAAGCTTCATGGCCGAGTGGGGCTAGAACCCCATTCTTTTGAATCCCGGTCCAGAACTCTAACCGCTGCATCACAGTGGCTCTCAAATTGCACACGAGTCACGTTGAGGTAACCAAAATAGTTCTAACCAGATTTCATTTCAGTGAATCCAAGTTTGCCTTGGATATTTGCCTTTAGCAGTATGTAAACTAGTAGCTCCTAAGTGAGCAGGTAAATCTGTGGCGATCTCCTGTAGTCATTAGTGTTATGCACTAACAGTTTTGCTGCTGTTCTTTTTGCAGTTTTGATTAGTTAAAAACATTATTTTAGCTCAGCTGAAAGATAAAGCACCTGGAGATGTTTTTTAAGTAGCTGGCTCTTTAATGTCTTCCAAGCATTCCATACTTACTACTGAGAATTACCTTCTGGTGCCTGATAACAATTTCAACAGCAGGCGACCCATCCATATTTTTGTACATAATTAGCAGAATGGCTATACAGCAGAAGTGGGTCATCCTGTACTTGTTATTCACAGATGGTTCAATATAATGGATTTTGGAGGCAGCATAACAAAAAATTGATACCAGTTTTAGAGAGGCACAGAGATCTAAGAAAAACAAGAAAAAATGATTTCAAATGTTTATGGAGGGTTATAACAGTCCAGGCACTGGAGAAGCCCCACACTGTGTGTTGTGAAAATGGACAAGCAAATGCCTGGACTCCTCTCTCTCTCTCTCTCTCTCTCTCTCTCTCTCTCTCCTTCTCCCTCTCCCTCTCCCTCTCCTTTTTCTTTCAAAGCCAGTTTGCAACATTGCATCACACTCTGGCATGAAGGTAGGGAGCAGGGACGACAATAGGGTGGGGCTTTGCAAATAGGAGCAGGCTTCATCCTGTAGGTCACTGGGATGAAGCCAGGAGCAGGTTAGGTTCCGTACCAGTCTGTCCCTAAGAGTGCCCTTTGTTTTCTTCCATATAAGTGAATAGTTGGCATTCACTCTTCGGAGCAAAATACAATTGTATACCTAGCGACTCTTTTGCAGTGAGGGTAAAAGTTGTCTTCCATCTTTGAGTTTTGGTAGCCTGACTTGTAGTGACAGGAGCCCCACACGAGGTTGTGAGTCACCACATCCCTCAGGTTACAGCACACAAACTTTCTACACACACACACACATACACACACACACACACACACAGAGAGAGAGAGAGAGAGAGAGAGAGAGAGAGAGAGAGAGAGAGAGAAAGTCTAATCTGGTTTGCTTTTAGTTCATTCTGAAAACACGCTTTGTTTTGGTATAGTATCAGCAGCTTACATGCCCTGCTTGGGTCATGCAAAAGCAAATAGCTCTGAAATGAGAGTGGGGATTGGTGTGGCATGCATTGCTAATATGATGTCACAAAGGCACCAACAGCTCCCTTAAACAAGGGGAAACGATGCTGTTTGCTCAGGTAGTTCCAGGGGAGATGCGAAGGAGCACTTGGGTTCTCTTCCCCAGGAGAAAGGTCACACATTCCTTAAATGCTCTTATTACTTTCCTCTCCCTCTCAGCTTCTACATCATTTCTCTTCTATTTATTGCAAAGAAAGGGGTTTGGGAACAAGAGAAGGTAAACAGATGGACAGGCTCGTAGCAGAGCATTGTTACAGAAGATTAGTCCCCTGTAAGGTAAAGAGCAAAATTACTTTGAGAGTACAATAGGTCTTAGGTGAGAGGTGAATGGTGAATTTCAAGGCTGCCTGCCTCCATGTCTGTATGATTCTGCCGGTGTGTGTGAAGGCAAAGGAAACAGGGTAAAACCAGCATTTGATTCAACATAGGGCTGAATCATCTTTAATCAATATTGACTTTCTTTGTTGAGCTCCCTATAAAACCAGCACACAAAAGTACAGATGCCTTGAGCTGGGACTCTTACATCAGAGGAGGGCACAAGCGGGAAGAGAGATTAATTTGGGGGTGGTGAATTGTTTGTCTCATGTGAAATCTCTGGTGGGGTGTTCATTGCCGTGGCTGCGTGCGAGGACATCCTCTTGCTGAGAGAGATGGAAAACTACGATTGACATAAGAAATGAATTCTTTTTTTTTCCAGAGCAAGGCTGACACAAATACATGCAGCCAAGTGGAAAAGGGTTGGGTATTTCTCTTAGCCATTTCAGAATGTTAGATTAGGGTTCCCTGGCAAATGTGTGCTCGTGCAGGGAAAGAAGAAAATTTCCAGACCTTGAGGTGATGTTGCAGAAAGACAGAAAAGCTAAAAATTTGCAATCCCAGATGAGTACTAACTAGGGTTTCATTGAATATTTTTCCACTTTGATATTCAGTGCAAAATCGTTGTATTCAATGAACAAATTACCAAAAACAAATGTTCAACTTACTGAACATTTCCATTTAGTTCAGGGACCTTTAGTTCCCTTGGCTGCTGTTTCTTCTTGGCACCATTTTCCTCCTCCTCCTCCTCCTCCTCCTCCTCCTCCTCCTCCTCCTCCTCCTCCTCTCTTTTGTTCTCACTATCAGACTCATTGGCAAGCACTGCCCTTTAATCCAATTAGCCACATTCTCATTTCGTTTAGCAGCATCACATCACATGCAGGGTAGTGATGTCATCAGTGAAGTCATAGGAACTGTCACAGCTTATTGCATCACAATGTGGACAACTGAGGATTGGGACACACTACACTTGATCTTAGCCAAAAGGCCGAGAAGCGATGAGGATGGGAACAATCAAGGAGGGCAAAGGAGGAGGAGGAAAGTAGTGCGAAGAATGGCCCTATTTGGCGTGTGGAGTGTCATTGACTAATTCTCTCTCTCTCTCTCTGCCCCCAATTATCTTTATATCTCACTATTTCCATTTGGGACAATGGAAACTCACACACCGTGGCTTAATTGTAGCGAGATGGTTCACCTACGTATGAACTCAGGGAAGCAGCAGAGAAGCTTCTGAGGAAAGGTGAAGGTTCATAAATATTTGAAATCTTACTGTCTGTGTGTGTGTGGGGGGGGACATGACACATGTTTTATAATTCAGTGTCTGCCACAACACCATTATTGCAGAGCCCGTCATCTTTTGTGAACTGTCTGCTTGCAACACATGCTGTTATTCCAAAGCCAGCAGGCAGTATTGTAGCTACGGTTTAATAATGGGCACAAAATGGGCATTTATGGTTATGTAATGTATTGCCAGTTACTGCAGTAGTGATAGGGAGTGGACTTATACGTTTAGGGGTTACATCCTGTCTTGTAACACACACACACACACACACACACACACACTTTTATATTGTATGGTATTTGTTTCTATGAAAACTGCTTGGAGGTCCTGGCAAGTCAAGTGATACAGAAGCAGCTTAAATTAATAAAGGCACCAATTCCATTCCATTCTTAAGTAACGTCTTGTGGTCTGAGCTTGAAGTGGGGTGTGTCCCCATTCATATCAAAAGGCACAGTTAGTTCAATGGTGCTCAGATGAGCGCTGCAATGCGCAGAGCTGTTGTCAAGGATAAGCATGGTGAGGCAACTGTTGAGGGCCCACGACTCAGCACAGGCCTACTGACAGAAGGCCCCTGGCGTTCTCCCTCCTCTTCACCACTGCATGTTCTTGGTTCACCAGCCTCACGCTCTGTCTTGGATAATGGTGGTGGTGAGGAGGTGGAGCAGGAGATGCCACAGCCTCTTTGTTTACTGTCTCTCGCTTTGCCAAGCGAGCAAATGGCACCAATAAAGAGAAAGATGAGGAGAAACAAGAGCAGCTGGTGCCAATAGTGGTGAAAAGATGGTCTCACTATGGGAAGGCACCCATCAAGGGTCTCTTGCCCAAGGAGTTGCCACTGGCAATGAGGATGGGTGTGCAGCAACTAAGCATCTGGAAAGCTTCTTGCATGCACAGATGTCTCTTAAGTGGATCAGATCAGTAATTTCCCAGAAGATTATTTTGAATTCGTGTGATGATATTTCCAAGGGGAATGGGGATGCTCCTTTTGAAACCTGCCTTAGGGGCACAGAAATAACTAATAATGGCACCTGCTCCTCTTCAGCTTTAGGTGATGGTTTGGCAATGGGTTGTCATTGCATTGTCCATTTTCTGAATTTTAAAATGAGCTCCGTGCCATATTATACAGACAACGAAAAACAATGAAATATAAGGAAAAGTTTCTATGTAATTTCTGTACATTAGTATTAATAAAGTACAATCAACTGGAAGAAAATGCAAAACTTTGCTATGAAATCATGGGGGAAAGGGCATTATGCCTAACATTGTCCTGAAATCTATCCAAACATGGTGAAACCACTCAGATATAGTTCGTGGTGGTGGGGAATTTATTTTTTGCAATAGTAAGCAATTGCCATCTTAGCATTAGCCGGCAACATAATTACAATTTCCATATCAACAACATGATTTAGATAATTCACCTAACACGTCCTGTGATTTGTTGAGCATACAACAAAACTATTCTCCAAAATAGTTTATTTTTCAGTTTCAAAAGAAGCATAGAAAGTCCTCTCTCCCAATAAATTGCCAAGCGTCCCTCTCCCACTTTTTCTGAAAGACCCACAGCTCTGATATTTTCAGTAATATGAAGATGATAAATTTGACTTGTAAGCCACCCCATCAGATCTTTGATACAATGCATTCATAAACTGAGGCCAGATCTACACCAAGCAGGATATAACATTTGAAAGCGGTATAAAAACAGCAGTAGTGTAGATCCTGCCAGAGTTGCATTCATATGAAACTTCTGGCCATATGTAAAAATACTATTATAGTCATTGTTCATCAGGACTCATTACATCTTTGATCTACTGATCGGACAAAAATAAGTTTTTGGTCCATGATGTCTTTCAGATAAATAATTCCATGCTTCTCCAATGCTTCCTTGTCTCTTGTTATTTCCTTACCATTTCATTATTTATTGTAAAATTGTTATGGATATGGGGAGAAAGAGACTGCACTGATGACAAAATTTAAACTTAATTTATGCCAATCTGAAAAAGTGGCGTAAAAACCTGAATTGCTGTTAAACTTATTTAAGTCTTCTTTACAATGGTACCAACATTTATTTTTAAGTGAAGGATATTCTACCTCCCAAAATAAGATTGAGAACACCAGTTGATCTATCCGATTAATAATCTAAAATTGTGTTTATTTAGTTCATAGACCTTTCCCACATATTGGTACATAAAGCAGTTACTACAAATAAACAATAAAACGAAGATAAATTGAGATATGTAAAATATGCATAACTACTGAAATTGAAAATATATATATATATATATATATACACACACATAACATAAAATCAGCAATCAACTTTACATTATAAACAGTGCCTGTACCATTTATTTCTCAACAGTTACTGTCAGCCATTAATTAATTGTGATCCTATAGCCACAGCTATACAAGGACACTTTCTCAGTTCCAGTGGAATGTCTAAGAGCCTATCTACACTACTGCTTTAAAACGGTTTATAACAGTTTCACCGGTTTAAAACTGTCATAAACCATTTTAAAGCAGTAGTGTAGATAGGCTCATAGAAACATTCTGCTGATGGAAGACTACTTGACAATCCAATCTGATCAGCTTTACTATTTAATGTCTTCAGCCAAAGACAAGTGTAAGTATCTGTCAACATCAGTGCCAGATAACATGTAGGAATTGGGCAGTATTCAATGGGGTTCTGCGCCCCCACTGTTTCCATTGCATAAGTTGATAGACACTGAAGGAATTTCAGCTTGGCGGAAGAGATGTCTCCTCCCTCCTGTTTATTTGCATTTACTTCCGTGTAAGGGAAAAGGTTGGGTCCACCTCCTGTCAGGGCTAAGTAATGGGAGATGGATGCCATGTGTGCAGAGGACAAAGAGAAAAAGGTTTTAACCAATGGAATGGCGAATATAGTTTGTATAACCAATCAAATGGTGTATATTCTATAACTCACTCATATATGCATATCTTATCTTTGCACTTGAAACTTAATCCATTGAGCACGAACCCATAATGTTCATTATTATTAGAATGTAATGACGCTAACCAGTGAAGATGGTACTTTTGTAATCAAAGTTAATATAAGAGTGTGAAATCCTTTGTTCTGCGCGCTTCCGTTTTGCTGGCGGCCGGAGCGTCACTGCTGCAGCAGGGTAAATAAAGGGTTAAATTGGATTCTCCAGCCTCTGAGTCTTTGATTGGAAGGAAGTGCTCAGAGGCCACGAACCTCTCGCCCATTCAGGGACAACAAACTGACACCCATCACTTGCACAATAGAGATTTTGTGTAACTGGGAGGAGCCAGAAATGAGCAGAAATGCTCATTTATGGAATGGGGCAGATTGGTAGAGCTTGCATAAGGGAGCTCTGCCGACCTGTCCTGATCCAAAAAGGAGCATTTCTCTGTTTTTTGAGGCTACCAACAGGAAGCATTTAATATCTGTTGAGCAAGCAGTGGGTCCTGCTTGCGCAATAGAATCAGTAGGAGGGGCTGCCTGTGCAATGGTCCCGTTGGATACTGCCCATTGAATACATATATATACCCCCAAATTGAGCACATATAGCCAAGTTACAGTATCTATAGAAGAAACTCCAGCTTCTGTTCTTAATGTTGCATTTTTAAAACATTGGGGCATACTCAAAATATTCCTCAAGAATTTAGATTTTTCTCAGTCCATCTTCCCATTCATATCCATGAGCCACAGTTGGATATCATATAATAGCTTTGTTATTTACATTTTCAGCACTGAGGGTACATATCCACTTCCTTGCAGATGCTAATCTGTATGCTTCCCAATATTACGAAGACGCAAACTGAGGGTGACTTTCACCCTATAAAAAATCTAGATGTATTTTTGCCACATTGTAAAAACTATTTTATTAACAGTCAAATATTAATACTAATAAAACTCTTATTCTCATTTTAACAGTAGAGATCTACCTTATCCCCCAAAATGGGGCCGTTGTTCAAAAGCTTATTTAATATCACCCTGAGTTTCTTAGGTTTTACTATATTTTCCGAATCACCTGTAATCCACTATTGATCTTGGATGTTTTCTAAAATATGCAATATAGTTTAGCTATACCAATTTTAGTATTGGTGGACATACTGATGCCAAACCATTCTAATTTACTTTAAAATGGACCTTATAACCAGATTATAGGCCAAATATTTACAGGCATGCTGTGAAGCCAAGATGTTTCTGGTTTTGAAAGCATTAAGACAAGATCATCTGCATATAAAGTGAGAGACATCACTTTTATTATGCAGACATAATAATAATAATAATAATAATAACGATTTATTTCTTACCCGCCTCTCCGTCTAGATCGAGGCGGGGAACAACAACATGATAAAATACATAAAACTAATTAAAACATGACAAATATTATTAAAACTGCATTAAAACATCCTAAAACATCCTAAAAACATTCTAAAAATTACACTGGATATGCCTGCCGGAAGAGAACAGTCTTTATAGCTTTCTTAAATTCTAAAAGACTGTTAAGTTGACGAGTCTCCTCCGGCAGGTCATTCCACAGTCTGGGAGCGGCAGAAGAGAAGGTCCTCTGGGTAACAGTTGTCAGCCTAGTCTTGGCCGACCGCAGTAAGTTCTTCCCAGAGGATCTGAGCGTGCGGGGCGGATTGTACGGGAGAAGGCGATCCCGCAGGTAACCTGGACCCAAACCATGTAGGGCTTTAAAGGTAATGACCAACACTTTATACTTCGCCCGGAAACTAATTGGCAGCCAGTGGAGCGATTTTAAAGCTGGCGTAATATGGTCACTCCTAGATGTACCGGTGACCAACCTGGCTGCCATGTTTTGAACTAGTTGAAGTTTCCGGACTAGGCACAAAGGTAGCCCTATGTACAGCGCATTGCAGAAGTCGAGCCTCGAAGTTACCAGTGCGTGCACTACCATCTTTAGGTCTTCCAACTCTAGGAAGGGGCGCAGCTGGCGTATCAGCCGAAGCTGATAGTAGGCACTCCTGGCCGTCGCATCTATCTGGGCTGTCATTTGGAGCGACGGATCCAGGAGCACCCCCAAGCTGCGAACACAGTCTTTCAGGGGGAGTGTAACCCCATCCAGAACCGGTTGACACACCTCCAAACCCAGGTTGCGGCCTTTGACAGCAAGCACCTCCGTCTTGTCTGGATTCAGCTTCAGTTTGTTTTTCCTCATCCAGCCCATTACCGCCTCCAAGCATTCATTCAGAGGAGACACACTATCCTTAGCTGACGCTGTTGTCGAAGGCATAGAGAAATATATTTGGGTGTCATCAGCATACTGATAGCACCCCGCCCCATGCCTCCGGATGATCTCTCCCAACGGTTTCATATAAATGTTAAACAGCATTGGGGAAAGGATGGCACCTTGCGGTACGCCACACAGCAGCTCCTTCTTTGCAGAGCAGCTATCCCCAAGCATCACCATCTGGAACCTGCCCGAGAGGTAGGACCGGAACCACTGAAGCACAGTGCCCCCGATTCCCAATCCCCTCAGGCATTCCAGAAGGATACCATGGTCGATAGTATCGAATGCCGCTGAGAGGTCCTGCATAATTACGGTGGATAGGTCAGTCAATATTCCACCATGTTAAAACTTGAGTATTCTAACTAAGACCCCCTCTACAAGAATTCGGTTTAACGCCTGGTTCTCCGATTATTAGGGGTGTGCATCGGATCGGATCCGATCCACGATCCGAATCCGATCCGACCCAAAATCGGGAAAATCCGATCCAATCCAATCCGATCCGGACAACCTCCGATCCGATCCGATCCGATGAGGTCCGATCCGGATCGGACGCCATTTTGAATGCTTTTTCCCATAGCCAAGTATTGTTTTACAAAAACGCCTATAACTTTTTCATTTTTAAAGATAGAAGGATGAAACTTGGGCACATTGTAGACTGGTTAGGGGTAGTTATCTGTAAGAAATTTCAGAAAGATTGGTGCATGCATTTTGTGGCAATTAATTTTTTAATAAATACCCAGGAATGCCTATAACTTTGTCATTTTTAAAGTTACACACATGAAACTTTGCCACATTGTAGGGGGTACCTTGGGACCTATGTGTGTGAAATTTCAGAAACGTAGGTGCTTGTCTTGTGTGGCAATTAATTTTTAGAAAAATGGGTAGTAGTGGGGTAAATACAGTTACGCCTCCCATTTTTTTATTTTTGAAGATACAAACAGGAAACTTGGGCACATTACAGGTACCACTTGCCTTGATATGTGTGTGAAATTTCAGAAACATTGGAGCTTTCCTTGTGTGGCAATTAATTTTTGAAACAATGAGGAAAGAAACACCTATAACTTTGTCATTTTTAAAGTTACACACATGAAACTTTGCCATATTGTAGGTGGTACCTTGGGACCCATGTGTGTGAAATTTCAGAAACATAGGTGCTTGCCTTGTGTGGCAATTAATTTTTTAATAAATACCCAGGAATGCCTATAACTTTGTCATTTTTAAAGTTACACACATGAAACTTTGCCACATTGTAGGCGGTACCTTGGGACCTATGTGTGTGAAATTTCGGAAACGTAGGTGCTTGTCTTGTGTGGCAATTAATTTTAGAAAAATGGGTAGTAGTGGGGTAAATACAGTTACGCCTCCCACTTTTTTATTTTTGAAGATACAAACAGGAAACATGGGCACATTACAGGTACCACTTGGCTTGATATGTGTGTAAAATTTCAGACAGCTGGGTCCAGGCATGTGGTGGCAAGGTATTTTTGAAACAATGAGGAAAGAAACGCCTATAACTTTTTTATTTTAAAAGTTAGAAGTCTGAACATTGCTCACTTTGTAGATGGGTTAGGGGTAGATATGTGTCAGAAATTTCAGAATTATAGGTCCAGGCATTTGATGGCTATGGAATTTTTAAATTACATGTTTCAAAAAAATTTCTACAGAGGCCAGGTCTTCCCCTCCCGCTTCCCGCGAAGAAAAGGAAACACTCTCTCGTCTCGATCCCTTTGATCCTTGCTAGTAGTATCCATTACAGGGCTCGTGTTTCCTTTCCTCCTTTCACTTTTCAAGCAGAACGGCTGAGCCTAGCTGAGTTTTGCAGCCATGCGTGCAAGGAAGGATCACTCTGGTCTCGATCCCTTTGATCCTTGGTAGTATCCATTACAGGGCTCGTGTCTGCTTTCACTTTGTACTCAAGCAGACACGAGCCCTGTAATGGATACTACCAAGGATCAAAGGGATCGAGACCAGAGTGATCCTTCCTTGCACGCATGGCTGCAAAACTCAGCTAGGCTCAGCCGTTCTGCTTGAAAAGTGAAAGTAGGAAAGGAAACACGAGCCCTGTAATGGATACTACTAGCAAGGATCAAAGGGATCGAGACGAGAGAGTGTTTCCTTTTCTTCGCGGGAAGCGGGAGGGGAAGACCTGGCCTCTGTAGAAATTTTTTTGAAACATGTAATTTAAAAATTCCATAGCCATCAAATGCCTGGACCTATAATTCTGAAATTTCTGACACTTATCTACCCCGAACCCATCTACAAAGTGAGCAATGTTCAGACTTCTAACTTTTAAAATAAAAAAGTTATAGGCGTTTCTTTCCTCATTGTTTCAAAAATACCTTGCCACCACATGCCTCGACCCAGCTGTCTGAAATTTTACACACATATCAAGCCAAGTGGTACCTGTAATGTGCCCATGTTTCCTGTTTGTATCTTCAAAAATAAAAAAGTGGGAGGCGTAACTGTATTTACCCCACCACTACCCATTTTTCTAAAATTAATTGCCACACAAGGCAAGCACCTACGTTTCCGAAATTTCACACACATAGGTCCCAAGGTACCGCCTACAATGTGGCAAAGTTTCATGTGTGTAACTTTAAAAATGACAAAGTTATAGGCATTCCTGGGTATTTATTAAAAAATTAATTGCCACACAAGGCAAGCACCTATGTTTCTGAAATTTCACACACATAGGTCCCAAGGTACCACCTACAATGTGGCAAAGTTTCATGTGTGTAACTTTAAAAATGACAAAGTTATAGGTGTTTCTTTCCTCATTGTTTCAAAAATTAATTGCCACACAAGGAAAGCTCCAATGTTTCTGAAATTTCACACACATATCAAGGCAAGTGGTACCTGTAATGTGCCCAAGTTTCCTGTTTGTATCTTCAAAAATAAAAAAATGGGAGGCGTAACTGTATTTACCCCACTACTACCCATTTTTCTAAAAATTAATTGCCACACAAGACAAGCACCTACGTTTCTGAAATTTCACACACATAGGTCCCAAGGTACCCCCTACAATGTGGCAAAGTTTCATGTGTGTAACTTTAAAAATGACAAAGTTATAGGCATTCCTGGGTATTTATTAAAAAATTAATTGCCACAAAATGCATGCACCAATCTTTCTGAAATTTCTCACAGATAACTACCCCTAACCAGTCTACAATGTGCCCAAGTTTCATCCTTCTATCTTTAAAAATGAAAAAGTTATAGGCGTTTTTGTAAAACAATACTTGGCTATGGGAAAAAGCATTCAAAATGGCGTCCGATCCGGATCGGACATCTGGTCCGATCCGATCCGACCAGCCTCCGATCCGATCCGATCCGATCCGACCCCCCAGGTCCGATTCCGATCCGCTATCCGATCCGATCCGGGGGGTCAGTGCACATCCCTACCGATTATGCGCATTTTCTCGGAAGCGCTTTATGGTAAATGACTGTACGCGGGAGGTAATTGAGTGCTCAACTGGTGGCCTTACTGGTTGTTTGAAATGCGCTTTAGAAGTAGTTAATGCGGGGAGAATCGCTTGTTTACATAGTCAAAATGTGCTTTAATGGGCAGCAGCAAAATAAAACTCGCTATTTAACGCGTATTCGATAATGCGCATAATCGAATAGATGACGCGCCTCAACTCCCGATTTACGCTCTGCTCATATAGAGGTAAAAGTTTTAATGAGACTTGAAAGAGCTTTAAACCTCTCGTGTAGAGGCAGCCTAAAGACAATTTCTCCAACGTTTATGAGATTTGGTATGATGTTTTTATATGTCAAAAACCATGGGCTGGCCCAATTTCAGATATATCTGCTGAGAAATGCCCATGATATACCAGGTTCAAAAAGTATGCTTACAACATTGGAAAACAGGGCTGGTTCACCAATATCTGGGAAACTGCACTTTCAGAGAGACTAACCCAGCAGAGCAGAGTTCTGAGAGGGGCAGCCATACATGACCACTTCATGGAAATGTGGTTTCCCTTCATTGGATTTATCAACAAAAAGATGGTGGCCTATAAGACTCCAATATCCCAAACATCATTATAGAAGGATCTAATTAAATGAGGGGTGCTGTAAGAATATTTTACCGTTCATGTAGTTAAAATTAGAATGGGAACAGTTTCTCTTTATAATTTTTGTTTGAATGGCTGACTGCATTGCATTTGTTGGCTATAAGCTCGTTGTACTATGCACATGAATTGAATAAAACAAAGGTTTTATTTTTTAAAAAGGAAGTATGCTTCTTGGACAACTTCCTGTACTTTACCCAACCCTAATGTAGGAACTTTCTTTTCCCACCTTGCCCCTTAAATGCACCCCAAAATTCAAGGAAATTGCAAGGGTTTTTTTCGTTTCTATTTTTGTGAAAATCCCTTGTGTCTTCCTGAAGTCTCTACCTTTTCAAGTCCCAGTGCTTAGGGAAAAACTTGCAACCTTTGACCTATGCTTAGTATTTGATTTGTCTCTTCCTAGAATAAATCTCTTCTCATAATAAAGACAGGAAAGCTTGTAGGGAATGGAAAAGGTGACAGGGGATGGTGGAGATTTTAAAAACAGTGCAAGAAAGAATTGTTTGAAAAATCCTTTGAAGAACCCACACTTTCCCTTGGTCTTTCAGCCCCGTTTTCCTGCAGTTGCACATTGCAAGATCAGAGGTGGCACACAAGCCGTCTTTCAGGAGGCTTGCTCATCATGATTGATCTTTTCATTCAGGAATCTCCGATAAGCTTCCAAGCCACAGGATTCCCCAGACTATAGTTCGAGACCACAGTGGTTCTGTGAACAGTTTTGCATGCTCAGGCACTTCTCTAGCAAAGAAAAAAGTGGTATATACGCTAATTGGCCCCATTCAGGAGGATATACTTTAATTTGTAGAGCCAAAAGTGTTTGACCCAAACCACCAAAATGTGTGTGCTGTTAAATTGAAATGGAGGGCATTTGTTGTTGCTGCATCTTGTTTATCTTTATCTGTAGCTTAGAAAATTGATTAACCTTTTCAAAAATATTTTCTCACGGCGTGAATTACTTTTTCCAAACAATAACATGTTGAGGTTGAGAGAACATATTAATAATACAGGCATTAAAGTCCATTGTAAGGACGGCACAATAATAACCCGACAAAGAATATGTGATAAACTTGAGGGAATAAAAAGCAGCGGTTGTATTTCAAAGAAAGACAGGCATGCTGAGATGGGGAAATATAGACAAAGAGAGGTGGATGAAAAATACTAAACATGCTTTGTCAAAAGAAAACATTTCAGACAACATGTAGAGGCTAACCTGGGTTTGCCATTAAATACAAGGTCAACTGGAAGCTACACCAAGTCATGGTTCCCTGATAAGTGAACCTATCTGATACACAAACTTGCAGTCACATAGGCTAAAGGTACAGGATGCCTCAAACTTGCTGAAGCTAATCATGTTTAACTCTGATCAGTGCCTGAAGGGAGACTTCCTAGGAACCCTACGTACATAAAACTTGAATTTCATTGAAGAAAACTGATCTGTCATTGAATAAAATAGAGGGCAGTATCCAATGTTGTCCATGGAACCAACTGTGAATGCAATGGAAAGCTACTTGTTTCTGAAGCAATCAGAAACAAGCAGAGACATTCATTTCTGGAATGTAGCAGGTCAGTGGAGCTCAGAGAAGGGTGCTCCTCTGACCTGCCTCATTCTGGAAATGAGCATTTCTGCTTGTTTCCATTTTGCTTTGGGAAGCGTGCATTCCCATGGGTTCCGCAGGTGCAATAGAATGGACAGAGATGCAGCAGTATTGCATAACTGCTATATATTCATAAGATGATTAAAACACTTTAGGCTGAAATAAGGGTGACCGCTTACACATCACCCAAAAAGAAGAAATCCATCTTCAAAAGAGGGGGCAAATGAGGACACCAATTTGCATAATGTTTGCATGTAGTCATTTATAAGTATACATGCAAATTTAGAAATACTAACTATAATTTATATAGAAATACAATTCATCTCACCGTAGCAGGGAAGGCTGGCCAAGTGCCCGGTGCGCTTGCTCAGTCTGTTGATGAGCCACTTCAAGTAGGCTGACCATTTGAAAAGGAGGTCAGGGCTCATGTAACTTTTACAGTTGTAGAGAAAAGGGAATTTCAGCCAGTGTCATTTGGATGCAATTAGTTCCTGGTGAAATTCCCTCTTCATCACAACAATTAAAGGTGCAGGCACTATACTAGAGTGACCATATACAAAAGAAGGCAGGGCCCCTGCAACTTTAACTGTTGTGATGAAGAGGGAATTTCACCAGGAACTAATTGCATACAAATGACACGGGCTGAAATTCCCTTTTCTCTACAACACTTAAAGTTACATGAGCCCTGTCCTCCATTTCATATGGCCAGCCTAACTTCAAGGCCCTTCCCTGCTCTCCCTTCTGATGGTTCTTTATCATTAAAATGGACTTGGACTGGACATCGCTTCAAATAGAGGACTGTCCTCTATAAAGTAAGACATCTAACCACCCTAGGTTGGAACTAGACTCAGGCAGAAAACATATGCTGCCCAATCTTCTGTTTCCATCCAATGTACAAAGTGTGTGTGTGTGTGTGTGTGTGTGAGAGAGAGAGAGAGAGAGAGAGAGGGAGGGAGGGAGGGAGAGAGAGATTTTCATTCAGGGAAAAAATAGGTGAGAGAGCGCTGCTTAATCTTTTCTCTGTCCACCATGTTTCCATCAGCAATCTTTCCCCTTGCCACCATTTTCTTCCAGTTAACCAAGAAAATGGGTCTTGGACACAGGCCGGAATTAAAATTGTTTGCAAACCAAAAATGGTGGGCATGGGGAGAGTGAAGGAACCTGCCCTCGTATTGCTTTCCCCTCACAAATGCCTGCAATCATCCCTTTGCACACCTGAGGTAAATGTGGGATTAAGAATCTCAGATTTGCAGATGAATGTATAGTTCTACCCTCATGTGTACATCAAAAAGGTAATGTGTGAAGTGGCCCTAAGTTCATCCTGGGGGACATTCTACATTTGGGGTTCTTCACTTCAGTGTATTTAAGTAGATGTATTTAAAGGTTTTGTCTAAGTATGATGCAAATCTGAACTGATACTTCAGCAAGTTCTTGCCTTGGGATACAAATGAGAATAAATGTGGCACATTTAGCTCTAGGGATTTCCTTGAACTGAAAATTCATTGTGTTCTCCAATATGTTGCTCCTTCAGTGCCAGCTAATTAGGGATGATGTGAATGTGATGATTAGGCTGACCAGATAAAATCCAGGTCAGGCCTCATGTAACTTTAACAGTTGTAGAGAAAAGGGAATTTTATCCAGTGTCATTTGTATGCAATTAGTTCCTGGTAATATTCCCTCTTCATCACAACAGTTAAAGGTGCATGCACTATACTAGAGTGACCATATACAAAAGAAGGCAGGGCCCCTGCAACTTTAACTGTTGTGATGAAGAGGGAATTTCATCAGGAACTAATTGCATACAAATGACACTGGCTGAAATTCTGTTTTCTCTACAACTGTAAAAGTTACATGAGCCCTGACCTGGATTTTATCTGGTCACCCTAGTGATGATGTCATGGACCCATGTAGCCAATCAGATTTACTGTGATGACGTATGATGAAACATATGAGGGCAAACAAAGCTGTATTGGCCAATTTCCCCCCACTAACCCTATTGTTGTGTGCTGATGCATAATCAACATCCCAAAAATTAAAACTTTCTCTTCCCATGATTCTTTTTCACACCTTTGTGAATAGTTCCAGAACAACATGTGTGTGTGTGTGTGTGTGTGTGTGGTGATGGGGGGGGGGGGGAATGAAATTCACCTCCTGAGCTTGGCTCTGCATATTAAGAAGAGCTTCACCTGATGATTTTTTTTCATGCATGTTCAAAAGCATGGAGACTTATCAGAAAAAATAATAATAGCAGCTCCCAAAACAATCTTCCTTGGCTCAACAGGACAGAGAAACTCTTAGCTGTCTGGATACATGCATGTTATTAATGGCAGTTAGCCATAGGACTTCCACATTCAAAAGCAATATATTTGTGTTTGGAGCATATCTCTATAAACCCCACTGGGAGGGCACGGATACAAGTTATGATTCGTACTGGATGAAACCTCTCAACTCATATCATATTGCAACTGGCAATAACAACCAACAACATTAGAGGATGTTTGGGAAAAAGTTGTCATAGTTTCTATACGTTCCTCAGCCCTCAAGATCTAGACAAAGATTACAGCCTGGCAGCTACTTAGTTTTTTTAAAAAGTTCCAAGCAAACAATAAAAGCAGGAGGTTTACAAGAAGCTTAAATGAGCAAGAAGTCTGTTTTAAAAAGGGATTCCTGCCCAAATGAGGACAATATGAAAGAGCACTAAAATTCCTGGCAAAAGAAATGTTAGCTGATAATAAGGCTAGCAAAAAAAAGTCTTTGAGGACTTTATTGTTGGGAACAGGACAAATAATAAACCTCTCTTTAACTATACCAGAAGCAGAAAACCAGGCAGAAAGGCAGTGGACAAATAGATGACAAAGAAGTCAAAGGATTATTGAAAAAGGATCAGGGGACCGCAGAGAAACTGAATTAATTTGTGATTTCTTTAAAATATTTATTTCTGGCCCGCTGGGCCACGGCCGTGCAAGACACAAAAGAAAACCTATTTTAAAATCAAAACACAGAATAAGCCATCAAATTGCTCAATAAACAGGAATAAACCAGAAGCAGAAAACCAAGAAAAAAACAACAGTGGAATGTTTTAACAAAATAACCCAGCATAATTCAGAATAGCCAGAGGAAATTCAACTTCAGATAGCCTCAACCACATTCACTTGGCCTACAAGAGCCAGCAAATACAGGGCTTGATGGCACTGCTGAAATCCCCCATCTTATCTCCAAAGAAGATGTTAGCTTGTGGGTAGGTTAATATAAGAGAAGGCAGTTCTTTAGGGCAGGTAAATTTGATGACGTTACCTGCAAGAAGATCTAAAGCCCACCTTTCCAAAATGCAGGAATGCTACGATAAAAGACGGGCTTTGAAAGAAGTGTGAACCGGAGAGACAGAACACAGCGGTAGAAGCAGCGGTGGAAAAAGGTAAGCGTGACACGTGACGTTTTGCTGCGGTTAAAAAAACAGCGATAGGAGGCGCCTCCACCGTGACATGTAGCTGCCCCCCAAGAGTCTTCATAACCCACTACTGCCTTTGAAAAACAATCTTATATTGTCTCCACTTAATGTTTATGTTTGTATTAATTTCCACTGATTGTCGGCTATCTTGGAGGCTTGTTGTCAGGCAGAAAGGAAGGATAAAATATTTTAAATACAATAAATAAACCACCTTAAATGCCTAATGAATAAACCAGGCCCTTCCTGACCTGGAGCACCAATGCTTAGTTGCTGTGCTACACCAGCTAAGACAGCATGTGATAGAGTTTTCTGCCCTGTGGATTTGCATTTGAAATGTTAGCAAAGCTTGCCATGGGCTCTGTTAAACCTCCTTGCCAGGATTAAACAATTCCCCATGTTCTAAATCACCCGGAACATTTATAAAATGCAAAAAAGGTGAGGGACCATCATGAATAAATAATCTGTAATAACAGAGATCTCCTGATAAGAAAATAAAAGAATTAAAAGCTCTTGTTTTCAAACACTACCCCAGTAACTGGGGATTTTTCTAGCTGTGAGCTGGAGAATTACAAATTTTAGACAACGATGTATTGGCAAAAACAAACAAAGGCTGAGAATCAGAAATACTCCAGGGCCTGATAGAAATCTCAGCATGCTTTTTTTTTTTTTTAGGACAGCCCAGCTAACAATGATATTTGACAGCAATTCTTTTCACTGTTTCAATAGTGAATTACTTGTGAAAATGAAGTGCATTAGTCTCCACATGTGGAGGGTGGGCCATGCATAACAGTCCCGCCTCTGCAGTTGTGTCCCCTGCCAGCTACAGCTCCGTGCTGTCCATGTGTTGGAGGCACATCTGCAGAAAGAAAGACTGCCAAACATGTTTGGGGTCTCCATCTCTCAGGATCGCCACAGGGATGGGACTAGCAGGGAAAACAGCAGTGGGGCTGGAGTCTCTCTCTCTCTCTCTCTCTCTCTCCACACAGTCTGAAATGCTTGCAGACTACATCTGAGCTGCAAGGTACTACCAAATTTGAATCACGGTGTAGTCAAATGTTTATTCGCCATCCTCAGCTTGCAGGAAAATGGCATGTTCCACACTTATGTGAGAGGAGCATTTTGAAAATATTGCATGTCAACATATATGAAATATGCAATGCCAACTTTCTTATGGAGCTGACAATCATGAGGCAGTCAATTAATGCAGCAAAACACAATTCTGGCTGCAAGACCACTGTTTGGAGAATAAATCAGTCCGTGAGAATAAAGAAGTTGACTGGCCCTGTGAGGCTCCAGTGGGCATTCACCTAGCACACAGCTTTGTAACGTCACTTGGGGAGAATTTGTGATCTATGGTTTCCCTAAACAACAGCCATTCAGCCAGAAGTCAACGGTTTATAGAGTTTCCTTAAATCTCTTAAAGTTGAACCTGATGGGACTCATTTTCTAACACCACTGGGTAGTCAGTTTCTCAGTCACAGCAACCACCAGTTTGAGTCACTTGAATACAGAGGTCACACCGTTGTGCAATAAGGGAAATGCTAGCTTGTCATGAGAAAGAATGTATGTATTACGTATATTAATTAGTAAATTAATACAATTATTGACTACAGTGAGCCCAAAGTACTTACCCACAGAGGAGAATGCCCACTGCAACTCTGTATGATATGCTGCTCTTGTCTTTTCTCCTTCCAATAAGCCTTCTTTGGCACAGGGGACAGATTCATTCTGCCTTTCTTGGCCTAGGTGTGATTGGATCATTCAATCACTCCCAATGCAGAGATGCAGAATGAACTACTTCTGTAGGAAGTTTTATGTATTTTATCATGCTGTTGTTCCCCGCCTCGATCTAGATGGAGAGGCGGGTAAGAAATAAATCGTTATTATTATTATTATTATTATTATTATTATTATATAGGAGGCTGCCCATTGCATCTCTGAGTGACTCACTGCTCTTAGCTGTCGTTCTTCCAACCAGAAGGCATGCTCAGAACAGTCATCATATCTACACTACTACTTTAAAATGGTTTATAACAGTTTTAAACCGGTTATTAACCAGTTTAAAACTGCTATAAACCATTTTAAAGCAGTAGTGTAGATAGGCTCAGCGACTCATGCAGAAGTACAGGGTTTTTTTTTTTGGCTCCCTCTGAATGTCAATAATTCTTCACTTACACATTATAAAAGGAAATCATTTCAACTCTAAGAGTGATGTGTTTTTCTAATGTTAATTAAGTTTGTGAAACAGAGACGTAGAAGGAAGGAAAATCAATTGGCCATGTAGTGAGAAGAGTTCCTGAAAAGCAAAAGTTCTCTAACTTTGTAATAGCAAAACCCTGTAAGGAAAATAAACAAACTCAAGCAGAACAATCAATGGGGACAGCAGTGCCTGATGAGTGGCTGGTCAGCACACAGCTATTGGAAGCCATGCTAGTGTAGCCAAGAGGGCCAGTGTGCATTTATCACCCACTGCCAGCACGGTGCACCTACCAGCAGCACATAGCTCAGATGTGCATGGCAAGAGCTGGCACCAAGCACTGCCATCCTTATGGCTCAGGGAGATTGTGCTGAGCATTCATGAGAGGAAAGGTGTGAAAACAGAAGAGGGCGGCAAACAAATGCGCAGTGCTTCGAGAAAATGTCAGAAGAGGAAATGGGCAGGTTAACGCTTCACTCACCAACTGCCCACCAACCCAGTGACCGTAGTCACAGAGCCGATCTACACACTAGGTTTTTAACGTTTTTTAAGGGTTACGAAAACTCTTTGGGCCACATGACGCACTCCCTTGAACGATGTATACCTGAGGTTTTTTAAAACTCACTTCAGCTATATACAATGGTTTTACTTTTAATAAATCGTTTTAAGTAAAACAACGTGTCCTTCTTTACCGTTTGTGATTCATGGGGGCAGTACTTCGTTTACCAGCGCCCAAATGCTTAGCAGTTGATTGGTGGGGAAGAAAGAGGGGCTAAGGAGGAAGTGGGCGAGTGAACTACAACACCCACAATCCTTAGCCCTATACGCATTGTAAAAATGAAACAGAAAGAGATGAGGCAGAAGAGTGTGTGACCGCACACACTGCTTTGAAGACTGAAGAATTTTTCTCCTGTAACATGAGTACTCCTTAATGTGGCCTAAGACGTTTTGGAACACACCTATTTGGAACGTTTTAAAATACTATTTAAAACGTTCCAAGGGACTGTGTAGATAGGCTCACAGTCTTAACCATGGGGCACTCCCCAACCTTTGTCACACACTATGGGGGAGGCAAGCACCCCAACTTTAGCTAAAAGTTTGCAGTTTCAAACCTTTGGCTCAGCCTGTTGTCAACATTGGAGTTTGACTGATGTGCACTTGCATTCCTGTACATTGATAAAACACATGCACACACCCACACACCCATGCAAAATGAAACTAAATACAATGACATGCACAATCACATCACCTTTGCTTTTATTTGGGTGGGGGGAGACAGTATTTTATTACTGCACACATGTATACGGGCACATGGGTGAAATATTGATGCCCAATGAACCTTGATGCAATCATGCAATTATACACATCAAAATTGCTTTCTTTTGCATGTTTTATCAATGAACATTGGTAAGCTTTGCTGGAGGGGGCTGGTGGCCCCCCAATTGTGGAACGATCTCCCTGACGAGGCCCACCTGGTGCCAACATTGTTATATTTTCGGTGCCAGGTCAAGACTTTCCTCTTCTCTCAGGCATTTAGCAATATCTGACAAGCCTGGGTTGTTTTGTTTTTAGGCTTATAGCTTTTTAAAGTTATTATAGTGGTTTTAAATGTATGTGTATATTGTGTCTATAATGTGTGTATTTGCTGTTTTAATTTTTAAATATTGTTTTCAATTGTTTTAATCTTATGTAAACCGCCCAGAGAGCTTCGGCTATGGGGCGGTATACAAATGTAATAAAATAAATTAAATTAAATTAATAAATAAAACAGCAATGAACTTCTTCAACTTCTTTTCAACCTGCGATGGGGCAAACTTCCCCAGTCAAGCTCATAATTGGACTTGGAAGACCAACCTATTTCCCCCAAACTTGGAAAACAGATTGATTTATTAGGAGCCTAATTCCAAGCCAATTCTCTGATGATCTCATCAGGACCACAATAATGCTAAAGCTAGGTCACTCTGGGACAATAATGTCAGCCAGCAGAGACCAAGAGCTGCACTGCCTGCAATGAAAGAGCTGGTGGGAAAGAAAAAAGGCCTCTGCTGCTACCATTCAACACCCCTGAACGTTGCAAGTAACTTAGTCCTGCCTATGCCTCCCTTTTCACACAGATCCCACAAACTTGAGGCAAAAGTTTGACTATCCAAACGTTCAGTTCAGCCTGATGTGTAAGGTTGGGATGGGGAACGTATGGCCCTCCAGTTATTTTTGGGCTGCAATTCCCACCAATCCCAGACTGCATAGCCAATGGTGAGGGAGATGCAGTCCAAGAACATCTGGAGGGTCACAGGTTCCCCATCCCAAGGTTCAGAGGAGACAAGTGTGAACACTATGCCCTTCCAATATTTGTTATGAGGTCAGGAAATTGTAATGACCAGTTTCCTAACGTGCTTGTTTCAGACGCCAGTTCAGGACCAGTGCTCTTGCAGAATAAAGGAAATGGGCCTGGATCAGGGATAGGAAAGTCTTCAGCGATGTGAGTGATGGGCAGGAGACTCAAGAAATATGGCTCGGTGAAAGAGCAAGGGCATTCAATAAGAAGGTCTTCAGCCTGTGAACTACTGAGGGGGTGGTCTCGTGTCGACTTTGGATGTTCTTTGTAATTCCTGCAAACAGAGCTCCAGTAAAGGTAAATCAAGAATATGAAAGACAAGGACGTTTGAAGCAGCAGTGTAGCTTGCAGAGGGAGTCAAACAGGGTTCAGATTTGTATTCAAGGTAACTGGGAGGGGGAAGCTGTTCCCCTGGGTTACTTGACCCATCCATTATTCACAGATCAGCTTTAACTTGTGCTGCCTAAATGGAACATGTCAAAACGTGAACCATCAGTGCATTGTGGAGAGGAGAAGAGGGTGGCTATGAGGATCATATGGCATATGGAGAGCATCTTCAGGCGACGGGGTCTGTCTGCAGCAGTTACAGCAGCAGCACGCTGTATCTGTGCAGGCTCCGTTTAGCCATTTGCCAGTAGATGGAGTAGTTAAATCATCTGTCTGTCATCCATCTCTTTTGATCTGTTTCTAAACGGCCAATATCCACAGTTTTCTGGCACTGTTAAATTCTCTCCTCCTGGCTTCAAAGTGCCTTGACAGCCACATCTTTCTTGTTCTGGGCGAGGAGGTTTAGGTTTTATAGTGAACCCCTCTGAACGAAGAAAGAGAAAACAGTTCAAGCCTTTCTAAGGTAAGATAAGATTAAACAATGGTTGGGCAGGGGGGTGGTCACCCTCGCTTTGGTGGTGGTGGGGTGCTAGAAGAAGGCAGGCAAACAGAAAGGGAAGGAACAGAGCAAGGCCGTCTCACTGCATAATTTAAAGTCCTGATGGGACAGGCCTGGGCAATGTATAGCCCACCTAGCTGAATGCAGCTCAACAGCCATAGATTGTGGCCTTCCAGAGTGTTTCATAATTCCTGTTTCTTTTTCTTTCCCCTCCCCTTCCCTTTCCTTTTTTGCAGCAAAAAGCAGCAAAAAGCAGGAGGTGTCTTCTTGAGGAAATCTCATACTAGGAAAGAGCCCGTAAATCTTTCTAGTTTGTATAACTGTGGAGAAAATCTTAATTTTGTGATGAATTTCTGATAAACATTTTAAAATGAGAGTTCAGGAAATGGAACAGAACATTTTTACTTAGGACAAGTCCTGGTGTAACCATTGGCCCACCCATTACCTAGGCTCATAGGTTCTGATGGGGGGGGGGGGTTGGCTCTGATTTTCCTGAGTGACTTGTCACATCACTCACATGTGCCCCAGGATCATAATATTAACCACATCGTTGCTTGCACACATCAAACAAATATTCTTACATTAGAGTAGTAAGAATAATTCATTTCCCTCCTAGGTGCCCTATTTGCCCTCTCTCCTCTGGGTAATATTGAGTACAACTTCTGTCATATTTTTATGCCAGTGTGCATTTCTTTGGGCCCCTGAGCCCATGACAATGAATGACATAGAGTGGGGGAAATGGACATAGGAACATAAGAAATGCCATGCTGGATCAGACCAAGGGTCCATCCAGTCCAGCACTCTGTTCACACAGTGGCCAACCAGCTGTTGGCCAGGGACTAGCAAAGCAGGACACGGTACAACACCACCCTCCCACCCGTGTTCCCCAGCAACTGGTGCATATATGCTTACTGCCTCGGATACTGGAGGTAGCACGTAGCCATCAGAACTAGGTGCCATCAGGACTAGATGCCATTGATAGCCTTCTGCTCCAGGAATTTATCCAACCCCTTTTAAAGTCATCCAAATTGGTGGCCATCACTACATCTTGTGGTAGCAAATTCCATAGTTTAACTAGGCTGACGATATGAAAAGGAGGACAGGGCTCATGTAACTTTAACAGTTGTAGAGAAAAGGAAATTTCAGCCAGTGTCCTTTGTATGCAATTAGTTCCTGGTGAAATTCCCTCTTCATCACAACAGTTAAAGTTGCAGGCACTATACTAGAGTGACCATATACAAAAGAAGGCAGGGCCCCTGCAACTTTAACTGTTGTGATGAAGAGGAAATTTCACCAGGAACTAATTGCATACAAAGGACACTGGCTGAGATTCCCTTTTCTGTACAACTGTTAAAGTTACATGAGCCCTGTCTTCCTTTTCATATGGTCAGCCTAGTTTAACTATGCACTGTGTGAAGACGTACTTCCTTTTATCTGTCCTGAATCTCCCACCAATCAGCTTCATGGGATGACCCCGGGTTCTAATATTATGAGAGAGGGAGAAAAATGTCTCCCTATCCACATTCTCCACACCATGCTTAATTTTGTACCCCTCTATCATGTCTCCCCTCAGTCTCCTTTTTTCCAAGCTAAACAATCCCAGCTGTTATAATCTTCCCTCATAGGGAGATACTCCAACAAATGGAAACAAATCAAAGTTGTGGTACCATAATATGAGGCAATCTCACTAAAGTAGTGGTGGAGAGCAAGACATGTGACTACCATTTTTGGTGGCAGCTACATGTTTGTAGTAATGCACTGTCCTAGCCTCTGTTTCTCACAGCTATTGTCTTTAAATCTTTACATCCCAAAATCTTTTGTAAATTTGTGATAAAACAACTGGCAGTAATATCCCCTGTTCTGGGGGGGGGGGGGACCCAGCCCAGTCTGCCCCTGATCGAAAAGTCTTGAGAAGGAATATATTTAAACAAAGTAACATTATACAAACACATCAGATGTACATAATCCTGTCCAATTTTGGAATCTGTATGTTCTAGCGACAGAAATAATATGTGCGTTTTCTTTTGAAGCACACATTCCATCCACTTTTTCTTAATCTAAGTTTCCATGTAAAAGTTACACTGGGGGTAAAATGGGCATTTTGCGCTTGCTAATGACTCTGAAATCAATCTGCCAGGGCTGTTTCATCTGCAATTGGATTGCAGTTTGGAATTTAAGAAAAAAAGGAGTTTACGTCTGCCTAGCAGGAAGCAAAGTGCAGTTCCACACAGAGGCAATATGCATATCAATGGGCACTGGCCAGAAACCAGAGCTTTGTGGGGGAAAAGATCCCCCACCCCCACCCTGTGTTTAACAGACAATAGAAAAATCAGCTAGTCTGAAGGCATGTGCAGGCAGTCCCTGGAAAGAAGAAGAAAAGACAAGAGTCATGTGTACTGGGGGAAATGAGCGCTTTTAGAAGCCTGCAAAGAGCAGGTAGAGATGAGAAGAAAAGAGACGTTCAAGAGACGGCTCGCAATTGAAATGTGAGCACCAGGCAATTTTCAAACGCCCTCCAAATAAACCCCATCACTGGTATGTGCGGCACTTGTTGCCCCCTTCTCCTAACGTTTTTGTTTGAAGACAAACCTTTCAAGCTCAAATCCACGCTCTGCTCCTAGCATCAAGTGACTTCTAAACAAAGCTGCCCAAATGATCTCTGCCTCCATTTTCCTAATAGATCCCATGGCCCAGTGGTATTAGATGCTTTCCCGGAAGAAATGGGTGTGAAGCCGCCTATATATTTCATGGCCATCCACTGCTCTCCACTAGGGTGACCAGATTTTGAGGATCAAAATCCCGCACCCCCCCACCACCCCACCCACCCAAAACAACCCCCCCACTGCGCGGCCGCGCTGCCCTGCGCCGTCCCCCCGCCAGCATGCCTCGCGCCACCGCCCGCCCCGCCCCGCGCTGCCCCCTCGCCAGCATGCCTCGCGCCGCTGCCCGCCCCACCCCGCGCCGCCCCCCTGCGCCGCGCCACCCCCATCTGCGCCGACCCCCCACCCGCGCCGCACCGCCCCCCCGCGCCGCGCCGCCCGCCCCATGCTCCTTACCGGCTGGGGCGTCCGTTTCCCTCCGGTGCTCGGAATCTACTGAGAAACAGGCTTCCTGGCCTGTCTCTCAGTAGCACGCCGGGTGATGATGTCATCACCCGGCGCGCTACTGAGGGACACGCTGCGAAGCCTGTTTCTCAGTAGATTCCGAGCACCGGAGGGAAGCGGACGCCCCAGCAGGTAAGTGCCTCGCGCCGCCAACCTCCCGCCACCGCCGCGTGACCCCCCGCCGCCCCGGTTTGCCCCCACCCCCCCCGGTTGGCCCGGATCGCCCCAGGGCCATCTGGTCACCCTTTTGGGGAGCTAAATTTCTGGATTTGGCCCCCCAAAACAGTTTTTCCGCCCAGATGCGGATTTGCTCCCCATTTCCCGGGCATGTCCGGACAAATCCGGGCGGATGGTCACCCTACTCTCCACCCTCCACCCCTTGATGATACTTGCTACAATGGTGACAGATATAGAATGGTATGACCTTTCCTAACCACTTCTGGCACTGTTAGGCTGCAGTTCTAACCTCATATCATCAGCTGGCATTAAAAGTATATTCATTTGTAACCAATTTTGATTGGGGCGTGTGTGTGTGTGTGTGTTTGAACCCCCCTTCCACTCTTCTGCCTAAGAAATTTTGCTAGGACTTATCAAAACTCCTGTCTCATATGCCCTCACAATCTCCATTTCACTCATGTTTTGCTTGAGGCACTCTTGAATTAACTTTTTAATTTCACTTAGGGATGTGCAGAACTCCCTAAGAAATTCTTTTTATATATACCAACCCTCTCCACCCCCATCACTCAGGTTTTTCCTGAGGAGCGTCCTCCTCATTTGCTTCAAATTTCATTACAAGTAAGGTTTTGGTGACACGTCTAAATACCTCTGTAGCTGTAAAGCAGCTGCTTTGCTAACTCTTCTGGATGAAGATTTCTGTGTGACTAAAAAATGTGCATACGCCTACACAAAGAGAAGTTAGAATAACCAAGTTGTCGCTTTGCATATTGTTATCGCTTTACATACATTATTGCAGTAGATGGTGCTGTAACACACAGGCTGCAATCAAGAGCTGTTTTTGCAAATGGAGTTCCCAGGGCTACATGTTAGGGATGTCAGAGAAATCTGCAATGGATTCAAAGGATTTTGGATTTCTATGAATCTGAGCTGTGGATGCCACAGCGGACCAGTTTTTCCAATTCAAGTGGACTCTGTTGTCTTACAGACCATTTTTTTTCCTTTCGGGGGAAGGATTTACACAAATTTGCACTTGTGCTAGTGCGCCTTATTGCAAGTGCGCATTAGTGCTAATGTTCAATAACGCTAAAGTGCATGTGGACTACTGCACATGTGTGCAAGTGGAATGAAATTCTTCTACATCCCTAAAAAAACCATCTATGAGCAGACAACAAAATGAAAGATGCCTGACAATTTGCAAAACACAGATGGAACAGACGTAGCAAAATCCATACATCCTTAATACATGCTTATCATGGGATCATAGTCTCTGCCTTTGCTGTGATATGCATGGTGCTGTGACCATTGGCACTGATTGTTACTTCATGTGTGAACAAATTCCTTCCTTTGTTGGGAAGATTTTATTTATACGCAAGATTTTGGGAGAACTGAGGGCTCACTGTGACAGTAAAGACATACTATTGTATGGTTCTTAGAGTGTCACAGAAGGATTGTGGAGATGTAGGTTGAAATTCCCACTCAGCTATGATGAAACAGTGACCTTGGAGCAGCTACTAATTTCTAGTTTAACCTACATCATAGGGTTGTTTTGAGGATAGGTGGGCATGCGGGAGAACCATGTATACAACCTTCTGCTCCTTGGAAGAAGAATATGTTGGAATAGGAATGGCAGGGAATCACAGGGGAAAAGAGTGCACAGTAAGAGTTACTTTGTCCTTGAACTTTTAAAGCAAGTTTAAATGCAAGTAGGGACATAACAAGTGTCACCCAGGTGCAAAGCTAATTTAATAGCTCTGGATACATCAGAGAGACACGTGTACAAACAGTGATTACAAGGGCAAGAATTTTGCCAAGCAGCCAGTAGACCCATACAAGATTCCTTTTAGCCTGGGCCTCTTGTGTATAAAAGACTGGCATGTTCAGTATATTTTGTAGTAGTCATGGTTTCATTCTATCAGAAGCCTGGCCTGCTCTGCTGTTTTGTACTTCTGGCTGCTTAGCCAGGGGATCTTTGTCTATAAACAGCCATGTACAGTACTCCTATTGTTGCAGTTCCTCATGACTCAGTCATGTTTTCCAAGCCCTTCACTTTTTAGATTCAGTTTGGCTTTATTGAGCTACTTGTCCTAACAGGGCTGGATATGAATATATTAAATAAATCTGTATTTGGTTGTAATACTTCAGAGTATAGGTGGGAGGACCAAATAGACCTCCATACAATTTTCTCTCCCTCCATAATACCCACACCCACACCACATACACTTCCTGTCAGGGAGAAGGGTTTTTAACTTAAGCTTCCCTCTCATTTTCTAGGTGCAGGCAGGGCCCTGCAGAGTGGGGGGGGGGGCAGTGGGGCCAGTTGGCCTGGGGCCCACAATTTTGAAGAGGTCCCCCCCCAGCTTACGCTACTGCTTCCGTAGTGTAAGTGGCCCACCGAGAAGCGAGGAGCCCGCCTTGCAGAAACAGCACAGAAGCCGTCCGTCGTGAAATTCTGAATGTGAAGAAGTGATGTCTTACATCTTGAATAAAAGTGCTTCCCATTACCTTTTTTTATAAATTGTTCTAGTTCATATATGTATTTTAGCACTGAATCAGTGCCACTGATTAAAAAATACTTAATGAGCAGTTTGAAATGGGGGGGGGGGCACACACTTCCCATCTGGCCTGGGCATCTTACCAGCTCTGCACGGCCCTGGGTGCAAGTTTTTATTTATATATTTTTCTATGGGGGAGCCACACATCATTTAGATAGACTTTGGAGAGGATCAGCCCAGGTACTGGCTAACCACCCAAGTGAGATCTAGGCCTTTGTGTGTGTGCACTAACCTTATGTACATATTTAAACTAACACCCAGCTCCTTATATTCCATTTTTTCAAAAGAGCAAGGCTTTGGGTGAGATTACAACCAGTGCCCAGCTAAGAAAGCAAGCCTTTTTACATATACCATCTTGGTGTGGATAGATGATAGGAACAGCCTGAGAATGGCTCAGGACACAATCTTCAGGAAGCAAGCCGTCTTGCTATGGCTTCGAATCCTCCCCAAGTGTTTGGCTCACAATGGACAGAAGATTAAGCGTCTCTATGATTTGAAACTGTGAATCTGCTCAGGGATTGGGAAAGGAATTTAAGAACAATATTTTGCTTGCACCTTTCCAGCAGAGGATATGCATAATATTGAGCAGTATTATTTAATGGAGAATACTGGATTCTTTCCCTATCCCGCCTTGCCCCATATATAAAGATATGATGGCATGGGAATTTTCTCTCACTCAACGGTTTATGTGTGATGCTCTCGCTGAAGTGGTTTTTATTTTAATGTCAATCATTAGAGAGATGCCAGAATTTTCACATCCCCCACCAAAGATCTTGTTTAAATGACATTACTTCTTGTTCATATGATTCTGATAGAGATTTGCCATAAATTACATCATCAACAACAAAAACCAACAACCTACACCGCAGTGGTTTTCACCAGGGTACCATTAATTGTTACAAAATGTAGTTTGCTTAACGTATTGACATTAAACAAAGCCAGATGTAGTGAAGTAGTGAAATATCCAGATGAAGCTATGATTTAACATAAAAAAATATCCAGATGAAGCTATGATTTAACGCACTCATATACCATAACATATTTATGGTATATGCGTGTATGTGCGCCAGACGACCATTGTAGGATGGGGTCCCTAGCCCAGTTTTTCTCTACAGCTCAATTCTCTTCATTCCTTTATTGCAGGGTTGAATGTAATAAAGTGTACACACCGCACACACACGGCCCTGGGAACCTTTTTAGGAAAGAAACGTTTCATATAAATGTATAAATGAAATCAATAAAATTATCCAGTCACTGTAAGATAATTTTATTTGATAAGTCTATCTTGTGAGGTTCCTAATGCTGAAATTGGGACAACTCCTTCCCAAGATAGCCTAGGGGTTTTCTAAACACCCAGAAGGCCTAGCATTGATACATTGTTTTCATAGCATTAACTGATTTTTCCCGAGGGGTAGATAAATCTGCCCATATCTGGCCACTCATAAGTCTATCCCATCCTGTTTTCACATTGCCCTGTGATTTTTAAAAAGCTGCACCAAAATTAACATTTAAACGTGTATTTATATATGCATTCCTAACCGTGTTTTCTCCCAAAATATGCATTTTCAAAAGCATTTTAATAGAATTGAGCTGAGAATTGTGTTGAAACCTTTGGGAAGTGTGAAAGCTAGTGGATAATGAAGTTCCAATCTGCACGTTGATCCGGCTGGTGGAGATCAGACCAGTTTGTACCAGAATGTGCCAATACTGAAGTCCTGTGGTCCTTCCGCTGGCACACCGGGTTCTCCTTTCAGACATGCGCTACCAGTCTCATATTTTCCCTTCTGTTAGTATCTTCAGTTTCCAGGCTCTCTTCATAATTGCCTTCTTCATCTGGAAGATGAGGTTGATGATATATCTGTCTCTTAATGGAGTGAAGGTGGCCTTCTCATTAGGGAAGATTAACTCATAGGTCATATTATGTTAAATTGATTAAAGGAGGTGCTGGGTGCGTATATAATAATATGGTAGTAATAAGGGGCTGGGAAGGGAACTTTTGCTGTGTATATCTAGTTGCAACCCCCCACCTCTCTCTCTCTCTCCCTCATACACACGCACACTCTGCTGCCCTTGAGATGCTAAAATGAAAAGACTCTTCTTAGTTGTGCATAACGGTAAGCTATTAAAGGGATAGAGGCAGGATCTACACTATTGCTTTAAAATGGTTTATAACAGCAGTGACAACTGTTGGAGCCCAGGACATACTCCATATACAGTTTTCAAACCGTATTTAAAGTGTCATATCCTTCTTGGTGTAGATTTGGCCAGACAGTGATCCAACTTGAAAGGTTAGTACTTTCTGTAGGTGTGACCCCATTCACTGAAGTAGATGTTGCTGTGCTTGCCTCATACTAGTTAGAGAGTGGTCATGTCTCAGAAGCCCTGTGTCAAACTAGGGATGGGTGAATCTATTAATTTTGGTTCTATCCCATTTCCTTATTTTTCCAACGTTAAGTTTGGTTCAATCTGATTCCACATCACGGTACGACCTTTATTTTTAAGAGCCCACGTGAAAATTCATATACATTTTTATGGCCACTTCTAATATACACAGTATTGTACACATGTGCCAGCATCTACTGTTTTTCGCAAACTATTTCCCCTATAATAATGTGTTTCTTTGTGATATTTTCATGACTGTGTGCATTTTTGTGCGCACTTCCCATAGCATATGGATTTTGGGGCACACTTTTCTGTGTGGTTTGAGAGTTTTTGTTATCAGTTCTGACTCCATCCCCATCAAAACTGAGCCACCTGGCTCTGCCAGGCTTTATCCTCTTTGTCCACGACCGACTACTGGCATCATCCATTAAGCCATTATCTCACCTCTAGTGAGTGTATGTATTTTGGGTTTTCTTTCAAAGATGAGTTTTCCCAAAGCTGAGGCCTAGTCTTAGCAGTGATTGTGAAATATTGGGTGATGGAAAGGTTTCCGACATCCTGTGTTTAAATTATGGAAGGGTGGTGGTGGGGAATTCATTTGGTTCACATTTTAAGGTGAATTTACCAAATCTTGCACCTTTGAGCCAATGTCCAAAGTGAAACACAGTTATCTTTTGAAATTTCCCCTTCTCCGAAGTTTGCAATGGAGTTCTCTGATCGAAAAACTGTGTGCTAAAATGTGTGCGTATTTGGGAAACACACACACAAAAATGCATATATTAGTGAAAATAGCATTCAGTAATGCATTATATGAGGAAAACAGCTTGCAAAAATATGTACAGTATGTTAGGAAAAATTGCACAACAATGCATGTATTAGAAGAAATGCACACAAAAATGTGTACAAAATTTCACACAAATGCGTATATATATCTATATCTATATCTATATCT
Organism: Anniella stebbinsi; assembly: GCA_029215795.1. Taxonomy (NCBI): domain Eukaryota; kingdom Metazoa; phylum Chordata; class Lepidosauria; order Squamata; family Anniellidae; genus Anniella; species Anniella stebbinsi. Next base: position 251,447,888 of record JARDYH010000002.1, read on the forward strand.
ATCAACATTTGGGATGAGCCAAGCATAAGATTTTAGAAATGAGAAACTGAGAGGAACCAAGAGTGACAGATTGATCTACTTCTCACTTAAAGGTAGTATAGAATGAAGTGTGAGCCAAGACATCCCTAGTTTAATTCCCACCACACTGGCTCATGGGAAGCCTGAACTTTTGAGAAGTGGTGATTCTACTGCCTGCAACATCTCACTGGCCTGTGTCTGTAGTCGAACACCCTAAGGAACATTAAACTATTGAACTCTGCTTGTGAGGGAGGAGAAAAGGGGTTTAGGGTGAGGTTAGGCTTTTTCGGTGGGGTGGCACAACAGGAACAAGTGATCTAAGCAGTAAGAATGTGGGAATGTTTTCAGCAATGCCCTTGAAGTTCTGCAAACTTCATAATTCATCCTGGAACTGCTGCCTCTCTTCTGTAATGGGGAGCATGTAGAATTGAGGAATTAATCCTAGACATAGGCCCTGTTCAGAAGACACCTTAAACCACAGCTTTAACCATGGTGAACAAGGCAAAAAGCTTGATTCACCATGGTTAAATCCGTGGTTTAAAGTGTCTTCTGAACAGGGCCGTAGAAATGCCATCTACGGCACTGCGTGGAAGACCTTGGCAAAGCCATTTCTAAAGATTTCAGAATTGGAAGAGCTGTAGTGGCTTCAGATAAGAATAGCGATTCTTCTGCATAGTATTGGCTCATGAATAGGCTGACCATCTGAAAAGGAGGACAGGGCTCATGTAACTTTAACAGTTGTAGAGAAAAGGGAATTTCAGCCAGTGTCATTTGTATGCAATTAGTTCCTGGTGAAATTCCCTCTTCATCACAACAGTTAAAGTTGCAGGGGCCCTGCCTTCTTTTGTATATGGTCACTCTAGTATAGTGCCTGCACCTTTAACAGTTGTGATGAAGAGGGAATTTCACCAGGAACTAACTGCATACAAATGACACCTGCTGAAATTCCCTTTTCTCTACAACTGTTAAAGTTATATGAGCCCTGTCCTCCTTTTCAGATGGTCAGCCTACTCATAAAGAAGAGCAAGGAGGGGTAAGGAAAGCAAAGGGACAAAGCAAGAGTGATGGGATTGTTCTGGCCAGGCAGGCTGTCTAGCAGACCTCTCTGTTGCCTCCTTTCTGTCTTCTCCAGGTCCTTTCTTTTTTCCTTGTGCCGTTCCTTTTCTCCCCAGTGCCTAAGTGCACCTACCTTTTAAGCACGGGGAAATAGCTGCTGCTTGGCTTCCGTAGACAAAAAATAAACCAAAAGGACAGAGGTTCAATTCCTAGTGATGGCATATGAAGGCTCAGGCATCCCAATGAACTTTGACTGCACAGTTGCAAAGAAGCCCATGAATTAAAAGAGATAAAAATGCAATTCAATTATGTATGCGAATGGGGAGGGAGGGTGGAAGAAACTGAACACATAATTTAAAGGAAATAAAAAGGGGGGAGAATGAGCAACTGATTTAAATCTCGGATCCCTGCTGAGACTCATTTCCTAAACCAGGATATGTTGTCTGCCATTCCGTCTGGTCCTTTCCCCCCCCCCCCCCCACTGCCCCCCGCTGCCTTATTTCCTTGGCTCTTTTCCAGTGGCTGTTTTTTTTACTTTTTGTTGGTTTTGGCATTGTTTCAATTCATGCCTTACTTATTGTTTAGGATCCATGATATCATGCTCTGGTGGCCCTTGGAATAAAATAGGCCCAGATTTCTAAATTTCGGAGCATTTCACCAAGGTTTTGACTTGACGATCTCTCCCCACTCTCCACGCCCTGAAACACACGCTCATGTGATGAACAGTTCAGTCCAAAGATCCTCTTGACCTCACAGCTTCCGAATTTCATGCTCAAAAGGAAAAAGAACAAAGGGAAGCCGAACGGCTTTCCCGTTTTGCTCTCTGACAAAATGGAAAGAGAGGACGGCTTTTACTCTGGAGGGTGATGGGTGGATGGGAATGGGCGGAGATCTGGGCTGCCACCTCTCTGTCGCCAAGTATGTGTGGAGGCATGATTTGCAGCATGTGCTGTTTTGAACCCTTTCCCTGTTCATTGCTCCCACCCCCTGCAACCACCCTCCTTCCAGCTGTTTTTCTCTGCAGAGCATGGCAAACACAGGTCTGAGCAGCCCAGCTGTAGGAAGGTTCGCAGGAGGAGGAAGGGAAGGAGGTGGATGGGGAAATGGTTAAGCAGCCTCCATCTGATGATGTTTCTCCCCTGAGAATCATGCCCCTGCCCCCATCTCCATTTTATATTGGAGTAGTAGAAGCTGAGCTTTGTAGTCTAGGGCTTGCTACCAAAGGAATGGATAGAGCTCCAGTCACCTAGGCCCTTTCTACACCGTAGGGGTGTAGAGGGAGGGAGGGAGATCCCGGAAGTACCTAATACACACCATCGGCACACAGGGATCAGCCTGGGGCCATTCCAGGCAAACGGCCTGGTGTGGAAAGGGCCATAGTCATAACCTGCACAGAGGTACAAAATGGGCATCAGAGATCATGTCATCCAGTATGTTGGCAGTCATCACATTGAAATTAAACTAGGTAAACATTTTGTTTTCGGTGTGGCAAATTTTAAGCTTTTTTTCCAGGTAGCGGAGGAAAAGTTAGATATCAGGCTGCTCAGAGGCTCAGCGAGGGCTCCAGAACTAGGAACGGATGGATTAGCCAATCTTGGTCTCGCTGAGATGGGAGTTTTTGAGATCAAGTTCATTCCGTCCTGTTTTCACCCAACCTTGCGATTCATTGGATTTTTCGTAACACACACATTAATTTACACATTTTTAAACACACACATTAGGGCGCATGCACCCATTGACTGAAACCTCTTTGTGCACATTTTGGAAATGTTTGCATTTTTCTTTGTGCATTTTCCAAATGTGTGCATATTATAAAAGGCAAATGTGCGCACATTGTCAGAAACGTGACAGAGCAAATTCCTTGCATGTCCCTCAAGGAGAACAGAACCATTGCGGACTCTCATTGGCCATGTGCAATCCCCAAAAGTGGGCTGAGGAGCTCATGCGCAAGGGGAAGGAGTAGAGTCAATGTAGCCATCCTTTCCTACCGGCAAGGGAGTAAGAGCTTCCCCCAATCTCTCCAAAACAGGCAATGGAGGCTGTCATTTTGACAGAATCAACTGTCTTATTGTCCTCTCGACACAAATACATTTGCTATTCATCTCTAGATAAGAGCCATTGGCTGCAAGATTTCTCTTTTCCGTGTATTTACCACAACCCTAGTAAATAAGTTGCTGTTCTGTATTGCTCTGTTTACTTCTGTTGGATGCCCAAGTCCAAGCACTGGCAAGATCAAGCTCTCAAAGGATGGAGAGGTGGGAAGTACCTGGAGCAGAAGAGTGGAAAGCAGGCAGGTGGGACAGGTGTGTGTGTGTGTGTGTGTGTGTGTGTGTGTGTGTGTGTGTTACAATCTGGAAGCAGGGATTGTCTCAAGAACAAGCTGCCCAGAGTACGGGCAGCAGTTCTAGGAGTTAAAACGCAAGCTGTGGCATGGGATTGTCTCTCTGGAACTTTCTGATGCTCAGGACCAGGAAGTTCTGGTATTGCTATCCCAGCTTGAGCTGATTGCTAGGGATGCATGATGCACATGTATTGTTTCTATCTACAGACTGTGGTGGACTATTTTAATGGATGTGACGGAAGCAATACTGACACTTAAGAATATAAGAACATAAGAAGAACCATGCTGGATCAGACCGAGGATCCATCTAGTCCAGTACTCTGTTCACACAGTGGCCAACCAGCTGTTGACCAGGGCAGGATCTACACTACTGCTTTAAAATGCATTATAACAGTAGTGACAACTATTGGGTCCCAAGACACATTCCATATACAGTTTTCAACCCATTTTCAAAGTGTCATATCCTGCTTGGTGTAGATCTGACCCAGGAATCCATGACCCAGGAATCCACAAACAGAACATGGGTGCAACAGCACCCTTCCGCCCATGTTCCCCAGCAACTGGTGTACATAGGCTTATTGCCTCTGATACTGCAGGTAGCATATAGCCATCAGGACTAGTAGCCATTGATAGCTTTTTTCTCTAGGAATTTATCCAACCCCCTTTTAAAGCCATCTAAATTGGTGGCCATCAGTACATCTTGTGGTAGCAAATTCCATAGTTTAACTATGCACTGTGTGAAGACGTACTTCCTTTTATCTGTCCTGAGTCTCCCACCAATCAGCTTCATGGAATGACCCCAGGTTCTAATATTATGAGATACTTGTGCAGAGGGGGGTTTAATTATATTCTGATTCTGTCTCTTTGAGAACTCAGTTTACAATGGCCACACTGGGATGCAGCAGAATTTCCAGTCTTCAGAAGAGGTCGTGCCTCCTGTTAAAGAGAGGCTTGCCCAGAGCACTGACATGGAGAGAGTGACAGAGAAGGTGACCCCCTGTGAGGTTAAGTAATTCCGGCGCATCTCTACATTGGTTGTGATTGAATCATCCAAGAAATGCTGCCCTTCTGACTCCAGGAAGTGCCTGCCCATCCATTCTTCGGCAAAAGCCCCCACCCTGCACTAATCCCATAGACCCATCAGCAGTTATTCATCCTTGGCTGCTGGATTCTGTATATGGCTTTAGCCAGAAGAGACCCAAATAATAAAGCAGGGAAGGTTAATAGAAGGCGGAAAGCTTTCCTGGGTAATAACGAAAGAGAGGCAAGCCACACTAGAGGCACATGCTTGTTCGGAAGTGACACTGAGCCCTCTCTGGAAGACTCTGTACTGTATCATGCAAAACAGAACACCCTTAATTTAGGATTTAATAGCTCCAAATCTCTGGTGGGTTGAGAGAGGGATATTAATTCTGCCACAATATTGGATTAGAGTGGAGGCAATGGCAATTTGTTTTACCTGTTGTATTGATTTAGCTCTAGCAGATAATGGCCTGACATGAAGCAGTGGAAATGAACAGGAACCCAGTTAAGCCTGCAATCCCCACACGCTTCGGAGGATGCTTCAAAACTGCGCCGTGCAAGAAAGGGTGAGTGATTGTATTTCCTAGAGGCGTGGCCACTGCTTCTGCATGGCTGCATCAGTAATCTTTGAAACGAGGGAGCTACATGCATAATGATAGTGACTGATAGCAGGAATTGAAGGGAAACCACCAGTGGCTGAAGTGAGGGAACGCTGAGCAAAAAACAGGAAGCTAGAGCAGATCCATTTTGGTTAATTTAGGAGTTGTAAAAGACTTGGACCAAGTAAAGTTCCTCTGTTACACACTCCCTTCTCCTGTCTATATTATTTTGTAGCTGCAAACATTACAGCGCAGCTGAGACAGATGAACTGGCTGCTCCTAATAGCAGCATTACCCCTCTGTGGCAGCTGATGGTTTGGGGCATGGCGACTGGGTACTTCACCCTTCCCTTCTCTCTAGTAAACATTACTCTTGCCTATCTATCAATTCCTGTACCCCTCTGTCCTCAGCTCAGGCTGTGATCCCCCAACATCAGTATGCCTTGCAAAAAGGTTTTGTACTTACCCACCAATTGCCTTGCTTCAGCCAGGGCTCCCCTGTTTTTCAGAGCCACATCCCATGGGAATCGGGACTTCGCTCTCCCCTCTTTGCTCCCCCCACACCTTTTTTTTTCTTTTGCACTACATATACTGATGATTAAAGCTGAAGCTCAGTATAGACATAAGAAATGAGCTGCCTACTGAACTGGCATATACCTCGCTCTGTCGTTTTGCACCCCGTTTGTTATGGAGAAAGCAAAATTGTAATTAAAAGTGAAGAAATTGACATAAAATTTGTTCTTTTAAATGGATTTGCTACTCCCCCCCCCCATCTAAACTTCCCTCTTTAAAGCTTCCAATGTGAAATGCACATTAGAGTAGGGTGACCAGATAAAATCCAGGTCAGGGCTCATGTAACTTTAACAGTTGTAGAGAAAAGGGAATTTCAGCCAGTGTCATTTGTATGCAATTAGTTCCTGGTGAAATTCCCCCTTCATCACAACAGTTAAAGCTGCAGGGGCCCTTCCTTCTTTGTATATGGTCACTCTAGTATAGTGCCTGCAACTTTAACTGTTGTGATGAAGAGGGAATTTCACCAGGAACTAATTGCATACAAATGACATTGGTTGAAATTCCCTTTTCTCTACAACTGTTAAAGTTACATGAGCTCTGACCTGGATTTTATCTGGTCACCCTACATTAGAGGCTTCTTCTAATGGTTTGTTCTCTCCGCTTTTCCCAGAGCTGCAACAGAACATTGAGGTGAACAGGGGTGGAAAAGGCAAGAAGAGCTTGGATTGGGGAAATAAGATGAAATCCCCCCCTCCGCGTTTTTCACTGCCCCATTTGCAGGTGGTGGAAGTGGAGGGGTCATCTATTTTAGGGGATCTACCAAAAATTCTCTAAAAGTTTCAGCTCCGTCCTTAACTTTAGTGGTTGAGGCAATGGTGGTGGTCCATTTTGTTATTTCTGTCCCCCCTCCACCCCACCGGTGTCTTAAGTTGTGACATCCAAGTTCTTCCCAGGCTTCCAGGGAAAATAGTGCCCCCTATTGGTTTTCCTTGTTGACATCCACCATTTTCTTCACCCAAAGTGCTCCTGAAATGATGTTGTGTTGTGGTATAGCGTCATTCTGTCAAAGCTTCTGTGGAGGGGGGGGGGGGAGATGGTCGCTAAGAGATCCAGTGGGGGACGGGACCGTTTTTCCAAAGAAGCCTCCTTGCAATGATGTTAGATCAGGATCAATTGGGGTGGTGGGGGAGAAATAGCCCAGAGGAAGCTCCAGGAATTTATAAAAAGTAAAAAGAAAAGAAAAGGGTTGGCAACCACCAAAGATAAGGGAGGGGTTAAAAACTCTCTCTTTCTAGCCCCATTTTGCCTGTCCCATTTCTTTCTACTCTTCTTTTGCCTGTCCCCTAGTTTTGGAGCTGACATTTTAATGATTTTTTTAAAAAAAGTTCAACACAATTCAGAGCCGATGCATCAGACATCCAAGTGACAAAACACTGAAAAATAAAAGGCACATCAGATATTGAATATTTCTATCTAGTTATACGTGTGTGACAAACTTTTAAACTGGTTTAATGCCTATTTAATGGCAATGGCTTCTAAGCAAGGTATCCCGGAAACTGCATTTCTTATGAGACATAATAATAATAATATTTATTTCTTACCCGCCTCTCCCTCCGGATTGAGGCGGGGAACAACATCAAACACAAATGATATAAAATACATACAACTGATTAAAAGCATATAAAATTAATACATTATTAAAATACCAATAAAACTCTTAAAATTCGACTGGGTAGGCCTGCCAGAAAAGATCAGTCTTTAAAGCTTTCTTAAATTCTGGAAGACTGTGAAGTTGGCAGATCTCTCCCTGCAGGCCATTCCACAGTCTGGGAGCTGCAGAAGAGGAGGTCCTCTGGGTAATGGTTGTCAGTCTAGTTTTGACTGATTCTAGTAAATTCTTCCCAGAAGACCAGAGCGATCCTGCAGGTAACCTGGACCCAAACCATGTAGGGCCTTAAAGGTAATGACCAACACTTTGTACCTAGCCTGGAAACTAATTGGCAGCCAGTGGAGTGATTTTAAAGCTGGTGTAATATATTTATTTATTTATTTATTGCATTTATTTATTTATTGCATAGCCGAAGCCCTCTGGGTGGTTCACAAAAATTAAAACCATGAAATAATTTTAAAAATATAAAACAAGCCACAATCTAAAAACACAAAATAACATACAATATAAAAACACAACCAGAATAAAACCAAGCAGCAGGAATCAATACAGATTAAAATACAAATTTAAAACAGCAAGGATTAAAATTGAGTTAATTTAACTGTTAAAATACTGGGAGAATAAAAAGGTCTTCACCTGGCGATGAAAAGAGTACAAAGTAGGCGCCAGGCGAACCTCTCTGGGGAGCTCATTCCACAGCCGGGGTGCCACAGCGGAGAAAGCCCTCCTCCTAGTGGCCACCTGCCTCACTTCCTTTGGCAGGGGCTCACGAAGGACCCCTGTAGATGATCTTAGGGTCCGGGCAGGTACATATGGGAGGAGGCGTTCCTTTAGATAACCTGGCCCCAAGCCGTTTAGGGCTTTAAATGTTAGTACCAGCACTTTGAATTGGGCCCGGACCTGGATCGGCAGCCAGTGAAGTTGGAAAAGGACTGGCGTAATATGGTCTCATTGGCCAGTCCCCGTTAACAATCTGGCTGCCCTGTTTTGTACCAGCTGAAGTTTCCGGACCGTTTTCAAAGGCAGCCCCACGTATAACGCATTGCAGTAATCCAAACGAGAGGTTATGAGAGCGTGGATAACTGTAGCTAGGCTATGTCTGTCCAGATAAGGGCGCAGTTAGTATATCAGCCTAAGCTGGTAAAAGGTGCTCTTTGCCACTGAGTTCACCTGTGCCTCAAGTGACAGTTCTGGATCCAAGAGCACCCCCAAACTACGGACCCGATCCTCTAGGGGGAGTGCAACTCCCTCCAGAACAGGGTGAACATCACCTCGCCGGACAGACGAACCACCCGCTAACAGTACCTCCGTCTTGTCTGGATTGAGTCTCAGTTTGTTAGCCCTCATCCAGTCCATTACTGTGCCCAGGCACTGATTCAGAACAGCCACTGCCTCACCTGGGTTTGTTGAAAAGGAGAGGTAGAGCTGGGTGTCATCCGCATATTGGTGACATCTCAGCCCACATCTCCGGATAACCTCTCCCAGCGGCTTCATGTATATGTTAAACACCATAGGGGATAAAATAGAGCCCTGTGGAACCCCATGGCTTAAATGCCATGGCACAGAGCAATAATCCCCCAGCACCACCTTCTGAAAATGGCCATCTAAGTAGGAACGGAACCACTGCAGCGCAGTGCCTCCAACTACCAGCCCAGACAACCTATCCAGAAGGATACCATGGTCGATGGTATTGAAAGCCGCTGAGAGGTCCAAGAGAACCAACAGGGTCGCACTCCCCCATGTCCCTCTCCCGGCAAAGGTCATCCCACAGGGCGACCAAGGCAGTTTCTGTTCCAAAACCAGGCCTGAAACCCAATTGAAATGGATCTAGATAATCCGTTTCATTCAAGAGTGTCTGGAGTTGTCCTGCAACCACCCGCTCAAGCACCTTGCCCAGGAAAGGAATGTTCGCTACCGGCCTATAGTTGTTAACATCTTCCAGGTCCAGGTTAGGCTTTTTCAGGAGTGGTCTGATTACCACCTCTTTTAACGAGGCTGGCACCACTCCCTCTCTCAAGGAGGCATTTACAACCTCCTGGACCCAGCCGGCGGTCCCATCCTTATTTGATGTAATTAGCCACGACGGGCAAGGGTCAAGCACACAAGTGGTCGACTGGACTTGGCCAAGCACCTTGTCCACATCCTCAGGCCTCAGTAACTGAAATTCATCCAATAAAACTGGACCAGACGGTGCTCTGAACGCCTCTACTAGCGGAGCTGCATTAAGCGTGGTGTCCAATTCAAGACGAATCTGAGCGACTTTATCTTCAAAGTGCCGTGCAAACTCGTCACAGCGTGCTACCGAGGGTTCCACCATCTCTCGCCCTGGCCCAGAGTGTAGCAGGCCACAAACCACCCGGAAAAGCTCCGCCGGACGACACTGTGAAGATGCAATGCTGGTGGAGAAGAACTGTCTCTTCGCCACCCTCACTGCCACAGAGTAGGCTCGATAATGAGCTCTAGCCCGTGTCCGATCAGACTCAGCACGAGTTTTCCTCCACCTGTGTTCTAGCCGTCTCCCCTTTTGCTTCATTGCCCTCAGCTTAGGTGTAAACCAAGGAGCTGGCTGAGCTCTGCTCAGAGGGAGAGGGTGCTTGGGTGCGATCGTGTCAACCACCCGGGTCATCTCTGCATTCCACAGAGCGACCTGGGCTTCGACAGGAGCACCGGCCATATCAGCAGGAAAATCCCCCAGAGCCTTCTTGAATCCATTGGAGTCCATTAGCCTCCGGGGGTGGACCATTTTAATAGGCCCCCCACCCTTGCAGAGGGGAAAGGATGCCGAAAGTCTAAACCTCAATAGAAAGTGATCCGACCATGACAAGGGGGTAGATGTTAGTTCCCCCACTTTCAGATCACCATATAGTCACCCTTATAATTCATGATACCCATGCAAAATTATAGTATCCATTAGGGATGTGCATGGACCCCCTGGATCAGATCGGGACCCGGATCAGGACCTCCGATTTTGTTCCAATTTTGTTCCCCTGGATCAGATCGGACCTGATTCGAAAATCGGATGTCCGATTTTTGGATCGGCCGCCATTTTTCCCCATAGACTTACATTGGGGGAAAGAAAGCTTTCCTCAAATGCAAGTCTATGGGAAAAAATGGCAAGTCTATGGGGAAAAACTCCCCCTCCCTGTCCCTCCCACCCTCATGCTTCTTACCTTCCAGGGCTGTCCGCTGGTGCCTGCGGGCGCCAGCAGATGGCAGCAGACGGCCCCGGCAGGTAAGCCCCCCCTCACGCTCCTCCTTACCTGCCAGGGCCGTCCGCTGCCGTCCACAGGTGCCCGCGGGCAGCAGCGGATGGAAGCAGATGGCCACGGCAGGTAAGCCCCCCCTCGCACTCCTTCTTACCTGCCGGGGTGTCCGATTCCTTCACCTGCCGTAGATCTACTGAGAACTAGGCCGCGAAGCCTAGTTCTCAGTAGATCTACGGCAGGTGAAGGAACTGGATGCCCAGAAGGTAAGTGGGGGGGCCCTTCCTCCTTCCCCTCGTGCTCCTTACTTGCCGGGGTCATTCGCGGACGGCCCCGGCAGGTGAGGAGCACGAGTGGGGGAGGGGGTCTGATCCTCCGATCCAATACAATCCGGATCAGGTCCTTTTTGGATCGGATCATCTTGGATCGCCTGATCCAGGTGCTGGGGATCGGATTGGATGATTTTATCTGATCCAGCCCGGATCGGATCCAGATCGTGGATTGGACCCGATCCGGTGCACACTCCTAGTATCCATGGTAGGGATGTCGGTTGCTGGGAAATCTGGCCCTTTTTGGGCTCACCCGATTTCCTTGGTGTCCGCGACTTGGCTTGCATTAGCAAGCTAAGCTGGGGGTACGTTCATGAAATCTGGGAACGTTTTGGGTGTGTGTGTGAAAAGCAATTCGCGCAGATTGTGGCTGCAATTTGTGCAACTTCTTTTTTATGCCCCCAACTCAGACTCTTCCCCATACAGAAAAAAGCCAACCTGACTTGGTGCAGATCGAGCTGGGCCAGCTTGTAGGAAAGTGAACCTAAGTCCGGGTGTGGGGCTAATTAAAGCTCAGCGAGCTTCACCCCCCCTTCAGATGTATTCCTCTGACATCCCTAATCCAGGTGATCCATGGAAAGGGGAAGGGAAGCATGGCAATGAAACTATTTTCAGACCAGTGTGCATGTGTGATGTGCATGTGCCCAGTGTGATGATCCCATAGAGAGAATTGGATAGCCAATGGCAAACACAAAAGAACCAGTTATATCAGATGTTAAAAAAAGACTGCCCATTTGCTGGCTGTCTCCAGAGTGGTCTTCTTTTGAGGGGTGGGCAGGCTGGGGTGTGCGAGTAGGAGTAAGGAGGGATGAATTTTAGAGCAAATTTTTATTTAATTTCGATGTTTCTTTCTCTATGCAGCAGAGAAATAATGTTTCAGGAAACTCAGTTTCAGAGTGGGTGGAGGCACTGCATTAGCTGCATGTCAGCCAAGGTTTCTAAATACAGTCTTTGTTTATGTAGCCAAAACACTTTGCAGACTGATAAAATATTAAGTTTCACGCACCTAGCCCCACCTCTGTAGATAAAGTTCTGAGGCAGGTTATCAGTGAAATTGCTTTGATATTGCGAAGCTTCTTCTCACACAGCACAACACTCCAGAAAGTGGCATGTCCCCCTCCCCTCCTTCCAGCCACATGGAAAAGCAGTTGGAAGTAGAAATGGAAGAAAGGTTTTTAAAAGGCAGATTTTGTGATGTTGAGGGACTTGGGCCCTTTCCGCACCAGCCATTTTCCCCAAGGCTGCCCCTGCCTGCTCACGGAGAGTCCAGTTGACATACAGAGCATCCCGCAAGCAGGCAGGGGCCAGCCCTCCATTTTCCCAGGAGTTCAGGGAACGCTATTATCCCGGTTCGTTCCCTGCTCCTGGGAGGGCAGCGAGATGGGCGGCTGGTGCGCTTGCCCATCCCGGGCACAGCCACGCTTACTTGCGAGTAAGCGTGGCTGCACCGATGGCCACGGAGCCGCACTGCGTGGCTCCAAGGCCATCAGGAGCGGCGACAGCAAAATCACCATCCCTAGGATAGCAGGGAGAGGGGGCGCGATCACATGGCATTTTTAAAAAATATACTTACATTTGCACAGGAGTGTTTGTGTGCACCTCCGCGGAACTTAAAAAAAATGGCCACTGCAACTTGCGACAGCCCAGGAGAAGCACGGGACGTCGCATTGTGGTGTGGCTTCATCGCGCCGAACCCGGAAGTGACTACTTCCAGGTTCGCCACCCCTCCGGCCCGCCACACCCGGAGGTGTGGAAAGGGCCTTAATTAGCAAGGCAGGTTGAATGTAGAGTTTACATATTAACCAATATGTAACGCATACTTTGTAACCAAAGTTAAGAAATGATTTGAATGGTTTTGCTATTGTCACCTAGGGACTCCTCAGATTTGCATCTTATCCTAGTTAATTAATTTTCCATTTGATACATCACAATTCAGTCAAAGGGGGAAGGCACAGAACGGTTTTCAGATCGGTCACAGCAAGTGCTCCAGTCATGGTGAGATCCTGGCTTCACAACTGACCATAAACAAATACATACCAGTAAGTAGAATGCTGTTTCAGCAAGTAGTCTTGCTCCTCCCTTCATGCTTCAAGTAGGCTGTCTAAACTTTACATACATGTGTGTGAATCTTTCACCTTGTGAAGAATGCTTTAAAAACAGTTGCAAAACTGCTCTGGTGAGTTCATGGTGCTACCCAATAGGCACCGTCCACAGCTGGTTTTCCCTGCTTCAAACTAATCCACTCTGGAAACTTGAAGGACTGTTATTTTATTTTTTTAAAGGAATGAAAAAAGTTGTGTTTGTACTGAATATGATTAAGGTTCTTTTAAATTGCCCCACTGCTCTTAAAATGCTACAGCTCTCTTCACCTGTAGTTCTCATGCAACTTTTTAAATCTGAACAGTTTTAGAAGCTCCTATGTTGTCATCCATACTTCAGGTTGTAATTCTGCACATACTTGTGCAGAAATAAGGCACACTGAGCTCAATGGGACTTATTTCTGAGTAAACTCACATAGAATTGCTAGGTTAATGTACTAATGAATTTATTCCTGTTAAATAATTGCTTTTCTATATTTGCATTCCTATAAATAGAAAGGTAAGACTGTTAATTAAGACATATTTGACATATGCAAACAGCTAGGATTTTTGGGGAGAAAAGAATGGAATCATTTTGAATGAGTGATGTTGTAGTTGGGTTATTGGTTAGGACCACATATTCTAGTTAAAAGAAACACCTTAACACATCTGACAAACATCTTTTAAAAAACAAAGAAGTTTACTACGTGATCTCACATCTGCACCTGAATAAGCTCTTAAAATGCTACCTTGATATTAACTTTAGATGATATCTTTACAAAATTCCATTCAGCAAGAGCAGAAAAAAATAAGCAGAGGCCAGCATCAAAAGATTTCCCAGAAGTTTAATAGGGCAATTACAAGTCTGGTTCCCTGCCCGGCAGCCAAAAATGTCTTGGCAACCTTTTTCAGAAATAGGGATGGGCAAACAATGTTTGAGATCGCTAGGATTCTCCCAAAATTGTCTCACTGCTCATCTCATGCTCAATTCCTGTTCAAGTGTGTGATCACTGCTTGCTCTGAGCGAATGATAAAATTGTGCAAACCAAGCAGGAATCAGATATGAAATTTGCGCAAATTTCCTCCATAGACTGAAGCAAGATCAATTCAGTTTGCAGTGGAAATTTGCACAAAATCAAACTGAGAAAGTTACTTAAAATTGAACGTGAGTGCATGCTTGCAAACATTTTCAGAAGACATGTGCTCATGCTTCCAATTAGGGCTTCGAACAGGCCAGGCTTGCATATTATTTTGCAACAAAACTTAATTTTTCATCCATCCCTATTAAGAAAGCACCAAACTTTAACTGCCCACATGTTGTGATGGTAATGTCTTAAGTAGGCATCCATTGCACCTTTAGCAGTGGGAGCCTCTGAGGAAGATTCCAATGTACAGGGGGGTTCATATTGGAGAAGGCAGTCCTTCCTAGCCACCAGCAATAGGACTTTTTCATCCGAGGGGGCTATTTTGTATAATGAAAGAGCATGTTCATGAGAGCATCTTATACAGAATTTGTTCTTGAGAATGGCAGCTTTTGACTTTTAGTCTTTTTTTTAAGGCTATATTCCTAGCCCTTAAGGTTTGCAAAGAGAGAATTGAAAATGATTAGGTGCTATTGGCAAAACTGGGTAGCCCGTGCAGCTGTAACCTATGACTTACAGACAGGATGACCTGGCAAAATTCATTATGGAAGTGGAGATCTAATTTCACAGTGGCTTTGATAAGAAGGGCTCCTGTGCTCATGCGTCAAAGTCAATAAAACTTTTGTATTGGGTAAGGGAGTCTCATGGGCAAAAGTGTTCAGGCCCTCAATTTCATCATCTTCTGTCTCTTTGTCAGATACTGTTCTGCTAAAAAGGCCAATCAGGAAAAAGTTCTGCCAGTCTGCTCTAATAGGTTTTTTCCCCCTGATCTAACCTGACACCGTTGATGACAAGAAGGTGAACTGTGAAATGTCTTGAGAGTGTGATGGGATTATACTTCCTCCCACCAATCAAGCCAGAGTTCTCCCTCCCCACTGATGCTCTGATGTAGACTTGCCTGCTTTAATTCACATCTCCAAACCATAGGGAAATGATCGATGGCACAACTAGGTCACGGCAGGCACAAGAAATACGAGCGAGGATGTGGATCACTGCCAAAGCTGGAACGGTTCCTTTTGGGTCTGAGCCTTAGAGCTGGCCAACACTGGCTCAGAGCTGCAAGTGCTTCTCTGCCTTGTAGGATCATATGTGCCGCCCATGTATGCATATGATTCAAGGGTATTTTTTTTTAATGAGCAAATGTGAAGATGAATTAAACTGGGCTTGCAGAGCAGGACTTCCCAGTGGATTGCACTCCAAAAGTGTTTAACGTTAATGCCACAATGTTCAGCATGCTTATTTTTGGGAAAAAATAAAATTAATAAGTAGGTCTGTTAGCCAATTAACTATTTTAGAGAGTGATTCAGTAGGTACCCTAGAGAGCAGCAGAGGGACCACAGGATGCTGTAAATCTGAGGCTGGAGACAGAGCTCCAACCGTGGAGAAGGAGTTCTGACTGTGGATCTCTCCCCACAGTCCCTCCCAGCTGCTGTGGAAAACGCCACAGTGGCACTGGCTCCCTTTCCCAGGGATGGTGTCGCAACCTTGGGAGGGAAGAAATGAGTGTGTTGGGGGTGGGGCGGTGGGCGTGGAGGGGAGAGGTTGTGGATCTGCTGGATCCAAATGCCTCTTGGCTTCCGCCCGTGCCCCCAGCAAGCTGAGTGAGATTGATGGGCTCAGATGCCTGCCTGACATAAAATGCATTTTTGGAGAGAAGTTAAGAAAGCCTGTGATGCTCCTCCTACCCTACTGGACTCTTGTGGGCAGGGCTTAGGATGAACAGAGGTCTCTGAGATTAGAACCATACATTCTATGGGCATCTTTCCCGTAGGAGTGCTCTCTTAGTTGATTAAGTGCCCACCTTTTAACTAACTAATTGATTATTTCTGAATCTACCACATTAAAAAAATCCTCTACGTTTCTGTCCATTGGGCCCTCCAAACAGCTCCCCACAACATAAACAATATAATGCAATCAGTAAATCATGCAAACCACGTTGAAAAGCCACAATAAAATCCACAAAAATTAATGAAGGAAGGATTAGGGGTGTGCAGACTGGGCCTTCTCCGCCCTGAAATTCTGGGTGGAACTCTGTTGAGGCATTTCTCTGCCCCAATTTCCAGAGCGGGTCCCTCTCTCCGCTCTGCCGGGTGGTTTGGTGAAAAACCGCGCCGTTTTGAGTAACCGGTATATTCTCATCAATGAGAACTAACAGAAATGCTCACAGCTCCCTCAGTTTTAATGATTAACACATGAAAATTGGCACAGTGACAGCTTTTACAGAGGGCTATAGGCATGCCAAGTTTGGAGTGCATGCAGCGATTGACAGGGAATTTTTAAAGTCCAAACTTAAATGTCCTCTCGGGCACCTCTCATGCCTTGATCTGTATGGTGAAGGAAAGGGAAGGGAAATGAAACAGTGGGATAAAACAGAAGTGCTTAGCGCTATAATAAATACATAAATAAAAATAAATAAATACCACAACAGCAGGACACAGCTTGCCCATCTTCAGAGAGGACACTGACAGGAGCAGAGGCTTGCAGGATGAGGAAAAGGAGGCAAGGCACCCCACCCTAGCATTGTCAAGCACATTGGAGTGAGTCAAGGCAACAATAGTGAGGAGGAGGAGGAGGAGGAGGAGGAAGACGTGGAGCCTTCCCCACCCCTGGACTTAGGGTGACCAGATAAAATCCAGGTCAAGGCTTATGCAACTTTAACAGTTGTAGAGAAAAGGGAATTTTAGCCAGTGTTATTTGTATGCATTAATTCCTGGTAATATTCCCTCTTCATCACAACAGTTAAAGTTGCAGGCACTATACTAGAGTGACCATATACAAAAGAAGGCAGGGCCCCTGCAACTTTAACTGTTGTGATGAAGAGGGAATTTCACCAGGAACTAATTGCATACAAATGACACTGGCTGAAATTCCCTTTTTTCTACAACTGTTAAAATTACATGAGCCCTGACCTGGATTTTATCTGGTCAGCCTACCTGGACTGGAAGCCCAGCCAGCCAATGCTAATAAAAGGAGCAATAAACCAAACAAACACACACTCACACACTAGCAGTGGGGAGGGAGTAGACTATAGAAACACAGCACGCTAGCAGTTTTGATGCTTTTAAGAAAGAGAAAGAGCTTAGAAAATAGCGGACCAAGAGTAGGTGCCTGGCTGGCTGAAAATCTCTCTCTCTCTCTCTCTCTCTCTCTCTCTCTCTTGAGCACGCGTTTCTCTCTCACTAGAATGACGACAGGCAAGGAGGACAAAAGACTGTTATTGGAGGGGGGACAGGAAGACAAATGTGGCTAATGGCTATTGGTTAGCCACAGATGTCAATATACCTTCACCCCACTCAGTGTCTTCCAAATATGGAGATATTCAATGACACACACAGACACACACACACAGAGCATTGATGCCTGAAAAACAGTTGGATAATTTTGGAGATGTTAAAAGCTCCTATTGGGCATGTCTCTGCCCTGAAATGATTCTATTGGTTTAGAAGCAGCCAGTGCCCACACTGGAAGATCGAATGCACCGTGGATGTTCGCGGTTATCAGATAATTCTGGGGTGGAGAGCACGCCTCTAGTAAGGGCCATCACCTTCTCTAGAACACTATTGGTCAGAAGGTAAACAGCAGTCTGCTAGTAAACTGTGGGTCCATTTCTAACGGACCACCTAGCATGGGCAGGTTGCTGCCTGACATTCTTGCAAAGAATTCTGGACAAGGTTCGCTTTGGTCTGATCCAGAAAAAAACCCAACACTTCTTATAGTCTTATGTAAGACTGCATACTCAGGAAAACTCAACAGAGATAGATTATCTATGTCTTCTAAACAGTCAAGAGAGCCGCACTCTTGTTTTGTAAAGATGAAACCAGTTGGTGGTCCATGGTGATTCTAAACACAGTCCCCCAAACAAACAAACAAACAAATGCAAGTAGGTCACACAAGACTAAAGTCGCATCACCCCTTCTATAGAAGACAGATCCCATCCAGCCCTCAACCCTTTCACAAACCTAGTGAGAGAGAAATATTTCCATGAGAAGTACTAATAAAGTAGATCTGGGCAATGAGGGAATTTCAAAGCATAGAGTCCATTTACCTTTCAGCATTTACTCTTATGGCTAAAATGTTTATTTATTTAAGATGTTTTTATATCTCCCTTTATCCTTTTTTGGATTCCAGGACAGTTAACAATCAAATATTGTTATTTTAAAACTCCAGTTATTAAACAAGTACAGAATTAAACATGTTTGATTAACTATGTACCAGGTATTCATACACCGCTGTACATGTTTTACATGTTTGCGTGCAGGGCTGGCCTCAAAGGTAGGCATGGTCGGGTACCTGCCGAGGGCCCACACTTCAGCAGGGGCCTATGGACAAGAGCCCTCTGGGGTTCTTCTTCGCCATTGTGACCTGCTTATTCACTTGCCTGTAGCTCTGGCCCTGACAATGGTGGTGGTGAGAAGGAGGAGCAGAGTACATACTTCTGCTTGCTCGCTCTCTGGCCTGTCAAGCAGGCAAGTGAGAAAGAAGATGAGGAGCAATAGTAGGCTGACCATATGAAAAGGAGGACAGGGCTCATGTAACTTTAACAGTTGTAGAGAAAAGGGAATTTCAGCTAGTGTCATTTGTATGCAATTAGTTCCTGGTGAAATTCCCTTTTCATCACAACAGATAAAGTTGCAGGCACTTTACTAGAGTGACCATATACAAAAGAAGGCAGGGTCCCTGCAACTTTAACTGTTGTGATGAAGAGGGAATTTCACCAGGTACGAATTGTAAACAAATGACACTGGCTGAAATCCCCTTTTCTCTTCAACTGTTAAAGTTACATGAGCCCTGTCCTCCTTTTCATATGGTCAGCCTAAGCAATAACAGCTGGTGAAAATGGTGTCGAGAATGTAGGCCTCAAAAACCTGGCACCCTTGACGTGTACATCCAATTGACATTTGGCTTGATACTGGAATGCCTGGGCAATGGAATGCATTCAAGAACAGACTGTAGCACATGTATCCCTAGCTGGCTGGGGGCGGGGGGATTGCATGAGCATCTAGGCACAGTGTGCACAGTTCCTCCCTCTGATGTAGCTCCAGCCTGCCAGCGCCAGGCACACCTAGTGCCTATCCACATTGCCCTTAAAATGACTTATATTCTGTTTAAAAATGTGTTTTTTTAAGTCGTTTCATGATGTGGTAGGACACACTGAGCAGAGCTTACGTTTCATAATGACTGCTTCCTCCATCCTCAAAGTGTTCACTGGTGTATTACAGGGTGAATTCCTTGACTCTTCTTCTTTAGTTTCTGTTTTGCAGGCTGCTTGAGTTAAAGAGACAGAAGTAGGCGGGTCAATTCTAATTAGGGATGTAGACAACATTCCCTCTAAAGGCCAAAGTAAAGATGACACCATTCAAGCAACGAGCCGTTGTGCAAATGCCATTTTTATGTGTAAATTGTAGCACAAGTCCCCTGATTTGGAGTGGGACTTGGTGAGGGAGGAAGTGGGGTGTTTTTTTTTTACCCTGCCTGGATCACACGCATACTCTGTGCACCTGCCATTGGCACTGGAAAGAAAGCTGTCATTTGCACCACTGGGGTCTTTCCTTCCAGCATAAATATCAGGTGCAGGGTCCTCAATCTGAGCAGGACCCAGCAAAGGGAAAAGATTTAAAGCCCCTTCCATCCTCCAGCAGGGTCTCAATCTAGATTGGACCCCCATAACCCCTATTTACAGTTAAAACCAAAGAAACATCCGTGCAATTGGTTATGGTATCACATTTAGCTTGGCCATACCGGATATTTCCACATTGCCAAGAGGTGGCATGACAGCTTGGATCTCTAAATTCACAAGGGCTAAATTCTTCAGAAAGGGTGGTTTGCATGTTACTTTTCATCCTAGCAAAAGTAGGCAACATTCCTTGTTAAAATGCTGGCCAACATGCTCAAAAGACTGCTATCTCTGCTATTGGCTTGCAAGACATCACAATATTTCCCACTTTTTTCTTTCCCTCAGATAAGTGTTCAGGTCACTTATCTGTAGTTATGAACATATAATTTTCATTCATTCATTCATTCATTCATTCATTCTCTCTCTCTCTCTCTCTCTCTCACACACACACACACACACACACACACACGAGTTATTTATGTTTATATTTTTTTTAAAAACAATGTGTATTCCTTGGATCCCTCCTTCTAACACCCTATAGCAGGGACTCACTGTTCAAGAGGGTGGCACTTTCCAAGGAATGCATTTCATCTATATTTCAAAAATCCATCTGTTTATGAATTCTCCTACTGTATTAAACCAAGTGCTTGGGTGGAGAGAGATAAAATGTAGCCGTGTTTTTGTCTAGGCAACATATTCTCTTCCCATTTGGAAGGACAACAAAGCCAACTGTCAGCTGCACAAATAATAGGACAGTTATTTTTGCAGCAATAAACATCTGAGAAGTTCTATCCGAGCCACCCAAACAATATTACAATTCATTGCAAAAAAAATAAAAAAATAAGCATCCCACAGTCCTTTCCAGGGAAATGAGAATGCGATGAAGCGTCAGTAAAAGGGGTGAATTTAGATAACTGCTTACTTTACAGTGGCAACTTTACAGATCCCAGGAACTGGGCCGACTCAAGATAACTAATGTCAGGTATCAGCACCTGAGAGATCAGAAGATAGACTTTTCAGGTACAGGTACGAACCATTCCTCTTCCCTGTACAATCCCTGTTGCCAGCTGAGATTACTGGATAGGACCTTGCTTAAGGTACAATCAACAAAAGAAAGTCAGGACAATGGAAAGGGCTTCCAGATGGATGTTAGTTCTTTCTAGTGGCAGCCCCTTCTGCCACTCCAGAAGGCCATGGTTTTTGTGTGGTGCTTTGGGGGGATCGCTGCTAGGAGGGAGTCTGAAAAGCCCCCATGTAAAAGCAGTGTACAGGAATCAGGATTTCAGCCAATGGCAGGCAGGAATTGGGCTTTCTCAGCAGCATCACCAAATGTTTGGAATGGCATTGCTATCGATTAGGACATTGCGTGAGGCCCCTCTGTTTTGGCACACCTTCAGAAACTGAACGTCACTGATTGCATCCTTGCATAATTTCATGTTAATTCTTTTATTAATTACATTTACACTTTGAATTTTCAGTGATTCCAATGGCTCATTTTGTGAAGATTTTAAAGTTAAGATGTAAGCTGCCTTAAGTTTGTGGGTAGTTAGAAATACTGTAAGTAAATAAATCAGTCAATCTTACAACGAGATGTGGATATGGAGAGTGCTAAACATCTGCCCACAATTCCATATTTTGTCAGGTATTTATCAGGCCGTGATTGGTTTCCATTTGTCATCTACTTCTGGTTGGCTGGGAGGACTATGGCTGAATTCGGACAACACGATAGTCAATGGTGGGTAATAAATAACAACCATGGCGTGGATTAGGATCAGCGCTGAATTGACTATGGCAGCATTCGGACGACATGGTAGTCAATACAATGGATGATTGTTCCCCCCCCCCCCCCAGTTGACTATTGTGTTGTCTGAATTCAGCCACTATCACCTTTTACCCAACTGGGAACCACCCAGCCATAGGCATTCTGTTGGAGACCTGGTATCAGTGAGGTCCTCTATCCATTGCCTCCAGAGCTTTCTTCTCTTTGAGTTCCTTTGTCTTGCCTATCCCTCAGCTTGCTTCTAGACTTCTGTGGATACTGAGACAATCACAAGAATATTGACAGTGCTTTTTGTAGGGACAGATGAGGATTTTGTTCAGTTCAGTTCAACAACTGAACAGTCAGCACATAACCCACTATAGAAAAGGTTGAGGGGAGCTGAGAATGTGATATACTCTTCTCTCAGACTGGGAAGAAAGGGGAACTTTTACGAGGAATGCCTGATATGAAAATGTGAGGTGAGGCAGTGAAAAGGAGAGGCGTGGAAGAAATGAGGTGGGATTTGCTCTCTTGATTCTTTGTTAGATTTGTATGCCACCCTTTTTGCTAGGCAGAATTGTTTCTGGGAAGGACCTTGTGCATGCCTCTAGTTAAAGGAGGCGGTCTTCCAAGCTTTAGCCTCCCAAAGCAGAACAAAAAGTAATTGACCATGTCTGCAAGCTAGGCAATAGCAACAAATACATGCTTGAGGAAAAAGAATCACTCAATGATCAAATCATTAATCTGAATCGAAAAAAATCAGTTGGTGGTAATAGCTGCTTTAGGTGTACGTGTGTGTAATATTATTAACATCCAGTATTGATGACAGTGTGCATTTTAGGATATAACAAATCATTTTGGAAACTCACAAATAAAGTTTCCCGCTATCACTACAAAAAGGGAGCCGTAGGAATTCTCATTTTAAATTCATATGTGGAAATCTATGTATCAAAAACTCATATGTCCAAATTTTGAAATTCACCCAGATTTTGAATGTATGTGAAATGTCAGTTCAGCTCTCCTTCTCCCCACCTGGAAGATGCTTTTCATTCCACACAAGCAGGACAAGAATATATATATATATATATATATATATATGTGTGTATGTATGTATGTGTGTGTGTGTGTGTGTGTGTGTGTGTGTGTATCCATTCTGGTCATACACACACATTCTTGGAACCTGGGCTCCTGAGCCATCATCTCAGAAGCTGAGTCCATTCACTCCCAACAAACCTTCCACTGTGTGGGATTGGCTTTCAATTATGTAAGCATCGCCAGCCAAGTCAGCTTGCAGATAAATTATTTATGCCAAGTAGCTGAATGCACGACTGCATGAACAATGTGTCCGCATTAATAAACCCAACTGCAAACTCAAAACAGATCTGAGGCAGAAAAATTGAAGCAGAAAACCCAACATACCACTAGGTAATACCATCGCATTTCAGCGGAAGTGACTTCCTGCTCATTGCATTTTTCACATCAGTCTCCAGTTGTGCTAAAATAATGACTTCTTATTTTTATTTTTTATTTTTGCTTTGCCTTATCTGTTTTGTGCTTTCCAAGGGCTGTGTATAACCCTAAAAGGGAACTGGAGATTAGGGATGCTGCACATGTCTCTAATTTCATTGCAAATATAAAATCTCTGCCTTTTCAGATCAGTGTCTTGGATATGCAGTGAGTTTGAGCAAATAGTGCTTTTGCAGAAGATCATAGAAAATGTGACAAAGAAATAGCCACTATATGCAAAAGGTCATGTGCAAGAGTGGGCAATTCAATGCTAGAGGATGACCAGGTTTGGATGACACTCCACAGTTTGTCATGGTTTATTTAACTCACGACAAGCCATGGTGCCTGTGGATGCCAAGTTGCAGATGAATTTGGTGTGTGTGGGTTATGCGAGGATTGTTTAAGCTTTGGATATATTTAATTGTCGCATAACCCTAAAACAGATGTGAGAGTTGGTTGACCCCTGCATACCCATGGCCGCTGGGTTCGGCCAACATGACCACCCTGAGCAGGGGTTGCATATTTAAAGTGGCTGTGTCATGCCAACAGCTCTACTGAGTCCCCTTCTAAATCCTGAAGTTTCAAATCCAAACCTGCATGTGTTTTTCCCAGTTGAGCTTAATTCTACATAGGAATGTGTGATAAACTGGTGAGTCAATGTGCATATACTTGCATATCCAGTTGCTGCTGCTCAAAGAATGTTTTCAGATAAGTACGCACAAGATGATTCAGCTCTGCATGGTGATTCAACCACTCTATGGGTATCCATAAATAAATGAAGGCTTATCTATGGGAGGGGAAAATGTAGAAATGGTTTCCTAGATCTCTACTGCAGACTGTTAGGGCCAGGCAAGGGCCAGTGGCAGCTGTACTTAAATCCAGCTCTGGGATAGTCCTGAAGGTCAGGTAGAGGAGCTAGAACTGGAAGACTGAGCTGGAGGCTGCTGGAGCTTCAAGTACAGCAGGTGGACAAGTCTACTAGGTTGACCAAGCAAGGTCAGAAGGCAAAGCCCTTAGAATTTAGACCAGATCTGACCAATCCAGGGGGTGATAGTACTGCACTCCCCTATTTCCTTCAGTGCCTGAAGTAGGGCTCTAAGGCAAGTACACACACAATCCTAAGTAGCTCACTAGGCTAGGACCCAGCCTTAGACACTGAACTTCCTGGCTGAAATTCTGGAGTTCCAGACAGAGGAATGCCTCTCCAACCAGACTACACAATGAGAACTGGGCAAGATCTACACGTCGTCCTCGATGCGCCCTCCCTGTGCCACAAGCCGCTTCGGAGCGCTTCACCCCGCCTAGTGTGGCTCAAGCCTCGGAGGCTCTGCCCGTGCTCATGCCGCCGCGGCCGCTGCCCTTTCATCTAGGTCGGTCCCGGGGAGGGGGGAGGGAGGGGGAGGGTTGTAAACAAAAGCCAGCGATTGGGAGAGGGATTTCCAATTGCTAGCTTTAGTTTATAACCCTCCCTCCTCTCTCCCTGGGACCGGCTGGGATGAAAGGGCGGCGGCGGCGGCGGCGAGAGCGCGAGCAGTGCCTCCCAGGCTTGAGCCACACTAGACAAAGTGCAGCGCTCCAAAGCGGCTTGTGGCGCAGGGAGGGCGCATCGAGGACGACGTGTAGATCCGGCCCTGGAAATTCTGTTTAGATAGGCTGACCATATAAAAAGGAGGACAGGGCTCGTGTAACTTTAACAGTTGTAGAGAAAAGGGAATTTCAGCCAGTGTCATTTGTATGCAATTAGTTCCTGGTGAAATTCCCTCTTCATCACAACAGTTAAAGTTGCAGGGGCCCTGTCTTCTTTTGTATAAGGTCTCTCTAGTATAGTGCCTGCAACTTTAACTGTTGTGATGAAGAGGGAATTTCACCAGGAACTAATTGTATACAAATGACACTGGCTGAAATTCCCATTGCTCTACAACTGTTAAAGTTACATGAGCCCTGTCCTCCTTTTCATATGGTCAGCATAGTTTAGACAACACAGCTCCAGTCTATATAGATAAGCTCATTCATGGGTTAACACACACTCCGCTGTGACTAAGAAACAATGTTTTGTGATTTTTTTTTTTATGGAATCACAACCTTGCAAGGAGGGGGCAGGCTCAGTTTTCAACAGCTTCCACTGTGTTCTATCGGACAATGACATTTGACTCAGGGTAGGCCACAACTCGAGATGAACCTGGCTTCTACTCCAGATGTTGTGTCCCCCCCCCCTTGCCCCAGGTACGAGGGACACCAGGGCATGGGTTTCACCACAAAACCAATGATAGACAGAAGACACCTTTTACTTTCTCCCATAGAAGTGAATGAGTGCTGTTCATTCCTATGAGGAAATGTAGACAGCTGAACTTGGGATTGCCTTGGCAGTGAGGGCAAATCCTATCCCGTCCACCCCCATTCTTGAAATATAAGTAGCTCTGCCTCTGCTCACAGGGATCCTCGAATGTGTGTTCCTGTGTACCCATATGCAGCTTACAAGCATCCTGGCAATATATGAACCTTTCCAGCACTACCCTCCCCACTCATCATAATTATGGACATTGTTCCAGTTGACAGATGGCCTGGGTACATTCCTGTTTGGCCAAAGTACTGCCCAGTCAAGGTAGCATTATATGTTGGCTTACTCAGAATAATTTTAGGCCCCTCACATATCCTCCAACAGATGGGAAGAGGGATACTCATCTGATGTACTCGTAACAACCCTATTCTCACAACAACAACATGTCCCACCCCCCCAAATTGCTCCAGTTGCACATTGTGGAAGGCTCTTGGTTGCCTGCTGAATTCATTCAAAATTAACGTCATCAGCTGTGAGCCTGTAAAATGGCAAACTGAGCACTACTTTTGTGCATGTGTGCTTACATTCACCTGCACTTGAGACAAGGTACATTCCTACACACACACACACACACACACACACACACTATCCTCCAGACGTGACATCTAGAAATCCAAGGGAGGATGCTGAAACCCAAAGAATAAGAACTGTAGTGCAGTGAGTGTGCTCACGCTAGCCAGTTTTAGATGGTATCCCAAAACTATCACCAAAAGCACAGCAGAGATGACAATTTACCAAGGAAAAGTACCCCAAAATTGGGACTGCCTAGGAGGTTGGAGAAATCCACAACAGAGGGGGAATCTACACTGTAGCTTTGCTATGTTGAGGATAGGTTTTGACGACGCATTGGGCCACATAATGCGCTTACTGTAACCTTTTATACCAGTTGTTGTTTACTCCAATTTTCTGAGATTAAATTTGTTCTTTTTTTTATAAAAATCATTATAGGAAGAATAATGTGTCTTTCTTTACCAGTTCAGAGTCGCTGAAATCAAAACTCCGTTAGCCTGTCACAGCCATGCATGCGCTTCTTTTGTCTAATCTTCATTAAAAGGAAGGGAAAGGAAGGGGGGGCGAAGGAGGAAGTGGCCATGGAATGTTCGGGGTGACGAAGAAACGTAACAGGAAGAGATGAAGAAAAGACTCAGTGGCTCAGTTCGGACGACATATTAAGCAACGGAGGGGTAAATAACGTACTGACCATGCGTTAGGCAGGAGGAGCTCCACAAACGACACTCTGCAGCCGGCGCTGCTCGGAACCAGCAAATGCCCCAGCTGCTACTAACTTGCAGTGGCCATTTTGGTTGCAGCCTCTCCTCCGTGTGTCCTCCAGCTGTATCCCAGCAGGCACTGTGAGTTCTGCCGGCTGCATAGAGCGGCTGGTTTTTTGGCTGCTCTAGGCAGTAGAACTCTATTCCGAAACAGAATAGTCCACGGAGAGAGTGGGGTTTGAATTCGGATGACACTTTAAACAACGGGGCTTTGGGCTAAACAACGTGCAAGGCCATTGTTTTGCTCCATTGTTTAAAGTGCCTGATTAACGTACTGTCAGTTGTGTGTGTGTTGTGTGTTGCCTTCCAGATGACACAATAAGCAACACAACTGATGATTGTTACCCCCCTCCACCGTTGCCTAATGTGTTGTCCGAACTGAGCCAGTGTGACCATAATAAATGCTGTGAACACAGGAGAAAGGATCGACAATAGCATATGTACAACTTAATGTGGCCTGTCACATTTTAATATGTTGCAATACACAATGTAACAATCAACATTTTGAATCATAACAGGCATATGTGTAGATTCCCTCAGAAGCAAATGAGTTCAGATTTCTATGAATTTGACTCATGGATTCCACAGTGGACCAGCTTTTCCCAAGTTGCACACATTCTGCTGATGTGCAGACTGTTTTTTTTAAAAAAATAAAGAAATCTGGAATTCAATGCAAATTTAGTCATAGAGAAGTATTATTTTTTTAAAAAAAAAAACTGGCAAAAGTGCACATTTACCCCATAAGCTAAAGCATGAAAATGCACATCTGGAAGGATTTATGTATTTGTGCACGTGTGATTTGTGCAAATGCGAATTTGTGCTAACTCAGGAAATGGTGGAAAATCCAATTCTGTCAATGAGTGAATGATGGAACAAAAGGAACCTGACAATCTGTGAAATGCAAATGGAATGGGTTTTACAAAACCTGTACCTCCTTAGGACGGTCACTAGTAAACCTACTGAACTGTATAGAAGCATTAGGATAACGAGTCTAATAGACCAGGAGAATTCCTGTATAAACAGCGTCCCCAGAGAAGATTGCAACCCACCTTAGTTCCTACTGTGCCATACTCAGCTGGGAACATGTGGAATTACCCTAACAGAATAGCTATGTTTTTGAGTGGATACTGAGGGGTGGGGTGTACATTTTTTCAACCTGCTTATTCCCATCCCTGTCAGAGTTACAGCTCAATTTGATTCGGTTTGGGGGAGTCCATTCAGCAGCTATGGAACTAAAAGCCTCTGGACATTTGGAAATCATATTCAAGGCAGTCAGGTTGCAAGGTGTTAACTTTACTAGCCATGCAAATCCCAGCATGAGAAATAGCTTCCATGCTTCTTTCTTAATGTGACTTCATTGCACCTGAAATTACATTGCAGAAATACTATTTTGAACTCCCGTTTCCCAACGGAAAGCTTAGGTCAGGCAAAAGTAGCCTGGAGGGATACATTTGCCTGATTAAATCTGATATATTCTGAGGATCCTGCCTTGCTTTTAGCTTTTTCCTAGTCCATTTATTCTACATGCACTAAGCTAGTAATCAACCTCAGCACCCACCTATTAGAATGATTACTGCTTTACAATATGTGATGTGTAATGCATAGACTCAGCTGTTTCTTGCATATAAACTATAAGCTGGAAAACAGTAAGATTTTCACTTTGTCACTTGCTGCCTCCAATTACATCTAGGGAAATGAATTTTAGGAGCGGGGGGGGGGACCCTACCAAAATGAGCTGGTGTTGAGCTCATGTAGTCCTAGGACTACAAGACTTGGATACAAATGCCCAGTTAGGCCAAGGATCCCATGGATACAGTACATACTCATTTGCCATTTGAGTGGCATGAAATCTGCTTCCATGTGGCTGCCTCCCCCAATGGCTCTAGTAAAGGCTGTTAGAGGGATCTAATTGGGACAAGCAACTGGTGTGGCTTCTTCTCATACTAGCCTCATCCCACCCTGGGTGCCAGGAGGTGATGGATGGCATAGCAAGGATGTCTGGGTGTCTGACCCATAATGCTTCCTCCTAATTGGTGTGGCCAGAGTGTCACAGAAACCAGCCACCTGGCAGTGGCTCCCACGTCAATTTGGTAAGGCATGAATTGGCTTTCTTTTACCATCAGATGAGGAGAGGGGGGTAAGCGCACGGGGCTTTTACTCTGGATCTATGGTGCCCAGATGACAACCATGGCAGATGACGCATGCTCCTCTCCGTAACAAGCATGCTTTCTCTTGCTGCAAATCCAGGCGCTTGGAAACTGGTTCTCTGACAGGTTTTCTGGTCGTGGCAGCTTTGACATAGTTTGGCAGTTTATATGACCTGAACTGTCCTTGGTGTGGGCTTCTGGGAGAAGCACTGATTGGTGGAAGGGAAAGTTGCATGGGTGGGGGGGAGAGCAGAGAGCTAAATATGTCTACCCGGAAGTAACTTTGGATGCGAGAATTCCTTTACCTGCTGTTCTAAATACTCATTGAGCGCCGGAGGGGGGGGAGGGGGTAGCCAGCCAGCCTTGGTGCTTTGAAACTGCTCTGTTGCAGATGTGCTCATAATTCAAACCATTCTTAAAAGGGATCACTCCCAAATGACCCTTATTCCCACCAAGAAATGGGAGTGGGGTGGGGAAGGGGAGGTGCTGGATAAACGTGCTTACATGGAAGTAAGCACGTTTATCCAACTCTCTCCCATTGCACTTCACTGGCCGCAGAAGTGGGGAAGGGGCAGGCAGCTAGCCCCTGCTCATTTGCTGCCCCACACCTAAGCAGTTGATGACATTCAGCTCCACCCACACGTCCTGGGGGTTCCAGTGCCATTTGAATCAGAATCAGAATAGTAGCATTGGAAGGGGCCTATAAGGCCACCCCCCCGCTCAATGCAGGAATCTACCTTAAAGCATCTCTGACAGATGGTTGTCCAGCTGCCTCTTGAAGGCCTCTAATGTGGGAGAGTCCACCACCTCCCTAGGTCATTGGTTCCATTGTCGTACTGCTCTAACAGTCAGAAAGCTTTTCCTGATGTCCAGCCAGAATCTGGCTTCCTGTAACTTGAACTCTGAGAAAGCAGTTTCCTTCAACGAAGATGCCACTTTACTGCCTGGCTGTGCTATGCAAGAAGGAAATTTGATCTGTTGGATATCCAGATTTCAATGGAATCTCCTCACACGCTGCTGCCATGTAGATCCTAGGCTGCGGAGTGGCCCCTGAATCTCAGCATTTGAAATGGATCTTGGAGTTCCTCGCCTTGCGAAATTCTGTGGGAAGCGAACACAACTTTCAGTAAGACAACTGAAGTTTCTCAATAGTACTTAACACACCCCTAGGCATTGTGGAGATATCATCGTTCCTAATGGCTGCATTCGGACAACACATGAGTCAATGGTGGGTTGAGTAGCCAACTCACAGTTGGTTATTTTGTGGGTATTCCCCACACAACATATTCCTACACAACTGGCTGGCGTTGAGTGGACTAATAGTCAACCCAGCATTTGACTGACACAGCCACCGCCCCTCTCCCCACCCTCCCTCCTCCCTCAGTCTTCCCAGTTCTATCCCAGCAGCCTCTGCAAGTTGCACCAGTTGTAGCAGAGTGGCAGTCGCCGCTTTGGTCACTCTTTCTGCCTGCCTCTATGGGCATGTGTTTTAACCCACTCACCACATGCCATTAACACACTCACACCTCCACGCAACACTTTAAACAACTGGCTTTGAGCTAAACAACTTGCAAGCCAGTTGTTTCTCTCAGTTGCTTATTTGGGTGGAATAGCATACCGTCAGTAGTTTGTGAGCAGCATGTTACCATCCACACAACACAATAAGCAACACAATTGACGATTGTTTCCCCCCCTCCCCCCAGTTGCTTAATGTGTTGTCCGAATGCAGCCACTGTCTCATCTCGAAGACAGGTTCCCACAATTTGGGCTGGAACAAATGGGATAGATCTTCAGGCTGCATGAAATCTACCTGGGGAAACGCTGGAACTGCTCTTGTGGTATATTAGGGGTGTGTGTGTGTGTGTGTGTGTGTGTGTGAAACCTGGGCTAAACTTCCTGCTTTGCTATGAGGATTACTGGATGGTCTTGAGCACGTCCCTCTCTACTAGCTTAACCCACCTGGTTGGGCTGCTGTGAGAATTCAAATAGATGAGCTTCCAAGGAAGAGTGAGGAAGAATTATGATTAATAACATTTCTAGGGCTCAGCCTTCCACTGAGCCTTAGGAGCAAGAGTAATGAACAACTTTGGAAGCTGCCTCATACAGGTAGTCAGACCAGAAAGCCCAGCATTGTCTGCACTGACTGGCTCTCCAGTGTCTCAGGAGAGACACAGGAGTCTTTCCGAGCCTTACCTGGAGATGCCAGGGACCTTTGAACTTGGGACCATTCAGCTATCGCTGGGTTAAAGCCCTTCCCCCAGAGAGAGAAAAGGGAGAAAGGGAAAGGTATCAAGAGATGAATTTGACCAACTCAGGTGGCTTACATTTAGGCTTCATTTGATTAAGGATGCAGAAGAAGAAGAAGTTATTCCAAAGGTACAATGGATAAGGTGGGGGGCAGAGGAGGGCTTTAAAAGAAGAGGGAGAGCACATAGGATTGGAGGGCAATATGTTGCCCTCCAGATGTTGCAGGACTGCAACTCCTATCAAACCTCACCATTGGCTGATGGGAGATGCAGTCCAGCTGCATCTGGACGGTGACAAGTTGCCCACCCTGACGTAGGTTTTCTGTGAAAGAGTCCCAAAGAAACAGTGACAGGAGAATGGG
The DNA here is from genome assembly GCA_029215795.1 of Anniella stebbinsi. NCBI lineage: Eukaryota > Metazoa > Chordata > Lepidosauria > Squamata > Anniellidae > Anniella > Anniella stebbinsi. The sequence goes on from JARDYH010000002.1 coordinate 251,479,101, forward strand.
TGGATTCATTTCAGAGAGCTTTCGGGTTCAGGAGGGTGGCGTGGGCAGGGTTGAGTGGAAGGATGCCAAAGGATATAATGCAAAATAAGGACAGAAGGACAGGACAGAGGCAAAGTGATGGTATGTTACCAACAACATGAATGGGTCATTTATGGGGCTCCAGCCAGGTCATGCTACACTCCTGCTGGCCTTTAAAGGCTCAAGAAAGGAGTAGCTTCCTTCTGAAGTGTGCTGCAAGCAAACCAAAGACATCACCGTAAGCACTCCAGTGAGGATCTCGAACAAAGTGGACAATTTGTATTTAATAAAGCATTTGTTGCATGTTAAATACCCACAGCTTGTAAATAAAGCATCCATTGAAGTCTAATTATCATAAGAGGTACATCTATCTCTTTGTGTAATTAATTGCACATTATACATTCAAATCAATGCATTTGGTAGTGGCAACTCAACAAACTGGTGGTGAGTATTATACTTATCAATTAAGTACCATTGCTGTATCAAATTAATTAGATATCAATTAATGTGTGAAATAGCTATTCATGTCTTGGGCAATATCAAATAAGTGATGTTTAGGCAAGAGTCTTTCATTTTGTCATTGTAAATATAGCTGATCCAAGCAGTGTGTACTTGGAGGACAAATCCCCACCACCTCCCTGTAGTTCAACTTTTAGGTAGTCCATTTTCTTATGTTGCCATACAAGGGCATTAGTGTACTGTGCAGGGATACTGTGGAGATGGACATATATGCAAATATGATAAAGAGAAAGATGCAATTATAAAGGAGGCAAAAGATAGGGTAGGTTAAGGAAGGTCACCTAGGAAAAGCCGGGGTGAATAAGCCAGGCTTAAGCAGGCACTTGCTGAGGAAGAGAGCTGGATGTCAGTCGGAATGGTAGTGGTGAGGAATTGCACGTGGGAAAGGAAGATGCAAACAGGCTGTGGAGGTTGGTGGGTCTGTGGTCAGTGGAGCAGGGAATCCACTCTGGGTTTCAATCACAACCAGTCAGAATGCCCTTATTTCCACAAGCTCCCTCAATCCCCCTTCTTCAGAGGGAATATTCTGTTGAGACCTCTCCTCTCTGGGAGTAGGGTGGTCACTTATGCGCACTGCCAATAGGGAGGGCATCTGTATGCCTGCTCAGACTGCCATCCAGGTGCTAACTGTTATTTGATAGGTGACTACAAGGCCTCTCCCTGCTCTCCTTTCTATTGGTTCTTTATTTTTTAAACAGGACTTGGACTGGACAGTCCCTTAAATAGAGGGCCATCCTCTGTAAGGTAAGACCCCTGACCCCCCCATCTGTGACAGAACTAACTAACTGAGCAAACACCACCCTTTTACAGCCCAAACCAGTCACATTGAAAGGATCGGGGGAGGGACCAGGCAACATTGCCTGATACATTGATGGGCAGGCATTGCATTGGGCCATCACAGGAAGGAGGGAAAGTGGCCCAGAATACTTAGCACCACTTAACTCAGAGAAAAACAAATGCAAGTATTTGGAGTGAGTGACAGCTTGCAGATTGACAACAGGGAGAGGTCCAGGAACAACTGCACAAATGTCCAAGGAAGAGGGGATTTTGGAAGTAGGCAACTTGAGCAACATTTTTGTGCAACTTTGGGGGGGGGGGTTCAGGGGTTACTTCCCTTCCCCAGATTCCACCTGTGGGCCACACTCCTGCCACTGCAAAAGGATTGGCCAATTGCAAGCTGCAACAGAGGATTAAAAAGAACAATTTTAGCATGGAAACAACAGATAGCCAATGGCCATGCTGGCTAAGAATGATGGTAATTGTAGCCCAACACATTTCGAGGGAAGGCTGGTAGGAGTTCTCCCCATCTGTGCCACAGCTGCTCATTCCTTGGGTCCTTGGGATCAGGGACTATTCCAAGAACTTCAGATTAAGCTCTGGGGCACCAGTTGCCTCCCTCAACTCTACGGAGTCATGACTGGCACTTTCTCAAGGGGATCTACACATCCTTACTAGCAAAATCCCCTTGCTTCTTATTCCGGCAGTGTCCTGCTGAGTGGTTCCTTTTTCTCATGTGCACAAAGGTGCATTAGGATGAGACCACCAAAACTCATTTTCACTGGTGACCTAATCAAGGCTTTGAACCCAAGTGTCCCAAGATGACAGGCTATTGCACATATTTTTCATTTGAAAAGCCATTTGTGGAGCACATAGACCTTTTCCCCCTGAGAGGGGGTGTCAGATTGATGTACTGCAGCACAACATGGGAGTGTAAATGTATGTGATGTTCATGGACTAGTGAATAGGGCTAGTTTACTATGAAATGAATTACTGGCAAAACAAATGGGTCAGCTCCTTACCCAGACACCCTTTGCTTTTGTACTTTAAAAGTGGTGTTAAGCAAAGGAAGGCTCCAAAAGGTGTTGATTTCAGACACTTTTCTAATGATCCCTGTCATTTTGGTAAAAAATGTTTTAAGTGCTGCTGAGGATCCGTTCTCATTTTTATTTCAAATAGCGCAAGGACAGAGAAAAGAGCTTAAGAGGGATTGCAGGCTTAGAAATTGCTTATTGCTATATTGTCATAATGGGAAGAATTCATTTGGCTAAGGGCTTAGGGGGTAATAAACGTAGCCTCTAAATTAAAGCAGCCTTCATAGTTAATAGCTAAGAAGACTTACACCAGTTCCATCACAATAGTTGAAGTGCAAATAAGCACCGGTGGCAGCCTAGTTTATTGCATGTGTACTGCTAACTCAGGACATAGCAGGTTGTTCCCAAATATGATGCTATCTAGGGCTGTGCACAGATCTGAATCCAAATCCCGAATCCAAAATGGATCGGGGTGATTCGGACCTCCGAATTCAGAATCTGAAGTGGATCGGGGAGATCTGAATTGATCCAAATTGGATCAGATCAGTCCAAATCAATTTGGATCGATTCGGAGATTTGGACACCATTTTAAGTCATTTTCCCCATGGACTTGCATTGGGGGAAAGAAAGGGATATAACTTCTTTATTTTTAAAGATATCATTGCAGATGGGCTGTAGGTGCTCATGTGTGCAAAATTTCAGAAACATGGGTGCAAGCGTGTAGTGGCTATACATTTTTGAAAAATGGATCAAGAAACACCTATAACCTTAATTTTTGAAGATACACACGAAACTTGGGCACATTGCAGATGGCATTGCAGACTCATGTGTGCCAAATTACAGACACAGAGGTGCAGTGCCTTGTTTCATTTTGGTGATTATGGATGTAGATGGTCTGTAATGTATGTGCTGCTTTGCTCTCACGCAGTATTGAATGCTTGTGTAACAGGCTACAGTTTTGACAGCTGTCAATCACAACCCCCTTCTCCCTTCTCCCCTCACCATTTTTTAAACTTTTAAAGTAAAAATTCATAGCCACTACATGCTTGCACCTATGTTTCTGTAATTTGGCACACATGAGTACCTACATGCCATTTGCAATGTGCCCAAGTTTCATTTTCATATCTTTAAAAATAAAAAAGTTATATCCCTTTCTTTCCTCCAATGCAAGTCTATGGGGAAAATTAGGCATCCGAATCATGATTCAGAGATCCGAATCTGAAGTGGATTGGGGAGGTCTGAATCGATCCAAGGCAGATTGGACCCGATTTGGACCTAAGAGTTCCAAATCGGATCAAGGGAATTGTGCACAGCCCTAATATTATCCCTGTATTCTGGAACATGATTCTCTCAGACATTTAAACAACCAATGCCAGTGTCCTACAATTTCTAGGTTCTATTGCTCCTTGAAGCAAGATCCACCTGGTTTGCAATTTACATATTCATCTTGTGGTGAATCGCTCATAGGGATTTCAGAGAAATTCATTTTGGGGGTAAATTTCATGATTCCCCCCTTTGTTTTAGTTCCCTGTGTAGTGGCTGACTCAATCTGCAGTGAATTGAGCTGGTTTGTTGATTTTTCCAGGCATTTTGTGCACCCCCACAGCAGGCTCTGCAATTTGTGCATATTCCTGAGCAATTTGTGCAAATTGTGGCTGAATTTGCCATACTTTTTCTCTCTCTAAGCATCCATAGGATTGCATCCTGTGAGCAAAAGCTATGCAATGATAATGTTTTAGCAATAAATCCATGAACCACGTGCCTGAGATTGGGACATAATCTAATGAACTCTCCAGAACTATATAATTTTACACCCTTATTAGCGATGGGGCGAAAATCCGCCTGTGCCTGCAAGGGTGGATTTTCGCCCCATTGCTGGCTGCAGGACAAAGGGGCCACAAGTCCTGGAGGAACTCACTTCCGCCTGGACCTGCGTGCCCCCTGTGTCCTTTCCCCTGCTGCATTAATGGCGTCCACCATTAACACAGCAGGGGAAATTACGCAATTTCCCCAAGGCTGGGGAAATTGCATATTTTCTCCCTCAACTCTAGTTGGCATGCTAGGGGGAATTGCGCACTTTCCAGAGGCTCCGGAAAGTGTGCTTTGCTTCCCCCCTGTGCCAATCGTGGCCTTAAAGACCCCCTTAATCCACGATTGGCACAGTGGGGAGGGAGGCGAGGGGCACTTTCTGGAACCTCCTGAAAGTGTGAAATTCCCACGGCATGTTAATGGTGTGCCAGGGGAATTGCACACTTTTTGGAATCCCCAGAAAGTGTGCAGCATCGAGTGCTCGGCCAGCTCTTCATTCAGTAACTCTTATGCAGGGTGACCAGATGAAAATAGGGTCAGGGATCCTGTACCACCTTTTCATTTGGCAAGCCTGCCCTTAGATCAGAGCTATTCGCTTGCCTAGTAGAAACCAACACACTTGACACTAAGGAAAGAAGTGAAGATACATGGAAGGCAAAGGGCCAAGAAGGAATCTTGGCCCACACAGAGGTGGGAACATGCACATCTTCTCTACATATCTTCCCAACATTTGCTGAGCATTTTGCTTGCAAATATAAAATTACTGCATGCTGATTGTATAAAGATACCTTCATCATGAGAAGTAAGTCTAGTAATCTCTTCATTTATACTAAGATGGTTAGATGACCGAATACCATGTTGTTAAGCCTTTAAGAGTTTATCCAGTATTTTCATTAAAAGAAAAAAAGGGGGGGAACACCCACCCCAATCTAGCTATTATCTATTTGGATTAAAGTGATTCACGCTGCAATCCTAAATGCACTAAAACCTGAGAGTAAATCTCATTGAACTCAGGGGGTCTACTTCTAAGTAGATGTGGGTGGGGTCTGCAATCCTGTTCACACTTATCTGGGAGTAAGTCCCCTTGAATTCACACAGATCTGCCTGTGAGTGAACATGTGTAGGGTTGCAGTGCATGTTGAAGAAATTGAGATTGCCTGAAATCCAAGTATTTCGGCCTAACTGGGTCCCAGAATTGGCTGAAAATGTTTTCTGTATCACATGAGCCAAAGTAATGACAGGGCGGAAGGTGGTCTGTAAACACTACATACATAAAGCCCTTCATTTCCTAATTGGTGTAAATTAAAACGACCTAAAGTATGAACTCACTGTTAAAGTGTACACTTGGCTTGGCAAAATTCATTGGTCCAATTGGAATATCAGAAGCTCTGTCCGTATGAGAGAGTTGTTACAGGGACAAATGTATTTGTAGTGGAGCTCTCATGACCATGATTTACTGTGTTGTTTCTTTTATTTTCAGCCCCCACTAACTTTAATGGGACTTATTCTCATTATTTAATGGGCCCTAATCTCAAGCAAGTGTGCATAGGATTGCAGACCTAACTACAACACCTGTTAATTTAAATGGGACTGTCAGGGCCAGGTTTGGGCTATGGGTGGCCAGAACCAGAAATCAAATGGATGCTGTCCAGTCCAGTCCAGCCCAGGATCACTGCCATCAGTTGCTGGACCTAGGCTGGAAGCAGGCGTCTTGAGTGGAGCAGGCAGGAAGCTGAGCAGCCAGGGAGAGAAGGCTAGGCTTCGAATATTTACACCAGGCCTGGCCAATCGAGAGGCCTCATACTGCTTGTCAATTGCAGGAGTAAATGCTATACATCCTGCTGAGGGGGGAAGCAAAAGGGGCAAATGCTGCGAGCGTTTGTATTAGCAATAAGTCCAGTAACACTCCAGGAGCTGAAGAAATACTCACACACCAAATCTTGTGTATAATACAGATTGTTTACTCGTGGTCCAATATATACAGCAGCACAACAGTTTCCATCAATATATGTACAGTCCTTCCTCGAATCTCTCCATGTCCAAACATACCACGCCTGACACCCACAGTAGCCATTAAACTAAGGCTCACTTATGTACATTTTAGACATCAGCCCATCCCAGATTAATCATCTTATCATTTCTGGTACTTTGCAATAATCAGGTTGACCTTTCCAGTTCTGTACAGAAAAAACTCTTTCTCAACCTTATTGCCTTCAGCTGGCTGATATGTCCTTCAGGACTCTAAAACTTTCAACCAATCCACTTAGTCTATGAATTTTCCTTAACACATCCTCCCCCCCCCCACCCCGGGCCAGGAGAGAGCTCAGGCATTTGGTTATATCAGCCTTCCCCAACATGGCACCCTCCAGATGTCATTGGCCATGCTGGCTGGGGATGCTTGGTCTTGTCGTCCAACATATCGGGAGACTGCAAAGTTGGGAAAGGCTAACATTTGATGTGGATTTTAATGCCACAAAAGCACTGATGTATCCCTCACACAGGAAAAGAGTACAATTTCCTTTTGCAATACCTAGGGGGAAGGAGCAGTGTTTGTGTGTGTGTGTGTGTGTGTGTGTGTGTGTGTTTGTGTTTGTGTGTGTGTGTCCTTTCCTAAATAGGGCCAGATCTACACTTTGTGTCAAAATCATTACGAATGTGGAATAAAAGGCTGGATATCAAACTATGAAAGCGGCATATGGAATGTGGATTGGGCCCCAACAGTATCAGTGCATTTCAATACCGCTATAAAGCAGTAGTGTAGCTCTAGCCTAGGAGGCTGCAAATAGGGGTGCATCAGGAATTTGTTTTGTCCACATTTTAAAGTGAACTGACCCAATCTGCATGTGCGATTGGAATGCAGTTGTCCTTTGGATTTCACCCTTCTCCAAATTTTGTGGTGCATTTCTTGGCTCAAAAACCATACAAAAATGGGAAAAATGCAAATATTAGGATAACGTGTTTAAAAATGCATACTTTGAAAGAAAAACATGGATGGATGCATATTTGGTGAGCAAAATGTGTATTTGAATGTTTGAAAATGTGATTTTTTTTGTGCAGATGTTGTTTTTAAAATCACAGAGTAATGTGGACATAGGACAGGATGGACTTCTGAATGAACACATAAGACAATGGCATGGACTAGAAATAAACTGATCCATCCATCCATCTCTCTCTAGCTTCAGATTCCCCAAACACGGTTTATTACCTTCCCTTCCCTTTAGGTTTTCAGAGGGTGCCGCCCCCATTTGTGGCAGAAATATGGCCCAGGAGAAGGCAGACAGACAAGACTTGTAGAGGTATGTCTTGTTATTAAAGACGACACTATTGATGACTAATACAGATGTCTATCTTTGAGAATAATTTTATGTGCAGGTATATAGTAAAACCTTATTTATCTAACCCTTTTCTAGACCCATCATTATTCTGAACTTGCCTTTATGTTTCCAGCCTCAGTACACATAAATGATTCATGTCATTTTCCATTCTGAGCTCTCTTCTGCTGCAGACTCATTTCCCTGGAGGGTCCATGAGAGAGCCAGTGCGGTGCGATTGGTACAGAGTGGACTGTATTTAGATATAGGTTGATCCATTTTCGGATTATATAAAAGTTTGTGTATTTTTGTGTCCTTGCACGTTTATGATTGCATTTTCTCCTGAGTGCACATAAAATGTTTCATGGGTCTGCCTTACAAAATATGCGAAGTTCCCATATGTCTCAGACTAACCTACCTGATAGGGTTGTTGTGAAAGTAGCATGTTGCTCTGAGGTGCTTGGTTAGATATAAATATTATGAACATACATAAGACTGACAGTACAATCCCATGGGCCCATTCAGACAACACACTAAGCCATGGTTTAGGCCGCTAACCCCTTTGCAGCAAACGGTTAGTGAGCGTGTTGAAACCATAGTTACGTAGCCACCTTGGTTAGGAATGGTTCACAACATGCTAACCCATAACGTTTCGCTCAAAATGCTTACCCACAGTGACTTAGCGTGTTCTCTGAACAGGATCTATCTTTGTCTATTCAGGAGTAACTTCCATTGAACTTAATGGGACTTCTACGAAGGTAAGTATGTTTAAGACTGCAGCCTTAGGGCAGAATTAGAGATGATGACAAATATGGGGCCGCCACTAAAAATAGCAAGCCATGTTCGATTGCTGTCACGTGTTTCCATAGCTACAGGCGAGGGAACTTGACACAGAGTTGGAATTTCCTTCACCAAGCCTTATCATTACAGAGACTTTGTATGTTGCTGCCCATTTCTCTAGTTTGGTGCAGGGGAATAGATGCTACTGTTTGCTGTTTTAATCTTATCTTCATTTGCTCTTTTTAATGAATATAGATTTTCCCCCTTGTAGAAAGGTGATCAACCATAATAATAATAAAATAATAATAATAATAATAATAATAGCAGATCCACATGCATAAAGTATGAATTAGCTGATCTGTTTGATCCACTCTGCTGAATTTTATGTTGAGTGTTTATGGTGTTCTGCTTTGTGTTCATTTTCAGTGTGATTGCATATTATTGACGTTTTTACCATTTTGTTTCATGCTACCCTGATATACTGAAAGGTGGCCTTTAAAAAAACCAAAATAAAAAATATATAGGAATATACTTTTACAATCCTTGTGGTGTTCTGCTTTGGAGAGGGAATATATATGATATAACCTTCATCTTCCATGTTTTACTTTCAAAGGCACACTTATCAGCAGGAAACTATATGAAATTACCTCAGTGTGACCCACCCACCCACTTTGCTGTCATAATCTGGAGAATGAGCCTCTAAACTTTACTGAAGCTAGGGCAATTCCAGGGGGTGGGGAGAGCTCAGGGGTACAAAACCTGCCTCACGGTTCAGGGAGGGAACCCAAATGTTTGCGGGTTTGTGGTTTATCGTTACTTACAATTAAAAGATGGAAAGGGCTTCTTTCAGTGGATGTTGGTGGCTCCGATTAGGGTGGCGCTGTGAATCCATTCTGGGTTTCCGTCAGAACCAGCCAGAATTTTAAAGGAACTATCCAAGGTGCTGAACCAACAACAGCCTTTTTAAAAGCCAAACAATAGCTTGGCTATAACTAGGCAGCCCCCTTTCAGATGTCTTTGAAACTGGAGCCTAGAATGCCTTGGGAAAGATGCCATGTGATGTGGTAGTGTAACATTACTGGAATGGGGCATTACTGAAGTAAAACGACAGCTGCCCCCATTGGCCCATACAGCTCCAATGTTCATTCAGCTACATTGCTGGCCAGTTTGCTTCCAGGCCCAAATTAAGACTGTATAGGGTCTCAAACTTTAAGACCCTAAACAGTCTGGGATAAGGATACCTTAAGATGCTTCATCCAACAACCAAGGCCCTGTTGATTTTCACCACCACCCCACACTCTGCGGTACTTCTTGCAGGCCCAGCACTACCAGGTGGCATTTTTTGGGCAGCTACTGATAGCCAAGTACTGGCGCCTTGCCCTTGCCCTTTTCCGTCTGTCAGTGGAGTTGCCACCATTTCTGGTTCCTGCCTCGACGGCAGCACAGTGCCCCCCTCCTTTCTCTTACTGCTGTTTACAGAGAGCATAGGTGTGCGCAAAAGGTGTGCTGGGTGTGCCCAGGCACACCCAAATGTCTCAAGCAATAAGCACCAAATTGAGGGGGCCATTGAGTAGGGATCCAGAAGCAGTGGGAATGGTCCTCCAGCTGCCCGGCAGCAGGAATAAAAAGGAATTGTTCTGCTGGGAGCCTCTCTGCCAGGAGCAGCACTTGAGAGAGGCCTGGAGGAGGGCCCCCGAAGGCTAATATCACCTCGTAAGCCCCTTCTCCGGCTAGTGTCACCACAAAGCCCCAAAAATGCTGGGGCTTGAGGAGCGTCTCATTCCTCACCCCCTCACCTGCAATGGCCCTCTCACGCTCAGGCAAGTCAGGAGTAGGACATCAGTGTCTACAGTGTTTAATAAATAAATGAATAAAAATAATGTACTTTATGATGGAGTATTTAATATATGTTCGCCTTAAAAAAATATCCCCGGGTGTACACCCTAATGAAATGAACTATGCACACCTATGGCGGAGAGAGCCCTTTCCCAAGCTTCAAAAGAATGTCAGGGTTCCTTAGAGCATGGATTGGGGGGGGGGGAAGACAACAATACAACAACTCTGATATAATATAGCTGCTTTCAATGGAGAGAGAGAGAGAGAGAGAGAGAGAGAGAGAGAGAGAGAGAGAGAATGGGTTCCTAGCTGAAAGCTCAGCTATTGGGCAGACGTACAACATTTAAATCAGATACATAATAGCTGATTCTCAAAAACTTCAAACCATGCTAGCTTAGATGTTGGCTTCACATTATTGTTTCAGAACAGTTAAGATACTTGTGGCTGGTCTAAATAATAATCAGTCCAAAAAACAAAACAAAAAAGTTGAGAAATATCAAGGCACTGCATGGTTGTTGTTTTTCCAGAAGGCAAACTGTGAACAGAGAAGATATGTGATTTGGAGTATAATAGCGCTCCACATTATTCACAGGAATAGAACCAAGGGGTCCTGGAGTCTTCCTGTACTGTTTCTTTAGCCAAACTAGAGCATGTGGGCCAAAATATACTCCATCTCCAGTGTGTCTGAACGGGATACAATCTGAACCTTCCGTTAAAAATGCTCTAATTCCTATAGTGATCCGCCTTGGTTTCCCCTGTTGCTTTTACCGTGCCTCTGTATTTACTTGAAAACATTTCTTGTCTTTGAATATCTGGCTGTTTTTCTTTCCGTTAAGAGTATGACTCATAATTGATGGCTTCATAATAAAAGAAGTTGTTTTCCAACTTGCTTCCAAATCCTTTAATATTGTTATTGAAACACAAGGCCTCATGGGAAATAATTGTGGATGCTTTCCACACACTCCCGGCTTCCCTGGGTTTCAGTGCTGTTTTCTGTTGTTTGGAAACCTGTGTGGAGATGCCAGCATTATCTTCAAAATGTATTTTTCAGTGCTTAATTTATAAACGGAGATGCAGAGCTCCCTGACCTGGGTTTCCTCTTCCCTGACTGCTGAGATGTAGCTCAGGGTGGATGCAAAGCCAGCCAAAAGCACTACAGATGCCAAGGCCTGGCTTCAGCTGGTGTGCTAGCAGAAATCACTACAAACTCAGGCCCGGAGGCCAAATCCATCCCGACTGGGGACCCAGTCTGGCCCTCCGGGTTTCCCCACATGGGCATACCCCCTTCGCCTGACTTCACTCCCTTTTGCCCAACCACTGATCATTTGGTGGTTTCCGTGTGCCATCTGTTTCCTATTCTAAAAGGCTGAAATGCCTCTCCTAAGGCTGAGTTCCTGGCAGTAAGAGCTTGAAGCTACAATATGCCGGACCTGGCTTTTGTAGTTTTGGCCCTTTCCCTTTTGCCCTGCTCCACCAGTGGAATGCAGACCCCTCAAGAGCTTCACTGAAATGGAATTCAGCCCATAGGTTCAGCACCTCTGTTCTACATCCCAATATGGCAGGCCTATGTCTTCATAGGGGAGGGGCTTCAACCTATTTCCGAGGGGGGTCACCCTCCTTCCTATGCAGTCCCTGGATCTCCAGATGGCAGCAATAGCAGGGAGCGTGTTACTACAGCTGTGTCTAGCGCACCAACTGCCACCATTTCTGAGTCAGTCTGATCTGGCCACACTTATCCAGTTATCCATGATTTCGTTACATCATGGCTATATTACTGCGCTGCACTCTATGTGGAGCTACCCTTGAAGAGCATCTAGGAGCTTCACAGCGGCTAGGCTGCTAGCCAGTGCATGGTGTTGGGATCATGTAATTCCAATACTGAAAGATTTGCATTGGTTGCCAATTGTTTTCCAGGCTCAATTCGAGGTGCTGGGTTTAACCCTTAAAGCCCTAAACGGCGTATGGCCTGGCTACCTGAAGGACCATCTGTCTCAATACGAATCTGTTTGGTTACTAAGATCTGTAGAAAAGGCCCTTTTGAAGGCAATCTTGCTTTCAGTAGCCTGCTTGTTGGGCACATGGGAACAGACTTTTATCTATTGATTTTTTATTTAAAGTATTTCTTGGCCACCTTTCAGGGCAGAAACCCTCCCAAGGTGTGACACACAGCAATAAAAACATAAAACAGATATGATATTAGTAACAATAAAAATACAATAAAAATAGTAAGAATACAATAATTTTTTTAAAAAACAATAAAAACAGCTATAAAGCCAACAACAACAACAGCAATAAATGCACCAACAAAATCAATCATATTAGGAGAAAGTCATAGTAAAATAATATGTTTTCAGGGGCATCTTAAAAGCCTGCAATGTTGCAGCATGGCGGATTCTCGATGGCAACTTGTTCCAAAGGTGTGGGGCCACTACAGAGAAGGCCCTCTCCAGTGTGATCACCCACCTAACTGCTCTCATGGGTGGGCAAATGGGAAGAGCCTCTCTTGTTGATCTTAAAGTGCAGGCAAGCTGATATGGGTGGAGGCGATCCTTCAAGTACTTTGGCCCCAAACCATTTAAGGCTTTAAAGGTTAAACCCAGCAGTCTCAGAAACACACCAGTAACCAGTGCAGCTGGTGCAGTATAGGAGTTATATGATCTGACCGCCCTCACACTCCAACCATCACTTCGGCAGCTGCATTCTGCACCAGCTGAAGTTCCTAAATGATCTTCAAAGCAGTCCCATGAACAGCACATTACAGCAGTTCAGACTGGACATCACTAATTCATGGATAATTGAGGCAAGGTCCATCCTCTCCAGGTAGGGCTGCAGCTGGCGTACCAACCTAACCTGGTAAAAGGCACTCCTGGACACTGCAGACACCTGGGTTTCTCCAGTTAGCAGAGTCCAGGAGTACTGCTACTTGGACTTTTAGAGAGAACACCATCCCATCTAAGACCATTTGTAAACCTCCATACAGAGTAGATGGTTTCCCAACCCACAGTACTTCTGTCTTGTCTGGATTAAGTTTCAGCTTGCTTACCCTCATCCACTCCAAAACAGCCTCCAGACTCTGGTTCATAAGTTCAACAGGCTCCCTGGAATGTGGAGATGGAAATGAATGGTAGAGCTGCATATGACCCACATACTGATGACAGTTCAACCCAGTCCTCCTGATGACTTCCCCCAATGGTTTAATGTAGATATTAAAAAGCATGGGGGACAGAATGGAATCTTGCAGCACCCCAGTGGTTGGTGGCCATGAGGTGGAAGGAAAGTCCCCCAGCGCCACCTTCTGAGATCACTCCTCCAAGAAGGACTGGAACCACATTAAACAATGCCTCCCAAGCCCAGTCAAGATCAATTATCCAGAAGCTGATGATATGAAAAGCCACTGAGAGGTCCAGAACAACTAACAGGGTTGCACTCCTCCCAGCCATTCCCTGATGTAAGTCATCAACCAGGGTGACTAAGGCTTTTCCATCCCATAACCAGACCTGAAACCTGATTGGAAAGGATCGAAATAATCAGTATCATCCAACACTGCTTGGAGTTGTGAGGGCACCACCTGCTCCAGCACTTTCCTCAAGAATGGTAAATTTGATAGAGGGCAGTAGTTATCTGAAACAATAGGATCTAGATTTGGTTTCTTCAACTGGGTTTATATTAGAATGCTGGTATCAAAGCAGCCTGTTAGAAGAATGCTGTTTCTTTTCCATGAAAAAAGTAGCACAGCTCCTGACTTAATTCTTATGCCCCTGATTCTGATGAAAAGCTAGAAAGTCATCTAGCAAACAGAGGTGGATGATTCTGACATTGACCACAATGTTCATACCTACAGGGAGAATATGCTTCAGTGGCAGAGAGGAGAACAACAGCAAAATTGATGTCTGTCACACAAAATTAGAGAAGCTTGACTGGAAATCCTTGGAGTGGGATGCTGTTTTATGTCCAGCCATCACACCTCATTGAGTACATTATGTCCCAGCTTCCCAATTTTATAGAGGCCCACTAATTTCATTGGGAGAGTTCAGCAAATATTTATCTCTGTCCAATTGAAATCAACATGGCCTGAAATTGCTTACCCTTGCCTGGAATTTGCCTCTTTAAAAAGAATCACTTATATCAGGAGGATCAACATCTATAATGTTGTGGGCCAACATGTTGCCATAGGGCCAAGCATGTTGGAGCCATCAAACAGTAAGTGTGGTATAGTTATGGAGCACCCCCTGCCCTCATAACAAAGACTTCAATCATCATTATTATTATTATTATTATTATTATTATTATTTATTACATTTATATACTGCCCCATAGCCGAAGCTCTCTGGGCTGTTTACAAAAATTAAAAGATTGAACACTAAAAAGACAATATACAAAATTTAAAACCATAAACACAAAACAGCTGATATTTACAACATTTTAAACTGTTAAGCCTGGCCACAAAGTCAGTTAAAACCTCAACTTAAGCTGTTAAAATGCCTGGGAGAGAAGAAAAGTTTTGACCTGCCGCCAAAAAGATAACAGTGTTGGCACCAAAAAGATAATAGTGTTGGCGCCAGGCAGGCCTCATTGGGGAGATCATTCCATAATTGGAGGGCCACCAGAGAAGGCCCTCATCTTTCCTTCTAATAGTGAACTCAGGTGCTGAGCGCTGCTAGGATTATAGCCAAAACAGGGCCACTGAGACACAAGAGGAGGTATCAGCATGCTTGGGGCAACCCCAAAGTTTGCAGAAGAACAATCTAAAAGAAAAGGGAAAAAAATACCAAAAAGAGGCAACCCTCCCCAAACAGCTCAATTAGGACTGAGCTTGCTTAGTGGTCAGCAGAAGCTATTAAACGTGGAGTGTCAATTGGAAAACAAAGAAACAGAAAACTGATATGGGAGGGAATTGATTGATTGATTGATTGATTGAAACATATACCACCACAAGCTGGTTTACAAAAACATAAAATCTCATTACAATTAAAAATTGGAAAGCATTAATAAAAAGCTAGAAAAAAGGAAATAGAAAATAGATTCCAACAGATTAAAATACACTAAATCTCATTATAACTGGAAAGCGTTAAAAAAGTTAGAATAAAAGAAATAGAAAATAGATTCAAACAGGCAAGATTAAAATACACTAAAAGCAAGAAGGGCTCTGAAGATGACCAGAACTGGTGGATGTCAGGAGCTGTGCAGCTACTCTATGTGGTGAGCCATTGAACTGCAATACCCCCAAGGCCCTGGACTGACTCCACCTGTTCAGGCTTTCCAGTGGATTCTCCTGGACAGGAGGGACTATAACAGAACATCCTGTACAAGTTCAAAAGCTTCTGTGGTATCTTAATAGAAAGTGAGAGGAAGATAAATGTTACCTTGACAGTGCTTTCTTTTTTTGTAACTGTACCCTACCCTAACCTTGACCCCCTCTACAAGAATTTGGTTTGACGCCTGGTTCTCCGATTATGCGCATCTTCTCGGAAGTGCTTTATGTTAAATGACTGTACGCGGGAGGTAATTGAGCGCACAATTGGTGGCCTTACCGGTTGTTTGAAATGTGCTTTAGAAGTAGTTAATGCAGAGAATCGCTTGTTCACATAGTCAAAATGCGCTTTAACGGCCGCAGCAAAATAAAACTCGCTATTTAACATGCATTCGATAATGCGCATAATCAGATAGATAACACGCCTCAACTCCTGATTTGCGCTCCGCTCATGTAGAGGTAAATTTTTTAATGAGACTTGAAAGAGCTTTAAACCTCTCATGTAGAGGCAGCCCTTGAAACTTGGCCTTCAACCCACTGAGACATGTCCTGTTTAGCTTTATCTAACATTGGCAAATAATTGTTCTCTAATACATGTGATATATTATTGAATAAGTATATTCCTAAATATCTTATCCTTCTTTGTGTATTTTTTCAATCATTTTGTTGATTTAATTATCCTTAATAGGTTATTATGTTTCTGATTTCCCTAAGTGTATTTTGCATCTAGAGACCCTACTAAATGTTATCACTTTATCCATAAGTGTTGTAACTGATGGTCATAAACAGAGAAGGCAATATCGTCTGTATATAACATGATTTTTGCCTTGTGTTGATTTGACTCTCTGTTCATTAATACTTCTATCCTCCCTGACCTGATGTGCCACTGTTTCTAGGCAGACAGAAAAAAGAAATGAGGACAAGGGTCATCTTTGTTTATTTGCAGGTTGATTGTTAGAAGTAGGCTACCATTTATCAAGATTTTAGTTGTAGGTGTTTCATAAAAGCTTTCCTCCCATTTACAAAAAAAAAAAAAAGCTCCAAATCCATTTTTAAATACTTGTACATTTCCATTCAATTGAATCAGAAGCTTTTTCTGCATCAACAAAATAGAAGGTTACAGACGATTTGTTTTTTAGCATAATCAATCACACTTACTATTTTGCTATTCTGTGATAATTGCCTTCCCAGTTGAAATTCTATTTCATTTTCTTGTATATAATTTTTAGAATAGTATTGTGTACCTTTTTTGCTAACATAGTCATGAGGATCTTATAATCAATATTTAAGGGACATTTAGGCATCTTTGATTCAGGTTTTTTAGAATTCTTCCTGGGTTGATGTATCATTGCAATATAAGCCTCCTTCCAAGATTTAGGAACTCTGTTCATTGTTATCACTTCATTAAATGTCCTTGTGAGCCTGGGTATCATTAAAGCATTAACTGTTGGTGATAGAGTTTGTTTGTTTTCCTCCTGTGAGTCTAGTCCAATATTCCAGCAGGTGCACTTCCTCCCACAGATTAGATAAATCAATGCTCACAACAAGGTTTTTCTTCAGGGAGTATTTTACTTGTTTAGATAAGCATTTAAAGAACTGAAATCAACTTATCTTCATACTTTACACAGTCTCTTTCTTCCGTTGAGCAGCCGATAACAGAATGATGAAGCAAAACAATATTCAAACATTTCTCTGCATTCCTCTACCCTTTCCACAGCACAAACTGCTTTGCCTGTTCCTTGCAGCTTTCCCAGTCAACTTTTCTCATTCAGCTTACCCAGCCAGTTTATTCATCCAGCTTTTTTCCCAGTCAGCTTACTTTCCAGCACAGCTTACTCATCCAGCTTTCCTCCCAGTCAGCTTTTTCCCAGAACCCAGCATGCTTTGCTTTTTTTCCTTTCTTTTTTATGCAGTTAATAGAGTTAAATTCAGGTGTGTCTTATACCTTAATTCAGAACACCTGCCTTCAATTTCTACTTTCATTCTCTCCTTATCTTCCTTGTTTTAAAAAAATAATACATACTTAATTACATTCCTTTCAATTACTAACATTAACAGCTTACTATAGCATTCTCCAACATGGGGCCATCCGGATTTTTGGACCACAACTCCCACGATCCCCAGCGATCATGGGCAAATGTTGGGGATGATGGGAGTTATAGTCCAAAACATCTGGAGAGTGCCAGACTGGGTAAGTCTGGTCTAGGAGAGTACCCCACGTATTCCATCTGAACTAGGGGATTATCCCTTGAAATATTTTTAGTAGCATTTCTTACCTCATGAGATAAAATTGGTTTACATAGTTTGTCTCTATCCTCTCCAATACTCTTAGGTGTATCGGTATATAGTTTTATCTATCTCTGTCTAGACCATTTTTCTGCAGCCTTGTACACTCCAGATGTGTTGGATTACAACTCCTATCATCCCCAGCCAGTATATTCAATAGTCACATGACTGGGCATAATGGATGTTGTACTCCATCGTATCTAGAAGGCACCAGATTGAGGAAAGTCAGTCTAGAAGTTCTTTTGATCTATATAGGTTTCCCAATCAATGCACCAATTCCTTCGCTCTCTCACTTTCATTGTATACTTTGATTTTACTTTGGGGTGGGGGGCGGGGTGGATACAGTTTATCTCTATCTATCTATCTATCTTATTCCCTTTTTCTTTCAATACATTTGCCAATAACTTCCCTGATTTGGTGTCCTGCCACTTCCAGAACCTATTGAATATTGAGGGTGTCATAGGGGATGGGGCAAGGAAAAGGAGTGGAGTCAACCTACTTGAGCTCCTAACAACTTATATAGGGTGACCAGATAAAATCCAGGTCAGGGCTCATGTAACTTTAACAGTTGTAGAGAAAAGGGAATTTCAGCTAGTGTCAATTTGTATGTAATTAGTTCCTGGTGAAATTCCCTCTTCATCACAACTGTTAAAGTTGCAGGGGCCCTGCCTTCTTTTGTATATGGTCACTCTAGTATAGTGCCTGCAACTTTAACTGTTGTGATGAAGAGGGAATTTCACCAGGAACTAATTGCATACAAATGACACTGGCTGAAATTCCCTTTTCTCTACAACTGTTAAAGTTACATGAGCCCTGACCTGGATTTTATCTGGTCACCCTAAGCTTATAGTATCCTGATCATAGGCATTAGGGTTAGGGTTGCATGCCTGCACAAAGCAGGGGGATGTCAGGAGAGTAAGGAAAAAGGACGCCTTTTCCAATTCCTACTCTCCAGAAACCTCCCCCACCCCCAGCTATATAGCACTTAAGTGCTGAGGTTCAGGGCTATGGGAGGGGGAAAAGCTGTCCTTCCTTTTCTCCAGACAGAATTCAGAGAATCTTGAAGAGCTTGAGTTTTGCTGAGTTGTACATCCCTAGATGGGACACGTTGAAACAATTGTATGGTATTTGCAGAGAGGAAATAACAAGCAAATATGGAGAAGAGTGGCCTACAACGGGTGAACAAATGGGAAATTCCTAAGAAAGCGATGCAACTGGTTTTGCATCCGTTCAGTACAAAACCATGTTATAAGCTACATGGGATGCCACAGAAAATGGTATCCCTGTGTCAAGTCCTCCTACTAAGCCCCATATTGTGCACATTTTGGCACCAGCATGTTGTGTGGCAGCCAGTAAGATGGAGCAGGGGTAGGGCAATGTACAATGAGATGACATCACAACATGGAGTAAATGATCCTGGATGCTATGAGGCAGAGTGGGGGAACTCAACATAGGGATTCTGTTTTCAATGGCATCCCCATATCCCCCATAACGTGCAGTTTTGCCCCCTCAAATTATAGTTTTTTACTGAGCCTATCTACACACTCAGGATAAAACACTTTGAAAATGTTTTGAAAACTGTATATGGAGAGTGTCTTGGGCCCCAACAGTTCTCAAAACTGTTATGAACCGCTTTAAACTGTTTTAAAGCTGTAGTGTAGATAAGCTGACAGTTGCTGTGCTGAAAATTTCACCTTTCAAAGAGAAATGAAAAAGAGAAGAAAATGTTAGAAAAAATCTTATGGATTGTGTTTGGGTCCCTTTTGCTTACCTTTCTAATGAGGAGGCCAAGGAATGTGCACAGGTATCCTGTCTTTCATTGCCCAAGCATATCTCTGGCAGCCTGTAGCCTCCTCAGCTCCCCACACTTCAGTTAAAGCCCAGGGGGAAGACACTGTGAGGTCATTTCTTCCATAGGCCTTTTTTCACATCAGGAAATGCAAGCAGCCTGGGAGGCTGCAGAGCAATAGGGAGATAGTTAACAAAAAGAAGACGAAACACAGCACCCTTGGTCACCTCACGGTGAGTTGGTAAACTCAAAAACACCACCAAAATAAATACAAAATAAATTGACAAATGCCCTGAGAATAAGCCAGAAAAATGGAAGAATCTTTCACAGAGAAAGAAAAGTTCCAGGAAATTGGAAGACAGGTTTTAGAATGGCGTTAGCTCCACAGTTTTCCCAAGCTGGACACAACACTGCCCTCCCCTCACATACCTGTTACGGGGCTTTCAAGAAAGTAGCAGTATTATAGGTATCTGTTTAATAAAGACAAGATGTATCAACGATCAGCTGTCAGACATTTCGTGTTTGGAAGAACCTGGGGAAGGTGCTGAACCCTCAAGAATGACTCGAGCTGAGCCAAAGATTCGTGGAAAACAGTGTTCTCAGGAAAGTTGTGAGATTTTTCTTTCCTTATACCCCTCCCCCCAGCAAATAAAAGGCCGCTTTGCAGGACTTTCTCAAAATGTCCTTCACCATTTGGTGGTGGCCACCTCCTATCTCCCCACCCCACCCCAGTACATCGGTAGGTATGGGGAACTGCGGAGGATGCAAAATGGGGGCCAGGCTGCCAACGCAAGTCGATACTGCTGACGCTTGGCATTGTTGCCGGCGCAAAAACCTGTAGGAAAAAGGAAGAAGCTGCAACCTCTCCCAATGGCAAAGTCCCACCTGTGAGAAACCGTTGGACAATTTCTCCTCCCCCTGGGGAAAGCCAGTGAAATTGTCCACCCAATTGCTCTACCCAGAAAAAGAGTGGAGAATCTTGAGGGGCCATTTGTGCACAACTCTAGTTTTTACATGCATCGTTTCCTTTCCCAATTCTCTCTTTTTGCCTTGAGATGGCAAATGCATTTTATTCATTTATTTTATTTTATTTCTAACCCTCCTCTCCATCCAGATCGAGGCAGGGAACAACAATAAATATAAACATAAAAATCATAAAATAGATAAGCCATTAAAACAGATAAAAACAAATAAATTGTTAAAAACATCTTAAAATTCAACTGGGTAGGCCTGCCGGAAGAGAGCAGTCTTCACGGCTCTCTTAAATTCAAGAAGACTGCTAATTTGTCGAATCTCCTCTGGCAGGCCATTCCACAGTCTGGGAGCAGCAGAAGGTCCTCTGGGTAACACTCGTCAGCCTAGTTCTGGCTGACTGGAGTAAATTCTTCCCAGAGAACTTGAGTGTGAGGGGGGGATTATACGGGAAAAGACGATCCCACAGGTAACCTGGACCCAAACCATGTAGGGCTTTAAAGGAAATAACCAACACTTTATACTTCGCCAAACATTTATACTTTTGGCCAAACATTTTGTCATGACAGCTGAAAGCAAGGAGGTAGAGCGTCCATCTCCCCCCATCTTTTTTCTTTTAAAATGGTAGCCCATCCCTTCTTTCTCTGAGGTTGGGGTATTCCTGTGTTGAGACACACAGAATGTCTGTCATCATGTCTAGTTCAGCTCTTTTTAAATGGTTTGAGGTACCTCTGACATTTTTATGTTCAGGTTTTAGTGAGTTCCCATCTGTACGATTCTTGGCTTGGATCAGGGCTCAGCTCCATATTTCATGGGTTTTGCAGGTGCTGCCATCCTGTTGAAAACAAGAAACACCCGGCTTGCATGGGAAAACATTTTGAAACAAACCTTGTATGTTTTCATTCTTCCTCACCACCTGCCAAGATGTTTCCGTAATGGTTGCGGCCAGAAAAACCATTACAGATGAAAATTAGATTAAAAGAAATAGATTTAGAGGCTCACCGGATGCCTTCCTTGGAGAGATCTTGGTGTATATATAAAAAAAGATTTATGTCTGTGGTGTGTGTGTGTGTGTGTGTGTGTGTGTTGGCCATATGGATAGCAAGCACTACAAAAGGTTGCAGTTTGAGAAGAAACAAATGGGGATCAGTGAGTGTGGAGAACATCTGGATTCAGGTGTGCAAGTCGGGGAGTGGCAAAGGGTGTCTACAGAGTTTGGGTGGCACAACTACTTTATTTCTCACCACAGCACACTTTTCAGGAGCATCAAATACATGTGTGAGTAGTATGATCCTTTTCTATATGCATGAGTATATTCAGGCTGTCTTCAGGCACTAAGATCTGGTTGTTGGCGTTGTTACATTTTCTCACTTGTACAAATCTGTGAATGAAATGAAGCTGTATTTGGAAGGCTCTTATTTGAAGTCTGGAGATATGATTAATAGTGCTCTCCTGGGGTGAGGGAAGTGAGGGAAACAGACTGCTAGTTTGGCTATCTGGGGCTACTTTTACACATACGTTGAGCTTTTTTAGGCACTTTTAGAGTAGCATTTGGTTCCCATTGTCTCCATCTAGGAGGAGGAGTCTGGCATCACCTTAATGATTATGCTATTGTTTCTTTGGGATCATAGATATTTGGGTTATAGTGCTGCTCTCCACTTGCAGAGGATATTTATTTATTTATTTATTACATTTGTATACCGCCCCATAGCCGAAGCTCTCTGGGCGGTTTACATAGGATTAAAACAATTAAAAACAATATACAAAAATTAAAACAGCAAAAACATACAACATATACACAATACACACATACATTTAAAACCGCTACAACAGCCCCAAAAGCTACAAAAACAAACCCAGGCTCCTCAGATATTGCCAAATGCCTGAGAGAAGAGGAAAGTCTTGACCTGGCGCCGAAAAGATAACAATGTTGGCGCCAGGCGGGCCTCATCAGGGAGATCGTTCCACAATTGGGGGGGCCACCACAGTGGGCAAGACAAGTGAGAAGGGTAGGGAAGAGGAAGTGCTAAATGAGACATCAATCTTTGGTGCCCTGCTCCTTCCCTAGCATGCCACTTAGTAATAGTAGTCTGAGAATGAATGCCCTCAGCCCCATTGGACATTGGACATCAGAGGTAGGCAAAGAAAGTGATGAGGAAGCAGGAAGACAGGGTCTGCTCAACATATTCTCCCACACACGCGCACACGATTTAGTTCCCTGGGTACCAGCTTTGTAGCTGCCGCTCCCTCTCTCATGCCTCATCATAGGAATGGATGAGAAATTAGTTGAATCTGAATTTTTAGATGAACTTATCCAATTCACGCCTCCTGAACCGATATGCAAAGTGAAGCACGCTTGTGAGCCCAAATCCACCCGGTTCAGAATGTTGTGTTGCAAATATCAGAATAGGCACAAAAATGGATATATTAAGGAAAGGTGTGCAGGGACTTGTGTGGATTAGAAGTATGCACAGAAACGCATTATAGAAGGGCAAAATCACTTTCAAAAATGGGCACGCTAGGGAAAGTCCATACAAAAATGTGTATATTGGAAGAAAAGTGCACGAAAACGCAACCACATTTTCAGGCAGTGGTGGGGTTTTTGTTTGTTTGTTTGTTTGGTTGGTTGTGCCAAATGTATGTACACATATAGAAACAGGCCAAAATAAACTTACCATTGGGAAATTGAATGAAACTGAATTGGACAGGTTTACGGATCCCAAGTGTGGGGCTTGGGAGATTACATGCCATAACAGGAGGTGCGGAGCACTGTGAATTGTTCTTCTGGCCTTGTAGACTTCGGACATTCCCAGTGTTCCACACCTAAACTTCCGTGGTTAACAGTAGCTGTATTTAACCTTTAAGCTTCATGTCACATGCGTGTGAGCACTCACACACTCATGGAGGTGGACAGATCCTGAGAAGAACATAAGAAGAGCCCTAGATCAGCATCCTCTTTCCAACAATGACCAGCCAGATGCTTCTGGGACACCCACAAGCAGGGGGCATGAATGCAACAGCTCTCCCCCATCTGTCTCCAGACAGGTATCCTGTCACTGAACATGGGGTTTTTATTTAGCTATCATGGCTCATATCTGTTGAACTTGATGGGCCTGTCTTCTGTGTCTATTTATTTTTAAGCCATGTGAGCTAAATTCTTATGGGGCCCTGAGCAAGAGACCTTCATTGGCCCCCAACCTTACGCTCACTCATGCCTAAAAATAAGCACAAGCGGCTCTTCTCCCTATAAGATATCAGAATGTATTTCAAAATTTGACCCTGAAGCCTTCATATCTCACAACATGTGTCACATTTTGGCACCAGCAAAATTGGAAGAAATTTGACTTTCAGGCGCTGTTTTTTCCCCGACAGAGTTTTTTTTAATAATAATAATAATAATAATAATAATAACGATTTATTTCTTACCCGCCTCTCCGTCTAGATCGAGGCGGGGAACAACAACATGATAAAATACATAAAACTAATTAAAACATGACAAATATTATTAAAACTGCATTAAAACATCCTAAAACATCCTAAAAACATTCTAAAAATTACACTGGATATGCCTGCCGGAAGAGAACAGTCTTTAATTCTAAAAGACTGTTAAGTTGACGAGTCTCCTCCGGCAGGCCATTCCACAGTCTGGGAGCGGCAGAAGAGAAGGTCCTCTGGGTAACAGTTGTCAGCCTAGTCTTGGCTGACCGCAGTGAGTTCTTCCCAGAGGACCTGAGCGTGCGGGGCGGATTGTACGGGAGAAGGCGATCCCGCAGGTAACCTGGACCCAAACCATGTAGGGCTTTAAAGGTAATGACCAACACTTTATACTTCGCCCGGAAACTAATTGGCAGCCAGTGGAGCGATTTTAAAGCTGGCGTAATATGGTCACTCCTAGATGTACCGGTGACCAACCTGGCTGCCATATTTTGAACTAGTTGAAGTTTCCGGACTAGGCACAAAGGTAGCCCTATGTACAGCGCATTGCAGAAGTCGAGCTTCAAAGTTACCAGCGCGTGCACTACCATCTTTAGGTCTTCCAACTCTAGGAAGGGGCGCAGCTGGCGTATCAGCCGAAGCTGATAGTAGGCACTCCTGGCTGTCGCATCTATCTGGGCTGTCATTTGGAGCGACGGATCCAGGAGCACCCCCAAGCTGCGAACACAGTCTTTCAGGGGGAGTGTAACCCCATCCAGAACCGGTTGACACACCTCCAAACCCAGGTTGTGGCCTTTGACAGCAAGCACCTCCGTCTTGTCTGGATTCAGCTTCAGTTTGTTTTTCCTCATCCAGCCCATTACCGCCTCCAAGCATTCATTCAGAGGAGACACACTATCCTTAGCTGACGATGTTGTCGAAGGCATAGAGAAATATATTTGGGTGTCATCAGCATACTGATAGCACCCCGCCCCATGCCTCCGGATGATCTCTCCCAACGGTTTCATATAAATGTTAAACAGCTTTGGGAAAAGGATGGCACCTTGCGGTACGCCACACAGCAGCTCCTTCTTTGCAGAGCAGCTATCCCCAAGCATCACCATCTGGAACCTGCCCGAGAGGTAGGACCGGAACCACTGAAGCACAGTGCCCCTGATTCCCAATCCCCTCAGGCATTCCAGAAGGATACCATGGTCGATTGTATCGAATGCCGCTGAGAGGTCCAAAAGTACCAACAGGGACACACTCCCCCTGTCAATACCCAGGCGTAGATCATCCGCTAAGGCGACCATAGAAGTCTCAACTCCGTATCCTGCCCTGAAGCCAGTTTGAAATGGGTCTAGAAAATCAGTGTCATCCAAGACTACCTGGAGTTGAAAGGCAACCGCCCTCTCGATCACCTTGCCCAAGAATGAAAGGTTTGATACCGGTCTGTAGTTATTAAAGTCCAGGGGATCCAGGGAGGGCTTCTTTAGAAGCGGCCGTACCACCGCTTCTTTTAAACATGATGGAAAACTCCCCTCCCTGAGAGATGCATTAATAATATATTGTAATTGTGATCTAACCACATCACCTCCCTGGACGACCAGCCATGAAGGACAGGGATCGAGAGGGCAAGTTGTCCCCCTCACTCGTCCAAGCAGCTTGTCCACGTCCTCGGTACTCACCAACTGAAACTGATCCAGTATAATTCTACTCGCGGAGTCACTGGACACTCCATCGTCAGCCTCTGCTATAACGACGGCATCTAAGTCGGCTATTATCCGTGAGATTTTATCTGTGAAATGATCATTAAAAGCATCGCAGCAAACCGCCGAAGGCTCTAAAATCGGATTCAGGGGGGAAGGTGCCCGGGTTAGACCCCTCACCACCCTGAACAGTTCCGCTGGACGCGAATTCGCAGACGCAATGCGCGCAGAGAAGAAAGCTTTCTTTGCTGCACATATTGCCACCCCATAGGAACAAAGATGTTCTCTATGCCGTGTCTTGTCGGATAGAAGTTGAGTTTTCCGCCATCGGTGCTCCAGTCGTCGTCCTTTCCGCTTCAACTCCCTGAGGTCTTCCGTATACCAGGGCGCCCTGTTAGAAGCGGGTCGGAAAGGACGTTTGGGGGCGATCGTGTCGATAGCCCTAGTTAGGTCTTGATTCCATCTATCAACCAGGGCTTCTACAGGATCGTCGACGATACCAGCCATAAAACCCTCCAAGGCTTTCTGGCATCCAGCAGGATCCATCAGCCTTCGAGGGCGGACCATCTTAATAGGTTCACCACCCCTGCAGGGGCGGGTGGTAGCCGTGATACTAACCCTAACCAGAAAATGGTCTGTCCATGACAACACGGAGGTATTCGTTACCTCCGCCCACAGATCCGTCTGTTCGGAACTGAAAACAGCATCGAGGGTTTGACCCGCTGAATGTGTGGGTCCAGAGACCAATTGGGATAGTCCCATGGTTGTCATGGATGCCACGAACTCCCGAGCTCCACCTGACAAACCAGTCTCGAATGGGATGTTGAAATCGCCCAGGACCAAAAGCCTGGGTGAATCCAACACCAGCTCCGAGACCAGTTCCGTGAGCTCAGCCAGGGAGTCTGATAGGCAGCGGGGTGGCCGGTACACCAACAGAATCCACGAGAGTCAAAACTAATAGGCAGAGGAAACTACTCTTTGAAGTATGTGGAGCTGACTCTGTACCAAACCCTTACAGGAATATACCATATGGAATGCCAGCGCCTCTAAACCAACTTTCCCCAACATAGTGCCCTCCTGATGTTTTGGACTACAACTCCTATCATCCTCAATCATTTGGTCACTAGCTGGCTGGGGATGATGAGAGTTGTAGTCCAAAGCATTAGGCAGGCACCACACTGGGGAAGGCTACTCTGTACTATGGTTAGAGTGGTCAATATTTGAACAAACCAAAATAATAATAATAATCTTCACACTGGGGTAGTAAAGGCAGATCAGCTGTGCAAATTAGATGTTGGCATGCCTTCTGGTGACTTCCTTAATTGCATAAGCCAAAACTCAGAGTTAATTAAAGCAGTTTCATCAACAAAATATGTATTTAAATTCAAATAAAAATGCTATGGAATTTGCCGTGTGAAACTGCATATTTCATTAACATATATAATATAAATATTATTTGTGGATGTTTTAAAAATGGGGATGCTGAAGAACATAAGAGGTGTGCTGGATCCTATCACTCTACCAAGCTCTGCTCCCTGACTTGTCCTAGGCTGTTCCCTTCCAGCTCTGCCCAGATACCAGAATTTTTGAAATACAAAATGGACACGTATAAACCTCGGGAGCTGCCTTAGGATTAGTTGGACAATCTGTCCACCAAGCCCAGTATTGTGCACTCTGTCTGGCAGCAGCTCTCCAAAGTGTCAGGAAGGTGACTTGCCCAACCAGACCATTTGAGACCTTCTGAACTAGAGGCATTGGGCCTAAGACCTTTTGAATCCATAGTTTGCATACTCTCATTCCGCGCCGGCTCTTCTAGCTGTTGGAATAGGACTGCAGAGACCCAGCTCACCAAATCCAAACCCAACAATCTCATAATTTCTCAGGGTTGTGGGGACAAACCTGGGTGGGAGAGAACCATGTATACCACCTCAAGCTCCTTTGAAAGATAGGATACTTGAGATCTGATACTTCAGTCCATTCTTTTAGATCTGAATTCAAGCACAAGTATTAACCAACTGTGAGCTTTAGCAAGCTTTCCTTGGTCCAAAACTACCTGGAAGTATCTGAGCCCAGCAAGTGACTTCTGGGGTACAGGGACAGGCCACTTTTGTCTTCAAGTGCTTTCCTAGTACAATTTGGGAGCTTTATTTAAAAACATTTGCTTCTGTGATCCATCTGATGCATGTCCTTTCCAAAGAAGCATCAATGAGTGATTTCTCATGCATAGATCATATCTAGGGATGGATGAATCTGCTGTTAGATTTTGCTGTTTCTGTTTTTTCCCAACATTAAGTTTGTCCTGTCCTATTTCTGCATCAGTTTGCAATTTTTAAAAGCCTGCAGAAAAAATGTCTATGTAGTTTCATGCATATTTCTTCCACGATAAGCATTTTGTAACGTACAGGATTTCTGCCAACCATTTCGCCTAAAACCAGGCATTTTTGTGTACGCGTTCGCCTGTTATACATACACTTTTTATTTATGAACTACATGGCAGCATCGTTATGTGACTGCCTTTTGGTTCTTGTATATGTCCAGGGCTGGATCTACACGTTGTCCTCAATGCGCCCTCCCTGCACCACAAGCCGCTTTGGAGCGCTGCACTTCGTCTCGTGTGGCTCAAGCCTCGGAGGTTCTGCTCGGGCTCTCGCCACTGCTGCCGCCCTTTCATCCCGGCCGGTCCCAGGGAGGGAGGAGGGAGGGTTGTAAACAAAAGCTAGCAATTGGAAATCCCTCTCCCAATCGCTGGCTTTTGTTTACAACCCTCCCCCCTCCCTCCCCGGGACCGGCCTGGATGAAAGGGCGGCGGCCACGGCAGCACGGGCGTGGGCAGAGCCTCTGAGGCTTGAGCCACACTAGGCGGGGTGAAGCGCTCCAAAGTGGCTTGTGGCGCAGGGAGGGCGCATTGAGGATGACGTGTGGATCCTGCCCAGGAAGTGTGAATTTGGTAAGTTTGCATTAATGCAGACCAAATGAATTTCTCACCCATCTCTAGTCGTATCTGTATGGCAGGTAATGAGCCGCCTCTGCCATGGTCCTTCCTGCATTCTTTGGCCTTCCCCATTAACCACGTTTAGCAGGGATGCTGAACATATAGGTCACCCCTCATGCAGTAGAGCAGCAAATCTTGCTGGGTACTGGCCAGGAGGGAATGGAAGCACCGGTTCTAGGGGTCATTCGCCACACGGTTGGTTTGCTTGGGACTCTTATCCACAGCCGCAACTATATGGGCTTTGGTTCTGGAATAACTCTGTCCCCCAATCACAGACATGTATATTCAACGTGTCCTATGTTTAGACCACCTTGAAATAATTATAAATCTCAGCTAAAGGCAACAACCATTTTCAACCAGTAAAAGCAGTTATTACAACAATCATTTTTTTTCTTTTCAAAACACCACAGCAGAGAGAATCTTAGAAGATATAGTTGAAAGAGGGGGGAAAACCAGACACAAACCCCCACTCTGCCAGCTTTCACAGCATTCATCCTGTGGACTTCATTTTTTAATTGTTTTCCAGTGTTTGTTTATTAGTTTTGGAATTAAACTCTGCCATGGCGACATCTCAACTCAGTTGCTCCCTCTGCCTATGGGGGCTCATGGAAATTTTGGCAGAAGTGTGCTAACATCTGTTCCTTTTATTTGGCTGTAAAAAAAAGAGAGAGGGGGGAAGAGAGAGACAGACTGCTGTTGAGGGACTCGCTTTGGAGAACAATTTCACTTTGTCATGCAGCAATTATTTGTTATGAGTTTTGAATACTTTCCTGATTGAATAAGGTTTTAATTGTGTTTCTATGGTTTTTTTTTTTTAAGAACTAACTTTGGGAATCGGTTCTGCAAGATGATAGAGGGGAAAGATCAGATGAATTCTTTAATCATAATTTTTTACTATACCAGGTCCAAGCCACAAGGTATACTTGGATAGGATCCTTCTTGGTGCTGTGCATTTGCCATTATTCTGCACTGTGTCCTGACCGCAAGCCAGAAAGGCTACTTCCCGCTTTCTCCTAACTTTTTAAAAAGTACTATGCGACACCGAATGCCTTCGAACTATTCACTTCCCTCTTTCTCATTACTTACCCACCATGCCATGGTTATCTCCTCTGCTGGATCTGCATTTCCAGGTGTTGTGGTCCCAGGTGTCATGCCACCACTGGAGTCATCTTCAGAAGAGGAACCAGAACCATCAGAACCTCTTGGCCCCTCAGAAGACCATGGCACTATCCAAGATGGCCAGGAGCCCTCAGGGGTGAGGCCTTTGAATCTGCTTCCTAGAGAGGTCAAGAGTTCAGCTTCTGAGGCAGAGGAAGATGTTGGGCCACCACCTAGCCCACAAGAATGCTGGGGCCTTAAGCCCAGGAAAGGATGACTGCCGGGCAAAGGAATGCTCACCCACTGAAGAGGACTACACATGAGTTGGCCCTCCTCATGAGGAGGACATCTGACAAACCTCTGATGGGAAGCAGCTGAGTACTGGGTGGGATTCTAGTAGCTTTAATTATATCAGCTCTCACTGGTAAATGAGAGCTGCTGGAAACAATGGCTGAGTTCGGACGACATCTTAAACAACGGAGGGGAAATAGTCCATGGACGGAAGGCAAATTCCGTGGCCGGCTTTGGGCAACACAGAAGTGCTGTCCATTGAGAGGACTGTCTCCTCACCATTGCTTAGTCATCTCTCCCCCCCACCTCTGCTCCCTCCCCACCAAATGGCGGTGATGGAGAGGCCTTACCATACCAGCACAGCCATTACGGAGGAGTAGCAGAGACGAGGCTCCCAGCAGTGGAGTATTTCCATATACTGTCACTAGGTGACAGGGCCACCAGAAGAAGTTCTGGCTGAACCCTGTGTCCTGTTGACAGGACATGGAATTACTCTGCCACTGGGATGGAGTCTTCGGCATAGCCAGGATCACATACCCTGACACCTGAGGAGACAGGCCTCAAAGCCTCCTGCTGCAGAAGCAGGGCTAGAGCAGCTGGGTTTCTGCCACTCTTGCCTCACGACTCTGTAGATGGGAGAATGATCAATGGAGCCCGATACACGACACGGTAAGCAACGGGTGCCAGGATAAGCAATGGAGCAGTCCATTGTTTTTCTCTGTTACTTATCCCAGCAAAATAATCAACCATCCATTGCGTGTGCATTGAGTGTCACCCGACAAATGACACAATAATCAACACAATGGATGGTTGGTCCCCCCCCCCCCCCGTTGATTATTGTGTCGGCCGAACCCAGCCAATGGCTGGGTTTGGACAACATGACAAGCAACAGTCGTTTAATTAGTCAATCATCAGTTGACTTGCTTATTGTGTTGTCTGGCGGGGAACACACAACTAATGGTTGACTATTTTTCTGAAATACCCAATGGAGAAACACAACAGGCTGCCCTGTTGGCTGTCCGGACAACCGTTGCTTCACATGTCATCTGGTGGACTGTGTTGATTATTCTCCCCTGTCCACAGAGTCGCAATGCAAGAATGACAGAAACCTGGCCTCTCTAGTCATGTGGGGCTGTATGGGCAAGGGAAAATAATCCCATGCCGGCGAGCACTCCAGGAGCCAGGATCATCCTGTCCCTTGGCAGCACAGGATCATCCTGTCCCTTGGCAGCACAGGAACATTCTGTCCCTGGCTGATTGCAACACCTGATATGTTGTCAGGAGTGTGCATGTCCAAAGTCCCCCACCCCTGATCCATCTGGAGATCGCCTCGAGGGGATAGAAGGAGCCCCTTCTATCCCCTCGAGGTGATTTCCTAATGGGTTGAGGGTGGGGAGAGGGTGGAGGATGCCTCCCGCAGCTGGACATGAAATGTTCAGCCATGGCAGGCACCCATCTGACAAGATCGGAGTGACACGCAAGGTTCCTAGGTGATCCTTGGGCATCGGCTCTTGTCCCCTTTCACCTGAGCCGAAGGGCCATCCAGTGCTGAGGCTGCAGGCAGGATCGGATGACCAAACCAGCCTGCAGCCTTAGCACTGGATGGCCCATTGGCTCAGGTGAAAGGGGACAAGAGCCGACGCCCAAAGAGCAGAGCTGCATGTGGCAGGAGCAGCTAGGAACCTTGTGAGTTTGGAGCCAAACTCAATGGGCACAGAAGAGACGCTGCTAGGAGAAAGGATCGCATCATGCACCGGAGACGATCCCCTCCCAACGACACATCCTTCCCAGTGATCTCAATGGCAACAGGGCAGGAGCCGGCATTTCTAGAGCGACTGAGGATGCGTCATCAGATGACATGGCTTGGTGGTGATGCCTCCTTTGCTGGAGCCTGGATCACGTGCCCTGACACGGGAGGAGACCAGCCCCAAGCCTCCCCACCACAGAAGCAGGTTCTGGCAAAGGACCCCTCTCTGACAACCGTGGGCGCTGTGTCTCCCCTGACATGGGACATGCAGGTCCCTGGTTGCTTAGCGATGGCTTTGAATGAATCCCTTCTCCTGTCAACGGGAGAAAGGACTCCGTTGGGACGTCTTCCTTTCAACTGAAGATGGAATTCGACTGCCGCTGGAAGCCTTTTCTCTCCTTCGCTCTCTGCTCCTTCCCCGTCCCATAATGGCGGTGGTGGTAAGATAAGCACTTACCAGTGCAGCCATTTGGTGGGGAGGGACTATAGGTGTGTGTGTGGGGGGGGGGGGGGAAGACGACAACTCGACAGAGAGGAGGCAGTCCTCCCCATGGAGCAGCACTTCTGTGCTGCCCTAAGGTTCACATGGATTTGCCATCTGTTGAGTGGACTCTGTCCTCTCCATTGACCAAAGTGTTGTCTGATTGCACCCAGTGCCTCTGCCAATTCTAGTGTCTGCATCCTGTGCCTTGCCCTGTGATGGGTGTTTTGTGCTACTGACCTTTGGAGTGTTTCTTGATCCTGCTCTGTACCAAGACTGATTTGACTTTTTCTGCTTGTTACCTTGACCATTCCTGCTGTTGCCTGTTCCTTGTTATCTGTCTGTGTTCTGACTTCTGCCTGGATTGCACTGAAACTTGTCTGCTTAGCCATCTGCTTGCAAAACTGGCTATTCTATTGCCTAGCTCTCTGTAGGTGCTCGCAAAGAGCCAGGACTTAGTCTAGAGCAGGAATCCCAGCTTGCTGGTTCTGATGTCTGGTCCAGGGGATGAGGAAAAACATGCTGCTGCTAGGCAACTGCAGGTCACAGTATCCAATAATTTCTCTTTGTTGACAATTGGAGGATGAGTCCTGGGGTTGCTTAGCAACTGCAACATGCTTTTCACCCCCCAGACATAGCAAAATGACCACTGCACAAAGTAAGATGATGAGCACTAGTAAGATTAATCTGGGCAAGAAATTTAGGTTGCTCTGATAACTATTATGTGTTAAAATATAATATTACCAATGCTGCTGCTGCTGATGTTCAGAATGGGGGATGGGAGGTGATAATGGTGAAGTTACAAGCTTTCTTCCCAACAAATTGTGAGCCAAGACCAAACTCCATGGAACTCCAGGAATCAGTTGGTTGACATCATCAGAGGTCTCTGCCACTGAAGCTAGGGTGACCAGATTTTGGAACCCAAAATCCCGGTCCAAAATGGCCACCCACAATGGCCGCCCAAAGGGAGCGTGCCCACCCCCCCCAATTTTTTTTTAAAAAAAGGCCACCCGTCATGTGAGATCTGAACCCCACCACCACCAAGCCACCCCCCCAAAAACAAATACAGGGAGGGGGGAGGGGGCTTACCTGCTGGGACCATCCGCTGCCGTCCGCTGGTGCCCGCGGACAGCAGCAGACGGTCCCAGCAGGTAAGAAGCGCGACGCGGGAGGCCCCCCCCACTTAACTGCCAGGGCGGCCGCTTCCCTCCGGTGCTCAAATCTACTGAGAAACAGGCTTTGCGGCCTGTCCCTCAGTAGAATGCCGGGTGATGACGTCATCACCTGGCGCGCTACTGAGGGACAGGCCACGAAGCCTGTTTCTCAGTAGATTCGAGCACCGGAGGGAAGCGGCCGCCCCAGCAGGTAAGTGGGGGGGGGGCCTCCCGCCTCCCGCCTCATGCTCCTTACCTGCTGGGGCAGCCGCTTCCCTCCGGTGCTCAAAACTACTGAGAAACAGGCTTCGCGGCCTGTCCCTCAGTAGAACGCGGCGCACTACTGAGGGACAGGCCGCGAAGCCTGTTTCTCAGTAGATTCGAGCACCGGAGGGAAACAGACACCCTGGCAGGTGGTGGCGGGGGGGTCCCCCCACCCAAAACCCCACCACCAAGCCACCCATCCCCCAAAAAACCCAGCCCGGACCTACCGGGTTTACCGCCACTTGCCGCCGCCGCCACGTGACCCCATGCAGTCCCGGTTGGCCCCTGCTGCCCCCCGGTTGGCCCGGATCACCCCAGGTTTCCTGGTTAGGACCGGGAAACCCCAGGCGATCTGGTCACCCTAACTTAAGCTGCCCCCTTCTGTTTCCACTTATCTGATGACTAAGGACCTTTCTACACCAAGGAGTGGGCAAGAGGACAATCCTGACTTACCTGCCCCTGGGATCATCTTCTTCTTTCTTTCCGCTTCCTCCTGTGTGTGACGTGCTTGTCGCCCCCACCATTTTGAATTCCTGGACCCCCGAGGAGAGTGCACAAATGCTCCTGCACTCAGGTAAGTTTTTTTTTAAAAAAAAACACCATGCGCGGTTGGACCCCCACCCCCTCCCTGCCCTCCCTGGGGTGGCAAAACTGGTGCCACCCCCTCCTCTGACGGGCATGGAACTGTGCGGTACGGTTCTGTGCCCATTTTTGCTACCACAGTTACTCACGAGTAAGCGCAGCAGCACCCGGGATGGGCAGCCATATCTTCCGCTGTCTCAGGAAGTTCCCAGGACTGTGGAAGAATCAGGATGACAACTGTTACCCAGAGGACCTTCTCTTCTGCCGCTCCCAGACTGTGGAATTGCCTGCTGGAGGGGATTTGTCAACTTAATAGTCTCTTTGACTTTAAGAAAGCCATAAAGACTGATCTCTTCTGGCAGGCCTACCCAGATGAATTTTAAGTGTATTATTGGTATTTTATTGGTATTTTAATAATGTATTCGTTTCATGTCCCTTTAATCAGTTTTATGTATTTGTTGCCACTATTCAATCATCAACCTGCCGCCCAGCGGAGCTTTTCAGAGTTGTCCTTGGGCTTTCACATGCTGGCCCCAAGGACACAGTAGAACCATCTGAGGCCCGCTGTAATACATTTGCTGGGCACTTCCAGAATAAAATCTTTGGCATCCGTCAGGACTTAGACTCCAGTGTTATAGCAGGTGAATCAAATGAGGTATCCAGAGCACAGGCTTGTTCTGTTTTCTTGGATGAGTTTCAGTTGGTACAGCTCGAGGACGTTGACAAGGTGCTTGGACAGGTTCGTGCAACCACTTCCATATTGGATCCTTGCCCCTCTTGGCTAATAAAAGCTAGCAGGGATGAAACAACTGGCTGGGCCAGGGAAGTGATTAGTGCCTCTTTGCAAGAGGGAGTGGTCCCAGGCCTCCTGAAAGAGGCGGCAGTGAGACCACTCCTAAAGAAATCTTCCCTGGACCCTGAAAATCTTAATAACTTTAGGCCGGTGGCAAATGCTCCATTCCTGGGCAAGGTCCTGGAGTGGGTGGTTGCGAGCCAGCTCCAGGCACTCTTGGATGAGACTGATTATCTGGATCCATTTCAGTCGGGTTTCAGGCCTGGTTTTGGTACGGAAACAGCCTTGGTTACTCTGTTGGGAGAAAGACAGGGGGAGTGTGACTCTGTTGATTCTCCTTGATCTCTCAGCGGCTTTCGATACCATCGACCATGGTATCCTTCTGCGATGACTGGCTGAGTTGGGAGTGGGAGGCACTGCATTGCACTGGTTCTGCTCCTATTTGGCAGGTCAGCTCCAGAAGGTGGTGCTTGGGGAATATTGCTCAGCCCCGTGGATTCTCCAGCATGGGGTTCCACAGGGATCAGTCTTGTCCCCCATGCTGTTCAACATCTACATGAAACCGTTGAGTGCGGTCATCCAGAGTTTTGGAGTGCATTGTCATCAGTATGCTGATGACACTCAGCTCTATTTCTCCTTTTCATCTTCATCAGGTGAGGCTGTGGATGTGCTGAAACGGTGCCTGGCTGCGACAATGGATTGGATGAGGGGTAATAAACTGAAACTCCATCCATACAAGACTGAGACGCTGTTAGTAGGTGGTTCTGCTGACCGGATGGAGGGTCTTCAACCTGTTCTGGATGGGGTTGCACTCCCCTTGAAGGAGCAGGTTAGTAGATTGGTGGCCTCAGTGGCTCGGAGTGCCTCCTATCAACTTTGGTTGGTGGCCCAGCTACGTCCCTATCTGGACAGGGATAACCTGGCTTCAGTTGTCTATTCTCTGTTAACCTCCAAGTTAGATTACTGCAATGCACTCTACGTGGGGCTGCCTTTGAAGGTAGTTCGGAAGCTGCAGCTTGTGCAGAATGCAGCGGCCAGATTGGTAACTGGGACCAGAAGGTCCGAGCATATAAGACCTACTCTGGCCTGCTTGCATTGGCTGCCTATATATTTCCGAGCCTGATTCAAGGTGCTGGTTTTAACCTATAAAGCCTTACAAGGCTTGGGACCACAATACCTGATGGAACGGCTTTCCCAACATGAATCTACCTGAACACTACGTTCAACATCTAAGGCCCTCCTCCAAGTGCCTACTCCAAGGGAAGCTCAGAGGTTGGCAACAAGGAAGAGGGCCTTCTCTGTGGTGGCCCCCCAATTGTGGAACGATCTCCCTGATGAGGCCCGCCTGGCGCCAACATTGTTATCTTTTCGGCGCCAGGTCAAGACTTTCCTCTTCTCTCAGGCATTTGGCAATATCTGAGGAGCCTGGGTTTGTTTTTTGTAGCTTTTTGGGTTGTTGCAGTGGTTTTAAATGTATGTGTGCATTGTGTGTATGTTAGGCTGACCATATGAAAAGGAGGACAGGGCTCATATAACTTTAACTGTTGTAGAAAAAATGGAATTTCAGCCAGTGTCATTTGTATGCAATTAGTTCCTGGTGAAATTCCATCTTCATCACAACAGTTAAAGGTGCAGGCACTATACAAGAGTGACCATATACAAAAGAAGGCAGGGCCCCTGCAACTTTAACTGCTGTGATGAAGAGGGAATTGCACCAGGAACTAATTGCATACAAATGACACTGGCTGAAATTCCCTTTTCTCTACAACTGTTAAAGTTATAGGAGCCCTGTCCTCCTTTTCATATGGTCAGCCTAGTGTATGTTGTATGTTTTTGCTGTTTTAGTTTTTGTATATTGTTTTTAATTGTTTTAATCCTATGTAAACCTCCCAGAGAGCTTCGGCTATGGGGCAGTATACAAATGCAATCAATCAATAAAATAAATATGTATTTTATATTTGATGTTGTTCCCTGCCTCGATTCAGAGGGAGAGGCGGGTAAGAAATAAATGTATTATTATTATTATTATTATTATTATTATTATTATTATTATTATTATTATCCAGGGATCCCTTATCCCTGGCAAATCCCATGGCCATCCCCCCAGCCCCTGGGACTCCCTGTGCATCATTTGGACTCACTGGGTCCAGCCGGGGGCCATCCCAAGCAAACAACCTGATGTAGAAATGGCCACAGAGGTTTCATTGGAGTCCTCTTTGACATACCTCTCTTCCTCCTTCCCAGCCTCCCTTGTGCTCTTAATGCTGCAATGGGAAATGTAGTTTCCTGGTCACCTAGTGTACATAGGAAGTATTCATGTCCCCTGGAAATTTCCCACTTTTCTTTGTGCTTGGGATGTGACTCTTGTAGCTTTGAAAACATCAGAGACAGAGGGAAGAAACCCCCTGTTCCTGCGATTGCTGCCACCACCAGGGAGGTCTTGCCGAAGGGAAGGGAGCAGCAGCATAGTAGGGGGTCAGGGGCTTGCAGAGGACTGGCGTCTTGCAAAGGACTGGGGGAAATGTTTCGATGTCATTGAGAGTGCAAAGGTGTCCACCTTCCACAACTGGTCTTGAGAAGAAATGAACCGTTTCCCATTTTGGATGGGAAAGAATTCGTTTTGGCAGAGCCCATCCTGCATCAAGCTGAGGGGTCTTCACCCATCACCCGTATGTGCATATGTATAATATATAAGAGTATTAGTTTCATTAGTTTTTTAAAACACTTGAAAAGCCAAAATAAAAGAAATGCTATAATAAGCACAATGTTTGAAAGACTGGAAACAAAGATCTGGCAAACCATGAATCCAAGCCTAAGGAAAGCTGGTGTTACTTCTAGATACATTGGAAACAGCTTCAATAGCCTACAGGAATTTGGGTGGTTTTCATTAGAAAGATTGGGTTACTCAGATCTAAATGTGTTAGGGACACAGAGATTCTTTTATTGGACCATCATTAAGTGTTTTTAAAACCCTTTTTTTGTTAAGCTTTGGAACCGTATGAAGGCTTTTCATCAGGCAGGTAATAGGGGGAAATTAAAACACCACTTCCTCAAAGTCTGGTGGTATGTCTTGTGAAGACATTTTAAATATTAACTTTAAAAATGGTAGGAAATCACATTTTCATTAAAAAACAACAACCCACTATTGTACATTTTTGTCATATACCATCTCTATTCCCTCCCCCTGCCCACAACTTTAAATGTCCGAATACAAAATTCACAATGTACGAGTCACATTGTCAAATCCAATTCTCATTTAAAGTGAATAGCATTGGGCCACTTAGAACAAGCAAAGGTCCAACATCGGGCACAAATTTAGCACAGGCTCTTGTAATGTAACAGAAGGCGCAAAAGCAGGAGACCATCCAAAATAGACCATGGATGGCAGAGGAACATTTTTAAGACCCAAAGAAGGCCTTAAAAATAAAATAAAAAATTAAGCGATTGGGGGAGGGGTGTGTGTGAAAATGAAAGAAAATGTCACCAATTGGGGGGGAGGGATTTAGGAATTGGGGGGGATTACCATGATGCTCCTTATTGGCCGAAAAACATGATATAAATTAAATTAATAAAGGCAGCAGCAGGGGGTTCCATTTTCCCCGTCCCCTTTAACGATTAAAAAAAGGCTTTGCCTTTGCTTCAACCAGTGGCAGGACATCAGTGAGGCCCCTGCTGGTGGTGCAAGGGGAATTGCCCCATGGGAATAGCACTAGACTAGCAAAATTTCTATTCCCGGCTCCTCCATTTAGAACAATATTGTTCAGTGCCATCGCATCCTCTGGATCCTATGTGTTCCTCCCTCCTGGATTAACTACACGGATGATCCCACCCAATGAGGAATCACATTATGCACAGTCTTGACACTATATAGACAATCAGATTTTACTAAAATCAGATTTTGGAATTTGGAATTTAAGCAAAATTAAGATTTTAGCAAGGGATGCAGAAAAATCCTCCCTAAAAGGGAAGTGTTTTTGGTTAAGACTAATCAATATAGTATGCCCGCTTTAAAGTTGCACGGGACCCTTTCTCTGACGAAGAGCTCCATCACACCAGTGGTTTAGTGCTCTCTTGCCATGCCTGGTGTGCGGATTTGCAGCACAGTACTCATATGACGCCGTGCCTGTCCTGCTGAAACCCCGCCTCTTCCCAAGCCTTTCTTAGAACACTACGAGTCTGGATTATTTTCCCTAAGCGCATTTAACGTGTCCTAAGCCTCCGTGTAGTTTGAAAGGAACTGGGGGCTTGAATGGATTGCATCAGGTCCTGGCAGGGAAAAGCGATCTCTCCCAGCAGCTGGCTCCAAGCCTCCATATAAAACCCAAACCTTGCATCCCAGGCTCCAAAGCCTTTTTTAAAATCATACAATGCCTGAATCTCTGCAGAGACAGGATTGTACTCCCTTGATGCCTCTAAAGAGCCAGACTAAAGGGTCGTTCCATTTTTGCCTAGCAGAAAGGCTGTCTGGTTGAAGTGCTCATCTGACAGGACCTGACTGGAGGGAGAAAAAGAAAGGAAAGGGGCAGAATGGAGCGTAAGAGCTAATGAGCCAAGGAGTGAAAGAGCAGCTATTCAGGTGAAAGGGATCATGAGCTTGATGCGTTTCTGCCTCAGGGGTAAAAAAAACGTGGAGGCACAGCAGGGAGGGGATAAGGTGTGATGGAGGTCTAAGTTCATTTCAGTTTCTAGTTACTATTTAAACAAAAGAAAAGAATGATCAACTCTCAAAATGGGTAGGAACAACATCTGGGCTGAAATTAAAAAAGAAGAATCTTCCCTGTACTACATGTCTTGATTTTCATTTTGGAACACACACACACACCCTTGGAATTTCTCCCCCATGAACAATGAGCTTCCACAACAGCTGCACAGTGGCCACAGCCCATTTGTTTATAAATGTCAACAGTGGCAATGCAAATGTACGCTGAAATAAAAGAGATGATGCCTACAATAGTAGTTCCATATGCATGAATTCCTGGAGTACAGGAATCCTTCCAAATCTTCCCTGTCATCATCCTGATAAACAAAACAGAACTTTCCTCAGAGTGACCCTGAATGATGGTTTCCTTTATATCAAGAAAATCTTACTGTCAAATGAGAAGTTTCTGCAATCTCCCTATATTTACTCATACTTTTGGAGAAGGAGGAGGAGGAGGAGGAGGAGGAGGAGGAGGAGGAGATGCTGGGAGGGGGTGACAATATTCTATGCTACCCTTCAATATAAATCTTCTCAGGACAGCTTGCAGAATAAACCAATGCAAAACATTAAAATAACAACAATAGAACTAAAAATGTCCAATAAGAATCAAAATCATTGTGGGAAAGGGTTTGAAAAACTGAAGAAGTAACAGGTCCTTCGCCTCGCACTGAAGAGATAAAGGAGTCAATGCCTTGCAGACCTCCCTGGGGGAGAGTATTCCATAGGCAGCGTCCCATAACTGTGAAGGCCCTCATCCGAGTCCCCATGGCTAACCTCAGAAGGTGGGGACACCCACGGCAGGCCTTCCAATATAGATCATAATGCATCAGCACGTTGGTGTGGAGGCAAGTATTCATGTATTCAGGTCCCCAATAATTTCAGCTCTACTCAGAAACCAACTGATAACCAGTGCATGTGTTTAAGAAGAACCAGTGAGAAAGGAGGCCACTAGCTAGTCCTGGTTGGAACCCTAGCAGTTGTATTTTCAACTAGCTGAAGTTTCCTAACAGTCTTCAAAGATAACCCCACATGCAATGCATTGTAGTAGTCAAAAATGGAAATTACCATGGCATGGATAACGATGGCTAGGCTCAACCCCCTTCCTGTGTGAATCGTGAGGGGGCATCACAATCCTACCAGGATTGGGGCCATGTGAAATCCATCCCCGGGTGTGTTTCATGGATTGTGTAGTGTCATTTGTTACGGCATCCATTCACAGTAGTCCGGCTCCATGCGGCCTGGAGAGGCCGGTCCACAGCAGATTCCATTGGTCGTATTCTTAGAAATCCAAACTCATTTTAGTCCATCTCAGATTTCTCCAGCATCCCTAGTACCATGTCTGACAACAGGGGAAGGACTGTCCTTTTCTCCACAAATAGTAGCTATGTCAGGAGAGTGGCTCATCTTTCTCTAGAAAATAAATATGGTGAAATACGAGGAGAATTTCACACTGATCCCCAATTTGGGATTGGGAAAGAGTGTGACTGCAGTTTGACATCTTCCGTATGCCTCTAGCACATACTCTTGCCCTGGTTCCATTCAGTTCAGTAGGACTTCTACAGGAGGACTTCCCAATGGGTTGGGCCTCAACCCACTACCACAAATGTAGTAATAATAATCAGAAAGTGAATCCCATCTGACTCTGTTGTGGAATGGTCAAAGCAGAAGCGACAAAACACTTCTTGCAATTAATGAAGAATCACTTTCCCCTCCGATTCAATTAAAGCAACAAAGGGCTCAAACTGTCTGGAAAGATACCATGCTGGTGACATATCTGGAAAAATCTGTGTGCCGATTCTCCAGAGGGTCATCAGAAAGCTTTATTTCAGCAGTTAGAAGCCCCCATGTGACTTACAGCTGAGTAACATCTCTTCTCTTTTCATTAATAAAATGAAAGGAGCAAAGCTGATCGCTGTGTAGATAAAATGCATCGCTTTAGGATGAGCCTAGGTGGGATCAGAAACATCGAGTTGCTGCACCCCTTGTCTCTTTCTCCCTCTAGTTGCTAGAGTCTAGTCACCCAACCTCTGACATGAATTTATTACAGCCGGCCAAGACTAGGCTGCCAACTGGTACCCAGAGGGCCTTCTCTTCTGCTGCTCCCAGTCTGTGGAACGACCTGCCGGGAGAGATCCGCCAACTTACAAGTCTTCAAGAATTTAAGAGAGCGATAAAGATTGATCTCTTCCGGCAGGCCTACCCAGTCGAATTCT
This sequence comes from Anniella stebbinsi, assembly GCA_029215795.1. Taxonomy (NCBI): domain Eukaryota; kingdom Metazoa; phylum Chordata; class Lepidosauria; order Squamata; family Anniellidae; genus Anniella; species Anniella stebbinsi. The sequence continues at coordinate 251,520,920 of JARDYH010000002.1, forward strand.
AAGACTTGGTTGATTTTAATAATGTATTAATTTTATATGCTTTAAATCAGTTTATGTATTTTATATTGTTGGCATTGATGCTGTTCCCCGCCTCGAACCGGAGGGAGAGGTGGGTAAGAAATAAATATGATGATGATGATCATCATCATCATCATCATCACCTCAACTGGTGCCCTGACTCCCCACACCACCACCAACAGTGGATTCCCCCTCCACTCTGCCACTGCTACCAGCGATACAGATCTCTGGGGAAGAAGTGGAGAGCCTTCATTCACTCCCCCAGCAATCCTGAAAGGACTGCTCTTTTCCCTCTGTTGCTAGCAGCATGGGAAGAGCAATCTGTATCAGGTTTGCTGGTGTGTGTGTGTGTGTGTGTGTGTACCTATGATGTTTATTGAGCCCGACCTTAAGCCAGCATCATATGCAGTCCTCGGGGCAAAGAAAAAGGCTTTGCATGCTTGCTCACATATCACCCAACCTCTGACGTGATAAGACCTTCTCACTTTGTAACCTTGGCTGCCAGTGGTGGGTGTGGGGAAATGCAGAGCTTGATGGCATTATGTGGTGCCAGCTGGTTCTCTCTTAGAGCCATAGAATCTTGGGGCTGGAAGAGAAATGACCAAACTAAGCATCACTTACAACTACATGGGGGGGGGGGCAATCCTATGCATGTTTACACAGAAAAAAAAAGTCCTACAACTCCCAGCAGTCTCAAGCCCACCATGCATGGCTGGTTGGGGAATGCTGGGAATTGTTGGTCCTTTTTCTGTCTAAACATGTATAGGCTTGCACCCTGAGTGAATTAATACCCTCCCCTGCCCCAAGCCCAATGCAATCCATACACATCAGAGGCCATCAGAGGGAAAGCAAGCAGCAGCCAGGCAGCTCTCCATCGTGCCTAGGTCCAGCTCCAGCTGAGAGATCCCTTACTCCTGCTACCAACTGTCACTGCTGAGGCCATCAGAGGGAAAGGAAACGGCAGCCAGGCACCTCTCCATCGTGCCAGGATCTGTATGAGGCTATTAGAGGGAGACGGAAAGGAACCGGCAGCTGAACTTTGCAACTAAGAATAGAGGGCCTGAATTTGCTTCCCCCCCCTCCTCCCTCCCAATCCCTTTCCTTTTGTGTCAGGTTTTTTAGTTTGTAAGCCTGTGGGCAGGGACTGTCCTAAGAAATACTTTTGTAAGCTACCTTGAGAGCCTTTTTTTGGCTAAAGGGCGGGATATAAATAAATAAATAAATAAATAAATAAATAAAATACAAATACAGGGAGAAAGAAGAGCAGGCACCATTCCAAGGGCAAGACTTATTGTGTTACGTCGGGTGGTGTGCTGGATTTGGAGATCTCTGTTTAGTTTTGAAGCACATTGGATGACCATGGCCAAGTTATCAGCCTAACTTCACTGGTAGGGTCCATCGTAAGGATAAAAGGGGGGTCGTCCTGTGTATGTTGCTTTGAGTTCATTGGAAGGATATGAATAAGTTCAATAGAGGAGCACTTACCCTTGCTCGCTTTAATGTGTTGCCATCAGCACTACTAGATGGATGGTTTAGTAAAATCCAGGTTAATGATTGAATATGTCCCTGTGGCACTGGAACAATAGAATCGGTCGAACATGTCTTTTTTGTATTGCAACATGTACAAGGAAGACAGAAAGAAGCTCATCTTTCCATTATTAAGAGCCTCTTCTGGAAGTAACCCCACAACTTTGGTATTAATTTGTTTAAGGGATGTGTCCTTCTGTATTACTGAAAGGGTCTCTAAGTTTTTTATGACAACAATGCAAATTAGGAAAAAAAATGTTGCAATCCTCCTGAGAGAAGGAAGTCTATAAAGCTGTATTTTATTTTCACGTCACTTTTTAACTGTCTTTTGTATGTTTTATATTGACTTCGCTGGTCTGTGACTGTAATAAATGATTGATTGATTGATAATTCAAACAATGGCAGAATAAGCTTAGTTCTTTCACCTACTTTTGTTTCTTATCCATACATGTGAACAATCATGTTTGAATATTGTCTTCTTCCATCAGCTGTATAAATTGGTGGACAAGAGCAACATTTTGATCAAGGTAGATACAAAATACAGACTTTGTGCTCTGAGTTAACTGTGCTTTAGTGTGAACAGTTGGTGTCTTTTATTCAAGGCCTGGAGTAAATGGGAGACGTGGAGGCGTTTCCCCCTGCCGTGTGAATTCGTTTGCTCTCCCCACTAATAGTGTATTCCAGCTTTCCCATCTCTCTCACACACGGGCTCAGTTCGGATGACATATTAAGCAACGGAGGGGTAAATAACGTACAGACCATGCATTAGGCAGGAGGAGCTTCACAGACGACCTGCTGCAGCCAGCGCTGCTCGGCACTGGCAAACGCCCCGGATGCTACGAACTTGCGGTGGCCATTTTGGTTGCAGCCTCTCCTCCCTGTGTCCTCCAGCCATATCCCAGCATACACCATGAGTGCTGCCGGCTGCATAGAGTGGCCGGGGTTTTTTGGCTGCTCTAGGCAGCAGAACTCTATTCTGAAACGGAATAGTCCACGGAGAGAGGGGGGGCAGAATTCGGACAACACTTTAAACAACGGAGCTTCGGGCTAAACAACGTGCAAGCCCGTTGTTTCACTCCGTTGTTTAAAGTGCCTGATTAACATACTGTCAGTTGTGTGTGTGTTGTGTGTTGCCCTCCAGATGACACAATAAGCAACACAACTGACGATTGTTCCCCCCTCCTCCGTTGCCTAATGTGTCGTCCGAATTGAGACACTGTGTATAACAGGAATGAGCAAGGTGTGTGTATGTCACAGTTCTGAAGGAATGCAAGCAAAGTGCAGAATGTAGTATTGTGCATAGAATCCAGTATCTGCAGAATCTCACCTTTTAGTTTCATTTTGTGTGTGTGTAGAAAATGACATTTCTTGTAACATATACTGGAAACTTTGTGTACCTCAAGTCAGAAAGGGTTGACTAAAAAGGTTTCCACATGGTTGGAGGTGAGGCGTCTACATTCTGCATGGCTCATAGCCTCTCCTCAAAGCATAGAAAATCTGAATATGTTATGAAAACAAGTAACAACTGCAGATTAAATTATGCAAAATTACCCTTTCTTTCCCCCCCGCCCCACCCCTGCAACCATGGCTCTTATGATGTGCAGCAGCCTCTGTATCTCTACTACCAGGGAGATGTGTCTGCTCCTAGCAACAACTTTTGCATCTTCCAGGTGGGAGAAGGGCAAAGGATATGGTCTGAACACCATATGGTCTCAATGAAACTTGTACATCATGATCCTGCAAGACAATGACCTGCTTCACATGAGTTGTTTCAGGGTAGCTTGTCGTGATGTCGTGGATTGTTTTCCACAAACCTGCAGGATCCCACTAAAACTAAAAAAAACTTAAAAGCATATTATTATTATCCGTGGCACAGTTAGAGTGGATGCATTCCTTTGCAGTAGAACTGCTGCCTTGACTCTAGATTAGGCCACACATGTCTAAGTACAAATGAAATAATAAAAGGATTGGGGGGTAGGGGAATAGCACGGGCATTACAGTTATTTATTTTAGCCAGCCTTACCCAGGCAGGGCCTCATTGGGCCAGGAGATACCCCGGAAGCACACCAACCTGGAGGATCCTAGCAGATATAAATGTGCAGCTTTGACAACTGCAAATCCCATCAAAACAACCCTCACACACCATCTTGACCTCATCATGCTTTAAAAATGACCCAGTCTGCCTGCCATCCCTGTGAAGGCAGGTTGGCAGTTCTTCATGCCAGAGCTGCGCACATTGGCTGGAGCAAAGGCAAATAAAAGTCACGTTCGGGGTAGAGGTGGGCACATTGCCAAATAAAAGTCACATTCAGGGTAAAGGTGGGCACATTGCCCAATAAAGTGTCACGTTCGGGGTAGAGGTGGGCACATTGCCAAATAAGTCACGTTCGGGGTAGAGATGGGCACATTGCCAAATGAAAAGTCACGTTTGTGGTAGATATAGGCACATTGCCTGGACCAAAGTCTCAAAAAAAAATGCATGAGGGGGATGTTTCTGCAGTCCCTCACTAACGGACTCCACGAGGAGCAGACCCAGGGACGTAGTGAAGAAAAATAATAATACAGGAATCTCTCAAGGCTCACTAAAGCAGTCCCTCCAGACTGGAAAATTGGCTGGAGCAGTGTCTTTAATAAAGAAATAAAATATGTGAGAGGGAGAGACAGTCACCGCAGAACTGCCCCCAGCAGCAACAGCATCTCTCCTAGACCCAGAGCCACCTCACCCAAGGTGTGCCTTAGAGCTGCATTTCATACTGTTACAAAGTGATTGAAAATGAAATTATTTATATTAATAACAATCCTTTGCAAACAGTTTGTGTGCTGCTTGACCACAGATTGTGTAGTGTTATCCTGTGTAGCAGGTTACAGGAAACACCAGCACACTCATGGTCAATCAAGCAAACACACACACCCAGAGAGAGAGAGAGGGAGAGAAATATATATATATTAATATATATATATATATATATATATATATATATATATATTAAAGAAAGTTAAACAGTGAAGGGGACAAAACACACTCACTCAGTCACAGTACCCCCACTCATGCTAACTTAACCCTTCAATCAAACCAAACAGAAAACATATAAAAATTATAACTCAAACACACAAGCAACGAACAGCCAAACGAACCTGAGAGACACAGAAGGGAACAGAAAGATGCAAAACTGCAATGAATCTCCAACAATTCGCCACCAAGTAACTACAAGACCCAGGAGCCAGGACAGAGCTCCAACAAAATCTACCCTTCTCCACTCAACGCCTAACTCCCAACAGAGCTGGAACACCAAATGTGGGGGCTTTACGTGAGGATATCCTTAGCCCTCCTCCAACATTGTGATTGGAACCTGCTGGAATCCTTGCTGCACAATTGGTCACTGTCTCCGCAAGCACACCCCACCTTCTAGCTCCATACGTGTGGCAGCAAAAGAGAAAGAGCCTTCAGATAAAACGATAACATACGATAATTATCGTAACTTTTTTTATTGTCTCCGATCATTATCGTAGGCTTTCCTATCGTATCGTTATACGCATGCATGATAAAGAGCATATTGTATTGTTATCCTACATTATAATTATACACATCCCTAATAGGAAATTATATGCATTTGGTGATCTGAGGTGCAGGGGGGGAGGGTCCCTCATGAGCCAGCAACCCTAGCAGATCAATTACAGAAAGGGATCTGACAATGGCCCTTTCTACACCATAGGGGTGTACACAAGGCAGAGGGTGGGCCATCCCAGAAGTACCTGCTTCCGGGATCAGTGTCATCAATCCTCATGGAGGAAGTGGAAGTTTCGCTTCCTCCTGGAAGCAACGTGCTCATCATGCCCGCCATTTTGGTTTTCTGGGGCCCCTAGCCTCGCACACGAGTGCTCATGCACTCCTGGTAAGTTTTTTTAAAAAAAATCCACGCGTGATCGGGCCCCCACCCCTCTCCCTGCCCTCCTGGGAATGGTGAAACTTGTGCCACCCCTCCCCTGATGGACATGGAGCAGTGCGGTGTGGGTCCATGCCCATTTGTGCTGCTGCGCTTACTTGCGAGTAAGCGCGGCAGCACCTGGGATGGGCGGCCACATCTTCTGCGGTCCTGGGAACTTCCCAGGACCGCAGAAGATTCAGGATTTTCCAGGGTTCCCTTATCCCTGGAAAATCCTGTGGCTGTCCCCTGCCCCCAGGAGTCCCAGGGACCAGCCGTGGGCCATCCCAGGCGAAACGCCTGGTGTAGAAACAGCCTTTGGGAATGAAGAAATGAGGATCAGCATTGTGTCGACTCATATGATTTTATTTACTGACACTGAGTGACATCATGTCAGATGCAGTGTTGTGACATCATTGGAACATCACCGTTGGGTGCCTCATTGCTTCCCCCAAAGTGCTGAAGAATTATAGCTAGAAGAAACATAAAAACGTCAGTACAATTGATCTTCACGTTAACTGCAGTTGATTTTAAAATATATTTCCTTCCCTGCCGTATTAAGTCCAAACAGACAGCTTGTTTCAGTGTTTGGCTTTGCCTGCGTGCTTTTGTGAAGGGAGGAGCTCTTTGGCTCCTTGCTGCTCCGTTCATTTTAAATCAAGAGGCTAGCCAAAAATTATTTTATTTATAACAGCAGCGGAGACACCTGCTCCTGACATGTGAGACCATTGGGATGACATAACCAGCTACCAACAATAGTAGCAGCACTCTGGGCCTTTATTACCAGCCATGTGATGCTGTGGCGGTGCTGCCAAGTCAGACATCATAATTCCACCCGCTGAGAAATACGTATTCCCAAGAGAGCAAGTGAGAGCCTGAGAAAAGGGAAGGAGGCTGGCAAGGAGAGATTCTTGTTGCTCATCAGGAAGAAACGGCATCTAAATATCTCTGTGCATTAGCTTCTCTGCATGGCAATATTTGGGAACAATGCAGTCAGAGAAGAAAAAAAGATTAGCTTCCCAGGACCGGTGTAAAATCTAGCTCCATCACAGAGCCGATCTACACGCTAGGTTTTTAATGTTTTATAAGGGTTATGAAAACTCTTTGGGCCACATGACGCACTCCCTATAACGTTGTATATCTGAGGTTTTTTAAAACTCACTTCAGTTATGTACAACGGTTTCACTTTCAATAAATCGTTTTAAGTAAAATAATGTGTCCTTCCTTACCGTTTGTGATTCATGGGGGCAGTGCTTCGTTGACCAGCGCCCAAATGCTTAGCAGTTGATTGGTGGGGAAGAAAGAGGGGCTAAGGAGGAAGTGGTCGAGTGAACTACAACACCCACAATCCTTAGCCCTATACTCGCTAGGGAATGACAGAGGAACAAAGGAGGAAGTGGGTGACTGAACTACAACACCCACAATGCCTTGTCCTAAACTCATTTTAAAAACGAAACAGAAAGAGACAGGGCAGAAGAGTTTGTGACCGCACACACTGCTTTAAAGACTGAAGAATTTTTCTCCTGTAACGTGAGAACTCAGTAATGTGGCCTAAGACGTTTTAGAGCGCACCTATTTGGAACGTTTTAAAATACTGTTTAAAACGTTCTAAGGGACTGTGTAGATAGGCTCACAGTCTAGCATCACGCTCTCATGACCAAGAAATGTGATCTGCAAATGTGGGACTGGCTCAGTTCACAATGGTGCCCATTAAGTTCCATGGGACAAAACAAATGGGCTGCAGCCTGAGACACAGGAGAGAAGGGGCTATGCTTGCCCTTACTCCAGACACTGGGATCACCGAAAGGAGAGACCCTATTTAATTTCCACCCTCGTAGAGTTCCCCAGCTTCTCCCCTGCCATGGAGTCATATATCATGTATATAGCAATCGAGCACTGACGTTGGGAGCTAGCAGCCTGAAGTGCAGCCAGCAAAAGGTGAGAATCAGGATCTGAATTAGGACTATGCACGGTTGCACTAGAGTAAACACAACTATCAGATTCAGCTGCAGGCGCTGCACTTAGTGAAATGTGTCATTTGGCCCTGAGCATCTATGGTTCCAGATAGGTTTGATCCCAGCCACAGGCTATGAAGTTCCCATTTCAAGTACTAAAGCCCAGGCAACCTCTCTGGCTTGGCTCTAAGCAGCTCAGTCAATGTTAGCCAGCCGCCATGAAGAGCCATTCATCGAATGTGACAGGGACCAGCCTGCCTGCCTCTGTAGCACACAAATACTGCTTAGCTTCACCACCGGCACCATCAAATTCTTTAGTGCTTTGCAATATGAATTATTACTTCAGCAATTGTTATCCTACTTTCCCAACAGTTCCTTCGAAGTGCAAACTAAGCATCTCATTTGCATGGTACAGATGTGAAGAACTACTTTTGATGGGGGCGGGGGCTGAGTGACCCTCCCACCAAGACCTCCATGGGCTGAAAGATGTCAGATGGGCATGGCCACACTTCCTGACCTAATGTGCTTCCTGGCCTAAGTGCTGGGTGGTCCTTACATCCAGCGCTTGGGCTAGGGACCAGGCAAAAGAGACTCAGCCACTTTGTTTGCCCCACCTCCTTCCACCATTAAGGGAAGGAGGTGGCATTAGCTAAGCAGAAAGAGACTCACCCACGTGCAGGGAGAGTAGCCACTTTCCCTGGCATGGATGAGTCCCACCGCCCACTGCTTCTCGCCCCCCCACCCCCGCTGCCATCTCTGAACTGAGACTGGAGAGAACGTTGGGGTTTGCACTGCTGGTGCATGCTGGGGGAGGGGGCTTGGAGCCTAAGTCCTGTCCCCTGGAAGGAATCCCAAAAGGCTGCTTGGACCAGCTTGGGGTGCCCCTCAGGCCGGATTAGGTCTGCAGCCTGGAGGTTCTGCACCCCAGCATAGTAGGAGATGTCGTAGGCTCCCACCTGTCTACAATAAAGCTGCACAACGGCCAGTGTAAATGGCAAAAGGTGTCAGGTATGCTTCTGCTTGCTCAAGTGAAAGATACACAAAAGGGAGAGGGGAATGAACTGGCTGGTAGAGGGCGTTGGAGAGAAATGGGGTATTTTCCTGTGAAGTAGGCTTCTTTTGGCACGGAAAACTGGGTTCAAAGAGCTGTTTCGCATATCAGGGCTCAGCTTTGCCTTGCACTCAGTCTTTCAGGTTGGTACTTGTCCTTTGTAAGTAGCCATAACTCCCATGGCAGCCATTTTGTGGTTGTTTCCAGGACAGGAACATTGCTCATTCCTGTCTTAGTCCATCCTTTTTTAAATTGGCAAACGACTTTGAGACATTTCTAGCAGCAGCGGTTTTCTCTTCCAACAGGCTTTTCCCAGAAAGTAGAGTCACGGTGCTAAGTACGAAAAAGGAATGCCCCATAAAATACAAATCAGCCATAAATGCAGAAATAAAAATCCAGCGTGCAAATGCCAATCCCCTGTGAATATATATGACAGCTACAGCAGTGAGAATGAGAAAACAGATATCTATGCGTAGAAAGACAAAACAAATGAACAACTAAATTAGATCTGGGGAAATTATCTGCAGCAAACAGCATAATGCCTCTTATTCTTAATGCCTTGTTTGTTATTGCTGCTTTGATTTCTATTAATTTGTTATGTAGAATCGTTCAACAAACATTTTGAATCATGGATTGCGTACAAATAGTGCTCACCACATTTGCTATGTGCTATTAGTGGTAACCTCTGGATATTGCCATAGCAACATGTCTGCTTCCTGTTTAGATTGGTGCAACAAATAATAGAGGAAGAAGGCAGATACGGCCAAAGGCATGGAAAGTGTGAGAATCATTCATTTAGTAAGGACACAACGTGATGATAATGCTGGTAATGAGGATGATGATGATGGTCTATTTAGGCTCTTTACCAGGTATCTTTTAGGATCATATTTACAGAATTTGCTGCAACAAGAGGTCTTTAAAAAAGGATGAGACATACTCATGGAGGATAGGGCTATCAGTGGCTTCTGGTCATGTCTAGTGATGGGTGAACTGACCCCATCATCATTCGTAATTTGCTTGTCATGTTATGATTCAAGCATTTTTTAAGTGCAAATGAAAGTTCTCTGTTATTACGACATTTCAGTAGCACCGCCGCAAAATTTCATAATTAGTTGGCTCATTGGTTGAAACTCATCCATTCATAACGCTCACTTTTGTTGTGAGCTTGGATTGATGTGTTATGAATTGGCTATTATGTTTGGTATTGATGGTGAGCTTTGGAGCATGTGCAGTCTGCATCTAAACAATGCCATTCCTGGATAGGCACCGAGTTGGTTTAACCCTTGAATGCATCCACCGTTGCTTCCCTTGTCATTGCCACTGCCCTTCCTCTACGAGGAGGACTCTGTGGGCCCATCGGCTTTTTTCCTCCATATACCAACAGACGATGCAAAAATAACCAGTCAAGAAGAATGCACATAATAAGACAATACAGTGACCCCATTCAGACAATATGCTAAGCCATGGTTAGGTCGCTAGCCCTTTTGCAGCAAATGGTTAGTAAGCATGGTTAAATCATGGTTAGGGTGACCATCTTTGAGAAATGAAAAAAGAGGACACCTAGTGGGGGGCGGGAAAGCGGTTTTCTAGGTGTTTCGGAAAGTACGTCATTCCCTCCCGCCACCTTAAAGGCCCTGATTGGAGCAGAGGAGGGGAAAGCATGTCATTTACATCCCCCACCCCACTGCTCCAATAGGGCCCTTTTCTATAATGTCTGGGAATGACACGCTTTCCCTTTTAAGGTCCTGATTGGAGCAGTAGGGCAGAATGACACACCTCCAGAAAATGCATCATTCCTCCCTGCCACACTAATGATGGCCTTAAAGGGGAAAATGTGTTATCCAGGACATTATAGAAAATTGCAGAAAATCCCCCCTGACACCCGGGACAGAACAAGCACCAGGACAAATCTGGGGAAATCATGGTTATGTAGCCACCATGGTTAGGAATGGTTCACACAACATGCTAAGCCATAATGTTTAGCTCAAAATGCTTAACCACAATGGCTAAGAGTGTCATCTGAATGGAGTTGTCATGTCATACTGCACTACGCAATCTCAAACTACAGCTCCCAAGACGAAGTTTGATATTGCGCAAGTGTAAAACCCCATATAAATAGAAGGAGATCGCCATCATTATGAATAGCATAACTACAGAATCCTTTTAATTCTATTTTTCAGATGAAAGGAGCATTCTAATCAATGCTGCTCTTTCATTTGATTGACAAAGGCAACTCAAATCCCATCCTTCGCATCACTAGCATGTACTTTCCCTCACTATTGGTGCAAGATCTAAGCAGAATGGGTTTCCAAGGTACATCATTTACTGCCACTACAAAAACAGAAATAATTAGCAGTGGAAGCTGTCTTAGGCCATTTCTACACCAGGCATTTTGCCTGGAATTGCCCCTGGCTGGTCCCTGTATGTTCACATGATGCTCAGGGACTCCCAGGGGGGCTCAGGTATTCCCTGGGATAACGGATCCCTGGGGAAACCCGATTGTTCCATGGTCTCGGGAAGTTTCCGGGACCGCGGGAGATGTGGCTGCCCATCCCAGCTGCTGCTGCGCTTACTCGTGAGTAAGCGCAGCAGCAGAAATGGGCACAGAGCCGCACTGCGTGACTCCATGCCCATCAGGGGAGGGTGGCACCAGTTTCGCCACCCCCAGGAGGGCGGGGGGGGGCAATCACGCACAGGGTTTTTTTTTTATTACCTTTCTCACACAAGTGCTCATGTGCGAAGCTCCACCCAAGAAAACAAAAATAAAATGGCATGTGTGACGTACAATGGCCTGGGAGGAAGCTGGATCGTCGCACTTTCATTTGGATTAGAGTGATGAGCCTGGAAGCAGGTACTTCTGGCTCATCTCCACCTCCCTGCCCTCCCAGGGTTGGTGAAACTGGTGCCCCGTCCCCATATGGTGTAGAAAGTCCCTTAGAAGCAAAGGTTTTGTTACTGATTTTGGCCCAAAGAGAAAAATAATCAACCCAAGGACGTAATCCTGCAGCTCTAACTTGCTTGCCGCAAAATGTTTACATTTCTGCTTGAAATATTCATTACATCACAAATGGATCCAGACAACCAGGCCAGTATGATTTCATTGTTACATGACAGCCTGGCCAGCTTTCTATATGTACTTCTGCTCAAGAGCCATGCCTGAACCTCATGAAATTTGCACTAGACTGTTGTTTAAGTGGCTCTTTAAAAAGACTAGACCAATTCCTGAAAGTTAGGTCTAACTATGGCTATCAGCTATGATTGCTAAGTGAATCCTCCTTGTTTAGAGACAGTACACTTTGAATACTAAACAATGACAAGTAATATGCTCTGTTCATGAGCTTCTCCAAGGCGTCTGACTGGCTATGGATAGAATGTTGGATTACATAAAAATGTAAGAATTGTAGAAAAAAATACATGGAAAATAAGGGCAATATAATTTTTCTTGATTTGGATTATTTAGGTTGGTAACAGGATCTGGCTTTTCTTGGTGCAAGGTTACCCTAGTGCTGATTTATATTTGCCCTGAGGACGCACAGCCCTTTCTTTTCCCGTGCTTTTCCCAATATTGAGTCTTTTCCCCTCTCTTCCTTCATATCTGGTATATTTTCTAAACTTGGCAAGATGAGGGAGCTATGCCAGCTTTTTCCCAGGAGGCACAATTGGATTCCACTTGTCAGCAGCACTCACTTATCTTTAAGATTTCTGCCTTGGGACTTTACTTTGCCAAGCGACTCTTGGAAGCTTGAGCAAATCCAAACAAGAACTAAAAATAATGCATCACCAGGGACGCATTAGTATCCGAGCGCCACGCTTCATTCCCTCTGAGGAATCATCAGGGATTTAACTGATCAGTGCTGCATGGTCACAAGTGGCTGGGACTTTAATACATGAGATAAATGGCTCCCCAGTTCTAGTGAAAATCTTGCCTGGTGTATAATGCTCCTCCTTGAGCCATCTAATGGGATGAAACAAAACCGGACAACCCATAGATGCAGAGGCTGATAATAAGTGTCCTGGTTAATACAAAGCCTGAAACTGATTAAAGAACCTGGGTTCAAATTTTTCTGTGATCACCTTCTGCTTGCATTTTAAACACCGTGTTTAGCAGTGCATCTGCAACGCAGCTCCTTTCATCCTTTACCTATCTGAAATTATTTAGAGCTGTTTGGAAGGGAATCCTGTCTATTACTCGCTTGTATCCTTAGAGTCAGATAGTACTAGAGCCCTGGGACCCCTGCTCTCCATTCTCTTGCTCTTGTTGTGATGAGCCATTTGTTATATGCATTTATTTACAATATTGATATGCTACATTTCAACCACCAATTTCTCCGGATAGACTAAGAATCAAAAATCAAAATTGGGCTGAAGCAGGTGGCCTATCTAGGAGAATCAATTCAGCGACTGTTTCGGGATATGCCTCTGGGCTCCTGGAATCGTCTTGGGGAAATCTCAAAATGGCAGGGCAGCTTCATCCTTCTTCCTTTACACAGTTTAAAAGCCACCAGATCTGCCAGATGCTTGGACAGCAGCAACAGCAGTACAGCTCCTCTTTCTTCCCCAGAGTGTTCCAAGGAAGATGGTAGTGTGGACTAGCAGCATTAAACTGTTAAAAGTGCAAAAACAATTAGAGCAGCTTTCCTCAACCTGGTGTCCCACCAGATGTGTTGGACTACAATTTCCATAATCCTGCAGCCAGCTGGCTAGGTGTTATGGGAGTTGTAATCCAACACATTTGGAGGGCCACTAGGTTGCAGAAGGATGAACTGGGGAAAACTGGGCCGTTGCCATAGTAAGCATGTCACCTCCTCATTTCAACTCGTAACGCTTCTCAAAATGACCCATCAATTTCAGATGTGTGATTTTACAGCCCTAAATTTAAACCAATATACTGATCTCATTAAAAAAAATCTTGCATCAACAAATACATAACTGAGCTTAAACCAAAACAAGTAAATCAGCAGAAAATGTATTCCTCAAAACCTAGTCTTCAATGGCCCCTGGGAATAAAAATGCCCTCTCCTGTCTCTGAAAGGATGCAAAAGGGCAAGACAAGCAGAGCTCCAGGGGAAGGGACTTCCAGAGTTCTGGATTCACCAAAGAAAGTGCTTGCTCTTAGCTTGGCCACTTACACATCACCAAAAAGTAAGATGAAAGAGGTCAGTGATTGGCATAACATTTGCATGTGCTAATGTATAAGTGCAGATGCAAATTTAGAAACAATTGTCATCATTTAAATAGAAATGTAATACATCTAACCACCATGGGGTCATCCCATGAAGCTGATTGGTGGACGATTCAGGACAGATCAAAGGAAATACTTCTTTACACAGTGCATAGTTAAATTATGAAATTTGCTATGACAAGATGTAATGATGGCCACCAATTTGGATGGCTTTTAAAGAGGGTTAGACAAGTTCCTGGAGGAGAAAGCCAACAATGGCTACTAGTCCTGATGGCTATGTGCTACCTCCAATATCACTACCAAATATCAATCTGTCTGTGCTGGAGCATGAGTTGTTGTTGTTATTATTATTATTATTATTATTATTATTTATTACACTTATATACCGCCCAATAGCTGAAGCTCTCTGGGTGGTTTACAAAAATTAAAAGATTGAACACTAAAAAGGCAATATACAAAATTTAAAACTATAAACATAAAACAGCTGACATTTAAAACGTTTTAAACTGTTAAGCCTGGCCACAAAGTCAGTTAAAACCTCAACTTAAGCTGTTAAAATGCCTGGGAGAAAAGAAAAGTTTTGACCTGGCACTGAAAAGATAACAGTGTTGGTGCCAGATGGGCCTCATCGGGGAGATTATTCCATAATTATGGGGCCACCATGGAGAAGGCCCTCTCCCTTGTTGCCGTCCTCCGAGCTTCCCTCGGAGTAGGCACCTGGAGGAGGACCTTTGATGTTGAGCGTAGTGTGCGGATAGGTTCATGTTGGGGAAGATGTTCCATCAGGTATTGCGGTCCCAAACCGTGTAAGGCTTTATAGGTTAAAACCAGCACCTTGAATCGGGCTTGGTGTCGTATTTATGACTCTTAGTATAGGAAGCCTGCCAACTCCCTTATCTAAGAATGTCTGGGAAAAATGCCAGGCCTTTAACGATTTAAAGGGTTTATTTGCAATTCCAAAATCCAATTACCAATAGCCAAGGTCACACCAAAAGTTCAGTCCGTCCGAATGTCAAGCTGAGGGTCAAACCAAGTATTAGAGCAGTCCAAAGTCCAGAGCCAAAATAGTCAAGCCGGTTGTTCAGTCCACAGGTTCCGATTCAGGAGTATGCCGGGTGTCAAGAGCTGAAGACGACGGTTGTTCTCAACGGATCTTAGCTTCTGACTTCTTTCTCCTTTATAGTTGCTTGAGCCTGTTCACAGCTGCGTGCAATTCCTTCGTTATCTTACTTAAGGCTTGCATCAGCTGTGCTCTGTTTTCTCAGTCTCCTGCTTCGCCTTGTGGGCTTAGCTTTCTCCGCCCGTTTGAGCTGCCGCCTTTGCTGGGGAGTTACTGGACAAACTCCTTCAGGCCCCGAGTCTTCCTCATTAGAAACAGGGGGTGGGAGAGGGTGGCTTTCCTGGGGCTCTTCAGAGGAATCTCCCTGCTGTTCCTCCTCCTCCGGTAAGTCCTGGGGAATGGGTAAAGCTGCAGTCTCTGCCACTTCCTCCTCAGAGGAAGATTCTTCAGACTGCCTCATGACACTTGGAAACATACAGGCAGCCAATGCAAGCGAGCCAGAATCGGTCTTATATGTTCGAACCTTCTGGTCCCTCTTACCAATCTGGCTGCTGCATTTTGCACAAGCTGCAGCTTCCGAACCGTCTTCAAAGGCAGCCCCATGTAGAGTGCATTGCAGTAATCTAACTTGGAGGTTACCAGAGCACAGACAGCTGAAGCCAGGGACGTAGCTGGACCACCAACCGAGGTTGGTAGAAGGCACTCCATGCCACTGAGGCTACCTGAGCCTCAAGTGACAGAGATGGTTCTAGGAGAACCCCCAAGCTATGAACCTGCTCCTTCAGGGGGAGTGCATCCCCATCCAGCACAGGTTAAATACCCTACATCCGGTCAGAGGAACCCCCCACTAACAGCATCTCAGTCTTGTCTGGATTAAGTTTCAGTTTATTAGCTCTCATCCAGTCCATTGTTGCAGCCAAGCACCGGTTCAACACATCCACAGCCTCACCTGATGAAGATGAAAAGGAGAAGTAGAGTTGCGTGTCATCAGCGTACTGATGACAACGCACTCCAAAACTCCGGATGACCGCACCCAACGATTTCATGTAGATGTTGAACAGCATGGGGGACAAAACTGACCCCTGCGGAACCCCATTCTGGAGAATCCATTGGGCTGAGCAATGTCTCCCCAGCACCACCTTCTGGAGCCGACCTGTCAAGTAGCAGCGCAACCACTGCAATGCAGTGCCTCCCACTCCCAACTCAGCCAGTCGTCCCAGAAGGATACCATGGTCAATGGTATCAAAAGCCACTGAGAGATCAAGGAGAATCAATAGAGTCACACTCCCCCTGTCCCTCTCCCGACATAGGTCATCATACAGGGCGACCAAGGCTGTTTCCATGCCAAAACCAGGCCTGAAACCCGACTGAAATGGAGCTCTGAGTTGCAGGACGCACTGGGGGCAGATCCAGAAAATGGGGAGTGAAGACATACGATCAATTCCACTGAATAAGATGCTGAAGGTGATCTTGAGATAGAGAATCAAATCTGGAAGGAAGTAGAGAAAGTGCTGTAGTAATTAGTGGCTTACCTTACCCTCACATAGACTGGATAAATGCATGTTCCTGACAAAGAGGTAAAACGTTTGGTCATGAAACTGACCAGAGGGGAAACAACTGTGGACTTCCTTCTATGTGGGGCCCAGGACCTGGTGTGAGAGGTGAGTGTGGTTGAACCAATGGGAAACAGTGCCTACAGTGCTATCAAAGACTACTTGAGTGCCTTGCTGTTGTCCAGGCCAAGATCTAGGGTTGACTTAGAGGTACTTGTAGCCATGTCCAAGCTAGGTGACAATGGGCTGCCCAAGAGAAAGGGCCATACTGGGAGCTGGGAGTACACTGTGCATCCTCAAGTATTAAAGTTTAAGTCATTGGAGGACTCCCACGAATGGTCCTAATGAGCAGTGGATATATGTAGCTGTGTGTCTTTCATTCATTGAAATACATTCAATGTATTTGAATGTATTTCAAATACCCTTCCCTGCTATGATTTCAAAGATGTGAGAAATAGGAATTAGCATTCCCATGCCTTGAAACCATAATGAGGGCCCAGGCCCTGGCGTATAAGTTAAAAGCGCTTCCTTCTTGTTAACGAAAGAGTTTGGGGTGGCAAATACTCTCCTTTCTGAAAACTCAATACGAACACGGCCAGCAAATATGAGGTGGTTTCTTCGGCAAAGAAAGAAAGGTCATTTCACTGACTAATTCAGTCAGATCACCATGGAAAATAAAAGAATCGTTCTTGAGCAGAGGATGGAGCCATAGGGCATAGCAGAACCGAATGAATTTTCCACTGTGGTGGCTAGAGATCAAAAAGCAGTATGTTTTTAATTTGGGGAGCGAGGGTTACGTGCGGTTTACAAAGGGAAGGGGAGATCAAAGTGGTGTATATCAGGTGGCCCCAGAGGGACTTTTAAATTATACTGGGGACTGGAGTAATTTGTGTGATGCTTTTAATTTCCTGTGCTACTAGTTTTAAAATTTTTGCATCCTTTGGCTTACCCAAAAGCCATCTATCTAGTAGCTTTTGACTTGGAAAAGCCAAAGAGGCAGATAGATTTTAGTGAGAATTTATCTGAAGTGGTACTTCAACTGTATCCTATAAATGTTAGATATTTAATTTCAGCTCATGTTATAACATTGTAAAGAAGAATTGGGCAGGGAGTGAAGCCAAGAGCAGCTGAGTTCCTTTGCGTATGCTATAGGAGAGTACCTGTGTGCCTAGCCAAATGGATTGGACTCATAGTCCAGACTGTGAGACTAACATCCTTCTCTGGTGCATGAAGGATTCCATGACCTTCTTAGCTTTATTGGCTCTTGAAGTGTACAGTGAATTCCTCTCCCCCAGCACTCAGGTTGTAATCTGTATGTCAGCAGTCACGGCAAGTGATTGTGCAGGACCCTGTGGAACCACTCCCTGTTTTCAAAATTAAGTTTGCTGTTTCTTTGTTGTTTTTGAAACAACTCCCCTTGCACTCAAAACATAGGGATAGGTGTCCTGGTTCCCTCCCTTTTGTGCCAACCTCCCGGTCCCTGTGCTTGGAATGGGAGAGAACATTCAGCTGGTCATTTGGAGGGTCAAATGATTCTTTTTTATTATTTCAGAAAGCTAACGTATGACTGTGGAGAACAGATAATTATGTTTCTGATATGCCTGCATAATTCCTGCCAAATTTTCAAATCTTATTTTTTTTCCCTCTCTCTCCCGAATCTGAAGAACTTTGCAGATTTTGGTCAATTCATATGAAAATGAACTGAAACTAAATTCTTGCCCATCTGCAGCAGCCAAATGTACAGCTCTTCCCAGCATGGATAGGACCATGATGGACCTGCCTGCCATACAGTTGTTAAAGATGAAGAGCCTGACAGAAAAAAAATAGGTGGCCACCCTTAGGGAAGTATGAGAATTTTGTTCATGCTCCCAACTCATGCAACCGTGTCCTGTCCAAACATGTCGAAACACGACCATCACCATGAAATTCTTGGGATTTTTTTGCAATTTCCCAAACTTATGTCTGAAACTATATACATGCACAAAAATGTATCCAACTCCATCCCCACATCTGCATAGCCATGCTTTAGCCTATGGGGGGGGGGGGATCACATTTTTTAAAATGTACATTTTTTTCCCAATAAAAAATGTGCATTTTTTCCTGATTTAAAATGTATATTTCTTGGGTCCTTCTCACAGGCATTGGAAGGGTGATCAGATTTGCTTAGGCCCTTTCTACACCTATGGGTGTAGAGGGCCGGAGGGGCGACGAACCTGGAAATGCCTAATTCCAGGTTTGTTGCCCTAATGCACAGTATTCGTGCAATGACCCGGGCTCCTCCCAGATCATCGCATGTTGCAGGCACCATTTTTTATAAGCAAGAAGAGCACACGACCACTAAAGTGAGGAACTGTTAAGTGTTGTTTTTTTAAAAAAAAAAACCTGCACGCGATCCCGCCCCCTCCCTCCCGCCATCCTGGGGATGGCAATTTTGCTTCCCCCCTCTCCGTGGCCATTGTAAGTGCAGTTGCACCGGGGCGGCAGGCCATATTCTTCCATGGTCCCAGGAACTTCCCAGGACTGGGGAAGTATCGGGATTTTTCTGGTTCTGGGGAATCAGGAAAAAACCCGTGCCTGCCTCCCTCCCCCTGTACTCCCTGTGCATCATGCGGACTCACAGAGAGCAGCCACGGTCCATCCCAGGTGTTTTGCCTGGTGTGGAAAGGGCCTCAGCCTCTGCCCATCCATCTCTGCAAAAGGGCTTTCACTTGTTTGATAGCTTGGCTGAGAAGCCCAAAGCAACTACATGGGATGAGATATAGTGATGTAGAATCTACCCAGCTTAGAACACATTAGATCACTTTCATGAAAAAAGTAGGTTCGTTAACAAGAACAGACAGAACAGAACATTAACGTTAATTAATTAAGAAATCATTATTTCTAATTCCTAAGACTTATAAAATCAAAAACTTATAAACGTGTCCCAGCTGGTAGAATTGGCAGGTACTTTCTTTTTTAATGATCTTTAGAAGATCCTTTCTAGGGAGCAGTATTTGCATCCAGTGAAAGGTCTTGATCTGTCTTCCTGGCAGACGAAGAGTATGAACTTCAGGCAGCATAGCTATCTCCATCTGAGGACTAGAAACATGGTACTGGTGGATAGGAATGGGTATCGTATCAGGTCCGATGTCCAATAACGAACCGATAAGGATGTTATCAGACATCCGATGACTGATAACGATTATTCCCTAAGGAAGCCCTATCGGATCGGATCCAATATCCATATGTCTAATAACTATCAGACATATTGGATTTTTAGACCGCAATTTCAGGTGTTTTCCCCATAGGCTTGCATTGGGGGAAAGAAAGCTTTTCCCCAATGCAAGTCTATGGGGAAAAACACTGGGCTGGCACTCCCTCCCTCCCCCCACTCGTGCTCCTTACCTGCCACCGCTGCCGGTCCGTAGTACTGCAAAACAGGCTTTCCAGCCTGTTCCTCACTACAGAGACGCGCCAAGTGATGACATAATCACTCGGCGCATCTCTGTACTGAGGAACAGGCCAGAAAGCCTTTTTCACAGTACTACGGACCAGTGGCGGTGGCAGGGAAGGGCGCAGGTAAGGAGCGTGAGTGGGGGGAAGGGAGGGAGGGGTCCCCAGGGGTCCCCCCCTTACCTGCGGCCTTCCCCGCTGTCACCCGCTTGGTCCGTAGTACTGCAAAACAGGCTTTCTGGCCTGTTCCTCAGTACAGCGACACGCTGTACTGGTACTACGGACCAGTGGCGGTGGCGGCAGCAGGTAAGGAGCATGAGTGGGGGGAGGGAGCACAAGTGGAGGGAGGGAGGGAGTGCCAGCCCAGTGTTTTTCCCCATAGACTTGCATTGGGGGAAAGCTTTCTTTCCCCCAATGCAAGCCTATGGGGGAAATACCTGAAATGGCGGTCCAAAATCGGATTTATTTATTTATTTATTTATCGAATCCGATCAAATCCAGGTACCCCCCGATATGATCGGATCTGATATTTTTAATATCGGAAATTCCGATCCAATTCCGAAATTTCTGGCCATGCACATCCCTAGTACTGGAGACTACTATTTGACTAAAAAAGTTATGTTCTTTACTTCTAAGAACTTGCTCATGAAATGGACACCAGGACAATCCTTACTTCAGGATAATTTCTTATGCAGGGTGAAACAAAAATCAACCCTGATTGCAGAGCCACAAGGACAGATTGGGAACGCAAACTTACATGTGAACAAGAGGCAACTTTCTTCACAGCACAGGTACATGTGGTAATGTAAACAATCAGCATGTGTAGACTTGTTCTTATGAGCAGTTCAACATGTGAACAAATAAATGGTACATTTGCTCAGGATAATGAACAAACAAGCCCTTTGTGGCACTCCTAGAGCTCCATCACACCAGTGTTTTATCGCACTTTCGTCCTGCCTTGTTTACCGTTTTGCCCCGCACCCCTCACCCGATAGTGTCCCTGTCCTGCATTCATCTCGCTTCTTCCCCTCATTTTCCGTGTTTTTCTAGGGCGAGGAAAGTGCGGTATTTTTTCTCCACATGGGATAAAACCGCCCTTCTGTCCCCATGTATTGCCATCCTTGCACTATGTCAAAGAACATTCCTTCTTGGGGGGGGGTGCATGGAAGGGCAGTCTTGCTGACAAAAGAGGAGGGCGGGGTTGGTTCTCCTCCAGTCCGTAGAACTGCTCAACCAGGAAGGGGAGGGAGAAGAGAGGGCACACAAAGACCCCGTGCAGAAGGGAGCATCATTTCACCTCTAAAGGCAGAAATGGCACCCAGTCCATGAAATGCTAAATCACTAAAATGCTAGACAACAAAACCAGGGGGGAGGGGGAAAGAGAAAGGGGTGGGGTAGGGTGAACGCAATAGCGGGAGAGTGGAAACTCGAAAAGGTGCAGGAGAAAAAGTAAAGAAGGCAAAATAGCACAACAATGCACCTGCGTGAAAGTGACCAGCGCTTGACCCGCTAATGAAACAGAGGTGGAACTCGTGGATGCCTACCAGGAAAAAAAAGGTAGGTGTGATGGAGCCCCTATTGGGGCATTTCTTCCTGAGAGAGATTCTCTTAGTGCCTGCACTGTCTTTTTAAGTGCCCGCTGAAATCTCTGCTAGCCGTTTAAGGGTTAGGATTAGGGTTTTCCCAAGACGGCTGCTGGCTTGGTTTGATTTGGGGCTTTTGGTTTTATTTTTCCTCTTTTCTTCAAGGCTAAAGGTTTTTGGCTTTCCAGATTTGCCTGTGGGTTTTTTAATATATATATATATATATATATATATATATATAATTTGGACTGTCCTCAAGTTATCATTTTTATCTGCTGTTTAGTTTCAAGGCAATCCTACCTTTTATGATACTAATGATCATAAAATCATTAGTATCATAAAAGGTAGTGCTATGATACCAGAGAGCTCCAACCATTTTAAAACCCTGCTGGTGTGAGCCGGGCAAGACAGAAGAAAGGGAGGTGTGGCATTTCCACTTCCCTTGCTATTCCTGGGGTAGGGGGTTGTTGTTACTGTTTTGCAAAGCTCCACTGCCTTTCTGTCAAGCTGCAGCCTTTCTCAGGACAACCTGTCTGATATTTACTGAGAATCAATGTGGTGTACTGGTTAGAGTGTTGGACTGGGGGTTTGGGAGATCTGGTCCCCATTCAGCCATGAAACTCACTGGGTGAGTTTGGGCCAATCACAGACTCTCATCCCAAGAACCTCACAGGGTTGTTGTTGTGAGGATAAAATGGACTTATGGATGCTGCCTTGGGTTCCTTAAGGAGGAAAAAAGGTGGGATATAAATGTAATAAATAAAATAAATGTAATAAAATAAATAAATAAAACATTTGGCTTGCATCCTGCATAGGGTGACCAGATAAAATCCAGGTCAGGGCTCATGTAACTTTAACAGTTGTAGAGAAAAGGGAATTTCAGCCAGTGTCATTTGTATGCAATTAGTTCCTGGCGATATTCCCTCTTCATCACAACAATTAAAGGTGCATGCACTATACTAGAGTTACCCTATACAAAAGAAGGCAGGGCCCCTGCAACTTTGTGATGAAGAGGGAATTTCACCAGGGACTAATTGCATACAAATGACACTGGCTGAAATTCCCTTTTCTCTACAACTGTTAAAGTTACATGAGCCCTGACCTGGATTTTATCTGGTCACCCTAATTCTGCATGCTTTCTTTGCCCCAATTGGGCAAAGAAGATATACTGGCTAAGTTCAATACTTACCACTATTTCCAACAAGGACAGGACCATGTTGTACCTGCCTGACAAATGCCTGTTAAAGATGAGGAGCCTATCCAAAACAAGAAGTGGCAACCCTAGTTCAGCCCCACAAACAAGGCTGAATACACAGGGATTCACAACCAGACTTTTATGAGCTAAGCACTCGAAGCCCTCTGCTTGAACGGACGAATCTGACAGTTTTGGCTTTTTCCCACATTCAGTTTATTTTAAATATACTCAGTTTCTTCCCATCTCAAATATGAAGAAATTTGTGAATTTTAGTAAGTTTTTATAAAAAATGATAAGATAAACAAATTTCTCAGCCATCTCTACCTGGGAAAGTCACCCAGGGGTTATAGGATTGCATTCTTAGTGGCCCTGTTCAGACAATATGCTAAGCCATGTTTAGGCTGCTAACCCGTTGACAGTAAATGGTTAGTGAGGATGTTTAAACTGTGATTATGTAGCCACCATGGTTAGGAATGGTTCATACAACATGCCAAGCCATAAAGTTTAGCTCAAAATGCTTAACCACCGTTGCTTAGTGTGTCATCTGAACAGGGTCTTTGTGTTAATGTTATGGATTGTTGTAAACTGGAGGTGGGCAGGAGGAAGATCTCCAGATGTTTTGAGCTTCAACTCCCAGAAGCCCCTGCCAGCATGACCTATGGTCAGGAATACTGGGAGTTGAAGTTCCAAACTTCTGGAGATCTACCTTCTCTGCCCATCCTGAGTGTAAATCACATTGAATACCATTTCAAACATTTATTTTAGCAAACAAACGAACAATCGCTTAGTGCCTTTGCTGGTTTCATTTCAATACCAAGTAAAGCTGTGTTATCTGAAAGAGCTTTTAACTGGGATAGGCTGAAGGACAGGTTGCTGTGCTGCTGTTACTTCAGTTATCAATATTTTGTTTGTTATGGTACTTAAAGTGTTTTATATTTTTGTCTAGAGTTGTATTTTTAAAGCTTGTCACTTAGTAGACTGCACTGTGGAAAGGCAGAGTATAAATATTTGAAATGCATAAATATTGACCATGGAATTTGGTCCTTAATCAGAGAAGATGTGAAATCTTCTTTTCTAGAGGCTGGTAAGAAATTAAAGAAGTATTGATCATGGATGGTTCAAGTATAGGAAACCCAGTTGCTGCATAGGGGAGAGCTAGCTACTACTTTCAATGATCTATAGTTACAATAGTGGATTTATACTTTTACTGCCCTAGGTTTTTTTTGTGTATTTGTTTGATTTTTGAGAAGGAGAGGGAGAGGGAGGGAGGGAGGGAGGAGAGAGAGAGAGAGAGAGAGAGAGAGAGAGAGAGAGAGAGACCTTGGATGGCAACATAATCAAGAATTCAACTGCTGCCCTCTGAATTTACCAGTACCTTTTATGTAAATGCAACACAAGGAGAAACGCTGACACTTGGTCTCTACTGTCAAGACTGCACACTCCGTTTCTCTGATGAGAATATCTGCTAGGAGAATGGTGGCAAATCTAACTTCATTCTCAGTGGATTGCATATAGTCAGAGTTCAATTTGAGTTCAAGGATTCTGCTGTACTCAAATATGGCATGGTCACATTTTACTTTGCTTGGACTTTATGGCTTCATTACCTCCAGCCAAGTAGACATGACTACTTTGCTGGCAGTCATATGAGCAAATTGGCTTGATGGCCTTCTACAGGCTTTGATGAAATTTATTCATTCAGAACATAATCAGACCAATTTGCTTTGAAGTTTTCCAGGATGGTTTGGCTTTTTGAGTCATGTGGTGTAAGCAAATTCTACTATAAAAAAGGCAGAAACTAATTTTTGGAACAAGGATGCAAAACTTGCCCAAGGTGCTGCCAAACTGACAGTGGGTGGGGCGGTTTTGCAAAAACACTAATCAAAATCATAAGAAGCCCAGTTTCAGCATTTTTCAGGAGGCATTGTAAAAGGGGCAAGAAACTGTTCAGTTCTCAGTAATCCCTCTAATAGGTTTCATTTTGCCCTTACTGATGCCAGCACACAGCTACATCTGTTTGTCTGTATTTGATTGTGACATCATCATGGCCAGGTATATGATCCCTGATTGGCTGGGATGCGATCACTCAAACAAGAATGCAACAGAGAAATAAAATGCCTATAAAGCACTGGAAGCTGAAGTGGAAGTGGAGAACGATGACACTACAACAATGGTTGTAGAGGGTTTGTTTAAATCAAATGGCCAGAGCTTTTGCCGTCAAAGGGCAGTATCCAACTGTGTCATTCTGTTAGCACAAATTACGTTGCGCTAGCAGAAACTAGGTTCTGAACTGTGCCCAAGAGAAGACTCCAACTAAAGTTATGTTTGCAGAAGCACTGTTGCGCAAGCAATTGTGCATTATGTGTGTGCCACCCATTGGGCAACCCGTTGAGCAACTGCCTGGTTGTGCAAGCATTATGGGCAACTCTTTGTGCGATGGAAAGATCCAGCAAAGCTCCGCAAGCGCTATTTGAGTTTGCAGAATGACGCCGTTGGATACCGCCCAATAGTTTGCAGATGTTACAAACACTGCCCCCTTTTTAGCTCAGACTCCCTCCCCACAAGTTTATCATGGGGCTAAACTGGCAAATGCACTATTTCTTTTTACCGCTCCAGACATTCTGTGATTTAACTTGATGCCTCATTTGTCACGTTATGACCATTGTTAGTGGCCAGACTAATTGTCTGTGTCTGGGTTTGATCCCACACAGAAATATACAATATAGCTATCAAAACAGGAGACATGACCCTCTGTCCTAAAAGAATCCCTTTCTAGTTCAGCTCAGGCATTTACATAATAAAAAAGAAGAGGAGCCCTGCTGGATCAGACCAAAAGCCTATCTAGTCCGGCATTCAATCTCTTACAGTGACCAACCAAATGCCCCTGAGAAGCCCACAAACACAACATGAGGGCAATAACCCCCTCCCACTGTTGCTCCCAAGCAACCTTGTATCCAGAGGAATTCCAGAGCTACCATATTCCTATTATGACTAATACCCACTGATAGCCTTATACTCCAACAATATGCCTAATCACCTTCTTTAAGCCATCTAATTTGGCGGCCATCACCACTTCTTGTGGTAGCAAATTCCATAGCTGAACTAAGTACTGTTCATGTTGTTGTCAGCTGGCAGCCGCAGGCTGAATACAGTGGTGGGCAGCCAGTGGTCCAATGTATAAATAAAACATAATTCAGTTACACAGAAAAAAGTTTGGAGTGTATATTTTATATCGTGGAGATTATAGACTATGTTTGGGAGGTACCCCTTCCCCCGAAAGGGCTCACAATAGCTTTTGTAACCTATACTCCATCGATGAAGTTCAATATTTGAATTATTATTATTATTAATTATTATTATTATTTCATATAATTTAACTGAATTATTTTTAGGGCATTTAAAATCTATGGACGTTTATATTGCTGCCGAGGCGGGGCCATGTTCTTCAAGTCCAGAGGAAACAACTGCTAATCTACTTTGGGATTTGGTTCCAAAGAAGTGATTGTTTTGGCAAACACACACACATATACACCAGGAAGGCAGTTCCAGAATTATAACTTAAAAACAAAACAAACCTGTGCTACAAGAGGAGGGTAGCATTACTCTCCCTCCTTAAAGTTTTAAAACCACTAAACTCTCTTATTTGTTTAAAGAAAAACTTACTAGTCTGAAACTTTTAAGTCTATTGCCAGCCTAAAGCCATATTCTTTTAGCTCGTTTATAAAACCTGAAGAAAGAAATATAGCAAAAAAATTAATTAAACATAGATTAAAAACATAATTACATATTTTATTAATTGCACTTTAAAGATGCCCTTGAGGAGCATCCAGAGGGCATTTGTCAACAGTAAAAGGCTTAAATTTAAATTTCCTTGCTAGTCATTTTTAAATCTCATTTGAATTTAGTTTTAGTTTTTTATTTATTTTGGATTAAATTTATATTATTATCACACCATACCAAAAAATGGTTACACCTTTTATTTAAAGTGACTGATCATTAGAAATGCATTTGCAATTCGCTGTAATAACACTGATTAAAATGAATTCATTTGGAATTAATGGGGCTGCCACAGAGAGTGCTCATCGTAGCTAGAAGCAGTATGGTTCAAATCAACATGAGTTAAAAAGAAAAAAGGGAGGCAATTTTTAGTCTGTGGATAAACTTTTCGAAAGGACAATTAGCTGGGTGCTTTTGCTTCCAGTAGGTCACATCTCACATAAACTGAAGCAAAGGACTTTGGAATAATTCACATGAATTCATCCCCGCAATAGTGTGATGGTCTGAAAACTGTGTGGTGTGTTTACAGAGATGTCCTGCCTCGATCACATAGAATGATTTCACACCACCATTGCGCCTCTCTGTCGGTTCCTGACTTTGGTAGGAGAACATTCTAAATGATGAGGGAGTGGAACATTGTGGTAAGCAATCCACACGTTCTGGCCTTGGCATGAAACTTTGCCACATCAAAGTGATGTTCAGTAAGAAAATATGACATGCCAGGTACATGTGAAGCAGCCGGTTTTATCCTAAAAGGGAATCTAAAATAATTTAAACAACATTAAAGTCTGCCAGAAGCTGCAGGAATGAATCCCTTGCTGGAACTGAAGTCTTTGGTTCGAAGCAAGACCTCTTTCTGATGATACACTTTCCTTAAATGTGGGTGTAGCCATGCATAAAGACATTAGAGTAAGAGAGACAATGCAAAAGAGGACAGGCCACCTGGTCCTTGTATAGAAAAGAGTATTTTGAGAGGCATACTTTGTCAAGTATTGGCTGAAATGCTTCTTCTGCACAACTATTAATGGCTTGAGCCCACTGATCTAGTGCCATCAGGGCCCTTTATGGAATACAAGGGGAAAGGTCCCTGCTCCAGGGAGTTTAGAATCTACAATTTGCCACAGGAGAAGCAACAAAAGGTGTGCGGAAGTGGAGACGGGGTGTGTGTCTATACGAGGGAAAAGTCCCGGGGTGGCTCTGCAGTGGCGCTGTGTCATTTAAATGATGAAGCAACTATTGTTGAGCCTTCCCATGGCTTTCCCCCAAAGCTTTGAATTAAAACAGTTGGGGACTTACCCTGACTTTTTTCTGTGGAGCAAGGCAACGAGAGTGCAGCTGAGGCATGGCCGGCCAATGGCGACCCCTGATTGATCATCATTGGCCAGACAGGAAGGAGGGGATGGACCAGCGAGTCGAATGGCTGCCTCTGTGCCTCCTCTGGTGTGAGGAGAAGGACTTGGAAAGCCCCACAAGGTAGGATGGGGAGACCAGTGAGGGATGCAATGAGGCTCAGTGGTGTTCGTGCGGCAGAGCATGGGGTGGCAGTGGCTCTTCTTCCCCCTTCTTCCCCCTCCCATTAATGGCTACAAACCCCACGCTCACTCCTTGGTGTGGGGATGACCCCCAAGGAGGTCAGGCATGGGGTTGGGGGGTACTCACAGCACCAATGCACCCTCATCAAGACACCCCAGGCTAAATATGGATGGTTGAGAATTTCACTTGGTTCATTTTTTTTTAGTAAGAACTTCCCAAAATGTGTAAATTAATTTGTAAATGAGATGGAAAGAAATTGAAATAATAATAATTTCAAAAAAAGCAAATGTGGGAGAAAGCAAAACTGACACACAAGCAAAGCGCTTTGAGTGCTTAGCTCTTAAAAATCTAAGTCTGAAGCCCTTTGTATTCAGCCATGTTTAGGTGCTGAACAAGGTTAGTGCTTAATTAGAGTTGCCATCTCTTTTTTTCAGACAGTCTCCTCATAGAATCATAGAATTATAGAAAAGTAGAGTTGGAAGGGGCCCATAAGGCTCAATGCAGGAATCCACCTTAAAGCATCCCTGACAGATGGTTGTCCAGCTGCCTCTTGAATGTCTCCAGTGTGGGAGAGCCCACCACCTCCCTAGGTCATGGGTTCCATTGTCCTACTGCTCTAACAGTCAGGAAGTTTTTTCCTGATGTCCAGATGGAATCTGGCTTCCTGTAACTTGAGCACATTATTCCGTGCCCGGCATTCTAGGTTGATCGAGAAGAGATCCTGGCCCTCCTCTGTGTGACAACTTTTCAAGTATTTTTAACAGCTATTTGGTAGGCAGGTGCAACATTGTTCTCTCCACGTTTGGGAAGAGGTGTAGCTACTGAATTTGGCAGTCACAAATGGGTGAGAGTTTCATTTGGGTTGGGGCGGTGGTTATAAGGACTGACCAAAATTTACAAATATCCCCATAAACAAGATGGAAAGAACTTGAGATTAATATTCAAAAGTACATATGTAAATGTTTCTTTAAAGGCAAAATTTTCATGCAGTGTTGTTGTTGTTTTTTAATCCACAGATTACGGCAGAAATTGGATTTATGTGTGAACATACCTTTCAACATTGCCAGAGTACTGAGATTAGCGTCTGGCTATCCTGAAGAGGTCCTGTTTCCTCCTCCAAGGTTAGCCCCGCCATCTCCATTCTGTGAGGAAAAGACTGAGCATCCCTGCCTTTTAAAAAAGACATCTGGCAGTGTAGTTCTTAGATTAAAAGTGATGAGCGAGTTTTCTTTGCACATGTAGAAAAGCCCCAGGAAGATGGACGTTCTAAATCCGTTGTGTTCTCCATTGCCAACTCATGCCCCTAAGACATGAGACAACTCACTTTCAGAGGAGCCCTTTAGAGGCCAGATCCCAAATCTGAAAAATGAAGCTTCTAGTAGACATTTTGATTAGGCCCTCATGTATTGAGGAAGTGTGGCTGATCAGCTTGTAAGCTTGCATGACTAACTACACCTGCTGAAATCCCATCTTCTATACAACTATTAAACAACAGGAGCCCTGTCCTCTTTTGCACCTGATCACCCGATGACAATATGAATGGGGTTTTCCTGTAGCCTGTGGAGCAACAAGTTGCTTTCCTCACACCTGCAGATGGAGAAGGAAACACCTGGGCAAGAAGCCCAGCTAGGACTGGGAGCTATATAAAAACGATCTCCTTCGCATGGAGAAGCAAATGTCTCAGTGGAGTTACAGGAAAGAGAGAAACTCCCAAACGGAGCTCTTAGCTGCAGCTGTTTACAAGAGGAGAAAAATGTATATTTCATTCAGTTTTGAAGTGCAATTGCTGACAGACTTTTCCTTGCAGTCCATCCATTTTCTCAGTTGCTCGGCCAAAGTTCTAGCCTTCAATTTCCCTTTGAATGTTGCTCCTTCCCAATGCTATTTCCTTTCCTTAAGTATTAGTTTCCCAAACCCTTTCACCCATCAGATTTAGAAACTTTGGCAGAATTCCATTATTTATTATTATTATTATTAATAATAATAATAATAATAATAATTTTCCTCTGATGCGAATATGTATTTTTGCCATTGGATTAAAAAGCCAACAAACAAAAGAACAGAGAAGTTTCTTACAACACAGCTAAGAAATCACAAAGGAAATTTAAAATTCAACATCCCTTTGGCTGGTAGTCCCAACTATTTGACATAGTAGTGATGTAATATGAGAAAGCCATACAGTGTTCCCAGAATTTGTGGGGGTTAGTATTGGGACCAGTTTTCTGAATCCTCTCTTTTTACAAAACTATATGCAAATTCATTTTCAAAAGTGTGCTGTCCTTTACTTAAGATGGTCTCTTGTTTAAAGGC
Source organism: Anniella stebbinsi (assembly GCA_029215795.1). Classification (NCBI taxonomy): domain Eukaryota; kingdom Metazoa; phylum Chordata; class Lepidosauria; order Squamata; family Anniellidae; genus Anniella; species Anniella stebbinsi. Next base: position 251,551,016 of record JARDYH010000002.1, read on the forward strand.
TGCCTTAAGCATCCTACTGCCAGTAGATGAGGAAGAGGCTACATATTGGCTGAATTCGGATGACATATTAGGCAATGGAGGAGGGGGGGAACAATCGTCAGTTGTGTTGCTTATTGTGTTGTGTGGGAAGTAACACACCACGCACACACAACTGACAGTACGCTAATCGGGCAATTTAAACAACAGAGTGAAACAATGGGCTTGCACATTGTTTAGCCCGAAGCCCCATTGTTTAAAGTGTCGTTCGAATTGCCCCCCCCCCCCAGTGGACTATTCCGTTTGGGGATAGAGTTCTGCCGGCCAGAGCAGCCAAAAAACCCCAACCACTCTATACAGCCAGCAGAACTCACGATGCATACTGGGATACGGCTGGAGGACTGAGGGAGGGGGAGTGAGCAGACGTTGCAACCAAAATGGCCGCTGTCCGTTATTAGCAACTGGGGTGTTTGCCGGTGCCGAGCAACGCTGGCTGCAGCGTGTCGTTTGGGGAGCTCCACCTGCCTAACGCACGGTCAGTACGCTATTTGCCCCTCCGTTGCCTAATATGTCGTCCGTATTCAGCCACTGTGTTACACGGAATTATATAAATCTATGGTGCAGCCCAATTTTGAATACTGGGCACAAATCTGGTCAACCTCTATCCCTCCCCCCAAAAAAAGGACAAGCAAAGGCTTGACGTAGGCCAGATCTACACCAAGCAGGGTATAGCACCATGAAAGTGGTATGAAAGCAGTATATAAAGGCAGGATCTACACTATTGCTTTATAGCAGTATTGAAGTGTGCTGACAACTGTTGGGGCCCATGACACATTCCATGTACTGCATTCATACCACTTTCATAGTGTTGTATCCTGCTTAGTGTAGATGTATCATGGGCCTCAACAGTTGTCAGTGCACTTCAATACCACTTTAAAGCAGTATTTAGATCCTGCTTTACAGTGCTATGCTATATGGGTCTATCCAAAAATAAGTCTCATTGAGGGTATACGATTGAAGTCTTAGAGTTCCCATACTCACTGGAAGGAAAGGCTAAATTGTTTGGAGCTTTTTCATTCAGAAAAAAAGGTGATAGACGGGATGAGAGATGTTTGCTTAAATTACTTTTTAAAAGGATCCAGCCTTTCCCAACCCTCAGTCTCCAGATATTGCTGGACTACCACCCCCATAAGCCCCAGTCACCATAGCCAATGACTATGGATGATAGGAACTGCAGTCCAACAACATATGAGGACTGAACGTTGAAAAACACTGCATTAAAATGTTTACAGATGATAGTCATCGAAGGTCTGGTTAATTAGTGGAGCCTTCTTATTCAGAAACAATATACCTCTCAATACCAGATGCAGCAGATAAGCAACGGGAGAGGGGGATCACCTTCATGCAATCCATGATTGTGAAATTCTAGAGGCTGACCTCTGTTGGAAACAGTGTACAGGACTAGAGATGTGAAGGCCAGGGAAAAAACAGTCTGAAAAATTCAGAAATAAATAGTTGGGTTTTTTTTTTCAAGGACCTCACCCCCCTCCCCCGAAAATTTAACAGCTTTGGAATATAAATATTTTCTTTTAGAGTTTAAGACAAGGTGTTTATATGTTGCTGTCAAGCCTTTACTCTCCCTCTGCTTGATTTCTAAAAACTATGTAATAAGAAGATTTTTTTATGGAAAGAGTAGAGATGTAAAATATTTGGAAATAATGAAGCTATGGGGGGAAATGTTTTTTTAATCCTCTCTGTAAGATTCTCAATATGTTATTTCTTTTATTTCTTATTAAAATTATTGATCCAATGTATCTTTTGCTGATAAACATTTTGGGATGCTCCAAGTCATGCTCAGGCACCATATCATTCATTGATTCATTCATTATATTTCTATACCGCCCCATAGCCAAAGCTCTCTGGGCAGTTCATAATATAGAAGTTGCAGAAGTGGATGGCGAGAATAACGAGACAAGACAAAAGATTGGATTTAAATAAGGGCAACATTTATTCAAGTCAAGCGAAGGGTGATGGAGGCCTAAGCGGGCATCCTATCTAGGCTGTAAAGTCGACCGTACTTGGGATCGGGTGAGCCATTCATATCCTGTTGGGTGGCACATGTCATTCGCCACCCCACCCCCCCACGATCCCCCTTTTTCGGGTAGGGAGGCCTTCTGATGTCACCTCCCTTCAGGTTGCGCAACTCTTAGTGGGTGAGGAAGGTTGGCCTCAAAGGTAATCCTTATCCCACCAGTCGGTGCCGCAAGACTCCCAACTGAGGGCCTCAGGTGTTACCAATCACCACAACGGTGCCTCCGAATGCTCACCAACCTTATTCTTGTTCCTGATGCCCGCACACCTGCCCCCAAATTAAATGTGAACAAATTGAACAAATTAACCTAGTTAATACTCCCCTGCTGTCTTAAATTCAGGGTTTTGTTCTATAGAGTCCTGGGTTTCTGTACTTGTCCTCCCCTGCCTCCTGTCCTTCCTGCTTCTTTTGGTTCCTAGGATGATTCAGATACTGAAATTCCCTATGGCCAGACATAAACTAGGACCTAAAACATATCATGTATGCTTTGGTGTGCTCATAAAATTAATCATGTTGATATACTAAAATTTTAAAGTATAGTTTATTAAATAAAAAAAATTACAAATTTACTGAGTTCAAGTTTTCGAATATAATAATGAATATATATATATATATATATATATATATATATGAACTTAAAGGCTGTTTTACGTTCCTAAAGTATCTTTCCTTAATTTGGTCCCCTGCAGATATTTTAGACTACAATGCCCAGCATTCCAGATCACTGGCCAACCTGCCTGAGGCTAATAAGAAAGAAAAAAGTATTGCTTATTTTTCAATATTCCCCAAAGTTTCCAGTTTCTTTCTGGGGTGGGGGAAAAACAGGGGCGGATTCCCCCATGGCTTCAAAATTTCTGGGAATTTTACATCTCTATATTAGCCTAGATATACCTTGGTTTGATATGGCAATTCTGTTAAAGTAGATTTCTTTTCTTTTCTTTTTAAAGACAGCTTTAGAGACGGTTCTAAAGACTGTGATTGCAAATTCTGTCCCCCAACATAACATAGCTTTGATTAATGTATATTGTAATCATCACAGCATCTGTGGATGTCTATTAATGATGTAACTAACTGTGTTGAAAAAATTATCAAAGTGCAGGAACAGTGATTCCACACAGTTGTATGCTCTTGTCTTTCATATATTAGGCTTTTTATACTTCATAGGCTGTGACTTCAGTTTTGCTGCCAATCAAATCTCTCTCTCTTTTTTTCCTCCTTCAAAATGAGCAAGATCAAATGTATTCTAAGCAGCAAGATACTGGCAGGTAAAAAAATCCTGGTCTGGTTCTTGGAATAGTTATTTAAAAGGGCATGACAGGGACAGGAAAGGATGCAAATGGACAATAGTTCTCTGCAAGTATGAGCCCCACAAAAGGAAATCATATCAGAATTGCCCATACTCTGTTTTAATATTCTGAACTGAAACAAAACCAACTGATATTAGGCCACTTAAATATGCATGGATTTTTAGAGTTGAACAAGGTCTTACTTTATTTGACAGAGGAAAATCAGTGTGCAAATTACAAGACACACTAGCTTACTGAAAAATATCTCTGTGACAGGACTCTGACAATGCAATATTTTTATGTAAGTTTACTCAGAAGTACATCCCACTGGGTTCAGTGAGCATGGATTTTACAAAATTTCCATCTGTGTTTCATGGATTGTAGGGTGCCTTTTGTTCAATTGTCCACTCATTGACCAAATCAGATTCCCCCCATTTCCCAAATTTGCACAAATTCGCATTTGCACAAATTCACACTTGCGAACATATGCAATGCTCTCCCAAATGCACAAATCCCCCCAAAATGAGCATTTTCATGCTTTAGCCTCTTGGGGAGATGTATATTCTTGGCCGGTGTTTCTTTATTTTATGTCTTTTTTGATGACAAAATTTGCACAAAACTCCGGAAAGTTTTGTTAAACAAATTAGTCCTCAAGGAATCCGAGCAACACAGGAAAAGCCTGTCGACTGCAGATTCCACGGATTGGTTTCATAGAAATCTGGACTCATCTGATTCCACTGTAGATTTCTTCGACATCTCTAATTGCAGCCTGTATCAACTAAGACTAGGCTGACCAGGTAAAATCCAGGTCAGGGCTCATGTAACTTTAACAGTTGTAGAGAAAAGGGAATTTCATCCAGTGTCATTTGTATGCAGTTAGTACCTGGTGATATTCCCTCTTCATCACAACTGTTAAAGGTGCATGCACTATACTAGAGTGACCATATACAAAAGAAGGCAGGGCCTCTGCAACTTTAACTGTTGTGATGAAAAGGGAATTTCACCAGGAACTAATTGCCAACAAATGACACTGGCTGAAATTCTCTTTTTTCTACAACTGTTAAAGTTACATGAGCCCTGACCTGGATTTTATCTGGTCAGCCTAACTAAGATCTTAATAGAACACACCAAGACAAAGGACAAATATATAAGAAATTAATCACAACGTGACTAGTACAATGGACAGAAAATGTCAACCCACCAACAAATGAAATTAAGCTCTTATTACTGAACAAGTTGCAGGCAGCAGACCTCTCTCTCTCTCTCTCTCTCTCTCTCTCTTTCTCTTGTTCCAAATCATTGGCTGTACTTCTCGGGGAGAAGTCTACTGCTGCTTTTCTATAATTCCCTCCTCCTAGGTTTACTGGGACAGTCCCCATTGGGGTGGAATTGATGGCATCCTTGGTCTGCTTTCTTTAGGCTGCCATACTTGAGAGCACAAAGGGGAGGATCTACTCTTTGTGGATTCAAAAAGCTGAACTGACTACTGATTCCTTTTCCTGAAACAAAGACTTTTGGTACCCCGGTTCCCTCATTACATTCAAGCTTCTCTTCTAGGCATCTGTATTAGCTCTGAGGGAATGAACCTATTCACCTACTCATACAGATCCGGCATGTTCCTTTTTCTTCAGGGAAATTTCATGGTCCTTCTAGCACACCTGCACACCCACCCATCCATATATGCCATTGTTTGGCTGACTATATATATATATATATATATATATATATATATGATAAGGATGCCATCAATCTCATCTCTCTCTCTCTCTCTCTCTCTCTCTCTCTCTGGTAAAAATGCATAACATATACCCTTTCTAGTGTTGGGTGTCAGGTGCTTCGTAGACAATTCACAGGGCTGGCCCTGTGAATTGTAGACTGAAGACTTAGCAATTTGTTATGAGAAAATGTATCTCTGCTTTCTGGTATGTGCTTATCTCAAATAGTAGGCTGAAGGCCTTGAACGTTCTCTGGGAATTAAACTATGCTTTGCAAAGGTGGGGGCTCTCTTCCTCACACTGTGGCGTCATCAGAAGAGGTTGAACCGTGCCGCCCTGTTGGTACGTGAGTTTAGATTACAGGCCTGAAGCCCTGTCTATCAAAGTAGCTTAGAATTTGCCCAGCCTCCACACTATATTGCCTTGGTCCTGAGAGTAATTCCGTTGCTAGGAATTATCTCGTCTATCCTCTTGCTGCTCTGCTGCTGCTGTGAGTTACTATTCTGATGTGGAATTGTGTGATGCACTCTGTACATGTTCTATTGCTGTGTGGACTTGTTGCTTCTAAAAGAACTATGCCATGAAAAGTGCACTGTAGCTTTTCATAGATTTGGACTTGAGATTACTGTTCTAGATTCGTGTTCTATAGCTTGCTGTCTCTCTCCATGGAGCCAAAGTTACGGGCAGAGAGAGGCAGAAGCTCATTGTTGCTGTTCTACAATTCTGTGTGTGTGGGACCTGTGAGAGGACCTTCCTCAGAGCTAAAGCTACGTGAATTGGGAAGGCTCCCTAGGTCGAAGAGGTTCATTTCCTGACGTCTTGGTTCGGTGATCTGCTCAGCGTTCCCCGACAGGCTGAGTCTGATTTAGTTCAAGATAGTCTTACCTACTGTCTGGAGGCTTTCCGAGAGTGTGTCTCTACGTTCCAGAGGATTCCAGTGCAGTGTGGCCGCTCCTGACCTCTAAGGACTAGAGCTAATCTCTAAATGTCTACCCCTGAGTGAGTGCTGTTCACATTAAGCTGTTCTACCTGAAAGCTGTCTAGTCTGACTTCAGCTTCAAGTGTGTGTTTGCAGAAATGAAACCGTTATGCTTTGAATTCCGTGTGATTACAATAAAAGAAATCTCACTGTTATTGTTGTGTATCAGTGTACATGAAGTCGTGAGCAAGAACTTTAGAGAGTTAGCCAGAGTCACGACATCTAGTGGGGTTTAACTCCTCAAATAATAGGTGACACAGGGGCCAATGCAGATTACAGTTCTTCTGGTGGAGGGGGCTGCACTCCCCATAAAGGACCAGGTTCATCATTTGGGGTATTTTTGAATCTAGTCTTGTCACTGGAGGCACAGATTGTTTCAGCAACTCAAAGCACCTTTTATCAGCATAGTTTGATAACCCCGACCCTACTTGGACAGAGTTAGGGCAGATTTACACCAAGCAGGATATACCGTTATGAAAGTGTAGGCTGACCATATGAAAAGGAGGACAGGGCTCATGTAACTTTAACAGTTATAGAGAAAAGAGAATTTCAGCCAGTGTCATTTGTTGGCAATTAGTTCCTGGTGAAATTCCCTCTTCATCACAACTGTTAAAGTTGCAGGCACTATACTAGAGTGACCATATACAAAAGAAGGCAGGGCCCCTGCAACTTTAACTGTTGTGATGAAGAGGGAATTTCACCAGGAACTAATTGCATACAAATGACACTGGCTGAAATTCCCTTTTCTCTACAACTGTTAAAGTTACATGAGCCCTGTCCTCCTTTTCATATGGTCAGCCTATGAAAGTGGTATATAAAAGGTATGAGCCACACCAAACAGGATATAGCGTTATATGGTATGTGTCAACAGTTGTCAGTACACTTCAATACCACTATAAAGCAGCAGTGTCGCTCCTGCCTTTTATATACCGCTTTCATACCACTATATCCTGCTTGGTGTAGATCTGGCCTTAGCCTAGCTATAATTATCTGCCCTCATTGATAATCTCATTTGGATTTGTCCAATGCATTATATATTGGGCTGCCTTTGAAAATGGTCCAGAGGCTTCAGCTGATCCAAAAAAAGGCAGCACGATTATTAACGGGGACTGGTTAATACAATGTTGTCTTTAAAAGGCCTGGAAACTAGATAAAATGTCCCCCATATGTTTAGCATTCTCCTCAAACTTTTAGGCTGCCTATGGGCCTAAATACTGGTGTTTACCTTTAAAGTCTAGATGGCTTAGGACCCAGGTGTCTGAAGGAATAAGTACTTCCATACCCGCCTACCTATGTATTTATCATCTCCAGCTTCCCCCCCCCCCCCACTGAGATAATGCAGTTGGTGAGGTAGCCAGAGAGAGAGCCTTCTCAGTGGTGGTGCCCTGTTTGTGGAATTCGCTCCCCACAGAGGCTCACCTGCCACCAATTTTGGTACCTTTTTGGTACAAGGCAAAGACTTTTCCCCCCCATTTTCCTGGGTGTTTTAATGTATTTTAATGCATTAATGCATTTTAATATGTTGTTTACATTACATTTGTATTTAATCTTGTTTTGTATACTGCCTTGGAAGCTCTGCTGAAGGGCAACGTAGGTTTATTTCAAACCAACAAACCAACAAACAAACCACTTCTGATTCTGGCCTCAGCAACTATCTTAACAGCTGCCATTGGAGGCTGATCTGCTGGAAGCAACAGTAGAGTTACTTCCTGTCTCTTGGCTACAAGCGCTGGCATGGAGGTGTGAATGGAATTAGCTGATCTAGTGTTCTGCCGATACTTATCCAGATAGATGAATGCTACCCTTAGTCTTGACTCTCAGTTTGGAGAATTAAAATGAGCAGGATTATCTCATCTTTTATTCTTTCCTTTGCACTATAGCTCACCTCACAACTGCACCTGGACATGGTTGAAAGTTTGAACAGTAAAAACTTGCATGGGCTCATTATTGCATACCAGGAGCAGGGTGGTCTACTTCCTTTTGGCAAACAGAACTTATAAAGGGATAATGAATATTTAGCTGAACTGCTGCCAATCAAGAAAATAGCTTAGAAAATTCCAAAAGGACGACTGCCCTGGGAAACGACCAGCTTAATCAAGGAAGCAACTTGACATTCAAAGAATGTTTATACGCACATTTTAACAACGACAGCTTCTTAATATAGTGGAAAGTGGCCTGTTTTTTTTCATACGTGCAACGTTTATAGGAGTCTATGTTTTGCTTTCAGTTTGCACTAGGGATGGACAGGACTTTCCAGGAGAAAACAGGACTTTCCAGGAGAAAACCCCAAACTAAGACCATGACCCTTCAGAGGGAGTCCAACTCCACCCAGAACAGCCCCAATCCCACATTAGCCTGTCTACTGCTCAATAATACCTCAGTCTTGTCTAGACTGACCCTCAAGTTTCTTAACCCACATCCAATCCATCATGGCATCCGGACAATGGTTCAAGACTTCCACAGCCTCCTTGGTACCAGTTGACAAAGAGAGAATGAGCTGGGTATCATTAGCATAATGATGAGACTCAGCCCCAAAACTCTGGAAGACGTCTTCCAGTGGTTTCCTGTAGATGTTGAAAAGCATAGGGGACAAAACAGAGGCCCCCTCTAGATGGATTCCGTTTGACGCCTGGTTAGCCGATTATGCGCATAATCGCTGAAGCGCTTTATCGTAAATCCTTGTATGCAGGAGGTCATTGAGCACTCAACGGGTGACCTTACCAGTTGTTTCAAATGCACTTTACAAGTTGTTAATGTGGAGAATCGCTTGTTCACATAGTCAAAATGCGCTTTAATGGCCGGAGCAAAATAAAACTCGCTATTTAACACGCATTCGATAATGCGCATAATCAGATGTTTAAAGCGTCTCTACGCCCGATTTGCACTCCGTTCTTGTAGAGGTAAATTTTTTAATGCGCCTTGAAAGAGCTTTAAATGCCTCTTGTAGGGGCAGCCACAGACTATAGGTCAGTGGCCATGGGGCTGACCAATAAACCCCCAGCACCACTTTCTGGAAGTGGTAAGCTAGGTAAGATCAGAACCACTGCAACTCAATGGACCTACATCTGATACTGGCCAAATGCCCTAGAATGATGCAATGATCAATGGTAACAAATGCCAGCAAGAGATCCAGCAAAACCAACAGAAACACACTGCCCCTGTCTAGATCTAGGTTATTGACCAAGACGATCAAGGCTGTTTCAGTCCTAAAACCCTAGCTGGATTGGATGGGATCCAAATAATCCATTCCATCCAAGAAAACCTGTGGTCGAATCAAGACCATTTGATCGGGACTTTGGTCAGAAAAGGAATGCTGAAGGCTGGCTGTTCCCCTCCCCTCAAATTTTGTTTTGTCTTAACAGCCTTCTTTTAAAGAATTGGGTCACTGCCCTCCCCCAAGGAAACATTTACCAATTTAACCATCCTCTGGGACCTTTTCACTAACCAGGATAAACAAGAGTCCAAGAAACAAGTGGTTGGCCTCAGTCCTCCAAGCAACTTGTCCACATCTTCAGATTAAACAAGATGAAACTCAACCATCAAAACTGGACTAGGGATGTACATGATTTCCCCCCCATTTGTTAAGTATCAGAACTTTCCCTGTCCATACCACCAAATGCAAATGCGAGCACATTTTTCCAACAAAGCTTTCATATTCCTGAGCTTGCAACTGTGTTTGCAAAATGTGTTCATTAGAAAAATGCACACTTGAAAAATATGCATGTGAGGGAGGGGAGCATGTTCAAGCTTTAGTCAAGTGGGGGAAGTATGGATTTGGTCCCACACTTTTAGCGATGCACACCCAAATGTGCACTTTTCCTGTCTGAACAACAACAACAACAACAACAACAACAACAACAACAACAACGGTTCATATTTGAGATTGGGAACAAGGCGGATCAAGCTTTTGAGATGGAACTCAGAGGTCCTTGACAAGCCTCAAACCTCACTGATTCTCCTGTCCGAACCTGGACATGGGGCTACCTGAGTCACCACCTCGGAGGCGGCTCTCAACAGGGAATCCAAGCCTATGCTTTGGCCTTGTGAGCTCTCCAAAGAAGAATTAAGAACACACACACACAAAAGTGGACTGGACACCCACACTCCTTGCCAGTCCTTCCACCCTCTGCTCAAGGACACAGGAAACTGCCTTTCAGAAAAGGGGGGGGGGGTACACTGGTGGTGGGAGGACTTGCTTAATAATAATAATAATAATAATAATAATAATAATAATATTTATTTATAACCTGCCTCTCCCTACGGATCGAGGCGGGGAACACAATGCAAAATACAAGCATCACAAAGTTAAAAAAATTAAAAAACAAGAGAAAACACATCATTAAAACATTTTAAAATTCATCCAGATAGGCCTGCCGGAAGAGAACAGTCTTCATGACTCTCTTAAATTCATGAAGACTGCTAATTTGTCTAACCTCCTCCGGCAGACCATTCCATAGTCTGGGAGCCATGGAAGAGAAGGTCCTCTGGGTAACACTCGCCAGCCTAGTTCTGGCTGGCTTGAGTACGTTCTTCCCAGAGGACCTAAGAGTGTGGGGTGGATTGTACGGGAGAAGGCGATTCCGTAGGTAGCCTGGGCCCAAACCATGTAGGGCTTTAAAGGTAATAACCAACATTTTATACGTCGCCCGGAAACTGACCGGCAGCCAGTGAAGTGATTTTAAAACTGGTGTAATGTGGTCACCCCTAGGTGTACCGGTGACCAACCTGGCTGCCATATTTTGAACAAGTTGAAGTTTCCGGACTAGGCACAGAGGTAGCCCTATGTACAGCGCATTGCAGAAGTCAAGCCTCGAAGTTACCAGCGCGTGCACTACCGTCTTTAGGTCTTCCAACTCTAGGAAGGAGCGCAGCTGGCGTATCAGCCGAAGCTGATAGTAGGCACTCCTGGCCGTCGCATCAATCTGAGCTGTCATCTGGAGCAACGGATCCAGGAGTATCCCCAAGCTGCGAACACAGTCTTTCAGGGGGGGTGTAACCCCATCCAGAACTGGTTGACACACCTCCAAACCCAGGTTGGGGCCTTTGACAGCGAGCACCTCCGTCTTGTCTGGATTCAGCTTCAGTTTGTTTTTCCTCATCCAGCCCATTACCGCCTCCAAGCATTCATTCAGAGGAGACACACTATCCTTAGCTGACGATGTTGTTGACGGTATAGAGAAATATATTGGGTGTCATCAGCATATTGATAGCACCCCGCCCCATGCCTCTGGATGATCTCTCCCAGCGGTTTCATGTAAATGTTAAACAGCATTGGGGAAAGGATGGCACCTTGTGGAACACCACATAGCAACTCCTTTTTTGAAGAGCAGCTATCCCCAAGCATCACCATCTGGAACCTGCCCGAGAGATAGGATCGGAACCACTGAAGCACAGTGCCCCCGATTCCCAATTCCCCCAGGCGCTCCAGAAGGATACCATGGTCAATGGTATCGAAAGCCGCTGAGAGGTCTAGAAGTACCAGCAGGGACACACTCCCCCTGTCGATACTAAGGCGTAGATCATCCACTAAGGCGACCAAAGCGGTCTCAACTCTGTATCCTGCTCTGAAGCCAGTTTGAAATGGGTCTAGAAAATCAGTGTCATCCAAGACTGCCTGGAGTTGAAAGGCAACCGCTCTCTCGATCACCTTGCCCCAAAATGGAAGATTTGATACTGGCCTGTAGTTATTAAGGTCCAGGGGATCCAGGGAGGGCTTTTTTAGAAGCAGCCTTACCACCGGTCTTAACTAGAAATGGTGTTCCTGAGTATAGGGATTAGTTCCCTCTGCCTCCTACACTGAACCAGAAGGCAGAGAAAACCACAAATCCCATGCTCCCCAGCAAAAATTGTGCTAGCCTGACTTGTGCTATCTAAGTCCCCAATTGACATGTTAGCCCCATTACTGTTGAACACTCTCCAGTTCTTACAGACTCATTAAAACTAGGGAAGTGCACGGACCCCCCCGGATCAGATCGGGACCCAGATCGGGACCTCTAATTTTGTTCCGGATCAGATTGGACCTGATCCCGATCCAAAAATCGGATGTCCGATTTTCGGATCAGCCGCCATTTTCGCCATAGGCTTGCATTGGGGGAAAGAAAGCTTTCCCCCAATGCAAGTCTATGGCGAAAATGGTGGCAGGGAGGGGGTGAGTGGGGGCCGAACTCCCCCCTCCCTGTACCTCCCTCCTTGTGATTCTTACCTGCTGGGGCCATCCACTGGCGCCCATGGGCGCCAGCGGATATCCCCGGCAGGTAAGCCCCCTCCTCCCCCTCACCTGCGGATGGCAGCAGATGGCCCTGGCAGGTAAGCCCCCCCTCACACTTCTCCTTACCTGCCAGGGCATCCACTTCCTTCACCTACCATAGATCTATGGAGAACTAGGCTTCGTGGTCTAGTCCTCAGTAGAGCACCTGGCGCTCTACTGAGGACTAGGCTACAAAGCCTAGTTCTCAGTAGATCTATGGCAGGTGAAGGACGCGGACACCCAGCAGGTAAGTGTCCTCCCCCCTCACGCTCCTCTTTACCTGCCAGACCCATCCACTTCTGTCTGCTGGCGCCCGCGGGCGGCAGCGGATGGAAGAGGATGGGCCCAGCAGGTAAGCCTGCACTCGCTCTCCTCCTTACCTGCCGAGGCCATCCGCTGCTGTCTGCTGGCACCCACGGGCGGCAGCTGATGGAAGCGGATGGGCCCAGCAGGTAAGCCCCCCTCATGCTCCTCCTTACCTGCCGGGACTGTCCGCTGGTGCCCGCGGGTGCCCGTGGATGGTAGCGGACGGTCCCGGCAGGTAAGCCGCCTCCCCGCAGTTGCACTCCTTACCTGCCGGGGCCGTCTGCAGACAGCCCTGGCAAGTGAGCGTGAGTGGGGGGAGGGGGTCCAATCCTCTGATCCAATATGATCCATATCAGGTCCTTTTCGGATCAGATTGGATAATTTTATCTGATCCAGCCCAGATCGGATCTGGATCGTGGATTGGACCCGATCCGGTGCACACCCCTAATTAAAACAAGAACCACTTCAAGCTCCAGGTATGAAAATGCCATCATGGGTGGGGCTTCAATTTTCTTCTTACAGAAACCAAAAGAGATTTGATACAACTGGCAACATCACCCAGAAGTGGGGGCGACGGTGCCAGTTTTACACATCCTTAAGAAAGATGAAAAGGCCACTGGATGTTTGTCTGCATCAGTTTATTTAAATACATTCACAGCTGCAGCTTCAGGTCCTGGCAGTATGGATTTACTCAAATGAAGACTCTCTGGACTGACTTGCTACCTTAAAAGCAACTTTTCTTTACTGGCTGACATTAACGACCCGTAACTAAACCCTCTGCTTGTGCAGGTAAATGAAAATTGCCTTTCCCAGCTCCCTGCTCTTACGCTCTCTCCATCTCTTTTCCACCTTTCTGCTAAAGCTTTCCAAGTCACTACTTCTTTGGCCATGGCAATTTTGACAAGACACAGTTACAGCTTGCAAACTAAGAGGTCATTTCTGTTAGCCTTTAACAGCCACACGTCTCCCAGTGCCTATGGGCATGTCAGCTCAGGAAGAAAGCATCTGGTTTCTCCATCTCTCCTTGCAAACGGTAATTGGCCCAGCTCTCAAAGATGTCCAGTCCCCTTGCTGAGTCCAGATGTTCCACAAACATCTCATCATCCTTCAGAATCCTCCTCATTTTCCTTCGGATTGCTCTCTGCTGTTTTTGCAATCCAAAGCCAGAATCGCAGGGGCCAAGGAATTCCCAGTCTGGAACACGCTCTGCAAACAGCAGTCTGGCTGCTCTTGAAGCTGACATTGATCAAAAGACACCACTCCCAAATCTCTGAATCCTGCCAAGGTTAAAATATTTTCTTCAATCTGGCTGGCCCATTAAGGCAATTCCCCGCATATTTTAACACTAGGGTTAAGCCAGGTCCCTTTTATGTTACATTCAAGCATGTTTGAGCCAGCAAAAACAGGCTCTCGAAAGCCATCCAAATAATGTGATTTTATAAAGAAAAATAAAAAAATAAAAAAAGTCTCCTGAGTGTAATAAAAGGTGCTAGTTTCAGTAAAGAGGGAGGGGAATCTAGTGATGGGCCCCTTCTGTTAATACTTACCTTGCTAATGTGTCTTTGCTGGAGCAAAGTGATTGTGATATTAAGAAGATTTTGTCATGCAATTCCCCATATGTTTTTCCATGCATCTTTCTTTATTGTGAGTATGTGTGTGTGTGGGGGGGGGAGGTTTACAATGTCACAATGCATTTGAGGCTACACCAGCATTCTATATCAATCTAGCATTATTCATTGGGCAGCTACAGGGGAGAAAGGGATTTGTAGCCTGTCAACCATTCAAGCCCTCTACTCTCCCTTTTCTTGTTCCCATACAAAAAGGCCCTTTCCGCAACATAGAGGCGGAGAGGGCGGGAAGCAGGGAAATCCAGGTTCGACACAATGAGGCCACACCACAATGCGGCGGCATGGGCTTCTCCTGGGCCGCTGCAAGTCGTGCCGGCCATTTAAAAAAAAAAAAAAAAAAAGATCCGCGGAGGAGTGCACGAGCGCTTGTGTGCAAAAGTTTAGTTTATTTTTTAAAAAAACCCGTACACAATCGCGCCCCCTCCCCCCCACCATCCTGGGGATGCCGATTTCGCTGCCCCCCCGGATGAATGCAGAGCCGCGCAATGTAGCTCCGTGGCCATTGGTGCAGTTGCGCTTACTTGTGGGTAAGCGTGGCTGCACCTGAGATGGGCGGCCACACCAGCCGCCCATCTCGCTGCCCTTCCAGGAGCAGAGAATGAACCGGGACAATAGTGTTCCCTGAACTCCCGGGAAAATGGAGGGCTGGCCCTTGCCTGCTTGCGGGATGCTCTGTATGTCATGCGGACTCTCTGCGAGTAGGCAGGGGCAGCCCCTCGAAAAATGGCTGGTGCGGAAAGGGCCAGAGGCACACACTGCGGGAAGCCTGTGGCCATTGTGCCTTGCTTGTAGACTTCCTAGAGGCATCTGGCCAGCCACTGTCCATGCTCTGCTTGTGAACTGCCAGAGGTACATGGCTCACCCCTTGTCCCTAAAATTGGTCTCCATAATAGAGGATTGGAAACTAGCCAGTGCAATGCCAATTTGCAAAATGAGATGCAGGAAATGATAGGCCAATTAGTTCCAGCTAAATTGATGGAAAGCATGATTAAAGATAGTATTTTAAGCATATAGAAGAACAAGAGTTGCTGAGGAAGAATCAGCATGACTTCTGCAAAAAAAGAAGTTCTTCTTCACCAACATTTTGGAGTTCTTTGAGAGGGCCAACAAGCGTATATGACTAGGGCTGATATGATATTCATCGTATATTGAGCCTCTCAAAAAGCTTTTGACAAAATCCCTCATTAAAGGCTCTTGAATACATTCCGAAGGCATGAGATATTGGCTCAGGTCTTATTATACATTGATAATTAGTTAAAAACAGGAAGCAGAGACTTAGGCCATTTCTACACCAGGCTGTTTGCCTGGGATGGCCCCCGGCTGGTCCCTATGCACCGATGGTGTGTATTAGGTACTTCTGGGATCAGCCTCCCTTCCTCCCTGTGTGCCGATGGTGTGTATTAGGTACTTCCGGGATCGCCCTTCCTTCCTCCCTGTGCGCCTGCCCCTATGATGTAGAAAGGGCCTTAAACAGGCAATTCTTACACTGGAAGGAAGGAAGGAAGGAAGGAGTGGCATCCCCCAAGAATTTGCATTGGGGCCAGTGTTATTCAAGTTGTTTAGGAATGATCTGGAGTTAGGAATGGGGAATGAAGAGGCAAAGCTTGCAGATGACACTGAATTGTTCAGAAGGGTGCGATTCCAAGAATTCTGGGGAATTCTCCAAACTGGGTGTATAGGTAACAACACCACAAATGTGGTTCCATAAAGTGTTAAAGTGATGCACATTGAAATAAAGTGATAAAGTGATGGACATTGCAGCAAAAACTCTTATCTTCACACATACATTCATGGAATTTGAACAGCCAGTGACAGAAATGTTGACTCTGTGGCTCTTTCTACACCATAGGGGTGTAAAGGGAGGGAGGGCAATCCTGGAAGTACCTAATACACACCATCAGTGCACGGGGACCAGCCAGGGGCCATCCCAAGCAAACAGCCTTGTGTAGAAATGGCCTGTGGCAGCTGTGGAAAATAAATGGCAAATTCCATGTTGGGAATTATTACCAAAAGACATAAAAATAAAATGGCCATTCAGCATTAATACAAAGCTATGATGCAGCCACACTTTGTCTACCAATCACAATTAGGCCTATCCCAACAAACTGTTTTGGGGGCTTGAAAATGTGCAGAAAAGTGGAGTCACAATTATCAGGGCATTGGAACCCCATCCCTACAAGCAAAAGCTAAAGTCCTTGGAACTTTTAATTTCTAGGAAATGGGCAACTAAGGGCAGAAATTAACAGGGATGGGGGAGAAATGTGTTCAATTCACAATATAGTGAGAACTTCCATAATTTCACACTTTCAAACTAATATGTGAGGCAAAACTGAAATTATCCCTTGAAATTCACACTTCTCTGAATTTTGCAATGGAGCTCTCCAATAATAATAAAAAGGCATACAAACTGCATACATCAGGGGATCATGCATACAAAAGTGATTTTTTTAAAACATAATGTTATTGGAAAAATTAGGAAAATTGCATACAAAAATGCATGTATTAGGAGGAATGCGCACAAAAATGCACACATTTTTTTCATGCAAACATAAAAGAAAAAAATCTCTCAGAGTCCAGGACAAACCAAAATTAAGATTGGAAAAATTGTTAATGTTTGAAATGAACCAAACATGAAATAGGAAAAGTAAGAAATGGAGAGAAACCAAAATGGACAAATTCATTCATCCTAGTCATTGTACCAATTTTCAGAGGCTTTGCTCATATGTTTTAAATAATATGTGAACAGGGATTGATGCTGTGCCAGCTAGCCCTACAGCTAGCATTGTATGCCTTGCTCCCTGCTCAAACTGATTACAATGCATGAGCAAAATGTTTGAAGAGGTTTTATCTGTTGCCCTAATCTACCTCTGAGGGGTCTCGTTGAGGGAGAAAATACTGTGCTGAAGAATTTGGAGGAAGGGGAGGTTTCAAATGTAATAACAATCATGTTTAGCAGCTGATTTCTGTATTTTGTACTTGAAACACAAAATTTGGGATGGAAAACAGTGCCCAAGAAAAGGTGGGGACTTTCCAATTAGGATTTGGGGGCTACAGTCAAGCGTTAGGTGCTAATAACTTAACCTGAAGGATTGTTTGGACAATGCAACCTTGTGAATTCCAAGCCACAGCAGAGGCTGGTACAAACAGGCAGGTTTTAGACAGCTATCAAAAGTTGAGATAGGCCTTTTTTCTAGCTAGAATGTTGCAGTCTTGTTACTCCAAAATACTTTCCTACAAGAGTTTGGAAAGCAGAATTACGTACAGACGTATTTTGAATTGCACATAATTGTTAGCGATAACTATTAGTTAGTTCTACGTTAGAATGGCGAATAGAATGATGCAATAGTTTATAAAATTATCGTTGAAAATTCTTTGATCAATGAGTGTCCCCAGTACGTACATTTCTTTGATTAGCTGTTCAGTTATCTCTGTAAAAACATCTAACTTCAAAACAAAATCTGATATCCACAGTATTATGGGAATGGATGCAGACATTTGAATTTGGCATACATGTCTGTGTATTCCCACCTGTCCCCCGTGAAAGGCGAGTTGGTCACTGTGTGTTTCCAAGTAATAAACTTGGCACATGATGCTTTTTGCTTGGTGTGACTCTCTTATTCTGTGCCAAGGATCCACAGGTGGGAGGGATTAATCAAGTCATGAGCTGAAAATTGTGTTTCTCCCCCTAGCAGCCCTATTGCCATAGGGCAAATTGACACTGCAACACTAAACATGTCTTCTCAGAAGTAAATCCTACCGAGTTCCAGATCTAAATTATTGAAATCATGATAATGAGCTACCTAACAGAAAACTAAAGTGGGCTCTAGTCTACAAAACCTGAATCAGGAAACGGTTTTGCGTTTGTTGCACTGGAGTTGCAACTCACCTGTTTGGATTTTAACCTTCTTATTTTTCATCTTCTTCCTCGTCATCACCATCATCATCATTGGATGGTTCCTCATTTTTCTGTTCCATGATTGTTCAGATATGATCAAAGTAGATAGAGGCATAATACTTGCTAAAGATCTTCATTACTGCTTTCAGGGAATTCTGTGCCAACGCAGAGGTCTATGGAATTATGTGGCTGAAAAAGATGTGGCTTTGGAACAGAAGGCTTTCGTCCAATTGCTCACAGTTCAAGAGATCAGTTCCCGGGAGATCACAATAACCATCCTGACTGCCAAAGCTTTAAAAGAATGCTCCCCTTCAGAGCGGAGGCAACACAGTAGGAGGCAAGCAGTTTCAATAAACAAACCTCCAAGGGCAATCAGCCTTCCAATGAATGTTGTTTCTAAAGAACAATCACAGCTGGAGGAATAACCAGTGTAAAGATGGGGGGTAACTGGTATAAAAATTTTAAATTTGTAATTTTAGTATGTTTTTTTTAAAAAGTGTATAATTCTGTCTTTACTGCTGTGAGTTCATACAGGCTTCAGCATTTATAGATGTATTCTAAATGGAAAACTTGATGAAATGTAAAGGAGAATCTCTCTGTTGATGCCAATATGCTACACATTTTGAGGTAAACTGCACAGGAATGTGCTATTTTTATTGGCTGGGATCCAAAAAGGTCCATGCATGTGCTCCAAGGGTTATATTTCAAATGGGAAAACACAAATCTAAGAAGGAGAGGCCTTCTGCAGGTACAATACGCTACATCACCCTTTCCCAAACTGGCTCCCTCCAGATGGTTTGGACTACAACTCCCATCAATTCCAGCCAGCATGGCGAACGTGCAGTCCAAAACATGGGAAGGGCACCTGTTTGGGGGAGGTTGTGCTGCATCATGGCAGTTTCTATAGCATGGATGAGATCAAAAGAGGCCCACGTGTGACCACAAAGCAGTTCCACACAAAGCTCCTCTACATGTCTGAAGGCTGATTTCTAGGGCTGTGCACAGATCTGAATCCCGAATCCAGAGCGGATCGGGCTGATCCGGGCCTCCCAATTCTGGATCTGAACCGGATTGGACCTGGATCGGGCCGGATTGGATCTGTGATCCGGATCCGATTCGGTTCCGGTCATAGCACTCCCTCCCACTCTCCCCCTCCTTCCCCCCACTCTCCCTGCTTACCTGCTGCCTCTACAGCAGGTAAGCAGGGAGAGTGGGGGGGAGGGAGGGGGAGAGTGGGAGGGAGTGCTGTGACCGGATCCGGACCTGACGGATCGGGATCCCGATCGGATCGGGGGGTCCATGCACAGCCCTACTGATTTCCCCTCTCCTGCTGCCTAATAGAATGGCACTACATAGCAGGGGTAGGCCCACAAGCTGGATTCCATGCCCTACTATTGCACAGATTGATGTGCCCACCTCAGATGGTGGAGCGGGAGGAGTGGTGAATTGTGCTGCTCTTCCCACCACCACCAGTGGGTGCTCTGGAGAGCCTATTATGGTATTTGCCAAAGTGAGAGAATGGCTGGTGGGGCTCTCTGGAGCAGCCACCTGCTCTCCCACTGACTGCTCCCTGCTTCCCCTTACTGCAGCTGTGGGTCTCGCAAGAGCTCAATCAGGTCCCATGAGAGGGCTGGATGAGGGGAGGGTCAGGTGTTCGTTTTTGCTATTTGATGTATGAAATTCAAATATTATAATCTCTCTCTCTCTCTGTTTGCATAGGCAGAGAGTGAGCCAATTCCTCCAAAATATGTAGTGCCCTCTGTACATGCAGCTCTGCACACAAACGCTAGATCCTCACATGCATTCTACTGAAACTGCCTGCCCCCCAACCCTGTGCTGGTCCCTAACCTGCAATAGACACAAACATGAGCAATCGTGTGAGGCCCTCTTGGGCTCACATCCATTATCCAGGAAGCAGTTTTCCTCCAGGCCCTTGGCACTCAGGCACCAATCCCTGATAGGTGGAAGGCTGTAGCTCAGTGGTAGAGAATTTGCTTTGCATACACAGAAAGTCCCAAGTTCAATCCCCAGCTTCTCCAGGTAGGGTTGGAAATATTCTTGCCTGAAACCCCAGAGAGCCCCTGCCAGGCAGCGTTGACTAGGGGCATATGAGAAATTCATTTCAGTTCATTTTTGATCAGGATATACCTAGTTCATGCCTTCTGGACTGAACATGGACTCAGACGTGATCTGCGGTCAAAGTCCATACATTTCCAAGCCTGCAGTGTGACTAGTGGAGCAAAAGAAATGTGTTCGACGGCATGTGCGCATTTGAAAAATGTGCATGAAAAAAGGTGTACTTTGGGGTGGGTGGGAAATGTGCACAAATATGCTTTAATCAATGGGAGAAGATTGCGTACATACCAAAGGTGCTCACAATTTATGTGTACACTTGGAAAAACTACGCACAAGAATACGTACAGGTTTTCCTGAGAAGACAGAGAGAGAGAAAACAACATTGTGATACGGCCTCGAGTTGGAACAAGCGTTAAGATGGAATTTGGAGAACTCAGGGAACTCAAGTTTTGCCGATGTGATGGGAACATGCCATCAGTGTTGACAATACTGGTCTAGATGGGTCAATGGCCTGACTCCATATACGGCAGCATCCTGTGTTTCTAAGGGCTTTGCAAAATGCCCAGGAGAATCTCTTCACAAGCACAGAGATGCACCTATGGAAGGAACTCCTAGAAGGGGATGGATCATGCCTTTATACCTTTTGTTCAGGAAGTATTCTTTTTCATATTTATTTAAATGCAAGGATTTGGAGGATTCATTTTATTCTCCGCCAGTGACAAGGCCGATGCTATCCCTTTTTTCCAGTGAATATTAATTTAGATTGAACTGTCAAGGAGCTGGAAATTGTGACTATATTTTCCTAATCAAGCTAAATCATTGCTGTTAAGGCTGGAACAGATATATAAAAAATATTTTGTTTCACCAAGGACTTTTAATGAGCTACAAAGCTGAACATCAAGCAAATCAACTATGAGTCAATTATCTTATTAATGCTGCCAGAGACTTTGCCAGTGTAGCTATCATCAACCCAGTCTGCTCTCTTCAGTTGATGGAAGGCTTGTCTGCCCCTCACATGTATGGTTCAGCTAGTCCAGATGAATTCAAACAGTCTCCTCAGCAGAGCTGAAATGAATCTGATTCCAAAAATTCTCTTTTGCATGTGTCTATCTGTTAAATATTGACTAAATATTGGGTTGACAGCTGATGAGACAATATACTTGATATTTGACAACATCCAAATAATAAAGAAATGGCAACAAGGCTGAAGATATTTCAGGACATAATTTCATATCAGAATGTAAATATGAATTCAATATTTTACGTTCAATGATTGATGTATTTGTAAATATCCATTTCAGCTCCAGTCTTCACCAATTAATCAACTAACACTTAAGTTGATTAATCTCCTGATGGGAAGGACAAATGTATAGATAGCATCAGAACACTCTGAGATTGGATGGTTCAATGCATCCAATCAGGGCCGTGCAGAGCTGGTCATATGCCCAAGCCAGATGGGAAGTGTGTGCCCCCCCATTTCAAAAAAGGAGGACAACATGGCCGTCCCAAGGGCCGTGCCCACCAACATATCAGTTCTACATAACACCTTCATATTAAACCTGCTTTACAACACCTCAAGGCACATATATCCCCACCCCGCATGCGGCATATGGCCCTCTGGAGCTTGTTGTCTGACCGTGGTATTCACGATGGACAGCTTCTGCACTGTTTCCACAAGGTGGGCTCCTCGCTTCAAGATGGGCCACTTATGCTATGGAAGCAGTAGCATAAGCTAGGGGAGGACCTCCTCATCAGAGTGCCCCCTCAAAATCATGGGCCCCGCGCCAACTGGCCCCACTGCCCCCCCTCTACACAGCCCTGCATCCAATGCCCTGCTGGGCTCCTGCTTGCAAGGCAGAAGGGAAGGAGGAGGAGTCTTTGCCAGTCTTCCAACTGTTTTTTTAAAAAAGCAATTTCCTTCCCATTGCTCACAGAGCTGGTCTACATATTTGACCCAGTTGGAGGCATGATCAAGCACTGTGGATCCAGAACGTCCCTTGCTCCACCCACATCACCCCTCCAATCCTCCCCTTTAGCCCTATCTGGCATCAGAAATGAGAGGGATACAGAACTTTCCATGCGGGCAGGGAAGGGGATGCAAGATCAAAGCTCCGCCTTTGATCTCAGAAGGGGATTTCCAGTCTATCCTATGGTCCTAAACTGCTATCTCAGGGGCCATGGGATTGCAGCCTAATCCAAGTAAAATTCCAGTCACCTCTAGGTGTTGCTTTTACTTCAAATATTATGCGAAGAGCTTTCTCAATAAAAGATGACAGTATTCATACCTAACATTATCTTGGTTAAGCATATGCATTACTTGTCTCAGTTTCTCTGCCTCCCTCCCAAAGCTCTCTTTTTCCTATTTAGGATCAGTCAGACTGAATGTCATGCAGTAATTTCCTCTCTAATGTGTTTATTCTGATGGTGGTGGGTGGCTCTCTTCTTTTGCAGTTTTTAAATATTTCAGCCCACCTTGGCTCCTACTCGAAAACACAAGTTAATGCAGGAATTCATCCTATCAATCTCTCCTCTTTCAGACACGGATGAATTTGAGAATACTAATAGATACCACCTGCTGTTTTGCTTCTCTCCATGCAAGATGAGATTTGGGGTGTATTAGAAAGAATTAAAGAGACAAGATCCCTCACATTTCCACAGGTTGACTTCTACAAGCACTGCATGCAATCCTTAAAAAAAACTGGGATCATGTACTTTCCCTATTAACTTCCAAGGGCTGCAATTCTATGCGTATTTATTTGGGAGTCAGTTCCATTGGACTAAGTGCGCATGTGATTAAACCTGTAACGAGATGTGCTGTTAGAATACTGTTGCCTTTCTGAGGCCCTTTCTACACCATAGGGGTGTAGAGGGAGGGAGGGAAATCCCGGAAGTACCTAATATACACACCATCGGCACACAGGGATCAGCCTGGTGCCGTCCCAGGTGTGGAAAGGGCCTGCTTTGCTTTGCTTTAATCTTTCATTGTTTTAAATCTCTGCCTTGCCAAATGGTTAATTTTGTCTATTTTTTTTTCTTGCTGTACTACGTTGCATTCACACACACAGCCATTCTCCCTTTCTCATAATACCAGAACCCGGAGTCATCCCATGAAGCTCATCGGTGGGAGTTTCAGGACAGATAAAAGGAAGTATTTCTTCACACAGCACACAGTTAAACTATGGAATTCACTACCACAAGCCGTAGCGATGGCCACCAATTTGGATAGCTTTAAATGGGAGTTATATGGGAGATTGGCTGAGCCTCGCTTGGAGACCAACCTTGTGGGTTTAGAAAACCTACCTCCAAAGGAGAGATGAGGCTTCTAACCCAACAGTTCCCTCCCTGCTTGTATCAACATCTGGGTGTACAGCGAAGAAGTCCTATCTCCACTACTCTTTCCCTGAAGCCTTCCCTGCACCCCAGTTCTTCAACACACTTTCCCTTCCCTTCCCTAATCATTCCCAGGGGTGAGGGCACCTCTTCACCAGGACCAGACAGGCCTCAGAGGCTCCTCACATCTCTAAAATATCCCTATGTTCTCATAGCACACAGCAATAGATGCCATTTTGGGGTTGGGGTTGGAGATGTTTCACAGCGAGGCCCAAAGGCCAGCTATTGTGTGTGCTGAATGTTAAAGTACAAAAAAGCCCATGGCATTTTAAGGGCATGTATTGTCATTTTGCATAACTCTGATAAAACCAGGTACACAAGATGGGCAAACTCCCCCACTACTTTAAGCCAATAGTTTTATCCGTTTTATCCATTTTTAAAACAGTTGACCACCTTTCTAGTTTATAAGAGCCCCCAAGCTGGAAGCTTTTTGTGTCTGGTATTCACATTTATACGTAAGGCCATTTAATTGTTTTTAATGATGCTCATAGCGTGGAGAACCTGTGAGCCGACCATAGATATAGGTGCTCCTCCTAAGCATTAGCAACACCTTCCCTACATGGGTTGATCACAGGCAAAATGGGGTTTTGTTTTGTTTTTCACTGAAATGTTGTCTTTGAACATATTGAAATAGATGACTTTAGCCACTCTGGATGTTGTATCAGGTACACACAAAGAGAATGAATTTTGCCTGTGTAAATGTACCATTAATCATACTATCTGAGGCCTGGAGCAAATTATAGGGTCATTCACATATTCACTCCACAGTCAGGGTTGCTTTCCCCTGCAAGGGGAAACTGGTGTGGTCATTTGTCCCTCCCCTCTAAGTTTATACTAGTAAGCACACAATCCTATGCATTTTTAGACAGAAAAAAGCTGTTTTTTCTGTCTAAACATGCATAGGATTTCAGCCTACTAGCTGTTCTTTCCATGTGTTATCTACTGTTCTGGACTAGTTTAAAGTAGGGTGACGAACTGTCTGATTTTGCCTGCATAGGTCCAGATATACATGCACCCAAACAGGATCTGGGGGTAATTTTAATATTTCTTAAAATGTCTGGGAAAGTCACGCAGCGGAGTGGGGGGAGCAGGGCACACATTACCAGGCCTCCGGAAAGTGTGCAGATCAGCCACGTCACTAGTGTGGCTGGGAAGATATCTGCATTCACAGATCATCCTACCCATGCTAATGGAGTAGCCGATCTGAGCACTTTCCGAAGGCCTGGAAGACACGTGGCCCCCTCCCCTTGCCTGTGCCAATCGAGACCTCTGAAAGGGCCTCTTAATGCAAGCATTAAGAGGCCCTTTCAGAGGCCTCGGTGGCACGGAGAGGGGAGCAGTCATCTTCCCTGCCTCTCTGTTCCAAAAGTCTCAAGTCTCACGAAACTTCCGGGATGACATGTGGAGATTTCAGACAACTCATCCCGGAAGTCTCATGAGACTTGAGACTTCTGGGAGAAGAGAAGTACATGTACGTTTGCCACAGAGAAGAACACTGGCTGGCTGTCCAGCTGTCCACCATGACAGCTCACAAGAGGACCAAGCGACAGTCACAGCAGCCTCCCACTCACCCCCTACTTCATTGCACCCACCCACGTCGCACCACAAATCACATCTCCTTGCCGGCAGCACCCCAGCGCAGTGCCTGGACCCACACTTGACTTCTCCTAGTATCTCAGGCCCATGTGCTGCCTGTAAGTTGAGGTGACTGCATGGGGGTGTCATCACCTGGCACGCTACTCAGGAGCAGGCCGCGAAGCCTGCTCGCAGTAGCGGCCAGTGGCGGACAGGAGCGGATGGTCACAGAAGGTAAGCAGGGGGCAGGGGGGAGGGGGAGGGGGGCCACGGTGCACTTACCTTCCGTGGCCATCTGCTCCCATCCACTGCTGGCCGCTACTGCAAGCAGGCTTCGCAGCCTGCCCCTAGGTAGCGCCCCAGGTGATCATCACCTGATCAGGTGATGATCACGTGGCGTGCTACCTAGGGGCAAGCCGCGAAGCCTGCTTGCAGTACCGGCCAGCGGCGGAAAGGAGCAGACGGCCATGAAGGTAAGCAGGGGGAGGGGGAGGGGGCTTACACCCCCGGGGCCGTCCGCTTCCATCCGCTGGCACCTGCGGGTGCCAGCAGATGGAAGCGGATGGCCCCGGGGGGGTAAGGAGTGCAGGCGAGGGGGTTTACCTGCCAGGGCCATCCATAGCGGACAGCCCCGAGGGGGAGGAGGGAGTTAGGCCCCCCTCACCCATCCACCGCCATTTTTTCTTCATGGACTTGCATTGGGGGAAAGCTTTCTTTCCCCCAATGCAAGTCTATGGGGGGAGAGAAATGGCGGCCAATCCAAAAATCGAATGTCCGATTTTTGGATCGGGATCAGACCTGATCTGGTCTGGGGGGCCTCCAATTTTGTCCAATCCGATCCGGGACAAAATTGGAGGTCCCGATCCGGGTCCCAATCTGATCCAGGGGGTCCATGCACAGCCCTAGTTTGTAAGCTGTCTTGAGCTCACCCCCAACCTTGATTAAATTAAAGCTTATGGGGAGGGTACTAATGGGAAGCCAGCAGGGAACAATGGGGTGGGTGGGTGTAGGGAAGGGTCATGTGCCTGTGCATGAAAAAGACAGAGGTTTGAGGGTGATCCAGAGAGAAGGAGCTTTTATGGATCTTGAAATAGAGTGAGTGTGGCTTTTCATGTCCTAGTACTGAGTAGGGTGACCATATGGAAAAGAGGACAGGGCTCCTGTATCTTTATCAGTTGTATAGAAAAGAGAATTTCAGCAGGTGTCATTTGTATGCAGGCAGCACCTGGTAAAATTACCTCTTCATCACAACAGTTAAAGCTGCAGGAGCCCTGTCCTCTTTTGTATCTGATCACTCTATAAAAGAGACTCCTGTAGCTTTAACTAGGGGTGTGCATCGGATCGGATCCGATCCACGATCTGAATCCGATCCGCCCCAAAATCGGGAAAATCCGATCTGATCTGATCCGATCCGACCAACCTCCGATCCGATCCGATGAGGTCCGATCCGGATTGGACGCCATTTTGAATGCTTTTTCCCATAGCCATGTATTGTTTTACAAAAACACCTATAACTTTTTCATTTTTAAAGATAGAAGGATGAAACTTGGGCACATTGTAGACTGGTTAGGGATAGTTATCTGTGAGAAATTTCAGAAAGATTGGTGTATGCGTTTTGTGGCAATTAATTTTTTAATAAATACCCAGGAATGCTTATAACTTTGTCGTTTTTAAAGTTATACACATGAAACTTTGCCACATTGTAGGTGGTACCTTGGGACCTATGTGTGTGAAATTTCAGAAACATAGGTGCTTGCCTTGTGTGGCAATTAATATTAGAAAAATGGGTAGTAGTGGGGTAAATACAGTTACGCCTCCCATTTTTTTATTTTTAAAGATACAAACAGGAAACTTGGGCACACTACAGGTAACACTTGGCTTGATATGTGTGTGAAACTTCAGAAAGCTAGGTGCTTGCCTTGTGTGGCAATTAATTTTTGAAACAATGTGGAAAGAAACACCTATAACTTTGTCATTTTTAAAGTTACACACATGAAACTTTGCCACTTTGTAGGTGGTACCTTGGGAACTATGTGTGTGAAATTTCAGACACATAGGTGCTTGTCTTGTGTGGCAATTAATTTTAGAAAAATGGGTAGTGGTGGGGTAAATACAGTTACGCCTCCCACTTTTTTATTTTTAAAGATACAAACAGGAAACATGGGCACATTACAGGGAACACTTTGCTTGATATGTGTGTAAAATTTCAGACAGCTGGGTCCAGGCATGTGGTGGCAAGGTATTTTTGAAACAATGAGGAAAGAAACGCCTATAACTTTTTTATTTTAAAAGTTAGAAGTCTGAAAGTTGCTCACTTTGTAGATGGGTTAGGGGCTAAACCCCCCTCTCCTTTTTTCTTAATTCCTAGCAGCTCCCACGATTTAACCCTTTCCTATCAGCTACAATTAATTAATAGTAGGATGACCAGTACCAGGAGAAATGTTTTTTTTTTAGGCTTGAGATTATAAAGAGGCAAATATTCTACCTACCGTATTGGAAGCAGTATGTTGGGAAACAAGGGTGACCATATGACAGTTAAAGCTGCAGGAGCTATACTAGAGTGACCAGATACAAAAGAGAGCAGAGCTCCTGCAACTTTAACTTTTGTGATGAAGAGGGAATTTCACCAGGTGCCGCATGGATACAAATGACACCTGCTGAAATTCCCTTTTCTATTCCACTGTTAAAGCCCTGTATTCCTTTTCATATGGTCATCCTACTATTAATTACATTTTTTAAAAAAGTAATAATACCTAGTTAGTTTTGTTTAACACTCTTGAATAGCGACACAACACTCTAAAAATAATATTTAAACTAATTTAAATTGGGATTTACCGCTGCGTAATCTTGCATAGCTCTGGCTGGACACAGTGAATGAGCTTTACTTTTATTTTTCAAAGTTTCAGTACGCGGACAGAGGAATCAGCCCTAAATTCCTCGAGAACGATGGGCATAGAAAGGCTTCTTTACACAGCATGCCCTGGTTTATTGCTTTCCTCCCATTGCACGGTGTAGCTGATAGGAAAGGGTTAAATCGTGGGAGCTGCAAGGAATTAAGAAAAAAGGAGAGGGGGGTTTCGCCATTTCTTGAGCGCTCCTTAATTAGGGCTGCCCAAATGATAATGGACGGGTGGTGTGTGTGCGCGCGCGGGCGGCGGTGGCGGCGGCGGGCTTGGCAGCGTATCCTGGCTGCCGAGGCTGGGTGTCTGGAGCGGAGCATGCGCTGTCAGTTGGTGAGCGGAGGGGCCATTCAGGCCGCCCCTCAGGGAGCAGTGGCGGCGCATTGAACGCCCTCCCCATCATCCTCTTCATCATCACCTACCCCCGCAGCCCAGCGGAGCACAACAGCCCGCATTAGGCAAGCCCTTCAGGAGCCTCACAGCAGCCAGGCAGAGGCTCTGCTGCCCAGGAACCGGCCCGCACGCGAGGGCAACGGCAGGGCGCACACATAACGCCGGCGAGGGGGAGGAGAAGGGGAGGAACAAAGGATCAAAGAGATCGAGAGAGAGTGATCCATCCTTGCATGCATGGCTGCAAAACTGAGCTAGGCTCAGCCATTCTGCTTGAGTAAAAAGTGAAAGTAGGAAAGCAGACACGAGCCGAGTTCTTTTGTTTCTCCTTCTGTAATGGATACTAGCAAGGATCAAAGAGATCGAGAGAGAGTGTTTCCTTTTCTTCGCGAGAAGCGGGAGGGGAAGGAGGGGAAGACCAGGCCTCTGTGGAAAAACTTTTGAAACATTTAATCTAAAAATTCCATAGCCATCAAATGCCTGGACCTATCATTCTGAAATTTCTGACACATATCTACCCCTAACCCATCTACAAAGTGAGCAACTTTCAGACTTCTAACTTTTAAAATAAAAAAGTTATAGGCGTTTCTTTCCTCATTGTTTCAAAAATACCTTGCCACCACATGCCTGGACCCAGCTTTCTGAAATTTTACACACATATCAAGCAAAGTGTTCCCTGTAATGTGCCCATGTTTCCTGTTTGTATCTTTAAAAATAAAAAAGTGGGAGGCGTAACTGTATTTACCCCACCGCTACCCATTTTTCTAAATTTAATTGCCACACAAGGCAAGCACCTATGTGTCTGAAATTTCACACACATAGTCCCTAAGGTACCACCTACAACGTGGCAAAGTTTCATGTGTGTAACTTTACAAATGACAAAGTTATAGGTGTTTCTTTCCACATTGTTTCAAAAATTAATTGCCACACAAGGCAAGCACCTAGCTTTCTGAAATTTCACACACATATCAAGCCAAGTGTTACCTGTAATGTGCCCAAGTTTCCTGTTTGTATCTTTAAAAATAAAAAAATGGGAGGTGTAACTGTATTTACCCCACTACTACCCATTTTTCTAAAATTAATTGCCACACAAGGCAAGCACCTATGTTTCTGAAATTTCACACACATAGGTCCCAAGGTACCACCTACAATGTGGCAAAGTTTCATGTGTGTAACTTTAAAAATGACAAAGTTATAGGCATTCCTGGGTATTTATTAAAAAATTAATTGCCACAAAATGCATGCACCAATCTTTCTGAAATTTGTCACAGATAACTATTGCTAACCAGTCTACAATGTGACCAAGTTTCATCATTCTATCTTTATAAATGAAAAAGTTATAGGTGTTTTTGTAAAACAATACTTGGCTATGGAAAAAAGCATTCAAAATGGCGTCCGATCCGAATCGGACATCCGGTCCGATCCGATCTGACCATCCTCCAATCCGATCCGATCCAACCCCCCAGGTTTGATTCCGATCCGCTATCCGATCCGATCCGGGGGGTCAGTGCACATCCCTAGCTTTAACTGTCACAATGAAGAGGGAATTTCACCAGGTGCTGCACATGTACAAATGACAATTGCTGCAATTCCCTTTTGTATACAACTGTTAAAGATACAGGAGCCCTGTCCTCCTTTCCATATGGTCACCCTAGTACTGAGGAGAAGGGAGGTGTGTGTGTGTGTCTCTATACAAGCATGCACAGATAATGGTACACAGGGTGTTTGCTTGTGTGCTTGTGTGTGGATGGACAGATGGATCTGTGTGTGTTTGTGTGCGAGTGTGTGTGTGTGTGTGAGAGAGAGAGAGAGAGAGAGAGAAAGAGAGAGTTCTGAGAAACATGTATAGCATTGCACTGTTCAACTTGCTTAAATTCTATTGCAGTGAAGATTTATCATGAACAACAATAAAATACTAGTGGCCCTGAAAGCACCTTCATTTAAGGCTAATTAATTTATTGCAGGATGGGCTGTCATAAGAAAGAACTAACTTATTAACAGTGTAATCCTAATATTTGTCTGATCAAAAGTAAGAACCTTTGACTTCAATGGAACTTGCTCTCCAGTGAGTGAGTTCAGATTGCAACCTAAATATGCGTGAAGTAGTCAGTGAATGAGTTGATACATGCACACGAGTCTAAGGTCCAGGTAATCTATTTTATAAAATGAGAATAAACGATTAAAGACTACATCTTTTAATCTTAGGTGCTCAAAAATAAACTCTGAGGTGGTGATTACATTTAAAAAACAAAACAAACCCCAATCCATATTTGATTCCTGTATTCATTCTAGTGTGACATGATGAAGTAAAGGCACAATCCTATGCATGTTTAGACAGAAAAAAGTCCTACAACTCCTGGAATCCCCTAGCCAGCATGGATGGCTGGGGTATGCTAAGAATTGTAGGACTTTTTTTCTTTCTAAACATGCATAGGGTTGCACTTTAAGTGAGTGTAAAATGTGAAACTCCTCACATGCATGGAATCTTTACATATATTCCTCAACTTCTTAATAGTAAAGGAAGCAAAAGTTGAGTGTAGTCATACACGTACTCTGGATTTTAGGAAAGCTGATTTTAATAAACTCAGAACAATGATAAGTAAGGTCACATGGCAAATGGCCCTAATTAAAAAAGGAGTCCAAGATGGGTGGGAGTTTTTTAAAAAGGAAATTTTAGAGGCACAATTACAAACAATCCCAAGAAGGAAAAAAAGATAGAAGACAACAGGAGAAACCAATGTGGCACCACAAAAAGCTTAGAGATGGCCTGAAAACAAAAAAGGACACATATAGGAAGTGGAAGGAAGGCCAAGCTACAAAAGAAGAGTACAATCAGGAAGCACAGAAGTGCAGGAATGGCATCAGGAAGGCTAAAGCTGAGGCTAGCGAGGGATGCTAAAAGCAAGAAAAAGGCTTTCTTCAGATATGTGAATAGTAAAAGACAGAGGAAAGATATGGTGGTTCATCTGCTTAATGGACGAAGTGCTCAATTTCTACTTTGGCTCAGTCTTCTCCCAAAAGCGGAACTATGACCCACCTGGCAAAAGTGTCATACAAGCTGAAGGGGCAGGATTGCAGTTTGAGATTGATAAACAAATGGTCAAGGAACACCTAATTTCTTTGAATGAGTTCAAATCTCCAGGGCCAGATAAACTGCATCCTAGATTAATAAAGGAGCTGGAAGAAGAACTCTCAGAACCACTGTCTATTATCTTTGCAAAACCATGGAAGATGGGTGAACCGCCGGATGACAGGAGGAGGGCTAATGTTGTCCCTATCTTCAGAAAGGGCAAAAAGGAGGAACTTGGGAAGTAGTCTGACATCAATTTATGTGGAAAAAAATGGAGCAGTTTATAAAGAAGTCAATCTGTAAGCACCTTGAAAACAATGCAGTGATCACTAGAAGCCAGCATGGATTTGTCAAGAACAAATCCTATCAGACTAATCCAATCTCATTCTTTGATCCTTTGTGGACTGTGGGAATGCTGTGGACATAATATATCTTGGCTTCAGCAAAGCCTTTGACAAAGTACCACATGACATTCTAATCAGTACGTTAGCTAAAATGGGCTACATGGAACAACTATTAGGTGGATCCACAGTTTGCTATAGAATCAGACTCAAAGAGTGCTTATCAATGGTACCTTCTCAAACTGGGGTGAGGTAACGAGTGGGGTATCACAGGGCTCAGTCCTGGGCCCAGTTCTCTTCAACATTTTTATTAATGACTTGGATGAGGAGGTTCAGGGAATGCTTATCAGATTTGCAGATGACACAACATTGAGTGGGATAGCTAATACTCTGGAAGACAGAAACAAATTTCAAAGTGATCTTGATAGGCTGGAGTGCTGGGCTGAAAACAACAGAATGAATTTAATAGTGATAAATGCCAAGTGCTATACTTAGGAAAAAGAAACCAAATGCACAGTCACAAGATGAGGAATACTTGGCTCAGCAATACTACAAGTGAGAAGGATCTTGGAATTGTTGTAGATCACAAGCTGAATAGGAGCCAACGGTGTGATGAGTTGAAAGATCTGGGTTCTAGTCCCCACTCGGCCATGGAAGCTCACAGACTCTCAGCCCAGTCTACCTCACAGGGTTGTTGTTGTGAGGATAAAATGGAGAGGAGGATTCTTTGAAGGAAAAATGGCAAGATATAAAGCGAATAAATAAAATGTAAACTCTGTAATCTTGTAATTTGCAGTCAGATGTTTTGATAGTGGTATAGTAACAGAGTTTGGTAGAAATACACCACTGAGTCCATATTGTGGATGCTTCTCACCAGTTTTCCCAGTGCCGCCCACTTCTGCCGATACACATCAGAACTGCCGTCATGGGGCATATGTCCTCCTTTACGTGTGGGGAAAAATCCCTTGAATGTGCCCTGTGAGCGACGATCGCGGAAGCGGGAAACCTCACGATCATCCCTCCTCCCTTTCAAAGGGGCTGAAGGTGTAGATGAAACCCATGTTGTCCTCCTTTTTGGTTTCTCAAATATGGTCAGCCTAGTAGGATCAGAAAGGAAAAAGAGTGCAAGCCGCTGGGCAAAGGCAGTTGTCATCTGCCCAACCCTTAGATTTATGCTAAGCTGAAGTATTCAGCCTAGCTGTGTGTGTGTGTGTGTGCTTTCAGGAGGGAACCCTCCCCTAAATCGTATTAGTCTTCAGTTGGGCATGGGGGATGTCACAGTACTTTTACATGGCAGTGAACTTACATTTTGATGACTGTGGGGCCAGCCATCTTTCCCCCCCCCAAATAACGCCCCTAGAAATGTTGCTACTTCATGACCATTGGCCCACTTTTTCAAAGTGAACTCAGCCATCATTTAGAGCAGCAGCTTAGCTTCTTTTTTTAAAAAAATTAAAAATAGAAAAGGAATACAAATGCAAGTCCGCCCTGCTCAAAAGTGCTGTGACATATGTTTCTCCCCCACCCCATCAAGGTACGTTTCCCCCTTTCACAGGGGATGAGTGGTCCTGCAAATCTGAGGGAAAATATATCAGTCACTCTTCAACTGAAACATCCACGCTTCTCTTTTCCCTCTCTGTGATGAGAAGCCAGTAGAAATGACACAGCCATATCATCAGATAGCTCATTACCAGTGGGGTTTTTTTTAATGCAACTGCCATCATTGTTCTGGGAGAAATAAATATGCCAAAATATTTAAGCACTTGTGGAGTAGAAGAGTGATTCGGAACACCTTTTTCCCTTCAAAAGTGCTGGGATATTTTAGCAGCCTGAGATGAATACTAAAGCTGGCACATGCTACGTTTCACTCGTACCACTTAATCTCGAACAAATATAACAACTCTTCTGATAGAGGCGGCCAAGGGGCTAAGCCGCAGTGGCAAGCCCCATCATGATGATGTATGCCTAGTTCGCAGAGTGCTAAATCATTGCATTTGGCTCTATAGCCAGCAATTACACACATTGCAAGCTTCAGGACACCCCCCCCCCCTTTCAGGCCCCTAAAAAGGAAGACTGGGTGCTCTTTGTGTAGAGAATGACATTAATACATTATGTTTCTGTCTTGCATTATTAGCCTTTTTCTAAAACATGGGCTAGGAATGGCCTAAAAAAATGCTGCCAAATTCTGGAATAATCAATAACTTGGCAGAAAAACTGGGTGTCTGGCTCCTTAGGGATTGGTCTCCAGACTATCTGGGCTTTGGCCCAAATAAATCTAGATCAGGCTTTCAGAGTCTGGAGGCCTCTAAACATCAGACAGGGTATATGTGTGTTATTTTGGATGGGTGAAGTGAAACACCAGCTTGTTTAGATATCCAATTAATCTAAGATAGAGGAGGTCTTTGTCCACCCCGAGACCTACCTTTATTTTTTGGTTGTCCAGTAACCCTCGTATGTTTGGGGCTTTTACTTAAAACAACCAAATTACACTGCAGTCCTTAACACACTTATTACCAAATATACCTCACTGAACACAGCAGGGTTTGTTTCTGAGTAACTCCCACTAAACATTTGCAGCGCACAACTCTTACTTTCGTTTCCTTGGGTCACCGAAAGGATGTCAAATAGAATCATCTTACAGGTGAGGCCTGATTCTCTGAGGTACTGATATGGTCACATATATTTAAGATGTGTTCGCGCTGTTGCCATCTAGTAGCCAAAAGTACACATTTTTCAATGTATACATTTTTCTTAGAACACACTTCAAAGCTGCACGTTCGTTTTTGGATGCATTTTTCCTGGTCTGCGGAACACATTGCAACTCCGGAAATGTATGGATTTCTCGACGCAAATTGTGTCTGGCCCACATCTGTTTCTGGGCAGTGCAGATGGGGGGGGGGGGGGAAACGCCAAGAAAATCTGATGGAGCAGATTTCATACACATCCCGAGCACAGAATTGCCCCTGTAAATGATCAGGGAAGAGGAAACAATATTTCACCTGGTGCATGTAATAAAGAAATATGAAATGGCCATTGAATTTTCACCAAATGTTCCAAAATGTATTCTCTAGAGAAAGTTGGTTGAAAAAAGGTGGTGAGGGGGACAAAACACTAAGAATTAGATTATAGCAACACCATACGCTTTTCGTGTATGTTGGCGGTGTCTTGGTTTCCTTTCTTTTTCTTTTCCCATAAACTATTTGCTTGTAGTAACCCTGTCTGACTTGTAGTTTCATTAGTGGAATATTTTTGTATACAATGCCATTTAACCTTGCTATGATAGCCCCAGAAATCCCAATTTGAAGTTTGATTGACACGTCAGGTCATGGCATTGCATCCTTTGCTCATGAATAAGGCAAAAGGCAGGGTACCAGCAAACAGAACGGGCTTTGTCTCTCAGATATCCCGACGCAGCTTTCCCCCAGCTGCAGTCAGTATATTACAAAAATAAGTCGAAAAAATAATGACTTGTCCTGGCTGTTCAATACACACACCCATCTGTGAACTGCAGAATGCGTTTAAAAACAAGTCTTAATTTAGCCCCAGAACAAAAGGGAAAGACAAAGGATGTTCATGAAAACTTAACAACAGCCATGTTGGGTCAGGGCGATGGTTCATCTAGCCCATTGTCCTGTCTCTGCAAGTAGGGAATCTGTTGCAGGTGGTTGTTATTGTTACATTGAGACCAAAAAAAGGCAAAGGCTGGGCCTTCCCAAAGCTTGTTCATACACGTGGTTGATCCCAGAGGAACAGATTCACCTACCAATCTGTGGATATTTTTAATGTGCTATCTCTTCTTTAATGGTTTACATTTTTTAAAAAAACATTTATTTTTTACGTTGCTGTTACTGGTTTTCAATTTAGGTGGTTTTAAATTGAAGACATGTTTAGACAGAAAAAAAGCTCTAAAACTCCCAGCATTCCTCAATTAGCATGGCTGGATGGGGAATGCTGGATGTTGTAGGAATTTTTTTTCAGTCTAAACATGCATAGGATTGTGTATTTAATCATTTTCCATGTTGTAGGCCACATTGAGGTGCATAGACTGGGTAACTAACTAACTGATGTCCTGTTTTGCAGAAGCATCTGGGCTGCCTGTAATGTACCCAGTCTGACAAGAGCTGCATGGAAAAAAGGACCTCTGTGATCTGTGGGCCGTTTCTGACTGTACCTTTGCAGTGTGGGAGCTGCTACAACATGTTTACTTCCTGCACCACTCTAAGCTCATGCAGAGCAGAGCACTCAAGAAAGTGAGCCACATAGTACAGAACATAGTCAAGGAATTAAGCGTGTAGAAAACATTTGCTCATTGCACACTCATTTTCCATACATGCACACACACACACGAGAGAGAGAGAGATGGGAGAGAGAGAGAGAGAGAGAGAGGCCATTTCTACACTGGCCTTTTTCCCCAGGGCCATCCCTGGGTGCTCCTTGTGCATCCAAATGGCACACAGGGACTCCTGGGGGCAGGGGGGATGGGCATGGATTTTCCCGGAGATAAAGAAACTCTGGGAAAACCCGCTTCTTCCAGCGGTCTTGGGACTGTCCTGAGACCGCAGGAGGTGTGGGGGGCCATCCCTACTGGTGCCTGCTTACCTGTAAGTGCAGCACCAGAAATGGGCACAGAGCCGCATGGCGCAGCCCCGTGCCCATTGGACGCAAAAAATCATATCGGAATCAGAACTTCAGATTTTGTAAAGTATCGTAAAAATTGGAGGTCCGTCGTATCGCTTCAGGTACGATAACAATACAAAATTGGAAGTTCCGATTCTGATATCAGACTGTCATTTTAGGTGTTTTCCCCATGGGCTTGCATTGGGGGAAAGCTTTCTTTCCCCCAATGCAAGTCTATGGGGAAAACACTGGGCCGGCCCTCCCTCCCTCCTCCCTCCTTTCCCCCACTCATGCTCCTTACCTGCTGCCATCCCACGTTGCCGTCCACTGCCATCCGCTGGTTCCTTGTACTGATAATTAGGATTTGCGGCCTGGCTCTCAGTAGTGCAATTTCGTAAAGTATGGTATCGTAAAAATCGGAGGTCCGTCATATCGCTTCGGATACAATAACAATACAAAACTGGAAATTCCAATTCTGATATCAGACTGCCATTTTAGGTGTTTCCCCCATGGGCTTGCTCACTTTGTAGATGGGTTAGGAGTAGTTATCTGTGAGAAATTTCAGAAAGATAGGTCCAGGCATTTGGTGGCTACAAATTTTTTAGATTAAAAGTTACAAAAGCTTTTCCACAGAGGCTTGAGCTGTCAATTGCACCCCCTCCCCCTCCCCCTCCCTCTTTTATCTGTCAAAAAAAAATTAAGCTAAAAAATCCATAGCTACCAAATGCCTGGACCTATCTTTCTGAAATATATCACAGATAACTACCCCTAACCCATCTACAAAGTGAGCAACTTTCAGACTTCTAACTTTTAAAATAAAAAAGTTATAGGCATTTTTTCCTCATTGTTTCAAAAATACCTTGCCACTACATGCCTAGACTGATCTTTCTGAAATTTCTCACACATATCAACCAAAGTGGTACCTGTAATGTGCCCAAGTTTCCTGTTTGTATCTTTAAAAATAAAAAAATGGGAGGCGTAACTGTATTTACCCCACTACTACCCATTTTTCTAAAATTAATTGCCACACAAGGCAAGCACCTATGTTTCTGAAAATTCACACACATAGGTCCCAAGGTACCACCTACAATGTGGCAAAGTTTCATATGTGTAACTTTACAAATGACAAAGTTATAGGCATTCCTGGGTATTTATTAAAAAATTAATTGCCACAAAATGCATGCACCAATCTTTCTGAAATTTCTCACAGATAACTATCCCTAACCAGTCTACAATGTGCCCAAGTTTCATCCTTCTATATTTAAAAATGAAAAAGTTATAGGCATTTTTGTAACACAATACTAGGCTATGGGGAAAAGCATTCAAAATGGCGTCCGATTTTCCGATTTTTTCCGATACGGATTGAGTCCCATCAGATCAGATTGGATTGGATGGTTCATAGGATCAGAATCAGAATCATAGTTTTATCCAATTTTGGCCGGATCGGATGCGGATCGTGGATCAGACCTTCATCTTTTGTCACCACTATTTGCCTCAGTTTCTCAGACTCCCTTCCTGAAAACATCAGTTCAGGCACAGGCATCTGTCCTGTATCTTCTGCAATGAACATCGATACAAAAAAAATCATTCAGCTTCTCTGCAATCTCCCTATCCTCCTTTAGTACTCCCTTAACTCTGTTGTCATCCAACGGACCACTGCTTCCCTAGCTGGTTTCCTGCTTCTGATATATTTTAAAAATTCTTTATTGTTGGCATTGATATTATTAGCGATGTGCTCTTCAAAATGCTTTTTTGCATCTCTTTTTGTTTACTTGCATTGCCTTTGTGCAAGCTTATGCTCCCTTTTATTTTCCTCACAAGAGCAAGACTTCCATTTTTTGAAGGAAGCTCTCTTTTCTGCAATAGGCTCTTTGACACTGTTTGCTAACCATGTTAGTGACCTCTTGGACTTGGTGCTACCTTTCCTAACCTGTGGAATACATTTTAGTTGAGCGTCTATTATTGTGCTACTACGCATGGCAGCACCATGCTGGCTTCTCTGTTTCCCCACTGTAAGATATAGTACGTCATGACCTGAAATTGTTATGCTCTGCATCCTCACAATTACTGGCTGGCACGGGGCAGGGAGTGCTCAATATTGTGATGGGTGGACTTGTAACACACACTAAAGATGTGGAAAAGTTGACTCGGGCCTGTCATTTACACTGGCATCCCTGTGTTTCTTATAATGTTTAGTTTCTTCTTCAGTTCAATGTTGAGTTCTCCAATGGGCTGTCTAGAGAATGATGCAGATATAAATATACCTGAGGAATAATCACATTCATTCAGAAACAAGGTACAATTGAACTCCCCTCCCCCCTTCACTGCTTAAGTGGCAACTTGTCAACAATTCCTGAAACATTATGCCAACTATCTTCATAAATAAATAAATAAATAAATAAAATCTACTTCTTTGACCTTAAAGCCTGAAGCCGTCAGTTTTCTTCCTCTCGTTTTCTCTATGATATTAAACAATATTGTATATATACCATAGTAATTTCCTCCTCTCTGGTTGCATGTTAAGCATGTAAATAATATATAGAGTCGCTGGACAAATAGCTCCCATGAAACAATTCATTAGAAAAAGGAAGAAAAAGAAAATGTACCAAGACCATCAGTGTGCTTGTATTTCTCTCCTCTCACCTCTTTATCTGAAAATGTACTCCAAATATTTGATAATCTCTAGGCTGCAGACTGCTGATGCATTATGTACTGCGTGAGTGCTCCTTTGATTGTTCCATATTCGTATTTACAATGTACAAATTATTCTGGCTTTCTGAAGACGTTTCAGCTGTTCTATGATAGGGTGAGTTCCACATTTGTGATCATGTGTTCTGCAGGGCCACTGAGCTGAAAGGAGGAGGACCCGTTTCATGAACATTTTCGCCAGACCTAAAAGAGGACTTGTTCTTTGGATTATTTGGGGGAGGATTATTCTGAGAAGGCTGTAAAGGTCTGGGCACCATTACAACACACCTGTGCATTTCCCTTGTGTATGCTCTTTCTGGCTGAGCATCACTTTCGATGACATTCAGAAGACTACACAGAGCAGTAGAAGGCACTGGGAATTGAACAGCCCTAATGCAGGAGAGTGTTATATTCAAGAAGCATCATGAACTCCAACAAAAGTTTATTCATGAGGGATTAAAACAAAACAAAACCATGCATACCTAGGAACAAGACAAAAAAACAACAACCACAAATGTACAAACACAATACTGCTGTTTTAAGAATATTCTATCATTTTTTTTACTGCATCACTGCTCATATCATAACATTGGCAACTTCACATCACTCGTCCGAGAACAATCGACTTCATCTTGGAAACGTTCCCACATTGCCACTTTCAGACTGATGTCATGACTGAAATCTGGGGGCAGGGGTCAGTTGCACTCTCCTCTCCCTATGACCAGATGTCCATGTGCAAAGGGTGTGATTCCTGATTGGCTAGGATCAGCGAGGTCTAAATGTGGTTGGCTACATAGCTTTGTGATATCATCCTGTCCAGAACATGATCTGTGATCAGCTGAGGACAGTTGAGAAGAAATATAACAGGGGAAATGGCCATGGAAATAGGAGCCAAGGGGCTAGAACTAGTACCCGTGAGTACCCCTGTGGGTCACCACATACATTCCAGTCATGGGGCTTGTTTAGAAACCCATGAGCATCACTTGATTGTCCACTGAAAAACATTGTGTTTGTCATGATGTGGGGTAATATGAACAATTTGATCTGCTGTGCTAGATCTGTGATGGCACATTCACACATGCAAGTCATAACAGGCAGCAAATGATGAACATGCATGTGTAAGCAAACTCAACATATGAAACAGCAACATTTATCTTGTGATGCTATATCACAAAAAATTAACAAACACACACACACAGTTGGTTCATTTAGCAATGGATTGCTTACCTTAAATCCATCAAGCGCAGCAGGATTTCTCCACTTCCAATATCTCTCCCCCAGATAACAACAAAAAAAAACCTTTATTCCATAAAGGGAATGCTTTTACTGAATGGTGTGCCACGACTTGAGAAGAATGGAATTAGAAATCAATAGCAAAAGAGTCTGAAAATTAAGTAATGTGGATGAGCACCTCTGAATGATGCCATTTTAAAGAGCTGATTAGAAATAAATATGGCAATTGACACATAGATCTGAAATGAAATGATTCTTAATCAATTTAAGCTGGTGAGAGAATGAGAGGCTCTTCACAACGAAGGCCTGGAGAATGCATTGTGCGAGGACTTGTCAAGAGAGACAAAAAGCCGGATCTTTATTGACACAGCAGCTGCTACGAAATGGAGAGCAGATGAACTCCCAGGAAAACCAGGTGAGACCAAAAAGGGAATCAAGATCTCCATTCACATCAGAGCTAAGGGGGAACAACATGGGACTTACGAGAATGGATGTCCAGGGAGATTTGAGAGGATTACTTGGTTCAATTAAGGGTAAGCTCCTTAACCTACTAACCCATGATGATGCGCCAAGAAAGAAATGAAGTGACCATTGTGGACAATCTCAAACTGTCTGGATTTTGTTTGGAGGCACCTAATTATCAAGCCACAAAAACATCTGCAACATTGAAGCAGCAGAATATTTTAAAAAAATGGGGGTTGACATACTGCATCCAATCAAGAGATCTGGCTTTGTGTAACCAAGAAGTCTGGGTGTGATTTCTTAAAAACTAAAATTTAAAGTTACATTTGAGTGTCACAGTGCCAGGCAGTTTAGCAAGTAACTTTGCTAAGCTAGGCAGATGGGCCTGGCTAAAGAGAGTGGTGACGTTTGGGGCTTTGAAGGGTGGGGCTCATCCAATAGAGAAGACTGATGTCTCGAGGCTGGAAAGATATCTAGTCTCAGCCAAAGTGGATGGACCATCTGGTCTCAGTCAAAGGAGATGCGCACACCAGCTGGCAAAAGGCTAACGTGTACAGAAATAGTAATGTGCTGGGTTTGGATAGGTATCCGGACTGGCCAAAATGGGAGTGTTGATAGCTGGGACTCATAAGGGATCCTGATTAAGGATTCTGGGAATTTAAAATGCCAATTCTACCCCCATGCAAAATGTGTGTTCCCACTTTCAGTGAGATGCTGCCCTCTTTGACCTGGCCCAGAGTCAAAACAGGCCCTGCCACTACCTAGCTCTCCCTGCCAGCTAGCCATTCCCCCTCCCTGCCTCCCTCAAAGGAAACAAAGCCTTGCCATGGGTAAGAGATGGAGTGTCACAGGGAGTAACGTAGTGGAGCCGCAACTCACAGGGATGCAATGCTGGCACTTTTTTTGTTAGCAGGGATGCTGACATATCGGCCACTCCACTCAGACATTCCTGCTCCCTCGGAGTTTAGCTGCAGTCCTCACAGTAGCTGCCAGGTGTGGGGTGGGGGGATATTTCCTCAGCAGCATTATTTTGTTCTTTGTTGTAATGTAATGGGGTGGTGGCTTGGTCTTCAATGGACAATTAAGAACCATTATTCTTCCAAAAAAAACCCTATCCCTGGTTGAAATGGCAATTGCTAGAACTGGTTTGTTGATATGAATGAACTCAGCTGCCTGCATTTTTGGACTCTCCTAGGGGGGCGCAGCTATGGTGACTGTGAGCGTCATCACACTGGAGATTTAATGCGCATCCACCGCGACTTTGATCCACTTTTTCAGCGCTGGATTGGCATGACGTCGTCCCCGTCATGTTGTTCTCCCGCCCTGAGCAAGTCCAGCTCTGAAAAAAGTGGATCAAAGTCGCGGCAGATGCGCATTAAATCTCCCATGTGAGGGCGCTCTGTAACGATGTGTGCTCGTGCCTCAAAATGATCATAGATAGTAGGGAGGCTCCATTGGAGCATCACTTCCTGTCAGGGATCTTACAGTTTGAAAACTATTATTTATTTATTTTATTTCTAACCCGCCTCTCCATCCAGATCGAGGCGGGGAACAACAAAAAATATAAATATAAAATTCAGATAAACTATTAAAACAGATAAAAACAAATACATTATCAAAAACATCTTAAAATTCAACTGGGTAGGCCAGCCGGAAGAGAGCCATCTTCATGGCTCTCTTAAATTCAAGAAGACTGCTAATTTGTCGAATCTCCTCCGGCAGCCCATTCCACAGACTCCATGATTCCCAGCAAGATAGGACTGTCCAAGCATCAACTCCAGCTAAGGTTTGTGGTGCCTCCTATGTGGTAGTGAGATCTCCCCTGTTACCCGCTCCCTGGTCCCCAAAGTAAGTGCTTGTTTTGGCAAAGGTAGCGGGTTGGCGTAGGAAGGGCTGCACACTCACCAATCCGGGCTTCTCAAGCATTCCTGCAGAACGCTCAAACACTGTGGTGCTCAAGGTAGTTTCCCCCACCCCCCAAGCCGACATTTTCATGCAACCTCTGTGGCCGCTCACGATCATCAGTTTAAGCTCTGGCCTGTCAGTTCTCTTGAAAGTGCCTGTGCCTTAGCTGAATTGCTGCCCTTCCTATCTGTTGCCTGTTCTCATGCACTTCCCCCACGCTTTCCCCACAGGTCTTTACCATCTTTCGTAATTATGCCTGTAGCAACCTAACCATGCTGAACTTAAACCAGGGTCTTCTGTTAACTGGTATTAGAAGTGCATTCCAAACCCTGGTTGAACAGAGTCAGCAGAATTTTGCAGTTGTGATGTCTAGTTCCATCCCCAGCACCCACCCTTATTATTTTGCTATTTGCCCATACAAAGGGAAGTGGATACCGCTAATGATCGCAAAAACTGCAAATACATGTCTGCGAATAGCAGCTGCAGAAAGCGAAAGCACATTAGACAGCGAAATGTGCTTCTGCAGGGTTCAGCAACACACCCTGGGCTTGCCTTGAAAGCATTTCCCATTGAGGACAGCAGGGCAGGGCCGTTTCATTGTGTGGAAAAGCTTCTCATGTACAGCATGGAGACCTCGCCTGCTCTTTCCTTCCTGCCCTTCTCCTCCTCCTCCTCTTTTTATTCAAGGATGTGACTGCCAAACTCCGAACCTGGCTCCTGCATACGTTTCCCAGGAGGCCCTGTGAAATCAAGTTGCTCTCTTCATGCCAGTGTGGCTTTTGTTCCACCTCTCTGATAGGGCCAAGAGCCAGTCGCTCTGCCAAGAACACATGCAGAATATAGCATCATGGAAAGGTGGGGGGCGGGGGAGGGCTGGGGGAAGGACAACCACCTTCAGTTTTATTCACTGGGCTGTTTCATCTTTTACAGCCAATAGCAACTGCAGCCAGTTGCGGCAGGGAAAAACCTACAGACATCGCACTCAATGTTAATAAATGTATTTTCCATTAAGTGGCTGTTGTAATGCTCTGGTTGTTTGCCTTTCTGGGCGCACTTTCATCATTCACTGTAGCTCTGGTACTGCCTTGTAATTTGTCTTGGACGTTTACATTGCCAGCTGCAGGTATACAAACCTCTTAGATCAAGTAACTGTTCCGACACTTGATAAAAAGGTTACCATTCAGGGTCTCCCTGTTGCTGTCTATCTGTCAAAACTCCAGGAGCAGCCTTGATGTATCCCATACATTTCCTGATGGTTAACACC
The DNA here is from genome assembly GCA_029215795.1 of Anniella stebbinsi. Classification (NCBI taxonomy): domain Eukaryota; kingdom Metazoa; phylum Chordata; class Lepidosauria; order Squamata; family Anniellidae; genus Anniella; species Anniella stebbinsi. Next base: position 251,595,051 of record JARDYH010000002.1, read on the forward strand.
CACATTTCACCTCTCCTTGATGTTGTGCTGATCCACAAAACGCCATTAAGAGTTTTTGACAAAAATGATTAGTGTATACATAAGTGCATGTATGCGTTCTCTCTCTCTCTCTCTCTCTCTCTCTCTCTCTCTCTTTCTGTGCGTGTGTGTGCGTGTGTGCCTCTGCCTATCTTGATTATATTAGGATCTACAAAATGTCTCCCATGACAGGTTTCTATCTCTCCATAACAGCTGGAAGCTATTCTTGGCATTTTCTGACTGAAGCTCATATTTCAAATAATTGAATGGACATCCTATAATAGCATCCTGAGTGGGCTGGAAATCAGTCATCTCCTATGGAGTTTACCTGGCTATAGATTGAGGAGTCACCTCAGAATGCCAACCACCTGCCTTCTCCAGAGTTCAGCTTCCCGTTCTTGCACATGCTCACACATAGAACATAGATTCATTACAGCCTCGTCAACTTGAAAATTCACCAACCACCACTTATGTACTTTCAGGCCACAGTGCAGCTATGAACAAGGAGGGAGTGAAGGTTAAGAACCTCCCCACCCTGTGTAAGAGTTCTGAGAAATTTTGAGCCTCTGCATTGGGGATGTTTGAGGAAGCTGATCTTTGCAAATTCCTAGTGCGACATGACCTGTTCCACACCACTCAGATGGGAACTCAGCTATCCACCACAGTTCACCCTTCTCTGAATACTGTGCCAAAATTCTCAAGAATTTAAATATATTCAAATTTATATCTAAATACGTAGTTTGAGAGAAAGCACACATTTAAATGTCTATTTTGAGAGATAATACACAAAATAAAACATATTAAAATATGTATTTAAATATGTTTTCAGGGGATTTTTTTTAAAAAAAACTTGCAAATCAATACAGAAACAGAATTAGGAGGGCTAGTATGGTGTAGTGGCTAGAGCATTGGACTGGGAGTCGGGAGATGTGGGTTCTAGTCCCATTTGGCAATGGAAGCTCATTGGTTGATTTTGGGCCACTCACAGATTCTCAGCCCAACCTACTTCACAGGGTTGTTGTTGTTGGGAGGATAAAATGAAGAGGAGTAGCATTACATACACCACCTTGGGTTCTTTGGATATAAATGTAATAATAAATTAATAAATAGATACAATTAAAAACATGACAAAATTCCACAGATCTGAAAGCAACTGATTTGCCAATCACTACTTTGTGATAAGGTTTACAAATTTATCATCTAGCTCAACCACTAGGCTAGTCCTGCGCACGGCTGGCTTGCTTCAGATATTTGCTTGGCCTCAGACCTGAGTGCCTAGTTCAGCCTTTGGCACTACAATTTGACAAATTTCATGCCATACCTGTGCAGCAGTGAGATGCTTTCCATCACCACTACCACTTACCTGACCTTTATCAGGCCAACAAATGCCATAATGGTCAAGGGTTTATCAGCCATTAATGTTTTGACAATGACCCAGTGTGTCAAAGTTTATTCAAAGGAAGAAACCAAATTAATCCATATAGAGAATTAAATGCTATTTAGCCTTGCTTATATTCCTGTCGACTTGCCAATTTGTCTGGCTCTGATGTAATTACCTTTCATTTATGTCTTCAGTCCTAATGCCCTATCTCTGCCCCCTCCCCACCACCTTCGATTCAATCAAGCTGTGTGGAAATTTCACATCAAAGGCAGACAGGGAGAGGCAAACATCCTTTTGCTAGCTATGTATCAGGGAATCAAGTTTTGCCAAGTTATGTTTCGCAGAAAAGCAGGGTGAGGTATTTGTTCATTCACGTTAGAGATGAAAAAAGAAGTCTACCTAGGCCTCCCCACATTTCCCTTTTTCAAACTTTTCTAACAATCAGTGTCTTGGCATTCTGTATTTTAGCTTTCTAAGGTCATGTCTCCACCTGCCTTTTTTCCTGAGGTCATCCCTGGGTCGTTCCTGTGTGTCCAAATGATGCACAGGAGATACCAGGAGCAGGCAGGGATGACCCCTTCATTTTCGCAGGATAACTGATATATAATCAGTTATCCCAATTTTTCCCACAGTCCTGGGATGAGCTACGTGCCTGGGAGGGGTGCCCCATCAGTGTAGTGATGGGTAGAGGGAGATATGGTGTTGTGAGGAGGACTTGCCAGGTAAGGGGAACGCGCCCAAGCAGTTAATGGCTGTGCCTTGTTCCGGTCCACCCCACACACGCAGGCTTGCTGGTTGCCCAGGTGCTGGCCTCCAGGTGCTGCTTTTAAATGCCAGATCGGTGCATAATAAGACCTCCCTCATTCACGACTTAATTGTGGATGAAGCAGCCTATCTGGCATGTATAACCGAGACCTCGGTGGGTGAGCAGGGAGGAGTCAGTCTCTCCCAGCTGTGCCCACCGGGGTATTTAGTTCAGCATCAGGGTAGGACTTGAGGGCTGGGAACGGGGGCTTGCTGTGGTCTATAGGAATTCCATCCCCCTCTGCAGGCTCCCTGTCCATGTGACTACTGGTCTAGAGTGTTTGCACCGTGTGTTGGGCCAACAGGACAAATTAGGAATTCTAATAATAATAATAATAATAACAATAATAATAATAATAATAATATATTTATTTATTTCTAACCTGCCTCTCCTTCTGGATTGAGGCAGGGATCGTCAATAAATATAAATACAAAGACCATAAAATAGATAAAACATTAAAACAAATAAAACAAATACATTATTAAAAACATCTTAAAATTCGACTGGGTAGGCCTGCTGGAAGAGATCAGTCTTCACAGCTCTCTTAAATTCAAGAAGACTGCTAATTTGTTGAATCTCCTCCGGCTGGCCATTCCACAGTCTGGGAGCGGCAGAAGAGAAGGTCCTCTGGGTAACACTCGTCAGCATAGTTCTGGCTGATTGAAGTAAATTCTTCCCAGAGGACCTGAGTGTGCAGGGCGGATTATACGGGACAAGGCGATCCTGCAGGTAACCTGGACCTAAACCATGTAGGTCTTTAAAGGTAATAACCAAAACTTTATACTTTGCCTGGAAGCTAATTGGCAGCCAGTGCCGTGATTTTAAGACAGGCGTAATGTGGTCACCCCTAGGTGTACCAGTGACCAACCTGGCTGCCATATTTTGAACTAGTTGAAGTTTCCGGACTAGGCACAGAGGTAGCCCTCTGTACAGTGCATTGCAGAAGTCGAGCCTTGAAGTTACCAGCACGTGCACTACTGCCCGCCCCACTGCTCAACAGACTCCCTCGCTGAGCTGACAGAGGTGGTCTCGACGATACTGTTGAGATCCCCCAGACTGTTGGTTCTGGAGGATGTCAACATTCACGCCGAGGTCACTTTACTGGGGCAGCTCAGGATTTCATGGTCCCCATGACAACCATGGGACTGTCCCAGCATGCTATCGGCCTGATGCATGTAGCAGGGCATACTCTAGACCTGGTTTTTTCAACTGGACATGGAGATGGTTTACTGAAAGTGGGGGACTTAACATCAGTCCCATTGTCATGGTCAAATCACCACCTGCTGAAGTTTAGACTTACAGCAGCTTTTCCCCTCTGCAAGGGTGGGGGACCCATTAAGATGGTCCACCCCCGGAGGCTAATGGATCCGGATGGTTTCCGGAGGGCTCTGGGTAGTTTTCCGGCTGATGGGGCTGACTCTCCTGTCGAAACCCTGGTTGATCTGTAGAATGCAGAAATGACCCAGGTGGTTGACACAATTGCTCCTGAGTGCCCTCTCCTCTGTAGAGCTCGTACGGCTCCATGGTATACCCCAGAGCTGAGAGTGATGAAACAGAACAGGAGACAGTTTGAGTGCAGATGGAGACGAACTCCTGATGGATACAATCAAACACTGGTAAGTGCTTATGGTAAGCTGTGTTCAGGGGCGGTGAGGGCAGCAAAAAAACAATACTTTGCTGCCACTATTCAGTCATCAAAGTGCCGCCCAGTGGAGCTTTTCAGAGTTGTCCGGGGGCTTTTACATGCTGTCCCCAAGGACATGGTAAAGCCATCAGAGGCCCGCTGTAATACATTTGCTGGGCACTTCCAGAATAAAATCTTTGGCATCCACCAGGACTTAGACTCCAGCGTTATAGCAGGTGAATCAAATGAGGTATCCAGAGCACAAGCTTGTACTGTTTTCTTGGATGAGTTTCAGTTGGTACAGCTTGAGGACGTTGACAAAGTGCTTAGACAGGTTCGTGCAACCACTTCCATATTGGATCCTTGCCCCTCTTGGCTAATAAAAGCTAGCAGGGATGGAACAACTGGCTGAACCAGGGAAGCGATTAATGCCTCTTTGCAAGAAGGAGTGGTCCCAGGCTGCCTGAAAGAGGCAGTAGTGAGACCACTCCTGAAGAAATCTTCCCTGGACCCTGAAAATCTTAATAACTACATGCCAGTAGCAAATGTTCCATTCCTGGGCAAGGTCCTTGAGTGGTGGTTGCGAGCCAGCTCCAGGCACTCTTGGATGAGACTGATTATCTGGATCCATTTCAGTCAGGTTTCAGGCCTGGCTTTGGTACAGAAACAGCCTTGGTCGCTCTGTTGATTCTCCTTGATATCTCAGCGGCTTTCGATACCATCAACCATGGTATCCTTCTGGGACGACTGTTTGAGTTGGGAGTGGGAGGCACTGCATTGCAGTGGTTCCACTCCTACTTGGTGGGTCGGCTCCAGAAGGTGGTGCTTGGGGAACATTGCTCGGCCCCGTGGATTCTCCAGTATGGGGTTCCACAGGGGTCAGTCTTGTCTCCCATCCTGTTCAACATCTACATGAAACCGTTGGGAGCGGTCATCCAGAGTTTTGGAGTGCGTTGTCATCTGTACACTGATGGCATGCAGCTCTATTTCTCCTTTTCATCTTCATCAGGTGAGGCTGTGGATGTGCTGAACTGGTGCCTGGCTGCGACAATGGACTGGATGAGGGCTAATAAACTGAAACTCAATCCAGACAAAACTGAGATGCTGTTAGTGGGTGGTTCTGCTGACCGGATGGAGGGTCTTCAACCTGTTCTGGATGGGGTTGCACTCCCTCTGAAGGAGCAGGTTCATAGCTTGAGGGTTTTCCTAGAACCATCTCTGTCACTTGAGGCTCAGGTGGCCTCATTGGCACGGAGTGCCTTCTACCAACTTCGGTCAGTGGCCCAGCTACACCCCTATCTGGATAGGGATAACCTGGCTTCAGTTGTCTATGCTCTGGTAGCCTCCAAATTAGATTACTGCAATGCACTCTATGTGGGGCTGCCTTTGAAGATGGTTCGGAAGCTGCAGCTTGTGCAAAATGCAGCGGCCAGATTGATAACAGGGATCAGAAGGTTCCAACATATAAGACCTACTCTGGCCTTCCTGCAATGGCTGCCTATATGTTTCCGAGCCCGATCCAAGGTGCTGGTTTTAACCTATACAGCCTTACACGGCTTGGGACCACAATACCTGTCGGAATGCCTTTCCCGACATGAACCCACCAGAACACTTCATTCAACATCTAAGGTCCTCCCCCAAGTGCCTACTCCGAGGGAAGCTCGGAGGTCAGCAACAAGGGAGAGGGCCTCCTTTGTGGTGGCCCCCCAATTGTGGAACGATCTCCCCAATGAGGCCCGCCTGGCCCCAACCTTGTTGTCTTTTCGGCACCAGGTCAAGACTTTCCTCTTCATTTAGGTGATCACACTGCAGTGGCCCCACACCTTTTGGCACAAACTCCCATCAGAGGTCCACCATGCACCATCCTTGCAGGCTTTTAAGACGGCCTTGAAAACATTTTATTTTACCATGGCCTTCTCTTGATGAGTACTGTTATTGCTGCTGTTGCCATTGCAGTTCTTCCTGATTTTATTGGTGGTTTTTATTGTTTTAATTGCCATTTTATTGTGTTTATGTTTTTATTGCTTTGAATATTTTAACTGCTTTTATGTATTTTCTTGTTGTAAGCCACCTTGTGAGGGCTTCTGTCCTCAAAGGCGACCAAGGAATGTTTCAAATAAATAAAAATAAAACACCATTTAGGCAGGCCATCAAATTTTGCCTGCAGTGAAATTTCAAGGCCAATTTGTAGGTGCCTGCTTCAACAAAACATCCAAGAAATATTGACTTTCAATAGCACTGGTGAAATTTCTCAGTGAGGGTCTGTTCATCTCGCAACCTATTTTGTTTGTGGGGGGTGTTAGGAGGGGTCTGTCAGGGCGCAGGTCATCAGTATTACTCATTCCTACATGACATTTGTGCTTATAAGTATGAAGTGCAGTGGTGACTTGAGCAAAAATTCCTGTGTCTGGGGAAAAGCAATATGAGAGTTAGGCTCTAGGGACACAGCATCCTACACCATAAAGCACTGTAGAAGGGCATTCCCCTTAAATAGTACTTAAAGCCAAACTGGAAGCTAATGCAGCTGCAGATACCTGGAATACGGCCAGCTGCGGGACTCCCTGGGTAGGCTGACCATATGAAAAGGAGGACAGGGCTCATGTAACTTTAACAGTTGTAGAGAAAAGGGAATTTCAGCCAGTGTCATTTGTATGCAATTAGTTCCTGGTGAAATTCCCTCTTCATTACAACAGTTAAAGTTGCAGGGCCCCTGCCTTCTTTTGTATATGGTCACTCTAGTATAGTGCCTGCACCTTTAACTGTTGCGATGAAGAGGGAATTTCACCAGGAACTAATTGCATACAAATGACACTGGCTGAAATTCCCTTTTCTCTGCAACTGTTAAAGTTACATGAGCCCTGTCCTCCTTTTCATATGGTCAGCCTATCCCTGGGTAAAGCAGGTTTATACAAAATAAGCCTGTTATTGTTGTTCTCTGGAATGCCTCTTGAGCATAGGACTTGAGCTTTCCAAGCACAGAATTTGTGTTGTGTTGCATTGCTGCGGAATTGGTATTTTTGAGTATATTTTGAATGTGTGTGCGTGAGTGTGTGTGTGTGTGTGTGTTCATATGCAGAATAAAATTCTATTTTGTGCAACCTTAATTGTGTATATTTTCTCTACCTTGGAAATGTCCCAAGTGGCATGACAGCTTTTCTAGTGATTAGCAGCTGGTGTTACTAAGACAAACTTTCAAGATGTTATAATTGATTCCAAGAGACCAGTGAAGTCCACAGTCCACAAAGATGCCTTGCCATAAAAACCTTTGAGCGGAACTAGATAGTCAGTTGCAGATACAGTTTTGAGGATCCTGGTTGTCACCGAGCAGCTGCAAAACAGTAGGGCAAAGATGCAATTGGCGGGAAAGAGGTGTCCATTAGGGGATGCATAACCATTCTCCCAGCATACCGCCTACCCCTTGCTGCCTTTCCCTCTAACCTTTCCCTGCAACAAAGCACAACACATCTGGATACCACAGCTGGGGGGGGGGGGGAAGCAGCAGCAAGAGAGGTTGCAGAGGAAAAGCAATGGGTGACGAACAAGATGCCTAATATTTAGTTCCACTCTTTGGCTTCGGCTATAGGGCGGTATAAAAATGCAATAAATAATAAAATAATAATAATAATAATGTATGTTGAGAGGGGTGAGCTTTTAGTGCAACGTTGTAATTGCATGTTAGAATATAGTGCAGAATTGCTTAGGATCTATAATGTCATTTTCTTATTAGTCCATAATATATATTAGCAATGTATGATGTTTAATTAGGAGTTGTTTAATTGAGATTAATCAACTCCTAATTGATGAATTGGTAGGAGTGGCATTTTTAAACAGTGAAGGCAAATCTATGCCGTGAAGATGAGAATAAAGGAAAGTCATACCTATGTATGTGTGTTTTGGTATTATTTTTTTGTGGCTATTTTACTTCTGGTATGTTAGTTACTCTATTGGGAGATGGGGAGATATAAAATGTGCCCTTTCTATGTAACTGTGGGTGGTAGCTTTTAATTATTACATTTGAAAATGACATGACATGGTTCCTTCGGTTTAAAATTGGCACTTTATATAGATACTTTGGTGAAATGTAAATGCATCTTCCAAATGTGATCAGCGAGCTGGTTGAAAGGCAAATGATGAATCAACTAAATGTTATTTGATCAACTGACATGTGTGTGTGTGTAAACACACATGGAACAAGTCTGTGCAGGTGCCTCGAGCCAGATTTGACTTAAAAAATAAGGCACTTCAGTTCAACTGCAGCACCAGGCAGGCAGTCTGCATTCAAAGGCGGGGAATGTTTCCATTTAACAATGCATTTTCTCTTCTCTCTGAAATCTCTTTAGCTTTCTGAAGTTAAATATGATGCATGTGGGAAATAGAGTGAAGTACATTAATTGCCTTATTCATCACATCATTAAAATGATAGGCCTTGCTGCAGAGTAGCCGCCGATGTCTTCGCAGCATTTCTGGTAGACATCATTAATAAAAGCATTCCTGTTAGTGGGATGCGAGATGTACTTTCTAAATAACTGCACAGCGAATTGGGGCCCACTTATGCAACATATTGCTACAAACCATTGTAATACCCCTGGCGCTTGCTTAAACTCATCGGGCTAGTGATGGAATTAATGAGGCTGCCGTCGTGGCCGTATGCTGAGCACGCTCAGTGCCTTCGCCGTTCTTTGTCTGCAGCAGCGAGGCTCTTGTCTTTCAGAGCTGGCTGCTGCTCCGTCTCCAGGGCTGATCCTAGGATCAGATAATGAACAGCCTATCGGGTGTGGAGTGGAGGGGATTGCTGGGGATGGGGAAACGGGAGAAGACTTATTATTCCTTCACTCCCAAACAAAACAAAATCATTGAACTGTCAGGGTCATTAAGGACCCTGGGGTTGTCATGGAAACGACCTTTGGGGGTTTATGGCTGTAAATGCATGAGCGACGGTATTGTGCGTGTGTGTGTAAGGGGGTCAGGGTTTTGTTGGTGGTTTCTTTTAAAAAAAAAAAGACAAGAAAAAGGCCAGGATCAGGTGGCTGGTATTAAATAAATGGGCTTTATGGTGCAAATAGCTGTTTTTGGAGGGAGCATCGGGGGGTGGGGGTGGGACCTAAATAAGTGGCATTAGCAAATACTTAGACAATATTGCAAGTACGGGGTTCCTCACAATATGCCATGTTCTTACGCCTCTTTTCTGCACATGTATACACATAAACACATGTCGCATCTGAAATATGCCATAGGAAGATCCACCAGGAGGCTGGGATGTAAATTCCTCTTCACAAGGCCACTACTCTTGTGTCATGTGATAAGGTGGCCCTGCAGGACTTGTGACCCCCCCCCCAGCCAAATACAATCCACCAGTAAGGTGCCCACTTATGAATCATCCAAAAAAGAAGAAGAAGCGCATCACCCAAAGAGGGCAGAATGCATAAAATTTGCATACGCATATATGCAAATTTAGGAATAATTACTATAATTAAAATAGAAATGCAATATATATCACCATAGTCTGAAAGACTATGACCACGTGACCTGTTTGCCTGTCTGCCTGCTCTGTCTGCTGTTCAGGTGTGCTGTGGACAGGCAACCTCACGGCCCAACCCTTTCTGCTGATGGTTTATTGATTCATTTGATTTGCACCCCACCTTTCAAGCAAGAAAAATGTGATTAAAACAGTAGTAAAACAAATACATTAAAACACAATTAAAAATACAACAATAACAGAATAAAAACTGCATCCAGCCCAACAGACCTGCATAGACCCCAAAGGCCTACCTGAAAAGAGTATCTTGGCTTGCTAGGAGAAGGACAACAGAAAGGGAGTGAACCTAGCCTTCCTTGGCAGGGAGTTCCACAGCCTGGGAACAGCCACCGAGAAGGCCCTCTCTAACGTCATGACCAAAGACCAACAGCATCTAACAGGAATCCCCTAGCACCAGCTTCTGAGATCACCTCTGCAAGAAGGACCGGAGCCACCATATAACAGTGCCTCCTAGTCCCATCAAAGAAAGATGCGCCAGAAAGATACTATGGTTGATAGTATCTACAGCCACTCAGGGGTCCAGCAGAACCAACAGGGACTTACTCCTCCATCCTGTTCCTGGCATGGATCTTCCACCAAGGCAACCAAAGCAATCTTTACCTTTGGTTCCTTATCTTTAAAGCAGACTTCGACTGGACAGCCCTTCAGAAGACACTTACAAAATAAAAGACTGCCCTCTGTTTGAACAGCTGCCAGAGGACTGTACTCCATAAAAGAGGACACATGGCCACTCTATGCAAGCAACCATGGATAACAGCCACCGTATATGATGAACCTCCTGGCTTTGTCTCGCTGTCGCTGCAGAAATGGAAATGCAGGTTGTTGCCATAATATTGCCTGACAGGTCACGATCTCACAGGCTGGCAGAAACTGACAAAGGCTGTTCATGTGTCCTACTTTACAGAGACAGTCTTCTATTTGAAAGACTGTCAGTGGGTGGTCCTCTGTTTGAAGGTATTCTGTGTTTGAAGGGCTGTCTAGTCCAAGTCCAGTTGAAAGATAAAGAACCATATCAAGAAGTTTGAGCAGCGGCTTTCATGCTGCCCTTTGACCTGGACAGTAGACTGGGCAGGCACAGAGGCTGCAGCCTTCTCCCTGTGGTGAGATATATTGTATTTACATTCAAATTGTAGAATTTTCTCCCCAAAGTGACAGTTTTATTTCACCAAAGTTTTAGTTCGGTTGTCTAGTTCTTTGAAAAACACACACAATTGTTGCCGGCAATTCTAACGATTTCAAATGGAGGTGGGGATATTAATATGTCTTTATATTTCATATATTTTGAAGGCTTCTCTTGTATACTGCTTTGAGTTTTCAAAAAGTGGTCTGCGCATTAAAATAAATAAATTGTTGGGAAATCATCGCCTGACATAAGCGGCAATTGTTATCCGTCTGCTAGTTTTCATCAAAACACTTTGAAACAGTCTGTGCCCATGTAGTGTAATTTGCAAATCCATGATGTGTAGCCAGTGCTTATTAACAAAAACACCTGGCATTTGTATACCACATTTTGTTTTTGCAGATATCATCCCAAGTAATCTTACAGTAACCTCATAAGGCAGGCCAGAATTATTACAGGGAATGCCTGCAGCCTAGTGACATACATGGCATGGTGAAGGTACCAACCCCTGGCATCTGCAGGTAATTGAGCAGGTAGCAGGAAAGGCGCTGCCAATCAGTGCTGCCAGTTCTGGACTACATGATCTGACCTGGCAGTTCCTACATCCATAGACTATCCATATATAGTAGCTGCCAAAGAGTCATAGGACACCTGGGCCAGATCTACGCTTTGTGTCAAATCATTATGAATGTGGAATAAAAAGCAGGAAATAATGCCATGAAAGTCTTATATGGAATGTGGGTTGTGCCCCAACAGTTATCTGTGCACTTCAATACCTCTAAAAAGCAGTAGGGTAGAACTAGCCCCTGCAACTTTGCGATGGGGTGAGATTTAAAATAGGGACTTCATAGCTCTTAGCCACTGTGCCACACCAGCTCTCATATGGTTTACTTTAACACAAGTTCTTCATTGACCCTGGAATTCATGTTCTAGAGCAGCTAAGTCAATAGGAGCCAGACCATGATAACCCTACTTGCTAAGCTCCATTGTGACACCACATCCTCTGGATGGCTGGTAGCCAGTCTAAAAACCTTTATGACAATCGGAGAGCTCCATCAGATGAGCTTTTTATTGCATGCTCGCTACTGGGCACTCACAGATTTCCGTGGGTCCTTCTCATGACATTGGCTGCCTCCCGCCCCTTCTAGCCTTCTTCCCACAACAACAACAACAACAACAACAACAACAAAACCACCCCAGTAAGTCCGACTTATTTTTTGAGATGGAACTTGCCACTCTCCCCTGCTGTGTGCAGGAGAAGTAGCGCGATCAAAACGGCCCACGGAATGGGCCACATGCAAATTGTTTAATTCCTCTTTCAAAAGAGGAAGTAATGAGGGACAAACACATGGGCAGAGAAGTGACGGTAAGGAAATGCGATTCTCCCCCAGTGTGATGATGCTCATTGTCTCCCCTGCTGCTGTTAAGCTTAGGGAAACACTCAGTAGCAGCTGGGGGGTGGGGGAACCTAATTGGCATCACACAGGGAGAGGAAGGACTATGAGCCTATCTACACAGTACCTTGGAATGTTTTAAATAGTATTTTAAAACGTTCCAAATAGGTGCATTCCAAAACGTCTTAGGCCACATTAAGGAGTACTCACGTTACAGGAGAAAAATTCTTCAGTCTTCAAAGTGGTGTGTGCGGTCTCACACACTCTTCTGTCTGTCTCTTTCTGTTTCATTTTTACAACGAGTTTAGAGCAAAGCATTGTGGGTGTTGTAGTTCAGTCACCCACTTCCTCCTTAGCCCCTCTTTCTTCCCCACCAATCAACTGCTAAGCATTTGGGCGCCGGTAAACGAAGCACTGCCCCCACGAATCACAAACGGTAAGGAAGGACACATTATTTTACTTTAAACGATTTATTAAAAGTAAAAACCGTTGTATATAGCTGAAGTGAGTTTCAAAAAACCTCAGGTATACAGCGTTCAAGGGAGTGCGTCATGTGGCCCAAAGAGTTTTCGTATCCCTTATAAAACGTTACAAAGCTAGAGTGTAGATCGGCTCTAAAACTCCTTCCTTCCTGCAATCCTGTGTGTGTTGTGTGTGTGTATGTGTGAGTGTGAAGTGGAGGTGGATGGTTGGGTATGTATGTGAAAGAGAGAGAACCTCCCCCACTGTTCAGCTGATTTATACAAAAAGGGTGAGCGGTGGGGGGAAAGGTGGCTGAGCACTAGACTAGCATAATTATGAACTGTTTGAGAGGTGTAATGTTTATAGAAGGGCCACATTATGATGAAGATCAAGTATGGAAGGAAAATATTGTGTTAATCCACTGACGCTCATTTCTTCAGGTATAGGCTGACCATATGAAAAGGAGGACAGGGCTTGTATAACTTTAACAGCTGTAGAGAAAAGGGAATTTCAGCCAGTGTCATTTGTATGCAATTAGTTCCTGGTGAAATTCCCTCTTCATCACAACAGTTAAAGGTGCAGGCACTATACTAAAGTGACCATATACAAAAGAAGGCAGGGAACCATCACTTCTAGATCTATGCTCAGCAACCTCTTGTGGTGAATTGCTCAGAGCTGGAAGCTGAAAGGTTCTCAGAGCTATGCATCCTCCAGGGCAGGGATGAAGCCACCTTTTTGGGTCCATGAGGACAAGTAGGGTGACCAGATGAAATCCAGGTCAGGGCTCATGTAACTTTAACAGTTGTAGAGAAAAGGGAATTTCAGCCAGTGTCCTTTGTACGCAATTAGTTCCTGGTGAAATTCCCTCTTCATCACAACAGTTAAAGTTGCAGGGGCCGTGCCTTCTTTTGCATATGGTCACTCTAGTATAGTGCCTGCACCTTTAACTGTTGTGATGAAGAAGGAATTTCACCAGGGACTAATTGCATACAAATGACCCTGGCTGAAATTCCCTTTTCTCTACAACTGTTAAAGTTACATGAGCCCTGACCTGGATTTCATCTGGTCACCCTAAGTACAAGGAACATTTTGAAATATGTCTGTGGCCACCACCAAAATTGTTTTGCATGTACTCCTCTCTTTGCTTGCTGTTTCTTCCTCCTCATCACCTCCCCGTTCCTGTCCCCTTCTTTTTCCTCCCCCACCCCACTCGTGGTTTCCTCCTCTTGCTATTTCCCTCTTCATTCCCCCCCTTCCTGGCTCATGATTTTCTTCGACTCCCCCTGCAACTCCTGCCCTGCTCGCTTTATCTCCCAATCTGCGGTGGCGTGGAGAGGTGGACGGAAAGGCTGTGGCAGCTGCCCATGGATAGGGAGGAAAAGTCTGAGAGTGGGGGCAGGAGGGAGGGAGGAAGGAAGGAAAGGCAGCATGTGTACAGTGGCAACAAGAGGAGAAGGAAAGGGGAGGCCACTTGGGAAACATGGGGGGTGCAAGGGCACCTGCAGCACCCAAGCGCTTCTCCCAAATGGGATTTGGCCCTCAAGCTGGAAGAGGCTAAATATATCCCTGACGTAGACCAATGGTTTCCCTTGACTGGGTAACACTATAAAAGCATTGGCCTAGAGAACAGTTGGCTACCAGGCATGAATGTCTACCACCCTCAGGCCCTGTTTCCAGGCGCTGGTGCCTCCGTAACCCCGACTTTGCTCCGCAATCGCGATCTAGGCTGCTTATTGCATCCCTAGACAGAGACTCCTAAATTCTCTGCTCGGAAAGAACCATCTCAGTATAACGGCACTTGAGCCATTATTCTTCAAAGGCGTATGAATTCTAGCATTAAATGTGGAATTATTCCGCTTTCATTATTTAGCCAATAATATCTAGACATTCAAAATCAGGTATATTTCAATTAATACTTCCCCTAATCCCTTCTTTTTCTTCAGATTATATGGATTAACAAATGTAGACTATCTTTACTGTCATGCCTTTTGCTCCTGGGATCAACTTAGTAGTCACTTTTCCCTGCACCTTTTCAAGTGTTATAATATCTACCTTTCTGCAGATGGATGGAATGGTTCGCTGGTAATTGGAACAGGGCCTCTGTATAATGAGGACATTTTACACAGTTAAGCAAATGTTTCTGTTTTTCGTTTCGTGCAGCACTTCGGTGATGTTCAGTCTAGCTGAAATTAACCTCTCTGACACAATGGCCAATGACATCACATTTTAGAATAGATTCTGAACCAGGAACTACGGAATTAAATTTACAAAGCAGCTCACTGAAGCTGCGATTCTGTCCCTGTGCAGTCTCTCAGGTGTGCTGGGAGTGAAAATTAGAAAACATAGAAATGATTACACTTCAAACATTTCCTATGTCCCAATTCCACGGAACCTGAGGCAGAGCAAGTGTATTCTACAAACATGGCTCTGCTGCTAGAATCTGTTTCTGGGAACCCGCTTGAGGGTCTGCTCTGAGGGAGAGCGCTCTGCAGGCCACCCAGAGGAAAGGGGATTCTGTCCCTGAGCCCTAGGGCTCAGACTGTTCAGGCAATAACCTCAATCCAAATCTTGGTCCCATTCGACATCAGAGCACTTTTGTTAGGGAAAGTCCCTACTAGAAGTCTCTACTGCGGGAGGTTAGGGCTTTGTGATACTGGGAATTCTCTTCCATTTAAGCTGGACAGGATTTCCCAGAGTTTCCATTCTTGTAAGCGGTGGCGGACTGTAGCAGATCCCCCCTCCCAGTTCTGGAAATATTTTGTCCATTTCAGGGGCGGGAGGTTTGTGCCATTTGCGCAAATTGTAATTTGCACATTTTTTTTAATTTGTGGATTTTGAGAAGTGTGCAAATGGTGTCATTATTATTATTTTTTTGTCAATTTCATCCTCCACTTTGGGGAGGTGGGTGAATTGATGAGTCTGGACTATATCCCTGATGGGCTAAACAAAGCAATACCAGAGTGCAAGACTCCTGGTGCCATCTCTTTACCACGTCTTACATTCTTAAGTAAGGAGCAGTGCTTGGGCCTCCTTTGCTGTTGGGTGCTCTCTTCACCTCAAAATCAAAGCTGCACTTGTCTTGCCTAGCAAGTCTTCCAGCCATGCAGAACCTGTCCCTGTTATCTGGATTCGGCTCCTCGGACCTACTACTTCTATCTGTTCCCCGGTTCCTGCTAAGCCAGTGCAGGATGGCTCCCAATTTCAGCTAAACCCTATTTAAGACCCATAACCTACTACCCAGCTGGTACGGGACAACTCTCCAGAGTTACAATTGTCACCACATCCAAATTTAATGCAACTTGAACAGGGCCCCAAAAGAGACAGACATGCAATGAATTGCCAGTAATTGAGCTGGTATTTAATTATATAATGCTTTTTTGTTTGCATGGAAACAAACAAGGTTGGGTCTCCAACCTTTTTTTGTACCTGTGGCACATTTGGGAATTTGAGAAACTGCTGTGGGCACCACCACAAAATGCCTATCCAGTGGATCGCCCCTTGAGCATCTACCCTTTGCGTCTATGGATCTTAGGCTGTATCCTATTCAGCAAAAAAAAATGTTTCATGTTTATTGGACACCACAACATCTCTTTAAGAAGACATCAGCTAATTGCTGGCAGTGTAATATAGCTTATGCTTCTTTTAAAGATGTGTTTTGGCAATGCCCAAGAGCTGCTTCTTTTTGTAGGGAGGTTATTACACAGCCAAATTTTGTATTCGAACAGTGATGTACACACTCTTTGAAATTATTTCCATGCATCATAGAAATAAACAAATAGTCAGCATAAATGAATTCACTGTGCCCTTTTGACAGCTGAAAAACTGATATTACAACATTGGAAGGATAAACACCTCCTATAATGCAATGGATTGAGGACCAACGCCTTCAATATTTGAACAGGTGGCGTTTAGACACCACCTTCAAATAGATACTTAACTGGATATTTAGTTCACTGTTGTTGAAGCCCATTATATATAGTTGTAGAACATTGTAGGCATTTCATACAAATCCATGTACGTATATTACAAAAAAAGAACCCTCCTCACACACCGAGCCCACCACAATTTTGCTTGTTTTGCGAGTTTTCTGACATTGAACTGTCAATAAATATTCTTCTTCATCTGGTATGAGGTGATTGGCAGAAATTGAATGAACCGCTGCTTTTAAAACAAAGAAGCAGGATTGCCCCTCTAGCATGTGTTCATTCTGGTCCCACTAGTCAACTGGGGCCCTTTCTACACCATCGGCGCACAGGGATCAGCCGGGGGCCATCCCAGGCAAACAGCCTGGTGTAGAAACGGCCTGTAAGTGGGGTGGAGGTGAAGTTCATACCTCATCATGAAGGTTTGGCACCGATCCCTCTTCCCTGAGAATGACTAGAAAGTGGATCTGATGTGCACAGAAAAGGGTCAAGCTCTATGGTATCCAGGCCACAGTAGAGAAGCAAACTATCTGTTTCCAAAGAAGCCTTGGAGAGTCTGTGAGCCTATCTACACATGCAAGATAAAATGTTTTGAAACCATTTTGAAAACTGTATATGGAGTGTGTCACGGGCCTCAACAGTTGTCTAAATGTTTTCAAAGTGTTTTATCTTGCGTGTGTAGATAGGTTCTCTACCCCAAAAGAAAGGGAAAGAGTGGGTGCAAATGAGAGACATATCTTATCAGCCTTACTAAAGGGCTGTCATGTTTGATGAAAGAGATTAGGAACATCAAAGATAAAATCCAACCTAAGTCCTACTTAGTGCAGATCCACTGAAATGCATGGGGATGACTAACTTAAATCCCAGTCATTTCAAAGGGCCTACTCTAAGTAGGACTTAGGTTGGATTTTACCCCAAGCCCCAGTTCATTATTATTATTATTATTATTATTATTATTATTAACATTTATATACCGCCCCATAGCCAAAGCTCTCTGGGCAGTTTACAAAAATTAAAACTTTGGATATTATCCACCACACTCCCTTTATTCTCTGCCTCCAAATGATGAGGAACAAATTCGTTCAGTTCACATTTTAATGCAAACTTACCTAATTCATACTTCCTGAATGAATTCACTGATCAAAACATCTGTACAAAATGTGTGTATTTAGGAAACGTGCACTCAGATATGTGTGTTTAAGTGAAAACAATGATAAAACACATTATATTAGGGGAAATTGCTTGCCAAATGCCTGTGTTTAGAGGAAATACCTACAAAAATGTGCTTATTAAGAGAAATGTGCACAAAAATGTTTATGAATCACTTTTTTAAAAATGCAAACTAATGTGGAAATGAGACAAAATGAACTCAAGGTTGGGAAAATGAAAAACTGGGCAACACCAAAATTGACAGATTCATCCATCCATACTATCGCCACCCACTTGGGCATGATACAAGTATTTCCCATTATTTAGGGTGACCAGATAAAATCCAGGTCAGGGCTCATGTAACTTTAACAGTTGTAGAGAAAAGGGAATTTCAGCCAGTGTCATTTGTATGCAATTAGTTCCTGGTGAAATTCCCTCTTCATCACAACAGTTAGAGTTGCAGGGGCCCTGCCTTCTTTTGTATACGGTCACTCTAGTATAGTGCCAGCAACTTTAACAGTTGTGATGAAGAGGGAATTTCACCAGGACCTAATTGCATACAAATGACACTGGCTGAAATTCCCATTTCTCTACAACTGTAAAAGTTACATGAGCCCTGACCTGGATTTTATCTGTTCAGCCTACCATTATTCCACAAAACTCAGTGTAGCTCCTTCCTACAGAGCACCACTCCATCTGTGTAACCCTGCCCTTGGTCCCATTCTACAGGACATGAGGTTGTTAAGCCTGTTTCTGGATTGCAGCACTTCATTTCTTCAAGTGGAGGTGCTCATAACTGAGTGGTCCTCTGTATAGGCTGACCAGGGGCTTGGCTACACGTCGTGTTGGAAACGTTTCCTACCGCTGTTAATTACTTCGGTGTAAAACGTCAGGCGCCACTCTTGCATTTTGTGATGCGTGTGTAATCGGTTTGAATCGCTCTGTCCTGTCGTTGCGGTTCACACTGCATTGTATATCCATATGTGATGGTGTGTCTTTCCGCTGTTTGTTGAAGGCGGGCGAGTCGACGATTGGTCGGTCACATCGGTCTTTCTCCCCTCCCCTTTTTTAAATGGTTTATCGGCTCACTAGCCCTTCCAGGGGGAGGGGGGAGTACGCAGAAGAGCCAACGGAAGTTTAAGCATACTCGCATGCTAATGCAGGGATGGCTGGAAAGCAATTGCTCCTGCGACATACTTTGCAGGTCTCCATTTACCAAGCTGCTGGAATATTGAGTTCTGGTCACCATTCACCTAGCTGCTGGCAAATGGAGAACTGGTCTCCATTTACCTAGCTGCAGGAAAATGGAGACTGACTGTAACACTGTACCTGGGTATAACAGAATATGCTGCTGCTGGCAGACACTTTGCCTCAGTTATGGATGCAGTTCGCGCCTAAAGTTCTGCAAAGATGCTATTGGCTAAGAGATTTCCAAACGGACGCACCATATATGGGTACGAAGAAGGACGAAAGGAAGGGAGGGGGAGGAAACAGCGAAACATTGCAACACAGTATCTGCTGTCATTCGTTTAACATCGAGATAAGCAATGTAAAAAAGTAACATTAAACTTCAACAAAGAAGCGAAAAGAGGCGGAGAAAAACAAACATCATGTGAATTAACTGGACTCGGTACGAACATCCAGCGATTCAACACGCATACACCACGACGTGTAGATCCTGCCTAGATAAAATCCAGGTCAGGGCTCATGTAACTTTAACAGTTGTAGAGAAAAGGGAATTTCAGCCAGTGTCATTTGTACGCAATTAGTTTCTGGTGAAATTCCCTCTTCATCATAACTGTTAAAGGTGCAAGCACTATACTAGAGTGACCATATACAAAAGAAGGCAGGGCCCCTGCAACTCTAACTGTTGTGATGAAGAGGGAATTTCACCAGGAACTAATTGCATACAAATGACACTGGCTGAAATTCCCTTTTCTCTACAACTGTTAAAGTTACATGAACTCTGACCTGGACTTTATCTGGTCACCCTACCTCTGTACCATATATAAGCAAACACATAGATAACTAATCCCTGCACATAGAAGACTGCAGGTCAGGAAGAAGAAAGATTCTCATCTAGCCTTTGTAGTTTTCTATGTGCAAAGTTTTTTTTAAAAAAAATGGAGTTATGTGACTCCCCTCCTAGTAGTACAATCCAAAAACAAGTTTATCGCTTTATATGCTGTTTGAGAACCATACCAAAGTTATGCTAAAATGTGACAGAATGTTGAGGAAGTGAGAAACCCCTGATAAGGAACCCCAGATTTTCCCATGCGGCAATTCAAACCCACTAGACCATTAAATGCAGTTAAGAACGTTGCATTCAAGCTATTTCCTGATGTTAGTAACACATCCAGTGTTTTACTTAATATGTCAAATGTCCTAAGCAAGGTAACTTGAAGTGACTTATTATTTTCTGCCCATTTGGGACATGCAGGCTGTGGGATAACTGATGACCTGGTTTCATCCCTCTTGAAGTGGCCCTCATAAGTAGATGGCTCTTAACTTGCAGGAAAGATAGCTTGTACAAGCTCCCTCCCAGGAGCCATAGTAATTTAGGCTGGCTGTATCCAGAATGGGATTATGTCAGAACCTGGATTTAAATCTCTTGGGTAGTTAATAACAGTCAAATCCACTGAGACAGTCTGGGCTCCTTTGACTTCATAATGTTACATCTTTTTATACCCAGCAGAAACTTTACATTGGTTTCCTAAGAAATGAATAGGTTCAAAGATATCATAGCTGAAAATAAAGCAGCTGAGAGGAGTTTTATGGACCAAGGAATTCTTGGTTATTTAATCATCTGCCTTTTAGCTGATAAATTAATGATTGCATTTGTAATGAATTTTCATAATAACAATATGTGCCCTTTTGAAATATTGAAGGAAGTGTGAAAAGTTATAATTTAACAAGCTAATCTACCACGCCTTGCTGAAAGGAAAGGCTATTTTTAATATTTTCTTTTTAATTCCCAAATACAGTAACATACAGAACCAAAACAGCTTCAAGCAGAATAAAAAAGTGTGCCTTTTGGCTTACCAATCAATTAAAATTTGCCATCATTGACTCAAAGCGGGCCCCATCAGTTGATCAAATAAAATCAAGCTGATTAATGTAGTGAAGAGGTGGGGAAGTCCTTTGGAATGGGGGTGACCCCCATCTGCCCTGCTTTCCAGGGCCTGAATGACATGTGGGGATGTGGCCATGGCCCCTGGTGTCATGGGGTGGAACCCAGCTGAAGCACTGGGTGGATCATCCAGCCAGCACTTCGGCTGGGACAGCTTCGTCTGTCCTGTGCCTTCTCTCAATGGGGAAGATGCAAGGTCGGGTTGACTTTGTGCTGCCAAGGAAAGTCTGAATCTATGATCAGAGATAAAACAGGGGTTCCCCTGCATGCTGCTTACCCTCCCAACTGGGAGGGGGAATGGTGTTAGGGTGACCAGATAAAATCCAGGTCAGGGCTCATGAAACTTTAACAGTTGTAGAGCAAAGGGAATTTCAGCCAGTGTCATTTGTATGCAATTAGTTCCTGGTGAAATTCCCTCTTCATCACAACAGTTAAAGTTGCAGGGGCCCCGCCTTCTTTTGTATATGGTCACTCTAGTATAGTGCCTGCACCTTTAACTGTTGTGTTGAAGAGGGAATTTCATCAGGAACTAATTGCATACAAATGACACTGGCTGAAATTTCCTTTTCTCTACAACAGTTAAAGTTACATGAGCCCTGACCTGGATTTTATCTGGTCAGCCTAAATGGTGTACATGGGAATCCCTGTTTTAGCTCAAATCACAGATAACCATGGGGATTCCTCTCCTCACTTGCTCCCCAAGCCCCTGGTCACCTGCAGGGGTTGGGACATGGAGAGGGGTGGGGCATGAGGAACAGAGGGTTTGGACCCCCCAGCGAGAGGCCATGTTTCTGTTGGCCAAATTAGGCCCACAGGTTGGAGTTTTCCCCTTCCTGATAGAGTGCTTAAACTGAGACTGAAATCCTAAACACATCTACTAAGGAAAGACAGTGGACTCTTATATGTGTCTAATCTAGGCTGACCATCTGAAAAGGAGGACAGAGCTCCTGTAACTTTAACACTTGTAGAGAAAAGGGAATTTCAGCCAGTGTCATTTGTATGCAATTAGTCCCTGGTGAAATTCCCTCTTCATCACAACAGTTAAAGTTGCAGGGGCCCCGCCTTCTTTTGTATATGGTCACTCTAGTATAGTGCCTGCACCTTTAACTGTTGTGTTGAAGAGGGAATTTCATCAGGAACTAATTGCATACAAATGACACTGGCTGAAATTTCCTTTTCTCTACAACAGTGAAAGTTACATGAGCCCTGACCTGGATTTTATCTGGTCAGCCTAAATGGTGTACATGGGAATCCCTGTTTTAGCTTAAATCACAGATAACCATGGGGATTCCTCTCCTCACTTGCTCCCCAAGCCCCTGGTCACCTGCAGGGGTTGGGACATGGAGAGGGGTGGGGCATGAGGAACAGAGGGTTTGGACCCCCCAGCGAGAGGCCATGTTTCTGTTGGCCAAATTAGGCCCACAGGTTGGAGTTTTCCCCTTCCTGATAGAGTGCTTAAACTGAGACTGAAATCCTAAACACATCTACTAAGGAAAGACAGTGGACTCTTATATGTGTCTAATCTAGGCTGACCATCTGAAAAGGAGGACAGAGCTCCTGTAACTTTAACACTTGTAGAGAAAAGGGAATTTCAGCCAGTGTCATTTGTATGCAATTAGTCCCTGGTGAAATTCCCTCTTCATCACAACAGTTAAAGTTGCAGGCACTATACTAGAGTGACCATATACAAAAGAAGGCAGGGCCCCTGCAACTTTAACTGTTGTGATGAAGAGGCAATATCACCAGGAACTAATTGCATACAAATGACACTGGCTGAAATTCCCTTTTCTCTACAACTGTTAAAGTTACAGGAGCCCTGTCCTCCTTTTCATATGGTCAGCCTAGTCTAATCAGAAGTATGCCCCATTAAGTTTCAGAAGTAAGCCCCATTGTGTTCAGTGGGACTTACTCCAGGGGAAATATACATAGCATTGCAAGCATGTGTCTCACCGAACTCAGTGGGACACAAATAGTCTTGCTCTGTGAACCTTGAAGCCCTATTGGAAATGAACAAGTAGGGGGGGAAAAGATTCTCATTAAATGGAAACAGCCAGTGCATTTTAGTAAACTCCTAAACTATTTTTATGGGCTGTGGTGTACAGGTATTTAAAGTCTTCATTTTGCATTAGTGTACTGTTCCCAATGCTGCTTGCTTGGATTAGGGTGACCAGATTTTGAGGATCAAAATCCCGGACCCCCCCGCCACCCCACCCACCCAAAACAAACCCCCCACCGTGTGCCCGCGCCGCGCCGCCCCTCCCGCGCCGCCCCCCCACCCGTGCCGTGCCGCCCCCCCACCCACACCGCACCGCCCGCCCCCACGCCACCCACCCCCTTAAAGTAAGTAGGTGCTGTACATAAATCGGAATAAGGACACCGTCCCAGGCATCTAAAGAAAGTTGATGCACAAAGGAATGGAGGAAGAAAGTAGAGGAGGGGGCAGCTTAAAACACGGAGGTGAGTTCTTAATGGGCATTTCAATCCACTTGGGACCAGATTGTCCCCTCTCTGGTGGTCGTGCTGGGAGGGAGTTGTGTGCACCTGTAATGTGCCAGGCCTCTTGCTGGTGTTTTTGTTGGGAGGGAGAGGTGCAACCTTGTAGCAGCCCAGTTAATTCTTCCTCTGCTAGGCAGCCACAAGGCAGCTGATAACTGTGATATTGTCTAGGGTGACCATAGGAAAAGGAGGACAGGGCTCATATATCTTTAACAGTTGCATTGAACAGGGAATTTCAGCAGGTCTCAGTGTGTGCATGCAGCACCTGGTGAAATTCCCTCGTCATCACAGCAGTTAAAGCCGCAGGAGCCCCCCTCTTTTGTATCTGATCAAGAGGGTGGGGCTCCTGCAGCTTTAACTGTTGTGATAGAGAGGGAATTTCACCAGGTGCTAAATGCATGCAAATGATACCTGCTGAAATTTCCTTTTCAATGCAACTGTTAAAGATACAGGAACCCTGTCCTCCTTTTCATATGGTCACCCTAATATTGTCTGTATTTATCACACTACACCAGGTATGGGCTGAACTTCAGGCTTGCAGGATCTACTTTGTTTTTCCCCCCTAGAACCCCAAGGTCCACCAACCCAGAGCCTGGTGCAAAACCCATATACTTACAGTTACATAATTCTGAGCCCAGGAATTTGCTTTGAGTACCAGAACTGGATGGAGCTTGCAGTTTTTCCATACACAAATCCACTACTGATTATTACCCCAAGCTTTCTTCGAGCTTCTTTACATGAGCAATTTATTGCATACTCATGATTGGCCACTCAGGGATGTTTGCGGGTCCTTTACATGATGCCATCAACTTCCAGAATATCTCCTGCACCATCCCCCAGTAATCTCGCTTTAAAACAGATCACAGATAATGCACTATTTTAAATTATCACAGGATATATCCAGTGTGTAAAGTCACCATTGCACTATAATAAGCCACTAGATGCCGATGTTTTACTAAACTTTATGAAGCAATGCTGAGAGGGGAAATTTTCAGTTACAAATGACGTGGTTGTCGTTGGTTGCCGTCTAAAGAAGCCATAGTGGCTGTGGAAAGACCCCAGAAGAAGAAAGCCTAGTAAGGGTGCAGTTTTTTCCTTGATGTAGAGATGCTCTGTATTTCAGCAATAATATAATTTAGGGCAGGAGTGGGATAATGTTGTTGCTGCTATTGCTAAATAATTGGAGTCAGGAATCCTTGCGAATCTACTGCAAATCACCCAGAGTTCTATCAGTAGATCCAGAAGTACCTTCTGCCCAAATTTGCTATAACCAATGGCTTTTAAACTGTGTTCCCCAGTACCATGAGGGCCTTGTTTATCGGGGTGATGTAATGAGAAAATTCGTAACAGTGAGTAAGTTCTCCATAAACAGTATTGGTCATGTCAGACAAGCTGTCTTGCAATGCACAGCTACTGGGTTATGTGGAGTGCATTCCTTATAGTGATCTCAGTCCAATAGGTCTCACCCCTTCACATGAATTGGGTGTATGCCGCAGGAGGATCAAGTGCCCTGAGTACCGTCTTAGATCTGGTAATTTTAATGCCAGAAAATGGCTTCAGGTTCTTGGAAGGAGGTTGATGAGCTCCCTAATTTCTGATCCAAATTGCTTGCTGTTCATGGGGCTACTGTCAAGGTCTGCTTAGAGCTTGTTCAGGAAATACACTAAGCCATAGTGGTTAAGCATTTTGAGCCAAATGTCATGGCTTAGCATGTCTTGTGAACCATTCCTAACCAGGGTGGCTACATAACCATGGTTTACACATGCTCACTAACCATTTACTGCAAAAGGCTTAGTGTCCCATGGCTTAGCTTTATTCAAAAGCAAATCAGGTGTCATAGAGCTCAGTTCAGAAATCATGGCATTTGATCTTAGAAGTTACGAATCCATTAATCCAAAAGCTAACAGCCCAAGTCTTAAATTAAGAAGAATTCTAGAAACAAGTACATAGTTATAGCCAGAGACTTCACTCTCTGAACTACATTAGAAGTTCAAAGCACTCAAAGATCTAGGTTCCCGATACGCAATAGAATTCATGAGGAGTCATAGCAAAAGCCTATAGTAGAAAAGCGTATTTTGAGGAGTTAGTGCGCATCAGTTCTCCTGGCTATGTCTAGAGTGCTGTATGGGCCTATTTATGAAGTGAAATGCTTTTTCATTAGTTTCCAGAGAATTAATTGTGGATGCTTTATTAAACAGAATGTAGATAAAACTTCTGGCAGACCTCAAGGTTAGCTACTGGTTGATTAGAATGGTTGAGAATTCTGGGCTGGCAGCCTGCCCATTATTAGGCTGGTTGTTTTCCAGTCTGCAAGAATGTATAAAACATTCTGAAAGGTTGGACTATGTCCAGAATGGGAAGTATCAGGGGGATAGTATATGATTTCATGCGGCAGTCCCAAGCAAGAATCTCGCCATAGGCTGATCCATAGGTGCTGCGGGTCAGGCTATTATAGAGCTCTTGTATAAGAGTCCAGGATTCCTGGTGACTAAAATAACATATGCTTTATGCTTTGAATGTAAAACATATGCTGTTTTAGTCACCAGCACTGAATTATTTGGAACCACGTTATTTGGAGATCTCCCTATACCCATACAAATCTACTAGGCCCTAAGATTAGCTTTAAAGGTCCTGCTCTCCTCTCTGGCTGTTACGGTTGATCTTGTTGACAGAGCCTTTTCAATGATGGCCCCACATCTGTTGTTGGGCCACCTAACTTGTGGCCTTCAAATGAACCCTAAAAAATCTTTCAATTTCTCAAGTCATGTATTGATTTTATGGCTGGATCAATATTTTTTATCTCATGATTTTTAAATATATTGTCATTTATTTATTATATTGTATATTTGTATGTTTTTTAAAGTACCAGAAGTTGCCTTGTGAGGGGCTGCTCTACAAAGCAGAATATAAACAAATAATAAACAAATTATTTTAGTTGATGAATAACCTTCTTTTGAAATGGTTAATTAATTTATTAAATGTAAATAAATTTGCACATCACTGAAACATTTTGAGATGTTAAGGTATAAAAATTTAAAATGTAATAAAGAAATTACAATTGAACATTAGTAGAAAAGACCATTTTAATATTTTTTTTATTTTAATTCCTTGTTACAGTTGAACACCAGGGCCATAACTGCCTCAAAAATAAAAAATAAACAAACAAATGAGCCAATAGATTAAAATGCGCGTTCACCAATTAAAATTAGTCCCCACCAGTTAATCAACTAAAGCAATGGTTGATGAACCTAGCAATTAAACTGATTAATGCATCAGTCCTATGCACTTTTTCTTGGTAATTAGTCCCATTGAACTCCTGGGACTTAGCATCAACATACATAGGAGTGGATCAGGCTGCAAAGCTCACAGACCAAAACGTCTTATCTTTTATTTCCTGCTTAATCTGTAGGTTTTGCATTCCACTTCCATGCTAAGCCGCTAGAAAACTGCATTCCAATGAAGCTGTTTGATTTTAGAAGCAGTTATCTCATAGGGACACTTAAGATATTCAAAGTAGCTTTCACTGTTAAAGCTGTAAGTAATGTCTTGATCAATAATTTTAGAGTTTTGAATGTTCAAATTGCCAATTCCTCCCCCCCACACACACACACAACTTTTAAAAGCATCGTTCTGGGATGTGTCGGCAATAGGTTTACCAACACTTCAAAGACAAACTTCTGTTTCCTTTCAAGCAGGGCCTGGGGTGGAGCCTGATGGGGTTAGGGGTGGAATGCAGGGAACTCTCTGGCTGAGAATTTCTAAACCCAAGAACAAGCAGAGGATCTCATGACAGAGATCTCACGAGCCATGTAAAAACAGTTTCTGCCTACTACACAGATGTGCAGCACTACATACATGCACACACAAACTCCATTTGGGTGGCAGCAACAACAGCAGGAAAATATGGGGGTAACATTAGGCTGACCATATGAAAAGGAGGACAAGGCTCATGTAACTTTAACAGCTGCAGAGAAAAGGGAATTTCAGCCAGTGTCATTTGTATGCAATTATTACCTGGTGAAATTCCCTCTTCATCACAGTAATTAAAGTTGCAGGCACTATACTGGAGTGACCAGATACAAAAGACGGCAGGTCCCCTGCAGCTTTAACTGTTGTAATGAAGAGGGAATTTCACCAGAAACTGTTTTTACATGGCTCTTGAGGTAACATGTCATTCCCTTCTCTTGGCCACCATCATCAGAAAACAGCCTGATTTTATTTTATCCCCTCACCCACTTGCTTGGACGGGGACCCTAATCAGTCCTACGAAATGTCTAAAAAGTTACTAACAAATTATCAAGCAATGATCCCTGGCGCTTTGTGGGCTATATCAGCTGCAGGTTTCGCTCAGCTGCAGGTTGCGGTCTCCTTCCATCTATTATGTTAGTAGTGAAATATTCTAGAGTCAGCAAAAACACAGCCTAGCAGGTCTGGGTTGTTTTATTTGTACAACCACGCAAATTGCTTTCTCTAATCACCTAAGTGTTCTTTGCAGTGGAGGCTGATTTGTTAATTTACTCTCAACCTTGGAGAACCCATAAAATTGTATTATTGCAGTCATGATTTCAAAGCATGTACTGTGGTGTTCCTTCTTACATTTTTGTACATCCCCGAAATACACTGCATTTGTATTAGCATTTCAAAATGCAGAGGTTCATAGCCAAACTGTACTAAATCTGTGCTAAAGCTTGTGTGGACACCAGTTCTTATCCTTAATTCTGCTATTATAATGAAATGGAACATGTTCAAATCGGGACACTGAGTGCAGTAATAAATGGATGGGAACGTTAGGGTCGACATTTGCAGAGGAGAAATGCTAGGAACAAATTCATGTCAGCTCTGTTAGCGATGTCCTTAGTTAGTTCCTTCCCTGTGAATGGACGACATTAATTTCTATTTGGCCTCCAGTAATGCTGCAAATCAGTTTACAGTGCTGTGCCCTTACGTGCATTGCTATCACGGCGTAGCTGAATGCCATCTGGTGTGTCTTTAGAAAAATACCTTTTCCCCTGATGGGAATAGCTTCCAAAAGAGGAGTACAGTAATAAGAAGTGGGGCACTTTGTACATCTTGGAGATCACATCCTCTGGAAAAAGGCAAATGGCCCATGGCTTTGCAACAAGATGAGCAATCAAGTGCCTGTAAATAAATGTTCCTGGTCCTCAAGGTGTTCAAAACAATCTTCCAAAAAGTTCAAAGTAGAATAAACCAAGCAGTGGAGGACCTCCATTTGCTACCTACAGCAAACACATTTTCATTCTGGCCATGCATCTGTTTCCTTCCATGCGCAGAATACAGTGTTTTGCAGTTGGAGGCCTCGCTGGTATTTCATTAGAGGCTCTGCCTGCTGATAAATGACAGGGAATAGGTGCAGATCAAATGGTAGTGGCAACCGTCAGATAGCCTTCCTGACTAATAGGGGGAATTTGAACCAGTGACCTAGAAATTGAAGAATCTGTATGTGATTATCAGTCCCTTGTAAATGGCCCATCTACAGTCCTTTATGTGTTTGCCTAAACTGGGGATGCTTTTAAAAGGCTGATTGCATGTCTAGATTTATTTGGCTAAAGAAATACAGCCTCCCTCCAAAGACTTAGATGCTACATTACAAATTAATGACAAGTTGTATGTACTCTGTGCTTCAAACAGCAAAAACCCAAACACCTTCATATCAAGGAAAATGAATTCGGTGATCTGTATAGATTATGCAGTTGATGCATTTGCATTTCCCACTTATTATGCATAACTCAAAACGCTGCAACCCTTGTTATTTTGCATAATTTATACTAGTCTTGCTAAGTGCACTGAAGACCCACCCCCAACTACTTGAAATATTATTTCTCTCACTTCTGAGATTTTAGCAGACATTTCCAATACATATGAAATGAAAGCTGAAATTCTCTAGAAGTTGAATTCTGCACCCAGTCCAACGTTCTCTGCTTTTAACCCCTACCTGTAAACACTCACAAATTCGGCAAATCACACTAACAATCTTTAGGCTTCCCATGAAATTCCTACAGATGTTCTGTCTCACCCTTCACATTCACCTTGATGTTATTTTTTTTTCTCCAGATACATAAACACATAGAGAGAAATGTCACTACATTCTTTCCTCTAATAGGTTTGGAGAAGATTACCTTAATTGACTCTATATATTTTTGTAGTTTGATGTTATATTTATTTTATAAAACTTCTGTGGAGGAAAGGAGAGGATGAACTTGTTAGGCTTGAGGATATCGCTCAGGTGCAGGGTGACAGGAAAGTTGCAATATACATTGGATATGATCCATTCAAAGTTAAACAATTTCCAGTCTGGTTGATTTCAGTAGAAGAGATTTCATAGATGATAAACTCTTCCATTGAAATCAGCTTGAAAGTGCTTCATTTTGGCTGCATCATGCCCTTTGCAGTGTGATATCTGCCTTGAAGGGTAAGATACTGAAATGAAAGCTGGTGAGCACACTCAAGGCACAATTTTACATTTCAAGTTTATTTACCATGTTGACTCTCATTACTGTTTAAAGAAGTAAGATGTGCTACAATACAAGATATTCTTTGAGTGCTGAGATATCACATTGAAATTTGGTATGTACTTATATAATGCAATCTCCTGATTGAACTTCAAATACCAGTTTGAGCCTTGCACCAATTTAACAGGAGGAAAAATGATAATGATGTTTAGATAACTTGTTATCTCCTCTGAAAACTGAGACACTGGAATGAAAGTTGGGGTTCATATTTTTCATTTGGAGTTTGGTCAACAGGTTAATATCTGATTTATGTTCCAGATCGGAATGCTTCATTTACATAATCTTGGACTGGGCAAGATCTTGCAATGAAGAAGAAAGAGCCTCTAAAGATGACACTACACTAGCCAGACCGTAGGTCTGTGGACAGGTGTAAAAAAGAAAGGCAGACAGACCATGTAGGCTGTAATTCTATAAACGCTTACCTGGAAATATAGATGGAGAGAAATTTGTTCAGTTTGACCTAATTTTGCACTTTCAAACTACTACAATTAAAGACAGTGGCAAGTGTGGATGTTATGTCTCTCTGTACTATGTAGATAACTCACAGTATTTTTATTTTTTAAAAGAGAAAATCTAAAGAAAAATTTCAAATTCATTGAATTTGATTACTTTACTTCCAAATGTGAATGCTTCAAAATTGTTGACATCCTTTTGTTGTTTTGATTTAGGCAGGTTTCAGACATGAAATCTCATACGTTGTCAACTACTTATTATTGTTACATATTATCTATCAAATGCTAAAAGATTAGAAAACAATTTATGCCAACTATTGAATGCTGTCTAATGCCAACCTTCAAATACTGTCAGACATTACTGGGGTGGGCAGAACCATCCAGCTCTATTCCACTGAGTTTTGGTGGAGAACAGATTGCCAAAATGGCAGGCTGGATCATAGAAGCTAGAACAGCTTCTCTAATAAATTCCACAAGGATTCCTGGCTTGCATCTGAAGGCCAAATTAAACAATACATTGAGGGCAAAATCCTTTACATATTTAGGCAGAAAAAAGCCCTACAACTCCCAGCATTCCCCAGGCAGCCTGGCTGCAGAAACATGCATAGGGTTGCACCCTCAATGTGTGAATTTGTTTAATACATCTGTTCTTTTCTTTAAACACAGTAGCCAGGGGGAGGCGGCATTAATATTGAGACCAATGTGTGCAAGGAGAGGGAGTTTAACCCTTTCCCCCTCCACAATCCTGACAATTATCACCCCAAAGTGCTATTTGCTCTAGGATGCCCCCTCCTCCCAGTGGAGGCCTCCCTGCATCTCCAGGAAAGCCCAGAATTCACAAAAAAAGCAGCAGGCCTTGGACTGATTCCAGAACTCTTTCTGCCTATCTCCACCTCCAGAAACATAGTTCTTGTTTATACCCCAGATTGTGATGGGGGGACTTTTCCCCAGTTCTAAATATGACATACCAGTGGTTTCTAAACTATCCTATGGGGATGGAAGCTTGGCAGGCATTCCTCATTGAGAGGATGATCCGAAAGACAGTTTACTTACAACCATAGAACTGCAGTGCACAGCCATAAGAATATTGGATATTTTCTCGTATGTACTCTCATTGCACAACCGATGGTGGTGAGGCCCAACTCTGCCCACGTGAACTGAATGTGTACCAAGGACATTCCCATTCTCCAGTGTGGAAGGCCCACTGGCAGGTATGCAAAGCTTCTTTGACAGACATTGGTATAGAAAAAGTGTCCCCTGGATAAAGGAAATAGGTAAATTATTGTAATATACCACCGAGTCTTGGTCAGCAGCACTGCCAGTTATCAAAGAACAGGTGTCAGATACCTAGTATTGAAATCAAATATCATTGGGTGTCAAACACTAGAGAAAAAAATGTTTGACAACTATTTGGAGAACAGTCAAGGTTTCAGGGGAAACCCTTAGGGTATATGACATCAACATGTGGAATTATAAGAAGTTTCGAGAAGAAGTTCATTTTGGCTAGGGGTGTGCATCGGATCGGATCCGATCCACGATCCGAATCCGATCCGACCCAAAATCGGGAAAATCCGATCCGATCCGATCCGATCCGGACAACCTCCGATCCGATCCGATCCGATCCGATGAGGTCCGATCCGGATCGGACGCCATTTTGAATGCTTTTTCCCATAGCCAAGTATTGTTTTACAAAAACGCCTATAACTTTTTCATTTTTAAAGATAGAAGGATGAAACTTGGGCACATTGTAGACTGGTTAGGGGTAGTTATCTGTGAGAAATTTCAGAAAGATTGGTGCATGCATTTTGTGGCAATTAATTTTTTAATAAATACCCAGGAATGCCTATAACTTTGTCATTTTTAAAGTTACACACATGAGACTTTGCCACATTGTAGGGGGTACCTTGGGACCTATGTGTGTGAAATTTCAGAAACGTAGGTGCTTGTCTTGTGTGGCAATTAATTTTTAGAAAAATGGGTAGTAGTGGGGTAAATACAGTTACGCCTCCCATTTTTTTATTTTTGAAGATACAAACAGGAAACTTGGGCACATTACAGGTACCACTTGCCTTGATATGTGTGTGAAATTTCAGAAACATTGGAGCTTTCCTTGTGTGGCAATTAATTTTTGAAACAATGAGGAAAGAAACACCTATAACTTTGTCATTTTTAAAGTTACACACATGAAACTTTGCCACATTGTAGGTGGTACCTTGGGACCCATGTGTGTGAAATTTCGGAAACGTAGGTGCTTGCCTTGTGTGGCAATTAATTTTTTAATAAATACCCAGGAATGCCTATAACTTTGTCATTTTTAAAGTTACACACATGAAACTTTGCCACATTGTAGGCGGTACCTTGGGACCTATGTGTGTGAAATTTCGGAAACGTAGGTGCTTGCCTTGTGTGGCAATTAATTTTAGAAAAATGGGTAGTGGTGGGGTAAATACAGTTACGCCTCCCACTTTTTTATTTTTGAAGATACAAACAGGAAACATGGGCACATTACAGGTACCACTTGGCTTGATATGTGTGTAAAATTTCAGACAGCTGGGTCCAGGCATGTGGTGGCAAGGTATTTTTGAAACAATGAGGAAAGAAACGCCTATAACTTTTTTATTTTAAAAGTTAGAAGTCTGAACATTGCTCACTTTGTAGATGGGTTAGGGGTAGATATGTGTCAGAAATTTCAGAATTATAGGTCCAGGCATTTGATGGCTATGGAATTTTTAAATTACATGTTTCAAAAAAATTTCTACAGAGGCCAGGTCTTCCCCTCCCGCTTCCCGCGAAGAAAAGGAAACACTCTCTCGTCTCGATCCCTTTGATCCTTGCTAGTAGTATCCATTACAGGGCTCGTGTTTCCTTTCCTACTTTCACTTTTCAAGCAGAACGGCTGAGCCTAGCTGAGTTTTGCAGCCATGCGTGCAAGGAAGGATCACTCTGGTCTCGATCCCTTTGATCCTTGGTAGTATCCATTACAGGGCTCGTGTCTGCTTGAGTACAAAGTGAAAAGTGAAAGTAGGAAAGGAAACACGAGCCCTGTAATGGATACTACTAGCAAGGATCAAAGGGATCGAGACGAGAGAGTGTTTCCTTTTCTTCGCGGGAAGCGGGAGGGGAAGACCTGGCCTCTGTAGAAATTTTTTTGAAACATGTAATTTAAAAATTCCATAGCCATCAAATGCCTGGACCTATAATTCTGAAATTTCTGACACATATCTACCCCTAACCCATCTACAAAGTGAGCAATGTTCAGACTTCTAACTTTTAAAATAAAAAAGTTATAGGCGTTTCTTTCCTCATTGTTTCAAAAATACCTTGCCACCACATGCCTGGACCCAGCTGTCTGAAATTTTACACACATATCAAGCCAAGTGGTACCTGTAATGTGCCCATGTTTCCTGTTTGTATCTTCAAAAATAAAAAAGTGGGAGGCGTAACTGTATTTACCCCACCACTACCCATTTTTCTAAAATTAATTGCCACACAAGGCAAGCACCTACGTTTCCGAAATTTCACACACATAGGTCCCAAGGTACCGCCTACAATGTGGCAAAGTTTCATGTGTGTAACTTTAAAAATGACAAAGTTATAGGCATTCCTGGGTATTTATTAAAAAATTAATTGCCACACAAGGCAAGCACCTACGTTTCCAAAATTTCACACACATGGGTCCCAAGGTACCACCTACAATGTGGCAAAGTTTCATGTGTGTAACTTTAAAAATGACAAAGTTATAGGTGTTTCTTTCCTCATTGTTTCAAAAATTAATTGCCACACAAGGAAAGCTCCAATGTTTCTGAAATTTCACACACATATCAAGGCAAGTGGTACCTGTAATGTGCCCAAGTTTCCTGTTTGTATCTTCAAAAATAAAAAAATGGGAGGCGTAACTGTATTTACCCCACTACTACCCATTTTTCTAAAAATTAATTGCCACACAAGACAAGCACCTACGTTTCTGAAATTTCACACACATAGGTCCCAAGGTACCCCCTACAATGTGGCAAAGTTTCATGTGTGTAACTTTAAAAATGACAAAGTTATAGGCATTCCTGGGTATTTATTAAAAAATTAATTGCCACAAAATGCATGCACCAATCTTTCTGAAATTTCTCCCAGATAACTACCCCTAACCAGTCTACAATGTGCCCAAGTTTCATCCTTCTATCTTTAAAAATGAAAAAGTTATAGGCGTTTTTGTAAAACAATACTTGGCTATGGGAAAAAGCATTCAAAATGGCGTCCGATCCGGATCGGACATCTGGTCCGATCCGATCCGACCAGCCTCCGATCCGATCCGATCCGATCCGACCCCCCAGGTCCGATTCCGATCCGCTATCCGATCCGATCCGGGGGGTCAGTGCACATCCCTAATTTTGGCCTAATTCTGTATATCAAACTCATTCAGCTATGCTTTCCTCATACACTAAAGCATAGCTTCATTATCATCCAATAGGAAATCTGCTTCCAGATCAGAAGGGGAGTGAATTGATAACAGATAAAATGTAAGCAGTTAGACAAAGCTTTTAGTAGAGATTTTCCCCCCCTGAATGCAAGAGGCCAACCTCTTCCTAAAGGCCCTGCTTTTACACTAGCAAGTAATTTCATGAAAAATGATTAGATGGAAATTCTAACAATTACCATGCTTATCAGGAGGCCAAGCATGGGAAATATAAAAGAGTTCTCAAATATAAAAGGGACAGATTATCATGCACTTAGCTATTTACATGGCAAGAATTGTTGATGCCACAAATTGTACCTAACTGCTACTGTCTGGGCTGCTTCTGTTGATAGCAGTTTCTGATGTCACTTATTCACATGGTTCTTAACCAAAGCTGCAAGCTTATTTGGTAGATTCATCAACTAGAGTTTGCACTGATTAATCAGTGAAAACCAGTTTGGTTGATTAGGGCTGGCTTTAATTAGCGGAGCTGACCATGAAGGGCACACACTTATTTTTAAGACATTGGTTCTTGTGTGCTTCTGTAATCAGCGCCAACCTACACATGTGTGCCAAATTTCAGATCAATCCCTCCAACCCTGTATTTTATATGATTTTTTTTAAACTATTGTGGTACTTTGAAAGCAATTGGGAGGCCCGGTCAACCAGCTGTCAACTGGAACGATCTTTAAAAAATTAATATAAAATCAAGGGTTTGAGCAATTGCTCTGAAATTTAATACACATGACTAGCAATAGACAAGCTGCACTAGGGAACAATTTTCAAGTTTCAAACATTTAAAATAATGAAGTTACAGGGGGGCTTTTGAGGGACCCCCTATAACTTTTTTATTTTTAAAGATAGAGACATGCAACTTGGGGAGCCAGGACTAGTAACATCCCGTCTGCAAAGTCCAACATGTTTCATGTCTCTGTCTTTTAAAATAAAAAAGTTACACCCATTTCAGTTCTTTAAGGAAAGCGGATGTGTCTATTGTCTAATACTTTTATTATAATTTTTCTATTTTTCAAGTTAGAGACTTGAAAGTGGCCCACAGTGTTTATGGTATATGCCTAAGTATGTGTATGAAATTTCAGAACTATCCCTCCACCCCTGTATTTTATATGAATTTCTGAAAGATCATGCAACTTTTTGACAGCTCTGAATGCACGTGGCTTTAGCTGTCATTCAGAGCTGTCAAAAGTTGCATGATCTTTCAGAAATTCATATAAAATACAGGGGTGGAGGGATTGTTCTGAAAGATCATACACATACTTAGGCATATTCCATAAACACTGTGACCAAGTTTGAAGTCTCTAACTTTTAAAATACAGAAGTTTTAGGCATTTCTGTCTCAAAAAGCAAGTCTATAGGGCAAAATACTCTGAATTAAATATCGGCTATCCGATAATTATCGGATAACCGATCGAATTCGATACAGAATACCTACGAAATTATCAGAAATGATTTTTTTTTCTACCGGAATTTCCGATAACGATACAGTACAATAATTTTGGCAGTGCACATCCCTAATTGTAAGCATCTTTCTCTTATGACAAGAGTAGCCTCTGATGAAATGAAACATTCTAAATTAGTTCATGGTCAATTTCTATAATTGATCTTACAAAAATGTGTAATTACTGTAAAACATCTAGGGAAGAGATTCTTCAGAAAGAGCTGAATAGAAGGGGCATAACAAAAAAGAGGAAGCGGTTGCTCTCATCTAGAGATCGCATATTCAATGTACACACACCGCATAATATACAAACTGCATCACCATTAGTGATGCTGCTAAATTTCATAACTAGTTGGCTTGCTGGTCGAAACTTTGTAGTGAGCCTGGATTGCTGTCTTACAAATTTATTAATTTTGGAACTGATTGCGGGCTTCAGAGCATGCACAGAATGCATCTGAATGACATCATTTCTGTGCATGCACTGAGTTGGTTGGCTCAACCCTTTTCTTTCTTTACAAAATGTGATGATGTCCCTTTAAACCTTTAGTGAAAAGACTTTTTTTTTCTTGTTTAGTAAGTACAAGTGTATTTTAGTGGGTGTTGGTGAGTAGGGTGACCCTATGGAAAGGAGGACAGGGCTTTTCTTCCCCACGATAACAACGATTAGAATGAATTGTGCAAAATGTGACTGGTTGCATAATGCATGCAGGGTTGCAGAATGTAGCTTTTCTTGTCATAGAAGTTTTGGGAGGGGGGTTAGGAAAAAAATAATTTATTTTAGCATAAGGTGCATCCAACCCTATTCAGCATTATCCCCAAATTACACAAGGAAAGCTGATGGTGAGAAACAGCAGCTTGTCCAGGGCTGGACACTTTTCTCCCCGAATTCCCCGCCACAACTCCAGTACAGTGTGTCCATCCATGCATCCACCAAAACCCTTTGTTCCTCGACATGCCTTTCACTTTGCAGCATTTCTTCCTCCAGCTTGTCAACATTATGACTGATCTGTTTCCCACTCTTGGTTTCTGTCCATCACAGGATCTCTTCTGCGAATCGTAGCATTTTCATGCTGAAATTCTGCTATTTTGCAGGCAATGGCTGTCCCCATATTAAGTGAATGCTTACTTTAATGCCCAAATCAGTAATGTATGCAGCTGCATTGACCTAACATGACCTAGCTGAAGTAAGAACAGATTTTAATGGCCAATGGGACCTTGCAGGCTATGTTCCTTGCTGCACTAGTATGTTAAAGAAACTTCTGTCATGATTTTTTTTCCTTCTTCTTTTGCCCTGTAGCTGATTACATTTTGGTCTGCACTAAAGTGCCTCATGGGGTAAGTCATTTCAATTATACACCCCCAGACAATAAAGATTTGTTTCTGGTACAGTCCATATCATTTTACTTAATCAAGTCTTTGCACGCACACACACAAACTCCAGCTAAATCAAGGCTAAGCGACTTGTTCAGCACAGAACGCCATGTGAGAAATACATGGGGTGAAGGGGGGGGTGATCAGGATTCACTTCATCTTATTCTGAGCTACTGCAGTAATGTAGTGACAAGGGCAGGATCTACACTACTGCTTTAAAATGGTTTATAACAGCAGTGACAACTGTTGGGGCCCAGGACACACTCCATATGCAGTTTTCAAACCGTTGTCAAAGTGTCATATCCTATTTGGTGTAGATCTGGCCAAGGTGTGAGCCAGAAAGGCTCCGGTTCAGTTCTCACCTTAGTCATGAGCTCACAGGGTAGCCTGAAGTGAGTCAGCATCTCTCAGGCTTCCACCAAGAATACGGGGTGATAATAATGCTAACCAACTTACAATCCTGTTGTAAGGCTTATGGATAGTGCATGTGAGATAGGGCCAGGGACAAATGCTGATTTGACCCAAAATTCATGAAATTGACCCAGTAATCCAAGGAGAAACATTTTTGTGAAACCAGCCCTCTGCCAACTTCCTTCTTCCAAATTATTTTGTTAATTCGTCCATGCATTTACTTGGAACTAAGCCCCATAGACCACAATGGGGCTTACATCTGATTAGCCATGAATAGGATTGCATTGTTATTCTCTTATTCCCTCTCACACACACCCCATGACATGTTTTAAACCTTTGGGACTACTCTCAAATAGAATATCTTTGGGTGTTTTGCAAGACATGATATGTGTGTGTGTGTATACCTAAATATACTTTTTCTAGTAGTTCAGGTTTTAAGATAAGGTTGCATGGAATGGCACACTGTGACATTATATTCTTAACAGACATGCTTCAATCACTGGCTTTACTTTGACGTGGTTTGTTACACTGCATCTTCTTGAACAAAATGAGTGGCTGGAGGAATGAGCCACCCACAAAAAGTGTGCATTTTTCTGTAGATATTCAGCTGCTGTTCACTATAATATCATCCCACAATGTGTGGCAAAGGAGTCAGCCATGTATTTAAGAGTGGCAGCCATTTTGAATTTCCCAAAATTCAAAAAACACCTCAGAACTGGACTTTATATGAACCCCCCCAAAATGGCATCCACTCCAAGAATTTTGTCTCATCCCTGAAATATAGTTGAAACAAAACAACCAATTTCAAGGTGGGTGAAACACCTGAGAAATGGTCCTCGTCAATTGGATGCAGCTGTCATGAGTACCCTAAGTACTTAAAAATAATAATCATAACTCTTATTGAATAAGAAATCCTAAACCCAACAATATCCATGACAATGGGTTTGGTTTTTAGAGTAAAATAAATTGGAAAAACAAAAATGTGAACTTTTGCAAACAAATTTGAACTTCCCGAAAATTTCCCTGCTAAATATTTCCAGCTTGGTAGGAGACAAGCACAAATGGGTTCAGGCAATGGGACCATCAAAGGGCTGGTTCCAAGAGTACAGTAGGTGTAGTTCTTGGCCTCCTTAGATGTACTGAACCAACCAGGCAAGAAGCCTCCCGGCCTCAGGGTTGGAATATCTCTTGCCTGACCCTCAGTCCATCATCTGTCCCCATGACCGCAGATATGGAGAGGAGGTGGTTCTTCAGGCCTTATATGAATCATGGTCCATAGTCCACACACAATTTCCCTTCTGAAGCTTTCCCCTCCAATCTGACGAGAATTAGAAACAAGACAAGACTACCACAAGTTCTGTGGTTTGTGATATCACAATGGCACGCACAATGGGGCTTACTACTGAAAGCTAGCAGGGCTTTGTACAAAGAACTGATAGTGGACAGCGCACGGGGAAGCAAAGAGACGCAGCAACGTGCCAAATGGGGAACACGTTTCCCATATATGGCCCATGAATTTACATGGACGATTACGCTGAGACAGCATTTTTCTTTCTGAACAGCATGTCACTGGCCAAATGTGTGAAGAGCATCGCCCACCCACCCCAGCATCTTCCTCCTGACACTTTCCTTGGGTTGCTTGCATCACTGCGTTGTTTTTATATATTGATTCTGGAGAGAGAGTATCGACTGCTTGTTTCAATCCGGTCCAGCGCAGCTGGATGTAACAATTTAACTTTGTTAAGGCAGAGATGGGCAAACTCCCACTGTGACAGCCATCCATTGATTAACATCAAATACTCACAGCCTTTAATGCCATTCAAGACCCGGCCTCCTACGTTATTAGCCAGTGTATGGCTCAGGAAACACAAGGATATAAATCCAATTCTGCTTTTGACCTCCCCTGGTGAAATATACCACAATCTGTCTGCTGCTGAAGCTTAAGACGTGCCATTGTCGGGAGCAATTTCTTAATGCAGTTTGTTGAACCACCCTCTGCGGCTCTCCCTTTCATTTTGTCGATCGCCATGCAAATGGCTGAGCACAAGCCACAGAGGCCTATCTCTTTGCCTTAACAGAGCACAATTGGTGGCATTAGTGGAGAGGCACTCTGCTTGGCCTCCTGGCCAGTATGATAATCATAAGGGAATTTCCATCCCATTTTCTTTTCATGAGATTATGTGCTGGGATAAATGCAATCCCATTAGTAAAGGGAGCTAACCTTCTGTTGCAGTCAGAACGAGAGCGGTAAAAGGAAACTTGGCTGGGTTTAATATTTAGCCTGCATCAATTTTCAGTTTCATAGTTGAAACAGATACAAAAA
Source organism: Anniella stebbinsi (assembly GCA_029215795.1). Lineage (NCBI taxonomy): Eukaryota > Metazoa > Chordata > Lepidosauria > Squamata > Anniellidae > Anniella > Anniella stebbinsi. The sequence goes on from JARDYH010000002.1 coordinate 251,635,079, forward strand.
GATGGTTCTGAAAGCTTGTACAGTTGCTGCACAATTCCTGACGACTCGGGTGGATACTGTTTGCATGATATTTCTGTGCTGTTTTCCTCTTCACATCTAGGGAGGGAACGTTCTTAAGCTGTCCTTTTCCTGTGGGAGTGCTGTAGATACTTCTTGAAATTTAAAACTTTACATTTTTGAATTTTGGTGTTGAAATGTAGGAATAGAGGAGAAATTTGTTCTCTCAGACTTCTTTGTTTTTACACATTTACGCAGTTTTCATCTCCCAAACCTATATGTGAACCGAAATACACCAGTTTGCCGAAATCTACACTTTTCATACTTTAATGCTGTAGCTCACAACTCAAGGAATGCCACACAAAAATGTATCTATTAAGGAAAAGCGTGCATAAATGCATATATTGTTTTGTTCATTTAATGAATTTAAATTTTTGTTCTGTTTAGGTGGGTTACGTACAATTAAAAGACCTGTGCAGTGAACACAGTGGAAATGACAAAAAAAATCTTATTCTCCATTGTTCTTGGGGGGAAAAAACAATGGAAGTTTAGTTCTTTTTGCACAAGCTGCCTTGCATTGGAAATCTGTGCATCTCACTATGGCAGGATTCCCAAGAAAACCCATCACACAAGCTAATGCTATTGGCATTGGACTAGAGATCCCTTACATTAACACAACGTAATTTGCATTAGCGGAATGACATTGTTGGATATTGCCCGTAATATTCAAAAGTTAGATAGTTTTTTTTTCTTTTGTAAAGCCAGCAGTATTTATTTTATTTATTTTATTTATTACATTTGTATACCGCCCCATAGCCGAAGCTCTCTGGGCGGTTTACATAGGATTAAAAACAATTAAAAACAATATACAAAAATTAAAACAGCAAAAACATACAACATACACACAATCTGTACATTTAAAAACCACTTGAACACTTGAACACTTCAAAAAAACTACAAAAACAAAACAAAACAACCCCAGGCTCCTCAGATATTGCCAAATGCCTGAGAGAAGAGGAAAGTCTTGACCTGGCGCCGAAAAGATAACAGCAGCATGTAACAGATACTGGAGTCCATTTGACTAAGTTTGGAGAGTTGTCTGGATTTTTCAGCATGAACTTTCTGATAGGTATATGTGTTGGTTGTGCACAACACATATGAGGGCACATGGTTGTTGTGGAGGAGATGGAAGTGAAGCTTGTGCAGCTGTATAGGTGGGCATAATAACAAAAAAGAAAGAAAGAGGAAAAAGAATTAAAAATTAAAAATATTTCTCAAATCTATCAAAGGGTAAAAAAAGGGACATAGAATTACCACAAACAAGAACAAGAAAATAGGGACACACAAAAGGAAATGATATTAATATTGACAGTTGGAGATCAGCTTTGGTTGCAGGGACACTGTTTCCAATTTCCAATTTTATGGGAAGACTCCCACAAACAACAAAATGACAGAATTCTGAGATGGTAGAATGGACCGTACCAAACTGGACTTAATTTTCTACCTCTTGCAAGTAAAAAGCTAGCATAGTAAATAGTAGGGCGTGCACAGACCCCCCCCCCCCCGATCCAATCTGGATCCTGATCTGGGAGGTCCGGATCGGGCCCGATCTGACCCGTGTCAGATCTGGATCCGGATCCACTCCAGATCAATGCAGAGCCTTCCCTCCTGCTCTCCCCGCTCCCTCCCTCCCTCCCTCCCTCCCTCCCTCCCCCCAATCGCCCTGCTCACCTGCTGCCTCCTCTGCCATCATCCTGCCATCGTCTTCAGTCCTCGCTGTGGGCCACCGCATTTCCTGATCACGGCAGGTGATAACATCACCCGCTGCGACCAGCAAATGTGTCACTCTAACCAATTAGTGTGCTGCATTTCCTGGTCATGGCGGATGACATCATCACCCACCACAACCAGGAAATGCAGCAGCCTACAGCAAGGAGGCATGACAATGTGGGACGACGCAGAGGAGGCTGCAGGTAAGCAGGGTGATTGGGGGGAGGGAGGGAAAGAGCAGGGAGAGCAGGAGGGGGGCTCTGCATGGACCCAGAGCGGATCCAGATTGCGGATCAAACAAGTCGAAAGGTAGATCAGGGAAAAGGGATTCAGCTTGTGCTGGATGGGGTTACACTCACCCTGTAGACACAAGTGTACATCTGGATTCAGCCCTGAGCCTGGATGCCCACGTTTCAGTAGTGGCCAAGAGTGCATTTGCACAGTTAAAGCTAGTGCGCCAGCTGTACCTGTTCCTGGAGATGTCTGACCTGGCCACGGTGACACATACTTTAGTTACATCCCGATTGGAATACTATAATGCACTCTACGTGGGGCTGCCTTTAAAGAGTGCTTGGAAACTTCAGCTGGTTCAAAGAGCTGCAGCCAGATTGTTGACAGGGGCTGGTTACAGGGAGTACACAACTCCTCTGTTAAAACAGATCCACTGGCTTCCAGTCTGTTTCTGGGCACAATTCTGAGTGCTGGTTATGACCTATAAAGCCCTATATAGCTCGGGTCCAGGTTATCTGAAAACTAGGGATGTGCACTGGATCGGATCCGATCCACGATCCGAATCCGATCCAGAGGGAAATCGGATAAATTATCCGATTTCCGATCTCACCGCTGGATCGGCCGATCCAATCCGAACCGATCCGAAAAGGTTCCGATCCGGTTCGGATGGATCGGCGGATTGGCAGGCGCCCGCTGGCGCCCACCACTACTTCCATTGGCGGGCGCCAGTGGGCGCCCGCCGATGGAAGTGGACAGCGGGGGGGGGGGCTTCCCTAGCGGGGCTGTCCGTGGCGCACTTACCTTCCAGGGACATCCGCTCCCGTCCAGTGCTGGCTGCTACTGCGAGCGGGCTTCGCGGCCTGCTCCAGGGTGGCGTGCCGGCTGATATCACCCGGCGCGCCACCCTGGAGCACACCGCGAAGCCTGCTCGCAGTAGCAGCCGGCGCTGGACGGGAGTGGACATCCCTGGATGGTAAGCAGGGGGTGAGGGGAGGGGAGGAGGAGGGTGCGTGGCACGCTTACCTTCCAGGGAAGTCCACTCCTGTCCGGCGCTGGCTGCTACTGCAAGCCGGCTTCGCGGCCTGCTTCAGGGTGGCACGCCGGGTGATGTCATCACCCGGCGCGCCACCCTGGAGCAGGCCACGACCCGGATTGGGACCCGATCCGGGTCCCGATCCGATCCGGGGGGTCCGTGCACACCCCTACTGAAAACCTGTATTCTCCCTTATGAGCCTGCCCGTGCTTTGAGAACTTCAGGGGAAGCCCTTCTCTCAGTCCTACCACCATCACAGTCACACCTGGTGGGAATGCAGAAGAGGGCCTTCTCACTGGCTGCTCCAGTGCTCTGGAACTCCCTTCCCAGGGAAGCTAGACGGGCTCCCTCCTTGGTGTGTTTCCGAGCACACAAAAACTTTTTTTTTATCCTGGCAGGCCTTTAGTGAATAATGTGAACCCCCATCTATGTTTAAGACTTTTAAATTTCAATGTGTATTTTAAATATTGAAATGTTTTAATATTGAAACCTATTTAATTATATTTTTAACTTTTGTATAACTCTTATTTATAGCTTTTAACTGTATATTATTATTATTATTATTATTATTATTATTATTACTTATATACCGCCCCATAGCCGAAGCTCTCTGGGCGTTTTACAAAAATTAAAAAGATTGAGCATTAAAAAGACAATATACAAAATTTAAAACCATAAACATAAAACAGCTGTCATTAAAACACTTTAAAACATTTTAACTGTTAAGCCATTTTAATTTTGTAATGCCGCCTTGAGGCCCAGCATTGGGCAAAAGGTGGGATACAAATAAAGATAATAATAGTAATAATAATAATAATAATAATAATAATAATAGAATTTCAGCAGGTGTTGTTTGTATGCATGCAGCACCTGGTCAAATTCCCTCTTCATCACAATAGTTAAAGTTGCAGGCGCCCTGCCCCCTTTTGTATCTGGTCACTCTAGTATAGACCAGTTACAAAAGAGGGCAAGGCTCCTGAAACTTTAACTGTTGTGATGAAGAGGGAATTTTACCAGGTGCTGTATGCATACAAATGACACTTGATGAAATTCCCTTTTCTCTACAACTGTTAAAGATACTGGAGCTCTGTCCTCCTTTTCATGTGGTCACCCTAATAATAAAGAGATGTACTAGGCCTTTTTTGATTTGCAGAAGGGCTTTTTTTAACGGCGGCTCCAAAATGGCATTCTACCATTACCACGTAAAGATTGTGTCACTCCATTGTACTGCATGTGTGATGTAGACTAGGCCTAGCAAGTTCCAGTGGGACTTTGTCATGACTTATGAGTAGTTTTTGTTGGATTGTGGCCATAACCAGTCTAATTAAAATTGGCCCATACCAATTAAAAATGCCCCTGCCATTAAAACTGATTAAAGTTGGCAACCCTAGCAATTAATGTTTTGAAAACAATTAAATTCAGAATCCCAAGAGTAACAAGCAAATACTTTTGCCAAAACCGAAAAGCAGGTGCATTTTGGGTTTCTCTATTTACAGCACGAATTTTGGATTCATGTTTCTGTATTGAGGCGGAATATTTTATTGTACTACTGTTTGTTGCATTGTAAAGATCAGACAGAGTTGTTCAGCAGGTCACGCTGCCAATTTCCTATCATTCCTTCTAATCATGAACTAGGTGGTTGAGCCCCAACAAAATTGGATTCAAAATGGGGCTATTGAGAAACAAGAGGGAGGTATCAGCATGCTCAGGTGAGCCCCCAGGCATGCAGTAGAGTAAAACTTTTTTTAAAAAAAAAAACAAGAACAAAGGGAGCAAAAATACAAACCACCAGCCCAGGGAGATCTGAGCATGCTTAGTGGCTCCCTGGAGCCATGAACTGTCGAGTGTCACTTAGAAAATAAACCCAGGGAAGAGTGTGAAGTGACCTGCCTGGCCCCATAGAGTTTATATAATATCCTGGAGAGGACAGAGCTGACTGGCTGGCTGCCTAGAGCCCTGTTATGGAATGAAGATACACTGCAAATTTTTCACTTACTATTGGCCTATCGAGAAACGAGGTCTTCCTTTCTCCCAACCCCTTCCTCTAAACATGGAAAAGAATTGCTTTCTTTTCAAGGCAATACGAATCTTGCATATGTGTGTGTAAAAATAGCCATGTCCTGAAGGCTGAAAATAGCAATTGGCATCTTCTCCTGCCTCATGAGTACTGTAGGGTATAGTTGCCTCCTGATGACAACCTCCTGTCATCTTAAATTATTTAATGAAGTCCATTACATTGTCTCCAAGCTCTGCCTTGTGGTCATCATGAGAAATTATCTCAAATATTTTCTGCTGCCTTGATTAAGCTGGCACATCCGCTCTGCTTTAAAACCCCAAAATCAGGTTCCAAATGCTTCTAAACCATATGCACAATGTAGGGCTGACTAGGCTGACCAGAAAAAATCCAGGTCAGGGCTCATGTAACTTTAACAGTTGTAGAGAAAAGGGAATTTCAGCCAGTGTCATTTGTATGTAATTAGTTCCTGGTGAAATTCCCTCTTCATCACAACAGTTAAAGTTGCAGGGGCCCTGCCTTCTTTTGTATATGGTCACTCTAGTATAGTGCCTGCACCTTTAACTCTTATGATGAAGAGGGAATTTCACCAGGAACTAATTGCATACAAATGACACTGGCTGAAATTCCCTTTTCTCTACAACTGTTAAAGTTACATGAGCCCTGACCTGGATTTTATCTGGTCACCCTAGGGCTGACAAGTGCGGAGAGGAGGGTGCCTCTTCAAGAGTAGGACATAGGAGTTCAGGGCCACAATGGTTCAAATTCGGAATCGATTCAGAATAAAACACAATTCCAGAAAGAGAAACTGCACATGTAGGAGGAAATGTGAATATTAGTAATGGGATAGTGAAGCTAAAGCTGTACCAAATGTCCCACAAAGGAGTTTGCCTACTACCTATATTGTGATCTTTTTGGTGCCAGTCAAAGACCTTTCTTTTCTTCCAGGCGTCCTAGAGACCTAATTTTATTTTTTTATTTTATTTTTATGGCTGTTGTTATTCCTATGCTGTTTGTTGTTTGTATTATATTTTATTCTTGAAAATATTTGCATTGTATTTTATATTTTTAAGTGTTTATATTGAATTTTAGTGTTTAAACTAATATGCCCTGAGAATGTTCATTAGGCGGATTATAAATAAATAAATAAACCTTCTGTTTTGATTTTGGGACAAAACTAGCAATTTCAATAGAATATATACATTTTCCCTGAAGCTCACTTGGATCATGCACATATTTACTTTTCATTTTCATCCTGTTTGGGACCATTGTTTCCCTCTGGCTGTTGCCCCCTAATTTTTGTAAACCGCCCAGAGAGCTTCGGCTATGGGGCGGTATATAAATGCAAATAATAATAATAATAATAATAATAATAATAATAATAATAATACCCCCACGATTGCTTTGTCATCATTGTCCTCCTTTCTAATTTAGTCATATGGATCACCCACCTAGTGTCCATAATGTCCCTAAAAATGTTTGCTGCCAGTCTCATTGAAACTCTTGTCTTCCCTTTAAACCTTATCATGTTTTACCTGAAGAGAAACTTTAACATTTGCATTGATTTCACTTTCGGATGTTGCAGGCATCTGGCCAGGGCACGATTTCTCACCATCTCAGCCCCCTGGATACCAGTCCACGGATCCTTGCACAAACATCATGTCAGGCATGCACAAGGATTCCCACTCCCTCACCAAGCCACCATTTTGCATAAATGCCTGTAATTTTGCATATATGGTCCCTTTACAACTGCCATTTCTGCAAATGCCCTTTATGAAAAAGGCAGAGTCTTCATTTTTATGCAAAATGGCAGCTCAGCAAGGGAGTGGAAGGTTGTGCGTTGTACACTGAGCACCCCAGGTCCACCCGGCAGCTCAATGCACATAACAAGCAGGGTGGGGTGGCTGGTGGGGGTCTGGCGAACAGTGCGTAGCCCAGACCGGGGTGAATTTGCCCATCCCTAATTTCACTTCAGTCACAATTCTGATGGCAACTCTACTAAGTTATTGCAGCATCTGATTAATAATCTTCAACATGGTTTCTGCCCTCACGTCCCATGCTTCTGTTTTAGGCTTCTACTCCCTGTCCTCCTGAAGGATGGATTTCCCTTTTGTTGGTTTAATTCTTGCACATCCTTTCCCTAATTTGCTACCAAAAATGTGTTGTAGTGTGATCATCTTTTCATGCTCAAGATTAATGTCACAATGGTAACCTGACCAATTAGATCTGGCTTTGTGATGACATTCCGATGGAAAGTGACAGCCTGCAATTGAATAAGTGGGAATCTTTTCAGGGTGTGCTTTCTCACAGTTTCCCACAAATGCTGAAGTTATATAAAGAAAGAAAAATGGTCAGTGACCAGTTGTGTCCTTCTGCTAGCCCAAATCCATTGCGCTAGTGGAAACTAGGTTCCAAACGATGTGCAAGAGGAGAATTCAACTAATGGTACAGTTGTGCAAATTTGGTTGTGCGAGCAGTTGTGCGTTATGCTTGTGCAAGCAGTTGTACATCACGTATACACAAGCATAAGGCACAATCACATGCCCAATGGAAAGATTCTGTGGAGCTCCGTTGCTGCTATTTGCAGAATGACACTGAAATGGACCAAAGGTCTGATGGTAGAAGGCAGCTTCCTATGTTCTGCCTAGCTCCATGCTAGCCAAGAGCAAAATGAGATTAATTGTAACAAGAATGCTGGTTGGAAGCATCAAAAAGGGGTTTTCCAGGGGGCCCATTGCTGTTTCTGTTTTGCCACTTCCCCACCATACATTCCACATGAGCATCCAGGATTTGGCATCACTCTCTTTCAGATGTCAGGATAGGATTGAAGGTATTCCTTGGGTGACATGAGTTTCAACTGGCAGAGAGTAAATGATGGATAATGAACTGAAGCATTTATTTTGTCAGAGCTTCAGCACATCATTTGTTAGAAAGCATCATCTAATGAATGCCACCCACACCTACCAGCTGTGCCATTGGAGATGATGCCAGTTTCTGACTAGTATTGTTTAATTCCCACTGTCGCTTATTGAAAAGAAATAGATTGCCTTACATGCTCAATGCTTACGGGAGAGACAGAGTACCTAGTTAGGCACAGCTTTTATTTTAATTATCAGGTTATGTCTATCTGAACACGGATTTTTTATCAGATTGTATACAACTGTTTGGGGGTATATTTTGCTTTTTCTGTATTTGTTCTGGGAAGGAAGGAAATAGTGAGATAGTATTAAACGTAAAGTTATGGGTTGTTGGGAATTCCTACTGTTGAATTAAAACATAGTCAAAATGGGGATTCTCATAAGGGCATCTTAAGTACCAATTCTAGCAAAATATAAATGAATGTTTTTCACACTGAAGGGTCCCATATTGGGGAAAGGCTGAAGCACCACAGGATTTGAGAATCTGTGGTTTTTGCAAGACTAGTATATGCATAGCAATTAATATTAATTTCACAAAATTTGCATAGTTTTATTTCAATTTCTCAATTTGAGTAATATTAGACCTGCACAATAACATCCCTGTTTATTTTGTTACCTCTGAAATCACTCCGATCTCACCCTAGGATAGGGTGACCAGATAAAATCCAGGTCAGGGCTCATGTAACTTTAACAGTTGTAGAGAAAAGGGAATTTCAGCCAGTGTCATTTGTATGCAATTAGTTCCTGGTGATATTCCCTCTTCATCACAACAGTTAAAGTTGCAGGGGCCCTGCCTTCTTTTGTATATGGTCACTCTAGTATAGTGCCTGCACCTTTAACTGTTGTGATGAAGAGGGAATTTCACCAGGAACTAATTGCATACAAATGACACTGGCTGAAATTCCCTTTTCTCTACAACTGTTAAAGTTGCATGAGCCCTGACCTGGATTTTATCTGGTCACCCTACCCTAGGAGGAGGATCACACCAGGAATGAGACGCAAGGAAGATAGATTCATTTATCCAATAGTTCTTGAGATGTGTAACAGATACATGTGCACATTCTAGCACATGAGAAACAATGTACAATTGTCCTGTGTCATTCACATAATTTGACAGTGGAGTCTAGACGTTGTTACTTTCTGTTTGTAACCCTCCCATATTACAGGTTGTGGTTGTTGTTTTAACCACAGAAAATCTGTTAAGTGGGGGAAAGATGGAACAACTGCACCATGACCTGGATTCAGGATTGGCCTTCTGTTGCTGGAAGGGCTCAGCTCATAGAAACTACCCCTGTCTGATTTTCAGGGATCTCCCCTTTTCTGACCCCAAACCAAAGCTCACGCCTTTCAGCAGGATTCCCTGACCGCCTTAGCATTTCAGGGTGCTAAAGCTGCTGCTACGGGGAGGAGAGAGCAGACAAGTCTGCTTCCACCAACCCAGTTGCACATGCCTAAATCCACCCCTGAGTCTCTTCGTTGGTCGTGCTACGAGCTGTCTGTAAGGCTTCTCTGACACACTTGCTGCTGCTGCCCCTGTCCTGCCAGCAACCTGGCCTCAGACAAACTCTTTGTTTCCCGCTGCCACCAGTACCTTCCTCAGGTACAACCAAAGACCACACCAGTTGATGTAATTCAACAAAATTTATTAACATCAGTGTATTGCGTGAACAAGCTTATTGGTTACCTCAGTAGAACTGAGTAATGGTGTCAAGTACAAAGCTTATATGTTTGAAACTGTTACTCCTGTAACTAGCTGTTTTTATAGCAAAACTTCTCTCTCGCAATGTTAAATCAAACACTTCACGTTTCCTCAAATACTCTTTCTCTCTCTCTCTCTCTCTCTCTCTCTCTCTCTCTCTCCTCTCCCAATCCACCCTCAATCCACCCTCCAACACAATCCTGTCTGCTCTCTCTGGCTGAATTCGGACGACACATTAAGCAACTCGGGGTGGGGGGGGAACAATTGTCAGTTGTATTGACTATCGTGTCATCTGTATTGACTATCGTTTCCCAGCCCACCTCCCTGGCATCCTTTGTACTGGCGATTGAATCTTGGCCCTTCCACATGCAAAGTAGATGTACTACCATAAAGCTATGGCCTCTGCCGTATCAGGCCTCTTTCTCTTGTGAAGGCTCATGATTGTGTTTTGCCACCAGGTGTGGTACTAGCAGCAACTACTGACACAATACAAACTGTACTCAGTACTACTTTGCAATCCTGACATGCTTTCCTGGAGGTAAGTCCCATTGCACTCAATGGGACTTATTTCTGAGGAGACATGTATATAGGATTGTACAGTTACAATATTAACCAAATGGGTCAGAAATTGTGTTCTGATCCAGGAAAAAAGTTTATTGGTAATAGAAGCACACTCGTAAGGATAATATACTCAAGAAGGTAGTGGTGGGGAATCCATGTTCATGGGATAAAAACATAATAAATGGGTATTAAAGAAGGATGGGCAGCATCAGCTGCCAACTGACAGGGACTGAGTAAAGTTTAGTAAGAGGTGTAGAGCAAGGGCCCACAGGCACCATGGCACTGATGGGCACCTCCAGTGGCACCCATGAATGGGTCCCAAATTTGGTACCCGCAGGCACCCATTTTTAAAAAATTCCCCATTTTTTTAAAATATACATACATGGATTTGAATGAAATGCATTCAACATTTTAGCAATTGTACCTGGGTTTCAATAAAAGTGGACCAAATATTTAAATAAGTATCCATTTGAAGTTGGCATTTTTATGCCACCCATTCAAATATTGAAAGCATTGTGAGGTCCTCAATCCATTGTATTACAGGAGGTGAGTGTTTCTTCTTTCTATGTTGTCATATCAGTCTTTTAGCTGTCAAAAGGGCGCAGAGATCCATTTATGCTGATCATTTGTCAATTGCCATGAAGCACGTAAATAATTTAAAAGAGTGTGTACGTCAATATTAAACACTGTTCCAGTACAAAATTTATCTGTGCAATAACCTCCTCCCAAAGAGGAGCAAATACTGGACATTGCCAAAACATATGTTTTGCACCACCAGCAATTAGCTGAATAAGACAATCCCTTATTAAAGGTATGTTGCTTTGTCCAATAGACATGAAACAAACATTTTTGTTGAATAAGACGCAGCCTAAGACCTATAGATACGACAGATAGACATCAAAGTAGTGATCTACTGATTAGGCACTTTGTGGTGGTGCCCACAGCAGCTTCTCAAATTCCCAAACATGCCCACAGGCCAAAAAGGTTGGGGACTCCTGGTGTAGAGGGAAGAGAAGTGAAGGATCTCAGAAGCTGCTCAGGATTACGTAGGGTGGCCAGATGTAAAAGCAAACAGGGCTCTTGCACCTTTAGTGGTTATGTAAAAGATAGAATTGCATGACAAGCCACAACATGCTAAAACTCCCTCGTCTACAACTATTAAAGGTATCCTCTTGCATCTGGCCACCCAAGGATTAAGTGCCTTGAGGATTATACTTGGTGTGGGTAAAGCAGTTTAATGGTGCTTGATACTTTTCCTCCATATCATTGTCCAGGGGATGATTAATCTGTCACTGCAAACATATGTGGCCTTGGCTGAAATACAATATATGGGAATGGGGTCGGCGAGGCACAGTAATTCCAAAAGGTTCACGTTATCAAGCAGAATGAACCTGTGCACCATTTCCACGCTTCCATTTTCCATGGCGGACTTCTTTTTTTTGGGTACATAAGTGAGAAGCTGGATTATAGATTATCCTGGTTTTTTGCATTTCCCCCCCGCCTCCCCCGTTTCTGCGCATTTTATGACTCTCAAAGTCAAGGGTAATAGCACCAAGAGATTGTGTAATATTTTCTGCATGTGAGGAGGAGAGGGGGAGGGGAACTCATTAGGCCTTGGTCTTGAGCTGTTGCAAAGCAGCAACTAAGATCCCATAAATACTTCCTGTTAGCCTGGCAGCTGCAGGAATCAGGAGCACTCGCCTCGCCTCCCCTCCATCTTTTTCCCAGCCCTTCCTCGATTATTCTTTCTCCAAGACCGGTATTTAAAATGTAAATAAAAAGAAAGCTTTTAGGAGATTTAAGTGTTTCCCCTTGGTATTTAAATTATTCAATTATAACTAAAGCTATTAAAATACAGTTAATTAAAATGGTTAGAGTGTTTTCCTTTGCACTGATCACAGCGCTGCCCTACTTCTCCCTCTAGCTGTTTTAATTCCTATTAAAAATGATAATGCTCTACTTTATTCATAAATGCGGCAACTTTAACGTGCAATTCTTCAAGGGATCTCTTTGGTACACACTGTGCTAGCTTGCTTCTTTACCAGCAGCCATGCGGAAATTTTGCTGTAGTCTTTAGAGGTTTTAGTCGGCAGTACTAAGAAAGGACTTAGAGCCAAAATGCGAGGCATTTCCAAGTCATGGGAAAGCACGCCCGCTCCCCACAAAGAAGGGTGCCTGGTTTTGATGTGGCAGAGGGTGTCATTGGAGGCTGCAAGAAAGCCCAGAAGTTTAATAAAAGGTGGAGCTCAGCTCAAGGTTTCATAACTCACAATATTAAAGTCACCACAAGATCAACACTTTAAATATTTCATTTCAAAGATTTCGCTGCATTCTGGTGGGAATAACTTAGGGCTGCAGTAGAAACAGGCAATCTTTTCCCTTTTAAAGAGAGGATGCCAAAGGAAGTTCATATCGTCATCATTTTAATAATAGGGGCTTCAGTTCTTGTCAGTGTTCAGTAGACAAACATTCTCCACAGTGATTTTGTAATTCTCTGCTCAAGCCCTGTGAGTGCATAAATATAACTCCTAGGAAGTTATATTCAAAGTGGGAAGGGAACCGGGAAAGTTGCATTATTTCAACTGACATTAACGTAAGCAAAAGACATATTCACACGGTTGATAACTAATTTAGCTGCCTTGAGCATCCTTCTCTTATCTGATCTGAACGCCATTTTTTTGGGGTGGAAAGGCAGAGTATACATCAAACCAATAAATCGAATAATTTGTATGGATGACAATGCTAGATATTGTAATGAGTCTGAATGGGTGACCTGAACCCTTTCTTCTCTACTGCCATCTGGTCCTTTGCACTTCCCCATAAGCCCTATTAATTTGACCTCTTCCCCTTTGGTCATGTCAAATGGGTGTGGGGTCTGTAAGAGATGTGCAGAGCAGGGTCTCTCTGAAGATGGGGTCCAAAGTCAGAGGATGGTTCCTGCAATGGAGAGAGAGACAGAGACTTCTGCTCCATTCCATTGATGACTATTGAAGAGGGAGGCTCATGCATTAATGAATGGGCAATGTGAAGAGCAGAAACACACACACACACACACAATTTTTGGTGTCATCCACCAGGCAATTTCAAATGAAAATGAAATGAATACATTAGCAGTGCAATCCTATCCAGAACTAAGCCTTATTGAGCCTGATGGGGCTTTCTCCCAGGTAAGTGAATATCAGATTGCAACCTAAGGCTGCAGCCCCTATACTTTACCTACCTGAGAGTAAGCCCCATTGAATTCGATGGAATTTCCATCCGAGTAAGCTTGTATAGGATTGCACAGCAAATCAAACAAATGTTCCCCACACTTGCCCTATAGAAATAGCTCATGTCTTGATTTCCCTCACACTCTTTATTATGTCCAAATATATGGATGAACTTCTTCTCACAGCTCGCTACTTTTTGAACTCTGTAAACGTTGCCTCTCGTGAACAAATGAACTTTTTTTTATTTATATGCCTGAGGGAAATAAAAGGAGTCCAGGACTATCGTGCAGTGACCAAGGATAATAATAATAATAATAATAATAATAATAATAATAATAATGATTTATTTCTTACCCGCCTCTCCATCTAGATCGAGGCGGGGAACAACAGCATGATAAAATACATAAAACTAATTAAAACATGACAAATATTATTAAAACTGCATTAAAACATCCTAAAACATCATTAAAACATCCTAAAACATCCTAAAACCATTCTAAAAATTACACTGGATATGCCTGCCGGAAGAGAACAGTCTTTATAGCTTTCTTAAATTCTAAAAGACTGTTAAGTTGACGAGTCTCCTCCGGCAGGTCATTCCACAGTCTGGGAGCGGCAGAAGAGAAGGTCCTCTGGGTAACAGTTGTCAGCCTAGTCTTGGCCGACCGCAGTAAGTTCTTCCCAGAGGACCTGAGCGTGCGGGGCGGATTGTACGGGAGAAGGCGATCCCGCAGGTAACCTGGACCCAAACCATGTAGGGCTTTAAAGGTAATGACCAACACTTTATACTTCGCCCGGAAACTAATTGGCAGCCAGTGGAGCGATTTTAAAGCTGGCGTAATATGGTCACTCCTAGATGTACCGGTGACCAACCTGGCTGCCATATTTTGAACTAGTTGAAGTTTCCGGACTAGGCACAAAGGTAGCCCTATGTACAGTGCATTGCAGAAGTCAAGCCTCGAAGTTACCAGCGCGTGCACCACCATCTTTAGGTCTTCCAACTCTAGGAAGGGGCGCAGCTGGCGTATCAGCCGAAGCTGATAGTAGGCACTCCTGGCCGTCGCATCTATCTGGGCTGTCATTTGGAGCGACGGATCCAGGAGCACCCCCAAGCTGCGAACACAGTCTTTCAGGGGGAGTGTAACCCCATCCAGAACCGGTTGACACACCTCCAAACCCAGGTTGCGGCCTTTGACAGCAAGCACCTCCGTCTTGTCTGGATTCAGCTTCAGTTTGTTTTTCCTCATCCAGCCCATTACCGCCTCCAAGCATTCATTCAGAGGAGACACACTATCCTTAGCTGACGATGTTGTCGAAGGCATAGAGAAATATATTTGGGTGTCATCAGCATACTGATAGCACCCCGCCCCATGCCTCCGGATGATCTCTCCCAACGGTTTCATATAAATGTTAAACAGCATTGGGGAAAGGATGGCACCTTGCGGTACGCCACACAGCAGCTCCTTCTTTGCAGAGCAGCTATCCCCAAGCATCACCATCTGGAACCTGCCCGAGAGGTAGGACCGGAACCACTGAAGCACAGTGCCCCCGATTCCCAATCCCCTCAGGCGTTCCAGAAGGATACCATGGTCGATGGTATCGAATGCCGCTGAGAGGTCCAAAAGTACCAACAGGGACACACTCCCCCTGTCAATACCCAGGCGTAGATCATCCGCTAAGGCGACCATAGCAGTCTCAACTCCGTATCCCGCCCTGAAGCCAGTTTGAAATGGGTCTAGAAAATCAGTGTCATCCAAGACTACCTGGAGTTGAAAGGCAACCGCCCTCTCGATCACCTTGCCCAAGAATGGAAGGTTTGATACCGGTCTGTAGTTATTAAAGTCCAGGGGATCCAGGGAGGGCTTCTTTAGAAGCGGCCGTACCACCGCTTCTTTTAAACATGATGGAAAACTCCCCTCCCTGAGAGATGCATTAATAATATATTGTAATTGCGATCTAACCGCATCTCCTCCCTGGACGACCAGCCATGAAGGACAGGGATCGAGAGGGCAAGTCGTCCCCCTCACTCGTCCAAGCAGCTTGTCCACGTCCTCGGTACTCACCAACTGAAACCGATCCAGTATAATTCTACTCGCGGAGTCACCGGACACTCCATCGTCAGCCTCTGCTATAACGACGGCATCTAAGTCGGCTCTTATCCGAGAGATTTTATCTGCGAAATGATCATTAAAGGCATCGCAGCGAACCGCCGAAGGCTCTAAAATCGGATTCAGGGGGGAAGGTGCCCGGGTTAGACCCCTCACCACCCTGAACAGTTCCGCTGGACGCGAATTCGCAGACGCAATGCGCGCAGAGAAGAAAGCTTTCTTCGCTGCACGTATTGCCACCCCATAGGAACGAA
This sequence comes from Anniella stebbinsi, assembly GCA_029215795.1. Taxonomy (NCBI): domain Eukaryota; kingdom Metazoa; phylum Chordata; class Lepidosauria; order Squamata; family Anniellidae; genus Anniella; species Anniella stebbinsi. The sequence continues at coordinate 251,650,873 of JARDYH010000002.1, forward strand.
GATGTTCTCTATGCCGTGTCTTGTCGGATAGAAGTCGAGTTTTCCGCCATCGGCGCTCCAGTCGTCGTCCTTGTTGATGTTAAGATGACCCAAGCTGACAGACATGATGGGGAAGGGAGAAGGCATCAGTACTCTGGGGGGAAAAACCTTTCTGTATGTTTTGTTTCATAATGCCTTGGCGCCTGCTGTGCTCTGAGTATTGTTGCTAAATTCAGCTGGCATGATGTCACTCCATCTCGAGCAAGATGTTTTCGGACACTCTCCCACCTTCTGTTCAGACTAGGACAATGTGTTCTCCAGAGAACCCTGAGTTCCGGATGGGTTGCAGAGGCCACCTAATGTAGTCCTCTAACTTCCTTGATTACCCAAATGCAAGATTAGGTAAAAGCAAGATAAGGATGTCCAAAACAATCCAGTACAGCTCAGAGTCTGAGCCAAAGGTACTCACAGGCTGAATTCAGATGACACAATAAGCAACTGAGGGGGGAAACAATCGTCAGTTGTATTGACTATCGTGTTGTCCGAATGCTGCCATAGTCAACTCAGCTCTGATCCTAATCCACACCACGGTTGATTATTTATTACCATGTTGTGTGGGGAGTACCCTCTAGATGAACAACTGTGAAGTTGATTATTACCCCACCATGGACTATCGTCCGAATTCAGCCACAGTGTGGTTCAGCTTTTCCCATGGCTACTGTAGCATACAAAGCTGGAGTGGAGATTCTTGCCTGTAGTGAGATTGGTGAACCCCAAATGGAAGGGCCCCCTCAGATCTCACTATGTTGGTGAATCATCCTTTGGAAGGGTATTTGCTGAAAATTAAATGCTCTGTGTTTTTGATGTTTAATGTTTAAACTGGAAAAACTCTGGCTCAATTCGGATGACACAATAAACAACTGGTGTGGGGGAATTGGTGTTTTATTGGTGTTTTATTGGTATTTTAATGATATATTGGTTTTATGTATTTTTAATCAGTTTTGTGTATTTTATGATGATGTTGTTCCCCACCTTGATCAGGAGGGAGAGGCGGGTAATAAATAAATATATTATTATTATTATTATTATTATTATTATTATCAATCGTCAGTTGTTTTCACTATTGTGTCATCCGAATGCTGCCATAGTCAACTCAGCGCTGATCCTCGTCCACACCACAGTTGATTATTTATTACCATGTTGTGTGGGGAGTGCCCCATAGGGTTAGCGTGAGGGTTAGAGTTAGTCAACCCACCACTGACTATCGTGTCGTCCGAATTGAGCCTCTGTGTGTTTCCCAATCGTGAGGGAATTTTGGTTCAGATCAGCCTTCCCCAGACCTACAGACTGACAGATATGGTGGACCACAGCTCTCATGGCTGGCTGGGGATGCTGGGAGTTGTAGTCCTCCAAATCTAGAGGGCATCGGATTAGGGAAGGCTGGTTTAAGTAGTTGGTCCAGAAACTAATGTCCTTCATATGGTCAGGCCTGGGCTTGGCCCACAAAGGCAAGAATGAGTCAGATACCATACAAGTAATGAAATGTGTGAATGCGTGGATTGAATGAAACACATCAGGTATATGTGATCTGGCTATTCAAATGCCCCTAGTTAACCAAGGGCTCCGTTCCTCAAGTTTTGACTTTGTTCCCCTCTTGATCATGTCACATGCATAAGTTAAAGTTAGAAATGACTCTAAGATTTGTAGTATGAGCTAGGGATGCATGAATCTCTTAATTTCAGTTTCGCTCAGTTTTTCATTGTCCTCAGTGTACCTTCATTTCAGCCCATTTCTACATCAGTGCACACACAAAATTCCACACAGGAAAGCCTATGCATTTATGCATATCTTTTTTTTGAGTTGGGAATTACACGGCAACATTCCGAAAAGTGTGGATTTCAGTGCACAAGTGACTGCTGGTTCATACAGATCTGACTTCTAATTTAATTAGATCAATCCAGGTAGGGCTGGAAAACCCCCTGCCTGACACCTGGAGAGTTATTGCTCCCTGTCATTGTTGCCAATTCGGGGCTAGAACCCATGGTCTGACTCCATATAAGGCAACTTCTTATGTTCCTATTTATCTATTACATTTCCATAACGCCCCATAGCTGAAGCTCTCTGGGCGCTTTACAAAAGATTAAAACATTAAACATTAAAAATTGCTATACAAAATTTAAAACCATGAAAATGTAAAAAACAGGCAGCGTACAAAAACAACATCCATTTAAAAACAGCTTTGAGTTATCAGCCAGACCTAACAATAGATCTGGGGATGATTAAATGCCTGGGAGAAGAGAAAAGTCTTGATCTGGCGCCAAAAATATAACAACGTTGGTGCCAAGCAGGCCTCGCTGGGGAGATCATTTCATAATTGGGGGGCCACCACTAAGAAGGGGCTCTCCCTGGTTGGCATCCTCTGAGTTTCTCTCAGAGTAGGCTGTAGGATATATGCTGATAGCTTAACGAGTGCACAGACAGGAGTTGCAATAAACAGTCTGTTAAGATTTTGGTAAGGTAAAAAAGAAAAGAGTAGCTTTATTCGAAGTAAAAAAAATGCATATGTGATACTCAGATACTGGAGAAGCAAAAAACCAAACCTCATTTAGAAGCAAGGAGGAGAGATAAGAAAATGGAGGAACGAAGCAGAGCAGGTTGGAAACGGAGCGGTCAATATATAGGAGAGGAAGAAAGGGCAAAACCAATTAAGCCAATAAGGAAGATTTATCAGGTTAACCCTTTCCAGCCAAACAACAAGCGTCATCGGCCATTTTCAACATAGGCACCAGGATGAGGACCTTAGATGTTGAGCGTCATGTACAGGTAGGTTCATGTTGGGAGAGGCGTTCATATTGGGAGAGGCGTTCATGATGGAGGAGGCATTTCAACAGGTACTGTGGTCCCAAGCCATGTAAGGTGTTCTAGGTTAAAACCAGCACTTTGAATCGGGCTTGAAAACATACAGGAAGCCAGTGCAAGCGGGCCAGAGTCGGTCTCATATGTTCGAACCTCTTAGTCTAGGGTGACTAGATAAAATCCAGGTCAGGGCTCATGTAACTTTAACAGTTATAGAGCAAAGGGAATTTCAGCCAGTGTCATTTGTATGCAATTAGTTCCTGATGAAATTCCCTCTTCATCACAACTGTTAAAGTTGCAGGGGCCCTGCCTTCTTTTGTATATGGTCACTCTAGTATAGTGCCTTCACCTTTAACTGTTGTGATAAAGAGGGAATATCACCAGGAACTAATTGCATACAAATGACCCTGGCTGAAATTCCCTTTTCTCTACAACTGTTAAAGTTACATGAGCCCTGACCTGGATTTTATCTGGTCAGCCTATCCTAGTCCCCTATGTACATATTGTTGGGCTGTATTAAACTTCTCTCTCTCTCTCTCTCTCTCTCTCTCTCTCACACACACACACACACACACACACACACACATTCTGTTATCAGAATAAATGTTGCACATTAATACAATGTAAACAACTTTGCTATGCTGCAAAAAGATGTAGGCAACGAACAAAGTTCAAGTCACATTGGAGCTGTTTTTAGATCCTTCCTATGCATTTTCTAACATATCCATGTTACTTTTGAAAAGCCCCAAAGGTTCTCTGGAATCCCACTTCCGCACCAGCAACCTGCTTCTGAATATGGAATCCATTGTTTATGGAAACTAACTAGCAGTGTTGACTCTTTAACAATGTAATTCTATACATGTCTACTCAAAAGTAAGTCCCATTGCGTTCAATGGGACTTACTCCCAGGTAAGTGTACGTAGGAGTGCAGCCTTAATAGGGCAAGTAGCCAGTTCTCTGTGTGTGTGTGTCTGCACATGTGAAATTTCAGCAGAAAGAAAGCTGCAGTTTGAAAGGTAATAACTCAGAGACAGCAGGTTAGAAATAATATTTCAAGTAGTGCTATTTGATTGTTGCAAGTAATTTTCCATATGTAAGTACTAGAATTTGAAAGCAACTTTGCTTTGAATAGACCAATCTATCATTGCATCAGACAAAACTGAGCTCTAGTACACAAAGGCAGATGCCACACCACAGTTGTTAGTCTTTAAAAAGTGTGTCACTTTTCAAAGTATTACCATTTCACAGATTATTTAACTGACCAAAGTATTCACCAGTGGGGGATTTTTAAGCAAGATCTACAGACCTTGTGTAGAAAGTGAATGTGAAAGTGGTATTCATGAGTAATCAATGGTGCCAGCAAACAAAGACCCTTCAATATTAAATAGATGAGACAAGGAACATACTTGGGTCCCTGTAACACCTCCATTCTCTCTTACACACACACACACACACACACACAGAGAGAGAGAGAGAGAGAGAGAGAGAGAGAGAGAGAGAGAGAGAAACACACAACTGTATATAGCTTTCCCTGCTGGAATTTGTATTCATTTTAGGTATCTGATAGTTTTCCCCATTTAAGGATTTGCCCAATTTGTGGGACTCCTGAAATGGGAAGTATGGGGTGGTGTGAGACTTGGTGTCATTTGGGGGAAGAAGAGAAGATTTAAATGGCAGAAGGGGATTTTTACAATGACTACCCTTTTCTTTTTTTACTTTTACAGTTGCCATGGTGTGGCTGCAGCAGCACCAGAACCCTGGCTGCCATCTTCCTTGCCAGAGGCTCTCTATGAAAGAAGGTGTAGAGGTGGTGGTGGTGGAGGAGGAGGAGACAGCTGGAGCCTTGCTGTCCACAGAAGCCCCTCCCACTCTTCTCACCGCCCGCCCAATGACACCACCGTGGTTTCCCCAGTTCATCCCCTCTCAATGGGGTGAATTGGGGGTGAACATTTTGGCTCACCCCTAGGTTGGTAAAGTTCTCTTGAGCCATATGCAACGTTCTTTGGCTTGTAAACAACCGCCTCAAATGAGCTTTTAAAGCCCCTGAATTATTTACAGTTTGGATCAAAATCTGATCCAAAGAAGAAAAATCAGCTTCCCCCATCACCCTCAACCTTCACTAGGCACAAACCCCTCCATGTCCGCTTTCATTCCACCAACCTTAGAATGCCATTTCTCCCTTTCCCTGTTGTGTTGACCATCTGGTTAACAGCTAGGATGCAAAGCCCGAAGACGGTGGGAAAGGCAGTTTTGTGGAGTCAAAGCAGTATCCTGGAGAGGGGACGATCTTCCCTCCTCTTTTCTCCCTGTGTGCCTGCTGCTGCTGCCAGAGAAGTGAAGGGAAAAGGGAGTCGTGTCTGGGGGATTTGGGGACTGGCCAGGAGGGCCTTGGGGGATGTCAGTTTGTAAATCTGTTCCATCTCCTTTTCGCCGATTGTCAGGTGCTTTTTGTTCCATTGTTTGCTCATTGACAGAATTGGATTTTTTCCCAATTTCCGAATTTGCCCAAATTTGCATTTGCACAAATCCATACTTGCAAAAATTTGCAGATCCCCCCATGTACATCTATACGTTTTAGCCTATGGCAGAAATCCACATTTGGGGGCATTGTTTTTTTATTTCTCATATTTTTCTACAACTAAATTTGCATAAAATTCCAGAAAAAAAAAAGTGGTACACTATTCCACGGAATCCGTGCAACTTGGGAAAAGCTGGTCTGCTGTGGAACCCACAAGTTAGATTAATAGAAATCTAAACTCATTTGATTCTGTTGAGGATTTCTCCAACATCCCTAGTCTATATGCATGTATGGGATTTCCCCCACAGCAAGATTTAACTTTGAGAGGTCTGGGGGATTGAGCTGAAACTTGAAGAACATTTGAAAGGCATCCACATAAGGGAAAATGGGGCAACCCTCTGAAGAGGCTTTTCAGAAGGTGCAGAGGGATTCTGGGTCTGTGGGTGGAGTGATAGAGATGAAAATCTTTCCTTCTATGAACTTCCTTTAGTGAACTTACCTTTGGAGCCAAACCATGATCATACTATTCTTTTGCTGGCTCTTGTTCCTCATTTCTTTTATGCTGAGCCTTGGTTAGTTGGTGTTTATTTTTGAGTGTTGATTACTTGGCTATTTTGTTATAAAACTGTTTTGTAACCAGTGTCTAAAAGGGAGATAAAAATGTATTTTACAAAAGTAGATACATGCATAGTGTTCAATATCTAGTAATTTTATAGTTTCTGAGAAACCATATATGATGCATGTAAATATTTTTTTAAAAAAAATCAAGGGGTGCTAATGTCTAATTTTACATCTGGAGCCCAGTTTAGATTGCCCCAAAATGTCAAAATAATTCTCAGCAACATAATCCAGTTCCTCAAAATTATTTCTGCTGTAGACAGGCCCTTGTGTCCACCCATCTCTAGTACCTGACCTATGGCAATGGGTCTTCTCTATGGCTTAATTATTGCTTGTTACTTCAACTGCACCATTAGGAGAGAAAAGGCTTGTGTGTGTGTGTGTGTGTGTGTGTGTGTGTGTGTGTGTGTGTTTCTCCACTTTGAAATGCTCTCAGTAACTCCATTTTGAAGACTAAGTTTAGAAGGGCTACCTAATTTATTCACTGCATCACGTAGCTGTGCAGTGCGTACGCAAGAGGAGAGTGTGACTAAAGAGCATCTGAAAGAGATTATCGTTGCTTGTCTAGGCACATTCCTAAAACGGCTAGAGAAAGAGAGAAACATTCCAGTTCTGGAATGATCCTCTCAGCTAATCACTGCTGTTTTCAATGGGGGGGGGAATATTTTGGGGCTACTCGGTGACTTAACTCTTGAACCAAGAATTCGAGGTGAGAGCAAAACAACAAACAACAACAACCCGGATACTCTGTGTCCTCGGTCTGCCTTCCGTGTGTACCTTGACACTGCGCCTCGAAATGTCACAAGAGACGAGCCCTCTAAGGGTGTTTGTTGACAGTTTCCCCAGGAGTCAGGAGGAGTCAGGAGAGGACAAGGAAGGTTCCATGTCCTTGAACGCACTGAACAGACCATGTGAACTAGCAAAGGGACCGCACCTGTTGAGAGCGAGCGTAATGGAGAACTTTGTCCCATGCTCTCCTAGTGCTCTGAGAGGCATTATGTGTGGGAGTCAAGCATGATGCCCTTGGGGACTATTGATGTACTAATGCCGCTTAACTGAGCCCTCTCATTACTGCAGACTGTTTCTTTCGTTTACATTTATAGCCAGCTGTCTGCCGCACGCTCAGGGTGGCCCACCTTATTCAGTAACAGCAAGTGCAACAGCAATCATTTTTATCGGTTAGAATGGATGGTCCATATCCCCTTAGCAAAATAAAGGCCACCTTTCCGCGAGCTATTGGGGTACTTACCATGGTTGTAAGAGAAATTAATGAGCTATCACATTAAAACAGAGAACATGTACATTTTCAGGGGAGGGGTGCTAGTTTAGCCATTTTGCAAGCAAAGCAAAACGAAACGGAGAAACCAACCAAAGGAAAGGCAAGGAGGAAGGGAAATTGCAGCCTGCCGTGTTTGAAACTTCCTGACTTATTGCCTGGCATCGTTGAAACGAAGCCCTCCTTTCCAAACCACACATACATATACACAGCCAGTTACCAAGTCGCTCAGGAGTTCTGCTATGGAATATTAATGATCAATGTAACTGCTCAAAAGCTTTTATCATCAGACAACTAGGGCAGATGTGGCTGTATATTGCTGGTAGAAGGGGCGTAGAGAAGTGCCTTAAGGGAAGTAGCCCACCTTGAGCAATGTGGACCAAATATAGGTGGGATATAAATATTATTCTAACTTAAAGAAATGAAGTGTGATCGGCAGGTGTATGAATAGTAGGGGTGTGCAAAGTGGGTTTTCTCCATCTCTAAATTTGAGATAGAGCTACATAGAGGTGATTCTCTGCCCTGATTTCAGAGCCGCTCCCCTTACTCCGCCCCGTTGGATTACCTGTCAGAGAACCGGCCGCTTTCAGAGAACCGTTCTAGTCAATGGAATTAATCAAATGCTGCAACTCCCTCATTTTTGAAGGTAAAGAGATGAACCTCAGCGCAGTGATAGCTCTTAAGTAGTTCTTTAGACATGCCAATTTTGGAACAGATTCCTTCAAGCCTTGAATTTTTAGGAATGTTTTTAAAGTTCATGGATTTGAAACCATTATTTCTAGGGCTGTGCATGGACCCCCCAACCTGATCCAGATCCTGATCTGTCAGGTCCAGATAGGGCCCGTTCCAATTCAGATCGGGCTCCAGTTTGGATCAGTGCACAGCACTCCCCCCGCTCCCTCCACCCAATTGCCCTGCTTACCTTCTGCCTCCTCCGTGTAGTCCTCAGCGTCGCCCTCCCTCCTTGATGTCGGCCGCCGCTTACCCGCTCGCGCCAGGTGATGCCATCACCCGACGCAACCGGCAGATGCAGTGCTCAATTAGAGCACCTCATTTGCCGGTCGTGGCGGATGACGTCATCACCCGACGTGAACGGGAAAGCGGCGGCCGACATTGAGGAGAGTGGGTGATACCGAGGACTATGCGGAGGAGGCAGAAGGTAAGCAGGGTGATTGGGGAGAGGGAGTGGGGGAGAGGGAGTGGGGGGAGGGAGGGCTCTGCACGGATCTGGATCGGATCTGGATCTGGGAGGCCTGGATCAGCCCGATCCACTTCGGATTCAGGATCCGGATCCGGATCCATGCACAGCCCTAATTATTTCCCTTAGACAGACAGAGACACACACTCATTAATCTCCCCCGTTCGCATTTATGGAGGGAGTTTTTATCCTTTACTTTGCTGATGCAGAGCTGAGAGCTCCAATGCTGCCGGTGGAAGTTTCTACTCCAGCCTTCTCCAACCTGGTGCCCTCCAGATCTATTGGATGGAGCACACACCCCACCCCACCCGCCACACTGGAAGCTCAACCAGCCAATAGGAGAAATAGTTTAACTGAAATAACAAGCCTGCGACTCAGGTGTAGAAGCTTACTCACTCAAGATGCCAACCAGCCAGCCCAGCAGCACTTTCACACTGTGGATGATTGACTTCTATGAGTCCAAGCAGAAATGTGTTCCCTCTCCCTCTGCCCCAGAACCAGCAGCCAATTACAGTCACAGACAGCACTGTGGCAATTCCTAATTGGTTAGCCACAGATGTCAATATCAAAGCTACCCCTCACCCCACTCAGCTTCTTCTAAATATGAAGACTGAGACGCACACACACACACACACAGAGAGAGAGAGAGAGAGAGAGAACATTGATGCCTGAAAAACAGTAGGATAATTTCAGAGACTTAAAAATCTCCGATTGGGTGCACTTCCACTCTGATATTAATTGATGGGTTTAGAAGTGGCCAATCCCTGCTCTGGAAGATCAAATGCTCTGCAGATGTTCGAGGTTACCAGATAATTCCAAGGCGGTGAGCACTAGGGATATGCACTGGATCGGACCCGATCCACGATCCGAGTCCGGTCCAGTGGGAAATCGGATAAATTATCTGATTTCCGATCCGACAGCTGGATCGGCCGATCCAATCCGAACCGGTCCGAAAAGGCTCCGAACTGGTTCGGCGGATCAGCGGATCGGCGGGCGCCCACTGGTGCCCACCGCCGCTTCCATTGGTGGGTGCCAGCGGGCGCCCGCCGATGAAAGTGGACAGCGGGGGGGGAAGAGGGGGCGGGAGGAGGGGGGCCCTTACCTTTCCGGCCCGTCTGCTCCCGTCCGGCGCCGGCGGGTACTACCAGCGGGCTCCGCGGCCTGCTCCAGGGTGGCGCGCCGGGTGATGTCATCACCCGGCGCGCTACTCTAGAGCAGGCCGCGGAGCCCGCTGGTAGTAGCCACCGGCGCCGGACGGCAGCGGACGGGCCGGGAAGGTAAGCAGTGGCGGGGAAGGGGGCTTACCCCCCCCGGAGCTGTCCGCTTCTATCCGCGGGCGCCCGCGGGCGCCTGCGGATGGAAGCGGACGGCCCCAGGGGGGGGAGGGAGCGCGGGGGAGGGGGCTTACCTGCCGGGGCCGTCCACAGCGGATGGCCCCGGGGGGGAGGGAGTTAGGCCCCCCCTCACCCACCCGCCGCCATTTTTTCCTCATAGACTTGCATTGCAATGCAAGTCTATGGGGGAAAAAATGGCGGCCGATCCAAAAATTTCCGATTTTTGGATCGGGATCGGACTCGATCCGGTCCGGGGGGGCTCCAATTTTGTCCGAACCGATCCATGACAAAATTGGAGGTCCCGATCCGGGTCCCGATCCGATCCAGGGGGGTCCGTGCACACCCCTAGTGAGCACACCCCTAATGAATAGTGGGAATGAGGGTTTGCATGGGTAATACAAGTAAAAACACATCAGCAAACTTTCACAGGTTTTTAATTGCGCTTAATAAATACATGATAAAATATACTCCTCCCCAAATGCAGTTAAATGAGCCATCCTGTGGCTCCTACATAGCATCAGAGGCTGCCTCTACACGAGAAGTTTAAAGCTCCTTCAAGTCTCATTAAAAAATTTACCTCTACATGAGCGGAGCGCAAATCGGGAGTTGAGGCGCGTTATCTATCCGATTATGCGCATTATCGAATGTGCATTAAATAGCGAGTTTTATTTTGCTGCGGCCATTAAAGTGCATTTTGACTATGTGAACAAGCGATTCTCTGCATTAACTACTTCTAAAGCGCATTTCAAACAACCGGTAAGGCCACCAGTTGTGCCCTCAATTACCTCCCGCGTACAGTCTTTTGCCATAAAGCGCTTCCGAGAAGATGCGCTTAATCGGAGAACCAGGCGTCAAACTGAATTCTTGTAGAGGGGCTCAGAGAGGCTATAGGGTGCAGCAGGTTTCCTCCTCTGAGGCTGGACACAGAGCTCCAACCTTGGACAGGGAAATCTTACTGTTGGTCTCCCCATCCCCATCCAACCCCTCCCAGCCATTGCAGAAAGTGACATGTTGGTTCCTTCTCCTGATACGGGACTTCAACCTCGGGAAAGGAAGGAAGACGAGTGTCAAAGGCAGGTCAGGGGACAGGGATGGGCGAGAGAGAGCCCAAGAGAGACAGCAAGTTAGATGAGCTCAGAGGCCTGTCTAACAAAAAATGGTGTTAAGGAGGATGAAGAGGCTAAAATAAGCCTCCATCACTCCTCCCGCCCTGCTGGCAAGAGCCTGGCAGGGCTTTGGACGGGTGGAGGGCTCTGAGATTGGAGGCCTTTGTCATTTAGGCTAGAGATAGCAGTGCTATCTACATATGCATCCAAATTTAACCCCAACTACTAAAAGCCTATTGTAATGAACATGCTGTATCAGACCATTTATTGGGGCTCCTGATCGCATAGTGCTTCTACTTGTATTCAAAAAGCCTCCTTCAGACATCCCAGTTTAACACAGGGAAGTCAGGACCTGAGGGGACTCAGGCCAGATCCACGTTATGTTGGGGTTGGGCCAATGCACACAGCCAAGGCCAACATCAAGGGTAGGCATGGTCAGGCACTTGCCAAGGGCCCACAGCTCATCAGGGGCCCACTGACAAGAGTAGCTTGGCATTGCTCCTCCTCTTCATCATTACAACCTGCTTCTTCACTTGCGTCTCACTCTGGTCCACACAGCGGCGGTGGTGAGAAGGAGGAGGAGCACATGCTACTGCCCACTTGCTCGCTCACTCTCTGCATGTCATGCAAGCAAGTAGTAGCAACAATGAGGAAATGGATGAGGAGCAATAGCAGCTGGTGACAATAGTGGTGAGCAGACCGACCCACTGAGGAGGTGGGGCATTGAAGATGTCTTGCCCAAGAGCCCTCAAAAACCCAGAGGTAGCCCTGCACACAGCTCTGTGCCCCTTACATACATTTGCATACCCACTTTGCTGCAGCTTTCAGTTTATTCAGTCCATTTGTATCTCCCACCACCCTCTATATTACCGATGCATTTGTGCAGATTGGTAAAACACTGCAAAAAAGCAGTGGCGGATATAATTGTATATCAAGATTCTTTTTATGTAGAGTTTTACCAATGTAGCACTGGTAAAACACCACACAGAAAGAATCTGGATGCACCGTATGCATAATCACACCAAGAGTGCTTTTTTGTGATGCTCTATGTGCACATAGCTGTTAGGGATGTGCACGCCCGAAAATATCGTATTTTATCGTTATCGGAATTTCAGACCAAAATAATATCGTAGGTGAACTGTATTGTCTTCATGATAATTATCGGAATTCCGATATTTAATTTGCAGCCCCATTGTGCCCTATAGAGCTGGGTGTTTTTTTTTTTTTAGAAAAAATGCCTATAATTTCTGTATTTTCAAAGTTACAGGCTTGAAACTTGGTCACAATGCTTATGGGGTATGCCTACGTATGTGTATGAAATTTGAGATCGATCCCTCCAACCCTCAATTTTATATATATTTTTTAAAAGATCCTGCAACTTTTTGACAGGTCTGAATGAACGCACATGGCAAGCTGTCATTCTGACCTGTCAGAACTTAAACAATCTTTAATAAATTCATATAAAATGGAGGGTTGGAGGGATCGATCTCAAATTTCATACACATACTTAGGCATACACCATAAGCAATGTGACCAAGTTTCAAGCCTCTAACTTTTAAAATACAGAAGTTATAGGTTTATTTATATGGCAGTCTGATAATCCGATATAATCAGGCTGAAAATTATCGGATCGGATATTTATTGGAGGTTTTTTTATCGATAATCCGATATAATCAGGCTGAAAATTATCGGATCGGATATTTATTGGAGGTTTTTTTATCAATAATCCGATATAATCAGGCTGAAAATTATCGGATCGGATATTTATCGGAGTTTTTTCTATCGTATCGTTATCATTAAACGCATGCACGATAAAGAGCATATCATATCGTTATCGTACATTTTAAAGATACGATACACATCCCTAATAGCTATATGTACATCCTCTTGAGTAAAACACTGCAAAAAAGAATCTTGATACAATCATAGATATGTACACCTCAAGATTTCATTGCTTCATCATGTAACATTTCACAAGTGTAGACCAGTAACATCAATGGGACTTTATTGCAGGGGAAAACACATATGTACTGAATAAATATATCACACTTTGTATGTTTGGAAATAAACTCCATTGATTCTCTAGGACATCTCAGCAGGTTTTGGTATGATCAATGATGGTGCCCTTCTGGATAGTCTGCCTCATTGAGTGGTGGAGGTGCATTCAGAGATTATTACCCTACTTCTTGACAGTTTGTGAGGGGTCCACAGGGCTATGAACTGGGAGATGATTTCAGGAAATGGGGACTGAAGCATCACCAATATGTGGATGATGCCTGTCTCTGCCTCTCCTTTTCATCCAATGCAGGTGATGTAGTGGGTGTTTTGTATCAGTGCCTGGATGTGGTAATGGAATGGATGAGGGTTAATAAACTGAGACTCAATCCAGACAAGACAGGGTACCCTTAGTGGGTGGTTCATATGCCTGGCTGAGTGGTGTTTGGAAGGGGTTGTACTCCCCAAAGGATCAGATCCATCATTTGGGGGTGCTCACACCTACAGCACTGTTGCTGGAGGCAAAGATGGTCTCGGTACCTTTCATCAGCTAAGGCTGATACATCAACTGTGACTATATCTGGACAGAACTAGCGTAAGCCCTCCACATTCTGATAACCTCTCTTTTGGATTATGGCAATGTGATATATGGGGGTCTGCCTCTGAAAATGGTCTGGAAACCTCAAATGATCCACTAGTGGGCAGTAAAATTGTTCACAGTGTCTAGCTGATATGATCATATGAGGCCAGTGTTTGCCATCGGCAGTGGCTTCCAGTCCATTTCAAAGGCTAGTTCCAAACTGAAAAGGCCTCTCTACATTCTAAGGACATGTTAAAATAATCTAAAGTGCATCACAAACAGAAGACATGTCTCAACATTAAAGCAAAATCCCTGTCAGAGGCAATGTGTGATGGTGGAAGACAGGCCCTTATATTATATTGCAAAGCATAAAGGCATGTTGACCATTTTCTCAGTGAGGTTCCTATTGATTGATGCCCAGGCGCCTGCAGTCAGGAACTAGAAGCAGATCTCACCCAGATCTGTGTCCCACATTGTAGACCCATTACATAGCTTATCCTACATGCGCCAATGATGTTTAAACCCATCCTTTAACGCATAGCCATTGCATTTCATCTGAATAGCTTTTCCCCTGAGTTGTGCTTCTTGGAGGACTTTCAGACAGGGAGGAGGGGGAGAATTGTGTTTCCTTACCATTACTCTCTTCCTAGTTCTCTTCTGCATTTGAAATGAACACAATTACACGGAGAGGAAAGCAGTGACCATGCAGCCTGTGCATTTCAATGGGACAGTGCCCTCTAGTGGGCATTTTACAGTGCAACCTCAAAAGAGTCAGGTTTTGTGAAGTTTATTTTGTGGCACTAAAACTGAGAAAAGGCGCAGAAGAGATGCAGGAGGCCGACGGTGGTGTCAAAAGGACCCATGAGCATCCATGAATAGCCAGTAGTGAGCGTGCTATAAATCACTTGTTTAAAGAAACTCTTGTTTATGGTACAGTGTGACAAAGCAAAAGACTACACAATCTGTCTTTTATATGAATACAGGCCATTTCTGCTACGTTGAGTAAATTATATTGAGTGGGCACTTGTTACACACTGGTCAATAGTTGCCTTGGTCATGTGACTATAAAACCTTCTCGCTAGCCAAAAGGTTGGGAAGATCAGACTGTAATGTAATTACTTTTAGCCTTCGAAATGTGCTGCATCTGGTTAAGCCAATTGACCCTTAAAGCGTTTTAATAGTTGATTATGTTGAATCTGCTGTTCTATAACATTTACTGCATTGTTCTTGGCTGCACTTTGTAATGGAGATCTCTGATTGCGACTGACTCATCCTGCACTGTGCACATCAATTTATATGACTTGCTACCCAAAAGTAATGGGTGAAAATCTCTCACTACATGATATTAAGATTGTATGTTTACATTGCCTTTTCCTCTTCTAGACCTCTGCATAAATACTCCAAAAACTCTGCTTGCGCCAATGTTCACTGATGGCTTTTCAAGTCTGCCTTTCTAAACTCTTCTTCTTCTTCTTCTTCTTCTTCTTCTTCTTCTTCTTCTTCTTCTTCTGCCCCATTCCCTCTCCTCTTTTGTCGGGCAAATATGAAAAACAAGAATTGCAGTAAAGCTGTGAATCATTCTTCCCTTTGCAAAAAAAAAAAAAAAATACTCTATTTGGGTGGGCCTTTTTGGCTCTCCTTTACAACTGTTGCTTTTTGCCCCTGGCAGGCATCCACTTATCCTCTGGATGATTGCCTCTTTCCCCCAGCCATGATTTTTCCATTACACTGGAGGAAAGGGTGTCATGTGTAATTATCAGTGGTTCTTACACTTCTATCCCATAGATCAGTGTTTCCCAAACTTATTTTCCAGAATTAAAATCGAAGGCAGACTTTATTCTTACTACCCCCCCCCAAAAAACCTTATTTTAGAGTGAATGGTAAAAATAATCCTTAGAGAGCTACTATTCTGAGCTAGGAGTGGGGAAGCCTAGGGAAGTGACTCCTATTTGAGATGTAGGTGGGTAATTCTCTGTAGATGGGTCATTAAGCAATGCTTCTGCATCAGGGAGTGAATGAATGATTCTGTCTGATTTGCATCAGAGATGTGGCAGATTTACTCACTTTCTGTGAAGGTTGATTTCACGGCCAAAGCAGTCGATCGTACAGAGACACAGTGGCCAACCTCCTCCATGGGTGGAGTGTTTGGGGCTCTCAGGAGTCTTTCATTATTTAATGTATTATTTCTCATGACACGCTTACTGTTCACCAGGTGCATCCCAGTGTACCCCATACAATTTGGGAATTCCTGCTAAGATCTTTTGCGTATTACCATTGGCTATGACTATTTTTTTTAAAATCACTGTTTGTTTTCCCAACCCCAAATAATGAATACAACAAGGCCTTTTGATATTTTTATTGCTTTACCGAAATCAATTTACTTATCAAAACCAAAGGATGACAGATAGAAGGTAAACAACAGGCTCGCCAAAGGAACGCATCCATTTATTAATAAGGCTGGGAGAGCACATACCCCTTATTTTTAACTCAATTAGTACTAATTAGGCAGCATTTGTTTATTTAAACCATGACTTTCTATTATATCAGACAGCAAATCTGAAATATGTACCATAGATTCCCAGTAATTACGCAGCCATCAGGTTCTCAATGATGGGGAGGCACTTGCCTTCTGTCTCATTATTATTACATTAGGTAAACTAAAACAGACGCAGTTTACTTAATCATTGAACAAGAAGCAGGAGTCTGTTTAAGGTGGGGTAGAACAGCTGCTGACCATCAGAACCACCAGCTTGGGGGACCATGAACTAGGGATCTTCTGAAAGCTGACCTGGAGCCTTGATTCCCCAGCCACAACTCTCTTCAGAAAACCACACATTTCCTGGAGCTCAAGTACTTTTCATAGATTTGCTTCTTCATCAAATTTCTCTCCATATCCATAAGAATCCCCCCATTCTGAAACAAAATTTCTTTCCACATTTACATTGAGATTATTGGTATTGTCGTATACTACCAAAACCAAGACATCATTTGCATGCCATCTATCAAAACCTATCAGCTTTAATGGTTACTGGTATATGGTAACCATTAAATACAGTCAAATATCAAATACTGAAATCCATAATCATAGGATGTTAAAAATCAAATATTCAGCAAATGTTTGAGTATTCAGAGAATAAATGGGGAATGTATAAGATCAGCATTTGTAAATGAGAATTCTGTGGAGCAGGTTTTTTGCTTCCATTCTACAGTGTAGCTAACACAAGGCAAGCCAGCTCAGCTACAAATATCTGTAAGTGTCAGGTTACTACTCTAGGTTCATACAAAGCCAGTATTGTGTTAACATTTGTGAAGGTAAAGCTATAAAGTTTAAATTCCCGGTCGTTGGCTATGAAATGCCTATTCCACTATGAAAGTGTTATGTCACCTCTGAAATACCCTTGAGCTTTGGTGAACATCTGGAGAAAGCATTTCACAGCTGGAGAACAGCTTGTAAGAGTAGTAATATATACTTGGTGCCCTTTGCACAATATTGTGAGGCCCACCAAACAGAGAGATGAGCATCCAAATGGGATATTGAAGAGGAGATGGTTTCCACCAGAGTGGATATTGTAGCACCCATGATATGAGAACCTGTTGGAATAATAATAATAATAATAATAACAACAACAACAATAATAATAATAATAATAATAATAAATTTATTTCTTACCAGCCTCTCCGTTTGGATCAAGGCGGGGAACAACAGTAAATATAAAATATGATAAAATACTGATTAAAATAAAATAAAAAACTGATTAAAACATGGCACACATTATTAAAACTGCATTAAAACATCATAAAAACAGATAAAGAACTATCTAGTCCAGTATCCTATTTCCAGCCTTGTCCATCCAGTTGTCTCAAGGAAGCCCATGACAAGACAGAAAGGCAACAGCCTTACCCTCCTGGTTTGCACCCAACATCTGATACTAGAAGTATACTACCTCTGAACTTTATGGTTTTTATCAATATTCTTGCACTTATGTGGCCAGCTCTTATCATTACTGTTGAAAGTCATAATGAAGAGCCAGTAAGAGTTTGTCATTCAAGTAAACAGACAATAACAGCTGTCAGCAAAGAATATGAAGATGGGAAACCTCCTGGGCAGACCGCATAATCAGGTTGTAAGCAGGCACAGATGTCTGGCTTTGATTTTTATTAGATATTTCCTTCCTATCTATAGCTACATTAGACTGAATCAGATTGTATTTACTGCATCTATGATAACCATCTCACTCTTCTTATCAGCCAAAATACTTGATTTGGATACACAATCATCCTAGCTAAAATGTAACACAAATAATTCACAATTTATCTGGGTAAATACAAATATTTAATAACTTTAATGGGAAATAGAGTCCTTGCCATAAAAGTTTTCCTACTATTGCAGAAATATAGTGCATGTCCAAACAAGCTCCCTATTACGAGGGATGCTTAATCATCATGTGGGAGGATGGATACTTAAGCACACTCAACCTCCTGTCATCCCCAGAGAAATTGGCAGCAACTCTGCTTAACTTGGGATGCCTGCCAACCCACCCCTCCCCTCCTTATCTTTCTCACTTCTATCCCAGCCGTTAAGATGGTGGTGGGAAGCAGGAATTGGGGTAAGGTGGCCAGTTACACATTGCTAGGCTGACCATATGAAAAGGAGGACAGGGCTCATGTAACTTTAACAGTTGTAGAGAAAAGGGAATTTCAGCCAGTGTCATTTCTATGCAATTAGTCCCTGGTGAAATTCCCTCTTCATCACAATAGTTAAAGGTGCAGGCACTATACTAGAGTGACCATATACAAAAGAAGTCAAGGCCCCTGCAACTTTAACTGTTGTGATGAAGAGGGAATTTCACCAGGAACTAATTGCATACAAATGACACTGGCTGAAATTCCCTTTTCTCTACAACTGTTAAAGTTACATGAGCCCTGTCCTCCTTTTCATATGGTCAGCCTACACAAGCAGGACATTAGTGCAACAGCACTCCTTTCCATAACCGGGGTGCTGCCACTGAAAAGGCCTTGTCCTAAGATCCCACCCACACAATCTTCTTTTGGTAGCGCATCAGAAAACAATCACAACCTATGGGCAGATTCATTGGGAGGCAGCAATGTTTCAAAACACTTTCCATGATCACCTGAGCTGTGTCATTAAGCCTGAGATCCTTCACCCACTTATCTGGGAATAAGTTCCACTAAGCTCAATGGGACTTACAGTGGGTTTCCTGTGGTTGGCCACTGTGTGAACAGAATGCTGAACTAGATGGACCTTTGGTCTTATGCAGCATGGCTCTTCTTATGTTCTTATGGAATTCCCTCCCGAAGGAGGTTAGGCTTACCCCCATCCCTGATGACCTTTAGGTGTGTTGCAAAAATGTTTATTCTGCCGGGCTTTTAATTTAGTTTGAGATTAAAAGGTTTTAATTCAGCCCATTTTTGATACCGTGTTTTAATTGGGGGAGGATTTTATTTTATTAACTACCGTGCGAATCCTTTTTAGGGATGAAAGGGGATATGGAAATGTCTATATAAATAAATATTGCAGTCTTAAAATCAGCTGTGATTTCAGGGCTGTTTCTTATGTTGAGTTCACGACCTCTATGAATTTATTTATTTACTTATTTAAGGGAAATGTATCCTGCCTTTTGCTACGTTACACCTTAAGGCAGCTCACAAATCAATGTTTTAATTTTAAAAAAGTAAATGATTAAGAACAAACGAAACCAGAATAAACAGCAAGCAACAGTAGTGAAAAGCAGTACAAGATATAGATAAGAAACAGGCTGCAGCTGTTAAAAATGTGTTACTATTAAAAGTGCAGATGAACAGGATGGACTTAAGCTGCTGTTGAAAAGTTGTGAAGAAGCCAAATAAATAGGTCTAGGGAGGGAGTACCATAATTGGACACCTCCACAGAAAAAGCTCGACTCACAGATGTGTCTTGGTTGCTTTCCTCTTCTACAGTGTGTGTGTGGGGGGGGGGGGTTCCTTCCTTTCTTTGAGCCACCACAGTTGGTTTCAACTGGAAACTGGTAGTCAGGTAAGGTGAACATATCTTAAAAGGTCAAGGAGAGGATATATTCGGGTGGATGGAATGGATTCCACTGCCCATCGAGAGTCCAAAGCCCAGTTCACAGATTAGTCTTGCAGCTATAATTGCCACTGGATGATCAGAGAAATATCACAAGTGTGACTGAAGACATTTCTGCTTTGGTGAAACGTCTGAGGAATTCCAAAGAAAACCAAAAACATTTCAATCAGAACAGCATAAGGCTGTGTCCAAGGCAGAAATTGAAACCATCTCTCCCCTCTTTAATTTCTGTTCTTGATCCAGTCGGAACTTTTAAAAGCCAAGAGAGGTCTAAAACGCAAGTTCATGGAACTCAGTTAGAAGTCTTAATGGTTATTCCTCTGAGTTAAAGTTTCCAGTTGGGATGATTTTCTTCTTCTCCATTGTTAATTTTATACTGACAGTGCATCTTTAAGTCCTGCCATTTCAGATGCGCAGCACTGACTCTGCCTGTCTGTGATTGTGTGCTTTAAAATGAATGTTTATGTATAGTCTGCTTTTCCCCCTTTCCAGGCTATATGGGAAGTGATGCTTTACCCAGTAATGGACACCACTCACAGCAAGAGATTTCTTGTTTTTATTACAAGCCCTGGGTTACATCTATAAAGTGTTGAAAGCAGTGCTTAACTATTGACTCTGCAGCGAATTCTTCCAAAATGAAGAAAAATGAGGTGGTCAGCATTCCTTGCTCTCTAGGTTTTATCTCTCATGTCCATTGTGACTGTCAACTTTCGTGTGTGTGTGTGTGTATGTGTGTGAACCCTCCAAGGAGAAACTGGTAGGGAGATCTACAGACAGCCACTCTCTGCTAATTCTGTATGGTTTTAAAATAAATGTGCTATTAACTGGCACTTAAGAGAGTGTGTGAATGGATGGGCTTCAGTCATTTTGGGGTAGCTTGAACCCAGCAAGGCCAGGGACTATAATTATTCTTGGGATTCAAGACCAATGCAGGTCCAGAACCAGGGAGCTGAGGGACAATGATCAGGTACTCACACTCTGATATGGCTGCCAAAATCTCAGGTGGCCACCTACACATCTAGCCCCCCCCCCAAAAAAAACAGCAATATGCTAAAAATTTGAAATTTGCTAATTAAGATGCAGAGATGCACATTTACATACAGGGCTTCTCTAAATGAGCAATTTATAGCATGCTTGTGACTGGCCACTCACAGAAGTTTGCGGGTCAATTTCATGATGTCTCCTGCAGTTTACCTGAGTAATCCAGTGTTTTTATAACACAGAGATAATCCAATATCTATTTATGATGGGATTTATTTCACCACTAGATGACAATGTTTCATTGCAGCCTATTGTTTTCAAAGGCATTCCCTTTTCAGTTCAAAATCACGTGGGCACTGTGTACCTGAAAAAATCCAAGACCTGGTAAAGATGAGGTTTTTTCCCTAATGTATAGAACCTTACGATTAATTTAACTAGATTAGAAATGAAATATATCTCACCATAATGGGAAAGCCTGTGACAAGGTGGTCTGTGTCCTTGCCTGCTCAGTCTACTGTTTAGGTGCTAATTGTTGATGAGCACCTTCAAGGCCCCTACTCTTCCAGCTTCTTACGTTTCTTTATATTTATAATGGGTTTGGATCAGACAGCATTTCAATAGAGTAAACCTTGAAATAGAGGACTGTCCTCTAAGTAGGGTTCCTGGCAAGGAACTAGGGTGGCTATATGAAAAGGAGGACAGGGCTCTTGTATCTTTAACCATTGTATAGAGAAGGGGATTTCAGCAGGTTTCATTGTTATGCACGCAGCACCTGGTGAAATTCCGTCTTCACAACAGTTGAAGCTGCAAGAGTTATACTAGAGTAACCAGATACAAAAGAAGGCAGGGTTCCTGCAGCTTTAACTAGTATGATGAAGAGGGAATTTCACCAGGTGCTGCATGCACACAAATGACACCTGCTGAAATTCCCTTTTCTATGCAGCTGTTAAAGACACAGGACCCCTATCCTCCTTTTCATATGGTCACCCTACAAGGAATCCAGTTAACAACAGTAGGTCAGAATGGGTCAGGTGCCCCCAGAGGCACCCCAAGTACCCTGTCCTTCCAGCCCCCCTTCCCTAGGCTGACCATATGAAAAGGAGGACAGGGCTCATGTAACTTTAACAGTTGTAGAGAAAAGGGAATTTCAGCCAGTGTCATTTGTATGCAATTAGTTCCTGGTGATATTCCCTCTTCATCACAACAGTTAAAGTTGCAGGCACTATACTAGAGTGACCATATACAAAAGAAGGCAGGGCCCCTGCCACTTTAACTGTTGTGATGAAGAGGGAATTTCACCAGGAACTAATTGCATACAAATGACACTGGCTGAAATTCCCTTTTCTCTACAACTGTTAAAGTTGCATGAGCCCTGACCTCCTTTTCATATGGTCAGCCTACCCTTTCCCCTTGCTGCTGCCACTGTTGCATCACAGGGTGCCATGCCCTCCCATATACCCTGTTTCCCAGCAGAATTGGGCTCCCACCAGCTCACCAGCTGCCTCTACATGAGAGGTTTAAAGCTCTTTCAAGTCTCATTAAAAAATTTACCTCTACATGAGCGGAGTGCAAATCAGGAGTTGAGGCACGTTATCTATCCAATTATGCACATTATCGAATGCGCGTTAAATAGCGAGTTTTATTTTGATGTGGCTCTTAAAGCGCATTTTGACTATGTGAACAAGCGATTCTCCGCATTAACTACTTCTAAAGCGCATTTCAAACAACCGGTAAGGCCACCAGTTGTGCACTCAATTACCTCCTGCGTACAGTCATTTAACCATAAAGCGCTCCCAAGAAGATGCACATAATCGGAGAACCAGGCGTCAAACCGAATTCTTGTAGAGGGGGTCTCAGACTCTTCTCACACAGTCTGTTTCCCAGAAGAGCTGAGTGTGCTGGGAGAGAGGGCCCACCGGAAGTGTCATCCCAGTGCACCTTCTTTCCCAACAGGATCACCGAGGAGAGGCTGAGGTTAAAGCCTCTCCCTCTACCCAGCAATCATGAGGAGGAGAGCTTAAATCTCACCACCATCTAGTCAGGATGTCTGTGTGTGTATGTTGTGTGTTTATGTATATGTGGCTGAAGTGGGGGAGTGGTGCCTATGCGTGTTGGTGCCTGTGTGCATGACTGACCATCCAGTGCCATATGTGGCCCTCAGTACCATACAAGTTGACTTCCTCTACTCCAAAGGCTTGTGGGTCAATCTCAGGCCCACAAGCCTACTCCAAAGGCTTGTGGGCCTGAGATTAGCATACATTGTTTTTGCAGCTCCTGGTACTGGCTACAGACTGCCTTCACTCCGAACATGTCAGGAGTTAGGTATGACCATTATATACTGTAAGACCACCAGCCTCCATATGTGGCTACTTTGCCAGGCCCCTCAAACACATGGATCATGATCTGGATTGGGACCATGGTGGAGGACAAAACGTTAAAGCCTCCTAACCCTGCCATGCTAGGGTCACAATCCAGACTGAGTCTGCATGCTTACTTTTGAATAAGGGGGGGAAGGAGGCATAGCTGCTAGCTATGTTTTTAAAGTTAGGGGATGCATTAGGCTGACCAGATAAAATCCAGGTCAGGGCTCATGTAACTTTAACAGTTGTTGAGAAAAGGGAATCTCAGCCAGTGTCATTTGTATGCAATTAGTTCCTGGTGATATTCCCTCTTCATCACAACAGTTAAAGGTGCATGCACTATACTAGGGTGACCATATACAAAAGAAGGTAGGGGCCCTGCACCTTTAACTGTTGTGATGAAGAGAGAATTTCACCAGGAACTAATTGCATACAAATGGCACTGGCTGAAATTCCCTTTGCTCTACAACTGTTAAAGTTACATGAGCCCTGACCTGGATTTTATCTGGTCACCCTAGGATGCATCAGATCTGGCTGAATCCGAACCAATTCCCTCTTTGCAAGGGTAAGTTTGGGAAGATGGAGGGGGTGTGGACTGGCAGAAAGAACTAGCTGGCTGACATTAAGGGCTTCTCTAAACAAGCCATTTATAGCATGCTTGTGATGATATAACTCATGGGACTTTGTGGGTTCATTACATGACATCGTCAGAATCTACAGCCCCTCCCATGCTATCCAATTGTGAATTTAAAAAAATCTCCTGCTGTGTAATCTCGGCATTGTGCTATAATTACATCACTAGATGGTGGCATCTCTTTAAAGTGAATGGAACACATGGAGCATGCAGAGAGAGGAAGAATTCCACTTCGAACCACATGGCTGGCCGTGTAATGGCACCAATCACATCCCAGAAAGAAAGCGGATGCAGAAAGCCATAGTAAGGCAGAGTAATTTTTTTGAAAATGTAGAGAAGTTCTAAGTGTTGGGCCTGAACTTCAGGGGGTGGGGGGAGACTTAGCTCATAATGGGACTAGGATTTCCAAAGTGGAAGAGTTTGCTTCTAAACTCCCCCAGTTCTGAAATGTATTGGTATTGCTAGCTGAGTTAGTAGTTGGGCTACTTGAAAAGCCACCATTAAAGTTAAAATACTCCCCCCCCCAAATTAAAATATCAATTCAAATAGGTGCGAGATTCAGGACAGATAAAAGGAAGCACTTCTTCACATAGCGCATAGTTAGACTATGGAATCACTACCACAAGATGTAGTGATGGCCACCAGTTTGGATGGCTTTAAAAGGGGGTCAAGTAAATTCCTGGAGGAGAAGGCTATCAATGGCTACTAGTCCTGATGGCTCTGTGCTACCTCCAGTATCAGAGGCAGTAAGCCCACATACACCAGTTACTGGGGAACAGGGATGGGAGGGTGCTATTGCACCATGTCATAGAATTATAGCATCATAGAATAGTAGCTCAATGCAGGAATCCACCTTAAAACATACCTGACAGATGGCTGTCCAGCTGCATCTTGAAGGCCTCGAGCATGGGAGAGCCCACTACCTCCCTAGGTAATTGATTCTTCTATCGGCATTATGCTCTAACAGTCAGGAAGCTTTTCCTGATGTCCAGCTAGAATCTGGCTTCCTGTAACTTGAGCCCATTATTCCTTGTCCTACACTCAGGGATGAGAGACCCTGGCCATCCTCTGTGTGACAACCTTTCAAGTACTTGAAGAGTGCTATCATGTCTCCCCTCAATCTTCTCTTCTTAAGGCTACACATGCCCAGTTCTTTCCGACTCTCCTCATAGGGCTTTGTGTCCTCCTTTCGGGTTCCTGGTCGCTATGTGGTTGGCCACTGTGTGAGCAGAATGCTGGACTAGATGGATCCTTGGTCTGATTTAGCATGGGTCTTCTTATGTTCTTAAAATGAAAATATAAAAATTAGCTTTAATAGCTAATTTTACAATTTGAGAAATTCCAGTACAGCCCTAGTACTAGTATTTTCTAATATAAATACATCTATAGATGTCATATGGTATATTCTTCCTTGGGAAACTGCAGGATTGGTTTTAACAAGCTGAACTCTGGATTTGCAGTAGCCAGAAGGATTACCTTGCTCACCCTCTGTCTCTGTCTAAAAATGGCCTAACATATCCTTCAAAAGATTAATGAATTTTTGAAGGGCAGATGGCATTGGAATTGTTCTTGATCAATCTTTTGGATCAAAGGCAGTTATAAAGGAGAAGGAATATAGACTAAGACATAATTGATTATAAATTCATCTGGAATGCCGCCAGTTTTGTCTCTGAACTCTCTCTCTCTCTCTCTCTCTCTCTCTCTCTATCTTGTTATGTCATGAACAAAATAAGTGTACCTTAAATTCTGCCCTGTGTTATTTTTACACCTCATATGCTGGTCGTTCAGAAAAGCAGCAATAGGTCTGCCTAATTCTTGAATTAACCAAAGCCATTCATCAGTTGATGAAAACTCATCATTGTTGAAAATTATCAAGCAAAATATTTGCTGCTCAAATCTATGCAACAATTATAACACATTTTTAAACCCAGGAAAATATGGGTTGATCTTCACAATAAACACCTTCCTTGTTCAGTCACCTCTAAATAACTTCAGAGTTCAAGATGGATTTTCACATTCTAGCACAAAACCTCTTTTGTTGTTGTTGTTATCAAAGGGCTTATTTTATTATTTTCATTCCTTAACTTTCCAAATCAGAACAGGTTATTCTATCATTCTTTTCCAATGAGCAATCTGAGGCAATCTAAGGTGGGTTGTGCTGGATAGAGGGAAAAGACAGAAACCAAGAAAAAAGGCTTCAGTTTCTGGCTAAACAAAATTTAAAGGATGAAAATTAATTACTTGGCCAGTTAAGTGGTTAAATGCATGTCAAAATACAACCTTTACAAAATTAAATGGCACCCTGCAAAATGCCCAACTAATCATGTATAAACCTGTACAGATATTGTGCAATCTTTTAGTAGTTGATTGATGAAATGGTCAACTAATAGGTTAAAGCCAAACAGTTATGGAATAACTACGGCTCCACCTAATATTATTCACTTTCAGGTTTTGGACTAAAAATTCTCCCAAAATGTGAAGAAACACTTTTGCTGAATTTGGACAACACGATAGCCAATGGTGGGGTAATAATCAACTTTACAGTTGTTCATCTAGGGGGTGCTCCCCACACAACATGGTAACAAATTATCAACTGTGGTGTGGATTAGGATCCATGCTGAGTTGACTATGGCAGCATTCGGACGACACGATAGTCAATACAACTGACGATTGTTCCCACCCCCCAGTTGCTTATTGTGTCATCCGAATTCAGCCTTTGTGTGTATTTTCATTTCTATCTAGTGCATCTTTTACTTGTGTTACTAGTTGCTTCTGCAGCTGTACCATCCCTTTCCTCTTCCTGCTTCTATTTCTTCCCCTCTTCCAGAATTAGCCATACCAGTGATCCCAGCCAATGTGGGAAATGGTAATGAATGAAGTGGGCATCACAACGCAATGTAACTAATCAGATTTGGTGATGTTCCTCAGTGAGGGCAAATGAAGTCTGATGGGAGAAAAGAAACGTAAATAAACAGACCGGCATTTTTGCAAGCGATGCTGGGGAACATCTTCCAAAAGGAGTTATATATTCCAACACTACTGAAAAAAAATGTCCTTCCCTCCTCAATAAATGAGTAGTTTCAACTCAGCCTAATTAAGTTTCAACACATCATCCTATATGTGTCTACTCAGAAGTAAGTCCCATTGAGTTCAATCAAGCTTACTCCCAGGTAAGTAGGCACAAGATTGCAGCCAAAATTTCTTTTTACCATGCAACTCTGGCTGCCTCAACAAGAGGCATTTAAAGCTCTTTCAAGGCACATTAAAAAATTACCTCTACAAGAACGGAGCGCAAATCGGGCGTAGAGGCGCGTTTTCTCTCCGATTACGCGCATTATCGAATGCGCGTTAAATAGCGAGTTTTATTTTGCTCCGACCATTAAAGCGCATTTTGACTATGTGAACAAGTGATTCTCCGCATGTCAACAGTTTAAATCACGTTTCGGTCGTCCAGTAATGCGCTTCGCCGCCTCTCGTACAGAGGTATTAGGCGTAAGTGCACTTCTGCGAATATGTGCATAATCGCCTAACCAGGCATAAAGGCGAATTCTTGTAGATGTTAAAGTTACATGAGTCCTGACCTGGATTTTATCTGGTCACCCTATAGTAGAATCAATGTGATGAAGCAACAACATGTTGCAGTCCCTGGTAGTCTAGGCTCAGACTCCTGATCAGCCCTGAAACTCCAGGTCATAGCATTTCAGGCTGACTATCTGATCCTACAATTTTAAGTTAATTTACTTCTGTCTCTGAACATATGTCAGGGAGTAAGAAATTTGCCCTGGTTCCTTTAGCTCCAGGTGTAGGGTGACCAGATAAAATCCAGGTCAGGGCTCATGTAACTTTAACAGTTGTAGAGAAAAGGGAACTTCAGCCAGTGTCTTTTGTATGCAATTCGTTCCTGGTGAAATTCCCTCTTCATCACAACAATTAAAGTTGCAGGGGCCCTGCCTTCTCTTGTATACGGTCACTCTAGTATAGTGCATGCACCTTTAACTGTTGTGATGAAGAGGGAATTTCACCAGGAACTAATTGCATACAAATGACACTGGCTGAAATTCCCTTTTCTCTACAACTGTTAAAGTTGCATGAGCCCTGACCTGGATTTTATCTGGTCAGCCTAACCAGATGTTTCCCACTAGTGTGGGGAAGGAACCACAGCCTTACATGAGGAAAACTAAAGTAGATTTTATAATGCACCAAGAACTATTACTACTCCAACTCAGACCCTATCTTGCTATTTCCTACCTCAATGGATTGTTGTGAGGGTAAAATAGGATAACAATGTAAGCCATCCTCAACTCCTTGGAATAAAGGTGGGGAGTACAAATGTGATACATAAAAATTAGGGAAGGATGGGGATGGCCCATTTTGCAACAGTCCTAAGACTCGTGTATTATATTTTTTGTATCCTTCTTTCAAGAAGCTGAACATGGTGTCCATGATCCTTCACCGCCATTTCATCTTCACAACAACCCTGTGTGATAGGTTAGATTGATAGTGATTGACCCAACATGGCCAACATAGAAACATCTGGTGTCATCATGTCACATATAGTGAGAGGACAGAGAAGTTTGCTTGGGAATGCCATTTTTGACAGGTGTCACATATTCACCCTTACATTTATGTCTGCTCCCCTAATTTGCCTTTTGTTTGATGGGAAGCAGTGCGATGTAGTGGTCAGCATGTGGATCTGGGGGACTTCTCTGATTTTTAGGTGACATGATGACATCAGATGTTTCTAAGCCCAGTGCAAGGTGTTGCTGCTTACCTATGATGCCCTGCATGACTTGGGACCCACATACCTAAAAGCAGGGGTGGCATGTAGGACAAATGTGCCCCACCACTAGTGTGGCCCACACCACCCTCACCACCCCATCACTCCACCAAATTTGGCAGTGTCAAAAAAAAATACTTTTAGTGTTCGGAAGCATCAGCTTGTGCAAAATGGAGCAGCCAGGTTGATAACAGGAACCAGAAGGCTTGAACATATATGACTGACTCTGGCCCGCTTGCATTGGCTGCCTGTACGTTTCCGAGCCCGATTCAAGGTGCTGGTTTTAACCTATGAAGCCTTACTTGGCTTGGGACCACAATACCTGACGGAGTGCCTCTCCCAACATGAACCTACCCGTACACTACGCTCAACATCTAAGGTCCTTCTCCGAGTGCCTACTCCGAGGGAAGCTCGGAGGTCGGCAACAAGGGAGTGGGCCTTTTCAGTGGTGGCTCCCCAACTGTGGAACAATCTCCCCAATGAAGCTCGTCTGGCGCCAACGTTATCTTTTCAGCACCAGGTCAAGATAATAATATTTAGCTTGTCCTGAAGTGAAATTTGACCCTTTTAGCACTCTGTGTCCACTGCAGGGACTAAAACAGTCAAATTTAGCTTTTAGGACCAATGCACCACTGATTTTTTCACTATTGGGGGGACGCCCCATGGGGAATGTCCAGGGGACAAAAATGCCCCCCCCCAAAGTCCTGACGTTATCCACCCCTGCCTAAAGTGCTCCCATATCAAGTGCTCCTCCAATGCTCTCCTTTGGGGAGGCCTAGGCCTCACCGTCGGAGATGAAGCAGGTGATGACTAAAACACCTTGTTGTGGAACTGCCTCTCTAGGGAAGTTCACCCAGTGCCTAGGTTGTTATCTTTTCGGTGTTTGGTAATTTCCTTAAAATTCTCCCTAGCCTTTAATGTTAAGCTTTAAAAAAAAGTCTGTTCCATGCTGCTGTCTCTACTGTTTCATGCTATTTGGTTTCTTAGTATTTATTTTATATGTTTTAATAGATGTAGACTGCACCAGAATCATTGATGAAGAACAGTAATCTTCTAAGCAAACCAATACAGTCATACCCTGACCTCCTCTCCCACAGCAGCAGTGAAACAGGAATGGGCAACCTACCCCCACGTAATGGCATTGTGACATTTAATTCTGTCCTCATTCCTTAAAGGAAGGGACAAAATACTGGTCATCCCATCACCCACTGTAGCGTACTGCACAAGAGTTAGCAGGAGAAACAGGTTTTCCAATGTGGGCATGCCTCAGGATGATGGATTATATATACACAGGAGCCAGCGCAAAACTCCTGTGTGAC
The DNA here is from genome assembly GCA_029215795.1 of Anniella stebbinsi. NCBI lineage: Eukaryota > Metazoa > Chordata > Lepidosauria > Squamata > Anniellidae > Anniella > Anniella stebbinsi. The sequence continues at coordinate 251,680,489 of JARDYH010000002.1, forward strand.
TCTCTCTGATCCCAAGTGACAACTCCGCTTTCTAAATGCACGAAACAGTTCGAAGTGGGCTAGCTGTGGAGGCGGCTTTGATGTCCTGCCATCATACTGAGTGGTGGAAAGCCTTGTTGTCTTCCGTAGCGAGCAGTTGAGGATATCAAAGAGAAGAGGGGATGTTAAATTTTTATTGATGAATGTTTAATAGTCTAGGTTGTAAGCTGTCAGGAGTAATGCTGTAAAAGAATTCAGTGTGAATCTTGCTGTTTGCCATACAGTACCTGAAAGTGATTAGTCTTTTAAAGAGCCTAAATCCTTTTCTTCCCACTCACCCCCCACTCACTGCAGATGAAAAAGTAATTATTGTCATTTTAGGGGAAATGCAAATGGGCTATCATGAGCTCACTGCACCTTTCTTTGCAAGGACTGGTATGGATGCCGATTTAATTATTCCTAGAACAGTTTTAGCCAAGAAGAAGAAGATGCCAGAGAGGCAAGCTGTCACCGTTAGGGTGGCCACTTGTTAATTGCCAAAAAAGAGGACATGAATCACCAATAGAGGACAAAAGAGGATATTAATTTGCATAAATTTGCATGTGCAGATATATGTGTACAGATGCACATTTAGAAAATATAATTTCAATGGAAATACAGTTCCTCTCACCATGGTGTGACTTGTGTGCCCTTTGAATAGAGTATACCTTCAAAGGACAGTCTTCTGTAAAAGAGGTCATGTGGTCACCCTAGGCCAGCTTTCTCCATCCACTGCCGTGTAATCAAGCAGAGAAGTTTCAACTCAGCGGCCAGTGAACACCACGAGAGGCTATCATTCTGTTAAGAGTTTTCTGCAGACTTATCTTACCAACCCCCTGAAGAAGGCCTTTTAAAAATACAACATAGGCCGAAACACGTTGGGCGTGAATTAATAAAGTATCTCAGCATTCCGAGAACCGCTTCTCTCTTCTTTTTTTGCACAGGAAAACAGCAGAGCTGTGTCTGGTGCTACAGAGTGAAAACTGAAAACCTCTGAAGTCAAGGCCTCTTGGTTCTGTCTGACATACTACATGACCTCTGATGCCTATTTAGCATCCACTTATTTCTGAGGCAATCAGAAATTGACCTATCCCATCCACATTTCTTTACTTAGTACATTTCTTCCATCATGGAACACAAAGTAGTCCCCCATCTAAGAACCGGTCAGGCCTAGACCTCAGCAAGTGAATGCGTCATGTGCCCACAAGACCATTTCAGAAGTTCCCTTCCACACAGGACCTACACAACTCTTTTCTCTCCACCTACCTTTCCTTCTACTCCACTTCCTGGATTTGCACGTCCAGCAGTGGTGCTACTTCAGTGAGGATACACTACATGGAAACGGAGGGTGGTCTTTTCACAGTCCTTTTTCTGGAACCAGGTCACGAGACCACAAGAAGACCCCGTGAAATGGAGTTTCCCAAGATATATTGCCCTTGGAGAAACTGTTTTTCTCAGTGGCTACTTGTGCCTGGCTCCAAAGAGGATAGGGGGACACAGGCCTTCTTCACTTTCCTCTCCCCACAGCTTGCCAACACCAGCGTGCTATCACTGATCAGGGCAGTCAAATAAGTGGGGTGGAATGGGAGAGTGGGTGAAAGATCTGTGGGTGAAAGTGTTGGCTTGGCAACTGGCTGAGTAGGAGGGGAGTTGGAAGAAATGTTGCCTGTATTTTTGGATTTAAATCCGAACTGGAGTAGAATCCAGAGGGGTTGGACTCCACACTTTAAGACAGACTCAGATAAATTGGAACGAATTCAGAGAAAGGCACAAAGATGATCAGATGAGGAAAGACTGAAGGAAATGGACATGTTTAGCCTTGAAAAGAGAAAACTGGGGGAATATCACAATGTTGTCACACAGAAAGGGACCACCGTTTGTTCTCTACGGTAGGACACGAAATAATGGGCTTAAGTTACAAGAAGACAGATTTCGGTTGAACTTCAGGAAAAACTTCCTAATGGTCAGAGCTGTTCAGACAATGGAACGCGCTGCATCCAAGGAGAGCTGGACAGCCATCTGTCAGGGATGCTTTCAACTGGAACCTTGCACGCAGCAGGGGGTTGGAATCAGCGGCCTAAATGGCCTCTTCCAACCCTGTGATTGATTCCATGACCTCATTGTTGGAGCGAGTATTGCCAACTTCCTGAAACACATGCTTCCCAGCTTCGAAGTACAAGCACATGACATTACTAAAGGAAATAACCCCGTCTAGATTTCCAGTTAGCCAGGTATAGTCAGTCACTGACATACAAAGATGCCGTGGAACGGAGCGCTGCTGCTGTAGAGGTGTCAAGGATATGGCCATTGGCAGATCATAGCTGTGTAGTAATCACTTGGAGGATAGAGAAAAAGAGGAGTGTTTGCATTTGGGAAATAAGCAGCTCAGCTGATGCTGCAGAATTTTGAGAGCACGTTCTACTCATTGAAAACATTTGAACCTTGAAATAGAAATATAGACCTCTTAATTAATTTCTCTGTTATTGTATAATGTGTAAAGAAAACTAATGCACAGATTTTTTCCATTTTAATTACAAAAGGGAAAAACTGTGTGTTCAAGAGTGTAACGGGGAGAAGGGTGTGGACTGGGGCAACACAACATTGAATTTCAAAAGTAATTATGTAGGAGGGGAAGGTTTATTAGGCTTCAATAAGCCAGCATAGATGCAGATAGAATATATAATGGCACACCGGCTCTTAGTATTACTCTCATTAAGGCTGGTAGCGGAAGAATGGACACTCCAAACCCAAAAAGGTTTCAAAGCTCTACAGCCAGCCTAAACATTAATCTCTGCTGTGGGTGGGCAACCTTTCAGCACTGAGGGCCACATTACACACAGATTAATAACAATGAAATTTATTATTTATAATGCACCTCAAGGACTAGACTCGATGCCATCATTATGTTAAGGAGACCAATCCCTGCCCACAGGCTTACAATGTAAAGAAAGATAAGATGATTCGGAATGGAAAGGACGAAAAGAAGGGGAAAGGAGACGGCTCCAGAAAAGTGAGAGTTTTTCAAATGCTGTTTAAAAACTTGCAAGGAGGCTGGGATTTGGGGAAGCAGTGAATCTAGAGAAAGAGAGGTTGGAGATGTGAAACAGTAATAGTAAACCAAGGTTCAGTCAAAAAGTGAGGTATGGGCAGAGAACAGCAACAAAAGAGAGAAGAGAAAATCAACAAAAAGGTAAGCGAAGAGCAAAGAAATTTAAAACCAAAAAGTAGAACCTTAAACTGGATGTGATAAGGAAAGTAAGTGAATGTGAGAAAGCATAAACGGGGATAAATGAGGTACAAGGGAAAAAAACAAAGAAGCAGCAGAATTAAGAGTAGAAGGCAGAAAGGGGAGTATAAAACTGAGAAAGGACCAACCAGAAGGAAACCAGAATGCAGGAAAAATTGAACCAATCTTTGCAACTGAGGAAGACAAATAAGAATGCATTTTTGTGATACTTAAATGTTGGAAATGGACTGTTTTTGTAGTATTTTAAATAAAAGAAGAAAATAAAAGAGCTAACTCAAAAAGGGCTCCAGGGTTCTACACTTGGGGAGAAGGAAGAACAGAAGTATTACCCAAATTGAGAGAAAAGGAAGAAGGTACAATTTTTTTAAAAAAATGTCAGAGGGCAAACTCAGGTTTTAGATAAGTGAAGATTAATATAATGAAAAAACTGCAGTTGTAAATAGCAACAAGACAAAAAGAAATACTAGAAAGAAAACATGTGGACAGGTTAAAAGAAGAAAGGAAAAGTTGCAGGTCATCAGCATAGAAATTATAATGTTTATTAATGGTGCAAATAACAGGTTGGAAAGGACTAAGATAAAGAGAGAAAAAGACTGAAACAAGATTCTTGAGTCGCGCCAGTTGAAAGGAGAGGTGGTGGAGGAGCAGCAGCATTAATAGTTAAGAATGAAACAGGGGGCCGATCTACATACGAGGTTTTTGACGTTTTATAAGGGTTATGAAAACTCTTTGGGCCACATGACGCACTCCCTATAACGTTGCATATCTGAGGTTTTTTTAAACTCCCTTCAGTTATATACAATGGTTTCACTTTTAATAAATCGTTTTAAGTAAAATAATGTGTCCTTCCTTACCGTTTGTGATTCATGGGGGCAGTGCTTCCTTTACCGGTGCCCAAATGCTTAGCAGTTGATTGGTGGGGAAGAAAGAGGAAGTGGGCCAGTGAACTACAACACCCACAATTCTTAGCCCTATACTCGCTAGGGAATGACAGAGGAACTAAGAAGGAAGTGGGTAACTGAACTACAACCCCCACAATGCCTTGCCCTAAACTCATTGTAAAAACGAAAGAGAAAGAGACAGGGCAGAACAGTGTGTGACCACACACACCGCTTTAAAGACTGAAGACTGTTCTCCTGTAACGTGAGTACTCAGTAATGTGGCCTAAGACGTTTTAGAACGCACCTATTTGGAACGTTTTAAAATACTTTTTAAAACATTCCAAAGGACTGTGTAGATCGGCCCTAAGAAAGCATGGCTCCCTCAAAACAAAGGAGTATAACAAAAGGAGAAGAATAGAATGATATATAGAATTAAAGGCTGAAAAAAAAGTCAAGTAAAATTGTAGAAAACTGACCATATGGTTTAATAAGTAAGACCCTTGAAAATTCAGATTCAGAATAGATTCAGTAACTCACAACGGTCCCCTCTAGAAGAGGTCGCTTTTACGCCTGATTCTCCGAATCTGCGCATTAACTTACAGTCGAGTTTACACCTAATGCCTATATATGAGAGGCGTGGAGGCGAATGACGGGCTCTATGCCATGTGCTTTAAAATTATTTATATGCATAGAATTGCACTATAAATGAAGCATATAGCGATGCTCGAACGAGGAAATGTTGACGAAAGCACTGCCCTGATTCCTGGTGGAACTGCCCCCTCAGTTTCCCGCCGTTTGTTAACCCTGCCCACCTGAATCTCCCGCCTTTGGTTACCTGGGTTACCTGCCGTTGGTCACCTGGTTTACCTCTTCCCTTGTGCCCGATCGCCATTTGTAGTAGTCCCCCCTCCCAACTGCTCAGGAGTAAATGGAAATGCAAGCCTATGGCTTCGGACAGGCTCTTACGGGATGTCTTTCCCACCCCTTTCTGATTCATCCGGCAACGCTTTCCTTTGCAATCGGCTTCTGCCCTCTTTTAAACAGCATTTGTAGAATAAAGATATTCCAGTCGTATCTCAGTAATAACATGTCTTTTTGGTGATCGGCAAGATACACAAAAAACATACACACATGCACATGCCTCCTGGGGAGGAATTCCCCCCACCTGCTCAGGAGTAAACGGAAATGCAAGCCCATGGATATTTGCCGGAGCAGCAGTACCTGTGACCGGCGGCACTTGGGCCAGGCTCGTACGGGATGGGACGTGAGAAACCCCCGTGGGACCCCTCCCCCAATGCTAGCTCAAGATGCCCCTTATCTCCCCCTGCTTCGCAACCTCCTACTAGGCACATCTGCTGCTTCAAGGGCAAATTTTAGTGTAGCCTTTCTGTTACAATGTTTCATCTTACATTGATGTCCTCTTCCATACCAAAAGTTTCCCCTCATTATACACGTGGATATGGCTATCGAGATGCCTCCCGCCTAACGTCCTGCTCGCCAAAGCGTTCAACGGGCACAGTGAATCAGAGGTGGGTGAATGGCCATGAAGGATTGGGTTAGAGATGCCCCCAACTCCCCTCCCCTGAAGGCTATTTCTCATCCTTTTTCTCCACCCTCTTTCCCCCTATTGTGGCTGATTTGCTGCCGCCTAGCTGCCCTTAGCAGGCAGCAACAGCGGTCAGAGAGGATCCTACACAGTGTTGTGCATTCAATGCGCTTCCTGCAAAGACGCTTCAGGAGACTGCAGCGGATAGTCTGGGATGGCCACAGTCATGTACCCCACTGCCAACTGGCCGTGCCGGTGGAATGAGCAGCCAGGGACCACCCTCAACATGTGACCATCTGTGGACTGACATTCCTTCCCGTCACCCTGTCTTCCCCCCCCCACGTCGTGCCTTTCTGATTAAACCACCCACGCTTTGCTTTGCAATGGGCTTCTTGTGCCCACCTGTAACCATTTGTAGAATAAAGATATTGCAGTGGTATCTTAGTACTAAATGGTCATTTTGGTCTGATACTCCAGACATACACACACACACACACACACACACAACTTCCCAGTAAAGCAATGACAGAAGGGAGGGGGCGGTAGGTAACAGGAGTAGATACAAAGCCCGATCCCAACTCCTGCGCGACACTTCCCAGGGAGCAAGCCCCAGGAACCTGCTCAATTAGCCTTCCTCCTGAGTAGAAGAAGGGAGTGGGGGGGGAGGGTTTGCCTTAGCGGATCTCAAATTATGCGCACATCCTTATTCCAACCCCCTTGCTTCCTGTAGAACCAGCTCCATGCGAGTAGCCATGCGTCTCAATGAAAGAAAGATTCCAGAGGGGTTTTAAAAGGAACTTTACGTTAAATACTGGTACGGTCAGCCATTACTAAACAGTCCATCAGAAGAAGAAGAAGGAAGTAGGGACAGAGGAGACAGGAAATGACAAAGCACAACTGTGGGAGGTGTTCCCGCCAAAGGGGCAGTTCTTCATGCATGACATCACCACCACAATCCGTCCACTATCATTAATGTGAATGCTCAGAAGTTGATTACACTAAGGTAAGTTGCTGTAACTTCTGAGAAAATTAAAAGTCGCTCTTTAAAGTGAATTCGAAAAAGCGCATTAACGAGGATAAAAATTGGCTGCATGCCTGATTTGCGCTTCATTCTTATAGAGGTAAAACTGTTAATGCGCCGTGCATGAGCCTTAAATCGGTCATCTAGAGGAACCCAATGTTTCGTAATATGACTATGCTTCTAGATTTTTTCTTCTTCTACTGGTAAATGCGATAAAATCAAAATATGGTTCCGTTAGTGACTGCATGCACTTTTGGACTAAAAACTAAAGCCAATATTCTCCAAACAAGAGTTTTGAGGCCCAATCGCATAATCTGGTAAACAAAGTAGAATAATCTTCAAGAGTAAGCATAAAGTAGAACTCCTGGATCTTGCTTGCTTTCTGCCCTAGGAGGAGTAAATGGCCCCATAAGTTTCTCTGAGCATGGAGGAGGTGTGAGATCAAAGGAAATCCTAGAAATATCATGAAAAGAAAGGCCCTTCTGTCTATTTCATTAGGTGGGCATGACTTGATAAAGAAAGGTTTCCTCAACAAGCTTTTCTTATGCTTGGATTTCATGGTTCATTCTCTGCTGATTCGTCTACCATCTATAAAATTAAAAAAGTTGTTTGTCATTCGCCCCTTTTTAGTTATTAGTTACTCCTTAAAACAGATTCATGAAATTTTGCTTTTACAATTTTCCTTTTGGTAATGGTACTTCCTTCTCTTTTTAAGAATACGCTCCCCCTCCCTCAGAAAATAAATATAATTCATAGTGACAAGAAGTAAAGCCAAGGATACAATCCAGCAAATGTCAGTTGCGAGAAGTCACGGGAACTTAATTTAATCACAGCTAATCCTTTTCCATTCCTTTCAGTGGGATGAACATTGATTGGATTGGGTCCACCATGTTTCTGGTATGGATGGACTGCCATTACCTGGATTAGATTTGAGCCAGCTGGACTGCTTTCCACAAACAAAAGGCTTAACGGGGGCTAGTTGTGTCGCAGTGGAGATTGAAGGTTGGTTGTGTTCCTCAGGAGAATGGATTGTGGCAGTATGTTGTTACAAACATGCACTATATTTACACCAGTTGTGGGGGGGGGGGGCTTTAGGATTTGCCATTTGTCCCCTAGGCCAGGATATCTTGAGAAAGGTGCGTCGCCTCCCCATTCCAGGCACTTCTGCCTCTGCCATTTGTAGGTCCACATTGGCAGGTCCGCAGGACAGCCATAGCCGAACAAGGATAGCTAACAACATGGCTGAGAACATTGTGCATGTTGCTTCCCCCATTGCTGCTGCTCCGCATGCCCGCCTACCTGCAGGTCGCCCGTACTGGAAGCCTGTGTCAATCACAACAGGGTAGCCAATAACCAGCTAGGGGGAGGGAAATGAGCATGAACCACAGAGATAGATGCACGAGTCAAACGTCTGTATAAAGGCTTGACTCGCAACAATGCTGCTGCTGCTCGGGAGAGGTGCTGTCTTTCCATGAAAAGAAATGAAATATAAGGGCCCATGACTGAAAGAGGGAGTAGGAACAGCAGTACAGTTCTGGGAAGAAAAGCCTCATGCCCGGAGAGAGAGAATTGGTGGCAGAAGAGACTACTGCCAGAGAGCAAAAGCCACCCTCCCGGGGGATTCTTGGGTTGAGAGGGTCCTTTGCAAGGGATCAATCTTTTCCCTCTAGTAGTAACACTTCATAGCAGTTCCCCCTGCTGGCTGCTACCTTCCCCTCCTTCCCCAAGACAAGGGTTTTCTTCTTCAAACAGTTAATAGTTGAATTTTGTGATTCACTATTGCAGAATGTGATGGCCACTAGCCCTGATGGCTTTAAAGGAGGACTGAGCAGGACCATAGAGCAGGACCATCAATGGCTGCCACCATGTCAAATAGGACTTGCAACAAAATATTGCAGTGTATCCCCAGCGGCTAGGAGGGCTCTTGTTCAGGACTCCAGTCGATTTGAAACAGGAGCTTTGTAGTGTCCTTGGAGTTGAGGCAGAGCGAAGGGGGAAAGGACACCAATTTAAATTCCCCTCCAGGATATTCACAATAAGTTATTAGGGGCTTAAGCAGATCAATTTCCTCCCTCCTCCTGCTCTGCATTTTCCTTCCACCTCCTTCATCTGGCACCCTGACATCCAGACTTCTGGATGTTTTAGACCCCATTTTTCACCCTCAGGACAGAAGTGAGGATTGTCCATAGCAAACAATGAAGAAAAATCCAGGATTTTGGCTTAGCTGTAATTGGGCAATAGTGTGTTCACCCAATGCAAAAGGCAGCAGCAAAGACTGGTGCTCCTGTCTTTGGCATTGGATGTTCCCTCTCTAGACAGTAAGAGCTTCATCAGACAGGCATTTTATTGCACACTCATTACTGGGCACTCGCAGATTGCTGCAGGTCCCTCTCACGACATTGTCTGCCTCCCATGCACCTCCTGCCCTTTCTAGCCTTCTTTGTGCCCCCCCCAAAAAACCCACCCCAGTAAGTCCAACTTATTTTTTAAAGATGGAAGTTGCCACTAACTCCTGCTGTGTGCCGGAGAAGCAGTGGGATCAAAACAGCCCACTGAATGGGTCATGTGCAAGTTGTTGACACTCTACTCTCTCTCTCTCTCTCTCTCTCTCTCTCTCTCTCTCTCTCTCTAATCTCTATGCCCTAAACTCTGAAAGTTCACTTGTCCAGTTTGGGTTATTTGGGGGGCTTTTCTTAAACTGAGAGCCTCTTGACCTCTTCAAGAGAATGATGGCTAAATTGAACCTCTATTTTCGGGAGCAATGTACCTCTGAACACTAACTGCTGAAGGTTGTAGGAGAGCTGTTGCCCTCATATCATATCTTGCTTGAGGATTTCCTGAAACCATCTAGCAGGCCACTATTGGAAAAATAATGCTGGATTAGAGCAGCCTTCCCCAATCTGGCGCCCTCCAGATGTGCTGGACTACAAATCCCAGCACCCCCAGGCAGGGGATGCTTAGAGTTGTGGTTATCAGAGAATTATGGAATCATAGAATAGTAGAGTTGGAAGGGGCCTATAAGGCCATCGAATCCAACACCCTGCTCAGTGCAGGAATCCACCTTAAAGCATACCTGACAGATGGTTGTCCAGCTGCCTCTTGAATGTCTCTAGTGTGGGAAAGCCCACAACCTCCCTAGGTCATTGGTTCCATTGTTGTACTGCTCTAACAGTCAGGAAGTTTTTCCTGATGTCCAGACGGAATCTGGCTTCCTGTAACTTGAGCCCATTTTCCATGTCCTGCACTCTGGGATGATCGAGAAGGGAACCTGACCCTCCTCCATGTGACAACCTTTCAAGTATTTGAAGAGTGCTATCATATCTGGAAGGCAGCAGGCTGTACTAGATGGACTTTGGATGTCATCCTCAAAGACACATGTTATGTTCACCAGCTATTACTCAGAACAATGTCCTATTGAGTTCAGTGGGATGTGAATACAGGGTTTGATCCATAGTCACCGTATTCATCAGTGAAAATAGAGGCTTTGATCCATAGTTAGGAAGACTTAAGAAAACAACAACTTTGAACCACTTAGCAATCCTTATTGACTATCATGGCTTGATGCATATATCTAAACACACCCCAGGCCTTTCCTATTAAAACATTTACTGTGTGCATGAGAGAGAGAGAGAGAGAGAGAGAGAGAGAGAGAGAGTTTATGTCTTAGTGACAGACTGACAGGTTGGTCTGTCTTTGGGTTTGTCTTTGTTTCTGTGTGCATGTTTATGCCAGTCTATGTGTATTTCTATACACATTCTCATTAACCTATATATATATATATATATATATATATATATGATTTACTGTTCTGGAAAAATCTGGTGAATAATGTAGATGATTGAAGATGATGCCTCCCAGAAATATATTGTTCAGGCCTCCCTCATTTAAATTCAGCCTCTCATTCGCACTTGGTAATACACTCTGCCGTATGAATTATGGATTCCTGTTTTTATCTCTCACACAACACATGAATGTTTGATAAAGATGGGCTCCAATATTATATTTGGTCAAAATGCTCTTCTGAAATGCAGTTAAAAAGAAAGAAAGAAAGAAAGAAAGAAAGAAAGAAAGAGAAAGAGAGCAGGAGGGAGGGAGAAGATTTCCAAGAAATTATGCATGGATTTAAAATAGGGTGGAGGGAAACTGCATTCCCCCACTGCCCCCGCTGGCCCTGAACATTTCTGCTGCATGAGAGCAGGAGACTGTGAGCTCTGGTAGCCAATATTCCTTATTTATGCTCATCCTGGAAGCAGCCTGGGAGAGGCTGCAGCATGTTTTCCACCCTGCCCTACAAATGCCTCAGCCTTACCTTATTGTTTTCAGAGAGAAGAGGCTGCCTTGATGTTCAATTATTCATAATGCCTTTGTGAAGGCCGTAAATTTCCACAAGGAGTCTAGAGTCCTGCCAGAGGAGAATCTCATTCATTCATTCCCTTTGGGCATCAGGATAGCTTAGAATCTAGATGGAGCCCCTTGGTTACAGCTGGATTAGCTACTATTGCAATACCCACCAAATGGCAGGAATGTGCGGAGTAGCTGTGGTGGATATTGCTCTCTGCTAGATGCAGCATTCATTCTTGATGCTGTTACTCACAAGCCAATCAAGTGTGTCAGTTTTCTTGCTGTTCCTTAGCAGAGGCTGTATGAATTGCTAGGCAGGCAAATAGGTCTGAAGTTAAGGTGACAACTGATGTCACAAAGACGCTGATGGGTGATTATGGCTCCCCAAAGTAAGAGGCACGTGGCAATATTTCTTTATCCATGTCCTAGCAGGAAGGGATGCTACATTATATTGGTAATGCATGGAAGTTAAACTTGCAAGGGTAGACTGGAACTTGGTTACTTTCCGCGCACATGATAGGAGCCCCCTGGAGGAGGGAAATTGACATGAAAAGGGCGTTTCGCCTACTTCAGGCTTCCTCTAGACGATCGATTTACGCCTCCTTTACATTGCATTAATGGTTTTACCTCTTAATGAACGAAGCTCAAATCAGGCGTGCAGGCAATTTTTATCCTTGTTAATGCGCATTTTCGAATTCACATTTAAGAGCGACTTTTAATTTCCTCTGAAGTTACAGCGCCTTATCTTAGTGTGAACAACCTCTGAGCATTCGTATTAACGGTGATAGTGGGTGTATTTTGGTGGTGATATTGGGGGGGGATTTCTACTAATGGCGATCGGGCACAAGGGAAGAGGTAAACCAGGTGACCAACAGCAGGTAACCCAGGTAACCAAAGGCAGGAGATTCAGGTGGGCAGGGTTAACAAACGGCGGGAAATTGAGGGGGCAGTTCCACCAGGAAACAGGGCGGTGCTTTCGTCAACATTTCCTCATTCGAGCCTCAATCTATGCTTCATTTATAGTGAAATTCTATGCATATAAACAACTTTAAAGTGCATTCCATAGAGCCTGTCATTCGCTTCCACGTCTCTCGCCTATAAGTATTAGGCGTAAATTCGAATGTCGGCTAATACACATATTTGGAGAATCAGGCGTCAAACTGAGCTCTTCTAGAGGGGGCCTCAGTCTCAGAATATCTAACAAATGGCACACAAAAAAATTACCTTGGCTCAGTACTTAGATCACCTCAAAGTTGGCATTCAGACATTTCAAATTGCTTTCTTTTTAGGCTGGGGCCCACGTTTTGTAGCCAAACTTTGTGCACTGAGCAATATACAAATTTTAAATGCTAATACACACCTCAAATGCTGTTAAGAAATTAAGACTCTGTTTACAATTTGGATTTTGAGATGCAAAGGTGGAAGTTGAAAATATGGGAGAGAATGTGTTTCTCCTCCCCCAACCCCCATCTATGAAAACTGGTTACGATCTCCTAGTAGGGCTGCCTTTACCATGAATCCACATGAAACAAGTAGAATTGACTGGCAGATTCCAGAAGAACTACCATTTCCCGCCTCCATCTCTGTTTGTAGAACTGAAACAACATTCACAAATATTGAAAATCCATCAATGTTTCCAATTTTGTCATTCAGTGTAGGAATATAGAGTGCTAGTTTTGAAATTCCAATTTGAGTTTATGATGTGAAATGTTGCCCTTACAAACAGGATGCTTCTAACTTATTTGCTTCTCTGGACTGATTTTAAATTTGGAAAGAGTCAAATATAAAATCTTTTAAGCTGTCACTAAGCATTGCATTGCAAAATGCATACAATATATAAATACTATCTGATATTAATATCGTGTCTGTTAATTTAAAATATATATATAGTGATTTTCAACAGATTTCTGAGTGGTATATGTATCTGCAATATTTCATGCAGATTTGAAACTGGGGGGGGGGGGAGAGAATAAAGGTATCCCTCTAAAAACAACATAATAAAACATCTCAGTAATTAAGCTACCAAAGGCACATTGAAAAAGAAACATTTAATTTGCCACCAGAAAGACAATAGACAGGGTCAGACCCATATGACCTGGGAGGGCATTCCAAAGCTCTGGGGATGCATCAGTAAAGGCACTGTTTCTCTGTAGGTCAATTTAGACTTGTACATAAGATGAAACTTTAGCAGAGCTTCATTACCAGATCTGCTAGATGTAGGGATCTACAATAAGCTCATTCTTGTTCGCAAATCATGCAAATATGTCCCATTTGCAATCCCAGCCATGAACACAAGAAAGAACACAGTTCTTCAGAAATTTTCACACAATTTTCACAACATGTCCCATTCACAACCATGGACATGAACATGAGCAGGAACACAATTCTCAGAAAATCTGCATTCACATTTGAAAGCTCACACATGTGCAAGTGCACATTCCCCCTGAAAACCCACATTTTCACACTTTAGCCTATGGGGAGAATGCACATTTCCAATCAGGAAATATGCATTTTTTAAAAAGAAAAAAAGAAAAAAGGTGCTCGCATTCAGAAATAATTTCTTAGTTTGATTGATTTTCCCCCCTTTGTGTTAAGAAGTCCAAACTTGTGAATCTTTTGGAATCCTAGTAAAGCAAATCTGTGACTACTTTGTTCAGGGCCTTGATGTTCCTTCAAAACAAAAAAGGGGACGCAGAGAGATCCTCTTTAATCTGCCAGTTATGTAACTCAAGCCAGAGATACTTACCAAGGGTTGGATCCAATGGTGCTGTTCTACCAAAATGGAAAACCGTTGCCAGAAAGGGTTTCCCCTCCCCCTGCAACCCCTTGCCCATGCCCCAGATCTGATCCAGAGTGGTGGGGGACCCTCCGGAGCAGATTTGATGGACATAGGGACTTCAGGGAAGAGAATAGAATGGGGAAGTCTCATTCCGTGAACAGACTTCTGCTCGCCCAGTTTTGTATCCAACCCCGTGTACAGAGCATCCATTCTCTCTTCTTTAGTGATGCTATGTTAGTAATGCTAGGGACTGGATTTGGTTAATTTATGTAGCTGGCTCAGATTACTATATTTCATTTTGTGCCTTGCAGTATTTTTATTTTATTGCCTGCTTTTTAATTATTTGTAATCTACCATGAGAGGCCTTTGTTGGGAGGGGGAGACCCCTCCATGTGGGGCACAGAGGTTTAAAATAGAAAACTAATAAGTAATTGCAAACATGCATGTGAAATAAGCCTCAAAAACTAGATACGTTTCCTCTCTGAGTCTGTCTTTTTTGCTCCACTAGCCCTCAGAAATCATTATTAGTTGCTGCTCCCTGGCATTTTCTTACTGTGGTTATAGATGAGTTACTGCATGGTTTTGGTTAATGGAGGCATATTCCCCTGAGACATAAGTACTCGCTAGCTTTAAAGATGGGGCTGGGTACTTTATTACGGCATAAGACCGATTTCAGTACTGCTTTATCATCTGCCAGTGTGCGCTCACAAACTAATCAGCTATTCACTGCCTTGTGCCCCCCCCGAGGGCACCTTTCAATGAGGAAGACCATTGATTTTTACCATCAGACACACAAACCGTGAGCTATTCCATGCATTATGCGATCCCCAGTGGTACATTCTGCAGGGAAACCAGTCATCTCAGTTCATCACGTGCCCACCGTGCAGGCAAACTAGCTTGCAATAAAGTGCCTCAGAAATCCAGCTGTTTACATTCTACCCAAGAGAGACATTTCTCCTTAACTTAGAGGCCCTCCCAAAGGGTCATTATTAAATATCTTCTTATATTCAGTGGGGTTTTTTAAAACAAACAAACAAACCAGTGTTTAATGAAGAATTGAGACTTATGACTAAGAGAGTGTAAAAACCAAAACTGAGCAATTTATGTATTTTCAGGCTTTATCTCTCCACAGCAACTTCAGGGATATCCCCACAACCATTTGTTAACTGGATGTCACATTTATACTTCACAAATACCATCTTATTCCAGACACACCCTGGGCTTGTCTATCCGCTCTATATACCCCCGTCATGGCTGCGCGGCTGCACCCCGTTGTTTATATGACACAGCCACCAACGCGCAGCCACATCCTGCTATTCCCTGCAAAACTGTACTCTTTGACATGTTGTTTTACTGCAATTTTTTTTTTACATTGCTCCAGTTGATTGTTGTCTTCCATTCGTATAAAGAGAGTTGGCATAGTTAGGGACAGATCTCAGTGCAGGGTAGGCATGAGAATGCATGGCGGTGGCCGGGCTCAACAAGCCTAGTAATGGCCACCATGATGGAATAAAGTCTTGGGTAGGGTGACCAGATAAAATCCAGGTCAGGGCTCATATAACTTTAACAGTTGTAGAGAAAAGGGAATTTCAGCCAGTGTCATTTGTATGCAATTAGTTCCTGGTGAAATTCCCTCTTCATCACAACAGTTAAAGTTGCAGGCACTATACTAGAGTGACCATATACAAAAGAAGGCTGGGCCCCTGCACCTTTAACTGTTGTGATGAAGAGGGAATTTCACCAGGAACTAATGGCATACAAATGACACTTGCTGAAATTCCCTTTTCTCTACAACTGTTAAAGTTACATGAGCCCTGACCTGGATTTTATCTGGTCAGCCTAGTCTGGGGAATGAGCGTAAGGGCAATTCTGATGAACATTGCATAAAGCCAATGAATTGCACTTTCAAAGTTGCGCAGAGTTGCCAGGAAACAAGCCAAAAAGAAGGTTTTCACTGTTTTCAGCCCCTTGAGACTTGCTGCCCATTACCACTGTCTGACAACAGAGCTGCCGTTTTTCCCAGCTGCATAAATCACACTCACTCCTCCCCTACAACCCTATTGATGCCACTTCACAACAGCGATGCTGTGGAGTTTGAGGGAAATGAGTAGGCAAAGAGGCAGTGTTCAGATAGCCCCCATATAAAAAGCACTGTTTTTCATTTGCGAGCGGAGAAGGAAGCATGGAATAAGACACAGACACCAGAACTTGGATGAAAGTAAGGGCCTCTTTTTTGGAATAACATGGGTAGTTCACCCCTCCTTGGATCAGCATGTGAAAGTGTGGGAATCAAGGGGTTCTTTCTCAGGCCGCTTGCCTGTCTTTATGGGCAAGCATTCTCCAAAGCCGGGAGTCGGGAAACAACCCAGCCCCTTTCTTATATGACACTACACAAGTGTGGGGAGACTAGCCCACATCACCTCCACCCGAAGCCTCACAGCTCAGAGCAGGGGAGGCAGGAGAGTCTCCAAAGGCAAACCATATCCTGACATGTGAGCCTCGCAGCTCACTAGGAGCAGGTCCTCCAGATATGGCAATCACCAAAAGGTGCCAGAGTGCTCATCATCCCTATCCTAAAATATTGCCAATTTTCGCACATCCCACCACTGGAAGGGGCCAAGCCCCTGCTTAGGCACCCTGCCCCCACTTAACCGGATAAAAATCCCGCAAGCCACATGCAGATCCTGCAGGAAGATGTCATTCCCTGCATCAGAGAGATGAACTCCATCTGCCCTGTAAAGATCTGTTCTGAAAGGTGAAATGGCCGGGTGAGGGATTATCCAACCCCTCTGGCCCTGCAAGGTTATATGAATCTCCTATTAACCTTCTTTGCAGCCCTATTTAAACTACGGGGATCACTCATCCCACGCCATTGGCACCAGGGTAGCATGTTTGACCATACGATCCACGTTTCCAAAATCTTCCCTAGCATGAAGAATTAGGGCCCTTCCTTTCAGAAGCCCAAATGGTTACCTCCAAGATGGATCACCAAAACCTCTGGTGGGGACAAAACAACACCGTCATAGAACAAAGTATGGAGGAGACCACCCCAAAGCATGCCACGCCGCCCAACCCATTGGACAGAGGCAGAGAGACCGAGCCTCAACTGAGTACCAACGGATGTTCTGGTTGCTCTACGGTTGGCCCAGAACACCATGCTGTGGCTGCAGACTAGGACTCTCACAGGCTTGGGTCTCTTCTAACAATCTGCCAAAAGAATTGAGCTATTAACAATAACAAAACAAGCACACATACCACCTTAAGTACACACACGTGCCCTGAATGCCTTTGAATGCCATCTCCCTATGGCTTTGATCTTAGCCTCCCCCAGGCCGGCAGATGCTGTGGCTGAAGCAGCCCCAATTCTAAATGAATGAGTTCCAAACTGATATCGTCCTAAATCCATCACGTCTAAGGCCTTCTTAGCCATGGCCCAAAATTGATAGCGAGTAAGGGGCCATCCATCATTGTGGCAAAATAGGAAGCCAGGTCTGACACCTCGTAGGCCGATGAATGGCTTAAGAGCTGCCAATGGGCAGATCTCCTCGCGTAAAGCCACAGACAATGTTATCCGTGTGCCACGTCTCCTTTGATCAGTCTTAGATCCTCAGAGGCTAAGAACCACCTTATCCCCAAGTAATTGAACATCATTTAATTTAAGAGCCTTGCCAGACTTGTCATATCTAGAAGTGGTGAGTACTTCACCAGTTCTAAATGCACCAAAAAAGGTGGTGAGTGCTGTTGCATGAAATAAAGATTGCTCATACGCTGTGAAGCATAGTGAAGCCCACTGTTCACACATGCATGATAAAATTTCAGGCATGATGGGGCAACACCCATCAGGGATGGATGGGGTGCTTCTTGACCACCCTTCCAACATCCTCCGTACCCGGTGGTCAGCTGTTGTATCAGCAAAGCCATTAAGCTTGGCTCCAAAAGCCAAGCTGGCCAGCTTAGTTCTTAGGGTTCTGGTAGACGTGCCTTGACGATGCAGGATCGCTGAATTATAATGGTCAAAAAATAATCCAGGATTTGATCCAGAAATGCCAAGGCCTGAGCCTGTGAAATAGCCTAGTGAGCAAATGGAGACCTCAAGCCTCAGAGCCCCTTTCCCGCTTCAAACCAGAAGGGAACAGGTATGCAACATCAACCTCAAAGACTGGCAGACAGTATAGAGCCTCTGGACTGGCCAGGCCTAGTCAACATTATAGTAGCTTTTGCTTGCCGCACTTTGACTCCCTGGATGGCTCAACCCAAGACACTTTGCTGGTTAAGGCAAAGGACAAGACGGCAACAGCGATCCTCCTTTCACAGTGCTGATAGAAGCCAAATAGACTGGCAGCTGAATGACAGTTCAACACCAGTGAAGAGACAGTGCTGTCTGCCACTGCACTTGACGGCAGCAGCCAAGCTTGGACAAGGCTTGTGTCACACACAGCACCATCACCTCATCATGCCTGTGATCATTTCTGTTCCGTGAGAGCACCAACATCCCATTAGGTACTGTTATGCATGCAATCGCTTGGTGTGTTTCTGTACTTGCTAACAACTTGGCCAGTAACTTGCCTGGCTTATTTCTGAATTCAATCCCCCGGCCCCTGGAATATAATACGAATTTAGCTGCTTCCTGGTAGGGCCATTCCTGGTTCCCGTCTTTTCCAGCACTTTGGCTCCGGCAACTGACCTCAGGGATGCTAAGCTAAACAATGTGCCCTCTTAACGCTAGGCCAAACATCTAATTTTTTTAAAAAAAAAATCTTTGGGGCGGCATTAGGGGGGCAAAAGGGAGCGATGGCACTCATCCCTTTCAATTTTCTGTGTCATTGTCACCTGTGTTTTGGTATGGCAGCAACAGTGGTCCTTTGGGTGGCCATCATTCCACTCCCCCAACAACCAAAATAGAAAAGTAAGGGGGGGAACTAAACAAATCACATCTGCATGCACACCATCCATCTAACATCCTGGATTTTTAATGGACAAGTCAGGAGCCCGGACAGAACCCCAAAATAGGTGACTGTCTGAGATAAAATTGGACATATGGCCACCCTGGATGAAAATGGTGTTGGGGACATGATGTAGACCTGTGGAAGCCCTAGCAGCAGCTTCTAGAATCAACTGCCCAGTTAGGAGTTCAACCACTGAAGTACTTGGTCATTTTACCTATAAAATCTTGGCAAAGGCAAAAGGGGCAAAGTCAAAAATACCATCACCTCATGGCTTAAAGCTCTTACAGACAGTAACTAAGAGCCTATCTACACTACTGCTTTAAAATGGTCTATAACAGTTTTAACCGGTTTAATACTGTTATAAACCATTTTAAAGCAGTAGTGTAGATAGGCTCTAAGTCTTAGGAGAAGCATTTTAGCTTTTTCGAATGGTGGGGGTACTGTACAAAACCAGGACAATGATTGGTGGTTGGGGGAAGAGGCGTGGTCAAGGGATGGGGGCATGGCCATTTGGGAAAGCCTGGAGGGCAGGATTTGCAATCCCAGGAGGGAGGGATTTGGCCCCTGGGCCTGAGGTTCTGCTCCCCTGCCCTAAACAATATATTTACGGGTTTCAGTATTTGTAGTATTAACATAATCACTCTTACTTATTTGATATGTAGTTAGTAAACAAGTCACTAATGCAGCAATACATCAACAGAGGACGTAACAATGAATTGATTCAAAGTGGCAGATGGTGTCATGTTTCTGGAGAAGCTAAGACTCAATGCTGTAAATCTTACTCGGGTCCATTGAGTGGGACAAGGTGGCATTGCCACTCACCAGCCCATCCTCAGAATATTAGCACCTAACCTGTGCCAAGCAGCAGTATCTGCCTTGCTCTGACAACAGTAGCTCTCCTTGACTCCTAAGCAAAGGCTGGTATGATGCACCACTTCATTTTACTGGAACCCAGTTGTGACTCTTATGACTCCACCCATAGAAGACCAGTGTGTTATAATGCATGTAGAATGAGGTCTTGATCATATTAGTTGAGTCAGCAAGAGCCTGGTGTATGTAAAAGATGGATTCATTGGGGAAACCTGTTTAGATGTCCTGCCTTCCATGAAATCCTACATAACATGGAAAGATAAGTTCAGATGGGTCTGACTTCACTTGACAATTGAAAAAAAAATACTCATAACTCAAGAGCCGCATTTAAGAAAAACAACTGAGTAAAAGGACTTTCCGATAATACGCCTTTTCAAGAGGGAAGCGACAGGGTGGTTGCGGATTTGCAACGGCATCATGTGTCATGAACGACCTGATGAGCTCTCCTTCCACTTTAAATCAACAGTGTAGATCGGCTCCAGTTTAGACAGCCTGTTATATCCCACACACATACATATAAGTTACTGTTTACAGGTTTCGGCCACCTCCTAATGATCATCAGGGGAAGGAATTCGCCTTTGTGGTGAGCTATTGTCTTTTCAACATCATAAAAAACCCTCCAGCTACTTTTCACACAGAATTAAATACCAGAAAACTAAGCATCCACATTTTGGAAGAGCCCTTAAGTGATTTCTAAATTTTAATTAGGTGAATCATGTCCCCCTCTTACATCAGTACTACTTTACATTATATGTGATGATTCTTAATTCCTTCAGCATTGGCAGTAATAATGTAAACCATGACAAACTCTTTGGATAGTAATGTGTTGGTGATATTTTGTTCTAGTACCTGTTAATGCTGATGTTAAATAATTTTTATAAAATATTGTATATGTATGACATGACATAATAATAATTGATAATAATTATGTGAGCTTCCCAAAACACTGAACTGATGATTCATAAAGATTCCAAGGAAAGATGTAACATATTGTACCTTATTACAAAGTTCCATCCCAAATGTTGCTATAACAGTGATTAAGGGCTGGTTTCAGCGACCTGAAATCACACGCACAATGAAAAATAAAATCAAAAGAAGTTCAATTTTGGCAACTTTCAGTTTGGTCCTAGCCAGAAATTTGCTCCACACATCCAGTTTCATGGGATCCCCCACCTGTGCTTAGAAATGATACAGTCCTGAAACAGGTTTAACTCCTCAATAGGAACTAGGTTTATATCGCTATGAAAGCTTTTTTATATAATAATATTGTTGCAATTTTTGAAAACCTAAGATCAGTGAAAGATCTTGCCTTTTTGGTGTTACAAAATAGCATGTTTAGGTAACTTGCATGCTATATATATTGGAATTACTTCATGATGGAGGAGATAATGATTGGAGTATGCTCCCGCTGACATACACAAGTTGCTAGGGAAGGCTCCTTCATACAAAAATTATATTCATTCTAGCTACACTCCTCACAGCCCCGCAATGAATATTCAGTAGAGGTTTGCCTTTAAGGCAAGGATTCAACCATTTGATTATGTATTAGTGCAATGAATCTTTTCCCCAAAATATTACGACTTGACTACTGAGATTGATTTTTTTTTTTAGAATTTCCAACAAAAAGAACTGGTGCTATGAATTAATCAACGTCTAAATGATTTCAGGTTGTATATTTGAATGTCTGCATGGACATTTGAATTGCTGAGAAATAAACTACAGCTTGAGGTCAAAATTTTGTTTTATTTTATCAATCTATCACATTTTTACCTTGCTCTTAAGCTGAAAAAGGCAAATATGAAAAAAGTAGTCCCAACCCTCAGGATTACAATATAAAAGAAATGACAAAAATGTAAAAAGAATTGGGAAAGAGGAGGAAAGAAGCAAACTTGGGGACTAGTTAATAATTACAAAGTTCTTATAATGACTTTCTGGAATGGGAATAGTCCTAGAAGAGGAGGAGCCAAATGTTACTAGTCTCTCATTAGAGCTGATGGAATGGCTCTGAGTCCCATTTATTTATTGATGTGATTCGTACCCTGTCTTTTCACCAAGAAAATGGCACTAAAGACAGCTAGCAATCATAGAAACCAACATTTTAAAATGAAAACATGTTAAAACAATATTAAAACAAATACATTAAAAAACATACTTTTAAAAAATGCAACAATAACTGAGTGAAAACAGCATCAAACCCAAGAGACCAGTCCACATGGCAAAGCCCTGCTTGAATAAAAATATATTTGCCTGCTGGTAGCAGGACAGCAGAGAAGAGACTAATGGAAGCCAGATCTACACCAAGCAGGATATAACATTTTGAAAGCGGTTTGACAATGGCATATGGAATGTTTCATGGCGTCCCCAAGAGTTGTCAAAACTGCTGTAACCTGTTATAAATCAGTAATGTAGATCCTGCCCTAAACTGCCTCAGTGGAGAGTTCCACAGACTGGAAGCAACCACCAAGAAGGCCCTCTCTCATGTCACCACCAAATGCACCTCTGAAAGTGGTAGAACCAAGAGAAGGGTCTAAATGCCACCTCTCCCTCGGTTGCAGCTTAATGGAATGTCCATTGCTGGTTGACAGTTCGGGGGAGAGAAACGTCTGATGGAGCCTGGTTTTCAGTAGAGCTGATGATTTGGCCTGTTTTCCTTCTCTCAATTTCTGGTGTACAAATCACAATGTTGCTATTTGGTTAAAGGCAAGCCGATCTCTGGGGCAGTGTTTTTCAAACTGTGTTCGCAGACCTACTACAAACCCTGGATCTTTTATGAGCTTATCAGAGGGTCTTCAGTGAAAAAAAAAACCTTTGAAAGACAAGCTTCCAAGGAAATTCACCTCAGCTACTGCTGCAGAGTGCAGGTGCAGGAAATAGTTGGGTGCTTTGTACCAACACACTGTAAGTCAGACCAAGCATTTAGCACCCTTGGGCAGCTTCAGCAGCTCCAGTGTCCCTCAAGGCCCATTGGTGCTGACGCCCATTCTGGGACCCCACAGTGGGCAGCTACAACCTGCCGTTTAATATTTCCCACTGTGACCTGGAGCAATGCTATGTCAAAGCCATGGCTTCATTTTAAAAAATTCAGAAAGGAAAACCAAGAAAGCCAGCAGCCTTCAGGCCTCCTTGCAGAACAACCCCACCTGAAAGCCAAAAAACCTTTGGCTGTCTCCCGTGAATGTCCCTCAACTGTCCCCCTTCATTTTCAAACAGATTTCTCATGAAGGTCGGGGGTGGGAGGGTTTTGCACTGCCCTATTTCTGCCATGCACTCAAAGTGACGACGTGATACAAAAGGGGGGAAAAAGTGATGAAATGGAAGTGGGGGAAATAAATGGACTCATTTATTTATTTTGCCCTTTTTATATTCTTAATGTCTCTTACAACACCTGACCCCTGTTGGAATTGTGATGGCACGGGATCACACCAAAGGGTTAATCTGCTCATAGCGTTGTACTAGCAGGAGGCACCCTAGGATGCAGAGCTAATTAGCTCCCAAGGATACATGCAGAGAATGCTACCTTCTAGCAAGGCAGAGAAAAGTTCTATTCATGTGTCTGTGTTTGTATGTGGCATTTGCAGCCAAGTAATGTTTACTTTGCCATGCCTTCACTTTGTGGGCTCAGTTATTCAGCCGTTCTTGCTAACAACATCTTAACAACCACATCCCCCCTCCAGCTATGGCAAGAGTGGGGAACCTCAAGCTCATGGGCCAAATCCGACCCTCCTGAGGTCGCAGTCCAGTCCTCCACGGTTCCTCAAATGGCCATGCCCCTTTGCTGGTGTGTGTATGTTGTTGTTATTGTTTTGTTTTGCTTTGTTGGTTGGTTGGTTTTGTATTTTGGCCCCACTAACCACATAAATACCAGCTCCAATAGTTTTGAATCCAGCCCTTGGGCTAAAATAGGTTCAACACCCCTGTGGCCAGCAATAGGACCAGTGGGTAAATAGGGCAGGAGTGGCGTCAGCTACAAATTTGCTTGCTAACGTGAAGCCTTTGCTGTATAGGAAGAACTTATCTTTGCTGAGAACTTCATAAAACTACATTTAAGATAAAGTAAATCTCCAATCTTATATATGCTTACCTGGGAGAAAATCTCATTGAAGTTAGGGTGACCAGATAAACTCCAAGGGGGAGCATGTATTGTGCCAATCGTTAAACCCATGAAGAGTCCGGAAGACAAAGCCCCGGTAAGGCTGCGGGATTTGTGCTAAATGTGAAGAAGCCCACGTACAGGATTGCATACATGAGATTTGCTCATGTTTAAAAAACTGCCTTTTTCATGGAACTAGGGTTGAGTCAAACTGCCCTCTAATTCATCACCTTCAGTCACAGGTGGCAAATTGGGGTGGCCATTTCAATGTTTCTATTCTTCACGGTGAGGAACGCTTACTGTGGCAGCTCTCTCTCTCTCTTTCCTATTTACTGTCTAAAATTGCCATCTGCTGCACCAGCAGCTCTTTTTTGATTTCTATATTAAAGATGCAGACTTTGTCAGTAGTGGGGTGTTAGCAGAGGCAGAGGTTTTTATACATGTTTTTATACATGCATATAAAAGAAAGGAAAATGGAATTTTGATATTTCTACGCATGCAATTTTTTGTTCCTTTTTTGTTTTTATTCTCACCATTTGTTTTCTGTTTTGTTTTGATAAATTCACATTAAAAAGAAAAAAAGATTTTAAAATATCTTATATTTCTTACTTATTTCTTTGGTGGAATGTTATTACACAGGAGAGGGCTGGATTTTTCCTCAGAATTGGCTTTCCATCTAAACTTTTTAGTGAACAGATTGTTGTCCAATACATTGAGCATGATATTCCAAGGTTAGTCCAGACGGCAAGCAGTAACATTCAGCAAAGAGATGTCAACATTCCTTCTTAACTTCAAAGCAAAATCTGAGTAACAAAGGCTGAAACTGGGGGGTTGTTAGCTACTTAAACATTTGTTTTCCTTCACAAGCAGTTTGGTGGAAGTAGGGAGATTTGGATCCACGTTTTAAGCAAGATCCTGATTCGCAGCTGAAATTCCACCTTAAAATCTATGTATCTCTTTGTAAATTCAAGACCAGCTGTGGCTATTCTTCAGGGTCACTTATTATTACTAGGGATGGGGAAGAATTTCAGTAGGGATGAGAGTAGAAATGAAGTCACCCATTTTGGATATCCCCTAGCCATTATGAGCCAAGCACAGCCACTCTCAACATTTAACCTCGGGTTATCGTGCTTGGCAACAGCCCTCTCATCTGCCAGCTTTAGGCTGACCATCTGAAAAGGAGGACAGGGCTCATGTAACTTTAACAGTTGTAGAGAAAAGAGAATTTCAGCCAGTGTCATTTGTATGCAATTAGTTCCTGGTGAAATTCCCTCTTCATCACAACGGTTGCGCGCAGCGGGTGGGGGTGGCAGCGCGGGTGTGCAGCACGGGTGGGGGCGGCGTGGGGGCGCGGGGCGGTTGGAGGGGCAGCGCAGGTGCACGGGGCAGGGGGGCGGCGCGGGGGCGTGGGGCAGGGGGCGGCGTGGGTGCGCAGGGTGGGTGGGGGGGCGGCGCGGGTGTGCAGCGTGGGTGGGGGGCGGCGTGGGGGCGCAGGGCGGGTGGAGGGGCAGCGCGGGTGTGCGGGGCGGGGGGGCGGCGCAGGTGCGCGGGGCAGGGGGCGGCACGGGTGCGCAGGGCGGGGGGCGGCACGGGGGGGGCGGGGCACTTACCTTCTGGGGCTTCCCTAGGGTGACCATATGGAACGGAGGACAGAGCTCCTGTAACTTTTAACAGTTGCATAGAAAAGGAATTTCAGCCAGTGTCATTTGTATGCAATTAGTTCCTGGTGAAATTCCCTCTTCATCACAACAGTTAAAGGTGCATGTACAATACTAGAGTGACCACATACAAAAGAAGGCAGGGCCCCTGCAACTTTAACTGTTGTGATGAAGAGGGAATTTCACCAGGAACTAATGGCATACAAATGACACTGGCTGAAATTCCTTTTTCTCTACAACTGTTAAAGTTACAGGAGCCCTGTCCTCCTTTTCAGATGGTCAGCCTAGCCAGCTTCTCTCCCCCACCCCTTTCTCACCCTTCCCAAACTTACCAAGTTGGGCAGGGGGAGAGGGGAAAACGCAGTGAGGTGAAAGCAGAACTACTAAAAGCTGCTTCTAAGCTGCCCGGCATCCTAAGTTGTTCTTCTAGTCATGACCTTTGGGAAATGTAGTTTTAAATTCCTCTTTACTCAGGAACAATAGCAACAACAACCTATAATTCCCAAAGTTAAGCCAAGGGTGATTTCTTTGTTCTGAGTAGTTCCTCATTCTATACTAAAGACTTGGAGCCTCTCTACATCAGGCTTTTATCATGTGATTGAGATTGGTTACTCAGGGATGTTTGCTTGTCCTTTACATTATATCATCAAGCTCCAGGGCCTCTCCCATGTCTTCTGATCTTTACCTCAGGGTTGTTGTTTTTTAAGATCATGGATTTAAATAGCTTGAGTTGAATTTCTCTGTGAAAAGAGGAAGTGGTGTTATAACCCAGTATCATCTAATGGTGGTATAATGAAACATATAGAGCTTGCAGATAAAAGAACTCCCTGAGGGAAATAGTGGAGATGCGTGAAAAGGGCCAATCTTAATCCTGCAGAGAATATGGATGCAGAAGCCCCTGTAAAATTGCCAGATAAAAAGGTTGGAATGGAGAAGCCCTTGGAACAAGACTGGAAGATCCACTGCTTACTGGGACATGTTGTCCTTCATTTCTTCTGACTAGGAACAATAAAAACAATAATTCCCAGACTCCTGGTGGACACTGGATGTTCAGCATTAATTGCAGGAGTGAGCAATTAGGCAGAGACCTTATCTTTTGCAAGCTGTTTTGGAAACTGTCCCTCTGTCCCCTGCCAAAAATTGTGTACGTTTATTCAAGTGTGGGAAAGGGGGAAAGGCAAGAAACCAGCAAACACAAAAGGGTGACAGTGGATTAGCTTTCCCAGCCTGCATCTTTCTAAGCTTTGGAAAACTCTCGAGGGAGCTGGACATGAAAGCACAGCTAATTCTGAATTGAGACAGGGTGACCAGATGCCCGGATTTGTCCGGACATGCCCGGGAAATGGGGAGCAAATCCGCATCCGGGCAGAAAAACCATTTTGGGGGGCCAAATCTGGAAATTTAGCCCCCCAAAACGGTGACCAGATGGCCCTGGGGCGTGCCGGGCCAACCGCGGGGTGGCGGAGGCAAACCGGGGCGGCAGGGGGTCACGCGGCGGTGGCGGGAGGCTGGCAGCGCGAGGCACTTACTGGGGCGTCCGCTTCCCTCCGGTGCTCGGAATCTACTGAGAAACAGGCTTCGCGGCCTGTCCCTCAGTAGCACGCCGGGTGATGACATCATCACTCAGCGCGCTACTGAGAGACAGGCCAGGAAGCCTATTTCTCAGTAGATTCCGAGCACGGAGGGAAGCGGACGCCCCAGCAGCAGCAGGTAAGGAGCGCGGGGCGGGGGGGTGGGGGGCGGGGGGGGCGCGGTTGCGCGGTTGCGCGCAGCGGGTGGGGGTGGCGGCGTGGGTGTGCAGCACGGGTGGGGGCGGCGTGGGGGCATGGGGCGGTTGGAGGGGCAGCGCAGGTGCGCGGGGCAGGGGGGCGGTGCGGGGGCGTGGGGCAGGGGGCGGCGTGGGTGCGCAGGGCGGGTGGGGGGGCGGCGCGGGTGTGCAGCGCGGGTGGGGGGCGGCGTGGGGGCGCAGGGCGGGTGGAGGGGCAGCGCGGGTGTGCGGGGCGGGGGGGCGGCGCAGGTGCGCAGGGCAGGGGGGCGGCGCAGGGGCGTGGGGCAGGGGGCGGCGTGGGTGCGCAGGGCGGGTGGGGGGGCGGCGCGGGTGTGCGGGGCAGGGGGGGCGGCGCAGGCGCGTGGGGCAGGGGGCGGCACGGGTGCGCAGGGCGGGGGGGCAGCGCGGGGGGGCGGGGCACTTACCTTCTGGGGCTTCCCTAGGGTGACCATATGGAACGGAGGACAGAGCTCCTGTAACTTTTAACAGTTGCATAGAAAAGGAATTTCAGCAGGTGTCCTTTGTATACATGCAGCACCTGGTGAAATTCCCTCTTCACTACAACAGTTAAAGCTGCAGGAGCCCTGTCCTCTTGACCAGATACAAAAGAGGGCAGGGCTCCTGCAGCTTTAACTGTTGTGATGAAGAGGGAATTTCACCAGGTGCTGCATGCATACAAATGAAATTCCCTTTTTTATACAACTGTTAAAGATACAGGAGCCCTGTCCTCCTTTTCATATGGTCATCCTACCTTTGGTGGTTATTGGAAGTCCTGTTCCAAGTGCCCTCATACGCTGTGGTGTGGTGCAGGGCTACTTGGGAGTGGGACTTTTCAGTAGTAGCCCCCTGTTGTGGAATACTGTCCACAGAGAGGTCTGGCTGACACCTACTTTGCTTGTGTTGTTTGTGCCCACCTGCTTCCAGAGTGCAAAGGTGCTGGCGCTAGAAGACAGAAATTCATTTTTTTAATAATGCATTTTGACCCATAGACCTTCCTCTCCAATTTGCTTTGAGATAATTGTATATTTTGTAACAATTGCTGATACTTATTCATCCTTCTTAAAAATGTTTTAAGTATGACTGCTTTCTGGATGTTGATGTGGATTTATTTTGGTAGGCCCAGTTTCTGAAGGTTTTCTGTAGTGTGTGTGGGGGAATCCACACAGTCGTTTGGAACGTTTTAAAAAGTATTTTAAAACGTTCCAAATAGGTGCGTTCTAAAACGTCTTAGGCCACATTACTGAGTACTCACATTACAGGAGAACAGTCTTCTGTCTTTAAAACGATGTGTGCGGTCACATGCTGTTCTGCCCTGTCTCTTTCTCTTTCATTTTTTCAGTGAGTTTAGGGCAAGGCATTGTGGGGGTTGTAGTTCAGTTACACACTTCCTTCTTAGTTCCTCTGTCATTCCCTAGCTAGTATAGGGCTAAGAATTGTGGGTGTTGTAGTTCACTGGTCCACTTCCTGTTTCTTCCCCACCAATCAACTGCTCAGCATTTGGGCACCAGTAAAGGAAGCACTGCCCCCATGAAGCACAAACGGTAAGGAAGGACACATTATTTTACTTAAAACGATTTATTAAAAGTGAAACCATTGTATATAACTGAAGGGAGTTTTAAAAAACCTCAAATATGCAACGTTATAGGGAGTGCGTTATGTGGCCCAAAGTTTTCATAACCCTTATAAAATGTCAAAAAACTCGTGTGTAGATCCGCCCTCTGTGTGTGTGTGTGTGTGTGTGTGTGTGTGTGTGTGTGTTGCTGGTGACTGATGTGATTAACTGAATAATTATAACCTTTTCCTGCTGCACAGTTCTTTAATTTCCATAGCCATTTTTTTCTCTCTTTTCCTATTCCTTTTCTGCAACATTTTTGCCATTAGGTATTGCTAAATCAATGAGGTAGGTGTGTTTTTCTTGTTTATTACTGTAATGTCTGGTCGATAACAAAGTATTGTCTTTTCCCAAAATTGTTCTGTCCCAGCAAGATAACATGTGAGTGCATAGTGTGGCTTGTCTTGGCTTGTCTGAGTGTGTCTGGATCTCCTAGGCTCTAAAAGCGTCTTTCTGGAGAGCACCTGCTGGTTGCATGATCCATGAGGCCAGGTTCTCATGAGTGCATAGTTCTTCTTGACAGGAGGGCCTTGCACTTGCTAGAGTAAGCTGAACATATGTGAAGTGGCAGCAATCCTATATTTATTTATCTGGGAGTAAGCTTTATTGAAATCAATGGGACTTATTTCTGAGGTTTCTTTGGGCAGTTTTCTTTGGGTCCCTGATTGAGATTTCTGTTCTCTGCACACTGAAACAGTGTAAATTCAGGAGATATTTGTCTAGCATTGTGATAATGGGCATCTGTTCTGGCCTTTCTTTGTATTGCTACTGACCATGGTCTTGTTTACATGGCTAATGAACCAGAGATATAATGACACATTGTTAGATTAGTTTCTCATTGATAAATCAGAAGTTGAAACAAGCTAAGAGGTGCTAGTGAGAAGTGACAACAACAACAACAACAACCCTTTAGTCCATTTTATTCCATGGCTAATGCTTGCAGGGTAATAGTATTTTATACTCTTTCTTAATGCTAGGTTGCTAGTTTGTTGTACTAGCTTTTTCTGTACTTGTCAACTGCTTCATTTGTTCAGGGGTAGCAGTATGCTGAAGCTGTGAGTATGAATATGAGAAAGGTGATGGGGAAAGAGTGTTAAATGTTAGGAAAGGTGAGATTATGGTCATCCAATGAAGGATTTGCAGTCAGAAAAGATATTTGAGGGAAAGGGAGATTGTATCACACAAAGTATAGCAAAATCTTTAAAGTACAGCAAAAGCTACAAAAGTAGGAGTGAAGGTAATTTCAAATACATTGAATGTCTCAGTGATTTTAACATTAAGATGTTATGTAGAACAGGTTTGCCTTAATTGTGTGCTGTGAAATCAGAAATGTGACCAAGGCCATCTTTGGGTGGACATGTCCCTTTGGGAGCCGGCCATGTTGGTGGGCATGCCCCCTTGGGGCGGCCATGTTGTCCTCCTTTTTGGTTTCCAAAATATGGTCACCCTAAGTTTGCTAAACTCAACGAAAGAAAAAATATGTGAGATGCACACAGGATGTATGTATTTATTTAGTTACTTCTACTATTCAGATACTGCTTTTTACCAAACAAGTGGCCCTTAACACTTAAAATCACAATGAATAAAATTACATAATAAAAGCAAATATGTCATCCATGAATAAAAAATGACAAAAATATTAATAATAGAGCAGGAACCAGAGACTACAAACCAAAGTAAATAATTCAGCATGAAAAGCAAGCTTTAAAAGGAATGTCCTCACAGCCCTGAGAAGAGAAGGGCCAAATGGACCTCCTAGGGAAGGGAGTTCCAGAGCCTAAATGCCATCACTGAGAAGTTTTTGTCCCATACATCCAAATATTCAACCCAAGATGGAGGAGAAACACAAAACAGACACTTTCCAGAAAATCTCAACAGGTAGACAGACTCATCTGGGAGTAGGTGGTCCTTTAAATACCCTTGTCCCAAATTGGATAGTCTTTGAAACCTACTTCATTATTGGTTGTAAAAGCTCTAACTTCTGTTTATTGAAACAAGATCTACCTAGACATTGGCTCAGCTGCTAAGGTATCATGGAATATTTATTAATAGAACTAAGCCAAAAGAATTCACTTTTTTTGTAAACGTTTTTATAGTAGCTTTTTGATACTCCTTGTGAAAATCTTCATTTGTTTATTCACATTGCTCTAATTCTCAAATGCCATTTCATGCCACTAAATGGCATCATCATGTAGCCACATCTGATTGACTATTTAACAATGTGATGTCAACCCATTCACTGCGTGGATCTCTGATTGGGAAGATAATTCATGAGATTAATTTAGGAAGGAGGAAAAAGCAGAACCCAGAACAAACCTTGTACTGAAGCTGCAGCTGCCAGAGAAAAGCATGAACCCGATTATGTGTACAGTCTAAGTATTTTATGGGGTTGGGTTGTGGGCGGGCATCTACACCATGGAAACTGCAATTTCTAATCCCAAAATTGGAAGTGAAGACTATTCAGCATAGCTGTTTCTGTGTGAATGATATATGAGAGCTGTATTGATGTATTGTGAGTGGCTGTTTGAATGTCCGAGTGTGAAAAGGAGTGGAGCAGAAATGGACACACAGAGGTATTCCCCAAATCCACTTCGAATCAGTTTTGATTTTCAAAATGAAAAAGACAAATAAATAACTTTATTATATTTCTGCAAACCAATTATTTATAAAGCATACTTACTATTGTGCTTATTGGTCTCCAGAGTCTGCTTTTTTAAAACCAACCTGTACTTTTGAAATGTTATTTGTCTTCTTCCCACTTTAGGAAAAAGGTAGGGCTGTCAGAGGTTTGTTTGGGCATGCTGTTCTGCCATCATAAATAATATGGGCATACTCAATCCATAATTGGCTTTTCCCTCTAGTTATTCTGTCCTGAAATCTGAACAATCTATACAAAATATGGACAGATGGCAATGCTACACACACCACATTCACTGCAAAAGACTAATCAAGATTTTTGTCCTACACGGAGTTGGAGCAAAAACAACAAAGGCTTGTGACGTCTTAAAGATTAGTAGATATATTACGATGCAAGCTTTTCCGGACTACAGTCCACTTCATCAGAGGCATGAGATGTTATCCTGGAGACACAGGAGTTGCAAACAGTGAGGTCAACAGAAAATGCAGGAAGTACAGTGACTAACACATTATTAACAGTGGCCATTCAAAAAATAAAAAATAAAAACAGGTGTTGCTGATAACACACGTATTGTGATTTTTATTTTTATTTAAAGTCCTTTATCCCCATTTAAGCTGCAGGAGAAAGAACTGAACCTCTTGATGAATTATAACTCAGTGGTCTCTCGTTCTAATCTCCCTTTGAAGTTTCTTTGTTCAGGAATGTCCCTTTTAAAGTCAGTGGCAGTGTCCTGCAATGTTCTCCAATCAGGTTTTTGAATTTTGTCGTTTCTGATATCTGATTTGTGTTCATTTATTCTTTGGCATAGAAATTGGCCTGTTTGTCCTATGTAGAATTTACAACGGGATTATGGTTATTTCCACAGTGGAAGATGAGCAGGTGAATGAACCCCTGATGTTGTGGGCGACATTCTTGGGTCTTGCAAAAGTTCTGGATACCAGTCTGATTCCCCACACACACTTTCTTGGGTGTGCAGAAATGTGTACCTGATTGAAATCCTTAAACTGTGAGCCCAGTGAATCTGAACAGAATCTGTTGTATCACAGAGTTTGGTTGTAGACAATGGATTTTGTGGTGTCTTTTGGGTGGAACTGGAAATGTGTATGTATGTGTAGCAGTCAATAACTTTCTAAAATAAGATGGTGCTTATTTGCCCATTATATAGTTGCACAATAATATCCAGAAAGTGAATCTCTTATATGGACTGCTCTAGACTCAGGTTGAGGTTGGGTTGAACATTACTGAAATCCTGGTGGAATTTCTCAAGTGCTTCTTGTCCATGAATTGAGATGATAAGGATGCCATCAGTGTATATCAGGTAGAGAAGAGGCTTTTGGGGACAGGCACTGATGTCAGCCATGAAGATGTGGACATACTGTGGAACCATACCAGCACTCATGACACTAAATTCTTAGGCAATGCTCCCACTAAAACATTGCGCCTACAAGAGAGTTGAGAGAAGCAACCATATGGCTGTAGCCTGTTCATAATGTCATGGAATGTTCATATTTTGACAGTTCTATTCATAATACATAAAAAAATGTATAGCTTGCCCATGTTCTTCATTGCTCTGAATTATTTCTCATAGGATGATATCCCTGTAGAAAATAGTAAATGTCAGATAAATATGAAGTAGTTTTCACCTTATGTATATAATTGTCAAAATACGTATCTCCATCCTGTATATTTTAAATATGGAAACATTTGATAAAAATCATCCATAATGTACTCTCTACTATACAGAGTGGTGGTTTTGTACAAAAACTCAAAGAACTAACTAATACTTGTGATTGTGTATATTTTAACACAAGCATAGCTCTAGGTTTTTTAAAAAACCTATCTACTCTCTTAAGCTTGTTTAGTGGCTGCCATGGTAACTGTTTCCAACTGTTATGATTAGGAAATATGAGATCTTTTGAGATGATTTTGAGAAATTGTAAGGAATCTAAGGCTCAGGTGCACAGTCTCCAAATTCATATTAGATTGTTTGCTGAGTCCAGCTTCAATCTTCCCAAGATTTTCAGGCTCCCTTCAACAGAACAATGTTATGATTTTATTGAAGCATTTACTTCTCAGTTGCCACCACTGTTAGTTTGAAAACATTTACTTGAAGATACATTATTCTTTCTTCCAGATCCAGGCATTTATTTGCAGCAGTGTGCAGAAGCCCTCTTTTTTTACAGTAAATTATTATTATTATTATTATTATTATTATTATTGTTGTTGTTGTTAGTCCTGTATTTAGTATTGTTGTTGTTGTTAAAATTTATATGCTGGTTTATATGATAAAAAGCCATCAAGGTGGTGGACAACCATTTAAAACAATTTTAAATAATTTTGCAATTATTTTGAAAAACAAAATCATATAAAGGTGAGGTATAGTTAAATAAATAAATAAATAAATAAATCCAGGCATTTAATATTTATGCACATCAGTGTATAGCTAGAAGGTTCAAAAGTGTCTGAGAATGTAGCTGAAAAAAGACTGCCGGAAATACTTTTTCAAGCACAGAGGCATCAGAAGATTGAGAGGAAAATGGCTGAAAATAGGCATGGAAAAATGGTGAACGACTGGAAAGAAGGCATGTAAGAGCTTTTCAAAAACAGAACATCACAAAAATTCAATGCAATGCTTATTATTATTATCACCTGTTTTTCCAATAAATACATCTAATGGCATGAAGAAAGTTTTAAAATTATGAAATAAGAATATAAGTACATAAGAGCCATGCTGGATCAGACCCAGGGTCCATCAAGTTCACCACTCATGTCCACCATCAAGCAGGACATGAGTGCAGCACCACCCTCCAGCTCATGTTCCCCAGTAAACCCTGAACATAGCCATCCACGTTTTCTACAACATGCATAATTTTATACACCTCTATCGTAGCTCCCTTTACTCGCTTTTTTGTACACTAAACAGTCCCAGATATTTCAACCTGTCCTCATAATGGAGTTGTTTCAGCTCTTTTCTGCACCTTTCTGCACTCTACAATAGTCTTTTTTAGGTGCGGTGACCAGAATTGTATGCAGTATTCCAAATGTGGTCACACCATACATTTATATAAAGGGAGCATGGCACTGGCCGTTTTATCTTTGATTTGCTTCCAGATTATGCCTAACATGGAATTTTCCTTTTTCACAGAAGCTGCATTGTGGATCAACGTTTCCATCAAGCTGTCCATACATATGTTCCTCACCGGGAAATCCAGCCCTTTTTGGGCTCACCTGATTTCCCCAGTGCTCCTGACTTGGCTTGCTTTTGGGAGCCAAGTTGTAGGTTTTGTCCCGAAATCTGAGAAGTTTTTGGCTTGCTTGTTTTTTATTACGTAAGTAGCAAATTGCACAAATTGCAGCCACAAAATACACATTACGCAATTTACAGCTGAATTTTCTGCAAATTACACAATTTGCACAAATTAGGCAATTCATGGCCACAATTTGTGCAGCTTCCATTTACATTTTTTTTTAAAAGCAACTGAAAACCCATGAACTGGCTTGACTCAATGCAGATCAATGCACTAACTCCTAAAAAGTTAGTCAGACATGTCTTAACTTTGTGGAAGTAATGTTGATTCTTTTTCAGAAGGGCTTGTCCTTCTAAATGCTTACTAATTTTATCTTTAATATAGCTTTTAAACAATTAAACAGGAAAAGACATTAAGCTAACCAGCCTGTAATTTCCCAGACCCCCCTTTGTTTTTTTTGGGGGGGGGGGGGGAATTGGTATCCAGTCTCTGGTATAGAGACTAATCTTAGAGACATGTTACATATTTTTGTTAGAAAACCAGCAATTTCACATGAGAGTTCTTTAATAAATCTAGGATGGATACCATTTTGGCCCAATAATTGATTAACTTTCAGTTTGTCAATAAGGTTTAGAACTTCATATTTTGTCACTATTGTCCCTTCCTAAAAAAAACATCAGTTTAGGCACAGGTATCTAACCTATACCTATGCCTACAGTAAAGGCAGATGAAAAGAATTCATTCAATTTCTCCACAATCTCCACATCCTCCTTTAACTCCATTGCCATCCAGTGCTCCAACTGCCTTCCTAACTAGTTTCCTGCTTCTGATATATTTAAAGATTTATTTATTGTTGACCGTAATGTTCTTAGCAATATGCTCCTCAAAATGCTTTTTTGCATCTCTTATTGTCTGCTTGCATCTCCTTTGTGCAAGTTTGTGCTCCCTTTTTCTTTCCTCATTCGGACAAAACTTCCATTTTCTGAAGGAAACCCTCCTTTCTCTAATGGTTTCCTGGACGTTATTAACCATGCTGGCGACCTCTTGAACTTGGTGCTACCTTTCCTAACCTGTGGCTTACATTCTAGCTGAGCTTCTATTATCATGGTTTTGAGTAATGCCCAAGCATTTTGAAAGGATTTAACCCTCTTGACTCCCCCTTTCAACTTCCTTTTCACCAGTTCCCTCATTTTAGAGAAGTTTTCTCTTTTGAAGACAAATGTGACTGTGAATATATTATAGATATTAAATATATTAAATTTCATAGTACTGTGGTCACTGTTTCCACTGACCATTGTGCGATCAGTCTAGTAATAGCTAAGTAATAATCAGCTGATCAATACAAAAACATTATTAATATAATATAATATAATATAATATAATATAATTAACATAAATCCTCTCCACAAATTCACCTTTAGTTGTCAATGGCTGAATTCAGACAACACGATAGTCAATGTGGGGTAATAATCAACTTTACAGTTGTTCATCTAGGGGGTACTCCCCATACAACATGGTAATAAATAATCAACCACGGTGTGGATTAGGATCAGCACTGAGTTGACTATGGCAGCATTCAAACGACACGATAGTCAATACAACTGACGATTGTTCACCTCCCCCCCCCCAGTTGCTTATTGTGTCGTCCAAATTCAGCCATTGTCTCCTGCTGGCTCTGCACTTCTGACCTCTGCTTGTTTGGCAGAAGTTCCACAGGGCAAGCTGAACATCTATAGAATCCCCCTTCAGATCTTCCACCAAGTGCATGGAAGTCAGGAGGACAGAGCCAATGGAGACAGCAGGGATGGCAACATTGGGGGTGGAACCAAGAGATCCAGCCCCACTCCCTCTTCTATACATTCATGAATGCATTAAGGATATTGGGAAGAGAGCTATCGTAATACCATTCAGATTTTTAAAAGCATCCAAAAAAGGCAGTTTTCTTTGTGACTGGAACAATTTTACACTTTTAAAATAAATGCATTACAAATAAACTGCCAAAGGTGAAAACAAAACAAAAAAATCTTTTTAAAAAGATTGTTTACCATTTCTTGACATTTGAAGTTGAAAACACCTGATGTAAGATGTTTCTCTCTCTTCTCCCTCTGGTGTCCTTTCAGTTCTTTCTCTTCACCTTCTCTT
This sequence comes from Anniella stebbinsi, assembly GCA_029215795.1. Lineage (NCBI taxonomy): Eukaryota > Metazoa > Chordata > Lepidosauria > Squamata > Anniellidae > Anniella > Anniella stebbinsi. The sequence continues at coordinate 251,717,294 of JARDYH010000002.1, forward strand.
CCTCCTACTCTAACTATCACCGACTGACTTTTCTTCAGCCTCTTTCCCAGCATTCTTTCATTGGCTCAGCACTCTAAGAGCTCACTGGAGTAAGCATTATTACACGTGCAGACACATCCTGTTCACATGTTTCATTACATGCACTGTGTGCCGCCTAGGCATTAACTGCCCCTTTGCCTCATCCCTGTCTCTTCTCCTTTCCCAAGCTGCCCAAAGCTTGGGCTTTGAACTTTTTTTGAAGTTTCTGCAGGTTTACACTGCTCAAGTTTCAGTTTAAAACAAAAATGAGCAAATTCGGTCTGGCAGATCTCTAGGAATAAGCCTTATACTACCATAGTCTTATATACTATAATTGCTTAAACAGATGTCTCATTTGTCTTGTTCATCTTTGTTCTTAATATAAAATATCCCTATGTTTTGTGTCAATACTTTAGTGCATTTGAGATTTCATGCCCCCCTTTTTTTATTAAAACAAGTAAGAGGATATAAGGAATACCAAATGCATGAGGAATATAAACATGCCAGAGCAGAGGTGGTTAATAATTTCGTATTTTTAATGAAAAAAAGGAAGGAAGAGACGTGGCCTGAGGGACCATAGTAAGGAGAGTGGTTCATATATGTTTTTCCATCACACTTGGTGGCTTTAATGACTTCCAGAGTGTGCATTTACCAGAAGGAATAAGACTCTCCTTAAAATAGCTAAAGGTTTGCTATATTCTTGGGTGATTATATTGAAGTTTGGGGTGCTATTTCTTCAGAAAATATATACTCTGTTCAATCAAAAAAAGAAGCACCCCATCTGGTGAATTTATTCTCATGCGTTTTATGGGTTGTGGTAAGCAAGAAGAAGAAAAAGAAGAGCCAAGACATTCACTTCTCCAGGCAGCAGGGCCTTTCTTAAGGATAGGGATACAACCTCCCATCCATCATCCAGCCCTGCTTGTCTTCCTTCCCAGTCAATCCCTCTCCCCATTCTTCTTCTACAGTTGCAATATACTCAACACTGAGGCCAGGCACTACATAGACAAATTAGAAGGAGGAGAAAAAGAGCAACAATAGAAAGCAGGTGAAAGGCAAGAAATGACCCGAGAGCCACCAAGCCTTCCCTTTCTACCAGTTCCCAAGAAAACAGTAATGGGGCAATGCATCTTGACATGCTCCATGCACATATATGCACCCCATCCTTGCAGGCACTCCTTCAAATTTACGCTAGGCTGCTGGTGTAGCACACTAAGGGTTCATTATGCTTGAAACCATACCAAGAACATGTTGGCTTTTATTACTGGACTTAAGTCAAAACTACTTACTCCCCATGGCAGACATTTTCAAGAGTGCCAAAGTATGGCTCCTTTTTTCATTCATTTTGTTTTGTACACCTTGCAGAACTGCTCACTTTTTAAAATCACCCTCACTTGCCCTCAGTGATGTCATCATGCACCTAACTCTGATTGGCTACCTAGAGTGTGGCTTCCTTCTTCCTCTTGTGTTCCATCCTCCCACCTAAAAGTCTTCTGTCTACCACTACAGACAGGATGTTATTTTAAATTTAATTTCTGTATAAAGTATCATCATCAACAACAACAACAACAACATCTGACAGAATCACTTAACTAACTAATCCAGGAAAGAGAAAGATGAATCCGCAAGAGGAGAAAAGACAAGGATGCCAAAAAGGAAATGAATAGGGTGAATATTAGGGGTGTGCAGCAGATCGGGTCTGATCCACGATCTGGACTGGATCCAGGCAAAATCAGATACAATTATCTGATTCCGATCCCTAGTATCTGGATCGTCCGATCTAATCCGATCTGATCTGAAAGGACCTGATCTGGATCAGAAAAGATCAGAGGATTCTGATTCCGATCCAATTTTTTGGGTCCATGCACACCCCTAGTGAATATCCATACAGTCTAACACCATGAACTCTATCCATGTTCATTTAGAAGAAAGACCCATTAATTTCAATGGGATTTACTCCCACATGCATAGAACTGCAGCGTGTGTGTTTCCAGGAAAGATATCCATTTCACTGATATTGAAAGTTTGAAATATGCAAATGATTGTTCATTTATGTCCACCAGGACACTCAGGTATATTAAGCTGAATAAATTCCTTTCTACTATCAAATAAGCAAAGCCAGATGGGGGAAATGTGGTAGTTAAGAAGCAGATTTAGCAATTAAGGCAAAAGATCCAATACAATAGTTGAATCATGCCGGTTCTTGTCTTATCCTGCACAGTTGTTCCTTGCATATCAAGTACATCTCTTCCTTCCTCCCCTTTCCCTAACCATTTATTTCCAGGATCCTCTAATGAAGTACATCTTGAGTTTCCTTTTCATGGCTAATGAGGAGACAACAAGAATTTGACTAATACTAGTACAATTACTGAAGCAGTGAAGCGTGCATCCCTGATTAGATGTGATAATTTGCAAGGCTGGGCTCTTCACATTAAGTTTGCAAACAGTTTAAAAATCACTTCCCCCTATTTATCCAGCTAATCTCTGTTAATGACTCCCAACCCCAAAAAGGAAAGAGAAAATGTCTTTAAAATCCTATATTTCATTCAGGAAACTTGCAAATGGAGAAGTGGAACTTGTGGGAAATCTTCTCCCGAGGATTCTCCAAGGATGCTGCACAGCTGGCTTTTCACCTTGCTTCAATATTCATAACAGCTTGAAAACTCCAGACACCCTTACACACACATGAACACATGTGTGCACAAAGACACTTACTTGAGCCTTTCTTCACTTATAAAGAACACTTCATTAATCAGATATTAGGGTCAAATACCCCTAATTGCATCCTGGTTGTGTGTTTTTTAATGCAATGCATTTCACATTGATTTTAATTTAATGTAAAAATTATGGAAGTATGTTAAAGTGTTTTGTTTATAGTACAGGAGGACAATTTTACAGATGGTATCAGAAGTCAGTAATGATCTCTGATGATAATTCCTATGGGAATTCTCATTCCCCTAATATTTAACTCATGTATTTTTTCCTTTAACCCAAAGCTGGGTGGAAGGAAAATACTGAATAGTTAACACCTTATCTTAGTTCTGTGTCCACATAAAGTAGTTATTGCAGCATTATATGAGAATTTTCACTATTTCTTGAGCAATTTCTACTTCAGATGAACAGTGCTTCATTTCCCTCCATGTTTGACCCAATGTCCTTTTAGTAAAACCTTCCATTATTATTTTTAAGGGATTGTGAGTTTCAAAAAACACAGAACAATAATCTCCTTTACTGAAGTAAAAGACATGGCATGAAGTGACCATAGGTTATGGGAGAAAGTTGTACATATTTTTATACTCCTTTGGGGTCAAAATGCAGAGGAGAGTTGAGTTGTTTTTTGTCTGTTTTATTGACCTAGAAGCCAGCATCGCTTGGTCATTTGCTTTGATTCCTTACAAAACTTCTTTTTTTCTCTCTCTCTCGCTATCTCTCTCTCTGTTTTTACGATACGCTGATGGCATAAAAAAACAAGGGACATGTTTGACAGGCAAGTATGATACTGTCCATCTCCCACCCACTCCCCGCAATCCCTGTATGTTTGCATCTTCATGAGACAGGAGGGTTTTTTTCCATGACAATTTTGCAAGACTGACAGATACTATTTTCAGATCTTACTTGCTTTTCTTCAGAGGCAATGTGTGAGCTTTCAACAGTCACTCAGATCTGAAACACGTAATTCACCCTCATACCTGCCAGAGAGGCCTTTGAAGCCTCAGGCAATGATTTGTGTCAGATTTCACAAACTAAATTCAGATCAGATCTTGATGGTTGTGACTTGGGACCTGATCTTATCAGCACTTCTGGGTACATGGGCGTAGCAGGGATTCCCTTGCTTATTTGGCTACAGTAGCCCCCCCCTTTTTTTTCTTTTTTCTTTTTCTTTTTACTGGCCTTGCTCCAGTCTTTAACAGCAACCTGACCATATAGGAATTTAGCAAGCGAAGATTTCCCTGGCATGGAAATAAAGTGATCAGAGGAAGCGTAATTTCATCCTGATGAACTGCAGTTTAAAACACAGAACTCAGTGGCAAACTTTACTTGGGGAATTTGCATTGCCTGGGTTAAACAGTACCCTTTATAGAAATACCCCAGTATCATTCTTTTCCCATCAGGCCAGTTTCAGAGGGACACAGAACAGGCTAGTTGCCAGGGGCCTCAGGCTGACAGCAGAAGCTAACCCTGAGGAGGAGCCTATCTACACTACTGCTTTAAAACGGTTTATAACAGTTTTAAACCGGTTAATAACCGGTTTAAAACTGTTATAAACCATTTTAAAGCAGTAGTGTAGATAGGCTCAAGGTAAGGGTAACCCGAAGTGAGCTATCAAAGCCCTGAAGTGGCTGTGGGTTTCACCTCAAGAAGAAGGTCTCGTAGAGGTGAGCCCAAACAATATATTTCCATAGCATATTTACCAACTCTGGCTGGTACGCCAGCTGTGACCTTTCTCAGAGAAATGGGACCTGGCCTCAGTTATCTATGCCACCAACATCTGCTAACATCCAGGTTCGATGACTGCAATGCAGACTGTTCAGGAAATGCCAGCTGATTCAAAATATAGCAACAAGCCTGCCAACCAGCACAGGTAATAGAAAGCCTATCTTCCTGGTGCTTAAAGAGATGCACTGGCAATGCTAATTAAGCACTAACACGGAAAACCTAATTAAGCACTAACATGGCTGAATACACAGGAATTCAAACCCAGATGTTGAAGAGCTCAGCACTTAAAGCCCTGGCCTGACTGGATAAACCTATCAGTTTCAGGGTGCCACTACAAGAGCGATTTAAAGTTCTTTCAAGGCGCATTAAGAAATTTACCTCTACAAGAGCAGAGTGTAAATCAGGGGCCCAGGAGCGTTTTCTCTCCGATTATTCGCATTTTCAAATGTGCGTTAATTAGCGAGTTTTAATTTACAGCGGGAGTAAGAGCGCCTTATGTCCGTGTAAACAACTTTCTGAGGAGGCGCATTAACGATCAGGGGGTTGGACTGTGGTCGTAATCTCATGCATAGAACTGCCCCTTCGCTGGGAAAACCTCCCACTTTTTGGTTTAGATTCATTTCCCCTCTCCTCCTGGCAACTTCCTCCTTGTACTCCATCTCTCTGGATGGAAGCTCCAAGAAGAGGTGACCCAACGTGAACCAAAAATAAAGTTTCTTTGAAGTACCCTGATGAAATATTTTTAACATGGAGACACGGGGCCAGATGGAAGTGGTTTTATGAGAAGGAAAGGGGGTAGGAAGGATGTGCAGATGTGCACATAATTAGCCATCAGCAGACATAACTTCCCCTCACTTCTTGCTGAGTTTCTGAGCTGAGTTGTGTGGTGTGTGTGTGTATGTTTTACAATTGTTGAGCTCGCTGGGAAAAACCTGTCTGTTTTGGTGTGTGTGTGTGCGCGCGAGGCACATTCCCATTTACTCCTGAGGAGGTCATGGCAATCGGGCGAAGGAGGGGGGAAGACAGGTAGCCGGACATGTTAATCAGCTCATTCCTTTCAGGTAACCTAGGAAACCAAAGGCGAGAGATTCTGGTGGGTGGGGAGAATAAAGGGAGGGAACCAGTTTGGGGAGTTTCTCTGGGACAAAGGGCATTACCTTCAGCAACATTTGCATGCAATTCTCAGCATGTCAAAAACTTTAAAATGCCTTTCATACAGCCCGTAATACGCTTCAACGCCTCCCATATATAGGGATTAGGTGTAAAAGCAATTGTGAGAAGATGCGCATAATCAGGGAACCAGGCGTCAAACTGAAATCTTGTAGACGGGGGCTCAGTCTCTTCTACATGTATTTTTTTAAAATAAAAATAAAAATCTCAAGTTCTTTTTCACTCAAATACAGAGAACTTTGTGAATTCTGGTTAATTCTTATAAAAAATGAACTGAAGTGAAATTCCCACCCATCCTTAGCTTTTGTTATTAATAAAGGGCATGTTTATATGTGCAGTGTGTTTTAGACTGCCCCCTTGAAATTATATCTATGTATTATCTTGAACTCTACAAAGAAGTGTGAAAAAGGCCCTAAAGGCTGGCTATAAGGGTTTATGGAACTGTTCAGGCCAATGTCAAATTGGGCGTGAGGCTTAACTATGTTTGCTATTACCCTCTGTCCAACCCCCCCCCCAAACCTAAATTTGTATAAAACCATAAATCTCAAGATAAGTATTCTATGATAAATTACAACGAAGCTGCAAATTATATCTGATGACCACATTAGAAAAAATATACATTATTCTAGGCTGACCATATGAAAAGGAGGACAGGGCTCATGTAACTTTAACAGTTGCAAAGAAAATGGAATTTCAGCCAGTGTCATTTGTATGCAATTAGTTCCTGGTGAAATTCCCTCTTCATCACAACAGTTAAAGTTGCAGGCACTATACTAGAGTGACCATATACAAAAGAAGGCAGGGCCCCTGCCACTTTAACTGTTGTGATGAAAAGGGAATTTCACCAGGAACTAATTGCTAGGGGTGTGCATGGACCCCCCGGATCGGATCGGGACCCGGATCGGGACCTCCAATTTTGTCCCGGACCGGTTCGGACAAAATCGGAGGCCCCCCGGACCGGATCGAGTCCGATCCCGACCCAAAAATCGTACATTTTTGGATCGGCCGCCATTTTTTTCCCCATAGACTTGCATTGCAATGCAAGTCTATGAGGAAAAAATGGCGGCGGGTGGGTAAGGGGGGGCCTAACTCCCTCCCCCCCCCGGGGCCGTCCGCTGTGGACGGCCCCGGCAGGTAAACCCCCTCCCCCGCGCTCCCTACCCCCCCTGGGGCCGCCCGCTTCCATCCGCTGGCGCCCGCGGGCGCCAGCGGATAGAAGCGGACGGCTCCGGGAGGGGGTAAGCCCCCTTCCCCGCCACTGCTTACCTTCTCGGCCCGTCCGGCGCCGGCGGCTACTACCAGCGGGCTCCGCGGCCTACTCTCGAGTAGCGCGCCGGGTGATGACATCACCCGGCGCGCCACCCTGGAGCAGGCCGCGGAGCCTGCTGGTAGTAGTAGGCGCCGGCGCCGGACGGGAGCCGCCAGGCCGGGCAGGTAAGGGCCCCCCTCCCCCCTCCCCCCTCCGCGCGCCCCCTCCTCCCCTCCACGCACCCCCTCCTTACCTTCCCGGCCCGGCGGCTCCCGTCCGGCGCCGGCGCCTACTACTTCCAGCAGGCTCCGCGGCCTGCTCTAGAGTAGCGCGCCGGGTGATGACATCACCCGGCGCGCCACCCTAGAGCAGGCCACGGAGCCTGCTGGGAGTAGTAGGCGCCGGCGCCGGACGGGAGCCGCCGGGCCGGGCAGGTAAGGGCCCCCCTCCCCCCTCCCCCCTCCGCGCGCCCCCTCCTCCCCTCCACGCCCCCCTCCTCCCCCCCCCGCTTTCCACTTTCATCGGCGGGCGCCCGCTGGCGCCCGCCAATGGAAGCGGCGGTGGGCGCCAGTGGGCGCCCGCCGATCCGCCGATCCGCCGAACCGGTTCGGAGCTTTTTCGGACCGGTTCGGATTGGATCGGCCGATCCAGCTGCGGGATCGGAAATCGGATAATTTATCCGATTTCCCACTGGACCGGACTCGGATCGTGGATCGGGTCCGATCCAGTGCACATCCCTACTAATTGCATACAAATAACACTGGCTGAAATTCCCTTTGCTCTACAACTGTTAAAGTTACATGAGCCCTGTCCTCCTTTTCATATGGTCAGCCTACATTATTCTATGTATCCAGAATAATGATGCATAGAAACTGGCATAGAAATGTTATTCTGAAAGTCATACGTTGATTCTTTCCCCAAAAATCTTTCCTTCCAGAAGGCTTAGCAGTAAATGCAAATTAAAAGTTTCATTCTACCTCTCCAGTTCTACTCTGCACCTCTGTACTGTTGCCAATTAGCAGTAGTGGCTTAGCAACATCTATTCCTTAGAAGTCAGAGGGCAAAGCAACCAGCATTACTGTTGAGAAGGTGGTGATCAGGAAAGCCTAGCTACATGAAAATAATATCACGGAGAAGGAATCCTAGCATTGCTGCTGGAAAGGAAGAAAACAAGGAAGACTAGCCAGCCGCATGGGTGATATCAGAGCAATGGAATCCAAGCACTGCACTCAGGAAGGAGAAATGCAGAGAAGGCTAGCTGCAGGAGAGTTATCAACAGAAAAAGGGGAAAGTTAGCCACTAGTGACAACTCCTTCCAATCTGATGTGCTGTTTCCCAGTTATGCAGGGCATGCAGGATCTTCTGCCTTTCTTTCTTGCAGGGGCTGCCTCGGGGGTTTTTTGAAAAAAGGAAAGCAGAGCTGATCTCACACGGAGCCTATCTACACTACTGCTTTAAAACGGTTTAAAACGGTTTATAACAGTTTTGAGAACCGTTGGGGCCCAGGACACACTCCATATACAGTTTTTAAAAAGTTTTCAGAGTGTTTTATCCTGCGTGTGTAGATAGGCTCATGGTAGGGATGCTTCAGGAACATAAGGTTTGGTCCCACAGGGACCCTCCACCACACATACCACAACCCCCTCCCATACACCATGAAAGAAAAATGTCCATTTTAATTTCAAACTATATTTTCTACATATATGAAAATACACTATAGCCCAGGGCTCTTCTTCAATGCCACCGGAACACTGTCCCTCTATTTGTGATTTTTGTTTAATGTAACATCCAGCCTGAAGAGGAGTCCTACAAAAGCTTGCTGTCTATTTTGTAACTTTTTGTGTGATCTTAATAAAGCTATTATAATTTCAGTGTTTTGATTTGTTTCCCAGTGGACAATCACAGCTGCAAACATTTTATGACTAGATCAATTTACTTAAAGCTTTTGTTTTTCTCACCCTTTTCACTGCTAAATCATGAATTATTTCCCTAAAGCCAACATCTCTTGCAAGTTCACATTTGATAGACAAACTAGCTAGGTAGTATAACTATTCTTGCCCCCATAGCAAGACATCTGCAGTTTTTGATGAGTGCCAGCTTGCTGAGACTTTTCAGATTCTGCCACAGCCATTGGCAGTAAGCAAAAATAGTTATAAGACTATGCACACTTTCCTCAAAATTTGTTGAGTGATTTTTTTGTTAATCTCATTTTATAAAATACATGTGGGTTGTTCATGCTTTTTTTCCAAAGGAATTTTGTCAGATGCAACTTTTCACAGCGGAAATTCTTAGAAAGTTCTGCAGGATACTTGTGAACTAGACATTTACTCATCTGTAAATCCTACCTGTGCCAGTGGGTCCCACTGTCCTGATCACTATGGTCCTTTGTCTTTCCTGCCAACTATGAATGTCATCAGATGAGCATTTTATCGCACGCTTATTACTGCCCACATATGGATGCTCATGGGTCCTTTTGATGATGCCGTGTGCCCCCCATGCATCTCCCGCTCTTTCTGGCCTTCTTTCCATCACAAAATAGATCCCGTTAAATCTGATTTTTTTTCTCTTTTGAAACAAAATGTTCCACCATTTCCTGCTGTGTGCAGGAAAAGCAACCTAATAAAAATGGCCCCAGAATGGGCCATGTTGTCATTGTTTACTTCTTCGTTCTTCTTCTGTGTAAAGAAAGAGCTTCTGTCAAGGGAAAGAAGCGGCGGCGGGGGGGAAGCGACAGTAAGGAAACACTATCCCCCCCTCTGATAATGGTTTATCTGTCCCTTTTATCTATGCACATGGAACACTGGGACTTGTAGTCCTTAAGAGATCATGTCATACAGGAAGCCCATATCCCTTTTGTTTCTCAAATTGCAACTTCTGGTTTCATAACAGAGAAAGGCCTGGACCAGAAACTCATTGTTCGGAATGTTGCTTGCTCTGCTCTAACACTGCTTCTTATTGGCTCCATCAAATTTCACAAGATGTGAACAATAGGTATGTAGGTACAGGGAAATAAATAGGTTTCCATAAATATCTCAAACTTGATCTCAATTTATTTAGCATCGCTTCCCCCTCATGGTAATGGGGCAGCCTGGGCCGGTGGGCAGGGAAGGAAGCTGGATCTCCAAGCCCTGGTGGAATGTATTTTCCTCCCTTCCACCACCACCCAGGCTTGAGCCCTATAATGGAATTTGTGGAATGTGATATAAACTAACATGACCCACATTCTCAAAGACTCACGTGTAGATCAAACTGTGGCTATCCAGTGGATTTCATACTTCTCCAAATGTTGTGGCATGGGCCAGATCTACACCAGGCAGGATATGACACTTTGAAAACGGTTTGAAAACTGTATATGGCGTGTGGCCCGGGCCCCAACAGCTGTCACTACTGTTATAAACCTAGGTTGACCATATGAAAAGGAGGACAGGGCTCATGTAACTTTAACAGTTGCAGAAAAAAGGGAATTTCAGCCAGTGTCATTTGTATGCAATTAGTTCCTGGTGAAATTCCCTCTTCATCACAACAGTTAAAGTTGCAGGCACTATACTTGAGTGACCATATACAAAAGAAGGCAGTCTTCATGAATTTAAGAGAGCCATGAAGACTGATCTCTTCCGGCAGGCCTACCCAGTTGAATTTTAAGATGTTTTTAATGATGTATTCGTTTTTATTTGTTTTAATATTTCATCTATTTTGTGGTCCTTGTGTTTTATATTTGTTGTTGTTCCCCGCCTCGATCCGGAAGGAGATATTATTATTTATTATTATTATATTATTATTATTATTATTCTTTTAATCAATAATTTGTACTTACATTTGGCACATGAAGCAAGTCATACACTATATATTAATGATCTACAATTAGAAAGAAAGGACATCAGATTTTTCAAATGTTCAACTAGGAATTTTGATAGGAGTAGTTTATGTTTCTAATGTGATATTCACATGTATATGAATTCCTGTTGCAATGCGTATCTGTGCTTGAAACACTCCCTTGATTTTTCAAGGAATTGTGGATGTAATCTATCATGCTTTGTTAACACTCACAACAGTCTGCCGTGAATTCTCACAGGTTCCCAGCTTGTGGTGGCTGGAAAGGTTGTGTGGACATCAATAACATGTTTACTAATAACCAGCAGTGGTGTAGTGGAGCCAAGGCTCATAGGGTCATAGCACCAGGATCTTTTGATTAGCAGAGACAATGATGTCATCTACCACCCCTCAGGTTTTCCTGTCCCCTTTAAGCTTAGATGCAATGTTCATAGTAGCTGGTGGGGGGTGGGGGGGATGGATTTTCCTAGCAACAATATATTGCTGTTAGGGAAATCCATCCATGGGTGGTTTGGTCTTGAATGGGTAATTAAGACCCATTATCTTTACAAGACCAACAAATCTATTATATAGATATAGATGGTGGTATGGAGAGAGAGAGAGAGAGAGAGAGAGAGAGATGGATCAATATAGCTGCCTGCATTTTTGGAATGTCCTTGGGCCAGGTCTACGTCATGATGAGTACCTTTGGGCTTACTCAATTTTCTTCCATGCCTTTTCCACTAGCTCCCTTCTACCTCTGCAATATCCATCTCCATTACCATCTAAATAACTAGTATTCATTTTTTCTAAACCCACCCAACTCCACAATCCAAATTATGTAGTAAGAAAAACACAACAATCAGAAGCAAAGTAATCAGCAAGCAAATCATAAACACTTCTAACATTAGTTGAACAACATATACACTGGTCTTTGGTGGCAAAGGCAAGAGTCAAGAAATTTAAAAGAGAATGAGTTTCTCTTCAAATCAAGGATGGGCAACTTGTGGCCCTCCAGATGTTCTGGCCTACAACTCCCATCAATTCTAGCCAGGAAAACAAATGATGAGAAATGATGAGAGCTGTATTTATTATTTCTTTCTTTATTACATCTATATCTCCTAATTAGGGATGTGCACGAACCCCCTGGATCGGATCAGGACCCGGATTGGGACCTCCAATTTTGTTCCGGGTCAGATCCGAGGTCCCCTGGATCAGATCAGACCTGATCCCAATCTGAAAATCGGATGTCCAATTTTTGGATCGGCCGCCATTTTCGCCATAGGCTTGCATTTGGGGAAAGAACTCCCCCCTCCCTGTCCCTCCCCCCTCATGCTTCTTACCTGCCAGGGCCATCCGCTGGCTCCTGCGGGCGCCAGCAGATGGCAGTGAACGGCCCTGGGAGGTAAGCCCCCCCTCCCTCCCATGCTCCTTACTTACCGGGGCCATCCGCTCCGGGGCCATCCAGGGCCATCCGCTCCTTACTTACCGGGCCCCCCTTGTGCTTCTCATTACCTGCCAGGGCATCCACTTCCTTCACCTGCCATAGATCTACTGAGAACTAGGCCGTGAAGCCTAGTTCTCAGTAGATCTATGGCAGGTGAAGGAAGCGGACACCCAGCAGGTAAGTGGGGGGCCCTCCCTCCTCCCCCCTCATGCTCCTTACTTGCCGGGGTCGTCCACTGCCATCCGTGGGTGCCCGCGGATGGCAGCAGACGGCCCTGGCAGGTAAGCCCCCTCCCCACATTCGCGCTCCTTACCTGCTGGGGCCGTCTGCGGATGGCCCCGGCAGGAGCACAAGTGGGGGGAGGGGGTCCGATCCTCTGATCCAATATGATCCGGATTGGATCCTTTTCAGATCGGATTGTATTGGATCAGCCGATCCAGGTGCTGGGGATCGGATCGGATAATTTTATCCGTTCCAGCCCATATCGGATCCAGATCGTGGATCAGACCCAATCTGATGCACACCCCTACTCCTAATAGCTGAAGCTCTCTGGAAGTTTCACAATCATTAAAACCATAAAATACAACATGACAAAACTTAACATAAAATTTAAAACTACAGTATTGAAGCAAAAGGAAAAAAGAAAACCTAACAGCAGTGCAAATATTTAAACGACAGTAGCATATTTAAAAACAACAGTTATAGGTCAAAAACATGTGGAATATCATAAATTGCCTGCACCTGGATTAAATGTCCCAGTGAAGTGGGAGAGTATACTGTCCAAAACAAAACTAACAAATGACCAGAGACAATTCAATCCACCCAGGTCTTGGCTGGCGATGGAGGAAGTACCTCAAGCCCCTGCCCAAGGGACACCCCACAGTTTGAGAGCCACTGCTACAGACAATAAGTTGTAATTAGCTGAAGCTGTCCCCTTTTCTAGTTCTTTGGGCGTGACAAACATCATCCCGATGGTAGAAGAAACTGTTATTCCAGGCTATTTTTCCATTAAAGCAAAGAATCCATTCCTACAGCTGGTTCCGTGGTCAGATTTTAGCAAATTACTCATTGCCTGACATTTAAACCAGAACATTTAAATTTATTGAGGCAACCTTAGTTCAGCTTGACACAAGAATTCTCCAAATGACTTTAATTGGTGCTAGTTGGGGACTGATCCAATTTTGAACAGTGATTTTCCCAATTCAGACACTAAAGGAGAACTAGAGAAAACCAAGAGACCCAGAATGTTATTTACACGTTGGGTGTGGTGATAAACTAGGAGATTTATTTTATCCTCTATTAGTGAGATTTCAGCCTAGATTATTCATTCTCCCTTAAGTAGGGAGATTATCCCGTCCCATGTCTGGGTTCATTATGGGCCTGCCTTGAAGTGGGAAATCCTCATTCACATCCACTAGTGCTTGGAGAGACAGAGTACACTTGAAACCACGGAAAACGTCAGCGGGTGCACCACCGTCAGTGGAAAGGCCAGCTCCAGCTACATTGCTTGTTTTATGGAGATCCTGAAAATTAATAGCAGGGTAAACCCATTTGACAAGGTACTAACTAGTTGTTCTTAAAAGGTTATAGTCTGGTGTGTCTTCTGGTTAATTAGCATGTAGGCAGCTGAAGTAAATCCCATGAACCCTAAAGTTGTCTCTTCCCTCAGAAAACCTTAAGGGCTGGGGGGGGGGGGTCTTTTCATACGCAAAAGTTAAAAACAATTAACTCATTCATGGGAGAGGAACCTACACTGAGCTCAACTGAGACAAAAATATAAGCATGTTATTCATCAGTGTGCTTGTTTTCCCTCCAAATCGTGGGCTATTTGAAATCAAAAGCTGAGGGGAAAAGTTGCTCTCCAACGTAATAAGCTGCTAGCTGGCGGAAGTGGGTGTGATGTCATGTTATTTCTCATCCCCTGTCGTTTCAAACATGTGCCTTGCACAGACTATGGAGTCCTCCTGCCATTTCCAGCCTGATTTTTAAACATAAAGCCAGGCTTGTTTGTTTAGACAGGTAGCTTCATGCCCTGCTCAGATATGACCCCCACACACACACACATACACACTGCATGGGCTTTGACAGAGATGAAGAAAAATGTCTCCCATTTCCTCCAGTTTCCCTTACCTCATCCTCAGGAGGATGTTTGCAGCTGTCTCTGGTGTCGCTGAAAGCACTAATTCTTCTCCAGATGCAGGACTACGGCCCCAAAACCTGCTGACACAGGCCCTTTCCGCACCAACCATTTTTCCCGGGGCTGCCCCTACCTGCTCATGGAGAGGACACATGACGCACAGAGCATCCTGCAAGCAGGCAGGGGCCAGCCCTCCATTTTCCTGGGAGTTCAGGAAACACTTTTATCCCAATTTCCCCCCCTGTTCTCGGTACAACGACGAGATGGACGGCTGGTGTGGCCGCCCATCCCAGCACAGCCACGCTTACTCATGAGTAAGCACAGCTGCACTGATGGCCTCAGAGCCACGCCATGCGGCTTCCGCCTCCTCCAGCCTTCCTGTCAAGCAATGCCACCTGCTCTTGAGTCACCCAAATGCCCGCTCCACCACATTCCAGGCTCATGTGCCAAGGAGTCAGTGCCCTGCCATGAGGCTTCATGAGCCAGGCACAGATGGGATATGCTCCATCAGCCACAATGACGAGTGGGATCTCCACCCACCCCCCAATGTGAAAGTGGGGTGTCCAGGGATGAAGGCAGCAGCATCCATGGCCTCAAAGAGGGTGGAGTTGTGGAAGATGTAGGCATCATGGTTTTTCCCACTTCAACCAATCTCTGCAGTGATGAACCTCCCTCTGTGGTTGGTGGTTCTCTGCAAGACCATCAAGAAGAAGTGCTTCCTGTTGATGAAATCTGTGCCTTGCCTGATTGGACTAATTATGCAGATATGTATACTGTCATATGCGCCCACACAATGAGGAAACCCCAGTGCCCTGAAACTGTCCATGATCTGCAGGAGAGAGAACACAGTACAATGTCATTACTGCCTCTGCCACCATTCAGTTCCATGCTTGCACTGTTTTGCACAAGTGCAAATTGGCCAGCTTCCCACCAACACCACCACTTGCTTCCTGAACATTCCTGATCTTGACAACGCATCCCAGGAGACGGTGCTCAAGTGCTAGGCACGCTTCCACAAAGATCTGACCAACCGTACAGCATCCCATGCCAACCTGCTCAGCTGTTGTTCTGTAGAAGGTGATGCTTGCGAGCTTCCAGATGGCTTTGGCTTCTCTCTTTTCCACTGGAATGGGACACCGCATGACCGTGAGGCTCCTCTCCAGACACAGACACAATCCCTCAACGATTTCGAAGAGTGCGCCCCTGCTCGTGCGAAAGTTCTCTATCCATTGCTCAGTGTCCCACTCCCACAGCACAAAGTTTTTCCACCAGTCCTTGCGAGTGGGGCGAACCCAGAAGTGGCGGAATACCAAGGTAGCGGGCAGGTAGTGAGCATAGTTCAGCAACCTGGATCTGCCAGAATGGTAGGCATGGAGCAGAACTAGGCGGCGGCAACAAAACCACTGCTGTGTTCATAATTGCTGCTGCCGGCAAGCAGCCACCTCAAAGTACTGATGAGCTAGCACAGCAGCCACGTACAAGTTGGCAGCCAAAATGGCTACATGAATGCTGGACTCCAGAGTAACATCCATGGCTTCAGTCACCATAAACACCGCACACAACACACAACACCATCTCTCCTTTCCTTCCCGCAAACACAGCACAGGGAGCGGCAGACCTATATGGGTTCAGGTCTCTGCCCCAGCACCTGCCTCAGGTCTTTCAAACAAAAAAAGCATACCCAGTCCCAGATGTGAAACAGGACCGTGCAAAGATGGCGGGATGAGGGGTGGAGGCCAGCGGCTTAGCCTGCCCTATATGGCGATACGCTTTTTCGCTCGTGTGTACGTCCAGGGCGCGAATAATAATAATAAAAAACCTCTGCCAAGAACCCAGGTGTGACGCAACATAGTACAGTGTGTGCGAGATCACTCGTACATGTGACCTCAGTAGCACCACCCAGTTGTATTGATGCACATGCGAAAGGGCACACGTGCTTCTGCAATGGCACTCCTGTCATTGTGGGAAACTTCACTCGCGTGTGCCCCGTGAGTAGCAATCGCGGAAGCGGGGAACAATTGCAATCACCCCTCTCCCGTTGCGAAAGGGCTGTAGGTGTAGATTAGCACTTTGATAAGTATCAGCCAGTTTTGAGACAGGTGCTTGTGGGGGGAGTTTATGGCGGCAGGATGTCCTGTGAGTCCCAGACAATCCTCATTTTAAGGTTCTGCCTGGGTTCCTAATTTGTCTATGCGATTTGAGGGATTGTGTGTGTCTGTGTGTGTGAGGGAATGAGAGAGAATCCCCATTTCACTGTAAGAACGCCTTTAATTTTTTTCTGGGTATTTGAGGGATGAGCCTTGGGCCCGTGTGGTGTTGAGGAAGCCCCCTCAAGAGCCCTCCTTTTTGTTTTTACCTCAGAGTTTCCACTAAAGCCGCATGCCTAAACTGAGTTTACTGGGAAGTAAATACCACTGGAGGAAAATGGCATGCTTTACTTCAGAATAAACACACACTTAAGATTGGGCTGAAAGAGGTTTTCTGGTCACCTGATGGGTCGCAGGAAGGAGCTGCCACCAAGGTTATACCACTGTGGCCAAAGCTCACAAGAGAGGGCTTAGTTTGCAGCTCCAGTCACTGTTGCCATCTTCTTCAGACCTCGACGCTTATTAACTTTTTGCTTTGGAAAAAGAGGGGGAAAGAAGAGAGATTCCTTCATTCAAAATTAAATTCTAGAAAATAAACACAGGCGGAGGGCAGAGAAAACACTACAAGATTTAGCTGGTAGCTATGCTGGGGGTGGTGTGGGGTTCCAGTGGGGAGGTGGTGTGGGGTTCAAGATGAGTGGGGAGGATCCAATTCCCAACCTTCTAACTCTCTTTCTCCAAAGTCCAGGCATAAGTCAAACAACCAGCACCCTGAAAATTGCACACCCTATTTATTTTTAATTTAATTTCTGGAGGTTAATGATTAATGGTGTGTTTTTTTAATTGAAAGGGATGAGTTTATTTGGAGCAGGAAATTCACTGTAAGGAAAATTAATTGAAGAGAAAATTTGGGGATGATCTGGGATGGGGTGCAAATTAATTTGATTGATTTGGATGATAAATTAATTGGCTTGCCTTCTGTGAAATTTAAATTATTGGAATTCTTTCTACATTTGCATCTACATATTAATTAGCATATGCAAATTTATGTCTCCTTTTGTCCTCTTTTTTAGTGGTGCATATCCTCCTTTTTTGGCAATGCATAAGTGGTCACCCTAGGGTGGCAGTTTGCCAACACCACATGATTTTCTGGATTGACTGCAGTGTGGTTTCATCGGGCCCAGCTTCATTGCTGAAACTGCCATGGTCTGACTGAGTGATGACCTTTGCCAGGAGAGAAACAAGGGAATTATGACCCTGTTCATTCTCCTGGAACTTCCAGTGCCTTTCACTTCTGTCAACCAGGTTGCCCTTCTGGAATGTGGCGGTTTCATTTCCTTCCTGGAGGGCAGGTTCCAGAAGGTGGTGCTGGGGGGGCTGTTTTATAAGCAAATTAAAAGAGCTAGACACCCAAACTGTGCAGATTTTCAACTGTGGTGTTTTCTCTTCACAGTATACTGTAGTCAAATTCTCACTTGTAAAATGTCTGAGTTATATTAATAGACAGGTGGTGTTGAGCCTGGCATTTTCCCTTCCCTTCTTTAAAAGATATGAAAAGATTTCCTACCCTTTTCATTTCAGTGGGTAGGACAGATCAGCAAGCTATTTATCATGAAGGGAACCGCCATGTTCAGAATGGCTTTCCAATGTGGTTTCCCATCAGGCAATTTTGTCGGAACAGGCTTTGCTTCAGCAATACAGCTGTGTCCTCTTCTTTGGGGCCATTCTGTGGGCCACACTCATGTTATATACACATCTCATTGCATGTAGAACTTACATTCCAAGATCAAATGTAATACAAGTTAGCTCAACATGATATGCAGGCCATCGTGCCATCAGTATTCCATCTGGCTACTTACTCAAATTCCTGTAGCATACCTGCTTTCTGAAAGAGATGGAGCAAAATATGCACCTAGACAAAGAAAGTAGCAACTTCTCAACAAAGGATATTTAACAGACTTAAACAACTGAAATGTGGACAAGCTGCTAGGGAGATCCTGATGTATTCTTTAAATAACTAGCTGCATCTGACAGACAGCTTTTATTTTGACTTCAGTAAGCAAGCCAGGAAAAGTGGAAGGAAGGAATAGTTGAGACCATATCCACCCACTATCCTCATGACCACCCAAGGCCTGTGAACATCTGGAACAATCTGCAGTGGAGGAAAAGTGGGTGCTCCCTCATATTTTTCAGTGATGTGTTCTGCTTTTTATTCCTATGGAACATCTGAAACCAGAATGTGTTCCTTCACAAACAGTGGTTGCTATTTTGGAAATGGGCAATTATTCACATTATTTGAGATCTGGAATGATTTGTGTAATAGTTATCTTAGGGGATTTAGACTTACTGTGTGTGCTTGGCAATGCATGTGAACATTTGAGCCATCATCTGATCTGGCATTTCTCTTTTTCTCAACTTGATGGTAGGAAGAGGAAGCCTTACACCTATGGAATGCATGGAGATCGTGCCCCTACATGTAATGGAGTTGTCAGCCAGAGGTCTCTTTCCAGTTTCCTCTCTTCAATTCTCTCTGTTCTTGGCATCAAACGGGCTGAGTATTTAACCTTTTAGAAGTTTAGAAAGTAGTCCTTTGTCTTTGCCTCTAGTATTCTCCTTCTGCACAACAGAGGCAAGAAATCTCACAATGCAGGACTGCATGGACAAGGGTGTACATTTTCATTTGGGGCTTGTTCATCATCATCATCATCATCATCTATTATTATTCTTATTATTATTATTATTATTATTAATAATAATTGCATTTATATACCATCCCATAGAAGAAGCTCTCTGGGCAGTTTACAAAAATTAAAAACATTGCACATTAAAAAAAATGATATACAAAATTTTAAAAGCATAAAAACAGAATATAAATACAATATCCATTTAAAACAACTATTCTGGATCAAACAACAACTACAAATCCCTCAACATATGATGTTAAATGCCTGGGAGAAGAGAAAAGTCTTGACCTGGCACCAAAAAGATAACAAGGTTGGCGCCAGGCGAGCCTCGTCGGGGAGATCATTCCATAATTTGGGGGGCCACCACTGAAAAGGCCCTCTCCCTTGTTGCCACCCTCCATGCTTCCCTCAGAGTAGCAACCAGAGGAGGACCTTAGGTGTGGATCATAGTGTATGGGTAGGTTTGTGTCAGGAGAGGCATGTAAGGCTTTCTAGGTTAAAACCAGCACCTTGGATCAGGCTCGGAAACATGCAGGCAGCCAATGCAAGCGGGCCAGTGTTTTACAGAGCAACATGAGCAAAAATGGTACCCCTGCCCTCAAGAAGCTTACAATCTAAGGAATACAACTGAGCCCAAGATAAGCACCTTTATGTCTGCTTAATTTCAGTGGAATAGCTAAGCACATGCTTACACCTTTCCCATTGAAAGTCATGAGATTTAGACTCATGCGTTAAATGTTATCAGTGAAAGTAGGGTGAAAACACAGAAGAAGAGGACCCAGAAAGGGGAGATATCAAATGCAAGTATGCATGGTAGAACTGAAATGGAATTTCTCATGAGCTGAGTACTGGTGAAATTGCCAAAACGTTTGATCTCTGGTTGTTCAAACTTATGACATGGTTATTTCTGCTCTATCCTACAGCCACAGCCGCGTAGTCTCTCATGCAGAGCTCCATCAGACCGTGGGGGGGGGGGGAATATGCCTGCCTACCGTTGCTTCTCCACCTCCGCTTTTGTTGCTCAATATTTCCTCTTTCTCTCAGGGAGAGGGAAGAGGAAGTTAACAACGTGCAAGTGGCCCATTCCATGGGCCGTTTTGATCACACTGCTTCTCCTACACAAACCAGGAGATAGCGGCAACTTCCATCTTTATAAATAATATGGACTTACCGGGGGCTTTTTTTTGTCGCGCGAAGAAGGCTAGAAGGGGCAGGAGGTACACAGGAGGCAGATGAAATAAAACACTCGTCTGATGGCGCGTATAGTCTCTCCTTCTCTATACGCAACTGAAAGAAACAAACAAAGAACATGAATGTTACAAGCAACTCTTCATTATTATGGGGGAAAAAACTTATACAAACATGATGTGCAGAAGGACCAAAACAGATGATAAAGGTAAATGCATGATTGTGTTTAACATGCTTGGTTTTTTCTTTTCTTTTAAAATAATAGGTGGGGGAGGGGGTCAGAGCATGATGGGAGAGTTGCCAGCGGCAACTTTTCCCCAGGCATACAAGAAACTGGGGATGGGATTTTGTTAGAGCTGCAGTGCAGAGGGAATTAAATCCCCCACCCTGCATGCTGGTCTCCCACCTACCCATCCGTGGCTACTGTTTTTAAAGAAGAGAACTGACATGTTAAATGTAATCATGCATTTAATGAATCATCTGCTTTGGCCCTTAAAACAGTAAGCAGACATTCCTGAGCAAGATACTGGAAGCATAAAATGGACTAAACCTGCAAAATGATTGGTCCCTAAGGGCTCGTTCACAAACACATATTCATCACTTGAAAAGTGTAACTTCAGGTGATGACTCACCAGTGTGAATGGACTATCACAGATAGAATACCACAGATACAACCTTCATATCACCTGATATTACTTAAAGTGCAAGTTACAGCTAAATGTGTAGACCCATTCTCTGTCTTAGGCCATTTCTACACCAGGCTGTTTGCCTTGGATGGGCCCCGGCTGGTCCCTGTGTGCCGATGGTGTGTATTAGGTACTTCCGGGATCGCCTTCCCTCCCCCCCTCCACATCCCTATGGTGTAGAAAGGGCCCCAGTTTACATTCACTTACAAGTCATTAGAGCTTCAATACTATGCCCACTTGCCTGAATAAGCATCATTGAATTTGGTGGGACTTACTGAGTAAACATGCATAAGATTGCACTGTTAGTGTATCAAGTAATGTAGATGCTATTAGGGTGACCATATGGAAAGGAGGACAGGGCTCCTGTATCTTTAACGGTTGTATTGACAATGGAATTTCAGCAGGTATCATTTGTATGCATGCGGCACCTGGTGAAAGTCCCTCTTCACCACAACCGTTACAGCTGCAGGAGCCCTGCCTAGCATGAACAGATACAAAAGAGGGCAGGGCTCCTGCAGCTTTAACAGTTGTGATGAAGAGGGCATTTCACCAGGTGCTGCAGCCATACCAATGACACCTGCTGAAATTCTCTTTTCAATACTACTGTTAAAGACACAGGAGCCCTGTCCTCCTTTTCATATGGTCACGCAGCTTATGTGAATGCATCCCTTTATTTTAAAAAACCAAAACACCCGCCTTTTGCATTCATAAATAGTATGTCAGGGATAAGGCTGGCTAGAACTTTTTCCATTGACATACTACTTTTGTATGTGTGGGGCTTTTAAATATATATATATATATATATATATATATATGGGGACCATTCAATCTATGCTCCCTTACTCACATCTGAAAGGATACAGTCCAGGCACAAATACTTCAAGTGATAATTTAAAGCTGATCTGATACATTTTCACTAACAAGGAATGTGTAGAAACATGAAATGTGAAAGTTCTTTTTTTAAAAAAAGGTTTTAATAGATACCATTTTGTCAGTAATGTGAGGTCAATCTGTAGTGAGACACCATTGAATAAAAACAGGCAGATATAAAGATTTGACCATCAGTCTTAATGATGCCACATTGGCAGTTTCTGAAATCATCATGTACTCTTACCTTTCTGTCCTTCTTTTCATGGAATTCATATCAGCCCACTCTGTTAAATTGCATAACAATTCCTTCTCCTTCATCGGTCACACTATTGAACAGAACATAGGAAACTGACTCACTGGACCAGACAATATTTCTTTTATGAATTTATGTTACAGATTTAGATATTGCATTTCAGTAAAAATATTTCCTGGGCAGTCCAGCATTAGGTTTTACAATAATAGCCAGACAACTGTTTCTAGAAGCCTACATGGAGGCATCATAAGTGATGGACATCTCCTGTTGTTTAGTTCTGGAACTTGGCAATTGGAGCAATAACGCCTCAATCTAGCTAGAGTAGCAAATAGGCTATATACTTATCTTTCCAAACTATGTCTTTTTAATTAAAAATAGATAGGATAAATGAACGCTAATAATAATTCTATGGCCACATTCACATGTCACAATAAGCCAAAATCCTAAAGAATTCTGGCTTATTGTGAACAAACCACAATTGCTGTGGCTGGGCCTCTCCTGCAAGTAGTTTGTTCTTTGCTTATGACTCTGGTTTATCTGGGAGAGACAAGCCAGAGTTCCCATCTCACGTGTCATAATAAACAAACCATAGACGGAAGGTCTGCAGTTCCTTTAGTTCAGGGCTCCCCAACCTTTTGGGGCACATTTGGGAATTTGAGAAACTGCTGTGGGCACCATCACAAAATGGCTCATCAGTGGATCGTTGCTTTGGCCTCTGCCTGGCGCATTTATGGATCATAGGTTGTATCTTATTCAGCAAAAACTTTTGTTTCATGTCTATTGGACACCATAATGTCTCTTTAATAAAGAATTGTCTGATTCGGCTAATTGCTGATGCTGCGATACAGCAAATGCTTCCTTTAAACATATGTTTTTGCAATGTCCAGTAATTGCATCTTTTGTAGAGGAGATTATTACACAGATAGGTTTTGTACTAGAGCACTCTTTAATATTCACTGATGTACTTGTGCTTTTAAATTATTTACCCACTACATGAAAATTAAGAAATGGTCAGTGTAAATGGCTTCTCTGTACCCTTTTGACAGCTAAAAGACGGACATTACAACATAGGAAGATCAACACTCACCTCCTATAATGCAATGGATTGAGGACCTTGCAACACTTTCAGTATTTGAACAGGTAGCATGTAGACACCACCTTCAGTGAAAACTTCTTTGAATATTTGGTCTACTTTTGTTGAAGCATATGAATAATTGCTAAAAAGTTGTATGCATTTCATATGTATTAATTGCTATGGATATATACAAATCCATGTAACTATATTTAAAAAATGGGGGGTTGGTTAAAAATGGGGGGGGGGGGTTTGTGGGTGCCCTCAGGCACTATGTTGAAAATCCTTTCACAGGCATCATTGAAGGTGCTTGCAGGTGCCATGGTGCCCACAGCTGCTGTGTTGGAGACCCTTGCTTTAGTTGCTCCTCCTTGCAGTTAGCTCATTCACAACGTCAAAGTGCTTTAGAACAGCCATGTTGGATCAGACCAAGGGTAGGCTGACCATATGAAAAGGAGGACAGGGCTGTGCTGATTAGGGATGATGGGAGTCATTGGCTAAACGTCTGGAGAGCCACAAGTTGTCCTCCTCTGCTTTAAACAATAGGCTGACCATATGAAAAGGAGGACAGGGCTCATGTAACTTTAACTGTTGTAGAGAAAAGGGAATTTCAGCAGGTGTCATTTGTATGCAATTAGTTCCTGGTGAAATTCCCTCTTCATCACAACAGTTAAAGTTGCATGCACTATACTGGAGTGACCATATACAAAAGAAGGCAGGGCCCCTGCAACTTTAACTGTTGTGATGAAGAGGGAATTTCACCAGGAACTAATTGCATACAAATGACACTGGCTGAAATTCCCTTTTCTCTACATCTCCTTTTCATATGGTCAGCCTAACCAAGGGTCCATCTAGACCAGCAATCTATTCACACAGTAACCGACCAGCTGTTGATGGGAGACCCACAAGCAGGACATGAGTGTACCAGCACCCTCCTGCCCATGTTCCCCAGCAACTGGCGTACTTATGCTTAGTGCCTCTGATTACCGGAGGCATCAGGACTAGAAGTCATTATTCACCATCTCGTCCATGAATTTGTCCAGCCCCCTTTTAAAGTACCCAAATTGTTGTCCATCACTACGTCTTGTGATAGAGAATTCCATAGTTTAACTATGCGCTGTGTGAGTAAGTACTTCTTTTCATCTGTCCTGAATCTCCCACCAATCAGCTTCAAGGGATGACCCCGGGTTTTAGTATTTTGAGAGAGGGAGAAAAATGACTCCCTATTCACATTCTCCACACCATGCATAATTTTGAACACCTCTATCATGTCTCCCCTTAGCCTCCTTTTTTCCAAGCTAAACAATCCCAGCTGTTGTAACCCTCCCTCATAGGAAGATGATCCAGCTCCTTGATCATTTTAAATGCCTTTTTCTGCACTTTTTCCACCTCTATGATATCATTTTTTATATGTGTGGCTGGCTGCTAAGTTCTGCTTCATGGTCTCTGTGCATCACACATACTGGTTCTGGGCCTGCGTTGAGCTTCGTTTCAGGAAACTTCCAAAGCTGAGGATCGTTTTTGTGGGAACCCTCCCCCACTATCTCGCTGTGCATGCCTTAAGTCAGGTTTCCGTCCTTTCCCTCAGCTCTTTTTCTCCTGCTGCTAGAAGTGCCTCATAGGGATCTTCCTGCTCTTTATCAAGCACCTTTTTGTATATTTCTAGCTGAGGTACTCATTTTTCTGCAGTTGCTCACTTATTTTTCATCTTAGAACTTCTGTCATTTTTCTTCGTTAAAAAAAAAATCTGTTCTATTGTTCGTCGTTTCTTTGGCAATCCCTTGATTGCTGAGGGAGCCTCACAGGGCACTGAAAGCCCATTTCAAAAGTGCACAACATGTGGAAACAAGCTTCCACCGACTAATGGTCACTCACTCTGACTGTTTTGCTTGGGCGACGCCCACGTTGTTGAAACCTGCCACCACAACCAGGGTTTTCTAAGCAGAGGTGCCAGAATCAGTCAGGTAGACTTAAAGCCATTCGGTGGAAAAGGGCATTGGAGGCGCC
The DNA here is from genome assembly GCA_029215795.1 of Anniella stebbinsi. NCBI lineage: Eukaryota > Metazoa > Chordata > Lepidosauria > Squamata > Anniellidae > Anniella > Anniella stebbinsi. The sequence goes on from JARDYH010000002.1 coordinate 251,742,409, forward strand.
AGTGGAGCTCAAACCCCTGACAGATGCAAGTCTGCACAGGCTCCTAAGCCTGTTTCTGTGGCTCAATCTCCTCCAGCCTCACCAGATCCTCCAGTCCAAGGTTTGGGCCAGATGGATCCACCAACACCTGGCTACTCTTTAACACAGAGTGCTGTGAAGAAGATCTCCAAAAGCAGGGAACATAATTCTGCAATGGCCTTGCAGAAGAAGAAGAATGGGTGGTGGGGAAGAGTCCATGGAAGGATGACCACCTCCTCTATTGGATTCCCCGATCTGGCAGCAGGGTCAAACCACACTGGATAAAGGTAGGGTGACCAACTGTCAGGATTTCCCCGGATTTGTCCTGGTTTTTGTTCTCTCCTGGGTGTCAGGGGGGATTTTCTGTAATTTTCTATAATGTCCTGGAAAGACAAGCTTTCCCCTTTAAGACCACATTGGCGTGGTTGGAGGGAATGACGAGCTTTCTGGAGGTGGGTTATTTCCCTCCCACTGCTCCAATCAGGACCTTACAGGGGAAAGTATGTCATTTCTGGACATTATAGAAAAGGACCCGATTGGAGCAGTGGAGGGTGGGAATGACACACTTTCCCCTCCTCCACTCCAATTGGGGCCTTTAAAGCAGTGGGGGTGAATGACATGCTTTCCAGAGGCCCCGGAAAGCCACTTTCCCACCCCCCCATCCCACTGAGGGTCCTCTTTTTTGGTTTCCCAAATGTGGTCACCCTAGATAAAGGGTCAATTTGCCCGCCCTCCATGTCAGAATATGAGCTTCGATATATACCATCAATAGAGCCCTACCCCCCCCTTCGAAGTCGAGTTATTTTCTGCTATATTGAAGTATTGTTTCCAAAGGTTATTCTAAGGTTTTATCATTCCTCTTCCCCTTCCCCTTGTAAATAAATTTGACCTACCTCAAGAGTTGTGTGCTTCCTTCCAAGTAAGCCTGTGTACTGAATCCAGAGCCTTCTGCTGGGTTAATTCCTACTATTTAACGTTTCAGGCTTTGGGGTTGGAAATAGGGTGCAGTGGTTTGAGCCCCTAATTCCTAAGCCACAAGAGTGCCCTGCAAGGTCTGAGAGACCCCCTGGCTCAGGCTGTAGTGGATGTAAGGGGTAGTGGCAGCCTACTCTGGTGATCGTTTGTCCCTGCCTACACCACTGGGAGATAGGGCACCCCTCCCACAGCAGTATTTGTGGTCTGTCCTCTGCTTCTCTCTTACTCGCAGACATGGTGACAAGTCATGGAATGAATTACCCTGCAACTTGTTCAGAAGAAGAATCAAGTGTAATACAAGAAGGGAGTGCACAGTGTAGACACCGTCACTATGATCAAAGAAATCTGCAGTGAAGAACATATTGGTTGGCTGTACATGGGATGCACAGCCACTCTTCACCATACAGCACAGAGCAGGAATCAGATTTTCACTACACAGTCTTAGGCCCCATCTTGATGACGCTGCGTCGGCGTCACGAGGCCTCAGGATCCAGCACTTTAGCTCCTTCCCAACTTCTCCATGGGAAGGAGCGCAAGGGCAGAGTTGCCACCGCCACCACTGCGCTGAGCAGCCAGAGGGAGAGGAATAGAGGGATGCGCAGCACCTGAACCCGGCTCTCCTCCCTCTGACCTCCCTCTGGCTGTCTGGTTCCTCTTCCCTACCCCCCATGTTTTTTAAAAATATATATATTATCTGTAAACGTGAAGGTTTGCATTTACAGATTTTAAAAAAATTAAAACCCCGGGGGGGGGGGGGGCAGCCAGAGGGAGATCAGTGGGAGGAGAGCTGGGAGGGGGGAAAAGGGGAGAAAATAATTTTAAAAAACACAGAGGGGGAGAGGAATGGGGCAGCCAGAGGGAGGTCAATGAGATTTGATGTTGAGTGGCTAGTGGGTGTTTACACTGGAGGAGGAGTGAACATGCACCGCAGCACAGCTCAGGCACCGGGACTCCTGCTTTAGTTATTATTATTATTATTATTATTATTATTATTATTATTAATTTTCTTGTATTTTACAGGCTCATGGGTGCAGTGAGACAGAGGCTCGCTGGACCGCCCCCTCCCCCCTGTCCCAGCGATAGCACCCAATCAGGGGGTGCCATTGCCCTGGCCCCGCCTACGCCATAATATCAGAGCAAGGCTACAGATGGCCAGTGCCTTGCTCGGTGGAAAAAGTTGGGGTAAGTGCCCGACTTTTTTAAAGCGGAGCTTCGGGGGTTTGCCCCTGGATGGCTTCGCAATGGTGGCTGCATCATATAGATCACCTGCTGCCTCTCCAAAGCCACTGCAGGGCAAACCGTGCGTCAAGATGTGCCCTTAGTTAATCAGTGAATGATTTGATGTAAATTCTTATATCCTCGGTTGGCCGTTGCTCAATAGAAAGATCTGCTTGCCTTGGGGAAGTAGGTCTTCCATTTTTCTTTCTAGCTGACCTTTCAGAGCTCACAGATTTGGAATTGCTCTCGCTCATTTCAAACCATCCTTTCAGTGCCAAAGCCCACTATGAGACCAACCATAATTGCTCAGGAATATCAGCTGTTGCTAATTAGTTGTTGCTAGTAGAGGCTGATCTGCGTAAATTTACTCTTGCATGGGTGGGGGGGCGGTTGTGCCTATGTTACAGTGAATGTACAATATTTGGTGCATATTAACAATTTGTTTGTGAATTTTGACAATCCCTGACAAATATGTTAATGTCTGAGAGGTACATCAGTGAAAGTTAGCAGCTACCGAAATGTATTTTCTGCATTTATTTATTATTATTTATTTATTTACAATGTTTATATACCGCTTCATATCTAAAATAGATTCTGGAGTGGTGAACATAGGAATTTAACATAACATAGGGAGGTGCCTTATTCTGTTGCCTCTCTCTCTTGCAGAGGCCTTTTCTATCAGCTGCTAATTGATCGTTCTTCAACTGGAGATGCTAGGAGTCAAACCTGAGACCTTTGGGATGCAACACATGTGCTCTTCAGCTGATCTTCCCTCCTTCCCCATTGAGATGTGCTGTCAAAAGTGTGGAAACCCACAACTTAACATGCCAAGGGATGTATTTATTTATTGCTGGCTGTGATAAACCTCTGGATCCTATTGGCTGAATGGACGTGTTGTCTTAGAATATTCACTAATACTCTGAGAAGATGAAACAGGCAGCCTGGAACCTTCACAAGCATTTCCCCCTCGGGTTGTTTTGGGTCAAATCGTTTGGAACTAAAACCTCACAGGGACAGGTGTTGCCAATCCCTCTCATGCACCTTTACTAGCCAGAAAAATGCCCTCCAACCGCATCCTGGCACATGGCTGTGGGGAGGCTATTGTGGGTGGGGTGGGGGAGAAGAGATGTCCTTGCTCCCCATTGGTGGGCATTGGCTGCGCCTATATAAGGCAGCCACGGCCAGCCCTCCTGGCTTTTCAATGCGTGGCTCCCTCCCTACCTCCCTCCCTCCCTCCCTCCCTCCCTCCCTGTATGCAGTGTGAACTTTACGTGGTCGCCCTTTTGGGGGCCAAGTAGGGATTTTGGGCACACAGTCTGATTGGTCTGGGCTAGGGATGTGCACTGGATCGGACCCGATCCACGATCCGAGTCCGGTCCAGTGGGAAATCGGATAAATTATCCGATTTCCGATCCCGCAGCTGGATCGGCCGATCCAATCCGAACCGGTCCGAAAAGGCTCCGAACCGGTTCGGCGGATCGGCGGATCAGCGGGCGCCCACTGGCGCCCACCGCCGCTTCCATTGGCGGGCGCCAGCGGGCGCCCGCCGATGAAAGTGGACAGCGGGGGGGGGTGGAGGGGGGCGCTTACCTTCTCGGCCCGTCCGCTCCCGTCCGGCACTAGCAGCTACTACCAGCGGGCTCCGCGGCCTGCTCTAGGGTGGCGCGCCGGGTGATGTCATCACCCGGCGCGCTACTCTAGAGCAGGCCGCGGAGCCTGCTGGTGGTAGCCGCCGGCCCCGGACGGGAGCGGACGGGCCGAGAAGGTAAGCAGGGGGTGCGTGGAGGGGAGGAGGGGGCACGCGGAGGGGGGAGGGGGGCCCTTACCTTCCCGGCCCGGCCGCTCCCGTCCGGCGCCGGCGACTACTACTACCAGCAGGCTCCGCAGCCTGCTCTAGAGTAGCGCGCCGGGTTATGACATCACCGGGCGCGCCACCCTAGAGCAGGCCGCGGAGCCTGCTGGTAGTAGTAGTCGCCGGCGCCGGACGGGAGCGGCCGGGCGGGGAAGGTAAGCAGGGGGTGCGTGGAGGGGAGGAGGGGGCGCGCGGAGGGGGGAGGGGGGCCCTTACCTTCCTGGCCCGGCCGCTCCCGTCCGGCGCCGGCGACTACTACTACCAGCAGGCTCCGCGGCCTGCTCTAGGGTGGCGCGCCGGGTGATGTCATCACCCGGCGCGCTACTCGAGAGTAGGCCGCGGAGCCCGCTGGTAGTAGCCGCCGGCGCCGGACGGGAGCGGACGGGCCGAGAAGGTAAGCAGTGGCGGGGAAGGGGGCTTACCCCCCCCGGAGCCGTCCGCTTCTATCCGCTGGCGCCCGCGGGCGCCAGCGGATGGAAGCGGACGGCCCCAGGGGGGGTAGGGAGCGCGGGGGAGGGGGCTTACCTGCCGGGGCCGTCCACAGCGGACGGCCCCGGGGGGGGAGGGAGTTAGGCCCCCCCTCACCCACCCGCCGCCATTTTTTCCCCATAGACTTGCATTGCAATGCAAGTCTATGGGGAAAAAAATGGCGGCCGATCCAAAAATTTACGATTTTTGGGTCGGGATCGGACTCAATCCGGTCCGGGGGGCCTCCGATTTTGTCCGAACCGGTCCGGGACAAAATTGGAGGTCCCGATCCGGGTCCCGATCCGATCCGGGGGGTCCGTGCACACCCCTAGTCTGGGCTATGTGTCTTTTCACCTGCTTGCACTGTAAGTGGGGAGAGAATGTCTTAGGAATTATAATATTCAATTCTGGTTAATTTGGTCACCTTTGGCTCAGGCTGGTAGGGGTGGGCACAATTAGAGGGAAAGGATGGTGATCATTCTGTGGTACTGTTGTTCGGTGACAGGTGATACCTGAGGCCTTCCACTGAGTGTTGTGCAGCTCCAGTGGGGGGATAAGGCCACCTGTTAGGCTGACTCTCGTCACTCTATCCACTGCCGTACGGCCCGGGGGGTGAGTAGAATGGGTCGGTCTACCCTCCCCAAAAGGGGTATGGCCTGGGTGTGGCGATCATCTGACGCCACTCTCTAGACACAGAATGCTTCGCCTGATATAACGCCTAGCTAGTGTCTGGCGTAGATTAGGGCATGCCCAGTTTCCCTTTGCAGATCTTTAATAAATGTGGCCTGAATTTTATACCATATACAGTTGTCTCGTCTCATTATTTCCCTCCTCCTTCACCCGCAAATGGTGACAACACTATGCAACCTATAAACAGCTGTGAGCTGTGGGTAGGTTGACTGGTTTGTTTTTTCATTGTTAGTTTGGGCTATGTCTTTAACAGCTGCCAGATTCAAATAAATTAAGCAGGTAAAAGTTTTCCAGATAAAACAAAGATCTCGTTTTCTGAGGGGTTACCAGTTTGGATACTACATTCCTTGCCCTTGACTCTGACCCTCCTGTTTAGAGCCAGTACTCTGTCTCCTGCCCATCTGATGGCCACAATTATATAATAATTCTTTCAAGGTACTTCTCAGGAATACAGGATTCAGTTCTGCAGCTTCATTGCGAATGATTTGGATTCCAAACTCTCTTTATCAGTTTAGTGTGATTTTTGTAATTTTGTTTCTTTTTTTCTGTTGTTTCCTGTGAATTTTTGAACTAATAAGCCATAATAACATGAAGTATAATAATTGTTTGCTTGCTTCTTTTGTCGTTCAAAATAAGATCAGGCATTTTGTAGTCAACTCTCATTGTTAATAATAGATTCATCCCCAGCAATGGTCCAGAGATACTTTTTTCACAAGCTGATGAGAGCATGCATTTATAATTATTAATGAATTTATGAACATGTTAGCTAAATGCCATTATGTTCACATAGGAATTTAAAACACAAGTATGAAGTGGCACTGAATTGTCTAAGAGCTTGCATTTAATTCTCAGTAGGTTGTGTATTAATCTAGCAACCTGATCTGTATCCTTGGAGCAGTTTCAATCATTACTGAAGAAGTACCACCAGCCAGATGCAAAGTGGTGTTTCTTGTAATGTTCAAAGAGGAACGTGCACATAATCCCCTGTCTTCAGATGTGCAAGCTTCCAGGGATGTCTTGATGCATATTAGGTTGCTAAATTGATACATGACCAACTGAGAACTGAATGCAACCTCCTTGGCAATCCAGTGCCGCTTTAGAAACACATGTGTTTGAAATTCCTATGCAACACAATTCTTAACATGTTCATTGCAGATGCACGATCATAGAATCATAGGACCTTGAGATCTTCTGCTCCAACTCCCTGCTTGATGCAGGATCTACACTGCAGGAGGCAACCAGGGCTTTCCTGACAGCTGGTCAACTCCTACAGATAAGTGGGGTGTTAACCTATAGCTGACAAACAGTCTAGCTCATTTCATTTCATAACTCAGTGGAACAGACGTGCTTTGCAGGCACACGGTCCTAGATTCCATCCATTTAAAAGGATGTCAGGTAGCAGAGCTGAGAAGTAGCTTGGCCAGAGGCCTTGGACAACCACCACCAGTCGGGGGGACAATGCTTAGAAAAAGTCTGACAAAGAGGGTCCATGCCATGGAGGGACCCTGTAGCCTACAGAACAGCACAGTTAACTTTAAAGTATTTTTACTATTTTCATTTTCATTTTTATATTGCATATATTTTCTGAAAATCTGTTTAAAGCAATTTATGTTTCTTTAATGGATCTTCGATACCAGTGGGCTACATAGACCAGTGGGCTGGTTCAGAACCAGGCAGCATCATGTGTTCATCAAGATGTGCCTCCAGATAATATAGAAGGCATGGCAACGTTTGTTGCCATATATTGGCTGAAGCCACTCCCAGTAGCCAAAGCTGAGCAAATATGTTGAACTCTGACATCGCTGCAGGTGATTCTATCTGAGAGTAGGGATTTGTTCCATCCAAATTTTTATACAAATTTACCAAATTCGCACCTTCTGAACTAATGAGCGAACCAGAACACAGTTGCACACCATAATTAGCATTTTCCTGAATTTGGTGCTGTAGTTCTTCACTCTAAAAGATGTGCACAAAAATGTGCGCATCAGGGGAAAGTGTGCACACAAAAAATCCATACATTATGGAAAACTGTACACAAAACATGCACAATAGTGAAAATAACGCACAAAAGTGCATCATTGTAAGGGAAATAGCTTGCAAAAATGTGTACATCAGCAAACACTGCATGCAAAAATGCATATATTTGAGGAAAGTGCACAAAATGAGTATATTAGAAGTGCACATAAAAACTCATGCATTTTGTGCATATTTTTTAAAACAAAATGTGTACATTGATGCAGAAGCAGGCTGAAATAAACATAAGGTCAGGAAAATGAGGAACTAAATGGAACCAAAATTGACAAATCCACCCATCCTTACCTGAGAGCTGTTTCACAAGAGACATCTTTCCAGCCTGTACATACAGAAAATACAGACATTAGAAAGGGAGATACATATCTTCAAATACACATTGGATATGCGCTGGACAGACATGTCTATATCCAGTTTACCATTCCCTAGTGAATATACTCCCGTGTGTGTGTGTGTGTGTGTGTGTGTGTGTGAAACATCCCTCCCCTTCTGACATTATGATGTGCACTGTAAAATGCTAACTGAACATGTTGCAAACACATCTGCCAGATGTGAATAATTTCATAAGACGCAAGAGTTGCAATGACTCGCGGAGTGGATTGTACATGCGATTAAACTGCCCTACGAGTTAAGGGCTTGCAACTCGTTAGTCTTATAACAGCTAAGTCAATGCGTAGTGCATCGAAGTCCGTATCTTTAGCAGGGGATTGTCGATCCTGGACTTACGTAAGGCAGCTATTTGGTATAAGTCCTTTAATTTCATTACATGCTACCACTTGATTGTACCAGGACAAACTGCAATTTGGGGCAAGCAATTTCTTTGTCTTGTGAGGGAACATTGATCTACACCTACCCTCCACCAGGAATTTAGCTTGTTTATCGCCCATATGTGTGATGCACAGAGACCACGAAGAAGAAATGCAGGTTGCTTACCTGTAACTGTAGTTCTTTGAGTGGTCATCTGTGCATTCACACAAGCCACCCACCGTCCCCGCTTAGGTGTCGATGTAAATGTACTGTCGATACCGAGCGGTTTTCTCTCCTAGTTATGGGGCCAGCAAGTTGGTCTCTTGGAACTGAGGAGAAAGGCGGGAACATGGAGTCAGTAGACAGTGGGGGAGGGGTTCCCGCCAAAAACGTTTGCCTTAGCTATAGAAGTTTCCGAGACAGGCTCCACGCAGGCGCAGAACCCAAAAAAGTCTGGACAGTAGAAGGGTGTTGTTGCTTAGCAGAACAAAGGGAAAGCCTATTTAAAAGTAGTTTTTTTTGCCAGCCTTTTCACAGAATGCACAATCTCAGCACTGCAGCGTTTGGCTGATGTGATCTGAATCTTGCGAGCAATTTTCTGATAAGAGTGCCCAGAGCATCAGCACTATGCCTGAACATTTCAGTAAATCTCAAAGTGTACATCAGAATAGGTACCACCCGCACAATTGATATCAATAAGTGTTATCATTTGAAAGTTCTACAACTTCCATCAGATTTTTGACAGCGTAAGGATTTGCAAGTTCCCTCCAGTCTTACTAGTCCTCCTAAGGCAAAGAGGGAGAATGGCATCAGATGGGCATTGCTTTGCCCTGCTCCCTTAGGGTTGGCAGCTGCAGCCTGCAGAATCTATATAGTTGCAAAGTGAAAGGACGGTGAAGGATCAATTTCAAATTATTATTATTATTGTTGTTGTTGTTGTTGTTGTTGTTGTTGTTGTTATATTCCTGCATTGAGCAGGGGTTGGACTCGATGGCCTTATAGGCCCCTTCCAACTCTACTATTCTATGATTCTATGCTATTATTATTAATCCAACAGATAGTAGAAACTGCAAGGCTAACTAATTATATAAGAATAAGAAACAAATAACAAGAGAATCAATTTATTGAAGACTAGATTAATATTTATTCAGTACTGAAATAACAAACACAATGATTCATTACAACTATTTTCTTTATTGTAATGATTATGTGACCATTACTGTGATGACTTTTTTCTAACTAAGGGGAAAATCACTTCACACATTTATATCTTCTATGTGAAAGAATGTGGAAGAGTTTACATAAAAAAAATATTCAATGGATTATTTGGAGTGAGAGTTTGTCCATTATTATTAAGTCCCATACTTTGTCCATCCACACACAGTGGCTCAATTCGGATGACACGATAGTCAATGGTGGGGTAATAATCAACTTTACAGTTGTTCATCTCGGGGGTACTCCCCACACAACATGGTAATAAATAATCAACTGTGGTGAGGATTAGGATCAGCGCTGGGTTGACTATGGCAGCTTTCGGACGACACAATAGTCAAAACAACTGACGATTGTTTCCCCCACCCCAATTGTTTATTGTGTCGTCCGAACTGAGCCTGTGTGTTGGCATAGTTGATGCCTTCCCAAGCTTAGCAATTATACAACTTTTGAAGGTAACAAATCTGTTCGATGTTATAGATTGTTTTTCTAGTACTAGGTTTGTACTTAGCTTTAAGCACTCTGATATCAGAGCTGGAAACGCAACTCGTACAATTGAATAAATACATTCATAAAGAAATGAGATTAAGCTCCCTGAAGTCTGTGCAATCCAGAGACAAATACTATCTCATAACATGGCTTCCAGAACTTCCTCAAAACATAAGACATCCAACATATCCCTTGTAGTAATGAGACTGTTTGCTGTATAGCACTGGAGTCAATTCAATCCAGCATTAAGGCAGTTTTATACTTGATGTGACCATCCTTATATTTATTTTGTGTAAGGAACTGCCTTTTGTTAAGACATAAAGGAGAGAAAGAAAGAAAGCCCAGCTTCATACTGAAAATGCTGCTTTCAGTTGATGGCAAAAATATGTGTAGCTGCAGCTGTCTAAAATTAATTCCAATCTCTCCCCACTTGCCTGCCCCACACGTCTGGCTGCTTTCTCCCCGAGTAGCAAATAGGCTTCTATTTTGTCCTCCGCTCTAATCATGATAGGGGCTTCTTCAATAATTACATTGTTTCAGTGTGGTCAAAAGGTGAATACAAATGTTCAGTTTTTGGAAGGCATATTGCTCATTGGGGATCAAAACTCATCATCCATATCAGAAACAGTAGTAAAACTGGAGGCCATCTGGCCGATTTACCTGCTAATGCAGAAGCAACGGTCCCCTGGCCAGCTGGAGCTGGGCTTGCCAATGTTCCAGAAGTCCCCAACGCTAAGATGAATGGCCAGATGTTTCTAAAAACTCTGCCTCGACACCCTCCACTTCATCGCTCCCACATCTTTTGTTGTGGATGCAGTTGCCTTTGGATGCTCAGGATTGTCAGACTACGGCCTCAAACACTTTCCCCTTTGGCTAAAATTATTTTTCATCATTATACAGAAAGTTGGAATTGTATTATTGAAACAGAGTGTCCTCAGAAATGGGTCAAATAGATTTAAAGTGGGACTATACTGAGCATCTCCTGAAACTATTTATTGACCCACCACCTTTCAGTGTGGGACTGGACAGGAGTTCAGTGAGATTTGGAGCTTAATCACACCTACTGTTTTTCTCCCGGGTTGCTTCTGTGGGTTCCCCCTCTGTTTCGTATTTGAGTCTAGCATTTTGACTCACATGCGGTCGGTATTGCTGTGATACCTCAGTTAAGCCTGTTGAACTTTGCCTGTTTCGGACTTTGCCCTTTCAGGGATAAATCGAAACAGAAACTAAAACCTGCAACCTCAGGGTGAGAGAACAGCAGGACGGGGATGATGCCATGCGAATCCAGCACTGAAGAAGTGGAGCAAAGTCGAGGTGGGTGTGCTTAAAACCGCCCGTGTGAGAACGAAGAGTCAGGATAGAACCAAGGAGGCCAGGGGTGGGACCTGAAGAGATGTGGTGAATGAAAAGCAGAGCCATTATGAAATCTGGCAAGTAAGGAGCCAAGCTCAGCAAAAACTGATGGATCATGGGTAGAAGCAGAAGAAAAACTGAACGGTTCTGAGCCAAGCTTGGCAGAATCTGGCATTTGGGGTTCAATCCTATGCATGCTTAGACAGAAAAAAAGTCTAACGACTCCCAGCATGCATAGGATTGCACCCTTTCAGCCTACAATACTAGCTACCTGAAAGAACAGAGTTGGACCAGTACAGCTTTGCCCAACCTGGTGTCCTCCAGATGTTTTAGATTACAATGCCCAGCATTTCTAAAGATTGACCATGCTGTCTGGGCCTGACAGGAGCTGAGCCAAAAGCATTCACTCTTTTGTGGATATTTCCAATAGAGCTAGAAAAGTCACCATTTTGGGGCATTCCTTGTAAAATTGTTAGCTTATTTGCTTACATGATTCTCATTCTCTTATGCCCTTAAATGGCATCATCATCATGAAGCCTCATGCCCTCCAGAAGTTTTGGGCTACAACTCCCAGCATCGCTGACCATTGGTCCCAGTGACTGGAGCTCATGGGAATTGTAATCCAAAATGTCTGAAGGATACGGGGCTGGGAAAGGCTGGGCCAGTAAAATCCTGAATGAGTGGCAACCTTATGGCAAGGAGTTCTCACATTCTCACCTTTCCAGCACCAAAGAGAGAAAGATAAAGCTGAGACACAATTATTTATAGCGTTCAATAACGCCCGAACGCTTTTGGTAGCGCCAAGAAGCATCTTTCCTTTTTGATAATTTTCCAGCATTTCTTGCAACAACAACAAAAAATCATTTACATTGCCCCCTTGACCTTGGTGATGTCATTACAGAGCCAAATCTGAATGGCTATATAACATTGCAATGTCATCATGTTCACTGTGTGATTCCAGACTGGGTGTGACCAACTCAGTGATAAACAAGAAGGAGCAGCCATAATCAAAATGGCACCAAAGCCAGCAGCAGCCAGGACAATCAACAGTGCTAAACTGAATTGGAAAATATATATATGTATATTTGCAATGTAGAATTTAAGGGTCCAGATGGTAATGTCTACCTTTTTAATTCCTGGAAATCAAAATTGGAGACTGCTCAGTAGTTAGTGCAGTTCAATAATCATTTTTCAAGTGCCTCATGGCATCATGAGTTTTGCTCAAATGACTGGGCTAAACAACAGGCAAAGGAGATGGGTATGAGTCAGACAGACAGATGTGAAATACAACTTTTTTCATACTCTTTTCCCCAGGAAGCTGCAAGACGCAGCACATTCAACAGGGATCAATCCCAAAGGCCCAAAACACATTTTGAGTTCTAAAAAAAAAAAAAAGGTTGTGGAGCAGGTGCAGTTGCATCTCCCTCTCCAGGTTATGAAGCCCCAGTGACTATAATGGTACTTTTGTTAGCACAAAAAAAAAAATGTCTGCTTCACAGCCCAAGGGAAGCTGATCTTATCCTGCACTCCCTAACTTAGAGCCTGTTTGTAATCCTTCGGAGGGCAGTGGGAGCTTTGTCTGACATCAGTGGAACAGGGACTGGCTCTTTAGCTGCCTCTACATTTATAGCAGCAGCTGCCACCAAATCTAAAAGCAAAGCCACGACCAAGCAAGCAATAGCAGCAACATCTCTCCAAGCCAAAAAAATAGTCTGAAGGTATGTATATGACGCAGTTCTCCTGACAGTGGTACAGCTAGGGCTGGACATCAGGGCCCCACAATCTGCGAGGGGCAGGAGGGGGAACGGACAACCCAGAGAGCAGGAGATGGGGCAGGTAGAGGCAAACAGGCCCAGTGTCAGCACTGGCCAGCATAGGCATGCCAAAGTCCACCTAGGTGATGCTAGGCTGACCATATGGAAAGGAGGACAGAGCTCATGTAACTTTAACAGTTGCAGAGAAAAGGGAATTTCAGCCAGCGTCATTTGTATGAGCCTATCTACACTATGGCTTTAAAACGGTTTATAACAGTTTTAAACCGGTTAATAACGGGTTTAAAGCTGTTATAAACCATTTTAAAGCAGTAATGTAGATAGGCTCTATGCAATTAGTCCCTGGTGAAATTCCCTCTTCATCACAAGGTACAGTTAAAGTTGCAGGCACTTTACTAGAGTGACCATATACAAAAGAAGGCAGGGCCCCAGCAACTTTAACTGTTGTGATGAAGAGGGAATTTCACCAGGAACTAATTGCATACAAATGACACTGGCTGAAATTCCCTTTTCTCTACAACTGTTAAAGAGACATGAGCCCTGTCCTCCTTTTCAGATGGTCAGCCTAAGTGATACTAGTTGCCACAGCAGTGAATATTTTCAGCATCAGGACAACAGAAGCAAATACAGTTATGTTCCTGTGGTCATGATGGTGCCATGGCGACTTAAGCGTAGTTAAAACATGAAATACTGCACATGCTCAGAAACTCTTTTTTATCAGTTCCCAAACTTGTTTTGGCCATCTAAATGGGGCAGTGGTGGTGGTGGGGGGGGAACCATTAAGCCCAGGGTCTAAAATTACCTAGGCAGGATCCACTACTGCTTTACAATCTACACTACTGCTTTATAACGCTATTGATAACTGTTGGGGCCCAGGATACATTCCACAAACTGCTTTCAAACTGCTTTCAAAGTGTTATATCCTGTTGGTGTAGATCTGGCCCTGGTTGCACCACCGTCTCCTGTGAAAGCTAAGCAGCTCTACCTCATGTATTGAGCTCTGTAGAGAAAGAGAGGACTGTAACTGACAAGAGTTCTGTGGTACCTTAAAAACTAAAGTTGGATCCAGACTATGAGCCTATCCACACACGCAGGATAAAACACGTTGAAAACGTTTTGAAAACTTTATATGGAATGTGTCCTGGGCCCGAACAGTTCTCAAAACTGTCAGCCTATCTATACTACTGCTTTAAAACGGCTTAAAACAGTTTTAAATGGTTTATAACAGTAGTGACAACTGTTGAGGCCCAGGACACACTCCATATACAGTTTTCAAAACATTTTCAAAGTGTTTTATCCTGCATGTGTAGATAGGCTGTATATTAGTCCTTGGAGATTTAACCTGATGGTTCCTTTTGTATTCCATTCCTGCAATGATGCTGTATTCCATTCCTACTAGGGGTGTGCACCAGATCCGGTCTGATCCACGATCCAGACCCGATCCAGCTGAAATTTGATAAAATTATCCGATTACGATCCCCGCATCTGGATCGTCTGATCTCATCCGATCAGAAGAGATCTCATCCAGATCAGAAGAGATTGAAGACTCGGACCTCCTCCCCCCACTCATGCTCCTTACCTGTTGGGGCCGTCCGCTGCCGTCCGCTGTTGTCCTCTGGTACCTTCTACTGAGAAACAGGCTTCACGGCCTGCCTCTCAGTAGTGCGCCGGGTGATGACGTCACCCAGCGTGCTACTGAGAGGCAGGACGCGTAGCCTGTTTCTCAGTAGAAGGGGCCAGCGGACAGCAGCGGACGGCAGCGGATGCCCCCAGCAGGTAAGGAGTGTGAGTGGGGGGGAGGGGGCTTACCTGCCGGGACTGTCCACTACCATCCGCTGCCGCCCGCAGGCGACAGCGGATGGTAGTGGACGGCCCCGGCAGGTAAGGAGCATGAGTGGGGGGGAGGGGGAGGGCCCCACTTACCTGCCAGGGCACCCGCTTCCATCCGCTTCCGTCCACTGGTCCTGTCTACTGAGAAACAGGCTTCGCGGCCTAGTTCTCAGTAGAGCGCTGGGTGATGACATCATCACCTGGCGCTCTACTGAGAACTAGGCCACAAAACCTGTTTCTCAGTAGACTGGACCAGCGGATGGCAGCGGATGGAAGTGGGCACCCCAACAGGTAAGGAGCGCAAGGAGGGAGGGGGAGGGCCCCACTTACCTGCCAGGGCGCCCGCTTCCGTCCGCTGCCATCCGCTGGTCCTGTCTACTGAGAAACAGGCTTCGTAGCCTGCCTCTCAGTATGCCCGGTGATGACATTACCCAGCGCGCTACTGAGAGGCAGGCTGCGAAGCCTGTTTCTCAGTAGACGGGACCAGCGGACGGAAGTAGATGGCCATGGCAGGTAAGGAGCGCAAGTAAAGGGGAGGGGGCTTACCTGCCAGGGCCATCCGCTGCCATCCGCTGCCGCCCGCGGGCGACAGCGGACAGCAGCGAACGGCCCCAGCAGATAAGGAGCGCGAGTGGGGGGAGGGACAGGGAGGGGGGAGTTAGGCCCCCACTCACCCGCCCCCATGTTTTCCTCATAGGCTTGCATTGGGGGAAAGCTTTCTTTCCCCCAATGCAAGCCTACGGCAAAAACACCTAAAATGGCATCTGATCCGAAAATTGGACTTCCGATTTTTGGATCGAGATTGGGTCCGATCTGATCCAGAAAGCCTCTGATCCGATCTGACACCCCAACCCCAGTTCCGATCCCAGTCCCGATCCGATCTGGGGGGGGGGGGTTCCATGCACATCCCTAATTCCTACTATAATCTCTGTATTATTGTATTGATTTTTTTGAAATATGAATTTATCATAGCCTTCAAATCAAAACTCATTCATTGATTGACTAAATTTGTTGAACTTAGATCCTTTTGAATTCAATGGAACAAGTTAGTCATGACCTAGACTTAAGTTAAACTAAATTAGTCTGAATCCGTCCCTAAGCATTTTATTGTGGCGTAAGCATTCAGGACTTCCTATGATGCATGGAGTATTACTCCCAGTATAAAGACACTGCGTTCTCTTACTCGAGCTCCATTGGAATGAATGGGAACTGCATTAATTTCAACAGGATGTGTGCAGGAAAATATCCTTGTGGGTTGTGCCCTTTTTTAATAACTAGGAAACTGTTTGCTGTGTGTGTGTGTGTGGAGAGAGAGAGAGAGAGAGAGAGAGAGAGAGAGAGGCCTTGTCCAATTTAGTTGGTTGTGTCGCTGGCTCACAGCCAGACCTGTGAACTATCAAACCACTTCCAGAATTTTGTGGTTTACAAGGTGTGTGTGAGTGTACATCCAAGATGTGTGTCCAGCAAGAACTTTCCAGATGTGGAGAGATCACAGAATTTATCCAGATTCTTTCAAACTCAACCTGACAATCAGCCCTGAGCTCCGCTGATTTGCCCAGAGCCTTTTTCCACATGTACCTTCTGCCTCTACATTGAAAAGCAGAGAGAAAACAAAGCCCTGATGACAATCATTATCTGAAGATGTGTCTGGATCAAAGCACATGAGGTGACTATAAGATAAAAGGGAGCATTGCTTCAGCGATTGATCGAGACTTTTTAAAACTAAAACTAAACCCAAAGTTCTTCCTACTGAAATATTTCTGGGGCCCAAATCCACGGTGTTTACTTCCCGTACCCCACGCCCATCCAAAGACTGCAATACAAGAGAAACTGGTTGTGTTGTTTACCATTTCTCAGATGATATTTACTTTGAATCTGTCTTTCATCCTCTGTTATTCTGTAGACCTAATAATGCACAGTGGCTCTTCCCTTAGAATCTTGTTTATTTCTTCATTTACAAACACCTCAAGGTGGCTCAAGAAAAAAAAAACCAGTTTAACATGATTAAAAAATACCCTCAACAAACATTATAACTATATATGACATGACATACAAACACAGCAGCCATGAATCCTCAATGTCAAAACAAAGGGACGGCCTTACCTATAGGCAGAGTGAGGGTGAGCTGCCTGAGGGTGAGGGTGAGGCAGCTTGAGGTGTCAAGAAAGGGCAACAAAACATATTGTTACTTTTTAATGTATTGCTATTATTAGGGTGACCATATGAAAAGGAGAACAGGGCTCCTCTATCTTTAATAGTTAAATAGAAAAGGAAATTCCGCAGGTGTCATTTGTATGCACGTAGCACCTGGTGAAATTCCCTCTTCTTCACAGCAGTTAAAGCTGCAGGAGCCCTGCCTTTTTAACCAGATACAAAAGAAGGCAGGGCTCTGCAGCTTTAACTGTTGTGATGAGGAATTTCACTAGGTGCTGCAAGCAAACAAATGGCACTTGCTGAAATTCCCTTTTCTATTCAACTGTTAAAAATACAGGAGCCCTGTCCTCCTTTTCATATGGTCACCATAGCTATTATCATCATCCCCAGGGTTAGGTGCTTGTGGGATTTTCTTCCTTAAGTGTGAAATAACTTGGCGAGCCTTAAGTATTATGCACCTTGACTCAGGGGAGGGGAGGTATGCACACCCTTAGCTCTTCTGCCTTGGGAAGCAAAATGACTTGGCCAGGCTTTCTTGAAACAGTAAACCACAGGCAATGAACCTCATGAGGGTAACCTTTGAGTCATTCATATAGAATGTGGTTTAAATGGTGGGGTTTACAGGGTCTCCTGAAACTCTCATTGAGATGGGTAAACCTATTTCTGGGCTGTACCACTTCAAACGGCAAGTGAGTGCAGACATGACTGAATGTTTCTTTATAACCACCATGACCACCACCACCACCACCAAATCCCTCCATATAGAAAACTAGATTTCAAGGCAAGGGAAGCCTACCTTTCTCCCTGACATGTGTGATTTCTGTGCGCATTTTAGGTTAAAAATCTTTCAGGGATACAAAGATTCAGTAACAATCAGAAATGTCCCATAAAAGATCTTGCTGCACAAATACATTGTTATTTATGAATAAACTGATTTTACAGAGTCTTCCGTCTAATCCCAAACATGCTGGGCTACAGCATTTCTAAACAGTTTCCTGGCACCTGCTCAATTCATCTTCTTATTTATATAAGGGACCATTCATCATCATTCGGTTTCGTTTGATTTTGATCATGCCATTGCAAGCTCTTGTTAGTGTGTGTGGCAGGAGCTTTTTAAAACCCTCCCCTACTGTCCAGGAGGCTGATTTGGCAAATGGCTACTTGTGCAAAATTCCACCGACTATGACATGGCGGAGCCATGGTCAAGGTGCTCTTAGAGGACTCATGTTTCTGTTGCCAATTCGCTTTTCCCCTGGGCCAAAAAGCATCGCCTCCCAGAGAGAGCGGGAGGGAGAGGAGACAAGGAGAACGGAGGTTACTGCTTCTTCTCTTTGCTCCTCTCTTTCTCACCTGGAAAGGGAGAAAGCGAAGAGCCTCAATAGCCAAGAGAAGGAAGAGCCACCGGTCCAGAAAGCTTCAGAAAGTGTCAATGGCCCTTCCACTGGTTTGTGGGCAATTCCAAACACCCTGTTGCCCTGTGATCCACTGACCCACCCTGGGATGTGTACATTTGCAAGTCTACCAACGTTAGGGTGACCAGATAAAATCCAGGTCCGGGCTCATGTAACTTTAACAGTTGTAGAGAAAAGGGAAATTTAGTCAGTGTCATTTGTATGCCATTAGTTCCTGGTGAAATTCCCTCTTCATCACACCAGTTAAAGTTGCAGGGGCCCTGCCTTCTTTTGTATATGGTCACTCTAGTATAGTGCCTACAACTTTAACTGGTGTGATGAAGAGGGAATATCACCAGGAACTAATTGCATACAAATTACCCTGGCTGAAATTCCCTTTTGTCTAAAACTATTACAGTTACATGAGCCCTGACCTGGATTTTATCTGGTCAGCCTAACCAACGTGCCCTGGCAATGTGCTCTATTAAAAAGAGGGCCTTTTTTCAGAAATCCCAATATGGCTCTCAGTGTGCTAAGCCTCCGGTGCACCGTCAGCACTTCAAACGCCGTTGGAGAAGGTTACCAGGTAACCAGCTGCACACAAAACAACCACACCTGGCAGCTCAGAACAGGAAAACCCTGTCCTTGCAAACTGAAAGGCTGCCTATGTACACAAGCGCTGCAGAGAAAACACCCTGACCAGAGAGTTTCAGTGTGGATCCAATTAAAGGCAGCTGTTAAAAAAAAAGAAAAAAGCACCATTGTAAATTGACTGTCAAATCACAAAGAAAGCATCTGCAGGAAGCACTGACCAAAAAAAACAACACAACAACAACCTGCATTTCCTTCAGCTGTGCAGGGAAAGCTAATTACGGGCAGGTTAGTTTACTGAATATCAAGCATTTGCTATAGAGGTTGTTCCCAAGCCTGGGTATGAATATCCTGAGGAGTGTCTGAGCACCAGCTTTGTTTGTTTCATTTATTTAAAGCATTTTGCCCCATTCTCTGCCTGCAGCGCCCATTTTAGGCCTCCTTTGAAAATCCTGTGAATCTTTCCCTGACCATTAAGTAGGCTGACAATTTGAAAAGGAGGACAGGGCTCCTGTAACTTTAACAGTTGTAGAGAAAAGGGAATTTCAGCCAGTGTCATTTGCAATCAATTAGTTCCTGGTGAAATTCCCTCTTCATCACAACAGTTAAAGTTGCAGGAGCCCTGCCCTCTTTTGTATCTGGTCACTCTAATATAGTGCCTGCAACTTTAACTGTTGTGGTGAAGAGGGAATTTCACCAGGAACTAATTGATACAAATGACACTGGCTGAAATCCCCTTTTCTCTACAACTGTTAAAGTTACAGGAGCCCTGTCCTCCTTTTCAGATGGTCAGCCTACATTACGTTTCCCACATGCAGCCTTTGGGGCAAATGATACTTTTTCCCTCAAAGTTTGGCATCCCTGACTCACTGATGTTTTGACCTCCCAACCGCCTCCCTACCCAGGTGGCCCTGCTGGTCTCCAGAGTCATCAGAGATCAGGAAATAGTGGCACAATGTTCAATTCCTATACTGAGGACAGGTGTGGCCCAAGGGGGAGGGATGGAAGATCTCCAGATTTTGAAAATAACCAAAGATGTGTGAAACTGCTGACTGACTGAACTCATACAAAGTTCCCTGTGGCCTGCTGCCAAGTGCTTACCACATGGAGTTAGTTCATGTCACAGGAGCAAGATGACATCCTCAGATTAATAGAGGGAATAGGGGGTGAAGAACTGGTGTGACGTTGGTGGGGGTGTCATTTATTTTCACTCACCATATCCACCTTTTAAAAAAAACACCTACAATTCTTTAAACATATGGTAGGGTATATATGCTATACTTTTCATCACTGACATCACATCTCGGATGTGGAGCCTAAGTGTACAGGATAGAAATTTGGAAGGTTGATCTGGAGTAGTTCAGGCAATTGAGAACGAGTGGAAAACTGCAGTGGAAAACTGCAGCAAATGGAGCAGCAGCAGATGGAGCAGCAAAAGAACAAGACAGCAGTACCAAGGTCAACTGCGTGTTCTGAAAGACATAGGGCATCTTCATGGTCAATACAGACATTGGTCCAACAATCGCCAAATCTCATCCTAGCCCTAATGCTCCAATGCAGGGATTGAAGTCATGCCCCACCGCTGAATTTGATAATGGATGTCACTTTGGTATGGAGCCTTACACTGTAGCATCATGGAATAACTTCATTTTGGACTCTTGTGGTCTCAGCTGGGAGTCTACAGGACAGTAAACACCCTTGAGCAATTGATGTGTTGATTCCTGTAGGAATTCCGCCTTTCTTCAAGAAAGAATTGATTGGCTGGTCTTGCAGCTGGAGTCCAGCAACATCCCCTCTTTCTGGGAGAGAATTGAGGACTGGTCCCCTTCAGGCTGGATTCTGGTTGGACTTGGGGCAGGGCTTGCTATGGGGCCTCCAGAAAGATTCCCTCTGGCTCAAGGTCAGGAGCTGATAGCTGGTTCATGGCTCCCCATAACTATGTGGGATTCAAATCAGGTTACTTGCATATCAGGAACAAACTTCCTGATCACTGCTGATTGGAGAAGTAAACTAAAGGTGGTTTAAAACAGGTTACTATTGCCACAAGCAGGAGTCTTCATGGTTTAAGCGCTGGGAGAAGTGATGATTCAGGAGAGGTGGGCCTGTGCCACTACCTCCTATACAGGTTCAGGGAATGTTGTACTCCCTCAATCTGAGCAAATCGTCATTGAGGGAAGTGGCTAGGCCAGTGTGTATGGCACACCAAGCCAAATGTACCCCTCCCCCAGCCATATATGGGGCCCCACTGAGGGCTTGAAAAGAAATCTCCTAGTTTTGTTGGCCGATTTGGACTGCAAAACAAGATGATGGGCAAGGGTGGCCACTTATAAATCGCCAAGAAAGGGGAGGGGACAAAAAGGGTGTCATTTGCATAAAATCTGCATATACTATTTTCTGTGTATAAGTGCAATTAAGATGATATTATTATAGAAAGCTTTGGCTAGTAGGTGGTATAGAAATGAAATAAATATATAAATTATGATTATTATGATTGAAATATTATTGAAATCATAGAATCATAGAATAGAATCATAGAATAGAATCATAGAATAGTAGAGTTGGAAGGGGCCTATAAGGCCATCGAGTCCAGCCCCCTGCGCAATGCAGGAATCTACAGTACATCTCACCACAGTGGGAAAGACGGACTACATGGCGTGTGTGACCGCCTGTTCAGTCAGGTGACCAGATGCTAACTGTTGATGGGCAACAGTTCTTATGGTTTCTTTAATTTTTAAACTGGAATTGGACAGCCCTTCAAATAGAGGACATCTTCCAACAGAAGACACCATGCAATAGAGGACAATCCCCTAGCAGACCTTCAAATAGCGGGTAATCCTTTGTAAAAAAAATTTAAAAAAGGGGAGGATGGACACCTGACCAAATTCTACTTGTCTCTGGTGCATTATGGCTTACTTGCCCCGTTGCATAAAAATCTTAAGCTACTTCGGCCCCCTCCACAAGGATGCGCTTTTGCGCCCGGTTCGGGGATTATGCGCATTTTCGCGGAGGCGCATTTACGCCTAATCCCTCTGCACGGGAGGCGGCGAGAAGCGGCGAAGCGCATTAAAAGATGCCCAAAAAGCACTTTACAGGTAGTTAATGCGCATAATCGCTTGTTCACACAGCGAAAATGCGCTTTAACGGCCGGAGCAAAATAAAAGTCGCTATTTAACGCGCGTTCGAAAATGCGCATTATCGGGGAGATAACGCGCCTGTACGCCCGTTTTGCGCTCCGCTCGTGTGTAGGTAAAATTTATAATGAGCCTTCAAGGCTCATTAAACGTCTCGTGTGGAGGAGGCCTTCTACTGTTACTCCTGTGGGCTCTTGTCAAAAGCCAGGCCTGTATTCTCAGCAGAACATTACCTCAAGTGTTAAAACTAATTCCAGCCCAGCTCTCGAACTTTACAGGTGTAGATTGAAAGACATATTCATTCATTCTCATGCATGTGGTGAGTTATTAAAAGGCATGCTCATTAGTAACTGTGGAATTATATTTAGCAATTCTGTCTTGATGGATTTAGAGAGTCCCAAATGCACTTCGTGTGTCTTTAGTTTCTTGTTTCTTCAAGCCTACACTGACAAAGTTGTCCTGATGAGTACGTAAAATTCTGGTAGTTCTTAACCTCTTGCTAACAGAGGAATGAATATTTATGACAATGCTCACCAAACTTGTATGTCCAAATGTATCTTTCTCATCTGCCCATACTTCCCCACAGGGCTGCCTTGTGATGTGTTACATTAGCAATTTAGAATAAGAGTTTCCTGTTTCTTTGATGGCCCCTTCAGGAGCAAACATGAGTGAAAGCCGATCTTCCCTTTCCCCCAAAGATGAACGTAATAAAGTTATTTGATTGTAGAAAAATGTTGTGAATTGACTTCAATCACAGCATGTAGATTCACATGTCTTTTCAATTCTCAATAAATATGCATATTATTTTCATATATTTATGCAACCTGTAATTTGCCCCCAAGAGAGACTCCCTTTGGTTTATTTTGTCTCAGGGCTGTGTCTCATGTTGCACTTTAAAAGTAGAACAGTGGCATCCATGTCGTTAAAAGGAAGGGTTAGTTCAAGTGAACGTGCCAGACTTTTGAAGTTCACAGGTCTGGCTGCTACCACAATCAGATAAAACGTCATATTTCGATTTGGGCCAATTGAATTAGCTAAAATCCAATGGTTTTTGAACTTCACTGCAATATTGATTTCAACTCTATGAAATATAGAATGGTCTCCAGTTGACAATAATGGCCTTAAAGATCTACACCTGTGCTTCTGGAAGCAGCATATTTATTCCTTCTGTGGCTAATTTTAGCCTCAATGTTCACACCATGGTAGAGCATGTGGGGAATGGTTTACACCCATAGGATTTACACTCTTTTGGTGCCAGCCTCCTCCCCCTCTGTTTGGGAGTGACATCCCAATGTATGCTAGACTAGATGTGTCAGCAAAGCTCTCCTGAGCCAGGCTCAGAAAAGAACTCTGGGGGCTCAGAAAAGAAACTGGGAAAACAACTTTGGGCTCATCTTTTTGGCACACATTATTCAGTTCATACATTAAGATGAATGGCATTTCTTGAACGTACTGAGTAAATGCCACTGGCTGACAGAGCTGTCAGGAAAAGTATCTTAATTCTGTGTGAAGCATGGTTATATTGCTTCACTTTTCAGGATTGTTACTGCAAGATCTACAGATCCACTGACTTGGAGATTTGAGTGGGGAAAATACTGTTTGCCTTTTGTTTGAAAATTATTTTAAGGAATGCCTCCAGTATCTTCAAGGAGGTCCCCAATATACACACAGGCCACAATCCTATTTATTTAAAAGTTGTATCATTCAATAAAAAACCTTCGGTTTACGAAAATAAGGTTAAGTCTCTACAGTTTCCAACCAGGCACCAAAAAGCAGGGAAATTGGGAGTTAAGGCTCACAAGCCTTAATGCCACATCCTCCCTAAGGAGGCAGAAAGTGCAAGTGAAATTCTCATTCTCTCAAAGCAGATAAACCATGAGGACAGGATGGAGAATATGATATGCAGAGGTGACTGTGGGGTTGTGGAAAACTGATGATGAACAACTTAGGGCCACCTACTACTTCTCTCTCTCTCTCTCTCTCTCTCTCTCTCTCTCTCTCTGAGCCTATCTACACATGCAGGATAAAACACTTTGAAAACATTTTGAAAACTGTATATGGAGTGTGTCTTAGGCCCCAACAGTTCTCAAAACTGTTATAAACCATTTTAAATTATTATTATTATTATTATTAATAATAATAATAATAATAATTTAAACCATTTTAAAGCAGTAGCATAGATAGGCTCTCTCTCGCTCTCTCTCTGTTTGTTTAGAGCAGCCCTTCCCCAACCTGGTGCCCTCCAAAGGTGGTGGACTACAACTCCCATCATTGCAAGTCGGTGTGTCCCATGGTCAACAGTGAAATAAGGGAATGTTATGATTTAGCTGAGATTAAAACTTTATTCGAAGCCTAGGAACAGGAATAGCTTTGAGGGTAAACCTGAGGATTAGGAAAAGATATGAAAAGTTAGGAATAAAAAACAGGGAGCCCAAAAGTAAGGTAGCCAAAAGAAAGTTGCAATGTTGGCAATCTACTATTAACTACTCTGAGGGAAGCAAGTGTTGAGGAAAAGGAAAAGTCATGGAGCTGTGACCATTTTGGTCCATTTTATTGATTTATTTGCTGCCTGGCTTCTAGTTCAGAACAAGAGTTCTTGATACACTTTCTCCACAGCTGTGTGTTTTAAGGTTGGTGGACTGCATCCCAGATATTCAAACAGACTCTGCTTCCAAGCAAACTTACAAGTTTTATTTAAACGAAGACTCCTATGCAGAGCTCTCTCAGGCTGTGGCCACTCTCTCCTCAGGCAAGAAACAGTGGGTCTTGCTCTTAACTATTTCCTGGTTCCTCCCAGGAAGCACAACCCAGTCAGGCTGAATTCATCAGTTATTTCATATTGTTACACTACTTAGTATCATTGTGCTAGATATCTAAATAGTCAATTTAATAAGCAGTGATAGTCAGTTGATGCACCGCTGAGATTAAGAGCCTATCTACACCACTGCTTTAAAACGGTTTAAAACAGTTTATAACAGTTTTGAGAACTGTTGGGGCCCAGGACACACTCCATAGACATTTTTCAAAATGTTTTCAACGTGTTTTATCCTGCGTGTGTAGATTAGGCTGACCAGACCCCCCGGGGTTTCCCGGTCCTAAACGGGAAAAATGGGCCAGACTGGGCCCCAGGGGGCAACCTCCGGGAAACAGCTCATTCTCCTCCCGCGAGGAGGGGGGGCGGGCGGGGGGGGCGGCCTGCGCGGGGCGGGTGGCAGCGCAAGGCACTTACCTGCTGGGGCGTCTGCTTCCCTCCGGTGCTCGGAATCTACTGAGAAACAGGCTTCGCGGCCTGTCCTTCAGTAGCGCGCCGGGTGATGTCATCACCCGGCGCGCTACTGAGAGACAGGCCAGGAAGCCTGTTTCTCAGTAGATTCCGAGCACTGGAAGGAAGCAGACGCCCCAGCCGGTAAGGAGCGCGGGGCGGGCGGCGCAGGGCGGGCGGGCAGCGCGGGGCAGGGGGTGGCGCGGGGGGGCTGTGCGGGGGGGTTGTTTTGGGTGGGTGGGGTGGCGGGGGGGGGGGGTCCGGCATTTTGATCCTCAAAATCTGGTCACCCTAGTGTAGATAAGCTCTTTGTGTTTTGCGTATGACAGCAGAGAAAGTGTTTGGCAGTTGTAAATGTGACCATGAATGGAGAAAAAAGTTTGCATTTTTGCAGCTGGCTGGTAAGACAAGCTTTGTTTATTTTTTAGCACACACTACCCTGTTCATAAATATTGATACACTGAACAGAGATTGCATTTCTTAAGCATATTGGCTAAATGCCACCGGCTGACATAGCTATCAGAACATTTATATTAATTCCCTTTGAAGCACAGCAGTCTACTGCTTCCCTCCAAAGTGTTGTTGCCATAGGATCTACAGATCCACTGTCATCATGGGATAAAGCCGCCATTTTGTGATTGGCTCCACCCCAAGCTGCCACTTTGGCACTGGCTCTGCCCCCAAGCCACCATTTTGTGACGGGCTCAACCCTCCCCCACTGCCATTTTGTGACTGGTTGTTGTTGGTGGATCTTGGGACACTTGCAAAAAGGAGTCTACCCACCTGTGCTGTCATGCATAGCAGACAGACAGCCCTTTAGCTTCATACTAGTTTCAGCTAAGAGGTAGGGCTTCAGTAATCAGCAGCCCAACTCGGTTAGGTAGTTGCTAAGCTGGACTTAGAGGGTTGGATCCTGCCCTCTGGAACCTGATAAGTGCTGCCTACCTGGTGACTGGTACCAGTCTATTCCCGCTCCAACTAAGCACCTGTAGTCACTCCACCCAACTAATGCAAGGTAGTGACAGGCACAAGCAGAGGTCTTTAAACAGTGATCACTAAAGTGAGAGAGAAAAATGAAATGCATGTAAGTTCCATAGGTTTCCAAGATACTCCTGTGCTTCTCTTTAAATCTTCTGTTGCTATTTCACAAAGGAAGGATTCAATGAATGGCATTTTTTTAAAATAAATAAATAAATAAATAACAGGGGGTTATGTATAGACAACAAAATCACCTTTATTATTAGGGAGAAAAAGTATTTACTGCAATTAATTGCACAAGACATCATATTTAAACTGGCATGTGTATACTATCATCAGGGATTGAACTACAGAGCTAGTCAGATGTTCTTATTGCTATTATTCCATTTCTCTTTAGAGATTATTTGATTTTCCCGAGGTCAGCCATCAGAATGTAATTATTGTGCACCAAACATGTTATTCCCAACAGTTTGTTTACTGTAGAACACATCAGCTTTCATGGGTATGTGAAATCTCATACTTTGGTTAAGCAAAGTTATACACAATATTTATCTGACTATTACCTACATAGTTATAGAATGCCTGATAATAAAGGTGCCTTGGGGAAAATCCAGATACTTGCACAGCATACTTAAGTATTTGTCTGAAAAATACCTTTATCTGTGCAAGGTGGGAAGGGAAGAGGAATGCTGAGAGCAAAATTCCAACATGATAGTATTTAATCTCTGCCTTTTATGCCAGACAGTTTTGGTATAATTTTATTTAACTTTTCTCTCTCCCCCTGCCCCATCCTCTCAAAAGGAGGGTCATTGTCTAAGATATTTTACTTAAACCTAAAATAATTAGTTATCTTTTTGAGACTTTCACATTATAGAGAACTATGGAAGTTAAAACTGAATTCCAGATGGCTGACCATTTTAGCCTGT
Organism: Anniella stebbinsi; assembly: GCA_029215795.1. Lineage (NCBI taxonomy): Eukaryota > Metazoa > Chordata > Lepidosauria > Squamata > Anniellidae > Anniella > Anniella stebbinsi. The sequence continues at coordinate 251,769,497 of JARDYH010000002.1, forward strand.
TGGAGCAAAGCACCAGAAAAAGCCATCCTATGGTCCCCGGGGAGCATCCCCGGGGACCATAGATTTCTTTGGAGTGCCCCCTCCCAGGCCATTGACACGGCTACAATCTCAGAAGGGAGACTCTGGAATCCGATTCCTCCAGCTTCCTCTTTCCCCCATGCCCTCACAGCCACAACAGAAAGAACCACAGGCTGCTTCCCAAGGTCACAAATGCAGCCTCAGAAGGAGGGGGAAAGGAGTGTCCTGGTGGATGAGGAGAGGAGAGGCTGAGATACAATAAATCATATGTCCCCTCCAGTTCCTGCCAGTGTGCCACCTCTAGATGGGCTGAAAAGCCCATCTAGAGTAGGGTGACCAGATAAAATCCAGGTCAGGGCTCATGTAACTTTAACAGTTATAGAGCAAAGGGAATTTCAGCCAGTGTCATTTGTATGCAATTAGTTCCTGATGAAATTCCCTCTTCATCATAACTGTTAAAGTTGCAGGGGCCTTGACTTCTTTTGTATATGGTCACTCTAGTATAGTGCCTGCAACTTTAACTGTTGTGATGAAGAGGGAATTTCACCAGGGACTAATTGCATACAAATGACACTGGCTGAAATTCCCTTTGCCCTACAACTGTTAAAGTTATATGAGCCCTGACCTGGATTTTATCTGGTCAGCCTAACTTTAATATCACTTCACATCACAGACAGTGCTGAGTTGTGGGTTGGAGGCCTCCCCATATCCTTTCAGGCAGATCTATAACCATCCCGCTTTTTTTAAGGTGGATATAATTGAGTCTGGCCTAAACATTCCACTTCCTTTTTTCCTCCGTGTCAGGCACTGCCCAAGCGTAAAACAGGCAAGCAGAAGTCCCCCAAGGGCAGTATAGAAATCAATAAATCTTTCTGCACATGTATGAACAAGTCAAGCCTACCTTCAGTCTTATATTCCCTAGTAAATAAGAGACAATATGATAACAATGTGTGATATGGGTGGTTAGGCCCAAACATACCCCAATGTAAACACTAATACTACCGCCACAAAAAAACACAAAAAACACCAATACGCTGCTGTTAATTTGTTGTATTGGTGGTTTTCAATGCTGGCCTATTGAATCCTGGAGGTTCTACAGAAGATGTTAAGAAAATAAAAAATGATGGACAAGCCACCATGCATCTTTTACCAGCCTTCCAGGGTTTTTTTCAGGAACATTCTCAGCTAACTGGGGATGGCTGGCCAGATTTTATGACATGGCCATTGATTACATGGATTATGTGAAAACAACTACATGAATTGCTCTTTATTCCGAGTATGTTTCAATCCATACTATTTTTCAAGGGGGGGGAAATTATCCTCTCTTGTCCAAATATTTATAATTTATTCCTATTTATGATTCATTCTGCATAGCTGAAGCTAACTCAACAGCTGGTTTGGATCCCTTTTCGTGATCCGACAGTGCACCTTCGGATGCTCAACTGATTCCTTTGCAACACACAGGAGTTCTGTTGTGGATGGTCCAAAATATGTAGAGCTCCCCAAGGGCAAGAAGCTTGTAAACCACTGTGCTATGGAATAAAATGGCCACACATTTTCTTGTGCATACATTCTCCACTCTGACCACATCTTTTGAAACGGCTGGTTCTTTTTAGAAGTCACATTCCTTGGAAATTTGGCCTGGAATTGCTACATGGAGACTTATTCTTAGGTGGGGATATCGCCAGCTGAAATGCCTGAGAGCTTTATATGTTTTCACCCAAAATTGTGCCAATATGGGAAGGAGTCTGAATCTTCCAAAAGCTGGGGTTTTTAGCCCTGACATAAACAGATGGCATTCTGACTCTGTTGTTTTGTTTTGTTTTTTAAGATGGCTGCAGTAGTGATGGTTCTGTATTGATGTTTGGTTTTGCACAGGGTACATCCCCAACTAATCTCTGGTATCCTTTCCAGATTGGGCACAGATGATGCTTCCTATGGAGCAATGGATAGGCTGACCATATGAAAAGGAGGACAGGGCTCATGTAACTTTAACAGTTGTAGAGAAAAGGGAATTTCAGCCAGTATTATTTGTATGCAATTAGTTCCTGGTGAAATTCCCTCTTCATCACAACAGTTAAAGTTGCAGGGGCCCTGCCTTCTTTTGTATATGGTCACTCTAGTATAGTGCCTGCAACTTTAACTGTTGTGATGAAGAGGGAATTTCACCAGGGACTAATTGCATACAAATGACACTGGCTGAAATTCCCTTTTCTCTACAACTGTTAAAGTTACATGTGCCCTGTCCTCCTTTTCATATGGTCAGCCTATGAAAAGACAAATCTCCCATTCAAACATTCAGACCCAATCTGCTTAGAAGCAGCATTTCCCAGCTTCAACGTGGAGTGACATTGCAACAGAGCAGAGGAGTGTAGACTTACACCAGCATTCCTCAACTTTGATGCCTTCCAGATCTTTGAAGTTACAACTTCCAGCATTCCAGATCATTGGTCATGTGGGCTGGGGGTGATGGGAGTTGCTTCAAAACACCTGGAGGTCACCAGCTTGAAGAATGCTGACTTACATTGTTTTCTCATTGTGAGCACTTGACTATGTGGCCATTTATGCACTGCAGTGAATCAGTGCACACCATTTACAGAACAAATGTATAGAATAAATAGGCTGGTTGGGAACCAGTTCTGGAAAGTTGGTATGGGATGTTTGTGTTTTTTTAAGTGTGAGGTATACAGCAAGATCTGGAGGAGTTAAGAGAGTCAAATGGATTTCTGCACTGGGATTTTTAAGAAACGTGATATCTCTTCCAACTGCTATCTTGGAGGGCTATTTGCAGGTATGTGCCTTTGTTTTAATTTTCTTATCCATCTTTGTATTTATTTATTTAAGACATTTAATCCCACCTTCCCCAGGCTCAAGACGGCTAACATAAAAACAGAACATTGTTATACCACAATTCAACAGTAAAAAATAAAAATAAAAACCCCCTGAAAACTATTAGACAGCCCAAAAATGACAACAGTATAACAGCAAAACCAGGTTCCAAGCACCTTATGGAATCAAGATGGTTTCCATCCCTACAGAAAGAAACAGTGGAGGGCAGCTCAGCACCTCATCAAGGAGGATATTTCATAGCCTCTGTGCAATTTCAGTGAAGGCTCTGCTTCTCACAGGTAATGTTCTTTCCTGACAAAGAACAGGAATGTGAAGCAAGGCCCACCCCACAGAGTGAAACCAATCATGAGATGGGAAATGGACAAAACTGTCATCCTTAATCGCTTTCTAAATATGTGCATATTAAATATAAGGTTCATTCAGTTGGCTTCTTTATCCCCCATGCCTTCTAATTAGTGACTTTGCTTACACAGTGAGCCCTTTGGAGACAGAAATGTACATGTCTAGAAAGTTCTTGTAATCATCTCTGATCCAATGAGAGAACAGGACTATTGACTTAATAAATCAATAAATGAATAGCCTGGGGAAAGGTTGGGTTCACCTGTAAGTAACCATCTTCTTTGTGGTTGTTAGGAAGGGTGAGAAGGGTAGAATTACTTCCAAGAAATACTGAACTCTTACACCTAGGTTTCTGATTTAGGAGAAGTATTTGATGGGGATAAAATTGGCACGGCCTCTTCAGACTGCTAATAGCTGAAGGCTAAGTCATACTCCCTAGGTATACCTTCATGAAATACAGTTTCGAGGCAGTGTAAAAGAAGGTGAACAAAGTTTTTCTGCACTTAGCTGAGTGAAGTTCCTTTCCTCTTTGTGATAAGATGTTATTCTATTTGCTTAACAGAGCAGACCCTTGAGAGTTTAAAGGATGAAGATACTTCTTTGTTTCTGCCCAGTATGGAGCATTTTCATTTATTTGCTGTCCTCACTTAATTTTTGTATTAAGATACAGCGATTGTGTGAGTTTTAGAAAATCCTTTCAACTGCTACAAGTGAGGAAGTTCAAAGTAATGATGTCGCCGAAGTTCATAATTACCTGCTTCAGAATACGAATTTTGTTCAGCTCGTCATGCTCAGATGTATCACCAATTGAGCATCATTTCTCTAAGAGTTTCTTCTCTGACTCAGAACATAAAACAAGATACTGCAGATGTATGATCAATGGGTTTTCAACTGCCCCCTCAGTTTTCCATTTATTTTTCATCCATTATCCTGGACCCTAATCACAGCTCAGTCAGAGCTGGGCAAACCTTCCCAAAGGGTGTTTTTTAAGCTCGAGAGAGTTGTGCAGTCGCCGACAGGACTGGCCTTACCATTAGGCAGAGTGAGGCAACTGCCTCAGGTAGCAGATGCTGGAGAATAGAAGTGTGTGTCATGTGGCCTGTCCAATGACCCCCTAAGTTTGCCTCCTGCCCTCGGGTGTGGTGAAAAATGCTATCCACTCAATAGTGTTGAAACAAGATTCAAGTGCCAGTCTCATCAGCTTCGCTACATCGAAGGGGGGACTTTTTCAAGATTATGAGATGGCACCTTACAGAATCAAGCAAATTCTGCTTACCAAACCCACTTTTAACTTTGATTTCAATAAAGTTTGTTTGTTTGTTTGTCAGAGCTCTTTCAGGCTTTGGCCTGGCTTGCCTCAGGCCAGATACCGTTGGCATTGCTCTTAACTAGTTCCCAGAACATAACCCATTCAGGCTGTATCTAATGGCTCTTTCACGTTGTTACAGGTACCCTCTTGTACTTTCCTTCAGGCAGGAAAGTATCATGGACCAGACCTGGTCCCTGTGCTACTGGCACAAGGCACAGCTCAGGAATGCTCCCAAGTAGGGTGGCCAGATGTTGTGCTTTAAGGAGGGAAGTCCTCTATTTTGGAGAGTTGGCTGCCCAGGCCATGTCTGATTAAAGTCAAAGAACCAAAAGGAAGGAGAACAGAGGCCTTGAGGTTGCCTCCCCAACAACACTTAGCACCCGGACAACAGACTGAGAGGGCACACAGGGCACACAGTTGGTCTTCTCCACTATTTTTCTTTCCATTACACATCTCCCCATTGCGCTACAGTCTCCCAGGCTGCCTGTACTTCCTGATCTGAAAAAGTTTGATGGGAGAAATACATTAATGATGTTTTCTCCTGTGAGCGTAGTCTGGGAAACCAAGGAGGCTACAGGCTGACAGAGATGATTCTACAATGAAAGACAGGACACTCTCACACACTCCTCAACCATCTCATAAGTAAGGTAAACACAAGAACTCTTAATCCAACTCATGAGAATTTCTCCGAAATTTCTTCTCCTTTGAATTTCTTTTCGAAAGCAATTTTCTTTCTATCCAATTGAATGAGAAGGGTCGACATTCTCATGGGAGAAGTTTTTGTCACAGCACTAAGTGAGATACATTGTATTTCGATTGAAATTATAGTAATTATTCATACATTTGCACCTATACCTATACATTTGCATGTACAAATATTATTCAAGTTGGTGTCCTCTTTTAGGATGATGCATTTCCTCTTTTTGGGCAATGCATAAATGGCCACCCTACTTCCAGGTCCCTGAGCTTGTCTGATGAAGCTTGGGGAAACAACCTAAGCCAATCCAAAAAGTGGAATTGTAGGCAGAGTTCCTTTATATATGGAGAGGCAAATCCTCCTGCTGCAGAGTTTCTCTGAGATGACTTTGAGCAGAGTTAAAATCCGTTACGTATCTTTCTGTTTCCCTTCCTTGATTGCTGGTCTGCCTTGGAGTGTCCTTTCTTCTCATCACAAACACGCTCTTTTGTGAATATGATCTATAATGTGTTGTAGGGATGGAATTCTCCCAGATCACATTGTATCAGGTTGGTTGAAAACCCGGAGCAAAGGGGGGGGGGGAATTGTGGACTCAGAATTATTAATTCACATGATCTTCTCCATGTGCCATGATGGATTTGGATGGGTGTTGGCACTCAACTCAACAGGAATTTGCCTGTTAGTTGATGTCATGGTGAAGCATCCAGGCTACCGCTTCACCACAAGCAAAATTGCAGCATGGATTGTTGATCCAACTGTAATGTGCTAAACAGCTATATGTGAGCCAAAACTTCCATCTGTTAATAGAGGGGTTTAGCTTCATGCAGTAGCACAAAACATCATAGCTAGCTGGAAACCATTAACTACATAGTGCTACCAGTTACCTTCAGATCATTCCCTATTCTGGCTGTCCCTCTGGATGGGTAGAAATAGGGCAATGTAAGTAAAAAGTGAAAAAAAAAGAGCAGCTGCTTTGAATATATAAGATCTGTATCTTTCTGTTTCGAATCTCACAAGCTTGTAAAAAAGCAAGTTACTAATCTGATAATGGGGTCAATTAGATCCCAATTGAAGTATAGTTAAATATTTTGGCATATTTAACAATGGCTCAAATTTAATTGAAATATGAAATTGGGTTGGGGTATTGTTTGTAGTATATTATTATTATTATTATTATTATTATTATTATTTACATTTATATACTGCCCCGTAGCCAAAGCTCTCTGGGCAGTTTACAAAAATTAAAAGATGGAACATTAAAAAGTCAATATACAAAATTTAAAAACATAAAGCATAACAATTGTATAGAGGTACAATTGTGCACGGATGGTATCTAGGGTCTGAAATGATGCTCAGAATTAATTCCTATGTGATGCTTACTCATGCCCCTTTTCTGGAGATACTTTTTTAAAAATATATATTTCTAGTATGTTATTGTGCTTATTGCCTATTGTGTTCTTAGGTCAGAGTGTCCACTATGTTGGAGTTATGTAGACCCCAAATACCTTGGACATGCAGTGTTTTCCCCTCCCCAATACACACACACCTGCCACTGCCCAAAACATTACTCAGGTAATCTCAACTTCTAAAACACAGAGATGGAATTGTGGGGGGTAGGTCCTAGAGTCGGCAATCAACACCAGAAATCATCAAAACAAATACCTCCAAAAGGCAGCTTTTTTCTTTTAAGCTTTCACAGTGCAATTTCTGTATATGGAGGGCAAGGGCAACTCTGATCCTATGTTCACTGAACAGGGACAGGTGTAAGAGACTGGCAGGAAATGGAGTCATTGCCAGACACAGTCTCCAGGGAAGAATGATGTACCCAGTGGATACCTCTCCCTCCCACTTTCGAAGTCGCCACATGGGCACTCTTTAAAGGATAATGGTATGGGGGCGGGAGATGACTCATAGGCTATGATCACCCTTATCTGGTGGGCTTGTTTGAGAAGCAGATGCCTGGCACAGGAGGCATACTTTTAAGATAATTAATTAGAGTGGTGGAATGAGATAACTGTAGCTTGCTGATGTGCATTGTTTGAATTAGAGGATACATGAATTGATTTGACATTACCGGAATATGTTGGTTGGAAGAAGGTAAAGTGTGAACCTGCTGTGATCAGCAGGTACTTTCATATGTTCCCACCATGTTCCCTACTTCTTTTAGAAGGATCTGTTTGCAATTACAGTCTGTTTTGCTTGTGAGGTGGAAATATTTGTCTCAGTAGGTTTCATGATAAAACATCACAGGGAAACAGTTTCCGCGTTCCATTCTGTAGCATTCTCTCCCTATTTCTTCACAGACTTTTCTTCGATTATTAACACAGGAAGTAAAGTGGTTGCAATATACACGGAATTCAAAATCGTGTGTGTGTGTGTGTGTGTGTGTGTTTCTCTTCAGAACATAAAAAGGGAAGAACAGGCTGTGCTGGAGGCTCCATCTAGTCTAGCTCTTTATGGCCAAGCAGATGCTGCTAGGAAGCTCACACGCAGATCATGATGGAGACAGACATGCCCTGTGGTTTATCCCCAGCCCCTAGTCATCAGAGGTCCACTGACCACCTCTGAATATGGAGGTGGCGTTTGGCAGTGGCAGCCTTTGTCCTCTCCTCCATGGATTTGCCTAACTCCTTTGAATTTTATTTTATTTTCATCCTAGTCTTCTTAGAAGGAGCTTAGGATGTCATACCATGATTCTTCTCCTGCGCCCACGCACTCCTCCATTTCTCCTCACAATGACTGTATGAGGGAGGTTAGGCTTAGAATCTGGCCCAAGATTTGTCTCACAGCTCAGCAGGGATTTCCATATTTTATACTTTAAGCTGTGCCTTATGGTTTTTGTTTTTATGAATTACCCAGAGAGCGTTGGCTATTGGGTAGTATAGAAATAAAATAAAGAAATAAACCTGGACCCAGACTGCCCTAGTCCAAGCCTCACTCTCTATCCCAGCCTTCCCCAACCTGGTGATCGCCAGATAATTTGGACAACAGCTACCACTAGCCATGCTGACTGGGGCTGATGGGAATTGAAGTCCCAAAAAACTGGAGGACACCAGGTTGGGGGAGGTTGCCCTATCCACTGAGAGGGACTGATCTGTTCCAGCTATGTCAACCTGCATATGCAGTGCAGAGTCAACTCAGGCTGGGGGTTCAGAGAGGGGGGATTGTTGCTATCTAAAAGAATACCATCTTCCTCTCCAAGAGACCTGTTCAGTCAAGTGCCAGATTTGAGTGTTTGTAGCTGGTATTGAGCCAGAGAGATGGGTTAGGGATGTTGCAGGTGTACGGCCCATCAGTCTCCTTGCCTGAGCTAGCAGACGTGAACTTAACTTTGGAGTTAGAGTCTCCCAGGACAATTGTCATGGAAGACTTTAACATTCATGCTGGGGCCACTTTGGTGGGGCCAGCTTGGGATTTCATGGCCACCATGTGTTGCCTCAATACCTCACATGCCCTTCCCATTCTTCAGGATATGTTCTGGGCCTAGTAGTCTCAACTGGTTAGGGAAGCAGTCTGGAATTTGGGGATGGGGGGAAGGTTCTCATGATCAGACCAGTTCCTGTGGAGGCATAGAATGGCAGCTGCCATTCCCCTCTTCAGGGCTGATGAACTCATTGACCTGCTTCGTACAATCACCACAGCCCACCACAGGTGCCAATTTGGTGAAGCAAGTCCCTGCCACCATGGCATTTTGTTACATGCAAACCCTGCAAGGGTGGGTTGTTGACAAGCTCCCAGAACCCATTACCTGTTTCAGGGTTGAGGGTGGCTTGTCAACCATCCCAACTTCACCAGCTTCTGACATAACGAGAAGCTAGTGCACCAAGCCAAAATGGCACCCACCACCGTGACGAAAAGCCCTATGGGGAAATTCACCCATGGTATGATCAGGGCTATTAAATTGATCTGCCCCCAGAGACATTTGGAATCTAATAGATTCCTGAAAGCTGTTAGGATGTTTCATTTCATATGCCATGCACTGCTGTTGGACTAGTGAAATAGAATGAGCTGTTGACATGATTACTCTCAAGTACTCTGTAGAGCACAGAGTGGAAGGGAGCTGGCTTCCTGGTTTACTACGGAGTTAAGATGCAATGAAGTAGATTGGGAGATAACTAGATTGCAAATAACACAAGCCTCACAAGTAAATATGACTGAATACAAGTGAGAGCTCATTTCAATCCTGATTCCAGTCTTGGAACAGCCTTGGTCACCCTAATGGATTATCTCTGCTGGGAGAAAGACAGAGGGACAGTAACCTTGTTGATTCTCCTTGACCTCTCAGTGGCCTTTTCCACTATTGACTATGGAGTCTGCCAGATTGGCTCTGTGGGTTAGGTGAAGAGAGCATAGTGATAATGGTTCTCCTCCTATCTGGAGGCTTATTTCAAGGTAGATGGCATTGGGGTATTTCTGGTTGACCCCACAGCATATATGTTATATGGTCCTGCATGGCTGCTTTCTTTCCCCCATGTTCTTTAATATCTATATGAACTCACTGCATGAGCTTGTAGTGAAGGGTTTATCATTACACTCAGTTCTACTTCTCTTTGACATCAGAAACCGTTTCTACACTAGGCTGTTTGCCTGGGATGGCCCCCGGCTGGTCCCTGTGCGCCAATTAGGTACTTCCAGGATCGCCCTCCTTCCCTGTGCACCGATGTTAGGTACTTCTGGGGTTGCCCTTCCTCCCTCCCTCTACACCCCTAAGGTGTAGAAAGGGCCAGAGTTAGAAGTGGCTGTCCAAGTGCTGAACCAATGCCTAGATTTGGTAATGGGCTGAATAAAGCGTAATAAGCAGATGCCTGACGAGATGGAGGTCCTGTGGGTAGATGGTTTTCAGGTCCAGGAAAATGCAGTTCAACTTGTTTTGAATGGGGTTGCCCTCCCTCAGAAAGGGCAAGTGTATGGCTTGGCAGTGCTCCTACACATGGCCTTGTCACTAAAGGTCCAGGTGGCCTCAGTGACTTGGAGAGCATTTTACACAGCTTCATAGTCCACTGGTTGTGGCCATTTCTGGACAGGGATAAGTTCAGCCAAAGTGATCCATGCTCTGGTAACCTCCCAGTTGGGTTGCTATAATACGTCACATGTGGTGCTGCCCTTGAAGTGTCAAAAGCTCCACTTCGTGCAGAATTCAGCTGCCAAAAGTTCTGACTGGTGCTATCAGTTTTTTTCCCATCACTCCAATCATAAAATAAGCAAGCTGGTTGCCTATTTACTTCCAGATCCGGTCCATGGAACTGTTACTTATTTTTAAAGCTCTAGATGATTTGGGACTGAATTGAAAGCACCTCTTCCCATGTCAGCCTGCCCATGTCTTAAGGTCTTCTGCTGAAGCCCTCCTCAAAGTGCCAGTCCTTACCAGATGTGTCCTGTGTCATTCCAAAGGAGAGGGCCTTCTCCATGATGGGGCCTCAGCTTTGGAATGCCCTCCCAAAGAGGTATGCCTAACGTCTCACTTACAAGTTTTTAGGGGCCAGATTAAAATGTATATTTTTTTACTTGAGCATTTCAATTTATTTAACTACTCAGTCTGCATTTGTAAATTATTTTTATTGCTTATTATTATTATTATTACTATTATTATATTTATGTATAACCCACCTTTTTCCCCAATACTAGGACCCAAGGTGGCTTACAAATTAAAACATGTACAGTTAAAACAAATAGAGATATACAAAAATTAAAAATATAATTAAAAATAGTACGATTTTAAAATATTTAAAACATTTAAAAACATTTTAAATACACATAATTAAAAAAATCCAAACTATAAGTAGCACATCCACAAAGGTCTGAAGTACTCCCCAAAGGCCTGCTGAAACAGAAAAGTTTTAGCCTGCCTCCGAAAGCACACCAAGGAGGGGCCAGTCTAGCTTCCCTGGGAAGGGAGTTCCAGAGTCCCGGGGCAGCCACCGAGAAGGCCCTCTCCTGCGTTCCCACCAGGTGTGCCTGTGATGGTGGTGGGACGGAGAGAAGGGCCTCCCCTGAAGACCTCAGGGGACAGGCAGGCTCATATGGGAGAATACGGTCTTTCAGATATCCTGGACCAGAGCCGTATAGGGCTTTGTAGGTCATAACCAGCACTTTGAATTATGCCCAGAAACAGACTGGAAGACAGTGGAGCTGTTTTAACAGGGGAGTTGTATGCTCCCTGTAGCCACCCCAGTTAACAATCTGGCCACAGCTCTTTGAACCAGCTGAAGTTTCCGAACATTCTTCAAAGGCAGCCCCACGTAGAGCACATTACAGTAATCCAAACGGGATGTGACTAAGGCATGTGTCACAGTGGCTGTTGGGTATTTGTTTTATTCTATTGTGTTGGGCTTTTAAATCATGTATTATTCCTGTTCCCACCCACCCATCCACACTCACAGGAATCTCACCTAAATAAATAAATAAAAGAGAATTCCATGACTTTCATGGGCAACTTTTTCTGTCATTCAACTGTTTTAACCATGAAGATGCATTGGTGTTAAGAACCATAAGTCTGCAAAGCATCCCTGGAGAATCTTTTCCTTCTGTGACATCCTCACAGTGATGCCATGCAGCCAGTCAGGCTTTGTTTATCTTGCAGTACCATCTGTGCCATGGACATAAATGTGGAACAAACAAGGCTGAACTGTTGGCTTAGATAGACAGTGGTCATCTGATGTATATTGGATATGTATCCAGTTCCAAACCTAAGATAAATGCCCCCATAAGAAGCATTTGCTGATGTTGCCTGCATTCTTTCTTTTGCTCTGGGGCCCTGTTCAAATATGTCGTAAAGTTGTAAAGTACATCTATCCTGCTTCATCAAAGACTTGGAGATATTTGAAAATGCCTATCACATGTGCTCCTACATATCAAAAACGTCCTCTACCTAGGAGATTCTCTCACGTCAGAGAATAAGGTTCTGGTGTAGCCCTCCCCCTGACATGCTAATTTTCCACAGATAGAGATGAGTGTTTCACAGGGAATTATTCAAAGCTTCAACTCTTGCAACTACCACCTGCAGTCTGGAAGTGGTATAGGTCCAGGAACCACACCATCTGCTCTTTGAATAGATCAGGCCTAATCACTTCCTTTCAACTACCATGCAGCTCTGCTGAAGATGTGGAGAGCATTTCGTTGTGGAAAGAGTGGCTGACATCCAGAGTACTGTGTCCAGTTTGGAGCGCCATATTTTAAGAAGGAGATCAACAAACTGGAATGTACCCAGAGGAGAGTGACCAGGATGGCAAGGGGTTTGGAAACCAAGTCCTGTGAGGAACTTTGAAAGAGCTGGCTATGTTTAGCCCGCAGAAGAGGAGTTTAAGAGCAGACATGAGACATATCTTAAGGGCTTTTCATGCAAAAGATAGAGCAGAGTTGTTCTCTGTTGCTCTAGAAGGCAGGGCTAAAACTAGTGGGTGGAAGCTGCAGTGAAACACATTTTGGCTAAGCATTAGGGCAAATGTCCTAACTGTAAGAGCTATTCAGCAGTGGAACCGCCTGCCTCAGGAAGTGGGGGGGTCTCCTTTACTGGAGGTTTTTAAACAGAAGCTTGAGGGGTATCTGTCAAGGATGCCTTAGCTGCATCCTGCATTGCAGAGCAACGCCCCTTCCAATTCTATGATGCTGACATTTAAAGTCCCCCCATGTAGAACCAAACAGTTTAGAACACACCTACCTTAAGCATAACGCTTATTACTTCACAAGGAACCCAACTCAGCATGTAATTTCTGATGTTTTCCCCAGTTTAAAAAAAATTAAAAGGGGGAGGGTACTTACTTTCTGGAAGCGTTTTTACCCAACAAGCACTTAGAATGTGCAGTCTTGTTTTCCTCCCTTAAACAGATTTAGTATGGAATAACAGACATCTGTTGTTATAAAATTTACTACTCACACAGGATGTTATAAAAAACAACAAATGGAACTGCCTGGAAAATATAAGTTCACTTATATTTCTTTCAGCTTTTTTTTTAAAAAAACAACAACAGCATATCCATTCCCTATTTTTGCTTGCAGGACAAACATCTTTAAAATTGTATTTCTTTCCCGATACTTTGTTGGAGGACATCCATTCTTCCAATGAGATAATGTTCTGGATTTTATAGTATTGAACTGGAACATACAGGAAAGAGGCAGCAGTGAAATAAACCTAACTGAATGAGGCAACAGAGTGGTCTCATATTTAACCTCAGAAGTCTGAGGTGCTCCTTGCTCAAATTGTGATATTCCAAATACAACACATGAAATGTGTTTTCCTTCTCTTGTATTGCACACCACCAATATGTGTTCCTGAACTTCAGTAGTTGCAGGTTGGTATAAAGCAGTCTTTCCCAACCTGGTGACCTTCAGGTGTGCTGGACTGCAACTCCCATCAAACCCAATCAGCATGGCCAATGGGCATTTCAAAATACAAGTGAAAATGTTTCAAGGGAATGGGTTCTACATGAAGTTTCCATGGAGACAATCCGACAAACAATGAATTCCATTCCAGACTCTTGCAGCTCTTAAGATCATCTACAAGCACAATATGAGGCAGACCCCCATTCTCACGACATATTTTCACATATGTATAGAGGCTAGAGGACAAGTTCCTTCCTTCAGAATTATGATCAAAATATAAATAAAAGATCAAGGAATGTGCTATGATCCACTCCAGGGATGTAGTGCTAAATAAATTGGCATAGATGGTTCTCAACTTCGCTGAGAATTAAAAGGGCTACCTGTATGAGTGTGTTCTTTTTTCTGAGCTCCAACAAGTTCATTGTGTTTTCAACAGTTTCAGCCCTTTCTAGCAAACACATTAGTGTTGTCTAAGTGCTGAAGCACTTTGTCATACCATTTTCCATCATCTTTGTCCCTACAGACTTCTGTCTGTACCATTTAATCCTATTCGCTGGATTTGGCCAATGACATCACAATGGTATGCCTATGATGACACCATAGACAGTTATAAACATAATCACATCAGTCACAACTGAATACATGAGCAGGGCTGGCCTTTTCATTAGACATTTGCTCAGTTGGCAAAATGGTTGGAGCAGGGGATTGAGTCCCACCCACCCCACTGTCTCACCCACCTGCCTGCCGTCATCCCATCATGTGAACCTCAGTTCCCCTTACTGCAGCCTCAGGTTTTGTGAGAGCTTAGGCTGGGCCTAAAAGAGCTCAGGCGACTTCTTGCACGGCCTGGCCAAACACTCACACGCTCCTGCTATGTAATTCCTGTGAGATATACCTGGCCTCTCAAGAGTTCAGGTAAACTTCCAGGTGAGGTCTCGTGAGAGCTGCACAGCCAGGAAGAGGCACAAAGCAGAGGCAGCAGGCACTCATGTGTGCGACAAATTCAGCTGAGAACTGTGGAGGTAAAGAAGAAGGAGGGAATGGAGGAGCTATGAACAGCATCAAAACAATGAGAATATTCAGCAAGGTGACTATTTTTCAGTAATTTATTTGGCTGAGGTAAATGTGCTACATTCAAAGCAAATATTGAAATTGCAGAACATTTGGCATGGCCCTAAGAATAACATTCACATTTGGGAGAAAAATAAGTGCTACATCTGCCTTATGCTGGTCATTATGTACATTAATTTAATTCCAAAGTCAATATTTATTTGCTTATTTGTATTTAAAATATTTGTAGCGCACCTTTTAGGGCAAAAACCCTCTAAAGGCAGGTTCCATGATAAATATATATATATATATATATATATAAACAATAAAGTTCAGATAATCAATAAAAACACAGTGATACTAATAAAAACAATAAACATCCAGCCCCCAAATATACAAAAGTTCAATAATTACAACTAAAAATCATTACCGGTCCAATAAAACACATCTCGCGAGAAAGCCACCAAAAACAAAGGGTCTTTTGAGGTGTTCTAAAGGTCTGAAATAATGGGGCCTGCTGGACCCCAGCTGGTAATACATTAAATCGATGTGGAGCCACTGCAGAAAAGGCTCTCTTGTGCCTACCAACTTGGTTGCTCTCAGAGGCGGGCATGCGAGAAGGGCCTCTGTCGATATTAAAGTGTGGACTATATGACAGGATTATGACGTAGAAAATTTTCACAATGTCAAATTTGCAAAAGGGTTTTAGGGGTAGAAGTAATCATTGACTCTCCACAGCTATTTAAAAAAAATCAAAGATATTTTGGTGGTCCCTTTTGAAATGTAGTAAAGGCCATGGATGGTGTGCTGCTGCTGCTGCTGCTGCTGACTCCATTTCTTCAGCACTGATTTCTGTATATTATGGCTCAGCACAGCCAAAAGGAGATCATATAAGACGGGGAATGGCCTTGTGTGCTGATGACACACTAGGAGGCCACATCACTGAGTGTCACTGCATAAAGTTGCATGAAGGGGCAATGCGACAGCTCAGGTAAGCTGGAGATGTTGATTCCAACTGGACAAGCATGTAATCCTGTGATGATGTAATGATGCTTCAGTAAGCATCCTGTGGTTCAAGATTTAAATGAACATCAATGAACGTTTTGAGGGAATAGCCAAAAACAGGACAGAAAAGAAGCTGAAAATGAAAATGAAGTAGCAAATAGTTTTGACTCATCCCTAGACGAGATGGACAAAGATGCATTCCTGTGCTCAGGACCAACACCAGACTTTAGTGGGCATTTGACATGGGGCTGCCAATGGCCCCTTTCAGCACCAACTGACCCCCCCACACACACGGCATTGCTTCCCCCACCACTCTCAGGCCCCTGGGCCACCACTCTCAGGCCCCTGGCCCACCCCATCCAACCTCTCCCCCCCCCCCAGTCTCTTTACCTGGCAAGTGGTGGTGCTTTGAATGGGCGTTGCATTTTGAGGCATTTGGCATAAAGTGGAGTGGAGTTGTGGCTCAGCTCCCAATCCAAAGCACCACCCAGTGGATAAGCACATTCAGGGGATGGGGGGAATGAGGGCTAAACTACAAGAACCGATCCTCGCTGTTTTACCTCAGAGAAAGTGCACAGCGTCCCAATAGAAATGACTGCTTGTGGGCAGGGGAGGATTCAACCTTCCCACCTGTCCATTCTTTTCTAGATTTGCCCCACTCAAAGCGGGGGCTAAAAATCCTCCTCTACCCACATCCAGATCAGAGGCATGAGGTCAAAAACAAAAAAAAGGAAAGTGAGGATCAAGCTGCACGCTACGTATTTAGCGTACCTTGTTGTTTACCCCTGAGTAGCAGCAGCAGCAGCAATCAACAGGGACAATGCCAGGTAGGGGACCCAAGGGTGATGACAATGTTGGAAGGATGCCTTATGGAGCAGCAAAAGAGTAGGTGGTGGGGCAGGCGAGACCCAGCAGCTGTGCCCCCCCACCCCCATGTCACATGTTGACACAAGGCCTGCCCTTGCTGCAATCCTAAATCACACTCAAGTGCAAGGGGGAAAAACAGCACTTAGGACTAAAAGCATCTCGGAAGTTCGTGCTGCTCGCCTGGCAGGATGGGGAAGTGGTTTTTAAACTGAAAAGCAGCTTTTCTGTTCAGCTACGCAAGCGGCCGCAGCAAAAACTTCAAAGACACCTCGAGTTCTGTGTGCAGTTTGTGCAGTTTGTTCGCGCAGCTCTGTCACTGTGAGCTGGGCCAGAGATACTTTTCCTGTTGCCGCGGGTCAGTTGAGCAGGCCATCAGGTACTCCCAATCTCTAGGCCTGGCCCTCAACTCTAGCCCATCATGAGGTTGCTTTGCTTTGCTTTACTGCCATTTACCCAGACGTTTTAGTATTGGTATTATTATTATTATTACTTTGCTAAAAGGTCAGGGGAGTCCAATTCTGGCAGCATATCAAAGCGTGCTTTTTATAGGTGTCTCTAGTCCAACTAGCAGGTGGTGCGTGCCAAATGCCTTTGTGCGTTGCCAACCTCGTAAAATACATCGAACTGATTCCGACCCTTCATTTCTGTTTGTTTCACTGTGAACTGAACATTAAGGTGAGGACCCTGAAGAGGAGGTCAGTGGGATATAAGCCAACCATGCAAATGATTCTGTCTAATGGTTGCCTGTGGTTGTTTGATCTGAATGACTTCTGTTAGAGTCCTGAGAATCTCAGCATTTGAAGCTTCTGGCTCTCCTTGATCCTAGGCTGACCATATGAAAAGGAGGACAGGGCTCATGTAACTTTAACAGTCGTAGAGAAAAGGGGATTTCAGCCAGTGTCATTTGTATGCAATTAGTTCCTGGTGAAATTCCCTCTTCATCACAACAGTTAAAGGTGCAGGCACTATACTAGAGTGACCATATACAAAAGAAGGCAGGGCCCCTGCAACTTTAACTGTTGTGAAGAAGAGGGAATTTCACCAGGACCTAATTGCATACAAATGATACTGGCTAAAATTCCCTTTTCTCTACAACTGTTAAAGTTACATGAGCCCTGTCCTCCTTTTCATATGGTCAGCCTACTTGATCCTAGAGCTCCATTGTAGGGGAGGAACCAATTCCAGCCTCTCATATTTTGGTGTTGCAGAACTCCAGCCACATGTTCCCCTCCCTAGTCTGTTGTAGTATCGTGCCCTCTACGCCAAAGCCCGCAGCAAGAATGTGTTTGGACGGCTTGGGAAAGGCTCTCCAGGCATACTGATGTCTTCCAGGGACCCTGATTGGGTCAATCTCTCTTCCATGGAGGAGGTCTACCCATTCACATCAGTCCACCCTGAGAGCCCTTTTCCATCCTGTCCCAAAACACAGACAGTGGGGAGGTGCCACTGCCATGGGTTCTGGTATTGAGGAGGGGGGGCTAGCCTGTGCAGACCCTATGTAACAGGGCCAGTATTAAGGGTAGGCATGGCTGGGCACCTGCTGAGGACCACATCCTAGTGGGGACTCACTGAGAAGAATCATAGAATGGTAGAGTTGGAAGGGGCTTTTAAGGCCATCGAGTCCAAGCCCCTGCTCAATGCAGGAATCTGCTACGTGGAGTTGCTTCTCACCATTGCAACCTGCCTGGCATAAACAATGATGGTGTTGAGAAGAAGGAGGAGGAGATGCCACTGCTGACTCACTCACTGGCTCTCTGCCTGCCAAGCACACAAGTGGGAGCAGTGATAAGGAAGAGGATGAGGAGCAATAGCAACTGGTGACAATGGGGGTAGATTCCCCAGGGAGGGGGCCCACTGAGCACATCTTGCTCAAGGGTGTCTTGCCCCCAAAATCTCACAGACTGGGTGGGTGGTTGCTGAAATAAATAAGCGTAGGCTGTGGTGGATGCTTCCTGTTTGCCTGGAAATCTCCCATAAAATGAGCTGAATGGAGCTTGTGGGTGGGGACGGGCAGGTTCCTGGATGTCCCTGGCTTGGAAGGAACCATCAGCTACCTTCAAGCTCCAAAACATTCTTCCTGGCCCTACTTCTGTCACTGACAAATGGGCATGTGTCCATGGGTAGCAGCTATATCCATCTATCAATCATTTATCTATCATCTATCTATCATCTATCATCTATCTATAGTTGATTGATATGAGAGAGAGGGGGGGGAGAATGCAGGACACGGAATAATGGACTCAAGTTACAGGAAGCCAGATTCCGGCTGGACGTCAGGAAAAACGTCCTGACTGTTAGAGCAGTACGACAATGGAACCCATGACCTAGGGAGGTGGTGGGTTCTCCCACATTAGGGGCATTCAAGAGGCAGCTGGACAACCATCTGTCAGGGATGCTTTAAGGTAGATTCCTGCATTGAGCAGGGGCTTGGACTCGATGGCCTTATAGGCCCCTTCCAACTCTATTATTCTATGATTCTATGATAAAGTGCCTTTCCCACAAGTAACTACCCGGGTCCAGCAAGAGGGGGCAGGTGGAAGATGACCTTCTTGTCATGGGGGCCACTTGCTGTCCCTGCCCCACTCCTGGCACCATCCATGCCGCCCTGAGACTTAGAGACTCAATGTGAACAAATGTCCCACCAACTTGTGCAATTTATCTGGCAGGATAATGTGCAATCCACAAGCTGTTAAGCACACAACTGTACTCCTTTTAAGTCATTAAGCATGATTGTTTGCCTTCATTTCAAGCAAAGTTGGGATCCTGGGTATCCTTTCTGCCTTTGCGTTTGGAAGCTGGGGAAAAGTTTTTTTCAACAACAACAAAAACTGTGGCTTCTGTAGATGTACACTGTGATACTTCATCAGCTCCAACACTGTGAAAATGCTGGTATTGAACACGGTAAGGCTGGGTCGATTAATGCAATGGAGAATTTGCTTTTTTCAAAGGGCAACTCCTGGAGCACAAAACAGTTAAATATGATCACCACCAGCTTCATAATGCTATTTAATCAAGGCTGCAATTACAGTATTTTTCTTCATGCAAGATAAACTGTTAGTTAAGGGGTAATCTCATTGTTTTACATGCTTTCTGGTTTTAATAAGCATAAAGACTCTAAGATTCAGCATGCTTTAAACATCTCAACTGGAAATTTCTAATGGTACTTTTAGACATTTGAAGAACAAGGGAAAAACATAGCCACAGCAACTCCCCAAACTTTATTCAGTTTTTCTCATTTCACTGTAGCTGACCTGCATTATTATTTCCAGGTTGGCCAGAGACAACTCAAGATTGTTTAAGATTGGCCCTCAGTGGCATGCTATCATCCTGAAGCCTGGGTTCCATGGACTAATCTTTAGGAATTGTTGTGGATGGCTGAAAATTTTGACCTGGTTTGCATGATCACTACAGCCCACTGTGCCTTCTTAGCCATGGTGGGTTGCAGCACCCACAGGTTCCAAGCACCACAGCCAGGAGTTCTCATTGTATGTGAGCCTGGTGAGCATGAGTTGTTGGGGTGGTTGACAAGCCAACCATCTCAACAACCCATCCATCTCAACAACCCATCCATCTCAACAACCCATCCTTGCCAGGCTTGCATGTAATGAGAATCTACTGTTTCCCCACTCGAACCTAAATATTCAAAATGGTGACCACCACCACAACAATAATCCCAACAGGAAAGCTCACCCTTCTCTAAACAGTCAAGCCAGGCTTTTACAGAGACTTGGCTCACAAATCACGACAACCCATGGTGGGGTTTTATTTACTTATTTACTGCATTTTTATACCGCCCAATAGCTGAAGCTCTTGTTAATGACAGCCTTGGTTTCTCATGACATCCAAACCTGGCATGGTTTCCTCAGAATTATTTGGTAACCATGCACAAGCCACCCAGAGAACAGGCCAGGTTTGCATAGTTAGGGAAGGAAAATAACCCATAATAGCTTATTTTCCCACTCTGAAAACATGTCACCCTGAATAACCAAACAAGCTATCATAACTTGTTTTACCACCCCGTGCATGACAGTCAAGTGCCGTATCATTACCATAATTACCCACACCGGATACAGTTTGTCATGTCGTCTGAATCCAGTGAGGGTGTATGGTGAGTGTGGGTTACAAACCACCCCACAAACCTAGAACAAGCCATTGGTTCTGGGGTGGTTGATTTGTTTGTTTGTTTGTTTGTTTGTTTGTTTGTTTGTTTGTTTGCAATATTTATATAACACTCCATTTCTCAAATAGATTCCGGAGCGGTTAACTTAAGAAATAAAATTGTAAACCCACGTGCTGTGCACCTTCACCAGGTTCAGCCAACACAACAAACTGCACCCAACAAGAGTAATTATGGTAATGATGCAACACATGACTGGCACACCCAGAGGGGTAAAATAAGCTATGACAGCCTATTTTTGTATGAAGACTAGATAAGGGGTTGGCACCCTTTGGGGGCCATAAGCACATTTGACAATTTGTGGGCATCACCACAAAATGGCTGTCAAGGGAGGCATGGCAAAGGACAAGTAACATGCTGAAAAGATTGACTACAAGGCAGAGATGGGGTCTCAGCCCCAACACATTAGACTAAACACTATCCCTAAATTCCTTTGAACCCATGGTTTTCAGTACCAACAGAAACCAATTTCACTAGTGCTGGTAAGAAAATGCAGTAACTAAAAAAAAAAGTGAGTGGAGTAGGTCACCTTGCTTGACACCAAGGAAAGAGTCCTGGAGCACATTGGCCTGGACTAGGTTGTACCATCAAAGGCCATTGCTCCATGGTAGAGTACTTGCTTTGCATACATAAAGCCCCAGGTTTGATCGCTGCCATCTACAATCAGAGGACCTCAGAAAGCAGGGTTCAGAGAGATCTCAACCTGACATCTCAGAGAGCACCGCCAATCAAAGTCGACAGCACTGGGTGAAACGTACTAATGGTTTGGCTTGGTATGATGCAACTTCATATATGTATGTATTTATACGCAGAACATTCATTTAATTGCTGGCATTGAAACTCTCTGAGGTCTCCCAGCCCAAGTACATGCAACAGGTGAGTTCTCTGAACTTCCAGTCCTACGAATTATTAGTACAAGTCCAACAGAGAACCCAGCCAAGTAATTGATAACTACGGACCTATCTGTACCAAGCAGGATACAACATTTTGAAAATGTTTTGAAAACTATATATGGAGTGTGTCCTGGGCTCCAACAGTTGTCACTACTGTTATAAACCATTTTAAACTGTTTTAAAGCAGTAGTGTAGATAGGCTCTACGACTATATTATTATTATTATTATTATTATTATTATTATTATTATTATTTGTAGCCCGCCTCTCCCTCCGGATCAAGGCGGGGAACAACAACAATATAAAACATAAAAATCACAACAGTTAAAAAAATTAAAAAACAAGATGAATGGTGCCTGGGTTGTGAGTATATTAACTCAGTGTTGTAACCCTGAGATTGCTGGCTGACTGTTCCTCCGTAGAAACTGAAAAATTTAAAAATCATTCCACACAGAAAATTAGCCTGTCAGGGAGAAGGTTACTAGCCTAGCCCTCCTCCTGACATGTTAGCTTTCGATGTGCAGGAATTTTTTATATATATATTAGGACATCTACAATCAGAAGTGGAACAGCCCAGACACAGGGCTACTAGTACAGTGAGAATTAGCTCTGAGTTGTATCACGTACTGATGTCTCTGGCCATTGTCCCTTCACTAATATAGTATCATCTGTTTTAGTAGCCATGTCCCTTTTGGGGTTTCGTTGCTTCTCCAAGGAAGTGCTTACGTTTATAAGACTTTTCTCTTAAGAGCCCTAAGAAGAGGTGGGCAAACAACCCCTTGTTCTCCTCAAAATCCCGTTTGGATTTGGTAACCATGCCTTGAAAACTCTTGAAAAAAATTTTAACGGGGCTTGTGAGTACTCTAAAGGGAAGCTCATAGGCTACCCACTTTTCCCCTCCTCTGCCAGTGCCCCCCAACCCTAGCAAGGGGAGAAAAAAACCTACTTTTATTTTACTTATTTATTATTTATTTGTTTGTTTGTTTGTTTGTTTGTGTGACAGAAGGAAACTCAGCTCACTCGAGACAAGGACAGCCATCTAAATTTGCAAGCAGCATTTCAAGGATTGATCCGGACTGCCCCCTTTAATATATTTGCCTCGTCCCTAGTTCTAAGAAGCTCTCCATCTGTCTTCAATATAGAGAGAAGTGTTGTTAAACTGCATAAAGGTTTCTTTACCTTTAATGTTCTTCTGGGACATAATATGTCTCCAAAGTCTGCTTGTGGAAAGAAAAGATTTACGAAGAAACAACACAATTGGCAGCAATTGTGAATTCTGGAAAATTTGTTTCAGCTCCCAGACAGAATGAGTTCCAAAAGGAGTTGATTTGCTTCTTGGTGACCAGAGGCAAAGGACATTAAAGCTGCTATACGTTTAATTATAGATGCATAGAAGAGGAGACTTTGGATGGTGCAACTTGACTTGTAGGGTTAAGAGAAAGGCTACACCTCCTTGAAATGTCCTCCTCTATCAGCCATTCAGTGTGTGTAGCCCTACCCTTCTTACCATCTGGTCACCCTATTTACAGGTGTGTTTTTGCATCCTCCAAATCCTCCAATGTTAATTTATATTGACTAGATTTACATCCATTTCAAATCATCAAAATAACCAGCCAAAAATCAGGCCAGTTATTTTAAACCATTAGGCAACTTTCAGCCTTCCTCCAATCCTTTTCCTTCCAGTTTTCCTTCTCCTCATTCTGGCCTTTTCCTTTTCTGCTGACCCTCTGGCCTTTTCCATCTTGTCTTTTCCAGCCCCTTGGTTCTTCTAACTGCCTTTTCCTTAGTCCAACTGCTTTAAACCTCTGTAGTGTCAGAATTCTCCAACCAACAGATGCCAGGGACTCACGGGCTTTACGGGATTCATGCAGTGGCAATCAGAAAAACATAGCACCAGAATAGCTCAGCCAACGACTCCGTGACAGACAGCAACTGAGCCAATCACTATCAGATGCTCATCACCACTACACAATTCATTTGTACAAGATTTGGAGGACCAATTTTGTGGAGATTTTTCCCATTGGAAATTGAACTGGAAATTTCATTTGCTATACCTTGGTACTAGTGTCTGAGGGGAGAATTGTATGTGGGGCAGGGATAGACAGGGAGGATATATATGACTTATTTCATCTATCTATCTATCTATCTATCTATTTGTAAGTACGAGAGGTTCATCAAACAAGTGTTTTAGTGCATGCTTGCTACTGCCCACTTACGGGTGTGTGTGCGTCCTTTACATGATGCTGTCCGCCTTCCATGCACCTCCCATTCCTTCCACTCATTTTTCCATCAGAAAAGAGAGCCCTTTTAATTTGACTTTTTTTAAAAAAAAAATGAAATGTGCCACGATCTCCTGCTGAGTGCAGGAAACGGGGCACAATAAAAATGACCCCAGAATGGGCCACATGAACTTTGTTTACTTCTTCTTTCCCCTCCGGGCAAAAAAAGGAAGTAATGAGGGACAAAAGTGGGGGTGGAGAAGTGATGGTAAGGAAACGTGATTTCCTCCCGTGTGATGACGCTCTAAGTCACCTTTCAGCTCCGATAGGACCCCAAAGTGATTTACAGTTAAAACTTGCAACAGTTTTTTTTTTATATATATATATATATATATATATATATATAATAATAATTTGAAAACTTTAAAAACAATTTGGAAAGTATAATACTACACCTATCCCACTCAGCACTCTTCCCCTCACCATGAGTTCCCCACACCCCACTTCTCAACTCACCTTGTAATTCACTTGGTTTTGCGGACATTTCTTGGGGAATTCTCAGGAAAATATGCAGGTGACAATGATGAGGCCATAATGAAGAAAATGGAAACCTAAATGATCATCATACTATGATGATGAAATAAGAGATCCCACATGTAATACTGACTGTGCAAACCCACCATTTTAAAGGTTGAACAACAACCTCATTTTATTGCAGTTGTATTTCAGTGCAAAATTACTTCATGAGTGAGAAAGATCTCACACACCCTTATTCCTCTTTATTGGGGCTCAATGTAGAGAAATCATAATTCATAGCTTAGGTGGCCAGTGCTAGAATGCAGGTTTAATGTTCTTCAAACTTCCTTTTAAAAAAACAAACTATGCATGCATATTTAAAAAACAGGCAACAGTAGAAGTGGGGAGGCAACCCGTAATCAGAACTTTGCCTATTTTATCTAGTTATGTGAGGTTAGTCATTATTTCACTTGGTGCCTTTCCGAACAGAACTGATGCCATATGTTTGGCTTCTCTGTTGACATCTGTGGAAACGCTTGTACTAGCAAATGCAGTCATTGTTGTGGCACTGAAGGAGGCAATTCTCACAAGCTGGAAGGTCCCAACATCACATCATATGGACTTCCTGTCTTAAACAGCTGCACAGTGTTAACTGTGCCTTGCCAAACAGCTACCATTTCCAGTGAGCAGCTGCTTTCTACTGGATGGTGAACCACCTCCATCAGTAAGCAGAAGACTTGCCTTTTATCAGTGATGGACATTATGCCTGTTGTTTCTAAATGTTTTGCTAATGGATTCGCTCAACAGCATTTTTGTATTTGATTGGAACCCACTGCTCAAGTTCAAAGGACTAATTTACACAATCTTCTGGAATTCATCCAATATTTTAAATTCAATTCAACCCTCCAAGTGCTGTTGCTTATGTAAGCAAAATGTCAATAGCCACACACAAGGAGGAGGAGGAGGAGGTATCGGCAGACTTGGGGTATCCCTGAGGGTTGCAGGAAAAAATTGTTTAGGGAAAAACACCCCATTTAGCATTCTCAGTATGCATGGGATGGTGACTGACCCTTGGGAGACAAAATATGAAAACTGAGTGGGAAGAGAATTGGAATTTAATGACTGGAAAAGGAGGATGGTGGAAGGAACAGATATAAAAACACCATCCATAAGCGTGCGCAGCCCATTTCATTAGGCGGTGCCCCAGGGATTTTTTTAAGGTAAACATTGATTGAATATACAGTCACAAAGGATGTTTTTTCATTCATCAAACAAACTAAATAAACTCAAACTTAACTAAACTGTATTTTTATTTAACAACTAATGTTTACTTTAAAAATACAAATTTTAAAAATGAGACCCTGAATACAATTTTTTTGCTGTAGTGATAACCAGGCATATATAAAGATACAGTCAATTCCTAACTGCACTCCTATACACACTGACTTGGGAGTAAGTGGACGAGAGGAGCTGGGCCAAAACCCAGGCCCCTTTTCACACACAGGAGCCCAGAGCCTGGAGCGTTGGAAGCGCAGCACAGCAGCTGCAGAGACAAGGGAATGCCTTGAGGGCTGTAGCCGATTGTTCTGCACAAGGCGCCACAGCCACCCCTTTCCCCTGGGCCTTCACGTTGTTTAACCTGGCCTCACTGTTGCTCCACAGAGCCCGCTTACCTGACCAATTACGAATCGGCGAGGCCCTCCAACTCTCCAACACAGCTCTCCAACTGGGACAGTAGGGCCTAGCAGAGCCGCCCATCAAAGCCACGTCCACTGGCTCAAAGGTTTGCTAGCCTGCCTGCCTGCCTGCCTGCCTGCCTGCAATGGAGGCTTTCCCATGCAGGAAGTCTCATGGGGCGCACGCTCCTCCTCGCCGCTGCTCCCCCGCCTGCCTTGGCGCCGAGTCCTCCTGTGCTGTGCCATAGAGGAGCTCGGGTAAGAGTGGTGCCCCTCGCTTGCTCTCCTCTCTCACTCACTGGATCTGTATGCTCAGCCACAGCCATGGGAGAGCAATGGCGGTGGGCGCTGAGGGGGGGTGCTGGCGGGGGGTGCTGGCGGGGGGTGCTGGGCATTAGATGGTGCCTGGGCACCAGGTGAACCAGCTGTGTGCACGCCATTCACTCACACTCTTTCTAGCAAACACTCTTTGAGCAGCCTCCTGCCTGAGAAGGGAGAGGTTTGAAGGCTCACCCCTCAACCACCCCTGCATACAACATGCAAATTGTCAGTCCCACTTGTTCAATTCTGTTATCAATGGTTCTAATTGTGACTGTGAGTGTTATCTGAATGAGAAATTTCATTTAAGGTCTTCATTAGAAGCCAAAAGAGTTACTAAGGGAAGTTTTGCACATCCCTACAGAGAAAGGAATATTTCATAGTTTGCATAGTCTGGGTCTGGGTCTTTCTTGAGGTTTTACTGAAACACATAAGCAAGACATGAGAGGTTGTATTCACTGATATCTATCATTTTCCCAATTGCCTGTGAGGTATATTTTCCCAAGAGTGTATTTCACTGATTTTTAACTAATCGGTTAAACCCCCACTGCACCATTGACACTAACAAAATGTTTTGTTTAGGATTTTCTAAGAGAAGTCAAAAGAGAGAGAAGAAGAAAAACAGAGAAGGAAAAGAAAAGGCAAGAAAGGGGAAAGGTGTGATTTTAAAAAATGGAGATCTTGTTTCAGGATAAGAACAAATGTGAGTCCCAGGTTTGAAAAGATTCCATTCCTTGAGCTGGAAGCTGGATTGCTGAAAATAGAAAGCATGTCCCTAATGGGAATCCTGAACTTGGGCAATCCAGATGCCTCATACTGCCAGCCAATTGCAGAGGCCAAAGTTGTACACCTCTATCCCCTTCTGAGCCTAACGTAGATCGATTTATTTATTAAAACATTGTTATCCCACCCTATATCAGTGGGATCTCAGGGTGGCGTAAGTTCAGGTCTAAGCTGTGGGTTCACACAAGACAGTGAAGCTCTCTAAGCCCCAGGCTCAGACCTTCAAGATCCTCCAAAGATCATTGATGCCTTGCTGCTGGTTCAAGTTCTAGAGTTGTTGGCAATGGAACATAGGGAGTTGCATTATACCAAGTCAGGCTGCTCATCCATGTAGCTCAGTATTATTGACACTGACTGGATGTGGCTCTCCAAGTTTTCAGGCAGGAAATTTTCCTACCCTACCTGGAGATGCTTCAGATTGAAGCTGGGACTTTCTGCATATGCCAAGTATGTACTTTGCCACTGAGCTTCCCCTTATCACATTCCCAATGCCACAGACAGCCACACGTGGCCATTAGTCAGGCTTTTAAAATGACTCATCCTAATTGTTCACTTGATAGCCCGTTGTTATTGCTCTCCTTCCTGCAAAACCCATGGTTTGTTCCCTTCCTAAATTGCCTTCTCTTTCTTTCCCTGGTTTCTGAACCAATAGGGAACCATTGTACGTGTCGCCATGCAAAGCCTTGCCTCTGAGGAATAGATGTTGACCTCATGTTTCTTCCTCGGCATCCATGGGGTCGGCACAGAGAAGCGATAAAGCTCACAGTGAGAGCTTAAAAGCTGGGGAGTTTTCATTGTCTATCTGCAGTATGACTATTTTGCAACGAGCAGAGAGAAAGGCAGCTTCCAAAGTGCTCCTCATTAAGGGAGAGAATGTGAAGCAACATATTTTCTGCCTACTGTGAGGGCCAGTGGGGTCAGGGGCACAGGGGTGGGAGACAATTCCATCCATAAAATGGGAACCAAAACCAAACATGTTGCTAGGATTCATTTCATCAGTGGATAGCTGGAAAATATTTTCTAATGGCCAATTAGAAATGCCTCGGCTGTCACCAGACCCCTATGATAGCGCCACTAACCATTAAAAGAGCATTCAGTCATCGCTTTGATGACATACATTTTCCCTCACTGTGCTTTGCTTATGCACAGAAGCCTCGGAAGTCCACACCCGGGAAGATGGCCATCCAGTCATGACACTCTTGTAAGCATGAGAAGCTTGTCAAAGTGCAGCCAGCGGGGGAGGTCGTCCAGAGGTTTGAAGCTGGCTGCCAGCTGGTAACTCCATTTCATCCGATCCAGGTGTGGATGCCCTGAACAGGTGGCTTGGAGTAATAGGCTGAACGGGTGATGGGAACCTGATTTTGCAATATCTGAATCCAACCTTAGCCTGCATTTAACTTGCCTCTTGATTAGGGAAGTGCAGAACCATGCTAAGAAATTTCCCAGTTGATTCAGGGACTCTTTTTGTTCCCCTCCAATTCTTCAGAGGAACCTCCAGACTCACTTTGAATTTCACTCTAGGCAGTGACAAGGATGCATAGATCGCCTCACCCTATGGATTTTCACTGAAGAGCATCATCACACAGTGGAAAATCGCATTTGCTTACTGTTGCTTCTCCGCACATGTGTTTGTCCCTCATTGCTTCCACTTTTGAAAGAGTAAGTAAACAACTTGCAGTGGGGCATTTTGATCCCGCACACAGCAGGAGACAGAGGCAACTTCCATCTTTAAAAATAAGTCAGACTTACTGGGGTGTTTTTTTGTCACGCGAAAAAGGCTAGCAAGGGTGAGAGGCATACAGGAGGCAGACAATGTTATGAGAGGGACCCGCAAAAAGCTGTGAATGCCCAGTAACGAGCATGCAATGAAATGCTCATCTGATGGAGATCGAAAGTTCAAACTTTTCAACTTTCAGCTCAAATTTCAAAGGTCAATAAAAGGGGTGAAACCAAGGGCAATTTCATGATGCTTGTCAAAATTAGGTAAAAAGTCTGGAGATGAAGTCTCTCAGTGTTCACCAGCACTTTTCATCCCTGGGGGGGTCTACACGATGTCACTTTAGCACCTGTTTCTGATAATATGCACTTTCCCCTATATTCATATTTATGTCTAATAGCAGTAGACGAGAGCCGTTAAGGTGAATTACGGGCATCATAAAATGCACTTTACAATTGTTTATATGCGGAGTTTCGCTGCAGAGTCGGTTCAGGGGTGTATGGTTGAACGTGGAAAAATTGACGAAAGCACCGCCCTGTCTCCTGATTGTACCTCCCCCAGACTTTCACGCTGTTCATTAACCCTGCCCACCTGACTTTCTCCCTGTTGCCTGTCCAATCACGATCGCGCGTGACTTCGCATGTGGGTACGATTTCTAATCATTGGATGTGCCTACAATTACAGTTGTTAGCAGGGCAGCATTGGCTTTGGGACCTGTTGTAAAACCATAAAAGCATCATTTTTCCAGATACTGGACAGCCATGGCGAACACCCGCCCGCGTAGCGTCTGCCCCCCTGTATTGCTTCTGCCAAGAATCAGACGCCGGATGCTTGTGGCAGCTTCCCCTTACCTGCCTTCTTGGAAATGTGCTGCTTCAAGGACAATTTTTTGTGTATCCTTTCCGTTACAATGTTGCATTTCACACTGATTTCCCCAGTTCCATACCAACTGGCTATTATTCTATCTATCTATGGACCCCGAGATGCCAGCACACCACGTTTCTGGGATGGCCAACGCTGAGTGGGCTAGACTGCAACCTCGCCATGCCATAACCTGGTCTCTGCGTCGCAGAGGTGGGTGTCTGGGAATGAGGGAGTGGGGAAGGGATGAACGCTGCCCAGAACAAAAAAACTGGATGGCACTGATGTCCTCTCTCCCCCCCCCCCAACACACACACAGTCTGCTTGCTATTCTACCAACTGCATCGCCTTCAGCGCAGAATGAGGAGACTGGAACGCAAAGTCTGGCATGCCCGCTCTCCGTTACCACTTCAGCAGCCGGCAGTGCCATTTGAATGACTGGCACAGCAGGGGACAGCCCAACTTGGGAGAGTCGGCTTGGATGTTGCATCTGTAGACTGACATTAATTTCCATATAATTGTTGCAGTTTCCCTTTTGTTCAGTGCCTTCCGCCCAATCCCCTGTGTTTTCCCCACTTGCGCTGTGCCTTTCAGATTGCTCCGGCCACACTTTTCAATGGGATTTTGGCCACATGTAACCATTAGTAGAATAAAGATATTGCATTGCTTTATGATAATAAAATAAGTGTTCTTTTCGATGCGATACACACACACACACACACACACACACACCTTCCTGGAAAATCAATGCAAGAAGGGAGAGAAAATACGAAGCCCTATGCACGCTCGGGCGCTAAGATTCCCAGGGAGAATGTCCCCCCACCTGCTCAATGCTCCTTACTCCCGAGTAACAGTGGTCAATGGCAGGAACAGCCTTGCACATAAAGTACTTTTCCTTCCTTTTTCAAGCCTTTATTCCAGCAAGGGAGAGGAGGAGGGAAGGGTAGCCTTAGCGGACCGCAAATTATTCTAAAAATGAAGCACGCACATTATTCCAACCCCCTTGGTTCCTGTAAAACCAGCTCCATGTGAGTATCCACTCATCTCGACGAAAGAAAGATTCCAGTGGGTATTGAAAAGAAACTTTACTTTTAGTTCTGGAAAATTGAGATCAGCCATTACTGAACAGAGAAGAAGGAAGTAGGAGGGAGGAGTTTTGCAGCAGAGCAGGATCACAGCTATAGGGTTGAACGTGGGTCATTTGATGAAAGTACCTCCCTCTGTATCCTGAAAGTACTGCCCCCTAGGAAAGTGGGAAAAGTGGTGGTAAACTTGGGGGCAGGCATTCACTCATGACATCACAAGTAGGGGTGTGCACGGACCCCCCGGATCGGATCGGGACCCGGATCGGGACCTCCAATTTTGTCCCGGACCGGTTCGGACAAAATCGGAGGCCCCCCGGACCGGATCGAGTCCGATCCCGATCCAAAAATCGGAAATTTTTGGATCGGCCGCCATTTTTTTCCCCATAGACTTGCATTGCAATGCAAGTCTATGAGGAAAAAATGGCGGCGGGTGGGTAAGGGGGGGCCTAACTCCCTCCCCCCCCCGGGGCCGTCCGCTGTGGACGGCCCCGGCAGGTAAACCCCCTCCCCCGCGCTCCCTACCCCCCCTGGGGCCGCCTGCTTCCATCCGCTGGCGCCCGCGGGCGCCAGCGGATAGAAGCGGACGGCTCCGGGGGGGGGGTAAGCCCCCTTCCCCGCCACTTACCTTCTCGGCACGTCCGGCGCCGGCGGCTACTACCAGCGGGCTCCGCGGCCTACTCTCGAGTAGCGCGCCGGGTGATGACATCACCCGGCGCGCCACCCTGGAGCAGGCCGCGGAGCCTGCTGGTAGTAGTAGGCGCCGGCGCCGGACGGGAGCCGCCGGGCCGGGCAGGTAAGGGCCCCCCTCCCCCCTCCCCCCTCCGCGCGCCCCCTCCTCCCCCCTCCCCCCTCCGCGCGCCCCCTCCTCCCCTCCACGCACCCCCTCCTTACCTTTCCGGCCCGGCGGCTCCCGTCCGGCGCCGGCGCCTACTACTTCCAGCAGGCTCCGCGGCCTGCTCTAGAGTAGCGCGCCGGGTGATGACATCACCCGGCGCGCCATCCTAGAGCAGGCCGCGGAGCCTGCTGGGAATAGTAGGCGCCGGCGCCGGACGGGAGCCGCCGGGCCGGAAAGGTAAGGGCCCCCCTCCCCCCTCCGCGCGCCCCCTCCTCCCCTCCACGCACCCCCTCCTTACCTTTCCGGCCCGGCGGCTCCCGTCCGGCGCCGGCGCCTACTACTTCCAGCAGGCTCCGCGGCCTGCTCTAGAGTAGCGCGCCGGGTGATGACATCACCCGGCGCGCCATCCTAGAGCAGGCCGCGGAGCCTGCTGGGAATAGTAGGCGCCGGCGCCGGACGGGAGCCGCCGGGCCGGAAAGGTAAGGGCCCCCCTCCCCCCTCCGCGCGCCCCCTCCTCCCCTCCACGCACCCCCTCCTTACCTTTCCGGCCCGGCGGCTCCCGTCCGGCGCCGGCGCCTACTACTACCAGCAGGCTCCGCGGCCTGCTCTAGAGTAGCGCGCCGGGTGATGACATCACCCGGCGCGCCACCCTAGAGCAGGCCGCGGAGCCTGCTGGGAATAGTAGGCGCCGGCGCCGGACGGGAGCCGCCGGGCCGGAAAGGTAAGGGCCCCCCTCCCCCCTCCCCCCTCCGCGCGCCCCCTCCTCCCCTCCACGCACCCCCTCCTTACCTTCCCGGCCCGGTGGCTCCCGTCCGGCGCCGGCGCCTACTACTACCAGCAGGCTCCGCGGCCTGCTCTAGAGTAGCGCGCCGGGTGATGACATCACCCGGCGCGCCACCCTAGAGCAGGCCGCGGAGCCTGCTAGTAGTAGTAGGCGCCGGCGCCGGACGGGAGCCACCGGGCCGAGAAGGTAAGTGCCCCCCTCCTCCCCCCCCCGCTGTCCACTTTCATCGGCGGGCGCCCGCTGGCGCCCGCCAATGGAAGCGGCGGTGGGCGCCAGTGGGCGCCCGCCGATCCGCTGATCCGCCGAACCGGTTCGGAGCTTTTTCGGACCGGTTCGGATTGGATCGGCCGATCCAGCTGCGGGATCGGAAATCGGATAATTTATCCGATTTCCCACTGGACCGGACTCGGATCGTGGATCGGGTCCGATCCAGTGCACATCCCTAATCACAAGCCCTGCACACCAAACTATACCCACGGTTAGCATTAATCCGAATGGGGAGTGGAGGTTACACGACCAAAATACGATCGAACATTGGAGAAACACTAAAAGTCGTGTTTAATCATCACCTTGGAAACACGCATTAACGGAGCCTATAAGTCGCATAGATGTCTGATCTGCACCCCGCTCGTGTGTACAAAATGACGTCAGAACGAAGTAAAAGCGACCCAAATAAGCCTTCAGCCCTTCATCTCAACATCTCAATTCCGCCCCCACAGTTCGGCACCAATGGAAACTCTTTTGACTCCCCTTGGAATTATTCAGGCACTTTGCCTAGGGTGGAACCTCCAAATGTGCTTTGAATTTCACATGAGGTGAATATGAGCACATCTTTAACACACTTTTCAGAATTCTGATCTATGTGAAAGAAATTACCACAGTGATTCAAAAATGGGGCATCAAAAGATTTTCTCAAAGGTATCAAATCCAAAAACAACAAGTAAATCTTGGATATGATTGTTTGACTCTCTTTGGCCATCTTTAGTAAGATTACACTCTTTGGCTGTTCAGAATTATTCAAGATTAATTTACAAGAAAACAAAGTATTTTACGGTTGGGTGTTTTATACATATACCTAATAACTATAGCAACATTATAAACACAGGTCAAATATTCTTCTCTTTTTAAGGAAAGGATGTTATTCCTGTATAACAGAGGCTCATTTCATTGTTTATCATTAAGAACAGCTACTCAGCCCATAGACCAGTGAACTGGCCAGAGTTATAGGTGCTCATGAGGATTGCCCATATGTTTGTGTGCAACAGACATAGAAGGGTGCTCCGTTTCTACATTGGTTGATTGTCAAGGTCACTTGTCTTGCTTGAGGATTTCCCTTCATTCACCATCTTCCCCGATAGGGATGGTAGTAGCTCAGTTCCCAGAAGGAGCAAATGGATACTGGTTGTATGCTGATTTCCTTTTTTGTCAGTGTCTATATCTGCATTGCATATTAATAGTTAAAAGCCTTGAGTGTCTGCAAATAACATATGGTTTTCATAGAGCTGCTGTATCGCAAATCTCTTCTGGCTGCTCAAATCTCCATTTCATATGTGGCAGATAAGAGCCTGCTCTTTCCAAGAAGAAATTTTAGAACAGAACATTCTACAGAAAGCATGCTCAGAAACATAGATCAGGGACCATGCATACACACACACACACAAACACACACACTTCCTCAAAGTTGCCTCACACTCTAGTATGATCATGAAACAAAGCCTAAGATGGAACAATGTGGATGAAAGGGTATAACTGTACAGATAGGATCAGGTTTGCTTCTTAATGGCTGGAGTCAGCATGTGGGTGGATTTGGCCCATATCCCAGTAGTTCCCCAGAATCCATTGCTTTCATTTCTCCCACATAAACAATAGCTGCCATTCACTCTTATAAAGGGCCAGGTTTAGATATATAGTTTTTCGATATCCTGGATCCAGTGTTTTCTATGGAGAGGCAGGTGATCTCAGTGGCTAGGAGTGTCTTTTACCAGCATAGGCAGTATCACCTACTACAAACCTGTCTGAAGAAAGCTGACATCATTTCAGTTATATAGACACTGGTTACATACCGACTCAACTCCCTAATGCTCTATAGTACAGGTCTGCCTTTGAAGTGAGTCCAGAAACTTCAGCTTATGCCAAATTCAGCTGCCCGAATGCTTTGAGCAAGGTGGTCTGATCAAATCACCAATTTTGTATCAGTTGCATTGGTTACTATTAGTTTCCAGGTTTGATTTAAAGTGCCTGTGCTAACCTTAAAAGACCTGAATGGATTGGGATTAGGTTATTTTAAAGGCTACCTATCTCTAGGGTGACCAGATAAAATCCAGGTCAGGGCTCATGTAACTTTACCAGTTGTAGAGAAAAGGGAATTTCAGCCAGTGTCATTTGTACGCAATTAGTTCCTGGTGAAATTCCCTCTTCATCACAACAGTTAAATAATAATATAATAATTATTTATTTGTACCCCGCCTCTCCCTTCGGATCGAGGTGGGGAACAGCAACAATATAAAACACTAGGGGTGTGCATCGGATCCGATCCGATCCACGATCCGAATCCGATCCGCCCCAAAATCAGGAAAATCCAATCCGATCTGATCAACCTCCGATCCGATCCACCGAGGTCCGATCCGGATCAGACGCCATTTTGAATGCTTTTTCCCATAGCCATGTATTGTTTTACAAAAACGCCTATAACTTTTTCATTTTTAAAGATAGAAGGATGAAACTTGGGCACATTGTAGACTGGTTAGGGATAGTTATCTGTGAGAAATTTCAGAAAGATTGGTGCATGCGTTTTGTGGCAATTAATTATTTAATAAATACCCAGGAATGCCTATAACTTTGTCATTTTTAAAGTTACACACATGAAACTTTGCCACAGTGTAGGTGGTACCTTGGGACCTATGTGTGTGAAATTTCAAAAATGTAGGTGCTTGCCTTGTATGGCAATTAATTTTAGAAAAATGGGTAGTAGTGGGGTAAATACAGTTACGCCTCCCACTTTTTTATTTTTAAAGATACAAACAGGAAACATGGGCACATTACAGGGAACACTTCGCTTGATATGTGTGTAAAAATTCAGAAAGCTGGGTCCAGGCATGTGGTGGCAAGGTATTTTTGAAACAATGAGGAAAGAAACGCCTATAACTTTTTTATTTTAAAAGTTAGAAGTCTGAAAGTTGCTCACTTTGTAGATGGGTTAGGGGTAGATATGTGTCAGAAATTTCAGAATTATAGGTCCAGGCATTTGATGGCTATGGAATTTTTAGATTAAAAGTTTCAAAAGTTTTTCCACAGAGGCTTGGTTTCCCCCGTCTCCCACTCCCGCCTCCCGCGAAGAAAAAGGAAACACACTCTCTCGATCTCTTTGATCCTTGCATGCATGGCTGCAACTGAGCTAGTATCCATTACAAAAGGGGAAACAAAGTAACTACATTAAAGCACTTGGCTCGTGTCTGCTTTGATACTTTCACTTTTTACTCAAGCAGAACGGCTGAGCCTAGGATCACTCTCTCTCGATCGCTAGGATCGTTACAGGAAAATTTTTCTACAGTCTTCAAAGTGGTGTGTGCAGACACCTTGCCACCACATGCCTGGACCCAGCTTTCTGAATTTTTACACACATATCAAGCGAAGTGTTCCCTGTAATGTGCCCAAGTTTCCTGTTTGTATCTTCAAAAATAAAAAAATGGGAGGCGTAAATGTATTTACCCCACTACTACCCATTTTTCTAAAATTAATTGCCATACAAGGCAAGCACCTACGTTTTTGAAATTTCAAACACATAGGTCCCAAGGTACCACCTACACTGTGGCAAAGTTTCATGTGTGTAACTTTAAAAATGACAAAGTTATAGGCATTCCTGGGTATTTATTAAAAAATTAATTGCCACAACACGCATGCACCAATCTTTCTGAAATTTCTCACAGATAACTATCCCTAACCAGTCTACAATGTGCCCAGGTTTCCTGTTTGTATCTTCAAAAATAAAAAAGTGGGAGGCATAACTGTATTTCTCAATGGGCAAGTGCAATGCAATGATTCCCTATGGGCAAGTACTGTCCAATGATTCCCTATGGGCAAGTACTGTCCAATGAATCCCTATGGGCAAGTGCTGTCCAATGAATCCCTCATTGTTTCAAAAATTAATTGCCACACCAGGCAAGCACCAATGTTTCTGAAATTTCACACACATATCAAGCCAAGTGGTACCTGTAATGTGCCCAAGTTTCCTGTTTGTATCTTCAAAAATAAAAAAGTGGGAGGCGTAACTGTATTTACCCCACTACTACCCATTTTCTAAAATTAATTGCCACACAAGGCAAGCACCTATGTTTCTGAAATTTCACACACATAGGTCCCAAGGTACCACCTACAATGTGGCAAAGTTTCATGTGTGTAACTTTAAAAATGACAAAGGTATAGGTGTTTCTTTCCTCATTGTTTCCAAAATTAATTGTCACACAAGGCAAGCTCCAATGTTTCTGAAATTTCACACACATATCAAGCGAAGTGTTCCCTGTAATGTGCCGAAGTTTCCTGTTTGTATCTTTAAAAATAAAAAAATGGGAGGTGTAACTGTATTTACCCCACTACTACCCATTTTTCTAAAAATTTACTGCCACACAAGACAAGAACCTACGTTTCTGAAATTTCAGGTATCACCTACAATGTGGCAAAGTTTCATGTGTGTAACTTTAAAAATGACAAAGTTATAGGCATTCCTGGGTTTTTATTAAAAAATTAATTGCCACAAAACGCATTCACCAATCTTTCTGAAATTTCTCACAGATAACTATCCCTAACGAATCTACAATGTGCCCAAGTTTCATCCTTCTATCTTTAAAAATGAAAAAGTTATAGGCGTTTTTGTAAAACAATATTTGGCTATGGGAAAAAGCATTCAAAATGGCGTCCGATCCGGATCGGACATCCGGTCTGATCCGATCCGACCATCCTCCGATCCGATCCGATCCGACCCCCCAGGTCTGATTCCGATCTGCTATCCGATCCGATCCGGGGGGTCAGTGCACATCCCTAAAAATCACAACAGTTAAAATTTTAAAAACAAGAGAAAAATACAACATTAAAAAATACAACATTAAAGGTGCATGCACTATACTAGAGTGACCATATACAAAAGAAGGTAGGGCCCCTGCAACTTTAACTGTTGTGGTGAAGAGGGCGTTTTTTAAAAAAATCAATTTTTTTAAAAATCCTAAAAATCAACAGATGAATGCATCTGCTTCAAATTTGGCATGGCTGAATCCCTACCTCAGGGCTATCATGGTGCCAAGTTTCATCACTTTGTCTTTAAAAATGACCGATCTGTAAGCATTTTTGTTAATTTCATTTGACTATAAAGTAGAGCTGCCCTTTGGGTGGGGAAAGGATGGGGAAATCAGGTCTGAATGAACGCACGTGGCAAGCTGTCATTCTGGTCGGTCAGAACTGAAATGATCTTTAATAAATTCATATAGGCTGACCATCTGGAAAGGAGGACAGGGCTCATATAACTTTAACAGTTGTAGAGAAAAGGGAATTTCAATCAGTGTCATTTGTATGCAATTAGTTCCTGGTGATATTCCCTCTTCATCACAACAGTTAAAGTTGCAGAGCCCTGCCTTCTTTTGTATATGGTCACTCTAGTATAGGGCTACAAAAATATCATTTTTTCACTATAATTATCATGAAGACGATACGGTTCACCTATGATATGAATGAAGATGATAATTTTTTTTTGGTCCAAAACGACAATAACGATAAACAATGATATTTTTTGACGTGCACACCCCTACGAACAACACACTGTCATTTTCCAAAAAAAAAAAAAAATCTTGCCGTGTGCCTCCCCCCACCCCCACCCCACCCTGTTTAGATTTGTTTTCTTCTTTTTGAGGGAAAGAGGAGTAGTGTTCCAATAACTATGGAGCCAGGCTTCCAGAATAAATACAGCATTGGACACTAATGCAGTATTGGGTAACGTTATTTACAGGCCCTGTTTCAGAAGAACGTGATATCAATCATGAGTGGAGTTAGATGACGCAGGTTACTTAATGCTTCCATTTGTCACACTTTCCTTGTGAAATAAATGACAGCTGGTTAGAGCAGGATTCTGAACATTTAATAAACAAATAAGAATGCTGCCAGCTCCTTTGAGGTTGTTCCTTTTTGCTCAAGGGGAGAGGAGACATAGTATAGTCCAATCAGTGAAGTAATGAGTGTAAAATCTAACCTGCATCATGGACTTTCTGGAGGCAAGACTATAAACTACACTTAATACAGGGACGCCATCCAAACCAGCAATCCCATGTCAAGGTCTCCCCATCTCTTACCCATGTTGTAGCATCATCATTTCGTCTTCCTCCCCTCCCTCCATCTCCACCATCAACAGCACCTACTGATGTGAAATGGGTGCAGGAAAGTCCATGGTGATGATGTGACAACACAAATAAGAAGATGGAACAATTTGATATGAGGTTTCCATTTTCAGTGGCAGCCTCGTGCTGAGGAGCTTAATGTGTGTTTTCTTCCTGACAGCATAATCAACGAATCAGTTTAGGCCCATTTCAGTGGTTATACATTAGCTGAGGTGAGCCTCAGGCTTCTGCACTCCCCCTGTCCTCTCCTCCTTGGGATGCTAAAGGAAGTGAGCAAAAACTTTGGCTTTCACTTTTCACTATGCCACAGTTTCCCACTATGTATGAACTCAATAAACCATGCTTTATTCTAACTCTGGTTTGCTAAAGTAAACAAGGATCAAATCATGTTTTGATATTCTTGTTTGTTAATTAACAAAAGTTCCCATAGACCACAATTCTCTGAATTCACACACAATGAGAAACTGTGGCTTAGTCAAAAGTGAATTCCAATGCTTTCACTCTTCTCCTCTCATGAGTGAAGGAGGAAGGGGGAGAACATGAGTCCGAGGCTCATTATGGTTCATTCATGTACAACTAAATTATGGTTTGGATTCCATATAAATAC
The DNA here is from genome assembly GCA_029215795.1 of Anniella stebbinsi. NCBI lineage: Eukaryota > Metazoa > Chordata > Lepidosauria > Squamata > Anniellidae > Anniella > Anniella stebbinsi. The sequence continues at coordinate 251,808,798 of JARDYH010000002.1, forward strand.
TCACTCGGGAGTAAACCCCACTGAACTTAATGTGGCTTTTTTTCTGAAAAGTTATGCATAGCATTGCACCATTAGACTCTTAAAGCTGGATCCCACATGTATATCCATTACTTGGGCTCTCCTTCCTTGATTGCTCAACACTTGGGGATTCAAAGTATTCCTTCACATATCATACGGTAGCAAATCTTTGTATACCACTGAGCGAACATGTGACAAGGAGACACAGACAATCTCTGTTTTGTGATTAGTGCGCATATATGTTAAAAGTGTTTCTCATAATCACACATTTTAAGATAAATAAATCTTCTATTGTCTTGGTTGTACACTTACAATATACAATGTGCAAAGCAACCTTCAGCCAAATGTGTGAATTGTCCCATTTTGAATAGGGATGTGCACTGGATCGGATCGGATCCACAATCCGAATCCGATCCAGGGGGGAAATCAGATAAATTATCCAATTTCCAATCTCACCGCTGGATCAGCCGATCCAATCCGAACCAATCCGAAAAGGTTCCGATCCGGTTCGGATGGATCGGTGGATCGGCGGGCGCCCGCTGGCGCCCGCTGCCACTTCCATTGGTGGGTGCCAGCGAGCGCCCGCCAATGGAAGTGGACAGCGGGGGGGGGGCTTCCCTAGCAGGGCTGTCCATGGCACGTTTACCTTCCAGGGACGCCCGCTCCCATCCGGCGCCGGCTGCTACTGTGAGTGGGCTTCGCGGCCTGCTCCAGGGTGGCACGCCGGGTGATGACATCACCCGGCGCGCCACTCTGGAGCAGGCCGCAAAGCCCGCTCGCAGTAGCAGCCGGCATTGGACGGGAGCAGACGTCCCTGGAAGGTAAGCAGGGAGGGGGGGAGGGGGGGTGGCGCGCTTACCTTACAGGGACATCCGCTCCCGTCCGGCGCCGGCTGCTACTGCGAGCGGGCTTCGCGGCCTGCGAAGCCTGCTCGCAGTAGCAGCCGGCGCCGGACGGAAGCAGACGTCCCTGTAAGATAAGCAGTGGCAGGGGGTAGGGGGCTTATCCCCCGGGGCCGTCCGTGGACGGCCCCAGGGGGGGAGGGAGCACGGGGGAGGGGGCTTACCTGCCGGGGCTGTCCACAGCGGACGGCCCCGGGGGAGAGGGAGTTAGGCCCCCCCTCAACGACCTGCCGCCATTTTTTCCTCATAGACTTGCATTGCAATGCAAGTCTATGGGGGGGGGGGGGGAAATGGCGGCCGATCCAAAAATTTCCAATTTTTGGATCGGGATCGGACTCGATCCGGTCCGGGGGCCTCCGATTTTGTCCGATCCGTGACAAAATTGGAGGTCCCGATCCGGGTCCCGATCCGATCCGGGGGGTCCGTGCACACCCCTAATTTTGAAGTATTAGCTTCAATGTGAAATTCCTCAATGGCAGATTTGAGGGCACACAGTTCACACTGAGCATACACCAGCCTTATTAACTCCACACATGTACTTAGAATTCTTCCTAGAAAATGTCCAATGCAGATTGCAGGATAAGGGTGTTAGTGGTGGGCAAACAGTCTCTCAGGCAATCATCTGCCATTAATGTTCATCTCATTGAGGAAACCCTACTGAGCTCAAGGAGCCCTGGGATTCCCCAAAATTCAGTTTTAGGAGAGGACATGCCAGTTACTTCTTGGTATAGCAACCAAAGAGTAAAAACAAATGATATGTATACAAATCTTAACTATTTTCACAGCTGCTTTACGTTCATTTTCCCATCTGCATTCTGGGTAGGGGTGTTTCCAAAACTTTCATCAGACCAACTCTATTCAGGCTCATTGCTTGTTTGCCCTATTCAGGTACAGGGCTATTTTCAGATTTTGGAGTTCCAGATTTCCTGGTGGTGTTTCTGAAGTAGAATCAATGCATTAGGAAAGCTCCATTGGTCCAAGCACTGTGGGTGGTCTGAGGCAGCTTTTTGTTCTTTCCGTTCATTTGTGTATTTTCTGTGGCCCCCTCTGTGTCTCTGATGCACCAGTATGCACTGATAAAACAGAACTCTGGATGTGATTGAATAATTGGTTGTATCAGGATTCTTTCTGAGTGGCATTCGCACAAGAATGAATGAGAGCATATGCAGTCACCACAGAAAAATAATCTTGATCCAACCAATTATGTTTTGATTATTGCTAACTTAGAAGGGGGGGGGCGGGGGAGATCCAAATGAACTGACGGTCCTGAAAACCATGCGCTGATTTTGCGTATTCCACTCCAGAATAAATCTTAGAAATTCTCCCAGCTAAGCGAGAATTCAGGAGGAATGGAACACAGGGGCTGAGGGAGGCCATGGATGAACAGTCAAGGAACTGGATAGAGGAAATCAAATCATTCCTGGTTGCGGGGGGATCTGGGGGTCTCCAGAAGCTTCTCATTGCGAAGGCCAATAATGTCAGACAATCTTGCCTGTTGTCAGGGTTTCCCTGCAATATGCAACCTCAAAGGAGAGCAGGGTGTATTCTAGGCTGCTCTTGCAGTTAACCCAGGGAGAGAGCGAAGCCCAAGAGGCTGACCAGGACACTGCGAACTGAACGTGCCCCTTAGAACCCTTACTAGAGTCCACACAAACATTCCCGGGCAAACACACAGGGGCTCCGTGAGAAACTAGTTGTGAAAACAAGAGGAGACATTTGGAAAACCACTGCTTTCAACTAGCATGGAGAGGTTTCACTTTGCAAGGTGAACCCAGCCCCTCCACTCTCCTCTAATAAAGACGTAGGGAGAGGTGGGTGTAGACCGACCGTGTTGCAACTGGAACTGCCTGTCCTCCTCTTGTTGCCAGCAAGAACCTATGATGGAAAGCAGTTCCTCAGGATAACCTGATCCTCCAAGGGGGAAGGTGCCACTGCCAACCAAAGGCTTTCAGCTTACACATCTGGGTGTGTGCCTTCCAATTGTACAATAGGTTCTGCCATATATATATATATATATATATATATATATATTCACAGTGTGTACCGAATCCTGGTATTTGTGCAATGTGTACCTAATCCTGACGCTTACCTGCCAAGTGTATTTGTCGGGCTGGCAAAAATATCACCTGTAGAACACACTGACGATAGAAATGTGCCTGTTTTGTACAAGCATGCTTTCTGGCCTGCAAGGATATGCATATTTATTTTGAAGTTCAGCGTTCAAAAATTCTTTGGCAGGAGCCCATGGGAGTGGCTCATAGATTTGGCTCACTGTACTGTGTAACCCTTGTTCACTTAATGTAAAAGAAGTGTGCCTTGTTTTCCTCTATCAAATGTTGAATAAGGGGATATGAGGCAGAAAGCAGGTTTAGACTGCCACCAAAGGCATCCCTCAGTGTGCACCCTTTATCTTTAACTTTATAAGTGAATTGGTACCATTAATGCCTAGTAGGAGAAGTAAAGTGCTGCACTTGAGGACAATATGGTCCTTAAACGGGTGGTTGCTGGCCAGTTCCAGACATTCTTGGATGAGACTGATTATCTGGATCCATTTCAGTTGGGTTTCAGGCCTGGTTTTAGCACGGAAACAGCCTTGGTCGCCCTGTATGATAACCTATGTTGGGAGAAGGGCAAGGGGAGTGTGACTCTGTTTATTCTTCTTGATCTCTCAGCGGCTTTCGAGACCATCGACCATAGTATCCTTTTGGCACGACCGGCTGAGTTGGGAGTGGGAGGCACTGCATTGCAGTGGTTCCGCTCCTACTTGGCGAAGCAGCTCCAGAAGGTGGTGCTTCGGGGACATTGCTCGGCCCTGTGGATCCTCCAGTATGGGGTTCCGCAGGGGTCAGTCTTGTCCCCCATGCTGTTCAACATCTACATGAAACCGTTGGGAGCAGACATCTGGAGTTTTGGAGTGCGTTGTCATCAGTATGCTGATGACACACAACTCTACTTCTCCTTTCCATCTTCATCAGGTGAGGCTGTGGATGTGCTGAACTAGTGCCTGGCTGTGACAATGGACTGGATGAGAGCTAATAAACTGAAACTCAATCCAGACAAGACTGAGATGCTGTTAGTGGGGGGTTCCTCTGACCGGATGGAGAGTGTTCAACCTGTTCTGGATGGGATTGCATTCCCCCTGAAGGAGTAGGTTCGTAGCTTGGGGGTTCTCCTAGAACCATCTCTGTCACTTGAGGCTCAGGTGGCCTTGGTGGCATGGAGTGCCTTCTACCAACTTCCGGTGGTGGCCCAGCTACGCCCCTATCTGGACAGGGATAACCTGGCTTCAGTTGTCTATGCTCTGGTAACCTCCAAGTTAGATTACTGCAATGCGCTCTACATGGGGCTGCCTTTGAAGACGGTTCGGAAGCTGCAGCTTATGCAAAATGCAGCGGCCAAATTGGTAACAGGGACCAGAAGGTTCGAACATATAAGACCGATTCTGGCCCGCTTGCCTTGGCTGCCTGTATGTTTCCGAGCCCGATTCAAGGTGCTGGTTTTAACCTATAAAGCCTTACACGGTTTGGGACCACAATACCTGATGGAATGCCTTTCCAAACATGAACCTACCTTTACACTACACTCAACATCAAAGGTCCTCCTCCGGGTGCCTACTCTGAGGGAAGCTCGGAGGACGGCAACAAGGGAGAGGGCCTTCTCTGTGGTGGCCCCCCAATTATGGAATGATCTCCCCGATGAGGCCCGCCTGGTGCCAACACTGTTATTTTTTCAGAGCCAGGTCAAAACTTTTCTTTTCTCCCAGGTATTTTAACAGCTTAAGTTTAGGTTTTAACTGACTTTGTGGCCAGGCTTAAAAGTTTAAAATGTTTTAAATATCAGCTGTTTTATGGTTTATGGTTTAAAATTTTGTATATTGACTTTTTAATGTTCAATCTTTTAATTTTTGTAAAATGCCCAGAGAGCTTCGGCTATGGGGCAGTATATAAATGTAAATTAATAATAATAATAATAATAATAATAATAATACAAATCCTTCCCTCTACTCCTGACTCTGGATGTCCTAATTCTCTCCCTCCATTGACAGGGATCCCACAGAGGTTTGCAGCCTGTCTCTGCACACTATGGGATGCACAAAAACACACACACACAAGAGCCTTCAACATAGAAGCTCAATGGGTGAGGTGTCATAGTTCAGTGGTAGAACGCCAGCTTTGCAGGCACAAGATCGTAGGTTCAATGCCTAGCATCTCTAGTTAAAAGGATGAAGGAGCAGGTAACCCTCTCTGGCCATGTCTACACCAACGATTTTTCCCTGGGTCATCCCTGGATCATCCCTATGTGTCTAAATGATGCACAGGGAATCCCGGGGGTAACCGGGGATGACCCAAGGACAACCCCGGGAAACCCCCGGGATAGTGGAAACTTGGATGGCTCTGTACCCATGGGGGAAAGCTATTCTGCCAACCACAGGATGGCAGGGGGGCACAGGGGGGTTCCCTGTTCTGCCGCACTCCCTGCCCTGTCTCTTTAAAAATCCAAAATGGTAGGCGTAACGGGCGCTATGTCCCTGTTTGTTTCCGGGACACTGAGCTTCCTGTTTATATCCCGGAAGCAGGTAAGTCCAGGATTGTGGGGGGCCTACACCCTTACAGTCTAGAAAAGACCTCTGTCTGAGGGCCTCAAGAGTCACTTCTGATCAGAGTAGTCCATACTGGGCTACATGGAGAAATAGTCTGGCCACCTGGTATAAGCAGCTTCCTATGTTTCCCTCCTCCCCTGTCACATTCAAAGTCTGCTAATCTAACCTACACCCCAAAAATCCATAAAAATGCACTATCCATAAAACCTGACATATTCCAGTTAACATCAGAACAAATTGTATACACACTCCATGGCTGGGAAAGGCTTTCTTCTTTGCTTATCTGCAGAAAGAAACAGAGAACTTGTCTAGGGAGTCTCTCTGGACAAGGCATTCCAGCAGTTGGACATTAGGCAGCAGTTGCGACTGAGGACCAAATTGCTGGCAAACTCTCCTTCCCACAGTTTTGCCTCCATCAGGCCACAAACCAGGTGGAAACAAAAGAGCCTTCTGAGAGCACCTCTCCAGAGTTGCAAAGTAAAAGTGGAGGGTATTTTCTCCAGTGAACTTGCATTTGTCAAAAAGACTAGCGCCCTTTCTACATCAGAGGGGTGTAGAGGGCTGAAGGGATGGCAAACCCAGAAGTAGCCACTTCCGGGTTCATTGCCCCAATGCACATGAAAAATGCGACGACCCGGGCTGCTCCCGGGCCATTGCGGTGGCCATTTTTTTCCTACCCAAGAAGAGCGCAGGAGCGCTCTTCCGCAAAAAGTAAGTTTAAAAAAATGTGCATGATCAGCCCCCACCCCCCAACCCGCCCTCCCGGGAGTGGCAAAACTGATGCCACCCCTCCCCTGATGGCCACGGAGCCGCGCGGTACGGCTCCGTGTCCATTTTGCATCCACGCTTACTCGCAAGTAAGCACTGCTGCACCTGGGACAGGCGGGCACATCTTCTGTTGTTCTGGGAAGTTCCCGGGACAGTGGAAGATTCTGGATTTTTCTGGTTTCTCTTAACCCAGAAAAATCCGGTGCCTGCCCCCCACTCCACCCCGGGACTCCCTGTACATCATGTTGACTCACAAGGATCAGCCAGGGGGCCATCCCAGGCAAAACGCCTGGTGTGGAAGGGGCCTAGCGGTCAGAGGCTTCTCCTTTTCCTTTCACTTTTTGCCTTTCAGGTGTTCATTTAAAGAGTTTTTGCCACTGCATCTCTTTGACAGAGGGCCCTGCAAAGCTTTGACCCCCAGCACCTCTCACATTACGTCAGATCCCTTGGTATTCAGTACCCCATCCAGAAAAGGAAAGGAAGGAATCTCCACTCTCCTCTAAACAGAAAGCCCATCCCCATACAGTTTATTGAACATAATATGAAGTAAATTAAAGGTGAAAGGATGCTTTTGAGTACATGCAGAATTCCTTTATCCCAGCATCTTAGAATTACTGCAACCTTCATTGCCACTGAGCCATTAAAACAAATGCAGATTTTCCGCTACATCCCTTCCCGTGCCCCCAAATCCGTTTCTGAATAAATGGGATCAACCTTCTAGATCAGAAGTGAATTGTAGACCAGTTTGAGCCACAGGTCTTTCACCTTTGGAATTAAGCTCCCTGTGCTTTTAACAGCTGCTGCATAGATGGCAGAAGAGCAGCATTGCTCCAATATGAAAGTAGCTCTGCCTGTTGGATTTCAGTCACAGAGCTCCTTTAAGGCAGGGAAGAGGAAAAGGGGAAACAGGGGACCCTAATAGCATGGGTCAGATGTATGATCTGTAAGGGCTTTATGAGGAGGAGCGTCTCATTTCATATCTGTTCCTTATGAAAAGTCTCCAGAAACCACACAATCCTTGAGGCTAACATGAACTTTCTAGTTTTACCCCTGAACTTACCCAAAGACCATTCACCAAGGAAAGTTTTGCCTCTATCACAGCAGGCTGAGTGACTTTTTCAGCTACCCACAGGTACTTCCAAAAGGTGTCAGTGGCCAGGCAATAAAGTTGTCACAGGAACTAAATACTCTAATTAGGCTCCTCTGCCTGCAGACAACAGACCTCCAACTTGAGAAAGTCAAAAGCTGCAGAAAAGCATGAAGGAGACTTGATAGCCACTTTCTCCGAAATTCCTCAACTTCTACCACATAAAGGGTAAACAAATAAATAAAATGTTCAGATCAGATCAGCGTAAAGCTAGATTAAAGGCATGTGAACCTAATGCTACCTGCAGTATTCCACATATCTCCCGCTCTCCTGCCAGAACTCTCACACACACACATCCCATGTGCCCACGTGGCAACTGAACTTTTCTTGCTACGTAGACTATCTTATATTTTCCTACAGCTTGGCCATGACCACTGGACCCACACAATGTGAGAAGATACTAAACCCAGTGCGGGAAATTAAATAGGCCTCCTTTCACTTCAGGGCAGAATTAGATGTGATAGAAGGCATGGGGCTGCCACTGAAAAGGTCATCGCTGTGTTTCTGAGAACAAGTGAAATTTACAACGCGTCGTGACATCCTCTCATGGTGTGTTGCCCAGCCCTGCCAAAATCAGGCAGTGGAGACAGAGAAAGTCACCGTGCGATGGCATCACATCGTGGGGTGCGTTTCAACAGGTGTTACAGGAAAGTAGAGAACGGGACATTGGGATGCATTTTCTTGTGCAATGTTTACTTCCATCCTAGCAGAAGTTCCTGGTACCTTGTGGCATGTATTCTTTTGGGGGAAGGCACAGAGTAATATTTTGTTTTGTTTTCCTCCCTAGGGAAGAATTCCTTGGCAGAGATGGATTCATCTTGATGCTCACTATGCTATAGAACAGAGACCAAATTAATATGAAGCTTCTACTTAAACTTAAATTAATTGGGAGGCATGTGCCAACATAAAAAGGCTTGCATAAAAACAGAAGAGTTTAAAGGCCAATTTCTGGATAAAAACATGCCAGTGAATCTTATATATTCATTTACCTAAACTATCAGTTACACAACAAAGCAGTCGGGTCTCACTGACTTTCTTATGTTGATACATTTCCATGAAGGGACGTGTGACTTTCTCCCACACCTGTTTTAAGCTGCTCAAGCAGCGGGAATTAGATATTTTGGGTGGGGAGAGCAGATGAAAGAGAGGCAAAGGGCAGGATGGATTGCTTTGGATTAGCTGCACAAATTCCATCCGCTCGGAGCCCAGCCCTCTTCCCTGAGAAGCAAACAAATAAATATGTAACTGCACTTTAAAGATTTCTGAGTATTTATCAGCTGACTAGTTGTGCTGCTTCCGAAAAAGCATTTGCGGTTTTAGCTTTTGGTTTCATGGTACAATTTTTTGCATTGTATCACTTTATAAAAGAAACAAGAAACAAAACTTCCCTAGCTGAACAGTTTGTCAACCCATTAGTTTTCCTGAAATCAAGACTTGAACTAGTTTAGTTCTTGGTTTCTTTACACAAAGAGTTTATCCCAAGCCTGAAGTACAGTAAGGGCGCAATCCTATGGCAGGCTGGGGAATACTGGGAATTGTAGGACTTTGTTTGTCTATAGGATTGCACTGTAGGGACTATTGTTCTTATCTCTGTTTCCTTTGTCTCTGTGCCCTTCCATAAATTGGTTTGAAGGGGGGATTCCCCCAATGAACGTTTTCAATTCCCACACAGAAGGTATACTGTCTGTCAACATTCTAATTCTGGCAGCTCACCCTGGGCAGTTAGAATATTCGTGGATATTCCCTGACATCTTAGTAGATCCACCAGTAACTAAAGGAAAGGACTCACAAGCTGACAAATCTCACTTAGGTTTTCATCTTTCTGTAATACAATACTGAACTCAAAGATTCCATGAGAACACAATGCTGCCAGGGTCTTAAAATACATCATGGAGGGCTCTACAATCACTTTCGGAAGACAAATAAAAAACAAGTGGAGAGGTTTAAAAATGAGTATAAAGAGAGAGGGTGGGGAAGAGAGAATGCGAGACAGAAGGAGAACAAGAGATGAGAGCGCATAAATGTTAAAATTGCTTATGATCTCTCTCTTTCCCACCATACACACACACACACACACACACACACCTATGTGTTATTTTGATTTCATATGTTATCTTAAGTTAGTCATGACTAACCTGTCCTATTGATTTCAGTGGGCCTATTCTAAGCATTACTAGGCTGACCATATGAAAAGGAGGACAGGGCTCATGTAACTTTAACAGTTGTAGAGAAAAGGGAATTTCAGTCAGTGTCATTTCTATGCAATTAGTTCCTGGTGAAATTCCCTCTTCACCACAACAGTTAAAGGCTGCCTCTACACAAGAGGTTTAAAGCTCTTTCAAGTCTTATTAAAAATTTTCCCTCTACATGAGTGGAGTGCAAATTGGGAGTTGAGGCGCGTTATCTATTCGATTATGCGCATTATCAAATGCGCATTAAATAGCGAGTTTTATTTTGCTGCGGCCCGTTAAAGCGCATGTTGACTATGTAAACAAGCGATTCTCTGCATTAACTACTTCTAAAGCGCATTTCAAACAACCAGTAAGGCCACCAGTTGTGCGCTCAATTACCTCCCGCATACAGTCATTTACCATAAAGCGCTTTCGAGAAGATGCGCATAATCGGAGAACCAGGCGTCCAACTGAATTCTTGTAGAGGGGGTCAAAGTTGCAGGGGCCCTGCCTTCTTTTGTATATGGTCACTCTAGTATAGTGCTTGCAACTTTAACTGTTGTGATGAAGAGGGAATATCACCAGGAACTAATTGCATACAAATGACACTGACTGAAATTCCCTTTTCTCTACAACTGTTAAAGTTGCATGAGCCCTGTCCTCCTTTTCATATGGTCAGCCTAAGCATTACTAAGTCTAGATACAACCCATACTAAGCAATCCTATGCATGTTTAGACTTTAAACAAAGTTCTACAACTTCCATCATACCTGGCTGGAGGGATGCTGGGAATTATAGGACTTTTTTCTGTCTAAACGTGCATAGGATTGCATCCTAAATATCTTTAAAAAGAAAACCAGTGATGTTGAGAAAAGTACATTTCATCTGCTGGCTGATCACTAGAGTTCACTGGATGTCTTTGAGCCAGTCACTCTCTCATGCCCTAACTTACCTCATTGGTTTGTTATGAAGATAAAATGAGATAAAACCATTGTTGACATCCTGCGTCCTTTGGAGAATGAGCAGGATACCCATTTTAAGAGCCAGTAGTCATGGCTTTTTTTTAAAAAAATAATGGGTCATCTATTATACCCTACACCAAACAAGGTATAACACTATGAAAGCGGAATGAAAGCGGTATATAAAAGGCAGGAGCCACAATACTGCTTTATAGCAGTATTGAAATGCATTGACAACCGTTGGGGCCCATAGACACATAATAATAATAATAATAATAATAATAATAATAATAATAATAATTTATTTCTTACCCGCCTCTCTGTTTGGATCGAGGCGGGGAACAACAATATGATAAAATATAGGGGTGTGCACGGACCCCCCGGATCGGATCGGGACCCGGATCGGGACCTCCAATTTTGTCCCGGACCGGTTCGGACAAAATCGGAGGCCCCCCGGACCGGATCGAGTCCGATCCCGATCCAAAAATCGGAAATTTTTGGATCGGCCGCCATTTTTTTCCCCATAGACTTGCATTGCAATGCAAGTCTATGAGGAAAAAATGGCGGCGGGTGGGTAAGGGGGGGCCTAACTCCCTCCCCCCCCCCGGGGCCGTCCGCTGTGGACGGCCCCGGCAGGTAAACCCCCTCCCCCGCGCTCCCTACCCCCCCTGGGGCCGCCTGCTTCCATCCGCTGGCGCCCGCGGGCGCCAGCGGATAGAAGCGGACGGCTCCGGGGGGGGGGGGTAAGCCCCCTTCCCCGCCACTTACCTTCTCGGCACGTCCGGCGCCGGCGGCTACTACCAGCGGGCTCCGCGGCCTACTCTCGAGTAGCGCGCCGGGTGATGACATCACCCGGCGCGCCACCCTGGAGCAGGCCGCGGAGCCTGCTGGTAGTAGTAGGCGCCGGCGCCGGACGGGAGCCGCCGGGCCGGGCAGGTAAGGGCCCCCCTCCCCCCTCCCCCCTCCGCGCGCCCCCTCCTCCCCCCTCCCCCCTCCGCGCGCCCCCTCCTCCCCTCCACGCACCCCCTCCTTACCTTTCCGGCCCGGCGGCTCCCGTCCGGCGCCGGCGCCTACTACTTCCAGCAGGCTCCGCGGCCTGCTCTAGAGTAGTGCGCCGGGTGATGACATCACCCGGCGCGCCATCCTAGAGCAGGCCGCGGAGCCTGCTGGGAATAGTAGGCGCCGGCGCCGGACGGGAGCCGCCGGGCCGGAAAGGTAAGGGCCCCCCTCCCCCCTCCGCGCGCCCCCTCCTCCCCTCCACGCACCCCCTCCTTACCTTTCCGGCCCGGCGGCTCCCGTCCGGCGCCGGCGCCTACTACTTCCAGCAGGCTCCGCGGCCTGCTCTAGAGTAGCGCGCCGGGTGATGACATCACCCGGCGCGCCATCCTAGAGCAGGCCGCGGAGCCTGCTGGGAATAGTAGGCGCCGGCGCCGGACGGGAGCCGCCGGGCCGGAAAGGTAAGGGCCCCCCTCCCCCCTCCGCGCGCCCCCTCCTCCCCTCCACGCACCCCCTCCTTACCTTTCCGGCCCGGCGGCTCCCGTCCGGCGCCGGCGCCTACTACTTCCAGCAGGCTCCGCGGCCTGCTCTAGAGTAGCGCGCCGGGTGATGACATCACCCGGCGCGCCATCCTAGAGCAGGCCGCGGAGCCTGCTGGGAATAGTAGGCGCCGGCGCCGGACGGGAGCCGCCGGGCCGGAAAGGTAAGGGCCCCCCTCCCCCCTCCGCGCGCCCCCTCCTCCCCTCCACGCACCCCCTCCTTACCTTTCCGGCCCGGCGGCTCCCGTCCGGCGCCGGCGCCTACTACTACCAGCAGGCTCCGCGGCCTGCTCTAGAGTAGCGCGCCGGGTGATGACATCACCCGGCGCGCCACCCTAGAGCAGGCCGCGGAGCCTGCTGGGAATAGTAGGCGCCGGCGCCGGACGGGAGCCGCCGGGCCGGAAAGGTAAGGGCCCCCCTCCCCCCTCCCCCCTCCGCGCGCCCCCTCCTCCCCTCCACGCACCCCCTCCTTACCTTCCCGGCCCGGTGGCTCCCGTCCGGCGCCGGCGCCTACTACTACCAGCAGGCTCCGCGGCCTGCTCTAGAGTAGCGCGCCGGGTGATGACATCACCCGGCGCGCCACCCTAGAGCAGGCCGCGGAGCCTGCTAGTAGTAGTAGGCGCCGGCGCCGGACGGGAGCCACCGGGCCGAGAAGGTAAGTGCCCCCCTCCTCCCCCCCCCCCGCTGTCCACTTTCATCGGCGGGCGCCCGCTGGCGCCCGCCAATGGAAGCGGCGGTGGGCGCCAGTGGGCGCCCGCCGATCCGCCGATCCGCCGAACCGGTTCGGAGCTTTTTCGGACCGGTTCGGATTGGATCGGCCGATCCAGCTGCGGGATCGGAAATCGGATAATTTATCCGATTTCCCACTGGACCGGACTCGGATCGTGGATCGGGTCCGATCCAGTGCACATCCCTAATAAAATACATAAAACTGATTAAAACATGACACACATTATTAAAACTGCATTAAAACATCCTAAAAACATCCTAAAAATATCCTAAAAACATTCTAAAATTCCACTGGATATGCCCGCTGGAAGAGAACAGTCTTTATGGCTTTCTTTAATTCTAAAAGACTGTTAAGTTGACGAGTTTCCTCCGGCAGGTCATTCCACAGTCTGGGAGCGGCAGAAGAGAAGGTCCTCTGGGTAACAGTTCTCAGCCTAGTCTTGGCCGACTGCAGTAAGTTCTTCCCAGAGGACCTGAGCATGCGGGGCGGATTGTAAGGGAGAAGGCAATCCCATAGGTAACCTGGACCCAAACCATGTAGGGCTTTAAAGGTAATAACCAACACTTTATCCTGCTTGGTGTAGATCTGGCCGAGACAGCTGAAGGCCACCTACCATGATAGCCTTCAGCCGGCTGCTCAGTGAAGACTGGACAAACTGAATTTTAACTGTGCCTTGGCGGAAATATATTGTCACTTGCTCCTATGTCATGGTGATGGAGCACTTAGAAAATAGAGCAATGGTTTTCAATCTTTCTACCTTAGGAAACAGCTTATTTTCTATTATTATATTTATATCCTGCCTTTTTCCCTCCTGCAAGGGACCCAAGCCTAGGGTGACCAGATAAAAACCAGGTCAGGGCTCATGTAACTTTAACAGTTGTAGAGAAAAGGGAATTTCAGCCAGTGTCATTTGTATGCAATTAGTTCCTGGTGATATTCCCTCTTCATCACAACGGTTAAAGGTGCAGGCACTATACTAGAGTGACCATATACAAAAGAAGGCAGGGCCCCTGCAACTTTAACTGTTGTGATGAAGAGGGAATTTCACCAGTAACTAATTGCGTACAAATGACACTGGCTGAAATTCCCTTTTCTCTACGATTGTTAAAGTTACATGAGCCCTGACCTGGATTTTATCTGGTCACCCTACCCAAGCCAGCTTACATGCCTCTCCTCCTCTGCATTTTACCAACATCCATTTTACTTTCCACACCAGTGGATCTACTGTGAAACCCCACACATTGTAAAGGTTTCAGGCAGACAGTCCGTGCATAACACAGGCCAGCACAGCCATTGCCCTGCACGAACCAAGAACGTGCCTAAGAGCGACTCTCCCAACCCTCCCTTGCAGTCCTGCATTGCTGGGGAAGATCAATAGTCACCGGTATCTGTCTTTCAGGGGCTTTGTCCACTATTAGTAACCACTGAAAAAACGCGGCTTCCCCCGGGCTTACCAAGAACACAATATGAAAATGACTGTGTCAGTCTGGGGAGAAATGGCAAGATTTTTGCCCTTCTGCTCAGCGCCTTCAAGATGTCATTCAATGAGCTAATCACCAATCTGGTTGAATGTAAATATGCTTTCAAACATTACCCAGATGAGTATGCTCCATTGTCTCTTACCTAATTACCTGTTCAAAATGCCACATAGCTCAAAGGGAAATAAACAATTAAACGATGCTTGGCTATTTCTCTTTGCCTGCAAGGAAAAATAGCTGTCGCTCAGAAAAATTAGATGGATACCATTAAAATCAAATATTTTAAAAGCAGTGAAATATAGCTGGAATAGCTCTGGAGCACAGTCAATATTTTTTTTTAAAAAAAGGAAGGAAAATATTCATGTGTTGACTGCGGGTTCATCATTTGTATCGGCGGTGTACTCCCTGAGCAACACTCAGGTATTAGCTGAAGTGGAATCTCAGCCTGAAATAATTTTGCAAAGATTTTGCAGATGAATCTATTTTATTTTCATTTATTTACTCCATTAATTAGTCGAAGAGTTAAAACAGAAGGAGTTTTTAAACTGGGGACCCTGATGACTAGGTTCAAAGGCCTTATTCTCTCTGCTACTTACTGAAAGGAAAGCTGCTGGCCAGGTAACTGCTGCGCTTGGGTGCTACCAACGCAACTGACTGGAGGGAAAGACCTCCATTAGCCAATTCAGCAATGGCCAGGAGGCTGTCTTGACAATGGCACATTGGTGCCATGAACCCTTAAAAATAAATAAATAAATAAATAAAATAAATAAAATAGCTCCTCACACTGTTGCCCACACCATCCTAAATATTGTTAGATATGAAGACTCAAAGGACTTTCAGGGAGCCATAATACGAAAATGTACTCCGCTGATTTAGTTGAGGTGGGATTTTTCCATTGACTGAGGTAAGTATTACCTCATATATAAAAGACTAGTTTACCTTGAGGTTCATTTACAGTTGGCACCTGCTCCTATGCAATGGATCTCCAGAGGGTGGATCATGTAAAGTTTGGGGTGCAGCCCTATCGAGGATGAGATGCAGGGCAGGAGGAGCAGTAGAGGAAATCTTTACCATCCCGCTCTCCTGCCCTGCATTTTTCGCTAGACTGGCTTTTTAGTGATGGCACTTTGGAGTGGGAGGGAAGGAAGATGGAGAGGTTTTGTGATACCTTGTATCCTTGCCTCTCCAGTCTCCATCCCTCCTCACCCACCAAAGCGCTCCCCCTTTTCCCCCTCTCCAGGGTCACGATTACCCCTCTCCAACTTTGTTTTTCCAACCTCAGAGGGTAGCTGGCATAGGTCTTTCAACGCCAGCTGCAAGTGGGTGGAGGATGGGGAAGTTGGATCTCTGACTTCCCCTTCCGAGATTGGAATGGCATCTCTGACTTTAGAGGAGGCCAAAGGACTGCTCCCTTAAACAGTTTATGGATCATGTAGGCAATAGTTGCAGCATTAACCCCATGATAACTTAAGGTATTTGAAATACACTTACCTCTAGTACAGTAGTCTTCAGCTTTCTAACCCAAGGCCTTTAACTAGGGTGACAAGATAAAATCCACGTCAGGGCTCATGTAACTTTAACAGTTGTAGAGAAAAGGGGATTTCAGCCAGTGTCATTTGTATGCAATTAGTTCCTGGTGAAATTCCCTCTTCATCACCAGAGTTAAAGTTGCAGGCACTATACTAGAGTGACCATTACAAAAGAAAGCAGGGCCCCTGCAACTTTAACTGTTGTGGTGAAGAGGGAATTTCACCAGGAACTAATTGCATACAAATGACGCTGGCTGAAATTCCCTTTTCTCTACAACTGTTAAAGTTACATGAGCTCTGACCTGGATTTTATCTGTTCACCCTACTCTAAGGGCAGGTTGATATCAATTTCACCATGAGGACAGCGACCTTCTATCCTGAAGGGCTGAGTGGATGGGTGGGTACTTCAGGGAATTGCTGGGCCTCAAAGTCTTAGAAGAAAGGTTTTGAAAGTTAGAAGAAAGGTTGTGACATTTCTCTTTCTTTAGGAACATTTTCATGGGCCAAAGAAAACATAGTTCCCTTTTTTCCCTCCCATCCCATCTTTCCCCTTTCTTTCCCACAGATTGCAGCACTCCTGGAAAAAAAAATTGTTAATAAAAAAAAATGTTATTTTGGGTCTTAATTTCTGCAGTTCTTGGCTAGTCTACCAAGTGATTCAGTAATTCCCTGGCTCCAGGGAAAACTCTCCATATCAACATAGGCCACAGAACCTTGGCACATTGCAGAGAATTCTGGCACAAGTCCACAGTTTACCTGCAGAACTAACCGGATCTATCAAGTCTCCCTCTTGCCCCACTTAAACTGAGTGTATAACCTTCAGTGTGGTGTAATTGTGAGATGTAGTGTAGTGTAGTGGTTACAGTGTTGGACTGGGAAGACCTGGGCGCAAGTCTCCACAAGGCCATGAAGCTCACTGGTTAACTTTGGCCCGGTCATAAGTTGTTGTAAGGATGAAATGCTACCTTAGGCTCCTTGGATGAAAAGGCAGAAGATAAATATAACAAACAAATCCAAATCACACCCAACATGTTTCTGCAGCTGCAAATTGCGAGGAGGGGGTGATTGGTAGTGGTGGACATATTTGTCTTTCAGAGAAACCTGTTTTCCATTACTGATCTTCTCTCTTGGGTCCCCTCTACAAGGATTCACTTTTGTGCCTGGTTAGCCGATTATGCGCATAATCGCAGAAGCGCATTTACACCTAATACCTCTGCACGAAAGGCAGCGAAGCGCATTAAGGGATGACCAAAATGTGCTTTACAAGTAGTTAATGCGCATAATCGCTTGTTCACATAGTCAAAGTGCGCTTTAACGGCCGGAGCAAAATAAAACTCGCTGTTTAACGCGCATTCGGTAATGTGCATAATCGGAGAGATAACGCGCCTCTACACCCGATTTGCATTCCGTTCTTGTAGAGGTAAAAAAATTTAAGCGCCTTGAAAGAGCTTTAAACCTCTCTTGTAGAGGCAGCCTTAGAATAGGCTGACCAGATAAAATCCAGATCAGGGCTCCTGTAACTTTAACAGTTGTAGAGAAAAGGGAATTTCAGCCGGTGTCATTTGTATGCCATTAGTTCCTGGTGAAATTCCCTCTTCATCCCAACAGTTAAAGTTGCAGACACTATACTAGAGTTACCATATACAAAAGAAAGCAGGGCCCCTGCAACTTTAACTGTTGTGATAAAGAGGGAATTTCACCAGGAACTAATGGCATGCAAATGACACTGGCTAAATTTCCCTTTTCTCTGCAACAGTTAAAGTTACATGAGCCCTGTCCTCCTTTTCATATGGTCAGCCTAATGATATGGTTTTTGTAGTTATTGCATAGCAGAGCATTTCATCTACCAGGTTGAAATATGCTTCATTATTTTGTACTTGGAAATGGTGGAAATTCATTTAAGATTATTTTAATAGCTGACAATGCACTATCTTTGGTACTTGCATTGTGTCCTGTCTAGGTTGCACTCAGGGTAGGTACCTCTAAGGTGAAGGTGGAGAACATGTAGCCTTCCAGATGTTGATGGATGGCAACTTCCATCAGCCCTAACTAGTATAGCCAATGATGAGGGATGGCGGAATCAGGGGTAGCTCTATATATGGGGAGAATGGGGCAGCGACCCTCTGCCTCTCCCCCACCCACTTCTGGCAGAGAAATCCCCCCACAACCAGGTACATTTGCTCCAATGCAGGGCATGCAGATGTTGATTGCCATGCATGATCTCCTCCTGCCTTCCTCTGAAAATCTCAGTAGACTATGGAGGATCTGGCCTGTCCTCTGCCCCACTAGCCCCAATGAGCACCAGCCACCACTGGGTGGAGGTTGCAGTCCAACAACATCTGGAAGCCCACATGTTCCCCATCACTGCTCTAAAGCTCCATCTTACTTATATTGACTGAATGTAGTCATTTCTGCTTTGGCTCTGAGGTGAGTCCAACTGTATCCCTCCAGACTTCAGGTGGGGACTCATATCATAGTGGGGTGGGAAACCAAAAAAGAGGACACCTAATGGGGGGGGAAGTGGCTTTCTGGGGCCTCCGGAAAGTGCGTCATTCTCCCTGCTACCACCACTTCTCCAATTGAGGCCTTTTCTATAATGTCTGGGAATGACACGATTTTCCCTTTAAGGCCCCAAACGAAACAGTGGAGGGGGGATGACTCACCTCCAGAAAACACGTCATTCCCCCTTGCCACGCTAATGGTGGCCTTAAAGAGGAAAGCGTGCCATTCCCAGATACTATAGAAAATTACAGAACATCCCCCCTGACATCCAGGATAGAACAAAAACCAGGACAAATCCAGGGAAATCCTGACAGTTGGTCACCCTATGAGGCTTCTCTGTACAGTTGAGCTAAAGCAGATGTCAAGGAGAAGCCTTCTAGCCTAACTTCTCACAGACATGCTGGTTTTCTGTCTGTATAGGGTGACCATACGAAAAGGGCAGGACTCCTGCATCTTTAACAGTTATATTGAAAAGAGAATTTCAACAGGTGTCACTTGTATGCATGCAGCACCTGGTGAAATCCCCTCTTCATCACAACAGTCAAAGCTGCATGAGCTCTGCCCTCTTTTGTATCTGGTCAAGAGGGCAAGACTCCTGCATAAAAATGACACCTGCTGAAATTCCCTTTTCAGTACAACTGTTAAAGATAGAGGACCCTTGTCCTCTTTTTTATATGGTCCCCCTGTGAATGTAGGTGTCCTTTTTCTTGGAGTTGGGGTGTTCCCTCACACAAAGTGGAACCGACCAGACACAGGTTTACTACTGCAGTGAGAACTAGGCCTTAGGCGAAGAGACTTCCCACTGCGATTTTTCAGACTCTGAGAGAGCACTGGCTGCAAAAAGATTCTCTCCTGCAAGGAATCCTGCTAACAAAGGCACCTTGTAAGCACCAGGTGCAAAAAGCCCAAGGTAATTGTCTCTAATTGTGAGCTTCTTGTTAACGCTATAGTTAGCTCAGCCAGAGTTGCTCACAGCCTTCTTTCATGTCAATGGGAGTTACATGCATGAATTGCATGGAGAATGGGGCCATTTACGTTGCACTCCCTTGATGCAAACTGTATTGAGCTCATAGCTAGGAGGTGACTGTCTTTAAACAATATCCAACATTTGCATATGTTAAAATGTGGCATTAAGAGTTTTCTTTTCACAAGTTGTTAGAAGTCCAATTAGATTTCTACAGAGCTTATAACTCCTTGGAGATAATTTTCTATTATCAGAGGAAGATGCACATGATGAAATATTGGTTTTCACATGCAAATTACCTCACCTTGTTCCACTTTTTTAAAACAAAAAAAACAAAAACTGCTTTGGGAGTGAATGCTTTTGCAAACGTAGATGTTCCACTTAGAAAAGTTTGATGCATAAAACCTTATTTAATTTCAACCCAGCCTTTCAATCCAAGTGGATCTCCAAGGCAACCTACATAGAATAGCAAAATAGTATCAGTCACATTAGACAACATTAAAGATATCCAATGAAATTAAAGCCACCAATCAAAAAAACGGTATGCCCCTAAGAGAGCACACAGAAATGTCAAGTTTAAAATATTGGCAATTAGCTAGCCCTCCTTGAAAGCTTTGCAAATAAGGACACAATCCTGCCTATGCATATTTAGATGGGGGAGGAGTCCATGGCTGACTGGGAAATGTTGGGAGTTTTAGGACTTTTTTCTGTCTAGATATGCATAGGATTGCTCCCTAAGGGTACTTGTACGCTAGGCTGACCAGATAAAATCCAGGTCAGGGCTCATGTTGCAGGGGCCCTGCCTTCTTTTGTATATGGTCACTCTAGTATAGTGCATGCACCTTTAACTGTTGTGATGAAGAGGGAATTTCACCAGGAACTAATTGCATACCAATGACACTGGCTGAAATTCCCTTTTCTCTACAACTGTTAAAGTTACATGAGCCCTGACCTGGATTTTATCTGGTCACCCTATTGTAAGCCCCCAAACTTGGAGACTTATGTAGGGTGACCAGATAAAATCCAGGTCAGGGCTCATGTAACTTTAACAGTTGTAGAGACAAGGGAATTTCAGCCAGAGTCATTTGTATGCAATTAGTTCCTGGTGCAATTCCCTCTTCATCACAACAGTTAAAGGTGCAGGCACTATACTAGAGTGACCATATACAAAAGAAGGCAGGGCCCCTGCAACTTTAACAGTTGTGATGAAGAGGGAATATCACCAGGAACTAATTGCATACAAATAGCACTGGCTGAAATTCCCTTTTCTCTGCAACTGTTAAAGTTACATGAGCCCTGACCTGGATTTTATCTGGTCACCCTAGACTTATGAGTATACTGTGCAAAGATGGAGGTGCTTCGGGCTTGCCTCTCTGCATTTTACCTAGACGGGCAAATTTGCCCATCTGATGGAGGCTTCGACGAAGGACAGGGAAGGAGGGCAGGATGACAATAGGAAAAAGTGTAAGCCAGTAAGCTCGGCCTCCTCTCCTCTTCGGCCCCAGGAACGCCCCCTTTCCCCATCTTGGCACTCCATTTTGCAAGCGTGGAGAGTAGCCAGCACAATTCTCTCTGTGCTGCCTATGAGGAGGAGGGGAGGGGAGCATGGTTTCCTGGCTACATGGTTGGAGCCATTTCTCCAACCTCGTATCCAAGAAACCAAAAAATCCGATGATCCCCCGGTCGCTGTCTAAGGGGCATAGGATTGCTCCTTTCATGTGGTAAATCAGCTTCCTGAAAACTAGGAGGGGGTAACTTGACAGCCTTCCTTCAGAAGGGAGTTCCACAGTAAAAGGCCTACCACTGTCAGGGCTGACCCTACCATTTGGCAGAGTTAGGCAGTTGCCTCAGACAGCAGATGCTGGGAGGTGGCAGAAGATGTTGGAGGAGCTGTGTGTCAAACATTCTCCTTCTCCCAACAGTTGCCCAAACTCTGTTGGTGTTGGGTCATCCCCAGCCCACCTCATCCACCTTAGTCATTGGATTGGTCTCCACTTCTCCCCTACATCTGCCCAAAGTATGACAATTATGACATTTATAGTCAAGCCAAGTGAATATATCCAATGTTAAGTGTGCTACCTAGTCCCCAGGGAATGCAAAAAAAACCTGTTAACACAATAGCCAATCTGGTTAGCATAAAAAAGTTCCTTCCCAACACCCAAAAGTATGATCTCCTTACACATGGGCCACATTCAGATGGCACTTTAGTCAACAGAGGGGGGAATAGGCTAGGGATGTGCAAGGACCGCCTGGATCGGATCAGGACCCGGGTTGGGACCTTCAATTTTGTCCCAGATCGAATCAGACAAAATCGGAGGCCCCCCAGACCGGATCAGTCCCGATCCAAAACTTGGACATCCGATTTTTGGATCGGCCGCCATTTTGTTTTCCCCATGTTTTCTCCATTTTTGTTTCCCCCCCCCCCCCCCCCGCTGTCCACTTCCATCGGCGGGCGCCCGCTGGCACCCGCCGATGGAAGCGAACAGCCTGGCCAGGGAAGCCCCCCCCCCACTGTCTCTTTCCATCAGCAGGCGCCCGCTGGCGCCCGCCAATGGAAGTGGCGGTGGGCGCCAGCGGGCGCCCGCCGATCCTCCGATTTTTCCCAAACCGGATAGGGTCCTTCCAGACCGGTTCAGGAAAGATCAGACGATCCAGAGGAGTGATCAGAAATCGGATAATTGTATCCAATTTCCCCTGGATTGGCTCCGGATCATGGATCAGACCCGATCCAGTGCACACTCCTAGAATAGGCAACTCACCATGCATTATTTTGCCAGTACTCCCCACACAACATGTTGCCCCGCCCCCATCACGCGGCTGAAACTCCCATCGTCCTTCTGGCCTCTGCTCTGCCCTCCCTCCTCCCAGGGCTATCCCATCAGCCATTGCAAGTTCTGCTAGTTGTAGAGGAGCGGCCAGGGTACTTTGGGCCACTTTGGCCACTCCTGCCTTATGGGCTCCCAAAATAGCACAGTCAACGCGTTAAATTTGACAACAGAGCCCGCCACACGACATGTTAAGCAATGGGTCTCCGGATAATCAATGGAGCAGCCTGTTATTTTTCTCCATTGTTTATTTTGTTAAAAAGACAACTGTCAGTTGTGTTGTCCCCCCGCACCAGTCAACACAATAATCAACGCAACGGATGGTTGCCTAATTAAGCAACCATTGTTGCTTAATTAGCCATGGTGTAACCCTGACTGCAAAAGGGAAGGAGAGTGGGCCACACTGCTGACCCACCTTAGAAAGGGTCTGAGTGCTGTGTGCAACTCACATCTCACAAGATGCTGCAATCACAGCTTGTGAGATGTTCCCCAATCAAATCTCACAATGGCCATGATCTCTGTGAGGTTTCCTCCAGCTAAACCGGGGGTTGGCTGCAGCAGCTGCTGAGCCGGACACAACACACACAGCACAGCCTCTGCGTTCACTACAAACTCCACTTCCATATTCAGTAGTTGGGGCTGAGGTCAAGGGTCACTAATCCTCATCATTATCCTCATCAATTACTCTGAGGTAAGAGGGGCAGAGAAACGGGACTGGCCGAGCAGAGATTTGACCCTGCATCCCATCCTGTGTATGTTTATGAGGAAATTAACAGAAACTGCACTCAACAGGGCTTCCTCTCAAGCAAGTGAGCACAGGAGTGGAGCCCTTAATATATAATTCAGGCAAAGTTGAGAATTTTTGAGTCCCACTGATATAAAGGCTCACCCCTGAAATGGGCACTACTCAAAAGTAGGAATGTACAGATTTTTATTAAATCTTTTCTCTCTGTGTTTTGTGGATTGTCGGGCATCTTCCTTTGTGTTGTCTACTCATTGACAGAATCAGGTTTTTTTTTTCAGGGATGTACAAGAATTTTATTCCACTTGTACAAGTGAATTAGCACTAATGCGTATTTGCACAAATCCTCCCCACCACCACCAGTAAAACAAAAACAAAAAAAATCACCATCCATAAATCCGCAGAATCAATGTGATTTTGAAAAAGCTGGTCTGCTGCAGGATTTGCAGGTCTGATTCATAGAAATCCAAACTCATTTGAATCTGTTGCAGATTTCTCCGAAATCCTTACTAAGAAGGGATTTACTAGATTGTATATTTACGTTGTTAAGTCCCCTAATGAGAGATTGCTTTGCTTTTGTCTTCACTACAGTAAGAATCCACGGCTATTTATTTATTCATTCATTCATTTATTCATTCATTACATTTTTTTGATTGCCCAATTACCGAAGCTCTCTGGGTGGTGTACAGGTAAATTAAAAACATAAAATATAAAATCACTATAAAATAATGGTAATGAAAATCATTTAAAGAACTGTTTTGAGAAATTCAGCGCCATGGAAGGAAACAATAGTTAGGATCCATTCTGTGTGAATAAAGCAGGCAGCATGCAAAAGGGGTGAGGTCAATTTGGATCTTTTTATTCAGATATTCAGAAGTATATTAAGAGGATAGTAAGAGAACCGACAGCTATGAAGAAAAATAACATATTCTGATTTTGCCAAGGAATTCTGGTTCATAATTCTAAGCAAACACAGGCCTAGTTCTTCTTGAAATCGCAAACCCAAGTCTTGGTTGTACCGTTTCATACAGACAGAGAATGAGAGAAAGTTAGGTGGAAGCACGGAATCAGGTGAGCCCAACTGCAGGCTGCAGTGGGACAGCCCAAGCCAAAAGAGGCTGGTGGCTCTGACGTCAGTGAGGTGGTGAATCTGCTCTGGGTTTCAGTCAGAACCAGACAGAATTCTAAAGGCGCGATCCAAGGTGCTTCACACACACCTTGGATAGCTCCTGTAGAGTTCTGACTGAAACCAGGAGTGGGTTCACTCCTCCACCGACATCGGAGCCACCAGCCCCCACTGGCCCAACCATAGGTTTACCACTTTGGTGTGAACAATGCCATGCTTGAAAGTAAATTGTCATAAAATTACTTCCAATGAACCATGGCTGGGTTGTGCTGATGGATATTAAAAGTCATCATAGCTGTCATTTCCGTTACATAACAGTTGTAATGCCCAGCTAAAGTGGAGCACACCTTTTTTCTCCCACAATTTCTGGGATATGAGGCAGCCAACAGAGGTGCAGGGCCTGAGGTACGGGAGACCAAAAGTGCAAGAACAGCTGGAGAGGAATGTGACAGTTATGACCACATTTCCATACATGTTCCAACCTTTTGGTAGACGTTCCAGTAATTCCGTATAAATAATATGATTCCCCACCCCGTATACTGCTGGAATTAGTCGTTTCTATGACTGGGGCAACCTCTAATCCTACATACTCTTACCCAGGGACTGGTAGCTGGGTGAGTTAATGATCCTCATAGGTCTTTGATTAAGTGCTGCTGAAATCCCATATTCTCATTCTTCAAACAGACTGTTCCTGCTCAATGTTAAAGACAGGTGACAGCTGCTGTCCAAGGTTGCATATAAGTCATTTCTTTTTCCTGCCCTACCAGCTGTCTTCAATAGCAAGATGTGCTTTGCTGTATCAGGCTGTAGACAGAGGACCAATGAAAAGCAACAATTGTGCCACTCTGTGCCAGGTCTGCTGTCCGCGATCCTATGACTGGATTCACACAACACGATAACTCACACTTAGTGGTTGAGTATGGGTTGAGTGTGGGCTGTCATTGAACTATGGGTAGTTGTTGAACTATGACTTGTTGTGTTGTCTGAACCCAGCCACGCTAACAAACCATGGCTTGTTAACCATGAACCACAGTTCACAACTCAAGTACAAACCATGGATTCTCAGGGTGACTTGTTCGACAAAAATAAGCCACCTTGCGGAAAACATGCTGGGTTCAGACAACACGGTTCAATTACAACCCACACTCAAGCCATACTCAACCACTGAGTGTGGGTTATCATGTTGTGTGAATCCAGTCCCTGAAAAAGATAATATCTTTTTCTCTGAATAATATCTCTGAAAAAGATAATAATTTCTCCCACTCTTTCTTATTTATTAGTAGTGAATAGAGATTAACTATGCCATCCTGAAATGTGTGCTAAATTGTTTGGCATTGTTTTAATAACAATGGTTTATGACAAGATTTTTGCCCATTTTGTGCCCCTATCCAGGATGTGCCCAAGGAAGGTGTCCCTTAGCCTCACCCTATAATATTATTGATTCTATGGCTGAATTGTGGTTGTTAAGTCTCCTCTCTTAATAAATACAAACGGAGAGAGAACGGAAGAACAAGCTATGTTTATCTCATCTATATATGCCCCATTGAAGGCAATATCATAGATGTTATTTTAAAACTTGGGCAGAGTGGGGTGATTTCAGGACAAAGCAAGAGACTCAATTTGCAAGTTCCTGGATTTTGTCAGCTTGAGTCACCATATTTAAGGAGGAATCTTTCTCTCTCTCTCTCTCTCTCTCTCACACACACACACACACACACACACACACGTAAAGCACAAGGAAATAAGAGAACAGGCAGGCAGAAAACGTGCCACTGGTCATATCTCCTCAGGCTGTGATCTTGTCAGCTCTCATAAGTTCAGCAGGGTCAGTCCAGGTCAGCTCACAGATGAGAGCATGCTCATGATTCCCATCTCTTCAACTCAGACTCAAAGCAAAGAATACTGCACACCATTGCAGCAATGGGGCACGCAGTGTGGGCTTTAGGATGTTGGGGGCCGCTGGGTGAGGCACCCTTATTGGGCTGCTGCCTTCAAGCTAACAGTTCTCTGTGGAGGCTAACAATTCTCCCAGGTTTTCCCTGTCTTTCCCGGGAAAGCTTATTCCCAGGAAAGGATGCGTCAGATTGCAGTCTTTGGGTACAATACACCACAGGTCTACCATGAGACCCACTAAAATGAATGTGACTTAAACTAGTCATGACTAACTTCAATTCCATTCATTTCAACGGGTCTACTCTAAGTAGGATTTATGTTGGATTTTACTCTTACTCCCAAGTGAGGGTGCATAAGATTGCAGACTCTGGTGGAGCACAAAAGGACAATGACTCCATGATCTCCTTTTGAAAACCACCGAGCCTGGCTTTCTCTAGCAGATGCAGGCCCAGTTCAAGACATTTTGCTGCCAGAGCCATAAACAAGGTTGTTCCCCAACCCCTCCACAGGGGTCAGTTTTGTCCCCCATGCTGTTCAACATCTACATGAAACCGTTGGGTGCGGTCATCCGGAGTTTTGGAGTGCGTTGTCATCAGTACGCTGATGACACGCAACTTTACTTCTCCTTTTCATCTTCATCAGGTGAGGCTGTGGATGTGTTGAACCGGTGCTTGGCTGCGACAATGGACTGGATGAGAGCTAATAAATTGAAACTCAATCCAGACAAGACTGAGATGCTGTTAGTGGAGGGTTCCTCTGACCGGATGGAGGGTGTTCAACCTGTTCTGGATGGTGTTGCACTCCCCCTGAAAGAGCAGGTTCATAGCTTGGGGGTTCTCCTAGAACCATCTCTGTCACTTGAGGCTCAGGTGGCCTCGGTGGCATGGAGTGCCTTCCACCAACTTTGGCTGGTGGCCCAGCTATGTCCCTATCTGGACAGGGAAAACCTGGCTTCAGTTGTCATGCTCTGGTAACCTCCAAGTTAGATTACTGCAATGTGTTCTACATGGGGCTGCTTTTGAAGATGGTTTGGAAGCTGCAGCTTGTGCAAAATGCAGCGGCCAGATTGGTAACAGGGACCAGAAGGTTCGAACATATAAGACCGATTCTGGTCCGCTTGCATTGGCTGCCTGTATGTTTCCGAGCCCGATTCAATGTGGTGGTTTTAACCTATAAAGCCTTACACGGTTTGGGACCACAATACCTGATGGAACGCCTTTCCCAACATGAACCTACCTGTACACTACGCTCAACATCAAAGGTCCTTCTCCGGGTGCCTACTCCAAGGGAAGCTCGGAGGATGGCAACAAGGGAGAGGGCCTTCTCTGTGGTGGCCCCCCAATTATGGAATGATCTCCCCGATGAGGCCCGCCTGGCGCCAACACTGTTATCTTTTCAGAGCCAGGTCAAAACTTTTCTTTTCTCCCAGGCATTTTAACAGCTTAAGTTGAGGTTTTAACTGACTTTGTGGCCAGGCTTAACAGTTTAAAATGTTTTAAATATCAGCTGTTTTATGTTTATGGTTTTAAATTTTGTATATTGCCTTTTTAGTGTTCAATCTTTTAATTTTTGTAAACCACCCAGAGAGCTTTGGCTATGCGGCGGTATATAAATGTGAGGCAAC